>JADFDV010000097.1:2603300-3904950 GCA_019097775.1 Moniezia expansa
CTCAATCGATTCACAGCTGCCGATTGATATTTTTACGATGAAACAGCGCAGCTAGAGATCCTTAATCAAAGATTCTCTAAGGTTTCTTCTCTTTTCTCAAGATAAGAACTGGAAAGCGCTTTCAATAAATATGGGCTTGGACTGCTGCCTTAAATCCGTGCTTCTAAGTGCATATTCATGAAGAAGAATAAATCTCCTGTACTCATTTACCAACCAAAACCAATTACTTCATTAAGATAGAAATCAAACCATCGGCCAAAACGGAAGTTCCGAATCAATTTGTTAACCGAGAATGTCGATATTAGAGAAAACTGAATACTTGTCTCAATGATGCTGCTCAACTTTAACGTTAAAGAGATACCGAGTTAAGCACGATATTAGCGTTCGGCTCCCCATAGTCGATTCACTGATATCCTTTATAGTCTTTTCTCAAGGTTCATAGGCATGAAAATACACCATCTTGGTCTATCTATATCTTCTGTAACTTAGCACTAAAAATTACCAAAGAAGAGGTCAACAGTCATCGACTGCAGGAGAGACACTCAATATGCTTATTTAACATGTACGGTTTAAACCGCATACATTAATATATCAGAGAATCGCACAGTAATGCAACGATGAACCGTGACTGTTAGCTTTAATTGCACAACTGTAAGGAACCAAATCTTTAGTTGACCTCTAGTTTCCATCTTTAATCAGAGTTATTAACTGAACCTACTTATTTCACATTTGGGAGTGATAAATGTTCCTAATTGTAAGCAAGGTTCATTATGGCCTAAATCGGCTTCATCAGACCTCCATAAGTCGTGGAAAAGCATTGAAGATATTGAGGGATCTAAGTAACCATCCAGTGTCCCTGCACTTGCCAAGAGAAGGCAGGCTCAAAATTCGGAACTCGAGCCGAAGAAAAGTAAATAATGAGCGCCATTCATTCAGTTCCATTATCCCTGCCTTTCCATAATCTCAAAACTGAAGGCATTACATCTCTGATGAATTAACATCTATGCGTAGTAGTTTTAATAACTTTATAAATGAGCAAAGAAACTAAATTTTTAAACAAATTTATTGATGCCTTGGCTCGGTCATCTCTAGTCCATATTTATTTCTCTAACTTGACGTTAGAAAATCAAGTTACATTGATTGATGTGTGGATCACACGGACCACAAAAGAATGATCCTCTAGTATCTGCATATTTTTGTTTATATTTATCTTGTTGATTTAAAAAGGAGCGCTCAAAATACTCGTGTCATACAAAAATATAACAATGCGCTCGTAACTCAAAACGCTTTTGATTATTAACTAGACTTCGCACACTAATCGCATCCTGGGATATTTATTTGCTTACCCGCGATCTGTATTAAAAATCAGGAATAAATGAATGCGAACTCGTCACGAATTCTTAATCCATTTGGATTTATGTCAGCAGCTAGGCTTTTTCCGAGAGGAGGAATGTCTAAAGAGTTCTCTTGATTAGCCTTCAGATATTTAGGAGCCTTTCTACACTCCTGTGATATCGATTTAAACTGTGATGTATTCCTTTGTGAAGGCAATTCGGAGCATCTTAATCAAATGAAAGTTATCGTGCCCGAGCTCTTTGAGCCAGACTTTCTTGAACCCATTTTTGAGAGTTTTCTCCGTAAGAGCATTCACGATTCATTCCACAACCTGCACATTTCCTGTTAGAGTAGTTATGAAATCTCAAATCTCGCTATCCTACACACTGCTTCATATTCTAATGTTAGAACTGGCCGAAAACAACGGTCTATCCTTCCACCTCCCTCCTCCCACTATATCCTCTTTCTCCCGCTATATCCACTCACCTCCCTAATCGCCTCTGCTAATTAATAAAACAATTAGGCTCGGTTGCTCAGTTGCAAATGTGAGAAGAGGCAAAAAGAGCAAACCCGTGCATCTATCCACTACCGTCTCTCTGTATATTATTTTTTTAAAAACCATTGATTTCGTTCAGAACACCGGTTTTTCTGCTAGATGTCGCCTAATTTACTACTGTTGAGGAAGTAGACCATACTGACCTCTCCTGACCCTAAGAACCACTGTCCTCCTAGGAGCATCGATCTTTCTTGGTTGACTTATCCCCTATTTGACATTAACTCAAGCTTGGTCTCACTCCTATCCTGTGCTTTCCCAGGCAGTTAATCTAAGAATCAAACTCTGATGGTGATGTTATTGGTGGTTTCTGACCATATCATAAATTTATCCAGTTTACAATTCTCCATGTTTTTTTTGCGGAGTGACACTAAAGGTTGGACTAAAATTCGTCCAATACAACGAATACAACGCCCTTCTACCACAAAGGGCGACCCAAAATATTGGCTTTGTTGAAAGTGGGAGAATTTCTTAGGCATGAGTGGAGGAAGTGCAGTAAGGGTAATCACTCAGACGAATATAAACGTTTAACTTTTATAAGCAGCTCCGCTTTGTCACTTCTCTCGTTCCCTTTTAGTCACCTATTGTTAACTTTTCTTTTCAGGACGAATACTTAATCACTTTTCCTTTAGGTTCCTTATCAAATGGGACACCAAACTTGGTTAATATACCCTGATATGGACCGACTCATAGCTAACGTAGATCGCCTCGTTATTTTTCGCGAGTTACTTTAACCTTTCTATCAGGAACGATTCCTGTCTTCGGACTTCTAAATAGCTGAATTACAGGGAAATATCACTAAGATCATCCAAATCACGTTGTAAATTTATCGTTTCATGTTAAGTAGTGTTCAGGGGTTAAGAACATTCCAATGAACGATCTGAACAAAACTTGACTTCGATTTCGAAGTTAATGTTTTTGCCCTTAAATTAGTTCGAAGTATAGACGCTTTCAGCAACCTAAGGGAAGGCGTATTTCGTGAAGTAATCTTTCCTGAAACATTGCCGTTCTCTTGTTGATTTCTGTTTTTAACCACTAAATAATGCGATTATATGCCGTTAAATATTTGACCCCAGTAGGATTGTAAGCGAATTACATTGGTTCTGTCCCTCTTCTTCTCATTGGCGGGCTATATATAACCTAGATTAGAGTACTACATTTCTATTGACTGCTTCTGAAATGTCGACCTTAAACACACCAATGGGATGGCCTCACCGCCCACGCATCTCAGGCGCTGACCCGTAGGTGCACTAGCGCGAACCAATGGTATTTCGTCAAGTTGGGAAGACATGAAAGTTGGCTGCGCTATTACCTCAAATAAGTAAAACCTATTTTTAGCTCTGCTTATTACTCGCCCAATTTGATTATTAATGTGTCAGTACGCAACTTGCATCCTTTATAGGACATTTATCACTGCTACTAGTGACAAGTTTTAACAGCTTGATGCCCCAAAGGTTGGTAACACTTCGGGACATTACTCTAATTGAAATATGCGGTTATAAGCCCTCCCTTAATTAATAAAATATTTGACTCATATGATATGGAACCACCGCCAACGCTAGCCATAAGTACCTCTGCAAAAAAGATTGTCTAGAATTTCATTGTGCTAATCCACGGTTTAAGGGTAATCAGATATTAAGTCACCAAGTTCTTGGTCTGCATACCGGCCCGGCCTAAACTCGATTGAACGACAGTCGCTTCGGCACTAAATAAATCTAGTTGGTGCGTCCTGGTGCTACGTTGATGAGGAGTCTCCTGTGGTTTTAACAGTTTGGCTGGTCATTCTGTTACTGGTCGTAAGTCGGGCTTTTTGACGGGCATCACAGAGTAGTATGTGGCAGGTGATCATTCCACATGCACTACTGCTAAATATTGTTGGTCGCCCATCATACGTTTAATACTCCCAGATGAAACCGAGAATTAATAACTTGTGTTACCTCTACAACGCCATAAAGAGGTGCGGTTACGGTTCGTTTCGGATCGATTGCTATTATTTACCAACAGACTAACATATATTTATCAGTATATTGTGCTCAAAACAAACAATAAACTGGATACAGTGGCTTATGATTCTGATAAATGCCTGAAATTCAATTTGGGATATTATTTTAAGTTGCCTTTTGTATATAAATTCATCCAAAACATTTAATTTAATGACAGAGGTTGCGTTTCAACTGGAAATATTCAAACAAATCATTTAGTGGTTTTGTAATTATTTTAGCTTTAGGCGATTCAGCGAAATCTAAGGGAGTATCAGACAGTGGACAAAATGAGAAAAAAATAGGGAAGAAGAACCATCACCAGCATCAACAACCGAATTCTTCATCGACTGCGACAAATAGTCTAGCGACGGCGCCGACCACGGTGGCCGCTATTCTTGATATTGCAGAAGCAACAGCCGCAACGTTCCTACCACACACCACACAGCAGGCGTACTACTCTCCGCCTCCCTTCTACACCACAGGTGGCGCCCATCCTGCCTCATTTTTTCCCGTCCCCCCACATGCCACATTCAGCCCCTTACCCACTCATCCTCCAGCGCCACCGCCTCCCCACCCTTCCCATGGATGCTTTATGCCCACGCAGTTCCATCAACCACCGAACCGCTCCCCTCACCAATCTCTGCCACCGTACCTTTTCACCACACCTCCTGCGGCCCACCCTGGAGCGGCAGTGGCTGCTGGACCCCCCTACCTTTCATTTCAGCTACCGCATCATCCACCACCACTCGTTCCCACCTCTCCACTGCACCCCACAGCTTCGGGGGTCCCTAATTCAAACAGTGGGGCTCCGTTATTGGGCGTCCCTCCCTTTGTGACCCCGACAACTGCTGCAGTAGCCGCCGTAGCTGCGGCTGCTGCAGCGGCAGCAGCAGCCTCGGGTGTTGGAATGTCAGAGGAGGAGAGGAATGCCATCGTCCAGATCCTGTCGAAGATCGCTCCACCGAAAGTAAGTCAAAACAGTATCAGAAGTGTACCTCTAAAACTAGTGCACCTATGAGGATTTTATGAAATACAGAACATACATTAGGATCTGGGACTATGCGATTATGCAATGACTGATGCGTGGGTTCCATTTTGTGAAATCTGGTTTGGATTTGATACTTATTCCTGAAGGCAAAAGTACTGATCTCCGGAAGGATGACACATCTATATCCTTTCGGAAATTTGTTCAACTAGTTAATGGGATTACCATTCTGTACTGCAGATCCGCACATTATACCGTAAGCCAAGTTCATCTAGTTCATTCATCCAGGTGACACCGACCTAGGAGGATCTTACTACAATGTCGTTAAGGGGTTATCGTAAAACAGGGAGCAAATTAACCATCTCTCAGTTAGCTCTCAAAGAAAAACGTATTTCCAATAGAGTTTCCAGCGGCCTCCAGGTGAAGGTTGAGAGCCGCATTCTTATCAACATCATCAAAACCTCTCTTGCTCTTATCTCAGTGGCATCCCAAGGTAATTAATTCTGTTTCAAGCCTATGGGTATTTAAACCTTTTCGACCAAGCCTATTAATTCCAAAGGCTACCCAATCGGGTTACCAGTAGTCACTGCGTGGGGGTCGACAGCAGGAAGACATTGTGGCAAGCGTTATCCTTTGTCTATCGTTAGTGTCGCTCCCTAGGTTGCTTTGCGTTGTCATTTTGGCATCAACGTCTCTGATTTTCTCGTCCTGACCTAAAACTGGAACCGGTGCCAATGACTCATCCTGATAACTTGCAGGCAATCGAGAGAAGCTTAAGCTAGAAGGACTCGAGAGCGTGCTAGTTTTCTCTATTCTAACTTCTTTCGTGGTTCTCTAGAGTGATGCTTTTATCTGACCCAGTAGATTAACATCTACATTTCATTCCATTGTGTTGCTTCAGCCAAACTAAGGTCATAAAGCAGTGTTCCACCTGGTATTTGAGGAGACTGACTTTTAAGAAGTCTTTTTTTTCTGTATTAATCTTTTCAGAGACTGTTGATGCAAATCTTTTACGATTTGCCACCCAGAGAGGCCTTCGTTCTTTTTGATTATAAACTTACTTCTCATCATTTCTCTTACAAGAAATACCCAATTCATTAGCGACATGACGATTTACGGCCGCCTCCTTAATTCAAAAAATTATGCCAAAAACTATTAACTACTTGTCTTACCCGATGTCTGTTTCACAGTTCTTACAAAAACTTGACTTATAGTACCTTATGGGAATCCAGAGTTTTATTTTTACCTAATAAATAGACAAGCACTTTGCCAGTCATCGGGTTGTATCAGGTGATTTTTAATCCTGCTTTGGTAAGGAAATGCAAATCCGTTAAGTAAAGATTGTCGGTTCAAAGTCAACTTTTAGAGGTTTTCATAGCCCAACCTAGTGAGTCTCTTCGGGTTGCTTTCGTTCGAGTGAATATCAAAGTCTACCGAGAGAAGGCCAGCAAGGTAGAGATTGATCACTTCAAAGTCGGTTCCGTAATTATTACCACATTACGGTCTGTGCCATGAGAATGGTTCGGCAGCTCCAATTACACTTGCATTTCAATTTTCTGGGCAGCAAAAAGTCCCAAAATAACTTCCCCGTTCTTCTTGCGGGTTTTAGAACGCCTGTCTTGCCCACCGGCTGGAAGTTATACAACTGGAATTTATTGCTTCGTTAAGGCTGTCGACTAGATTGGCCCCTAATAACTCACAGGGTCAAATGATTTCTACTCTTTCGCAACTCCCCCCATTCTGTTGTATGTTACTCCTTTAAATGAATGAGTGATCTTGAAGTTTTCACAAGTGTATGTAGGAGACTTCTCAGAAGTTACTTTAAGCAGTGAGTGTGGTGCCCGTATCGCAATATTTAGACTATCAGTAACGTCACCCAACTGCAATCAGTGCATTTAGTTGAAATTATTAAATCCGAAATCGGGCGGCTTCCACAAAGTTAAATATGAGTTGGCAGAAGGTCCTCTTAATTTTGGGTAATGGAGCATTGAACCAGAACATAAAACGCAAATTAAGCCCTCTAGGGACTTTAAGTGGATATTATTCTCTAGGTAGAAGTGCTGATGGTTTGATTGATCTTTATCAATGAAAATTTTGCCCTTGCTATTCAAGAATATGTGGATATTTGTATTGATGACTGAAAAAATATGAATGAATATAATGGAAACTTTCCTTGTTTGACCGTTGCGGTTATCAAATAGAATGAACCCCTTCCCTTAGGTAGGCATCTAGTGAAGCGCAACCTTATATCTAGGGATAGAGGAGATGTTCAGAAGGCTCTCTGATTGTGGATCTCTATTCCGACCTTCCTTTTGTAGAGCTCATTCCCTTAGGCACAAGCACCGTTTGGACTAAGAGTAGCTGGATTATTCCATCATTCATTCATTCTTCCTCCAAATTCCCTCCTATTATGGGGGTTAGATCGTATTTGTGGGTGTGCATGTAGTCTAACTTGTCTCTCATCACGTCCAATTCACCATTTTATATATTTTCATATTTCGAATCTTATCGCAATGGAATTGGAACCGGGCGTGAGATATTATTTGATCACGATTTCAGTTTTCACCATAGACCACTCAGTCTTATTCAATAAAATGAAACCTCTGGTCTTTCCTCGGATTCTACTCAGGATGATTCAGCTGGTGAGTTAATGAGGACTAGGACTTACCTATTTCTCGATACCCATCCTCGAAACAGGGAGAGCACAATGGAGTATCTTTGTTCAGAGCATTCGCACACTCCTCTTCGGAGCGATATTAGATCGGTCACTCGTTGATTGCCGATAAGTTTTGAATCCGTATCGTAGGAAGTTAGACGCACATATGACGCCATTGGTGCAGGGATTAGCTCTAGTATTTCGTGTTTCAGGAACAGGGCTATAGCCAGTCTTCTTGGGTGCAAATCTGCCAAATTATCAATACCGAAATGCTGCCCAACTTCATACTAGTCGGAATGCTATTTCTTTTCCATTGTTTTGTTTTTAGATTAGTGAAGTTGGCTGCAACAACGTAACTATTAACATTTCACTTCCTGATGGCGTTTCCGACACATCCAATGAGGAAAACTTTGGGTCTAAATCTCCACTTCCATCGAATTGCAAAAGTCTCGAGGGTTCGGCTGAACCCGTTAATTCTAAGAATAGCATCCGCGAGGAAAAAAATTCTAAGGAAGGTTCGACTCTGGAAGCTTCATCAACTCTTTCATCAAACGCAAAGTCTTGGTCCATATCTTCATCAGATCTCCGATTCGCACTGTACCTTGCAGAACGGAATGACAACTACGTCTGTGTCTACGTGTATGTTACTCCAAATTTATCGCAATTGTTTTGAATCCGCGGCAATAATCGTTAATTTTATCTTACCATTTCAGCGGGGAAGTAATGAGCATTCTACTGCAGGATCTGAGACCGGGAGTACACTACAACACCAAGTTAGTGAGCGTTTCTATTACCTCACCACGGGAAACAGATGTCTCAAATTCCTTCCCCCAGTTGCTACTCTACCACTCTCTTCACCCCTAAATTAAGTTCTGTCGGACCACCAGGTTAGGTTAGGATGACTAATCCCACCGAATCGTTGTTTCCGGTGCTCACTGCTGAGAGCCAGGTTTTGAACGAAGAATGCCATCGACAACGTAAGCCGAAATTTTCGCCATGGTATGACAACTCCCTTCATCTGGGTAACTTTTACAACCTCGAAAGGGGAATCGGGAGATTTGGAGGCCTTAGAGTAGTATGTCACTGACAGATTCTAGATATTACATTTTTTTGGTGAAGAGAGGGACGTCAAATTCGTTTACTGCTTCCTTAGTACCTCGTTGGCTGGTCTCCCATATTCCTATAATGAGAGGCTTTGAAAGTATGATAAGGACTCCCAGAAGATTTTAACCCTTGCCTTAAACAGCATGTGTAGTGAGCAGACTTTTTCAAGATCTGAAATTCTTTAGACCGAAGTTATTTCAACTATGTCGCATGCTGAATATAGGACTGAAAAAGGCCGAGGGAGACTTGAAAATATGAATATATTTATCCATTTGCTGCGTTAGCAGGACATGATGCTGGTTTAAATCACCTTCTTGATATTGACTTGATCTTCATCGTAAACAAATAACTTAAACAAGAGGTGTGAGTATATAATGTTTTGAGTACACTAAGTGATTTGAATTCTAGGATCGAATTAGTCCTAATAAATCTCTCATTCAATAACTTATCGGTCAGCGACTTCGTCGGTGTTAATAGAACATTACAAGGTGATTGGTCTTTCTAAGGAAAAGATGAAACATTACGCAAAGACTGGAGCAGACATTATGATGGCCTTCTTCCGGAGATTTTCAGTAACTGGAAGCACTCATCATCTGTGTTAAAGTCTTCATTTCTAAACCATCATGGGCCGTATTATTTTCCATTCTAATGTCACATTCTTCTGGATGGTTTCCTCATGTGGTAGTAAACACGTAAATGTCTCGTTCAGGTTCAAAATTCCCTAATTTCAAAAAAATCCGGTAAGGGGGGATCGCAGTTGTACTGCCTACCCAACTTTCAACGATCCTGTACTAATTCACCCATAATGACAGCGAAACAAGTGGATACCTTAACCTTTTCAAAAATCGCAATAAAAACATAACTACCCATACCTATAGATTAGGGGAGGGAGGTGGTGAAGCACTAAGGAACTAAAATGAAGCGTTCGTTGAAGTCAATTTCTGCTGACGTTCTTTCTAATCAACCAATTTTGAAGGAGTTTTGTACTTGTTATTTGATTGGAACCATGTGCTAATCGTTTGTTTTCTCTCCGATTTTTCACTGCAACTAAGCATCCTGCGAGGTTTGACCCTTGAGGTTTCGCTGATGCAATATTTTCCACTTATTGAGATTTTTCTTCATCTAAACATTTTTTGTACGAGTCTGATTAGAAATTTAGCATTCAAGCTTTTATCAACTTTATCAGCACCGGCTCCAGCTTAAATGACGTTGGTTAAAACGAGTGTATTTGCCATCGGAATTTCAGATTTCGCATTCCTGAAGACATAAATAGTTAGTTCTTGAGTGAAATCCTATTCTTTCTGTTCATATTTAATAGCCTGTCACTACATTAGTTGCTCTTTTTAAAAAAAATCGTGTAAGTTGGGGATGTAATAAGGATACTTATATGCCCCGATATTTGTTTAAGAGATACCTGCGCTGTCCCACATCAGATAACTTCCTATGAAAAGACTATTTGTGGAGCTAGATGTGAAAGGCCTGGATCTCTAAAACGTTATTTTTCTCGTATTTATTTGTGATTTAGGATAGCATCGGAATATAAAAATCGTGGCAAATTAGTATGGAAGACATTCAATTCATAAAGGTTGAATTCTGGTGATTCTTACTGCTAACCGAGATGGCTGATGGAAAGAACAACAATCACGGCTTTGTTTGACGAAGATGAGAAATTGATTGATTAATTTAATTTAATGAATGAACCTCTCACTTTTCAAAATGAAAGCAGACAAATAGAAGCATAAGGAAACGAGGTGCCTGCACTAGAAATTCAAGTCTGATTGGTATCCTGACGTGTGTAATGGGAACAATCGAAAAAGAATAGATGTTCTTAGGGTGGTGTTTTCTAAATGAAAAAAAAGTGTTTACCACCTGAACAAATTCACTCAGGACCACAAGATGCCTTGGACTTTGGTCTGAGATTGAATGTGTTGGAAATGCAGTATCTAATAAGGTACCTAAGAACTCGACTATTTAAAACGGCTTTTGGTTTGGTCTCTTAATGAGAGAGACAAAAAGAGTTCAGAGTCCAAAATAGAGACTAAATATTCCGTTGAAGTGGCTGATTGAAAATGCCGGGTGTAAGAAGGCATGAATAAACAGAATCTCAGTACACATTATTGTACGAGTTTAAGAGATGTGTGTGAATGTGAGACCTGCTTCATGGAAAGAATCTGGAAATTGAATTCAGAACCTCATATTTAGATTGCCTGAGACGTTACATGACAAATCCGGGAACTGGAATGAGTCCATTATTCCTGTTATGAATAAATATATCATATCAACTTCATGGCTTGGCTAGTGAGTTTTGGGAAGGACTGACGATGTTACATAAGATTTTCGTTCGCCATCCCTTGCAACTCGTCAGTGACGTCAAGTCACGTATGTGGCATCATAATACGACCATTTAGTCACATTTTAATCTTCAGGAATCGCACCAATTATCTGTCGGTCGACTTCGATCCTCTAATCCTCTCGGTTGAGGGCTTTCTGGTACACGTTTAGTCTAGATGCATAATCCATGTGGTTAGCAGAACCGGCTGGCTACACCTATCTCCCACCAAAAAATGTCTTAGCCACTATCCCTAAGTATCAATGCTACAAGAAGGTAGGGTTACGCTCGCCCTAGACTGAATTTTTTTTTCTGAATACCTCAGTTTTAGTGATTTCGCTTGATGGTAGGCACTTTCGTATAAAATTAGCACTTAAGTACTATTTTTGAGGTACGCCACTGTTCGGTTATGGTTTTGTGCCTTTGAATTACATTCAAAAGATCCACAGGAATGCAGTACCTGATGGGGTGACATGTTGGTAGATGGCGGTATGGCGTAAAGGCATTTGTTACTTAAGCAGAAAAATATCATTTGTCGAGTAAGATTGAGCAGCTTCTCGTTTTGAAGGCTTTTCTTGCACATGTCACTTTTTAATTTACCTGCCACTGTAGCAAAATGGATACTAAGCACTTAAAACAGCCCCCAGTCAGATCTCGGCAATTGCACTGGCCATCAACTCAGCCTTGCCTTTTGCTTCCACATCCATTGTGTGCATCTTAGCAGATGATTGGTCAACCACAATACACGCAGCAACATGTTTTATGACTGGCCTAATTTCACAAGGTATTATTTATAAATAAATTTTGTCTTTATTTTACTTTCAAGAACCCTAAAACAGTTTTACTACAACATTGTCCAAGTTGGAAGTTCTAATTATGCCATTTGCGCTGTTTTACGGTAACCCTTTTCTAATGTAGAAGGCAAAAGACGTTAATTCATGCATGCTCGTCCAAAGGTTAATTTGAATTATACTATTATTATAAATTCACGCGAGTAATTATTAACAGTTGCATCAGATATTTGCTTGATATTCAGCTCCTTGACTTTAGATGAAAACAGATAAATATGTCAGATCTAAGCTAATCTAATGATCAGAAATGGCAAGTAAATACAACAAGGAGGAAGTAGGGTCCGAAGATAGTGGGATTTATTTATCAGATCAACGATTCACATCCGACTTCTCAAAGGCCGAGGTTGCGTTTTTGAACGACAACGGCTTCTTAACGCTCTCGCCATCGGCCCTCGAACCCGATGGCTCCTCATCATTTTCCTTCAATTCGAATTAGTTCCAGTTTATGTGATTTATGAGGCTGTCACACTGCATCGTCGTGTTTTATTTTGTACATTGGATTCTTTCCTTAGAATCGAACCACAAACTAGGGATAGTAGGGAGAAAGAATGTGCATATTTACCGAGGTGATCGGACACTGTTAAATATTGTATATTATGATAGCGACTGTTATATACGTTGTCCAAAGCCTAACAGGGATTGTTATTTGCATTTATTCCTTTTCCAAGTGGGCCCACTCATTGTTTATGGCCCAAACGTAAGTGGGATGATTTACAGTAACTACCTAACAGCACTTCTAGGCTTACTTCTAATTATAAAGTCCCATTCCTCATTTCGGGAATGTTGCTGCCGATAGCAGCAGTATTCACGGCTTTATCGGGGAAAAGAATGATTTCAACAGCCATTGGTTTTGGGGAAGAGGGAGAGGACTAGCGCTAATCATCTATTAGGGCGCAGATTATCTAGTTTTTTTTGCAATTTCTGTCCAACTTATTCGCGCATGTGGGTGATGTCATCAATAACTTATTCCGATAGGAAAGTAAATTTAAAACCAAAGTTGATCCTCTGGGTTCAAAAGATTATCCTATCTGTACATGGCTATCTTTTGATGTCGACACTTGATCATGATTTGTAAACGGATCAAAATAAATAATACCGCCGAGAATCGTTGCAAAAT
This sequence comes from Moniezia expansa, assembly GCA_019097775.1. NCBI lineage: Eukaryota > Metazoa > Platyhelminthes > Cestoda > Cyclophyllidea > Anoplocephalidae > Moniezia > Moniezia expansa. The sequence continues at coordinate 2,616,213 of JADFDV010000097.1, forward strand.
CATACGTATTGGGCGTGGCACTCCCACGCTTGTCAGTGGAAGACAATTAGCCTAAATATGACATCGTCGCTTTTACCCAAGTTCTGTTTATGCGCTGGTGTAGGTACGTCCTACTTCTTCCAAGTTTTTCTCCTAAGTCTAATCCAAAATGACTTCCTACATTCACCTGCTTGCCGGAAGCAAGTGATCTCAAGTGGTTGAGAAAAGGAAACTTGTCAACATTCGCATTCAAACATCCTCGCGATCTACAATTCATTTCTTGACATCCTGAGGTGGTGCAGAATTGGACTACGTCAGAATGATGATAGTCCTGATGCATGCGCAGCTGTGGGTAGTCAGAAAATTCACGGACTTTACAAAAGTTCCCTCTCGTTCATTATCTTAAGAGGTGGGGTTTTGATTCAAGATTCTTCGAGGCCTTGTTTTATCAACAGCGACCCAGCACTTGTCATTCATTTTATCAGTTCTACCGGGTTTCTAAGAGGATCCTTCTTTGAAAATGCGACTAAACTCAATTTAATAGTTATAAACTCATATTTGACATAATTATAGATCATTACGGATATTGATAGAGCAGGAGATGTATAGATCTCAAAGTTTTTGAAATCGGGTGTAGGAGATCGGTAAAGTCAGAGATTTTTGCTCTTGTCTCTCTCTCTCTCTCTCTCTCTCTCTCTCACCATGGGATTTCGCTTTTCTCATCCTGAGTTCAGAAGTATACGGCTACTCTCTCGTAGTCGCTTTTAAGAAGGTCCAACAGTGATTTTCGCAGTGGTACTTAAAGATTCAAATTGACAACCCGATATAAGGAAGTGGTAGATGTCTGTCGGAGCCCTTGAGGGTGAGGCTGTATTGGATCCGATTTATTCAAAAAATAAGAGTGATATTGACAGCTATGATAGGTTAATCAAGTATTCTTTTTCATAGCATATATTAATTTTTCCCACTTAAGATAGTTGCTTTCCTGTGCAGAATGTTGCACTGCTGCTCGTAAAAAACTTTCCTCGACACTTCAAAAGTTTTATTTAAAATGGTCATTCACATTTTCTGGATCTTGCCCATTGAATTTCCATGCATTCATCTTCCATATTTAATCGGACTTGTACCTTTCCAGCTAATTTACCTTAAACGCATATAGTTTAGCACAACGTTGTATGCATTACAACAGTCATGCCCAAATAAACATCATTAACTATCGGTATTAGTAGCTATCATAAAGTTGTCGGTGTCCTTTCTGATCTTAAGCAATTATTATTCTGACCTCGTTCTTGGATACTGGTCTCCTGTTCATTAAGTATGCAATTTATGCTCTCTTAAGTGCTCGGACTCTCTCTTTTCTTGTGGTATCGTTTCCACCATTCATTGACTTGCTCCTATACAAAAGAAGACTCTTCTCCGCTAATGCCTGTTTCAAAATGTGCATAGGTCATTATTCGCATTTCGTTAGTCGAAATATTTCCACGCATCTCATTTATCTTAGAATGAGTTTCCTCCGACCGAGGAAACATGAAACTTTATTTAGCTTCTTAGGCCATCATTGAAAGAAAAGGTCTTAATAAGCCCTACAGTAGGTAGAGAGAGAACTGAAGGAGGAAAAAGGACAGTTCTTGCTTTGTTTACTGTCTTCACTTACGAATGGCTTGTCATCTTTAGAGTAACCTCTACTCACAATCTTTTCTTATGATTTCAATTTAATTAGCGCACTCAGGTGCGCTCCTGACTGAAGGCTTTTGGTTTGACATTTCTTTTTTAGGCCAATGCTTAACCAATGACAGTGACACAGTTGAATGAAACAATCGAGAGTTTCTTTCGGGTTTTCTTCTATCCTATTGATGCAATCCTGAACAGCCCTTAAGATGGACTTGTATCATCTAGGCCCTCCAGTGGAAGTATTGGGGCGGTTGATACATCGAATTGAAGCAATTTTATGAAACTTGTAGTAGCATAACTAACAACTTTCAGAACAAAATTCATCTCAGTAAAACGAACTGCAGTATATTGAAATGTTCTAAGTGGATTTTATTCTTCACTTATAAAAAATTTGGAATGTTTATCCATGATGTGAATGTCGTAGCATATAATTCCTGGAAAGTAGTGGCAGTGCTTGAACATTTTAGTCAGAAGGGGCTCACTTGTAGCTCCAGTTTAACTAAAATAGTTCCCTTTTGAATTTCGGGAAGTTGCCACTCACGAATATTATTTCAGAGAGATTTTCATCATTATCTAAAGCTTTTCTGACTTTGAGATTCCTGTTGATGTTGGCTGGTGATTCCCGAGTTGAAATTGTCGCAACAATGATCATGGACTCATTCATTCAATGAAGCCTTTGAACGTGTTGAACGTGTTTCTGTTTACAGGCGGCCTTCAAAAACTGATCTCTCCCTAATTCGATGCAATTAATAACCACATCTGTGCTGTTAGAAATATTTTTGTCAAAACTTCAACTATCATCTAAAAATTTTTGCTCTCTTTACTTTCAGAGTATGCTGCATGTACGAGGGATTGTGTGGTGTCGCTTCCGAATCAGCTGAATTCGTTACGCTAACAACCATTCCAGCAGCACCGAGGTTACCAAATGTATTCGCGAGGACCAAGAGTTCCCTTAGTGTACGTTGGGCGGTGCCCATGGACAACGGATCCAAGATTACTTCCTACCGTCTGCAGTGCGCAACTGTCACCAAAAGCGGGGTAAGAAAACGTGTCATGTCTATTAGCTTTTACTACCAAAGTCGTAGTTGGTAAAACCCGCATTCTAATGCCCGCCTAATGCATTCTGTTTCCCTTGCGAGCCACGAAATGGCAGTTTTTTGTCGACGCGCCTCTCAGATATTCCTACCGTCTAGACCTGACTTTCTAAATCGGCTGGTTTGGTTCTTTCTACATGATTAGATATGTTAAAAATTGCGTGATCTAATGACCCTAGGCTTTAGAATGAACGTACAGCCTTGTTGTCATCAGTATCATCTCCTGAAAGTGTGTGGTAAAACGATGTAGCTAAAATTATCGCGAGACAGAGGTTGCCAAAGGAGAAATTATTTCAACTTCAACAAATAAGCTTCTTATTTGCTAGGTTTATTCGATAACTTAGTACGATGTGATCGGACTAGCGCCAAGCTGCGTGGTAATGTACCTTTAAACTACTTATCGTATTTCGTCCAAATTTCATGGTAACGCCTTAGTTCCTTATTTCCAAAACCTAATCAAAATATTGATCAGTTCCTGCTATGGTAGAAAACTGACATTTCGAGTGGTCTGAAAAAAAAAGCTACATAATTAAGAACCGGAAGACTAAGGAAGTATTATGGAATTAGTTCATCCTGATTGCAATCCCAGAACATTTTTCGTGTGCTAGGGCATTTCAGTTTATCCTCTCTTCCTTTATTTCCATTCAAATTTCAAATGTTCGCCGTTCTGAAGTAATCAGACTGATGTCGATTGTTTTCCCATTACTGTCTGCGTAACGCGTGTTCTATAGTAGAAATTATGGTTTTGAGTGTGCATCCATTAAATCCTATTTCTGCATCATTTTTCTTTTCAATCTGCCATCTGTCAATGTGTACACTTTTGATCTATTTTTAGCTACTATTAATCAATGGGAATGGTTTTGGGCCGAAAAGTCTTAAGTAAAAGCCCTGAAAAGTTTATTAAGCTCAGTAATGGCCTTGGTCAAATTCTATTCTTTCATTTGCTCTAATCGATGGCCATCTGACATGTGGATGTGGTACCACTTAGCACCCCTTACTTATGAGGTAAAAGAAAATGGATGTCTCCACTTTGTTCGAGACTCTCCTCTACAAATGGCCCTCCCCCATTGATTTGTGGAAAACTGTCTGTTGTTCTCCTCTTCAGCATGAGCACTTTTTGAAACCTCCTCTTCTAAATGTTTTTTTTTTTCATAATGTAAGTGGTCATTCCAATCATTGGTTATACACTGGAGGCATTCGAAATTCTCATCAGTAGCATCTGATGGTCTTAGAAGATATTTGATCTAAGTAGAGCCTATGGAAGGAAAGCGTAACAGAGCATCGAAGATGAGAAAAAACATGAAAAAGTTTGTTCTCTCTTGCCCATTTCTTACATTTAACGCTTTCCCAAGTCAGAGAATGCTAATGTACTTCAATATAAAAGGAGAGAGTATGTAAAGAAGATGACTTTAAAAAATACCAGAAAATCAGAGTTGATTTCAGCTGTCCAAATTACATTTTATATCTCATTGATTACTCTCAAGGTCGAGATTTGGTGGCTATGAATTCCAGTATCATTGGAGAATCGCTGGCACCAGTGAGCGTACATAACAGATTGCCCACACTAAATTGCAATTTCCTTTTTCCGCTCCTAAATCATGGCTCACTGACTAATCGGCAGGCCCACCTGCCTACAAGCAAAGAACTTTATGCAAGCCATGGCAATTTATGATTTTGAACCACTCTAGCCCAAGAAGCTATCAACATGTCATCCACTGTGATTCCAGTATTCACATTTTTCTTTCCTGACTTCTTATTCAACACCATTGGTGAAGGATTCCGATTTAGAGGTAATATACAGTGACTGAATCCGATCGTTGAGCATGCTGATAGTTTTGCCGCAGTATACAGTTGTCCTGGTCAGAATGGATAAATATTTCGGCATGGAAAAGTTCCTGTCTTGTAGCGATGATGATTGAGCTGATACCGAAGTGCAGCAGCTGCTGACTGTCTATTAGTAGCATGTAGGAAAGTCGAATATTCAGCAATTTATACCTTCCATTTGTTGATCAGATGGCGGGAATAGATTGGCCAGTCCGTCGCAGTCAGTTTGTTCCCTTTGCATTGGGTTCGGCTGCCTTCTTTTGGATTCGATCCACCATTAATCTGAATTATTCTCCTTTTATGGCTTCTCTTGCTTTATGGGCGGTCAATCCAATTAATGTCGTTAAAGTGGAAAAGGGCTGAGTGTAGTTTGACTTTTCTGTTGTCACCAAATCTAAACTAGCGAGAGGATGCTGCCAATTTTGATTGTAATTTCTTCAACAGAAGATTGGAACTTGGCTGATTTGTCTATTGTAACAAGAATGAGAGTGGAATTAAGTTTTTAGAATGTCATTCCGTGCACCACTTCTCTTCTTTTGAAGACAGTGGCCGCCGTCGATTGGTTCTAGATGCCTACCTTTTTAGACTAACATATATTCAATGGTAACACCCGTTTATATTTATGGCTTTTTGGCAGTCGGTTTTGAACTCATGCCATAATAAGTGTCAAACCCAGTTGGCGATCATAGCTAAATGTAGACGACGGTAAACTCAGTCATTGTCTCCGATTGGCTTTTGAATTCCAGAATAATTAAAAACGAAATCTTCAAAGTGAGCTAAACCGGATCATGGCACAGTGAGTAATCAGGTATCGATTGCTATGAAGGCAGGCACCTGGTTCCGAATACTGAAACAATACACCTTTAGACCGCTCATTTGGTATTTGCTACTTGAAATGGAAGCCTCTAATGGCCCCAGTGATCTAATGAAACAAATGGGGTACTACCTATTTAATCAGCTTCAGTTCATTTGATCTAACTGTTACAATATTGGATATGAATGGACGATTCATCTAGACTAGACGAAAATAACTAAAAAGGTTAATTATTTAGTCAGCGAAACGAAATGCCATGAGACAATTTTCTCTTATATATATTTATTCAGGTCCATATAGGTGGAAAGTGTTTTACAGCATTTTTTTCAAATGCACTCTAATTCAAAAAGCGACTGCTCGATTTCTTCGCTTTTCTATTACATCTTCTTATAAATGGAAGTAAAATCGTTCATGTTTCCCGGTGTTCATAAAGGACTCGTTTAAGGCCGAAGATGCCATCCTTCTTCTGATCTAAGTACACAACGCTCGAGTAAATCCACGTGGCAAAAGAGATGACGTACTTTCCATTCATTAGCCAAATCCCAACAAAGTGATTTGGGCTTAACATAGTCTCGCTGGTGTACTTTACTACGCGGCGGCTACCATCCTCCTTCGTTTTCAGTGATTCCCAAGTGTTTGCTGTGATTTCATAGCTTCCAGAAATGCGTAAATATGCTGCATGATAATGTTTATTTCAGCTTGTTTACTCCTCAATAGACTGCATTTTGCTAGGTTTTGTTTTGTAAATAACTGTTAATGATCACCGACTTTACTATTTAATGAATCGAGTGACTCTTTACGACTTATCTGATTGGCTGTTCTCATCGGTCTCTCTAGCTGGTTAGTCTTTAATGCTTCCTATCGATTTATAGCTCCAACTTAGGCGCCGGAATAGTTGGGTGTTCTTTCGCCCATGTTCTTATTAAGCAGTGAAACATCGATTAAATGTTTACCTCTAGATTTTTTTCTGTACATGAATTCTGATGTGATTTTTGTCTTTAAATTTAGCTGCTTGGTTTTCTTAATTTCACACATTCTAATCGATCGAAATGGGAGGAGTTCTAGCATTAATATCATCTTTATATTTGACTGACATCAGCTAGCGAACTTTTTTGACAAAAGTTGTACAGTTTTTGGGCTACCCAGATGCGAATAGTGAACATCTTTTTTGGATAAGTCTCAAAGACTTATTGGGGATACAACAGAAGTACAAATGGCCTCTACAACAGACAGCACTCAACAGTTAACACGGTAAAGGGCAGACACGTTTATTGACGTCTTCGATTCACTGATGGCTTCTCTGGTTTCGGCGTACGAATAGCAGTTCCACTTCGTAGTGGCACCTCGTCCGTCGTCGACATCGTTGAGGGCAGACAGCCTTCACACACACGCGCTTTGCACAATTCAGCTTGAGAACCTGAATGCAGGTATTTGCGTCATGTCTCGTTTACCAGGTTGTACGAGATTGTACTTCTGCTGACATAATCACACTTTATCCGTGAGTATTTCTATCCAGCTGCCCTTCTCATTAGCCCCTAGAATTGCCCCTGGGGTTACCGGTGGTCACCGCGAGGAGGTTGAGAATAGGATTGGCCACCTTTGATTCAAGTAATATTCTTATCACCCGATAGTTAACTTATAGGGCACTCGGACAGGTAAAATCTGATGGACATCATTGGGAATTTTCCATACCGAGGCCTCGAAAATTTGCGGCCGAAGCTTTCTTTGATTGGGAGCTGTTAGGTCTCAAAGAAACTATTGCCGGGCTTTAGGTAGTCTCAGCGTTGCGAACGCTAAATATTTTCCTTGACTGGTTTCTTTTCGATAGCTTGAGCCCATACGATTTGAAAGATTTCCAATTTAAGGAAGAGTGAAGATATTCGATCTCCCTGACAAACTCAGTTTATCTCGTTCGATTTTAGGGTAATCCCTCATTCCAGGCGTGTTACACAGGAACTCAACGGTATCACAAAATGACCCATCTACAACCGGCTACCACATATATGCTTCGTGTAGCGGCCACAAATGCCCATGGACAGGGGTGAGTCACTTTTACCACTTCATTCATCTCCTCTCTTCTCTTGAATCTGCAGTAATAGGGCCATAATTCCAACTCAAATCATGATGAACGTAATCCTGTAATCCAGAATTTTACCTATGCCAGCAGAAGTACAGCCTTTGTATTTCTGTTGTGCCCCCAATAAGTCCTTAGGTGATGATGAATTAAAAAAAACTAGAGAGTGAGGTGACGAAACGGGATATTGGAAATGCGCTCGTGTCATCTCTGTAAATACCACATTTTTTATTCTAAAAGTGCTTCTTTACAGTCCATGGAGTGAAGCAGTCTCCGTGACAACGCATGGTCTGCCACCATCACCCCCGAATCCACCTCGTTTGCTGAAGTCTGGGATTCGCAGGTTGCACCTCACCTGGGAGCCTCAGACTACTACCAGTACTTCTAGTTCCTCCCCTTCAAAACCGATTTTGCGCTACCAGCTAGAGATGCAAGAGGGTGAGGCTCGTCAGCACTTCAAAAATATTTTTGACGGTGATGCCACAGCGTTTGTGGTGGAGGGCCTGCGGCGATGTTCTCTCTATCGCTTCCGTCTGGCTGCCAGCAATGCTGATGGTATGAGCCACTGGAGCGACATTGTGGCCTTTCGAACTGATCCCGACCCTCCCTCTGTACCTAAAAGCCTTCGAGTAAGCTCTCTTTACTATTTTGCCACAAAATTCTTAATTAAACCGACAAATATTAAGCCATGATGACAAGATTGTAAACAGATATCTGCTGCATAAACAACTTTACACCCACGCGCAGTTGTTTATTTGCAAATCGTGTTATTTCAGGGGGTTGGCTAATAAGTCAGTGAGCGAAATGTATCATCTCCAAATCTCATGTTGTGTGTCTTAATAAAAGTTCACCCTAGCGTCATGCCTTTATTAGTTTCTTACGAGATTGTAAAAGAAGGGAAGTGACCATCAAGGGCTTTGTGGTGAAATTTATTTGTTATATGCACGTACTCGAGTCTCTCTGATGAATTCCTACCACCGTGATCATTTGATTTGTGCAGTGAGAGACTACTTCCTCGAGGCAGACCACCCTCTATGGCCAAACTCTTTTTATTGCTTTTATAATTAGGAAGTTATGTAAAAAATTAAGGTGGTGATAGTTACGTGCAACAAGAGGAAGTCTACGAGGATCTATAGACTTTGGCACTCACTCACCAATCATGCATTTGTTTTGATGTTTATTATGGTGGCTTGGTCGTTCCATATAAAAATTGATATGGGAAAATAAATTGTGGTATATGGAAGGCCGTATAGTTTGTTAATTTTCAAAGATCCCTACCTATTTCGTTTTAGTAGACTCGTTTTCAGCTGGTACAAGCAGTAATTTATTTTGGCACCGTATTATTTGACCACCCTTAGCCCCATTTTGGGTCCATCCAAAGTCATACTACTTATATGAGTAACATTTTTTGTTAATAGAGTTTATTTCAACCCATGAGAAGCTGAATGGTAAAAATAACTCTGGCTTGAACCCTGTCTAAGTGCCTATTTATTCAGCCATCCCAGCCTTTACTAGAAAAAGAATACACAAAGTTTAACTAACAAACGTTAACAAGTCTCGATGATCTGTCCGGGAACTATCAAACAGTTAGAAGAGAGATTACACAGAAACACGAAGAGATCTCTGTGAAAGTGGATCTCGGTCGTACTTCATTGAAGACTGAGATGCACATTTTTCTACTGACAGCTGACTTGCATGGCTTTGCAGTTTCAGCACATCTCAACAGGAAGGCATAATTGAAGGCTCCAGTTGAGGTATAATTTTTGAATTTTCGATGAAGATCGTAACCATTGAAAGACAGAATGATAGGTTGGTTCATGTTCCGCAAAACCCATCTCAATCGAGACTAAGCTTTGAATCACCACGGTTACTAACTTTGGGAGACACACTCTCGACATTTATTATACACCTTAATATTGGGTTTCAGTTACGAGGTCGAGTGCGACCATACCAAGTGAATCTCTGCTGGCTCGCCCCTGATGATGACGGTGGGATTCCAGTGAGCGCCTATCGATTGGAGATCCTTATGCCACAGCTGCCTATCGCCCTCTTCCGCAAGTACACAAATCAGCCTAGCTCCTGCAAGAAGGCTAATGAGCATCGGCCCCAGCCTAGTTTATCAGATGCCGATGAGATAAAGGTCGCCGAGATCCGAGGTCCAATCTGCTGGCCTTGGGTTATTGGTAGGTGTCTTCTTCCCATTCCTTTCCCCCAAATATCAGATCTATTACTTTTCTAGGTAACGAAAAATATTTGAACTTATCATTTAGATGAACAGTTTGAGCAGTTGGAAGATTTTACAGATGACTGTGCGGGTAGTCATTAACGTTCACTTGTGTCAGTGGCCGTCAATACAAAAATACTGTGATATGTTTATTGAACTTGCAAAAAAGGTTATTACAGTTTGATCATACAACTACCATTTAGATTTATGCAAAATTTTGCGTTAATCACTGCATTTTTTATTTTCAAGTCCATCGTTTATCCCGATTTCATTTCAAGACTAAGTGCACGTTTTACAAGATGGAACCGGCTTATTATATCTACTGCGAATTAACCTTACAAATTCCTCCAACTATAGGCGAATTGAAATGTTACCTATCCGCGAACAGAAAGTTCACACACTTTGTTTCTTTTCTATAGAGATTAATTTGCCTTATCGGTAAGCTTTCACCTATAACGGAAGTCATTATGTACAAAAAGAGTCCACTGCGCGATGAAAAGTGTTTTTTAACGCCAAAATCACTGTTTATTCATTCACTTCCCACCGAATCGATGATAGGCAAATGATTGTCTCCATGAATAATTATTGAAATTTTCTAATCTTTCCTCACTTCAGCTTTGATATTCATTCGCTAGATTGGTCCGCTCGGATCTGAGGTGCTTGGTGGTACTATGGAAAACAGTTCTATTAGTAAAGCAGTGCCTCTCAGTCGACCAAGCCTCATATATTTCTGCATTCATTTGAAAGCATTTATCCCCTAGTTATATTTCCAAATGATTGGGATCGGGAATGATCAGGGGATTGAAGCTTAGAAAAATTTCGCTAAAGCATTATTTTCACTAAATTTCCTTGAAATAGAGCACTTACTTAACTTTACTGATTCGCAACCGATGCGTGGATAGCTCTTCCTCAGATATCGTTTCGATCATTTCATAGTTATGTAGTTCTTGAACATGTCGTCTACTTTGCATTTCTTCTACTCGTTCACTTCGAGAGGCTCGCAGTTAAGCCCTAACTGCCTTATTCCGGCCTGGGAAAACCAATGAGCACTAAGTAAGGCGCCCTGAACCACCTCAATCCTCTTCGCCACCCAAGTTCGTCCGTTCTTCTTTTATATAGTAGCGATATGTGCTGAGTTTTAACAATCGTTGAACAACCGGATGTAGCTAATAGTTTTTTCGCCAAGCGTCGTCATTCTTTGCCGTCTGATTTCTTCCACTTCGACTTCAAATTGTCCCTTATTACTTGTCCTGCTAGTCACTCTCCGATAATCGGTTTTGTTTGGCTGCTGATCTCTCTGGCACTTTGCCAATGTGTCTGCATCAAAAATTTTTTGAAGCAACAGAGGACTATTTTACTAAAAGTCTGGGTTCTGCCCGAAAATTGGTTGCATCAATTTTTTGGGTAATCATGGTTTTCGTAGCAACTGGATATCTGTTTCCTCTGTGTGCCTGTTTTCGGTGTAAGGAAGGCCGATTTAGGTTGCGAGTTTGAACAGCCCTATTCGAATTCTTGATGAATGACCACAGATCCCAAATATAAAGTGGTCGTTCCTTGATATAATAATTTTTCTAAGGTCTTTTTGCTTACGAGTCACTGTTTTCTTAAAACGTCAGTTTGGAAATTGTCTAAGAGCATGATCTGCCATTAATTCAAACGATTAAATATAGCACTCCTAGGTAAAAGCTGAGTGTGGGGAGATTTAAAGAAGGAGTGGACTCGAATCTGTTGGGGATCAAGATCAGAAAGGGATGGATAGGGTTCTTTCTGGCCCAAGTGTTTTGTGTTCTCGCATTCGGCTAATACTGCTTTTTGCTGCAGTAGTACTAAAGATTTTTCATCTCTTGGTGTCCTCTCAATCGGGTACCGAAAATTCTTAAATATCATGTCTAGCCTAGAGTACGAGAGGAGGCTGAATTCTTAGGCCAAAAGTGTTTGAGCTGCATCGTTTACACTGTAGCGACATAGTCTTTGATGGAACACCTGGGAAAAAATTCGATCCTTAAGGACTTAAGTTGTGAGTGTCTTTTGGAAAAAAAAAGTGGTGAATTACTTCCTGAACTATCAGGGTGGAAACAACCTGAAGCTTGAACGCTAGAAACTTTAGGTTAAATTCAAGATTATGCCAAAAAAATTCTTAGGAGTATACGAAGGGTGTATATAGATTATATCGCCTCCGAGAGTTCGCTTGAATCGGCACCGCAAGTAAACATTTATGAAATACCTATCGGGAGAAAGAACCTCCTTTTCTTGTGCCCAATGCAGAAACGCTTGGAAGAATGCAATAATATTCCATAAGTGCATGAAGTTTTAAATACTTTTCTGCGCGGGTCCTGCATCCTTCCGGATGAACCTGTCAGAAGTAGGTCTGCTATTGGACTGAATCAATAAATTCTTGTTTTAGTGATGTTTGGATTGAAATCTTGGCATGATTTTAGACAGGCTAGATTGTAGGAGACAGTGTTTCTAATGAAATCAAACACTGGCCCTCAGTTTGATAAACAGTCTCGGTCACTGCAACCCCTATCAAAATAAGATGTGATTATGCAATATTCCTTTGGTCTACTGGTATCTCATTTAACTAGAATTCGCCTTTTGGGTTCCTTTCCTTTGTTCTAACAATTAACCATTCTTAATTTGGTTATTGCTTGCCAGTTCGTTTAATGTTAACATTTCGGGTTTCCTTTCTATTAAATAATCTAGATGTAAGGCTACTATTGTCGAAATTGCAACAAGAATAAATTATCACGGTTCTCTTAAGTACCACCCACGAGCTGTCAAGTGGAACAGGTTTTTCGAACAGTTGCTCTTTCTGGATGGAAACAACACTTTCGTAAAGACTTCCCTTAAGAAGTCTCGACTACCCACGGAAAAGTTAGGAAGTGGTATTACTCCTGGCTTTAGTAAAGTCGAAATTATTGTAAAATTCCTGTGGATACCAGGAAAATAAAAGGGTAACTGAAATGTTCGAAATGTCTGAACTGCTTTTTATTGCTGGCATTCAGCTTAAGACAAGCTTTTCTTTAATCAGCTCTTCGAATCGGGAGTCAATATCACAAAATTGCCACATGTACTCCTCTGTTTTTGCAGTAATAACCTCTTCCCATTTCATTAATTAAAAAAGTCCGTTTAACATAAAAGCCACTGCAATATCGGTTTTGCAACGCTCCACTGATTATTCATCCTAGTAAACTGTCGAATTAGAACGATCAGACGATTTTAGCTAGTTGTTTTATTTTTTTATTTTCTCTTAAGCCCCCTCGAATTGTAATACATTTACGTCCGTGCCACCGGCTAAATACCTTCTCCAAGCCCCCAAAAGCAGCATCTATACTCTCGGCAAGGTGAGCGACATCGTCCAACTGCCATTCCGTGTTACAAGTACCCCAGACCCAATCTCTATTCCTGGAGATGATTCCATAGCTAGAAGTGGGCTCCTTGATCTCTCCGACACCGAAATAATAGGAGACACCTCCTGTCCAATGGCTTGGTACGCTATCTACGAGGGTCATTGCAAGGAAGTCACTGTCTGTAATCTAACCCCTGGGCAAGCCTTCCATTTCCGAGTCCGTGCTACCTCACATCGGAACGGCAGCAATGGTAACACAGCACAATTCCATTCTCGAGCCCCATCGACTTCTACCGTCTACTGGAGTGGTGCATCGCCATCGCCCCTGAAAATCTCAACGCTTGCAGTACCTCCGATTAACCCTCCCTCAAACCTTCGCCTGCTTGGCGGCGCTAAGTCCAATGAACTCCACTTGATCTGGGATCCTCCTACATCTAACGGTGGCGCTCCGATTCTCTCCTACGAACTCTGGCAGTCTCTTATTGATGCAGTTTTTGATAGTCCCCTTAAAGCAAACCCTGTTCCTTTGGTGGCAGTTGGCTCCTCGGGAAGTATGAAAAATCTACACAAGTCTCCACCCTGTTCTACAGAGAGTAGTGTTTCGTCTGCCTCCAACTCAATGCTTACAAGTCCGGAGCACATTTGTCAAACTAGTGATTCTAGACTAGTGTTTGCGGGGACGGAAAATACTTGTAAAGTGCGGGAATTACATTCTGGACAGATGTTCACCTTCCGAGTTCGAGCGCGCAACTGTACTGGATGGTCGGACTGGTCAGAGTGGACCACATTCGCGACTGCTCCCTCTCCACCGGCCCCTCTGGATACGCCCCCTCTGGTAAAATCCACTTCTCCAACCAGCGTGCAGGTTAGCTGGGAAGCTGTTGAACAGACTAATGGCGCTCCAATCATTGAGTACCGAGTGGAATATCATCCAAACGCTGCTGAAAATTCCTATCTCATAGCCTCACTGAAACGAGATGGTGAGGAGGAAACTGCTCTCTTACCTGCAGAACTGGATGATGTGGTCAAATCGAGACGTTCAAACTCAGAATCCTATTCAAATGATGGCTTCCAACTGGTAGGTGCCATCGGTTTCTCTCTAATATAATTATCCATCATTAAACCCCATCTTCTCATTGTGTAGGTTCACAGGGGAATTGAGAGACAGTTTGAAATCCATGCTTTGCATCCAGCCTCCAGAATCGCTTTTCGAGTTTGTGCGGTGAATGCAGCAGGAATAAGTGGCTGGAGCCCCCTGGGATTTTGTATCTTACCTGCTGCACAGCCAGATCAACCTTCAGGCCTGGCTTTAGACCCCGGCGATCCATCGACGTCTTCGGAGAATGAAGCCTGCGTTGGTGGAGTATCTATGACTAATGCTCGATTGGTGTGGGTTGCTCCAGTGGATAACGGCTGCCCTATTGCAAGTAGGGCTCAAGTTACAGTTATCAAGATCTGTTATTAAACTCTTCTTTTTACTTGTGATAGGAAGTCCTGATATTCGCTAACCGCCTTGAAACTTTGTATTCGTATGTAGAACGGAATGGCTCAACCTTTTTGTTGATGGTATTCATTCTTTTATCAAGATTCAAGAGCAAATCAGATGCCACAATAAGTTATTTCATTGAAATTAAATTCTAGCCAACACATTTTGTACTTCCACTTGTTAATTACCCGATTTAATATACACTAACGAATGAATGCAGTTAGCAAAGCCGTTTTAGGAATTCTGATAAATGTGCGAAATTATTGACACTTAGGTCCGGAAAACTATTATTATTAATATTGCAGAAAACAGTAAAAGATTTTTTTATTGAAAGTTGGTATCTACCATTGATAATGCAGTATTTTGCATTTGTTTGTTGAAATTTGCCAATCGTGTCTTTTTTGATTCTGGATTTTGCCCTCTGTGCTACACCTACCTCAATCTCATAACTTGCGCACTAGATTAGGAGTGAAGCTTTCTGGGAAGAAATTGCCGACTTTTATGAACTTTAACTGATCAAGTCTTTGAAATGGCTGCAAATCAGCTACGAGTTTGGCTTGGATTAACGCTGAAGGATGTGATAAAATCATACGATTTCATTTTCATTAGGGACGTTAGATCCTAAGCAATTTATGTTCATAGTTTCTTAGGTTCTCGCACGCATCACTCCTGTCTCTACTTTTTTACTTCACTAATCTAGTTGCCGACGAGAAAATTATTCGGTTGCTGTACAATCTTTACTGATGGTTTAGGACGGCTTTCTCTACGCTCACTACCTCCTTAAAATCGAAAGAGCTCTTGGCGACTTCTTAAAATCCAATTAAAATTGTAGTAAACATCTGAACGTCCTTGGGCATTGCATAACATCTAGCTTTCGAAAGCGAAGTCTCTTAGGGGACTCATCTTCCGTGGATTTATCATGGTGTTCCAACTTACGGGAGTCTAGAATGAGATATTTAATGTCCCTAAATTTTAAATTGTATCCGGTTTATTCACCCCTCCAACCGACACTAAGAATTCCCGAATCTTCGCGGAAAACGGCATATTTAAAATCCGATTAGGTAAACTGTTTCCGAGTCTTTTGTTTTTATTGTATCTTTACAAACCCCTCTTATTCATCAACACCATTTTCGTCTTATTCGAACGTCAAGCAACTATCATTAACCCCTCAGCTCGCCATCAAAGATGTTTATACATTGATCTACCTTCTTATTTTTGTAATAGTTTATCAGCTATTCCAAAACTAGGCCAAGGCCCACAATAAGTGTATAATAGTCCGGGTCCAATCCCACAACATCGTTTCAAAAAGCTGTTTCTGAAAATGAAAAATTCTAATCGATTCAAAAGTGCTTTTGTCTAACTATCCCATTGTTGACCAAAAAAGAGAATTGCCTTCTCTTGCATTTAATCAAGTCTGCAGACAAAAGGTTTTTTTTCCGAAATCGGTGACTTATATTATTCGTATGTTTGGAAAGTTTTCAATAAATTGGCTTAGATGGCTTAGCATGAAATCATAACTTTGATGTCGACTGCCCATATTTTTGAGTTTTTTTTTGTCAAAAGCGTTCACACTTTTCAACAACTATACTCAAGCATTGGGCTCTACCTTGAGAACTCGTTGTCACTCACCAGTATCACTGCTTTTGGATTGAGAATCAACATCGAACCAGAGTAACTTGGATCTTCTTTTCAAATCAGGTTATAACATCGAGCTGATCCGGTATACGAATAGTCAAACTACTCTCTCAACCGGATCCAACAACTTCGACATCAAATATCTGCCCCTGTCTGTTCAGACAGATGACTCCATCGAAGACCGATTGACATCCATCGCCACTTCGCCAAAGGACGAAAACGAAAAGGGGCTACCAAACCTATCAACAAATGCTACCAACAATGATTTCAGCGAAGATCTTCAAGGCGTTTTACGCATTCCCGAACCCTCTGATCATCCCTCGTTCAGGTCGACTTCCGTTTCACCCTCATTTGATATCGATTCTAGCTCGGCATTGTCCTCCAGTATCTCTATGGAGAGTGGTCCTCCTCGTCAGCAGCATCGGCAATATCGTCATCATGCATTCATTGCCAGATCCATCGGAGTGTGTGCTCGACGGTTGTCCTCTGCAGCTGTGAAGTATGTCAGATACACGCTCACAGATCTGGAAGTTGGAGCTAAGTATCGGTGAGTCATGAACAGAAATTTAATCACTGCCAAAAGCTTTAGGCATGATTGCGTCACTTAGTTTGAGGATTCTGTTGGGTTCAAGGATGTGCTGATAGGAAACGTTGTAGGGCAGAAATCGTATGACCCCTGGAGCTCGAACGCTTGATCGCTCGTAGTGATCGCACAAAATTCTGGATCGTTCAGAACCGACCTAGTTCAAAAATCTTGTGCGAAAAACCTATTTCGCTTCTAAACACAGGACATCTTATCTGTCGTGATTGTAGCAGTTTCAACTCCTGATAAACTAATCTTTTCCTTCATGTCACCCAATTATTCTTGACACAACGTCCTGTGCGTTTAGTTCTCTTCGATCTGTCCACCTCTGTTCGTTTTTGTAGCCATTTTATAACCTAACGATATCGTCGTTGCAATGCGTAAGCATACGAGTTATAATGTGCGTGTATTTACACTACCTTCGAATAAGCTCCAAGAATTTCATAATGCCATGTGAAAGGTAACTTTGGGATCAGCCAACATGGTGTTACTCAATTCCCTCCAAATAGAAGAAGAATGACCCAACTAGTGAGGCCAAATGCGAACATTAATCTAAAGGAAATTTCATTTTATTTCAATTGGACTATGCTTCAGTAACCTGTACGTCCTTAGGATTTGTCCAGCTTCCAGATCAAAGTTACAAGTTCACGCTCTAATGATCGCAGAGTTGAATAGATGCTTTTTGAATTGAGATTTTGATGTCAATTAAGAACTTGGATGTACACAAGGAGATGGACAACTTCATTTCATTGGCATCTTGCAGTCTTTAAACATGAATTTTAAGCCGACTTATTTGATGCATTAACTGAGCTGATTGGTCCAGTCATTTCTTCTTCCTTAGGGTGCGGGTGCAAGCGCTGAACGCTGTAGGGCCAAGTCCATTCTCAGGAATCCTCCACTTTTCCACACTTCCCCCGTTACCAACACCTCCGACGCTATGTTGTATTGGTACCACTGCCAGCAGCATCAAGCTTCGCTGGTCCTCAGCCACTCCCTCATCTACTGATACCTCATTCGAAAGGGAGGATGCGTCCCTCTCCCGACCAAATAAGCTCCCATCGACCAATATTAAATACATTCTCGAAATGAGCAAAAAACCTGAATCAAAGTGCGTTTCCTTAACCGCATTTTTTTCCTTCGATGAATGTCATTCGCATTTTTCAAAACCTTGCTTCTGTTAGGGGTTGGACGATCATTTTTGAGGGTTCTCAGACTTCATTTAAAGCTCGAAAACTCTCAGAGGCTACTGTCTACTACTTCCGTGTAGCCGCAGTCAATATCAGCGGTGAAGGTCCTTATTCTGAGGTTTTGCATGAGAAAACTTTATACTCTCAACCACCACCTGTCGAAGGTAATAAAATATTCAAGCTCCGCCCGCTTTGTCGCGCCAGTATGTTATCTAATCTTATTCTCGTTATTTGTGCAGCTCCACAAGTGGTGGAAGTCTTCAATACACAGTGTAAACTTCAATGGCCAGCTATGAACAGCATGGGACAGGATCCACTCTTATATCAAGTTCAACTAATACGTGTTCCTAGTGGCTTCTCATCTACTGCATCTGATCCTGAAACACTGTCGGCGTCGGGAAGCCTAACCACGGCCGAGTCCTCTGAAGGCGAGGAGACAATAACAGCCTATCGAGGTGCAGAGGCATCCTGTACCCTTAATAATCTCCTTTCTGGTACCAATTATATTGCCCGAGTGTGCGCCATTCGTTGCTGTCAACCCGAATTAGCAGAAAATGCACCGAAGAGCGAAACCGTTAAAGAGATCCTCACACTTCCCACATCGTCGAATCCTACCGCCGCGAAAATAATGCTTCTTCATGGACCCCTCTCGGCCGGCACTGCATTCACGACACAACCTCAGAGGAGAACTGCTATTGGAGAGTTTTTCACGTCAGTATTCACTCGGAGCCGTCTATTAACTTCCTCAGGACAGGACAGGCCTTCTTCATCACCTCGACGTGGAGGAAACACATTTTTCTTGAATCATTTCACAACGAGTGCTCTTTGTCGAGTTCGAGCAGTTGGAGCGTCAATCCGACGATCTGTTTATAGCGTTAGAGGAAATTCTCCTGCCTCTCATCGGGAGCGCGCCCAGCAGCAGATGGCTTTTTTGATGGTGGTCGGCTTCGTTTTCTTTACGGTTATTTTCGCCTGGTTTGCGCATCAATATCTTCTCAAATTCGCTGATGATGTTAGCGTCAAATGGTCTGGTGGATCTCTGGATGATAGCAGTTCTTCAGCAAGAGCAGCCCTCTACGCTCGTGGACGTCAGCCCCTTCATTAGATAAAAGGATCT
The DNA here is from genome assembly GCA_019097775.1 of Moniezia expansa. Classification (NCBI taxonomy): domain Eukaryota; kingdom Metazoa; phylum Platyhelminthes; class Cestoda; order Cyclophyllidea; family Anoplocephalidae; genus Moniezia; species Moniezia expansa. Next base: position 2,635,250 of record JADFDV010000097.1, read on the forward strand.
CGATCTCTTCCTATTCCCAGTTCCTCCGCCTCTTCCCCATTTGTCCGTGTTTATGTTCCGCCCCTTGTCTTGTCTTTCTCCTCCACTCGTGCTTTCCATGTTCCTCTCTCCATGATTTCCCAAGCCCCTTGCTCTGATGAGTGTTGAGCTGGAGTTTCCCTCCCCTGCCCTTGGTTCAAAGAGGAGTACCGCGGTTTAATGACAACTCTAGTCCCTCTAACCGACAGACTGATAAACCAACAGTGTATTTTTGATTTTGTCGGTTTAATCATTCCCTTATCGTCTGTGACTTGCAATATTCTCTCCTTTCTTCTCCCTTCTCTCGAGGACGAATATGTATGCTGCGTTTATCGAGAAGGAGGGATTTCAATGATCTCGAAGGGAGGGGGGGGGGGGGGGTCATAATCAATTCTGACCGTCTCTGTTAAACTGGTATGGTGCGTAGTGCCTCTCGCCTTCTTGGCCTGCAGCGGCGATTCTCGCGCAAGAATGCAGCTCTCTGTCGCACAAAAAATATGCTCTCCTTCTCTCTCATCCTCTATCTCTCTCTTTCATTGAAGACAATCAATCGGTGTAGTTACTGACGGTTCGCTTGTCCTTTTTTTGTCCGTGAATACGTGTGCGTATGTGTGAGTAGTCCACGCGTTTCTGGATGTATGTATGTCTTCTTTTTGGTGGTTGCGCTTTCTTTATCAATCTATACCTATCTTTCTCTTTTTTCAGATAAATGCATTCTAAATTAAGATGTGCTTGGTCATATATGATGTGACCTTCACCTTGTCAAATCTCCTCTCACTCGCTCTCTTCTGGCGGTGTGTCGTATTTTTTGAAGGGGAGGAGTGGGATGCTTTCATACAGATTTATCTAAGGTTATCTTCTACTATCAAAAATGGCATTATCAATAACATTTTCATAGTACAGAATTCCTTCTTCAGACGGACTACCTTCAATGTATTTTGAATACATGAGAACAATAAGGGTAAATGGAAAATGAATTCGGAGGGGAGACCAATGGTCAGAACAGCATGATCATCTTCGGGGACCCCTCCGAATTTTCGTTCTTGGACGAAAATGTTGCTCTAATGTCCCCGGTCGCAGGTTATCTAGAGCTCGTTTGAATTGCTAGCGATTGATTTAGGTAATCATCTGGAGTCAGGATTCTATCTCAACGGTTCCCATTAAGTGACTCAAGACACAAGTATCGATGACGAGACCCCGTTAAGTAGCTGAATGCGCGACGAGATTCAAGAGCGTCGATACACATATGGGCTCCTAGTTTATTTCGCGTGGGTTCCAATCACATAAGTTAGTGTTTAAAGTAAATTTCATTGCTGTGAAATGTTGGGAGAACCAACTGTGGAATTTTGAAAGTAGAAGTGATGCAAGAACTTGAATAATGTTAGCTAAAGTTAGAAGGACGAACGAACAGGAGAGGGAAGTGAGCTGGGTGAGTTGTGCAAATAAACTGCTTAGGAGCTAAAAGAGTCGTCAAGCTAGTAGATAATACAACATCCCAAGAAAACCACGGTAAGATTAATGACAATAATGTGGAAGTTAGCTTAGAGAAACACATTGAATACAAAGAGAATAAAAAAGTGAAATGAATATGAAATATGAAGATTTGAACGGTTCAGTTCATTAACAAAGTGAGCCTTGATGAAAGGGAATGACCCATGGAACCAGTCTTGGAGCCAACAAGCTTGATGCTAGCCATATGATAACCCATTGTGAGATTAAGTCAACATATGATACTTGCTAGTCACCGCATATCCTTCATCGGAAAACTATCTGTAAATGTGTACCGCCCAGAGGCACCAGCATGCCGTCAATTAACAACTGTTTGAATTCGTTCAACTACTTTTTCGCCAGCGGTATCGGAACTAACAAGGCCATAGAACGGGAGGATGTCTTGAGAATATCGCCACCAGAGGAATGACCTGTATTTTTTCCCCTTGATTCTAATCTACCTTAAATTGGAAACTCAGAAGCCTAACTTGAAACTGAAGGTGTCGAAGTCGACACGTACTTTTCAGTCATCATTTCAGTGAAATGTCAGAGCGAGATTTGGTTTATCTAAACGGAGCCAGATCATTTGGGTTCATTACTGAACCCGCAGCAATGTTCACGATTACATTAAGCAAAGCCAATTATGTTCAGAAGGTACCGCTCCAGAGTAAATCATTTACAAAGGAAAAATTCATAGGAAATAATAAATCTACTTTGGAAATATTGTTCAGACCTGATCCAGTTGATTGGCAACCAAATCTCTTTACTCTTATCGAATGAGTAGACAGCACATCTATTCGACATGTAACTTCCTTCTTTATCGGCTAAGAATTCCTTCGCATTCGTTCTTTCTGATAGCTCGAAAATAACGCTTTCCTGATCCGTGCTAACCTAAATAAGCTATAATTGAGGTTCAAAAATAATTTTGCTTAACACCTTCAATGGATTTATCCTTGAAATCATGTCCTTCTAACAAAGTGTTTGTTCGGGAATATCTGTGGTGGGTTTTTTATTTACCCCCCCCCCCATTCAGCAAAGTCTCGAAGGCTTATTGGGAGTACAACAGAAGTACAAATGGCCTCTACAACAGACAGCACACAACAGTTAACACGGTAAAGGGCAGACACGTTTATTGACGTCTTCGATTCACTGATGGCTTCTCTGGTTTCGGCGTACGAATAGCAGTTCCACTTCGTAGTGGCACCTCGTCCGTCGTCGACATCGTTGAGGGCAGACAGCCTTCACACACACGCGCTTTGCACAATTCAGCTTGAGAACCTGAATGCAGGTATTTGCGTCATGTCTCGTTTACCAGGTTGTACGAGATTGTACTTCTGCTGACATAATCACACTTTATCCGTGAGTATTTCTATCCAGCTGCCCTTCTCATTAGCCCCTAGAATTGCCCCTGGGGTTACCGGTGGTCACCGCGAGGAGGTTGAGAGTAGGATTGGCCACCACCTATGATGGTACTTACTCTATTGCATTGGCATTCCTGACCTTTTTAGTGCTTAATTGGTGATCTACATTTCATGCTTTCCTTATCGGAACTCAAAATGGATAACCGCCAAAAAATGATAGTTGACGGAAATCTTCAAAGTGTCAATTGTGCGACGCGAGAAGTCGAAGCTGTTATGAGCAGAGAGAACTGTGCTGAGATACCGTGCTTAGTATTTTGCAATCATCGCTCGCATCAAAAGTTGAAACGCATCGATCCCTTCGAAGTATAAAATAGCTACATTCAGATTAAGTCTTTGAACGTTTTAGAGGATAAAATTATGAAATTTCATTGCTCTTGACTGAGATTGACAAAGCATCAATTAATGGGAAAGACCGACGTTTAGATAAATATTTTGACAAATTTCCATTTTGAACACGGATAGCGATGGATGCACTATGCTAAGATGGTAGCGAGGGCCACGAGGAGATAATGGCTGGCGATGGTTTTGCATTAGTCGACCCAGTTTATCAGATTTTTTATTATTCTGATTTGACCAAATGGACATTGGTTTGTGGTCACCGTCGAATAATATAACACAAAGTATCGCACCTGTTGATCTTGAAAAGACTTCCGATGGACTGAATTAACTTATTATTCATCTCTTATGCAACAAATCGTGGAGGATTGTTCGTTTGGTTTCTTGAAATGCCTTTTCATGCCCATTCACCACTCACCTTATCATATTAATTCAGCCCTTGGAGAATGAATTTAGGTTTAAATAATTGAAAAGTTTTTTGGCGTTTTTCGATAGATGTGAGTTACTGAAGTGAAAAACTACAGAAGGCTCAAATCGCCTTCTTGAAACACAGTGGCGAGGCATTTGTTATTATCATCTGGTACCATATCTAGTGCTCATTTGCCACACCTTTGATAGGGAATTGAGTTTGAAATCATTCGATTTCAAAAGGCTCACATTATCAAATACAGATCAGTCCTTATCGGTAGTTTTGGTTAGAAAAGTACCCAGAAGTAAAAATACTCATGATGAATCGAGTTATGGTAATGCTTTATTGACACTTTCGTTTTGACGCTGATTAAATTAATGCCTGACTTAAGGTCAAAGTATCGCAAAATTTCTTTGATTGGAATAATTTCTAATTACATTTTAATTTTTACAACTCTGTGGAACTGTTCAAATTTAGCGGAAAAGCAAGACGGCCCATTTTGCAACCAATCCTTGGGAGCTTCAAAAGCATAGAATAAGCTTGTAAAATTTAGCTTGATTAATTAATTTTCGTCTTTAATGGACACAATAACGACAGTTTTGACCCAGTTCACTTAAAGAAAATTCCATAGCCGAGTACTACTCAAGGTTAACCGGACTTGTATCGTTAGTTGTTTTCTGCGCGTTGTCAATTTCTGACGTTCATTAGCTGCTTGAGTGTCAGGTCATGTTGAGCGATTCTACACCAAGAGACAATGTCTTAATCCGATATGGTACGCGAACGTTATACGTTATCACTGGAATAAGTAAGCGGTAACTTTCATAGTTACATTTTTCAGTGTGTTGCATTCTCGGGATTGTTGGCGCGATTGGATTTTCGATTATTTGCGTTTTTGCAGGGATTTTCCTCTTGTAAGTGTTTTGTAAAGTGTATTATGCTTTATTTAAAAGACACATTTAAAGTTAAATGTAAACAGGTCATACTGTTTTTTCTTGTTTCCAGTAAATGTTTTCCTTACTTTAGCTTCATCGGAATATTTATCTTAATAACTGAAATGCCATTTTTCTGTGCATTCATTCCACAAACTGAGTACATAACGCGTTTTGTTGACAAGATTGGCCCTCTTCCAATTGCCATCCTCTGTGCTCTGTACGTTCTTTTCAAAAGATTACATTCTGATCACTTTAATTTTAAATTAATGCTTTCATTTCTTTTGGCCGGGATTCGCGAGTTATGTTCATATCAATCTATTTTTTTCGTTTCGTCCGATGTCAAGGATGTATTGTCGCTGCCATTTTTTTCCATTAATTGACTTTTTCTTTAGTCTTGGCATAATCGCCGTGGCAATGTGTCCTAGTATCTCAACGGGCTTTGCTCTGCTGTTTCTTCTTGGTTCTGCTGCACTTCGCATTCGTGAATTCATTTTGCTGAGGTGAGTGCTTCAGTTTATTCAAGTGCCTCGTAAATTTAATTTCTCAGATCACCTTTTGTCATCACAGGGTATTTTATCTTTACGATCTGCCAAGGATTTATTAATATCCTCTCCTTTTACCCGAGAGATTTCTCTAATTCGGTACTCGAATGGTTCGGTTCCCTTGAAATAGTTTGAAGTTTGGCTTTATCCTTATTCATATCGCTCTGACCTGGTAGAGTTCAAATCATCACTGTAGAACCAAAAACGAATTTGTATAAATTTACATGCCCTGGTGGATGATAACTAGGTAGGGCAGCTCAGATTATTATCAGTCACCGCCTCTTCACACCTCACTGCCTAAGCATCATCTCTGTACTAGTCCACTGGCGTCTCAGACATCGTCTCGCCTATCAGTTTACTTTATATCAGAGCTTTGTATTGCTCTTCCATGTATTCCTCATCTTGCAGGGGGTCGAAGGGCTCTTTTTTGCATAACGTCCAGTTTTCAAGTCATTTCACCACTGCCTTCTCGGCTCACTTTCACTCATTAACGTCACCGTAAGTGGTCCCGTTGAACTGGAGAATTTCGCAGTTTTTTTCTGAAAATGCGAAATCCTATCATTTACACTTCTGATCCATCTGATTTGCAAATCGAATCGGGACTGCATTGCGGGATACTGGCACTAGATTGATTATGCATGAGCATTTATTGAACGAATTTGAGAAGACTACTGGGGAGGCGGTACTGAACAGGGGTAAACTGAACAAAAACCTTTATTCTTGCTGGTGTACATTATTCCAAGCATCCAATTTTTGCAAACAAATCTGTATATGTGTAGCGGTATTTTACTAACATCTTCTTCCAAGTTCTGGCCTTTACGGCAGACTTCAGGTCTGCTCTCTAACCTAAACATCCTGTCCGCATCAGTCGAGCGGAAATCTAGTGTGGGGTTTAGTGACCAAATAAGCTTAACTATGAAAATTGTGGCTGTGGTACCTTCCTTTATGAATACCAAATAGAACTTATCGACGGACGCTTCAGGTATTGCACTGAAGAGCATTTTTTATCTAGCATAATGATTCATCCAATATGGTGTGTGTCATAGGACTGACGAACGAATTAGTTAAATCTATCAAGCTGACTGTATATTTGTGGTCGAGACATTGCGCTGAAGTCTGAGCGGAGGCTAGAGTACGAGTTCATTGGACGCTATGGTTGCGTAAAATGCGCACGTGGATGCGCGAAAAGGCATGAATGCTTGGGGTGATTGGCCGTTTTGCCTCACCTTTCCAATCGTATGTCCCTTCCTCTCCCACTGCTGAGTTGAGTAGCACTTGGATTTCGCTACCGAAGGCTAAAAGGCTGAACGGGTACTTGCTTGAAATAACCTATAAAGATCCATTAGCCTCTTTTTCAGTTGTCTCTAACTCCTCTCTGAAGACTATTTCAGCAGATCGTATTCTTATCAAATCTCACGTGTCATCATTAATTAATAGGAGGCAAAGTTGAAATGCTAGTATTAGAAGAAGAAGAAGAAGAATTGTTTAATTTGGCCTCTTCCATTTCCCACTTAACGTTCATAGCCAGTTCAAGCTTAGCTCCTTTCTTAAAATATTCAAATAATGGCTTCAGAATACCTTTTTGCACATTTTTTGATGCTTACCACCTAGTTTAAAGGTGGCAAAGGTTGGATTTGTGATGCTAATCCGACTGCACTTTTGAAAACCAACCTTGGAGCCATAGAGAAATCGACCTTTTGTAGCTATTCCATGGAACTCTAAGGAGCTAATTTAACCCTGCTGATCGATCATACTATATTATATTATATTATATTCATCAAAGTGCCTGTCGATTCGGTCAATTGTTTTAAGCGTTGTCTCATAATATTTCCTAACAGCCATCCGGCAGCTCAGTTTTTTTCCTCCGAAGCAGCTGTTCCTCGAGCGGAAACTCAAAAATACTTTTTCAGTAGTTATCGTCCTTAAAAACTAAGATTAACGCTCGTTCTGTAACTTCAGATGGTTTAGACTTTGAAGCCGCCGATGTGATGTATAACAGTCTAAGAGAAAAATGCAAGCTATTCCTTTTCAAAGGTGATATCAAGATCGCCTCGTTTTACTATCGGGATAGCGATTATTTATAAACGGTTCTACAACTGCTATTCCTATACGGCAACTCCGCCTACAATATTAGACCTGGGGCATTATCGCCGTGGGTCGGTGTGTATCTTATACCGGCCAATAAATAGTCGAAGCAAGTGCGTTCAGGGCGACCTGAATCTTGTTTTGTTCAGTAGAATTAGCCTTTATTCTGCAAGTAGAATCTCAGCAACCTGTATGTGGTTTGTTCCTATTCGAGCAACTTCAATCGCAAATGCATACCAAGCTTTTACAGACAAGAGCGAAAGCTCCAGTTTGATTGGGCACTTTCTACAAAATACGTGAGAAAAAAAGATTTACTCTACTAACTGGAAGCTCTCCAATTTTTGATATGTTGTTCTATATTTTTTTGCCTTGTTTTTACTTAGTTTTTTCAAATTTTGACTACTGAAATGGGGCGTTGAGGATAGCCTCTGCAAGCCAAGTAATGAGGAACTTTTGATTTCAGAAGAGAAGGCCACTGACCTAGTAGTTTGAGTGATCATTTAAGCGAAACTTAAGTTTAAGTCGTGAAATGTCATTTTTTGTTTTCAGGTAAATCGCAAAGCTCTGGCCTTGTAAAAAAGCAGCGAACAAAAGAATCAGTACTTAGAACTCAAGAACCCTAGACCTAGATACCGTGGATATTCTTTTCAAATGGCCACTTATCTTCGGGGGTTTTCACCTGGTTTATGTTTCTTGGTGTTCCTCCGACTGAAAATCCTTCATTCAACATTCAAGTGAAGATATCTTATTCGTCCTTAGGTGCATATTCACCGTTGAGAAGCTACTTAGCAACCGGATAAAGTTCAATGTCTCTCACAAACTCTAAAGTGGTAAATTTATTGTTCGGTGTTTTTCGTTTGGCTTGGATTGGTTCCATCAAAATTTTCCGCGTTCGGCAAATTTGGTTGATAATCACACTCTTTTCAACAGTCCCGCTCTTCGTAACGTCCGATCACGCACACCGAAGCATTTGAACCCCGAATCAAATTTATCTTATTTTATTATTAATGATCGTATTTTTAACAGGAAGTTCCTTCCTTGCAACGTTTAGCCCTATCTTCTTCAGGTTATCTACCAAGCTTTGCGTTTATTGTTCAACTGAAAAAAGGATCGTTGAAATAGCATTTCAAAAGGAGGGGAGGGAAGCAGTAGTGATGGTTTCTTCGGATACCACGAGCGGTGGCCTGGATATCAGTCCTCGAAAGGACATCCCGTTACCTCGACTTCTTTGAACTTCGACCCACACAGATTTCGCCATCCATTTCTCGGATCCGGCATCGTTTCTAATTGACTTTCTGCCCTGATTAACACCCTTTTTCCTTAAAGTCATTAATTAAGAGGCAGATCCCCATCGCATTTATTAAGTTGATAAGATTAGTTGATTGGGTAAGGTGATGGTTAGGCTGCTGAAGTACCCGTTACTCCCATAATCTATTTGTTGGGCTTATTTACCTCAATACTGCTTAACTTAGGTCATTCCTGTCGTTTAAAGCAATATGCTTTCGTACTAATTGGATGCACTAATGTAGATATTTAGGAGAAGGATGCCTGTGATACTATGGAATACCTACTCTTGGTTTTTCTCAGCCTAAGTTCGGAAGCCCATGCTTGAATCCATTTTCTACCATGCAGTGATTGTTCATGCTTTTTCTACACCTGACATAAAATGGCGTTTGAAGCCTGTGAAGGTTATCACAGGATTCTGGTTCATCATTGCCCTTCCATCCAGAGCATTTTGAAGCATACAAACCTAGGAGTATAGTATTCATTTGAATTCGCTGCATTCCTACTCCGGTTGCAGTGATCTCATCTTCAATGATTGTGTTTAGATGTCTTGTTTTCAGCAAGCACCAAATTCTACAGTCAGTATAGATATATTGCATCGTTTTGGCTTTATGGTACCTGATTCTACTAATAAATTTTATTGACGTTCTCAACTGTTCCACCAATAAATTTGATTTCAGACTTTTTATATTAAAGTGTGTAAACTAGATGTTTTTTTCAGTTTCCAATTAACTATGTCGATGGCTTTTCACATTTTTCGAGAAAGAAAACTTTGTATGAATGTAAGTCCATTGAAATATCAGAACTCTCGTATCTCCCTTGGGTCAGACTTAAACATACAGTCAAACCAATTTTTTCACAGCTTTCATCCATTTATTTTATTATTGTTAAAAAGTTGGCATTTCAGTTCGAAAGAAAGCAGGTTGTGAGTACGAAAAAAATTCAAGAAGTTGAGCTCCCATTCTGACCTAGTTAAAGGTACTGATGGCGTTCGGCTGAATGACGGTGACATGTTTTTGATTGTCATTATAATCAATTCAGAGTTTTGCAGATCCTGAAGTGGCCTTCTAATTAGTATTTGAAGTGATTCATTCTTGTAACCTCTTACAAAACTTTGGTCTCTTCTGCGTCGGTCTTTCGTTTTGCCTTATACAAGTCATTTTCTATCCAAAGACGTTCATCATTATCGCCTAAGAATTCGTATACATCACGTTAGATCCTTCTGATTCAGCATTTCGTGAATGCATTGTAAATAATCAAGTGCTCAGATTCCGATTTCCTCTTCACCTGTTTAAACTGCTCAGGAGTTCTCTGTTCTAGCTAAATTCTTGTCACGTCCTCAGAATTAATATCTTTAAGAATTGCCGTAGCTATTTTCTGGAGGGCGCTGAGGCTTCAGAAATTTACTAGATAAACCTATGATTAAATATTCATATGATAGTACACATTCTAAGAGCAGTTCGCAAATTTCGACTCTGGAGATGCGAAAATGAACTTATAGCCGGCCTTACGCAATGGTGATAGCACTGAAGTTGTCTGATCTTTTCACCTTTTATTGAAGACGAGCGCATTCTCAGGGAGCCACCGGTCTCCAGCCCGAGGGAAGTGGGTACTTAGGCACAACCAGCCCCTATCCTCCAGCGGCCCCTGCTTATGGCGCGGATTCAGTAGCGGATCGTATGGCATCTGGAGCTGTAAGAGGTGCTACACAGGCAGCTTTCCAGAAACCCGGCTTCTAAATTCATTACTTTTCTCCCAAACCTTCTCTCGTTCTCTTGACTGCATCCCAATATTGTTGTGAGATGATAATGAACTCCTCTGTACCGCTATGTTGTTTTTACCTACGTGTCCGCTTTTTCGTTTGTGTCTATGACCTTTTTGTACAAGGCGTAATTTCAAGCTTCTTTCAGGCATGAATAAATGTGCATCTCTGTATCTGGGACTCTCCCTCATCGGTAGAATCAATTTATTTCCTTTTGAAAGGACTTCTTTTCTGAATTTCCTTGAAAGCCTAGCCAACTGATACAAAATCTTCTTCAGCTGACTAATTTGGTTTTTGATTACTCACCTCGAGTAACCGTGGCAAATCACATAAAGTTTCGCTTTATTATGACTAAGTTGTCGCTGGTTGAAGTGGCATATTTATAAATGTTTGTTACGAAGACGTAAAAACCACTCACGAGTCTAGGAAATTTTTTCATAACTTCTTCATAAAGCAATTTGAATACTTAGTTGAGTACTACTAGCACTTCCTATTGTCAACAATTATGTAACATTGCATTCCTTATAGTGCAGTTGCAGAAAAGTCCCGGTAGCGTTCAATGAGTTCTCAGTTTCGTTAAGATAGCCGTCACCACTTTGCTAATCTTAGGATCGAGTTGTTTGTTGTGTGCCGGGGCCTCGTAGAAAACAGAGATCTTTTATATTCAAAATTATTGGACCGGTTGACAAAGTGAAATCATTGCTTATCCTATACAATTTATTGAGAGGTAGAACAATGGAATGGCGGTTTTCCCATTGTTTGCTAGAAATATCATTGTTGCGATTATGGAGTGAAATTTTAAGTTTATACATATCTCTATGGAAGACAGTGCCAATAGATTGAAAAATTGAGGTGGCTTAGCCACAGAGATTGGATTTCACCTTGTTGTCCAAAGAACAACATTATGGATATTATATTATAGTAGAGGGTGAAATTCTATTCTTGGAGTATAAATGTCTCGCTTTAGAGCACTGCTTTCATATGAAGATGATGTTCGCTAGCATCTACTTAAAACGACCATTTTTTCAGCCTTTTCTGGTCAACGGTGTCTAGTTTTGATTGTGAGCACAACTCTTTTACAAATCCAAAGGAAATTCCGACTTGGTTCGTGTAATCCGATGTTCTTCTGATTGAAGGTCGGCATTCGCTGACACGGGTATTTGCTCAGGTCACTGAGGATACGTAACCTCCACACCACTAGCCACAATTTCGGATTCCACCTTGAATCCTCTTTGAATAATATGAACCGTTTGAGGAGACCTAAATAAATTAATCTCTCCACTAACCAGTGAAATGAGCACCCGCTCAGGATGATCAGTGAGAATCTCGTGAACAGGGTTCCTGCGCAGACTGCGGGTGGACACTAGCGAAACTAAATCGCAAAACACACATGAAACGACTGAAAGAAGTCTAGCGTTTCGATGACTGGGAAACCATCCCTACAGTCCTTTTCGCGAACCTGATCTGTTAAAACAACGATCGTACCCAGAAATTTACCTAAGTACATAAGCAGCAGTTCACACGAAAGTAATTAAGCGGGGTTTTGCCATCTTACGAGCCGTGCTCTACAGTTTCTGCAGAAAATTGTGCAAAAAGTTTAGACGCTAAATTTTTTATTTTTTAAAAGAGGATTCCAAAACTCTTCTAACTTTCTGTCAGGGAACCGTTTTCGGAATTTTTCTTCGTAGATTTTGTAAAACACGTTATTTTCCTTTTCTAACGCTTTAGCCTGAGAAACAAAACAAAAGCAAGGCGAATGAAAAGTGAGCATGTCAGTAAACAGAATCAAACAAAGACAAACTACCTGTTCCGCGGGTAGCGTCGTAGCTTCCGCCTCAGGAGTAATGTATGGTTTCGAGAGATAGCGTTCATTTTGTTGCGTAAGAAGCATCTCATCCATGAAAGCGATCTTTCGCGAAGCGGTCAACCGAGGTATTTTCCGTTGTTTCCCGCCCCATAATGATCCCGGTACTCGCTTGTATGGGATGAAATGAGCCAAAAAAAATGAACTCAGCCTCATTTCTATCAAAAATACAGAATTACTTATTAAATTGAAATCATTGATACTGGAAATGGTTCTTCGTCATTGCTTATCAAAGACACTCATCAATTTAAGAAAAGAGAAAGCAAAAATGAAATTGCAAAATTATAACAACAGTGCGCGTGCAAGCAAGATTTTTACATCAACAACCCACTCTAGATCCTTATGAAAATCAGCAGACAGCCCAAAGTTGAATAAATTCACGAGGTTGCGGTTATCTTAGTTAGTTAAAACAGAATACGCGAATATTTGAATCTTTTCAATCTACCACAATCTAACATTTCAGGTTTGCTATATAGATAATTTTTAATAGTTAGAACCTTATCTGATAGGCACACATTTTTATCACACAAATGGTATGCTTTTCTTCAGGATTCAAGATTAATTTTTAAATGCACATAACAGAAGCAATTCATCGAAAATTTCCGACGCTTATCTAAAGCTCGCCAGCAAAATGCACATAGTTATTCTGCAAAGAACATCTGTTTATCTAGAAATGTTTAGCTGTTATTGTACTAAAATGTTCTGCAAAAACCTGCAAGCCAATAATATCTACCAAAGAACGGCAATTCGTTCTTTAAGTCATAAACACATTAAACGTGCAGGGTAATAACCAATCGTTTTACTATGAAGATTAAATCTAGAAGTTTTCAAAACTGAAATCGGGCAACAAAAGTCTCTTCTTTGGAGTTACTTTTAATTTTAAATTTTTAAGACTTTGCTCCTGCCTTATTGATAAAATATCCTTAAGTTTACAGCTAATATGCCTTAATATGAAAGTTTGCCTCCATATTGTTACCAGCCTACCGACCAAATGAATCAGGGTTCTTTTATTATTCACGCCCACCATTTTCTAAGTTAAATATCCTTTACCAGTAATATTATAGAAATTCACTGAATTAGATAAACATTGTCTTTCGAATAATCAGCACGGATCATTAGATATCAAAATTATGGCAACAAACTTTTGAATTTCTCGAAATTTTTGAACCACTTCCATTTGTTCCCATCTCTTCTTATTTAAATTTTTAAAACGAATGATATTTCACCTTAAAAAAACATGGATATTAGATATTTTTAACGTAAACGCAATCGTATCCTATATCAATAATCACCTATTTTTCGACTAAATGTTCTTCGCTTCAGGGCACATAACCATAAAGGAGTTCAGAAATGGAACAATTTGACCATAGCTTTTTGCCTGGAAGCCAAAATCGACTGTTGTCCTATAGCGTATTCCTTAACTTTATTCTTGGGAAAAGAGAACACAACTGATAATTCTTTTCACTGTTCCTCAAACAGAGATTATGATAGCTCGGTCAACTGCTGTTTGTACTATGTAGAGATCACGTAGCAAATTTGTTTTTGAACCTCTTATTCTAATTAGACGGCTGACAACATGTAATGCATGGTAGGTAAGGCATTTTCACTCTGACATAGCCTTTATTAGAGGTAAGTATAATCAGTGAATCCGACCATAAATTAATTTTTGGATTAGCAGCAATTTTTCGGACGTCAATCATACAAGCATTTAAATATCTTATATGAAGTTTATTACAAAAGCATTATAACCTTATGAAACTCTGAATTTTATATGCGAAAAAATTGGCAGGAGGAGGATTTTTATTCATTCCGATAATATGGAGATCCTTTCGCCATAACCCATAATGAAATATCACTTTACCACTTTCTTTCCTCTGCCACCTATCGCAGTGAATCTCACATCATTTATTATTGTTAAATGACCTCGTTCTCTAGGCTCCGAAAAATATATTTGATGCGATTTCATTTTTTGTTCTTCACTAATACCTTCCCCCTTTATTTTTCAAATCTTTAGGCAAAAATATTATAATTTAGAGTATTAACAAGGTGCAATTATATGAAAGAGAGAATCGATTTTTAAGTTGCCCTTTTGCGCAGTTAACCTGATTACTATCATCGAAAAAATTTCGATATCGCAAAAGATTGTATTGATGAATTCAGACTTGTTAATAAAAACCCAGTCAACTGCGATATGGTATCGATTTGGTACTGTAAATTGGACGCTTTCTCGAAAAATATCTGTGCTTTACGTCAGTGGGGGTGACCACCGGTAACCCCAGGGACAACTCTGGGGGCTAATGAGAGGCGCGGCCGGTTAGGACTGATCACCCAACGGACGTATAAAACTAGATTAAGCCAGCAGCAGTACAACTCCGTACAGCCTGGTAAACGCGGGACGAAGTAAATGCCTGGATTCATGGTCTCAAACTGGACTGTGGAACTTGCGCGCATGTGGCAATAAATAGAATCTCCGCCAGAAATTTGAAAAGGTTTCTGGAAGAGGTATGAAGCTTGTCTGCCCTTAACAATGTCGAGGACGGACGAGGTGCCAATACGAGGTTGAGCTGCTACCTGTATTATGGAACCATGGCAGAGACGTGACCAGAGAACCGAAAACGTTGATAACCGCTTTTACTGTGTTCTGTGTTAACTGTTGTATGTTACATATTGTAAAGCTATTTGTACTTCTGTTGTTCCTCTAATAAGTCCTTGAGACTTGCCCTAATGGGTGGAGAGTAGAAAAAATTTAAAAAAATCTTATGCAATGCGAATCGATTAAGAGGTAGCTCTTCGAAGTCATAGAATCCTTTACCTTCTTCACAAGGGCTTTGTATCCACATGTATTTTCTTGGGGGGAGGGGGGGGGGGGCAGGGGGAAAACTTTGTTTACTGCACCAAACTAGTAGCATTTCTAACTAACTGGCTTTATGTAAAGTATAGAAATCGTACAACTACAAAGTTTCAAAATGCTAGCGAAATATTTTGCGCTCTATTTCAAAACAATTGCGCAATTGGCAGGTAAGATACTATAAAAGCCGAATGTATTCACCTTTTGGGTAGAAAACTATGTTTTCTGTTTTCTTGCTATTATTTTTCTTGAATACTTTGAGTATGTGGATTTGCGATTCAAGAAATAATTTTACTTTAAGCTTTCGAGGTCATTAAATTACAGTTTTGTTAGTCGTATTTATATAATGATGAGCAGGACTAATGAGAATAGGCACATGAATGAAACACCATGTTAAGTATTTAAGGCAGTAAATGCAAGTTCTAAATCAAACTCTGTGTTCCTTTCGTTATTTTAGCAGAAGGCTTGGTAAATCCAGGTAAGTACTCTTGTAGGGGTTGTTCGGAATAATTTTTGTGGTAAACTATAAATTCAGATCCTGCAGTTTCAAAGCATTTATACCTTCAAATCAAACTTTAGTATTTAAATCATTACAGCCTCCAATCTGTCACATTTTAGGGAAAAGGCACCATGAAATAGGTAAATTTGATCACGTTTTTCATTTGATTGGTCAACAAGTTCAAGCATGTATTGTTGGCAACCATAGTATACTTGTCTACATGGTATAATAGCACTTGAAAAACCCATTAAGTGTACAGGTTGGTTCTGAAATGGAGTTTGAGGGTAACTATCTTATAATAAAATATATCTGTTTCTTACCAGTAAACAAAGAAGAATATGGTAAGTATATTTTTACCCTCGAAGATTACTTGTTTCGTAGTCAAATGAGGACGCAATATTGTTTAAATATATTGCATACGGTTTCAGTGAACATATTGCTGGAATTGTTGGGTAAATTTCATTTTCTTTCCTTAAATGAAGAGAACACTAATATACTAAACTGGTCTGCAATTGTTAAGTTATAAACCATCCTCAAAATCTTGCCATTACTTATTTATATATGTTTTATATTTTTCCACAAGCCAAACTCGGATTTACCGGCGATCGTATGTCCAGCAATTCATAATTGACCTTTTCTTGAGTGTTTTAGTCATCTCAGACAGCATGAAAACCAATAGTAGCAAAAGTCTTATTTTTCCATAAGAAGTTCATAAATTAAAGAGAAGCACCACAGAAGCTCATCTCTTTGTGGTGTATGAGCGGCAGTTAAGAATCATTTTTCTTACTATAAGATAAACAATGTCTTTCTAATAACATTAAAACTCGTAAAACTTGACGTGGCCATTCAAAGAGGTTTCTTTTTCATATTTCGTGTTCCTTTTCCTTGTACGCCGGCCTTCTAGATTTCTGTGATACAAACATTTTCAAGGTACCGACGTACTGCCGATTAATTTCCAATTGAAGACACTTTATTCCAATAACTAATTTTGGATAAGGGTTGCAAGTTATCTGAGTTAGGGATATATACTTATGGTGCCGGGGTTATATCTGCGACACAATATTCGCATTGATGGGTAATATTGGGGTTCACTAATTTACATTGAAATGTAATGATTTCTAAGAGGAAAATTTAAGAATTCTAGCATTAAAACTATGCGAAAAGGCATTACTTCGGAAATGTCTTTTAAAAAAAGTTAAAGACTGAATTGGAGACAGTTGGTTTTCTATTTAAAAGTTATTCTTATTATTATAGCATTCGAAGAGGCTATTTGGATCCGTAAGCACATGCCTAGATGATATAAATTATTACCAAATCATCACAAAAATGAAAATAAAAAACATGGCTTCATAAAGTTTGTGCCTAACAGACCTTATTTTATTAAAAAGCAAAGGAAAATCAAAGGACAACTAAAGGTATGTTGCCACCGGAAATAACTTTTTAAACAAATAAAAAGAACTTAAATGGAATTTATTATAATATAACAGCGCAACAGAATAGCTATTAGTAAATATAACAATGCAAAAGGCACATTAATAAAAAAATTAAACAAAAACGATCAGAGCTTTTGTGCATAGATAAAACTGACTTAAGAATGTCACATAATTAACAAATTAGTGAACTATTTGAATGTAAACCTCACACATGTTTCATTTGGAGGGAAATTCGACAAAATGTTCCAATTGAAAGGGGGGTAATGTAATGGACATTATTCGAAAATCGTCTCTGAAAGAGGATTGCTTCCAATCCTAGAACATTAATTAGACACAACACTAAACTAACTGGAGAGTTAAACGAAAGTTTAAGATATTAGTCCTTGACATTTTGCTACGTAACCATGCACACAATAGTAATCAAGTTGCATAGTATTATCGCTTCACCTCACTTGCTGAAGCTCCCCGACTTCAGGCACGAGTCTATGTAAGAGGGACTTATTTAACATGGCCAATCGTAGCGGGACACACGCAATGTTCTATGCAATATGTATGAAATGACAAAATTAATATTCCTTCAAGCACATGCCTTGGAGATAGTGAATACGTGCAGCATGAACTAGGTCATCAATGTGATCCTATTCTCTGCACTTACTACCTCAATTGGTTGTTTGTAGGCAACTCATTGACAATCCGACTAAATACCCAAATAAACTGATTTGATAGCTTAAGGCACCAACTGATTGAAGTTTAAGACTCCGACACAAATTGCTAAGTTGCCAAATTAATATGCAAAAAATTCATTGTCATTGATGCATGTTTATATTTTATAAAGCAACTGGGGATACTAGCCTTCCAGGTGAGTATTCATGACGTTCACCAAATACGCCTTTAATTGTGCACTATAATAATAAGATATTGCAAATGCAATGATTTTGCATTAACTTGATATTGCAATGAAAGAAAGTGAGTGAAAGAGCAGATGTGAGAGGATGAAGCATTTGAGGATGAATTTGTACATTGCACGCAGCGAGGTCATCGGCTTTCATTGAGCTTGGTGCTCTTGTGATAGGAGAAATATCGATGCAACTTGGTGTGCACGCCACGAAAGTTATCAGTCCCCTGGTGCCCATGGACAAACATGACTGATGCACATCCTGTCACGCTAGAACGATAACAAAATGAATGAAATAGGTCTAGTGAAACCTGAACTGACTAACAGCCGTCCAATCTTCAAGGAAAGGTATGCATGGACCAGCATTCACACCTCCCTATTCCGATCCCCGATTATTGCATCCAAGGATTATTAGAAGCAGCAGTACTCACCTCCTTCTGGAGATAACCACTTAAGTTGAGAAACATGCCTTGTGCTTGAAATTACACAAAATGTAAATTATTATTTTGCTTCCCCAATCCTCTCCTCTTCATGCAGTACACTTGATTTTTAACCCTGACAATTTTCTCTTTTTCAACTATTAGCTGAGACTGGTCCAAATCTGCGTAAGTGGTTACTTCGTTCAACTTGATTAAAATTCCTTGCACACTTTTGTGCCCTTCGGTCATTTTGGAGTCAAGTAAATATTCCCTTTGACATAAATAAATAGCAAAAGAAATCGAAGGTGAAATGTATGCACACTACTGTTGCAGTTGCCATTGTGACACATTGAGTCTTCCTGAAGTCTCCTTGAGAAATCTTAACATCTGCATGGACACACACACGAACCTATCGTTGGAGATAATTTCTTGTGATAATATTGCTCTGTCAGTTTGAAGTGGGCAGATCAGCCTTAAAATGGCTAAATTGTTGCATAATTTTTGCTGTTTGCTCTATGCGGCCTATTTTCTCGAATTCGCTTATGTTTGATTTATTTTAATTTATTATATATATTTTTTTCCTTTTAGCCAATTTTCTTCTAAACTTCCGTAAGTCGAACGATTCTTTTTGATATTTGTTTTCGCACTTATCGTTTTTTAATTTAATATACTTTGTGCTGCCTTTTGTTTAAGCCTTTTGCTTAGCTTTGTCTACGCCTATACTTGCTTTTTTTGAGCATTTTTGAATATGATTGCGAGCCTATTGTCTTTGATTTGCGTTACTTCGACGTTCTTTACATCAGTGCGGGTGATTATTACCCAAAACTCAGGGTCATTTACCAAAGGCCTCCATTTGTGGTTGTGTGAATTCCGTATGCGCTGAAATACAGCGAACCTTACCTTGCTGAAAATGAAAGTTATATGTGTGAACTTCTGCGGTACGCGAGGGATGAAAGCGTTGAATGATGCATTAAGCACTCTGTGCCTGTGGTTTAGCTACATAGCAATTCATTGCTCTATGTTAGACTAGAGTTGAATCTGGACTCATAGACCATCAGTAACGTGAATATTCTCGGCTAAATTTAGTGTCGTTTTTGCGCTTTTTAAGACGTATCTGCAATTTAATTTTATTTGACTTTTTACATTGTATTTTAGTGCTTGGGGAGTCGAAAAATTCTGGTAATCAATTCATTTCACTTAATTATTCTTAATAATTAAAGAGCACATCTTATGTTCGTAGTAGGTCAGTGACCTGTCATAAGTACAAATTAAGTGAACTTTAGATTGAATTAAAATGTGTAAAATTTTTCGATACGTCTTTTAAAATCCTCATGATGCATTTCTAAATAGTTTTATTGTTTTCTAACTAGTCAGCTTGTGCTAGTTTCAATTCTTAGCTTATTTTGCCTTTCCAGTGGCATATTCACTAAAAATAAAATATTTTTGGATTTTAGACTTCCTCAAATCATTTGATTGGTCATTCGGAGTTCTACTCTTTTTCTTTAAGGTAAGTTTGCCAGCAACATTTTGAACTATGCTTCGTTTTTGACGCGATAACATGTTTCGCTTTTATTATTTACAGCCGCAATAGGACTTACTGCTAAGAAGAGCTCCTGAAATCGTGGTTATTTGGGACCTCAGTTATTCGCAAACTTATTGTCATTTTCTATTAAATTGATAAGTGAAATCAAGCGTTTTTTCACTGACAGCAAATTAAGTTTTGTATTGAAAATTGGCCCAAAGCTTCATACATAAAATATTTCACTTCCTTGGCTAAACCTAATTTTTTGGATTGGGCATTGATCAAAGCCATATAACATTCATGAGTTTAGTAATCCTGATTCACAGCTATTATTAGTGTCTGATTAAATGTGTAAAATGCTATCCGACCCGTTAAAGTGAAGCAACAACTATGATAAATAGATGTGACATTTCCATTAGAATAATATTGAAAATATGCCCTTTTTGACCGGAAATGCGACTCCATCGTCCAGTCTAGAGCTATGGTTATATTTAAAATTGAAGAATACTTAGTTTCTGATACTCGTGGAACAGGAATCCACTCGAGTTTTCTTATGGGCAAAGATCTCCATATTTCTTTCAGAGGTCTTTTCGACTGTCTGGCAAAGTTTCCACTCATTGCAATATGTGTATATGTTTCATGGTTAAACTTGAAGACCATGTAACCGGGAAAAACGTCGCAGCCTTTTTAGAGGTTCCTGGTGGACTTGAGTTGTACTTCAGCTTAATTTTTCATCCTCCCCACCCTTTAGGGCAAGTCCCAAATACTTATTGGGGGTACAATAGAAATACAAATAGCTTCTACAACAGATAGTACACAACAGTTAACAAAGAAAACGAGTAAAAGCGTTTGTCAACGCCTTCGGTTCTCTGAAAGCTTCTCTGACATAGTTTGTCTTACAGGTAGCAGTTCAACTTAGCTTCAACTTTGTAGTGGCATCTCGTCCATCCTCGACGCTATTAAGGGCGGACAATCTCAACACCTCCTCCAGAAGTCTTTTCAACTTTCTGGCGTAGATTTCGTTCATCGCCACCAATAAAAGTCATGATTAAATGTCCATACCACTGAAATATAACCAGAAAGCAGCTATTTATTGTTTAAAATACTATTATGTCATTAAGTAAACCCCTGATGATTTTTAACAAAAAGGGACGTACAAAAGGCCAGAGTCATGCTAATATGGTTTTAAAGTCGACTACCTTAATTTGCGGTTACCAATAGAAACACATGATTTACTAAATGATCAAAAAAATCAAAGAATGACCGAAATCTGTACAGTAAAAAAAATTGAAATTATAATTTTTTGTCAGCACCCGGAAATAGGCGAATCACTGTCAGCCTGACACAGTTGCAGACTTCGTTGAGCCCGCAGCTTATTTATTATTGCAATAGTTTGATTTGCAAAATTTCTCCACTGGTGTAAGAAATCTACCCTCAGTATTAGAATTCTTCATTTAAATTTATCTTTATTAGAACTCCTCCTTCTAAACATAAGGCGACATTTGTAAATTTCTAAAGATTACTCGGCTGTGATAAAATTAACTGAAAAAGAGTTTATTTAGTGAGAAAATAATGAACGAATTAAAATCCACCGATTTCGTCATTTTTTAAAATTGAATAAACTATTTTTGTCACATTTTCACGATCTACTTATTAAATCTGAATTTCCCAATCTGAACTGTCGTGGATATGCAGAGATTAGGAAGGTTGAAAATCTATTTTGAAGCCAAAGAGTTTTAGAGTACATTAATTAAAGTTCTTTTATACATTTAGTTGCTCCTATATCTTTACATTTTCTGCAAAATCCAGCTGTATGCTCGACTAAAGCGTTTCTTTAATGGCAATGAGCAACTCGGCCAAAGAAAAAGTACTTCAAGATAGATCTATTAAATAGTATCAGACAATCCTAATGGTCGATCCTACTGTCAACCTCCTCGTGATGACCACCGGTAACCCCAAAAGCAAATCTGGGGGCTGATGAGAGGGCAGTCCAATAGGGCTAATAATTCCCCGGACGTATAAAATTAGACAGCAGAATTACAAGTTCGAACAGCCTGGTAAACAAGGTACGATATGAATACCTAGAACCAAGTTCTCAAACTGGACTATGGAAAGTGCGTGCGTAAAGCAATGAACGGAATCTTCTCCAGAAAGTTGTAAAGGCTACCGGGATAGGCATGAAGATTGCCAGCCTTAACAATGTTGAGGACGCGCGAGTTGCCACTACGAAGTTGAACTGAAGTGAAACTGATAGGTGTATTACAAACTATGCCGGAAAGGCTTTCCAAGAACCGAAGACATCATTGAACGCTTTTACTTGTTTTCTGTGTTAATAATTGCGTATCATCTGTTGTAGAACCTATTTGTATTTCTGTTGTACCACCAATAAGTCTTTGAGAAATGCCCAACTGGGTGAAGAGTAGATAAAAGTAATCGAACATGTCTTTAAAGCTTGTCCATGAAGCTTTTTTCGTGATTTACTGAATGAGAATCAAGCATTGGCCTTCTGAACGAAATATGGACAAATTCGTTTAAATGCCTCTTAAACCAATCGAAAAGACTTTGAACTCTAAGATAATCTTTACTATCTCGAGTGCGTTTCATATGATTGTAAGCTCATGGCTTGCCCACTTCTTTTCGTTTGCTTTGACCTGGATTTCAATATTTCTGATCTCGCTCCCTCGAAGCTAACGCAGATCAAGACTTTAAGTAGACAGACCGTCCTAGAACTGTTTAACCAAAGGTACTTTCCTCCCAAACCCAAAAGTTCTTTTGCGTCAGCGTGGCATGGGCACATCAAAAATTCAGGAATCACAGATCCTCTTATTCTTTTCTGCTTGATAAAAATAAAATTCCTTCGAAAAATTCCCTCCTCAAGTCCATCGGTTTCGCGGTTTTTTGAAGCAAACTATAAGTAAACTTATAAACTGCAACGATTTTTATCAGTTTATATGTCTATTTAGCCTTCACTTCAACCAAAGCTGTGGCAGGAGCCAGTATATATGCAGTGCTGAATTTACATTTAAAAAATAAATTTAATGCTCTTAATAGTCACTTTTACAACCCTTTATAACTGATTTTTTGGATAGCTATTTTTCATTCTTTTGCAGCAAACACGTTACTTATTGAAGTTAGAAGCTAGAGAAACCAAAGCAAACACTACCACTTTATTTATGTAACAAAATAATGCTTTCTCAGCGTCGAGCTAAAAATTTTAAACAATCAGCAATCCCCAAAAATTAATTTATCGGGCTTTTTAAATTGAAAAGTTGTCAGAAGTCCACAATTGTTAGCGCGAGTCTTTCGAAAGCTCGTGGTTTATTTAAAGAACAATGGCGATTAATTTTTAAGGAAATCATTGCTCTCTGCAATATTTCGCAGACATGCCAACAGATGAGAAAAGACTTATTTTAGCTGTAAATTAAAAAAAAAAAACAGAATTAGCTTATCCATAATCAACAAGTTAGCGATTACATGGTATTAGACAAACAAACCTTGAGTAAACTGAAAATTTTATCAAACGTGGATTGAAAAGCATTCCTAATTGATGCGACGAGCCCCGACAAATCTTAAAGAAAATCCGCAAATTTATTTAAACTAGATGAATGACCCATCAATAGAAAGATATGAATGAATTTGGAGTAACTTAAGTTTTCTAAGGAAATTTGAGAAGCGATGAAATCACACTGGATAGCACCGTTTATTATTGATATAAATTTGCATTTATCTGAGGTATTTTCAATAAAGCTAACTAGGTTTACACTTGTTCTAACTTGTCAGAATATCAAAATGTTATAGCTCATTTACCGAATCCTCGAGCCTTTTCTTGAACTTCAACAAAAATTAAAAAGACGTTATTGCAGCAGCTTAATTTTAAATAAAGAGTCTGGGCAGATTCTGCCTTTAAAATTAGATTTAATTCAGTTCAAATGGGTGATTTCGATTTGAGCAAACAGTACCCAGCATATTATGACGAAATCGCTTTTTTATTATTTCAGGAATTTCAAATGAATACATGGAAACAACCTCACAATTTTTCTAAAGCTGAACCTAATGAATGTGTTTTGCCCGAATGAAAAACGCTAATCTTCATGCAAAACATGAGGAAAAGGGCTTGTTTTTGCATTCAACTATCGCAATAATCAGCGATTCAGTACATAAATTTTCAATTTTGAAAAATTTCAATGCAGCTCTATGGAATGGGCCGATACTGAGCCGGGTTCTTCGTGCCGATGGCAAAATAACTGTAGCATTTGGAATTTTTTCTGAAGAGAGAAGAATTTCTCTTAACTGCATTGGGGCCAGCAACATTGCATTGCATTCACATCTCTCTTACTACAACGAGACAAATGTGGTCTGCCTTCAAGCTTCTGCTGATTGTTAGTTAATGATTTTTCGGATGAAGCTAGAAATGGCTGCAGGTTGTAAGACTTTTGAGTTCTGCAAAGAACCGTTATTTATTTAATGAGCCAACACTATATCTCTAAGGCTTCATGTACCGGTAATTGGACCTGCATTTCATCCTGTTTGTGATTTGATTTAGCAGTTTTACTTCTCAGCTAGTAAATGCAAACTTTACAAATATACATGAAAAAATTCTGGTTTGCGCTCGTCATTAACCTTGTAAATTTCAACGAGTTCATGATGCAGAATTTTACACTGATTTTCTGATAAAATTCTCTAAGTCCCATACTATTCGTTTCGCTAGGTATTATGCAGTCTCTCTGAGAAGTTATTTTAAATTTGAGGTTCCATAAATGCTATGCAATATATGAATATGCTTTTTTTTTAAAATCGGTGTTAGCGAGTACCGCATTTTTCAAGCGATGCTAAGTCTGAAAAACCCTTACGATTTCAAAAATACTGAATACCTACCCGGATTCGGAGGCGAATCATCTAATAAACGACAACGGGAGGAGCTTATATTTCGAGTTATTTTGTGCGTGAGTTTAAATAAGTTCAAATAGATTAAGATTAGCAGAAGTTAAAATTATATTTGTTTGCGAATTCCTAGACTTTTTCGTCTAGAGTTCGAATTTTAAAAAAAAATCAGATTAACTTGGTAGAAAATTTATCGGTGAGTCTTACTGGAGCTTCTAGAAATTGAACTGTAAATGTAGTCAAATCACTGGGTATGCAAAATAGTTTACTATTCAGGCTAGAGGTCAATTCATGGGACAGTCATTTATTAGTGTCTATTTTTTAAAGTCATATTAGTGGAAACAGCGAATACTTAGTAAGATTTGAATCGGTTATCAAAGAAACAAACACAAAACTCCGGCCAAATGATATCCAAAAGAACGCAGGAGTAAGGACCTTTTTAAGATTACTGCACTACTGTGTGTGTTTACTTTTGCTTAACTGGCTTCATTATAACTTTATTTAATATAAGAATATCAACTTGATTAGAATTGAAATTGTCAATGTAGAGCGTTGTAAAAATTTACCTAACGGAAGAATGGAGTAAGGTACTGCTTGAGTTTCATTTCACTTACCGTGTTTCATTAAGGTCCCGGTAGCTAAAAGTACACGTTAACTTTGGAATTTGTTGGCTCAAGACATTGTCAATTTCAAGGCTAGCCAGAATTTTTTGAAAACTTACTGTGTTTGACAACCAGCTCTGTTGTCAATAGAACAGAATATTTTTTAATAGTTCCGAAAATCTGAATTTTCGCTTATTTTAAAATCATACGATATAATTTAAATTGTCAGAGTTCGCAATAATATGACGGAGGTTCCTAGGAAGTGTCGGAAAATAATAAATTTTTGGAATATTAGCCAAAATACTTGCTTAAATGGAAAATTAATCACATATTGAACTTTTAAAATTTATGTATTGTCATTAAGAGCTCGTTTTATTCATCTAATTACTGAATTCCCCTTTGGCTCGAAATGAATTTAATCAAACGAGAAGCAGTTTGTCTTGTTTGATTGAAATATTGTCTTGAGGGCTGGTTGGCTTCAAACTGACCTTAGATTCGATTTACATCGATATTTTATACAATGACGAAAAAGGTTGCCTCTTATAACCTGAATACCCCCAGTCTAAATCGTTCATGGGCCAAATAGTGAAATTTTAAGAAGTGAATTGCTTCTAGTATTATAAAGCACTCAAAAGAGTAAGCGACCCAAAAGTTATGTAGACGCTTGTTATTTAAATCTGCCTTGCACTGACAAGGATGTATCCAAAGTAGGAAATTCCAAGAAAGGAGCCGCAAATCATTCTGGTTTAACTGCTCTTGAGCAAGCGTCTGGAAGCATAGGAGCGAACTATAAGAGAATACAGAGATCCACTTTGGCTTGCTCTAACAATCTAAACTATAGTTTCCCAGTCACAGGCACAGCACTGATTATGGAAAGCTAAAAATATTTTTCAAGAATTCTCCTAATATGGCAATTGAGAACATTGCTGACAACTTAAAATGTTGTAGAAAAAACAGGGCTCTCAAACCTCTACTAAGAGCAATTAAACCATCTGACTTTAAATGCAGTGATTCTTGAATTTCTTTTTTTTTCAATGACTAATCCAAGGAAATAACACTGTTATGCTTCAACTTTTTTTTTCTATTTATTATTGATATCTAGGTGCGAATAATTATATTAAGATGGTTCAGTAATAAGACGTTTTTCGCATTAAAACGGGCTAATTTTTCAGGTTGCTATGACTTTTTCAGTTTAAGTAGGATATCGCAGCATCAAACGCAAAGCGAACATTTTAAATTTGCGCATTGTTTTAGTCAATAGAAAGAGCAACCGCAGCCATCCATAAAATCAAATTTTGACAATTCAACTAGTTTATCTCAGCATGTTTTAATTAACTGATTAATTCATTAGAACAGTTTAATTTTAAAATAATATCAGTTTAATTTTTTAAAAGATGTTAATTTGCCTATCATTGCTTTAACCTTTTTACCACCAAACATTGTGAAATTCGATCTTCTAAAATTAACCGAATAATTCCTGTCATTTTTACAAGATTGCTTGATTTCAAACTGATCTTTATTTATAATTTTGAGGCTCTTCCATTGGAATAACTTACTTGGAGATGTGGTTCTGGTGATGGTGGTGGTGGTAGAAGTAACTTGAGGAAGGAAAAACGAAATGCGTTTAGTTTAAAGACATCAAAAAAATGCATTAGATTCTCCCATTTAATTAATTAAACTTTTAAAATGGTATATCGAGCTTCTCGATTTTGACGAAACGTCAGAAAATAATGCTTTGCCCCTTATTTATTGGTGAATTTGATCTTTCTTAATTACTGCAGACAACGCTATTTTTTTACGAAGCTGTTTACTTTCATTTTGATTTTGTTATATATTTTTATTCTTTTGCTTTGAATGTAACTTACCCGGAGTTTTTGTAGTAGTGGCTTAATGAGAGAAAAGCCAACGATGTATTTGAATGGAACACAATACGAATTTTATAGATTTTGTTCATTAAAAGAATCAAAAGTTTGAAATAATATAGCCTAAATTTTTCAGATATTTTCTTTTTACCTTTTTTAACCGTTTTACTGGTAAATATTTTCAAATTTGGTCTCTTAGAATTATTTCCAAACTTTTTTCTTTCATGTTAATTTTATTACTGATTTCAAAGCCTTTGCATTAGAAGAAACTTACTTGGAGTTTCAGTAATGGTGGCTTAAAGAAGGAAAAGGCGTACTTGATTTGAACACATCATGAAGTTCGGTTGAATTCATTCATTAAATTAATCGAAAGTACGAGCCAACAAAGCGTTATTTACTTAGAAAATGATAGTTTATTTATCAATCATCTAACTATTTCACGGGTAGCTACTAGTTAATTCAAACTTTTGAAATTACTTGTATTCAACTCTTGCAGTTTCATAATATTGTTAACTTTCCTTTTAAATGAATTTTCATGGTTTTTTATTTGAGGCCTTTGCATTCGAAACAACTCACTTTGAGGTGTAGTGGTGGTGGTGGCAACTTAAAGGAAGAAAAGCCAAATATACATTTAATATGAATGAAACGAAAATTTTTATTGAATGCACTCATTCAATCACTTAAATGTTTCAAGCGATACAGCCTTAGTTTCTCAGAAAATAATTTCCTTATTATCATTTCGTCGTCTGGATTTATTGCAAGAGTATCTGCCTTCACTTCGACCTATATTACTTATTTCAGGTCTCTTCCGTTGGAAGAACTTACTTGGTGTTGTTGAGAGGGTACTGGTGGTGGTGGTAACTGGGGGGAGGAAAAGCCAAAAACATAGTTGATATTAGCACAGTACTAATTTTTATTGGAATTAACTCATTACATTAATCTTACGTTTGAAATAATATAGCGTTATTTACATAATTATTTTGCAGACAACTATTTGTGAATTTGAACTATTGAGATTACTTGCATTTAGCGCTGTCTTTTTTAAGGATTGTTTGCCTTCATTTTAATTATATTACTTAATTTTGAGATTCTTCTTTTAGGTAAGACCTACTTGGAGTTGTAGTGGAGGTGGTGGTGGTGGCGGCGGTAGTAGCTTAATGGAAACAAATACAAACATATATTTGATTTGAACACATGATTAAGTTCTACTGAATTCATTCTTTAATGCAATTGCAATTTTAAAATAATTTGGCTTTAATTTTTCAGAACATGATATTTTACCTATCATTCATATAAGTATCTTACAGGCAACTATTGGTAAATTTGATCTTTCGATATTACAATGCTGTCACTTTTCAAGGTTGTTTACTTTTACTTTAATTTCATCATTTATTTCGAAACCTTTCAATCAGGTAAAACTCACTTGGAGTGGTTGTGGTAGTACTGGTGGTGGTGGTGGTAGCTTTATGGAGGAAAAGCCAAGCATACCTTTAATATGAACGCGTCAGTAGCTTCAGTTGAACTCATTCATTAGATCAATTATAATTGCGAAATAATATTGTGTGATCTTATCAGGAAATGATATTTTAGCTATGATTCGTATAGGTATTTTATGGACGAAAACCGAAACTCTTCCGTTAGGTAAAACCTACTTGGAGTTGTTGTGGTAGTACTGGGGGTGATTGTAGCTTAATGGAGGAAAAGCCAACATTCATTTAATCTAAAGGCATGCGTAACTTGTATTGAATTCATTCATTATATCAACCTAATGTTTAAAACAATATAGCGTAATTTGCATAGAAAATCATATTTTAACCTATCATTTACCTAACGATTTCACAGGTAAGTATTAGTAAATTTTATCTTTTTAAATTGCATGCATAAAACTCTTTTTATTTTCGTAGGGTTGTTCATTTTCAATTTGATTCGGCAATTTATTTGGAGATTCTTCTATTAAGTAGAACCTACTTGGAGTTTTGGTGGTGGTAGTGGTGGTAACTTAAAGGAGGAAAGGCACAAAATTTATTTGATATAAAGGCATAAGTAACTTCTGTTGAGTTCATTCATTGGATCAATTATAAATTTAAAATTGTTTCATTTTGATTTTTCAGAAAATAACATTGCACTTGTCATTTCTTGAAGTTTCTACTAACGAGCATCTGTAATTTGACTTTTTAAATGATTCGCAAGTTTATTTACTTGCCTTTTGATGTTATTATTCATTTAAATAAAACTTACTTGGAATTTTAGTGATGGTGACTGAACGAAAGAAAAGCCAAAGATACATTTGATTCAAACGCTTCACGAATTTTTATCGAATTGATACCTTTAGCACCTCTGTGAATTTTCTTGGCTGAAAAAAAGTAGTTTCAACACTCTTAAATTTATTCTACGTCTTAATGTCGTAAATAAAATTTATTAATAATTGCATAAGACACCAGTTTTGGTAATTTATCAAAACTGCTGCTCACGGATCCAGATGTAACCATCGAAGACTAAAATATAAATTATAAGATTAAATCATTAAAAAGTACACTCTATGACAAGTCCATGAGGCCATTTTTCAACAGCAATACGTTTTTGTTTGCTTCAACTGCCAATTCGGCTAATCGGTTTTGTTAAAGCCTCTTTAATAGTTCAATATTTCAACTCTGAGTTTATAATTGTGATGGAAAAAATGGTTTTTATCATTGCATGTCGAAAAAAAGCTATTTCAAGGACCCTGACACTTTTAATGCGCCATGAGACCTCTATGCTATGTGTCATATTCCACTTATATTAATTAGTCTAAGAGAAATAAGAAAAAGCTTGAGTCGTAAGATTTATCAGTTCGTGAAAACGATTTTGAATACCTAATCTAATATAGAGTCGGAAAGATTTCATCTGCTGGAGGAATCAAGTAAAGGGTTGCATGGATCAATTTTGGAAAGTTTTCCAAACCGCAGTTATTTCTAGGCAGGGCATTAAGAAAGGTATTTCCCTTTTGACAAACATAAGGTTCATTTTACGCTTACACTTTTAAAGTTTCTAAAGCTATCTTCACTAACTCATTCATTTTTAGCATGAAGAGAATAAAGATTGAAAATTGTTCAAAAGCCACTTCAACAAGCAGGCGGCTGCAAGTTTAACTAACAGAAGTTCAAGTTAATCTTAACAAACGTACGGTTGCTTTCGAAACCATGTTTTGCTGAAGGAAAACAGTTGATACTCTTTATGGAGGAGGTAAAGTTAAAAAAACTATGTGCGAAAAAATTGAGATTTAAATGTGATACCTAAGTAATTGATAAAGTGAAGCAAAATTTACCCAATTGTTGCAACAAATTTCGCACTAAAATTTGAATCGTATAATAAAGAATCAGTATTTATTCATTTGATAGTGCTTTTCTTGGTAGTAACAACTATGGCTATGAGTAATTATGGAATTGAACATTCAAAAAAATGTTTTTTGAACCTACTAATGTAACTTACACCAAGCGGTCTACGTAATAATTTTAAAATACTAAATCCTTTACACTATGATACTAGAGAAGGTCAATTGTACCTCGGTTATATTTTTCAATATCCTCGGCTACAAAGGAAAAAGATGCCATTGTATTGATGCAGTTTACACTTTCATTAACTTACACATCTCAAGGAGCAGTGAATTTATTGTCAAAGTGTGATCAAACACGATGAGTTAGGTTTTAAAAAATTTAAAGGCTGACTTTTGAACCCCTTAAGCTCTCTGAAATACCTACGACCAAGACATCATTGGATAATACTTTAGAAGAATAAAGCACAGGAAAACAGAAGATGTTGAACTGCAGGGCACGTGTTTTCATTGTGATGGGTGGAGCAGAACAGCTGAGGATCGCAAAAGCAAATAGCTTCAATTTGAACTGTTATATTTTGTGGAGGGTTCCTCTTCTGGAACAATATGGGCCATGATCTATAAGTTATGTAAACACAAGCATTTTTCAGGATACCAACGCTATTTCATCTACTTTCTGATTATTTTAAACAGCGCTTTGCGGAATAGCAAAGGCAGGAGTACCAAAAGCACCCAGATTTTTTTAATACAAGTAGTCCTTAGATCACTAAATTTGGGCAATCAAGGATTAGGAAGTGGGAAACACTTAATGAAGCAGATAAACTAACGGTGCTGAGCCGTAATTAATCTTTCTAGTAAGAGGAACATATAAATCGACTTGAAGCACCATAGACACGGACAATTTTACTTTAAATTTTATTAAAATAGCCCTCTTTTTCTCATTTGTTTCCTACTTGATGCTAAAATAACTAAAAAACTATAATCTAGAAAGATGATCACCTGTATAACAACATTTAAAAGTACCAACGATTTTGGCATGTCACATTGGTGGCTATAATAGCCTTTCTTTGAGTTAGTTCGTTGTTTATTTGAACCATTTAATCATAGCTAATGTGGAATTCTAACGTCATGATGCGTATATTTTACTTTCGTTTTGAACCGATCTCTTTATTGAAATTAGTGCATGTTTACGTGCCCAGTAAATTCTGTTCTATATGTTAGATATTAAACTTATTTTCATAAACAAGCCCAAATTTTTAATCATTTTGGCATTAGAAATATTCATTAACATCCAAAATGTGTCATTAAATATATTTTAAGTTCAGATAAAAGCAAAAAGTGTGCCAGTATGCACCACTTTGTTTATGCACTCATTTTGTAATGAGACTTTACCTAGTTTCAGCGGAGACCAATCTGTTGAATTAAAAGGAAAAAAATCTATTTAAAGTCACATTTTAGTTTCATTTACTTGTTTTTTTTAAGCCGCATGCTTAGCGGTTTCTTTTATTTTTTTAAGATTCACTATAAATGGTTTATTACATACTGGAAAAGTAACCGAGGCTTTAAAGTAAATTGCTCGGGTTCCTCAATTCACCTTTTGTTCATTTATAGCAGGAGTTTATTTTGAATTATTTTAAGACTGACTGAAGGTTGAGCCATAAAAGATTCAGCAAAATGGTTCAACATGTTTTTGAGCCTAGACAGTAGAATCCAACTAAGATAACAAAGTCTTCACTGGCTTGTACATCAATTGCCGTCATAAATATAAACTGCAAATAACAGGGTTTGCGTCCTAACTTCAAAAACAATCACTTATCTCTTAAAATGGCGCTCAAAACCTTAACACAAAACACTCACCGCCATCTAACAAGTTCTTGGCTAAAGTGATAAAATGAATATTTATTGCTCCATGTATAAAACGTAAAAATAATCGCAAGTTGGGAAACTCAATTCTTCTATTTCTTCCCGCAGGGCGTATTTATTTCAGTATAAAAAATCAACCCCTTCGTAATTACTAGGACTTTGAAAGAGTGAAGCCCTACTTCATTTAGCTTCAGTTCACTCACCAAAGGCATTTGCAATGAGAAGGAGGAAAAGGGCCGAAAACATGATTTTATCCCAAAGTGGACCCTACAATTCGCTATTTTTATATGTTTATATATGCCTAAATGCGCAGTTACCTTGCCTTGTTCTATTTACAAAAAGAATTATATTAGTAACTAGGAGTATCACTTTTATCTTTAATGGTATTGCACATGAACTTAACAATTGTAACAAGGCAACTCAACTGATTGTATATTTAAGGAAATCCCTTGCCTTTGAAATCAATTTGCTGAAATCACAAGAGATCACACTTTCCCGATCCGTGAGGTAAAGTAGAAATTATGGACTTGTCAACCGAGCATAAGAAGATTGAAAATAGAAGAAGTGTTGATCATCCCAGATATTGTAATTGTAATAATATGATTGCCAGTCCTTATTAAACTGAATATGAGTATTAATTCTGGATGTACTTGTGAATTCGAACATTTTGTGACAACAAAAATTAGTTCCACTACCATCGTATGTAGACCAAGTGTCTTCATTCGTCAGTTACGCATGCAGACTGTGCTTAACACTTTTGCGTAGGCCACAAGGTCTTCTGTCAGTGTACGCCCTCACATCGGACTCAAGAGCTCAGCGCCCATTTAATCTTTCAGAATCTATAACTTTCCACACTCACTGATCAAGCTTTTAACTGATACAATTGTACTGAAGCAAACGAGATACTGTTTTACCAGGCACTTTTGTGACCGACGCTGCCCTTTAACTTTAACAGGAGTAAATCAGCTAAAACGTGGTCAAGAACTAATTCTTAGCAGCTCATGTAAGTTAGTTTGCTGGAATCAAAATCGTCAGTTATTAAAATCTCAAGGCGAAACAGACCGAAATTCGAGAAAGCTTTTATGATTCCCTTTTGTTCTTTAATTTTGAAAAGCTCCTATCTTTGCTTCTAAGATTCAAAACCTGCACTTTTTGCTTTGCATAAACATTTTTTTTTTCATTTCCATCTGTCTTATTAAGTCACTTTCTTTGTAATCTTTCATATTTAAGTTTTGAAATTTATTTAAAGTACTTATTGCACTGTAGTAATTACCAATACTTATTATTTAAATTGAGTAGTAATAAAAAGTTTCAGAGTAATTGGTTTCACTTTTTCCTGCCCTTACACAGAGCTGCATGCAACATGCCAAGTTGAGTGACTATCAGAGCACTTCTTTCCACAAAGTCTGTTATTTTTCCATAGATAGAGAATCAGGAGCATCACTGAAAGGCAAACTTTAATAAATTATAACACACAGTGAAATAATTCTGTATCCAATTTGACAAGCTGAGGGCTAGTAGGATTTTTCAGACTCTTTCTTTGGACTGAAAACTAGATGTTCCAAATTTTTTTTCGCAAGGACTAATGGAATAAAATCTTTTCTGTCCTAAAGATGGAATGATTGAACATTTGAGTTTTGTCGAATGCCCCACTTTGAGCTATTATGCAGTTGATCCATTTCCAGTGTTGCTTGCTTGCAGCTTCACTCACGGCTAGGTTTGTTGCGTTCAATCAGAGTAATCGTAAGCGATGCCTGATACCTCCGATCAGTCACCTTGAATTAATACATTGGTAGGTAATAAAGCGCTGAATTCACTGGCACTACCCATTGAAGTAATGGTTGATTTTGGGATGCATATGGAAGGGAGAGACGCATGAAGATAAGCGAAAAAAAATGTTATGCGAAGGGCCAAATTTTACTACGAGCGGATCCGTAAATACCTTCCGAAATGCGTTTGATTCATTTTTTTTGACTGGAAGAAATTTCGAAAGTTTAAATAAAGTGGGGAACGAATCCTCAGTTCTACAATAAAAAGCACTTTTTAAAAGGTAGTGCGTTCATGACTCTTTACACTAGCGGAGTATTTCCATTTCTAAAAAGATTGTATCAAACATACATATTACTTTAAAAAACTACCCGATCCACAGCGAAAATTTGTAACAGATTGCTATTGTTCGCTTAATATCCTCTAGCACATCAAGTTCTGATCGCCTGAGTCTATTGCTCGGAAATTTACGGAGATCATAGAATACAGGAGAAAAGGGTAAAACGGTGGAACGAAAATAAAATGGAAAGTGCGAATATGTTTTGAAAGGCTAGAGGTAGAAGCCTGTCAGAAGTTGAAAGCGGAGTGACATTTACAATTAAAGATGGCGATAAAAGAAATCGGCAGACAGATCAATTTTTACCCTTTCGAATCATATTTCGTACCATTATTTACTTGCGTAATAAGCAAATAGACATTTACTAACAAATTTACTAACAAAAGTTCTTCCATTAATATGCGTGCATATTACTTACTCATGAAATTAATAAATTGAGATTCTCCCCCTTAATCTTTATTTAAATAATATTTTTTTTCAATTCCCCATGAATGACCGATATATTTGAAAGCGAATTGATGAGCTTGTTTTAAAAGATTTGATATTTCAAAATGTCTTTCGTTGATTTCCTTAAGATCAGCAAGTCCGATTCATTGTACCAAATGACTGAAAAAGTACATGTTTTTTGACCACATACACAAAATGTTGGCAATAATTTTGCAAACATGTTTACATATTAATTTAACTGCGCAACTAAAGGTTAGATTTCCCATTTTAACTACGAATTATTCTTCTTCCGTTGCAGATCAGCATATTTTCCACTTTCTCTGCTGTTGAAAAAGTGAACGTTTCGGGTGCGTAGTCTTAGGTATAAGCATGAAAATTAAGTTTTTGAGCCTTCAAAATTTTAGATTTTACACAGCAGAAATCACACTGGAGATTATTATATTTGTTTGAAACAGGGGAATTCGAGTTTAATTTGCCCAATTTATAGTTCATCGCGTCTTTAAGTAATGGATTAATGACTGCTTCATTGTTGATGAAACGCTAAATTGCTTCTAAATAGGCATTTCTGTCCACGGCGGTGGGTACGATGCATGCATTTATAAGCTCTATTCGTTAATCATTGCCTTATTATTCCTAATTATTACATTTCCTATAGTAGAAGGTATAGCTTCGGTTAATCTGCTACACCTGAAGGCGGAGCATCTAACTAACTTTTCCAAGGCTTAGAGAAATGAACTAGACTAAAGAAATCAAATGAAAAATATCCATATTTGCTCACCTTTAGTGAAACCCATCAATGGAAAGATTCCTCAAAGTTCAATTCCCTACTTAAACTCGGGTTTTTCAGTTATAAAAATCACTTTGATTAAAAAATAGTTCTACAGTTTACTTGCCGCCAAATGTGCTTTTAATTACAACTTCAGTATTCTTTCTATAGGTCGAAATTTATGTCCTGCTGACCGAATG
Organism: Moniezia expansa; assembly: GCA_019097775.1. Classification (NCBI taxonomy): domain Eukaryota; kingdom Metazoa; phylum Platyhelminthes; class Cestoda; order Cyclophyllidea; family Anoplocephalidae; genus Moniezia; species Moniezia expansa. Next base: position 2,671,042 of record JADFDV010000097.1, read on the forward strand.
TTCAGCCGTCCATAATCGTTAATTTCCTTTGTCCACTGGATATATTTGCTCTGAGGCAGCATCCAATGCAAGTTTCAGATACACAGAGGGAGAACATCGGACAATAAAGTCGAAATAACCTCAAAAAATATAGAAAATATTTGTTTCCTTACCTTCTTTCTGATCAGATTTTTAAGTAACTATCAGGTTTTTATTCTACCCTTACGGGTGTTAAGTTAACCCCATCTAGAGCAGTAGTTCCTACAGCTGCTTATTACTCAATACGTATAGAATTACATCTCTTAATAGCTTGTGTCTGCTTTTCCATTCGCTCAGACAATTCAAAGCTGACTGGCTCAAAGTTTTTTTCCAATAGCAGTGCATCTACTGCCTTTATTCGCATCAGCCTAAACTTATTTGATTTAGTGCCTGAGCCAAAATTGATGGCGCTCCGATTGCGCTCATCAATGAAGGGAGTACGAAATCGACATCTTCCACTATACTGAGAACCTCACCTCTCCTTGAGTTGTGTCGGCCTCAATATACTTGAAAGCAATGAACATCGATATTCGGATTTTTATTTTATTTATTTTTCTCTCCACCCATTAGGGCAAGTCCCAAGGATTGATTGGGGGTACAACAGAAGTACAAATAGCTTTTATAGCAGTTAAGCACAACAGTTAACACAGATTACAGTAAAAACGTTTGTTGATGTCTTCGTTTGTTTGGTCTTTTCTCTGGCATGGCATCGTCGTACAGGTAGCAGTTCAGCTTCGTCGTGGCACCTCGTCCATCCTCCCCCGCCTTCATGTCTCCTACCAGAGATCATTCAACATTCTGGCGGAGACTCTATTCATTGCTACATGCACGTGCATTCCACACTGCAGTTTGAGACCATGAATCCGCTTATTCACATCGTGCCTCGTGTTCCAAGCTGTAAGAAGTAGTACTTCTGCTGGCATAATCTAATTTAATATGTCCGGAGGGTGATTAGTCCTAAATGGCCATGTCTTAACCCACAAAAAAGCAAAGATTTAGAAGAAGACAAACCACTGCTAAGGCACAATCAGAAGCACTTCAGTTCAAGCAGATGGAAGAAAAGTGGCTTTTAGAATCAAACATGTGAGTATTTTTGGGCTTAATCCGCAAAACTTTAACTTTTACTGTATTTTATCGTTCAAAAGTTATATCTGGTTGCGTTAGTAACTTATTGCATAAATATTAGGATTAAGCATTGTTTGAGGGAGTGAAAATTAATTTGCAACCAGTAGTAATTTGTTTCAAAATAAAGCATCATTCTAAGGTCCATCAAGCTAGCAGTGAAGTCACAACATTTTGGCCAAACTAAAAGGACTAAAGGTACAACTCCAATTAAGTGTTTCAATGTATATCAAAAAGGTATTTTTTTAAGTCCTTGCACTTAGCTCCCGAAAGAAAGATGAATCCATTCAGCTTTTTTTAATAAAACGGAATCACAAAATTCTAACAAAAATAAAGTAATAACATCGAAGCAAATGATTGTGTCAAAGAATTTCATTTTGTTGATTCCGTTATGCCTTTCATCTTAGTAACAGCGGTAATGTTCATGGCCGTGACACAGTGAAAACTCGAGACGTCTGTTCTTAGTTTTCTTCTACGAAACAGCCATCACAAATAGTCCTCTTGCAGAGCCCTTCCAGATATTGTATCGTTTATGATTCCTTAGCCTGGCGATTTCTGAATCCGTCTAACTTCCGAATCTTATATGAAGACAGCTGCCAGTAATCCTATAGATCAAGGTCGATCTCGAAAATTAATTTGAACACTTATACGTAGTTGAACATGGGACGAATTTTACTGGATCCGGATCCTTAAGTCATTATCCTCTGTACTGATATCTGGGATATCAGAGACCCAGGTGATTTCGTAATCACCCTGATTTTCCGAGAATTTAGTAGATTCCTTACTTGCTGTACCTCAAAACAGTGCAGAAAATGATCCTAAATGAGGAGCGATGAACTATATATCAAATACACTATCCACGCCCTTTGAACTTGTTGTAAATCAGTTATGAGCACTGAATTCGTACTCTGCTTCTTGCTTTAATGGTAGACCTGGACAATCTTGGTTGGTAAATTTGTAGTAGTACTTTGAGGTTAAGTTTGTCACAAACCCTGTGAGCTGTAGTAAAATCCCTAACGACCTCTCACTTAAATTTTAATATTTACAGCAGTCTGAGAAGTGAGTCGCGCCTGTTTGATCATTTGCATTACCTGAAAATGATATGAGCCAGTCGTCAAGCTACCGACTATGAACAGCTCCTGCTGAGTTACTGGAACACTCCACATCCGCCATTGTTTCTAAAGGGAGTCGTTCTATGTTTCTACAAGAAGTACGCAGCGTCCCAAAAGCGATTTATGATCTTTCTTCACCATTGGAGATTATTTAGAATTCCGTAAAAATAACAGTATTGCTTTTTCAATTTCAGGTCCTCAATAGTATTATTATTTCCCACCATTCCTTCATCCTCTTTCATCTCAGTGCGGTAAAGTAAGAACTATAACACGTATCAATAGTTGTATCTTTAACTAGCCACGTTTTTTGACTCCCTCTTGTGCTATATTAATGGATTACAATGATAGTATTCGAAAAATTCTAATGTTCTTCTCATAAATTATGGACATTAAAAGTAAGATAATTGCAATCATTCCTTATGTACTCACTTTCGTATAAAACCTGTTTGAATATAAATTGAAGACCCGTTAATTAAAAGGGATTTCATTCTAGGTAGCTGATGTGCAGTTCCAGCTGTTCGGTAAGTAAAGCTTTCTTAATTGCCACAAGTTCTGTTATCCGACATCGCGCTCCTACGTGGTTCATTGAAAGAGAGATTCAAGGTGATCAAAGAATGACAGCCGAATTCATGGAAACTTGAATCATGATCAGAAAGAAGTTTTATTCGAAAGAAGCAAAGTTTTTTCATGAGATCAGATCTCAAAGATGCCCGGCTGGAGCTTCGCCAGGACTACAATGCCTTATCCATGAGCGATTGATTCGTGTTCAGCCTTCATTGAAAAACATGAAAAACAAGATTAAACCTTCATGAGTAAAAGGCGATGCCAATAGTTTCACTGCTTTTAAGCAATGAAATGTTGAGACCAAGCCAAGTAATTTGCTCTTATGTGTAACTTGGATATACTCACTTTAATGTGGAATGTTTTGTCTTTTGTACAAATATTCGATTTCAGGGCCTTCGTGCCCACTTTAAATCAAGTTATTTGATTTTACATTTCAATATAATTGTTCTCTCACATTTTGCGGTATATTTTATTAATTGTTTGAAAATATTAACCATTACAATATCGCAGGCTACTCATCATCAATATTTCTTGTCAATTAAATATTCCGCATTTCAGCATTACATATAAAATCCAAACGGAAAAAAATCCAAAGATAACAATGTTTGCAACTTTCATAAATAAAATCTACCTGTAAATCGTTCATTTTTAAAATTGTATAGCAGTTTCAATTATCATTCACAATACTTGTAATTTACAAAATAAATTTTTAGCTCATAATCTGCCTATCCTGAAATTGAATGGCAACCTGATACGCTGGTTTACTTAGGTGGGTCCTGCTTACAATTAGTTGATTTGCAACAAAGCATTACCATAGCCTCTGGTGGTCAAACCTACTCTCAACCTCCTCGTGATGACCACCAGTAACCCCAGGGGCAACTCTGGAGACTAATGAGAGGGGCGGCCGGGCAGGAATAATCACCCATCGGACGTATAAAATTCGATTATGCCAGCAGAAGTACAATTTCTTACAGCCTGGTAAATGAATTCATGGTCTCAAACTGGACTGTGGATACACGAACATGTATCAATGAATGGAATCTCCGCCAGAAAGTTGAGATGTCTGGAAGAGGTATGAAGATTGTCTGCCCTTAACGGTGTCGAGGATGGACGAGGTGTCAATACGAAGTTGAACTGCTACCTGTACGATGAAGCCATGCCAGAGTAGTGGCCAGAAAACCGAAGGCGTCGACAATCGCTTTTACTGTCTGCTTTGTTAACTGTTGTATGCTACATATTGTAAAAGCTATTTGCACTTCTGTTGTACCCCAATAAGTCCTTGAGACTTGCCCTAATGGATGAGGAGTAAATAAAAAATTTAAAATAAAAAGAACCATAGCCTCTGCTTTATATCTTTTTCTCTATTGGTCGTGATGACCTATGTTTCCTTTGCTAATCCTCTTTAGGAACTGTTTCTTTAGGTAGTAAGCTTCTCACATTGGAAGAGCAGTAGTTTACTCAGCGATAAGTTTGTGAAATTCACGAATCTTGTTAGGTCTTTCCGCAACGGTGCTGTAGTTGTTGTTTAGGCTGACCATGAGGACAATTGCCACTACCATTGTCTGTCTAACAGCATTTACTCGTCTTAGAAGCTACCTCCTTTTTATTTGTATGTGGTTTCTTTCCATTTACCCATAATACTTGTAGTACTATGGAGATTTAGCGGCTGGTGGCGCTCCAATCTAAATTTCATATCGAAATTTCGGCATCATTGCTTAGCATTATCAAATACAAATGCACATTGTTGTTTCAATGCCATTGTGGTAAGACAAATTCTAGAGATGCTGAAAGAGTACGAGATGGCTGGTAAGGTGTTTGATCAAAGGTTGAAATCAGGTGGCTGCAGATTGGTATTCATCCTGTACAAGGAGGAATTTGGAAGGGAATTACACCCTGACCTTCGCGAATCACCTGATCGATGAAGAGGCAGTGGATCTAATCGCAATTTACTGTGTGAGCATTAAGTTGGATGGAACATCAAAAATAGACGAGTTGCGATGTCTCCGAGAGCTACTATGAGCGCTTTGAGATTAAGGTTAAATAGGTAAGGTTCGAGTAAAATAGTGGCCTTCTCTTCCCATTTTTTAACACGGGTTTTGGTTTCGGACACTCTCAATGCTATATGAAATCTCCTAAATGAGGATTGAAAAAGTAACATTGCGAAAGAATAATCGAAGACATGGTCTTCTTAGCAGAAAAAAACCTAAAAGGCTCAAAGCAAGCCTTTTTTAAAAGCATCTGCTGTTGATCGCGTGGATTCCACCCTCATGAATAAGCAGTTACAATCGGTCGCAAATTTTGATTGACAAACTTGAGTATTTACTGAATAGATGGCATATTTTGGTTCATTTACTGACATTCACACTTCGTTTTCGTTTAGCTATTATGCGTCTTGCCTTTGCGTAGTCCTCCTTCAAGTAATCCATTTTGTCAATCCTCCTTATATTCATGTTGAGGATTAGAATCTCAGTGAAAAAATTTTTAGCATCCTCAACCTTATTACCTGGAAAGGAAAAAGGCGCGCGTTCAATTCAACCAGGCTACTCTTCATCTTCAAACATAAATTTTCGTTCGATGTTGTTTAAATCTACTTGCCACGCTGTTGGCTTTTTAAATAGATACTTTCGTCAATTATTTCAATACTATTCATGGATAATCGGTGATAATAACCGACTTATAAAAATTGCTGTTTATTCACTTACTTCATTTCAAAGAAAGGTAACCAATCGAATTAGGGTCTCTCAGCCTCCTTAGTCTTTTATTAATTTACCTCGCATTATGCTTAAATTCGCGTAGCCTGGCAGCATCTGCACCTACCAGTCAAGATTATGTGTTCCAGAGAGACCAGTTCCCTCAGGTTTTCCAAATCTGGCAGTGTCTTAATTTGGTTATCTCTTAAAAAAGAGATTTTGAAATGAAGGAAATAATTTAATTACCTAAGGTTAAGATATTTGAGTGATGCAAAAGCTTCTCTTGTGAAACCTAGAAGAGATGTTATAGCATTGCCTCGTAAATGCAGAATGACAAGATTTGGAAGCAGACCCATTCGAGATCCGAAGGGGTTAAGATGCAGAATTACTTGGCTACTATCTTCTGATACAGGACTTCTATAAAAGGAAGCCAAGGTTTCGATGTTGTTCGAAGGTAAAATGAGCATTTTTAGTTTCGTGTGAAAAAGACCGATCTTGTGGAGATATCTTTTATAATTGCAAGCCTGACTTTCGGACAAAGGCTCGTTGAGTGCAGGCAGAGTCGTTGAAATATCATTTTCTCTGAGTTCAAGAGTGTGAAGTTCTGGTAAATTGTCTTCTTCTAGGAGACAATTTCCTTCTTCACTGACAAGACTCGATATCATGTTACCTGAAAAACCCAAAATACCAGTTCTTGTCCTTTACCGAACAGCACTACGGAATACAGATTTCTTTCGAAAGAACGCACTGTTCAGTAGGATAATTTGCAAAGACGGATAGGACATTCGAGGAAGAATTTTAATTTTGTTCCTGCTGAGATTTAATTTTGTTAAAAACGGCCATGAAAACTCTGGAATCCATGTTATTTGATTTGATGAGCAATCAAGTTCATGCACGAGTGATAGACCCAATAGCGGAGATATATCGGAAATTGAGTTAGATGAGAGATTTATAAATTGAATATTTTTGAATGATTGGAGGATAGATATATCAGTAATAGACCTATATATATATTTCTTTAACCTTTAATCACAAATTTACTTTGAGGTAAATATTAATGCTTTGGGGGCAATCCTAAGGCCCTCTATTGTGCTTTCGATGTCGTTAAGAGCTGTTTCTAAGTCTTGCTTCGTTAGAGGCCGATTTTCCTTCTACAATTTGCATTGATTAAACATTTTATAACTTTTTCCTCATCAATTTTTTGCTGTGAATCACTATCACTAGATCTGTGAAGGTCAATTCCAAGCATTTCAAATATTTGCGCTTTCCTTTACTGTTGAAATGCGTGCAACAGTATAAGCGAAATACGCTTCAAATATTGATCACTAGAGTTTAATTTTTAAAAACTTCTTTTGAAACTTCGAATTGCGGAAAGTTTGTTTTGGATTTCAGGTTGAAGAACCGGCTTCATTTAATGCGTTAGTTTTCTCTTTCAAATTATTTCGGCGTGGATTTGTTACAGTAAGGGCTCATATTACAATTTTTAGTGGTTGGACTTTGGGTTTCTGGTTTTTTTTGCTTATGGTTCCCGCATTTTGAACGTGTAATAAGCCACCTTGACGATCATTTAAATAATAATAATAATACTAATAATAATATTTTAAAAGAGAATCTGCATTCGTTCACGTTGAATGGCACAACCATTTAGTTTCATTTGTGAATCTAACAACTTTTTCTCTCTTAGAATTCATTAATCCTGTTAAAGAGCGAGTTCAAAATGCTAAAATACAAATAAAACCTGGAAATATTATTTTAATTCGAACGTTTAGAGCTCCACATAATCATCTGTAGTTGTGTCATCAGGCATATAATTTGGTATATCAGTAAACTTTTTACGAAGGTTCTACGATTTTTTCCACCTCAGCTAAACTGAGCTCGCCGTCTTGGTTTACATCGAGGGAATCGAAAAAGTCCTTCATAGCCTTAGAGGACATAGACGTTCCAACTTTCTTTTCCATGTGTTTTTGAAACCCCTGAAAGTTTACTTTACCTGACTTATCCGTATCCATTTTCTCGAAGGTTTCCAAAGCAAGCAAACTAACTCATTCAAGAGCGTAGGACTGATGCAAACAAAAGAATATTTGTGAACAAAATAATAACATTGGTTTTAACAAAACGTTATTTCCATTACCCTTATATTCTAAGTAGTAATTTTTAGAATTTGAGTGGGCTAACATGCTGAATTTTTTTTTTATCTTATTTTTACAGCGGCATCCGTGCTTTTGAGATCATACCGAGAACTAAGTTGGCCTTTGTGAGGTTCTTAAGTACTTTCGAGGAGTCCTTGATGCCTTATTACATTCATTCATTCACTCATTCATTAAAGCATCTCTTATGCGCTAAAAAACTGTGCCCTACCGATACCTCTCTACTGAGTCACTTTACACTTTCAGATGAGAAAAAATGCAAAAGGCTTAACTTTTGGTAGCTGGTCTATTTTTGGTAGACTTTGCAGATATACTCATGTCGATTTGGAAACGCCTAGCTAAAATAAACGGACACAGATTAAAGTAATCCTTTTTATTGTGAGCCAGTTTAAAATTTACAATTCAATAAATTTCAACGCAAATTCATATTCACTCAACGATTAAAAAAGACTATTATTCTATTACTGCACTATCCGACAATCTCCTCTGATTTCATATTTTATTTTCCTGCAAAGTTGATATGTTGACACACCTAATAATAGGTAAAATTGATCCCCTTGATTGTTGATACTAGAAGGCCAGTGCTTTTATACCGGTAATCAATGTGTGAGTGGAATCATAGCAATCTGTGATCTAAGAACTGGAGTTCTTCGATCTTATTGGGTAAAGAGTTGCCACGCTTATTTGAATTTGTGACCTGATCTATCTGAAAGAATCTGTTAATGCGCACCTAAGAATCTCTCTCTCTTCTCTCATGATTAAATTTACATAAATGAAGTTCCCTACTTTTAATGTGTAAAAGGGTAATTCATTTTTATTCAATAGGAAATAATATTTAAGATCCACCTTGAGCTAAGTCCATCGCTTTTATTTTCATTCACTCTTTTGAAATAGTCTTTCCGTGTGTTTTCTGATATTTAGGCATCGCCTATCTTCCAAAAGATAATTTTTGAATTCAGAATAGTTTTTGACCGTTGCATTAAATTTTCTCTGTGCAGCCTCTGCACCAGTGGGTCTAAAAAGCAATGGGGAGATTTGAAGAATATTCACAAAGTGGTTGTAATGCTTTCAGCTTCGGACTTATACATATCTTGAGGATCTGCAGGTGCTTCATCAGGATTAAGAGAGCTAATAACTTATTGAAAGATTATTTTTTAAATTTTTTTGGCTACCTTTCACAGTACTTATCCGATGACAGCATTCTTACTGTCACTTTGGTGGTTAAGGTCATGTGTGCTTTGCCGGTTATTTCTGATTCGAACCGCTTTATCTAGCTACTTTGCAGAGAAAGGGAAAAATCTACCCCGAGAGCCAATTCGCAATTAACGTAAAAGTCTGCAAACTTCTATGTTTAAATCGACGGTGACATATTTATAATGCCCTAGCATTTAGAGATTCATTCTGGCAAAGAACAAATGTTTAAAATAAGACTGAATATTGCATATTCATTCATGAGTCCATTTTCATGAGTCTGAAATTCGTAGATGAATGACATCTTACATCTTGATGGCTTCATTTTCTTGTTTTGCTCGCTTTAGTAGCTCAACCACGTTTGACGCAATTTCTGCGGCACCTGCATGATCTCACCTCCAGTGACAACATTTTAAGAAAGTCACCCATGAGTACTTCCTGAGTCAATCGCTCTTCGACATTCTGAATCATATGAGGAAACAGTTGCTTGACACCCAGTGATAGTTTGTCTAGATAAGTTCCGCTTGAATGTGAAATAGTAGGACTCTGACCATCCTTAAATTTAAAATGAGGCACCCGATAATTTCCAGAGGGCAGAAATTGAAGAAGGTGAGAATTTCCCTAACGAACATTACCATCCAGACAAAGTCAAATCGGCGAATCGAGAAGATAGTCTGAGAAGAAGTAACTGAAAGAAATTCAGAAAGTGGTCAATGTAGGTATTATATCTAAATTATACATAATGACTTACAAAAAACAAAGTGTAAATTGGGCCTATAAATCAGCATGTGTGATAAAGCACTTAAGATATGCGCAATTCAGAACGTGATCAAGTGGATAAAAATATTTTAAGAACTAGTGCAAATTGGATCAGGTTAGTGCTTTAGAGGAGATGATATAGTTCACTGAACAAATTCAATCTCCGGGTGGGAGGGGCTGTATGTGCTGTTCTAAATAAATCATTTTTAGTCTATTGAAATCGCGAAACAGTCCCATGTTTGATTTGAAGGGTTGACCCAATTACAACTGTTGGAAGCTTTCGGAAATAAATTTTCTTGTTTTCTATATTTATACAAATGGGTATGCTTAATAGCGGCTCAGAAACTGAGCTGATTGATAAATTTAGGACAGATATGTTACATATTTCTCGGTTATGATGGCTTATATCCACAGTGAGAAATGTTCAAATGCGACGAAACTAATGTAGACTCAAGACACAGCAACTCTTTTGTCCAAGACAGTCCCTCGATTTGTAATTTAGTATTGACATCAACTTGTGAAAGTAATTAATTTCGAAAAAACAAGACCATCGTTAGTAACCTTTTTATCAAGCGCTATTTTACGATTATTAACGCGTGGAGGTCGAAAATTTGTGATGATGTCAGTTATCAGGCTTAATGTCCTTGTTCTCTACTCCAAGCCTCCAGCGCGAAGATAATGTTCTCGACTGTCTGCTCTGAATTACTTATATCTTCCTCTTTGTTCACAGTTCCTTCGATCTTTCAAGTCAACTCTTCGCTTGTTAAATTATTCCAGAGTCCCTCTCAGTGAGAACGCCAACCTTAATCGAGTAACTTGATCACTTCTCTATTTGGATATTTATTTTTATTACCGAATCATTTATTTTTAAGTACAAAACCCTTTCTCAACCTTTAAGATAAAAAAATACAATGGTAGAGTGTTATTGTAGCAATTTCGATCCTCAATTAGTTAATCCGTCCATAAGCTGCATCAGAACTACCATTTTTCAGTTTTCACATAGGTGATACCCAACCAGTTTGATCCGTTACCCCACATCTTTCCCTTTTGCCATGTGTAAATGTCAGCATATGAGCATGAGAGCTCTCATGTGGTCTCCGTTAACATACCGTTTCCTATGCTGATATTGATATCCTGCCTAATTCGTACTACTTTCCGAATTAAAACAACTCCCCTTCAGTAAATCCAATGTGTTATCATCACCATAGACTATCAACTAAAAATTAACGTAACTTCTGCGTTCAAATTTTTAATGTTTGGATCTCCTAGTCAGTTTTGATGAGGTTGATTCTTTTTGCTGAACAACTGACAAAATTTCAAGTACTCACGTACTTTAGTTGAAAATCATCAAAAGTATGCGATCACGTTCATGACTGAACCCATATGAGTGCACAAATCAGTGCTGTGTTACATTATCATACGGACATCAATCAACGCACAAACTTTGTGCTTTTTCATAATTGAAATTAAATTAAAGAAACTTTTGCGAAGGTTATTGTTTCAGATAGCTTATCGGTGTCCATGTAAGTAATGAGTCAAACAATGGAGTTAGGATGCCATCCGATAAGAGAATTTATGTCCAATAGACAAATTTTAAAAATGTATAGCCAGATACATTAAAGGGGAGCAATTTAGTTTCAAAAGCAAAGTACCGCTTCATTTGGTCAGCTAGCGACTACCAACTTCTCGATTTCATCCAGGCTGAGTTCACCGTCATGATTTTCGTCGAATTGAAGGAAAAAATTTTTCAGAGCCACATCGGAGAGCATAAGTCTGGCTCTCTTTTGCATATTATTCTTATATTCTTCAAAACTAACTTTTCCTGACTTATCCGTGTCCATTTCCAGAAAGGTCTTCAAAGCTATCTCCTTTGTAGTTGGCCTAAAACACCATTCCAACTTTTACAACAAAATAGACATATTATAATTATTACAAATTGTCATTATTTAACAAAACGAACTCCGATTATTTCCAATTGTGAAATCGAGTCGCTATATATGAACATGTAGTGAACAATGCATGATTTGAAGGAAAAAATCTTGCAGATCATAAAAACTTCCCTATAAGATTAGAACATTATTATTTTCCCGCCACTCAAAATCGTAAATCAGGCAATTTCGGTGCAATATCAAAGGGCATACTGATGGATTAGAAAGAAAATTAATTCGGGCCATAGCCTTCGTAGTTTAATTCCAACTCACTCAACTGGTGGAGGTTTTGGTTTATGCGATTTTGCGGAAGTACTCATTTCTGTAAAGAGATAACATGCCATTAATGTATGTTTACATGCTGACATAGTTTGAAAAGTAAGGACATACAATTCTTAGTTTATTAAAGAAAACTTTAACAAGATGAATCTATAACCTGCCACTCTATGATTTATTATTAACATAATTGCAGAAGTTCAGATGCGTGATTGGGTGAGTGAATGACCTTCACGCCTGCCATCCGTATCACCGTACCATTCAACGCCAATAATGCGTGATTGAACTGCGGAGCTGGCTAATTCGGTGAAATTCGAATTACCATTTCATGGGTAGGAAAAAAGTGTCATCTCGCTTCCCTTTGATCCGCATCTCACTGTGGCGGTGAAACATGTGGTTGAATAAAAAGCATGCGAATTACATCAAAATTTAAGAAATGAGAATACTACTGTTTAGCTACTCTAGCGCAGTGACTTTAAGATTTTTCGGTTGGTTACGTTACCGTCAAAATGCTCCGCAGTATGCCAGTAACAGGTCAGCTTCGCGTCAGCCTATGCAACAGTTGTGTGCTTGATACTTTCCGGAGCACTAATTTTGACGCCTACTGTATTACTTTGCCAAACCAAGGCTGGATTCAATTAGTTCAGAAGGATTGAGCTACTTGTAATATTTTAGCGATCACTGTACTCTTGTTCTGTGATTTACTGAAATGCGCTGATTTCCCCTCGATGCTGATCGTGGGTCCTGTGATAGAGTCACTCTCTCCTAACTTAACAGCGGTCTTCAAAGCTAAAACTGCGTAAACGTCCGCGAAACTTACGTGCGCATTCAGAAAGAATTTAGAATTTAAAATCAGCAAAAATTCCTAGCTTTTAGAGGCTATTCTTTTGATGGTCCCGTCTATCTTCTGTAGTTTAATCATGATATCAATAAAATGGCGTCAAACAAGATAATTTTGAATTCCATCGCAACAATAAATGGAGCCACAGTGATAAGAATACGCATAAATCCTTAGAGCTTTTAATCATTGTTTTCTAATTAGCTGTTGAACTGCCTGATGAGACCCGGTTCCACAACACGCGGTTTTACTAAAATCGTGTCAACTCACCTCATTTTGCTATTAAGAAACTACATGCTTGAGACCTTCTCATTCGTTTAAGTTTCACCAATCATCTTGCAGATCAATTTATTTCTGGCTGCCGACGAAAGCTCCCTCTTCTGGCGAACAATAAACCGTTGTATGCAGCTGACAGCCACTTGACTCGATTCGCAAGCGATTCTGATGTCAGTGAGACCGACTAACACTGGTTAACTCGAGAAACAAGAATTTACACAACTCTGTTCCTATCGCCTATGAGCTTAGCTATTTTCTAAACTACTTATGAAATCGAAAAATTCCTCTTGGCCAATACCGACATGCAATAAAAGTACTCTTAGTTAAAGTATTTTTTCATCCATTTAGACACAGCAATCTATTTTCATGAATTCAGTCTTAAAAAGATTTCTGAGTCATTTACGTTTAGAAGAGAAGAATATGCATCGATAGCAAATAAGGGATTGAGGACTATGTACCTATAAGTTGAAAAACTCTTCCCTTATTTAGTTGATAGGTTTGAAGACATACTTCACTCTATCTCTTTTTTACAAACACCCCACAAATCTTGATGGTTGACTCAACATAATTTAAAGACTTTCCCACTGGTTAATGCTTGTGGTCTAGAGTTCAATGAGGCTAGGCTTTATAATTAAAAGGCATGTGGGATGTCTCTAATGAGTGGCACTGAAAAGACAATTCAATAAATGATAAACTGGTGTGGTTCCCAAGGATAACTGAATTCAGAGGTCAGTCTAATCATACGCTTGCAAATCTGAAAAGATATCATTCAAAAATAAAAATGGTAAATCACCATTTTAAATGCATGCTATACACTCCGCAGTACACCCACCGCTTAACAAATGTTTTCGGTTTATTTTAGGTTTCACATTGGAACACACATGAATAAGTCTGATCATGGAAGCAACGCCGTGTTGCTAACTAATGCGTGCACCGCATTTTATTAAAGGTACTCTTCATAAGAGCCGTGCTGATTTTTTAAAGGATTTCAGTGACTTTTGCTTTAGATATAAACTTTGAGATAGTTTATTTAATAAGTCATTTGCACAGCAAAAGACTCACCTTTTGAATGACGGAGCCTTTCTGAAACAATGATGGTCCTAATTTAAGCAATGTTTTTGGTAGTTTTGCTGAACTTGCAAAGCTGTTGTTAAAGCTTTCGGTAAACCCAGCGGCAGTTACAAAAGTTTGCTTCAAGGTTAGTTGTCAGGCTTCGTTTGCGGACATTATTTAATTTTTTTCTAAAATTGATTGTGAAAATAGCATTATTTTTCTAGACATAAAACTAAGCTTCAAAACATGAAAATATTTTGGAACTGGAAATTGCCTTATCGACTGGCAAGGTGCTGAGCTCTGTGTTTTTATTCTTACGAATCATATGGAAATCCTTTATATGTGGTCTATGTATATTTGCTGCTTAATTCGTTTGGAACTATCTGTTTTTCGCTTGCTATTTGATTTTTGATCATGAGTATGAAACGCCATTTTGTTAAATTACTTTGGAAGCAGTCATATCGGCAGGAACATTAGATTTGATATGGCATTTCTGCCATTCACTCCTGTTGCACATTAAAATAAGTAAATTTCGTTTCGAATTTACTGTTTTTGTTTTTTGAAGAAAGGAATCCTTAATAGTTGTACGTGTGTATTTTGGTGTCTTTTTTCTCTCAAAACTGTATTTAATAGGTGTGTAAGACTTTCATTTTCGTCTCATGATCCATTCTATTTCTGCATCTCACTGAGTTCTATGTTTGATTTTAATTTCCTTAGTATTATGCGGTGGGATGCTAAGCTCCAAATAGCTCATGAAAATAGTTTCGTAATGAACTGAAATCAATAGTGCAGAAGGATGGCTAGCTTCATTTTAGTTGAGTGATGCGAAATGATGACCAGTTCTGGAGATTACAAAGCCATGCATGAGTTTAGATGGCTCGTAGGTGGGGCGAAGCCCACTCCGATTGTATTAAAGCGATGGATTATCTATGCAAAATCCTGTTAATCCTGTCTAATTTGCGATGCCGATATGGCGTTAACGACTCTATCCGCACTACCGCAACTGCATTTCTATGTTGAATTTGATCATGCTGCCAAAACATGCGAGTTTTGCTGGTTGGGCCATTATCAATCTGCGTTGACAAATCATGAGTTGTGCACGCTGTGCAGTTCCATAACAATTTTCCTGCAGAAATGTCAAGCTTAAGTTTTCCTAGGTTGTCATATTTTGTTTGGTGAATTTTTGTTTTCAGAACTTCTGATTCCAGGATACTCTGACGATGGGACAAAATAGTTCATATTGATCAATATTAGTAATACCAAGGCATCTTTCCTTTTCTATCTTACATATCATAGTTGTTTTGATATGAAAACCTTGCTATCAAAATATGTCTGCATTCGATTTGTTCACACACTCATCTTCCAACAAAGTTAAAGGAGTATAAATGCCAACATTACTCAATAAAGCACGTTTACAAATGTGTTACCATCACATCTTGGAATGTCTTCAAAATAATATGTGAGTAACTCGAGGATATTATTGTACTATGGTATTTACACGGAATCGTTTTATTTTCTACAGCATTTGAGGTTTCATTTCCGACATGGATGCAGTAGTAGTTCTTTGTCATTTCTGTGAGATACATGGTCCGGCCGTGATAATGTGCACACAACCGATACGTCAGGTTGTGCTTCCTCTTCCACCTTCAAGGAAAACTTCTACAGGTGCAAATCCACTTGCTTCGTCTAGTTGTGGAAGCTTCCATGGCGCCTCCACGTCTGCTTCACATGAAAGCACCATCTGGCCTGGAGATCAACTGGCGCATAGTGCTTTCTGTAGGTTAACCAACCCCCTTTCCCCTTTATTTGCCTCATCCCCCGAGGGTCGTCATGGGTCTCGAATTTGATTTTTTTTTCAAAAATTATTTACTAAACTAAATCTACATTTATTTAAGGTTTTTATTTCATTGAAATACTGGGACGGATTATGTTGGAAAATGAATCATTTTTTTTGGTTTGAACGGTGCTCAGCTTTATGTCTACAAGTCTAACGCTCTTCTTGTTGCTTGTGCCAGTCTCGAGTGCCAAAATGTTATATCGATAGAGCTATCCCTGGTTTCTACCTCGATGAGGCATAAATTTGTGGGTTCCCTGACTGTCCTTAGTCATTTTGCTAATGAAATTGCCACTGAATTCGATTCTTATCGGTGATGCACTCTTGTCATCCAGAATATGACGAGGGCAGTTTGAGCTTTGGTGGTATTTTTAGACATCGGGAAACTTCCTTGAAAGAAAATCAGTCAGAAGCAGCTTGACTCTTGATTGCTCCATCATGCCTTATGCTCACACTGATCCAAGCTAGTGCAATTAAACTCGCATCCATCGAGGGATGACATCTTGGTTTGCACAAAACCGCTACCATCCCACTTTCAAGAATGGTCGACCAAAGAAGGGCATGATCTATCAAGCTCTAAACTGTTCATGGACCTTTTTCATATAATGAGCAATAAATGGACATTTAAAACTAGATAATTACGTGAATAAATCATTAAAAGTGAAATCTTCCATATGTCAATTGAAGGCTACTTTGATTAGATTCCTAACAGTATTAGCCATTCCGTGCGTCAAGGTTAAGCCGAACAATCATTCGACCATAAAAAGAAAAGAGAAGATAACACTTGCTCTTCCTTTAGATTCTTCCATTTTCAGTTCCTCTCGATTGGTTGCTGAGTTCCCTCTGCTGTTAGATTAGATGAACAAAATACTGATAAAGGAAACCTCCTTTGAACTTGGTTTTTCAATACTATGGGACATTTGTTGGTAAAACTGGTGCATTTCTTTTTATCAGCACTTCATTTGATTCTCTTATCCCAGTGCTTAATTTTGGTCCGCAGTGGAATTTACGAATGGGAGCTTCTCAATCAATAAAGTTCCAAAAAAAGAGTTGGCTTATATTCGCATTTAATATAGGCATTGCATTCATTTCTAACTAAGTAGATAATAGGAAGATTCAAAATGTTGTTCCTAAAAATCTGTGATGAGATTCAAGGCTAACAGAGCTTGTGGAATGAATCTCGTTCGGTATCCTTTTTACATTCGTTTTGACCTCTTATTTTGTATTTCACTTTATATTGCTCTTTTCCAGACCGGAACGTGTATCATCAATTCGCTTCAAAACTTTTGGGTCAGTCAGTTGAGCTCTAGGAAATTAGCAATGTTAATGATTGTAAATAGGTTGCTCTCTTGATTCTTGTGCTCTACTCAATTACATCAATAGTAGTTATTATCATCGTATCAGAGCCGTGCTAATAACAGCCTTTCGTTTCAGCCGATTTGATTAATTCTACGGCCACACCTCAATCAACTGGTGCTGTTCAAGACACCAGCATTACTCGAGGACAGAGCACTTCCTGTCGTGCCTGCTCCATCATTACCCACAAAGAGCTTGGATTTGTCAGCCATGACTTCTCTGCCAAGACAGACTTTATCTCCACACAATTTCCTAGTGATGCTGAACTACTTAAGGCGGTTCGGACGGCCTGCATGCGAAGCCTATCCTCCGAAGTAACTAAAACTGTTGTTACTTGTTTCATTTAAGTAAACCGATTTTTAATGTGTTTATGCGCTCGAAGGTTGTGACGTCAGATGAAGGACCTATGTACTTCGGTGACGATATTAATCGACATGTACTAAGCTACAACTTCTACGTCAAGGACTCAATGGCTCGAGGCTCGCAAGTTAGGTATAGCTTCTTGCTGATTACATGGAACCAAATATTTCTGATGAATCTCTGGCCATTCGTGGTGCGATCCTTCAATACAATGGCCTCGCGCATAAAATCGGCATGTATGAGCCTCTATGAAGAGGAAACTGCCTCGGGATCTTCCTCAGCCACCACTACGGGTGGCGGGACAACTGCTATGGCAGCAGCCGCTACTGCTGCCGCCCGTTCAGCCACTCCGCCGGCTGGAGCCAACTCCCTCCGCCTCTGTCGGACACCACCTCCGCCATCATCTGCCTCTACGTTAGCCCTACACCAACATGCAGTGGGTAATTATAACACTGGACCTCGTCATAACAATACGATGGCACTTAATACAAACAGTTCTACCACTCCACCTGGACACGGCGGCGGTGGTGGAGGAGGATGTGTAGGAGCAGGGGGTTGCCCACCGCCAGCACCTCTCTCATCAAGTCAGGCAGTAGCCGCAGGATCAGCTCTGTCTTTGGCTAGTCAGAGTAACATCAAGAAAGTGAGGGGATTGAAAATCATGGAAACTGAGATAAGGTCACTGGCCGATCTCTGCAGGGATGAGCAGGTTGGCGTTTAACTTATTTTGTTATTAAGGCGCCAAACTGAAATGCTTGACTGTGAGTGGGGGATTAACACTGATTTGTTAGCCAGTGCTATTCGGCAGTTTTCTCAGTTTCATATGATGTTATTTATCTAACTCACGTCATGGCTTTTAAATGTTTTCCTCAGGTAGGGTTTAGCGATTGGACTTGAATTTTATGGGTCTAGCTTAAATGTTTCACTTAGCATAATCAGGTGAATTTAGGCAATCAATCTGCGATTTTTATTTATTCATTTGCTCCCCACCCATTAGAACAGGTCTCAAGGACTTATTAGGGGTACAACAGAAGTACAAATAGCTTTTGCAACAAGTAGCACACAACAGTTAACACAGAAGACAGTAAAGGCATTTATCGACGTCTCCAGTTCTCTGGTCTCTTTTCTGGCATAGTTTCATCGTACAGGCAGCAGTTCAACTTCGTATTGGCACTTCGTCCGTCCTCGACATTGTTGAGGCAGACAATCTTCAAACCTCTTCCAGGAGCCTTCTCAGCTTACTGGCTTAAATTCCAGTCATTGCTACATGCACGCGCTTTCCACAGTCCAGTTCGAGACCATGAGTTCAGGTATTTACGTCGTGCCTCGTTTATCAGGCTGTATGAAGTTGTACTTCTGCTGGTATAATCAAATTTTATACGTCCGGTGGATGATTAGTCCTAGCCGGCCGCCCCTCTCATTAGCCACCAGAGTTGCCCCTGGGGTTACCGGTGGTCACCACTAGGAGGTTGAGAGTTGGTTTGACCACCTGACCGATAATAAGTTTGAGGGCTTAGGGAGCCTTAAAATTGGGTACGATTCGAGGGGGGGGGGGAAGCGACGGGGGTGGAATCAACGCTTCAAAACCTCGGATTTCATTGGTTGTTTCTCTTCATATCGCAGCCAGTTCGTCTCTCTCGCACTTGTGACATCGGTCACAAGTCTGGTCTAAAACCTAAAGGCCGTCCAAATTTTCTCAATTATGACATCAAGGTATGCGAGCTTGGTTATTGTAACATTCAAAAACGATTGATGAAAGAGGATTGGATTAGGGGTATGATGTCCAAGAGGAAAGACATAAAAGCTGTCCTGATAAGGATAGTTGTTCGAATGAGGTTCAAGTTTCTTTGCTTTCGACAGAGGCGCCACCACCCCGTTCGGGTTAGCCGGAGTGATTAGCGAAGCTAGAACTACTGAACGGAGCCTTCAACACTAGGACTAACGTGTTATTTCACTTACTGCTCTTGGATTTTTCCAGTTCCCTCAGCTTCTAAGTGATTCACTTTATGTACTTGGCTTTGCAAACCGTCTGTTCCTTTCCCCAATGTACTATCTGGTAACCTTCCTTTACTGTCGGTGGTTTTTCGAATTCCTTCCATCCCTCTTTCGCTTGCTCGCAGATCTACTACCGAGTTCATGCCTGGTTCACCTGGCTGTTGCGTGTTACTTCTCGTATCTGGACACCAGTGGAGTTAACGAGTGCTCCTTTGGATGAAGATGAAGCGGTTGAAGAAGAAACAAGAAATAACGTCGGTACTGTCAGCAATTTCCTCGTTGATCCTTCCAGTCTTACTCTTGGCGCTGAGCTCGGCTGGACTGATGGAAAACCTGATGTTGAGGCTGCTGTGTAAGCGTTTTCCTAGTCGGTTAGGATACGTTAACCACCTGTTGTTGGCGAATGCAAAATCTATCATATCAGTGCTACCTCAGGGCAAGTTCTGACGATGTATCAAAAAAATAACTGATTCTGCTTGTTTTTTTCTCTATGGCTATATTCATTAATCAGAAGGAGCGAAATTGGTGTAGGTTGGGAGGTTAGAGGTTGAAGAAAGCCTCAACAAAGGAGACTTAGTCATTAGAAAAATCAGAGTCAGGCCTCAAAACCGGGCGTTCCCTCCGACTCTAACATACTTAAAGTTCTGTTACGGCTAATCCCCTGACTTTAAAGGTCGTGTTGTCGTTTCGCTAGAGAGGTGACAGAGAGGATGGGGAAATAGTGGATGCTTTGTTATTCGCAAGTATTTTTAACGGGTCTCTAACCATTTTTAGTTTCTGAGAGGAAATTCGTCATACAAAATCAGGCAACAAATACATGTCAGCATTAGGCTTTTTCCATTATTGGCCTTTTTCGAATAGATTTGCCTACTTTACCATAAAATATTTATCTAACAAAGTCGTGTACTCCTCGCACTTCTCTTCGTTAGTATCTATGCTTACGTGTTTTAAGGCTATGCCATGTCTGCTTTTCTGCGCTCGTGTCCCTTTGGCAGGTGAAGGGCTGGGATTTAACAATTGGCGCCAATTTGGGCTTCTAAGGCTTTCTAATGATCAGCACTTTTTGCTTTTATTGAAGTTGATGAAATTAATACAGGATACGAGCTGCTCCGTTTTCTACAGTGGCAGTTCATCTTTAAAACGTAAGATATCGAAAGATATCGAAAATTTCACCTTGAAAAGCAGTTATGTCCCATTTATTCAAATCGCTCGTTTTAGAGAGATTAGATAGTCATATTGGAAAAGTATGCAAAACACTTTGAGACTATCGTAAAAGCCTCACTACTATGCACGAAGCTACGTGGCGTCCGTCGAGTGTACGGAAATTCGCAGCATTTTTAGTATCTTTTTAATCCAGCACAAATAAGTTGCTTATTAACGCACTTCATTTACACTTGCCAATCAGGATTTCTAAATAGTGCTTTCTTATTTACCCTAATTTTCAGAAGGCATTTAGCTCTCTTTTGTGCAAATTCCCTTTGTTTCTGCTTGATTGAATATTTGTGGAGGCGAATTTGGCATCATATGACCTGAAGTAAAGCAATATAAAATCGTGCAAATCGTTAGCTATGCCTAAAAATTGGCTTAGTTGGAGAGTGCTCGTGCATGCCTTGCATGTTGTAAATATCGCTTTAAGCCCAATGTCACCTTCACAACTTAAGGAGGCGATTTCTCTGCGAATTATTATGATTGCACTTTCCTCTTATTTCCGCATTAACCTTCGCAGTTTAAAATAATTTCAAGTTTTTAGCCCTCATTCATGCTTTGGGACTATATAGAGTAGTGAAGATATTACTCCTGTAGAAGCCATCATCTTACTTTCCCATCCTAAATTGGGTTGTAGCATCAATTAGGAAGTGTCTATGCCGGTTTTCGGTCTTGAAGTTCAGTAAGGGACATATCCCTTAAGTAGCCTTTTTCCTTAAATAATTTCACCTGATATCTAGATTTCGAAAAGTGCTCCTTCACCTTCTTTGATGGAACTTGTCTATACATGAGCTCTTCTTTAAATACCACCAGATGTTTCTGACAATTTTTCGTTCTTATTTCATTTTCTGTACTCCCGATGTCAACGGTGGAAAAGTTTTCATATAACCGATCGATGGAAATACTTGAATCGCCTTTCAGAAGAAAAGGTTCTGTAAACTTTCCAGCGATTTCGTCGGATTATTTCAAAGGGTAAACTTTTAAAGCTCTCTTTGGCCATGGACTCATTAGTTACTTTCTAGCTTGTCTCACATTCACCAAAAAGGCTTTATCAGAAACACCTCGTCGTGGTCAACTTCAACTTCTCTCCAACAGAATTCGTTTCTGTACTCATTTCAAGCCTGAAGTTATGATTGAATGGTTCTAATTGTTCTTTCATTCATGACAGTGGAACAAGCTCCTGAAGCGTTAATTTGAAATCTGAAATTTGTCTTACGAACTTAAGGTATGCCATAGCAAAAACTGTCAGTTTCTATGTCGACGGAGCCCTGGAGTAGGTCCACATGACGGTAAATGTTCGTCGAATAAGAACATTTCACATAAACGAGAAAGGTGCTAACGGTGCAAACTCTGAATATCTCAAAAGCAAAGAAGCAAATAGCTGTTCCAAGACGCACTCTACGGATACTGTTAGTAGGCCAACAGAAATCAGATTGCAGCTTGGCTCCAAAATAAATAGAAAATCAAATATAAATACGTTGATTAAGTCGGCTACTTTGTTTTCTTTGTTTTCAAGTCTTTATAGCTACTGAGATGAATACATGAATGAAATGAATATTTAAAAGTGAAAACAAGGCTAATGTTTGATAGTGTTGATCGATCATTACTCTTTTTTTGACGTGATCGCGATCAGTTCCCTTGCGATTCTCAACTAACGAGCGTTTTTGTTCACCTCAGTCAAATGCGTTTATTATCCCATCTCTACAAGTGCATTGGGGATGAATGTTTTCAGCGACTGGTCTACTACCTCGGCACCGGCAATCAAGTCATTGTACGTCCACTGGAGAACTCTAAAGTTGGTGCCTTCACCGCTGTTTCAATCGCTCGTCTTCTACCCCGTGGATGTGTTCGATTTGTAAGTGTGCTTTACCTAATTCTCGTTTTGCTTTATGGTGGTGACCTTATTTGCCAAAAGCACATTCCGATGACTGCGATCAGTCAGTTACAACAAGCTGCAGGACATATAATAAATTTTGGACTTATATTCCGTTAAATGATGCACATATTATATTTAGTCTCTCACTATTTGATTCTCATTCAATTAAGTGGCTGAAATTCTTTTTTTATGCTATTAATTACGCTTAATTGATCGTTGGCACACTCTGAGAGACAAGATCGAACGAAATTTGATTTCACTATATTGTTTTTACTCTTTTAAGAAGATATTTCATGAGGTCACGTTTGCAGGTAGAAGCTGACAAACTACCTATATTTAGCGAAAGCGGAAAGAGTAACATTTTGCTTCAAAAGACTTAATTTATGGTTTAAAAGACCCAGTGAAAGATCCGGATGATCCAATCTTGTATACCGTATGTAGCCACTCCTAAAGAGAAATCTGAGTCCAGAATTGATGTTGGATATCTTGTTCCCGCCTCAGTACTTATTCACTTAAAAACAGGTTTTTTTTTCAGTTTATATTTCGAGACCTTGGGACAACCTTTCTTCAGTATTGCAGGGGGTTTCTAGTAATTTTTCCTTGCTCTTCTCCAGTCATTACTATGTAGCCCTTCATAGTTTGCACCTCGATAAATTACATCTCTCTTTAACTCTTCAGGGTTGATCGCTTAAAGTCATTTCTCTCTAAGATTTCTTCTGTCTAAACCCAAACTTCTGAACGCCTCCATCGCCAAAAATGGTGAGAACAAATAATTGTTCTAGATATATCTCATCAACCAGTCTCCAGTGGGTGTGGTTAATTTTATTAGTGCCTCATTATTTCCGATTCTCTTCAGTGGCTTTTTATTGAATCCCGTTCATTTCAAAAGGAACATATGTAGTTGGTCATATGGCAAATCAAATCTTGAGAGCCTATTTGTGCAAAAGAGCGATTTTTAATCTTTGCATTTTTATTTTGAAACATCGTTGATATCTAGCTCTCTTGATAAGCGTCCAGTTTCCATTCTTCTAGATAAGTAACTCCATGGTGCTTTTAAATGCTTTTAGTTCTCTGGGCGTAATCTAGGCCTTGAAGCAGCCTTCAAATTCACGTGCTTCAAGACGGGACAAGTCTTGAGGTCCCATCTGGGAAGTTCAGCTAGTAAGAAGGGGAATAGCAGAATAATAAAGGGATCTCTATGCAGGTGGGTTTCGATCGTGTTTCAATATATTTTGCTCAGTTGATTTGCTCAGCACATTTTACAACAGAAATGCACAACTCAAAGGCCTCGCACAAGCGCAGTCATTGAATATTTCTGTTCTTTTTTATATCTTGTGATCACTGAAAGGCAGAGTGGTAGATCATTCCAGTATCCGTTCTTCAAGGTTGATTTATGCCATTCATTCAGGCTCTTTTTTCTTCTGGTGTTCGTTTTTCTCGTGCCAGTTCAACTCTCCTACACTTTGAGTCTCCTTGAATCCAATTCCTCTCACGCTTACACCTTAAATTTGACTTAGCCTCCCCGTTCACATTGACTGCTTAAGAGACCATTAAATTTAATTGAATCCAACCTTTGAAAGTCTGTTATTGTTTTAACTGGGGATGAGTCTGAGAGGGTTCAACGGTTCAAACTAGTTTACCTGGTTGGCTTCTGAATTGGTTTATTTCCCGAAATATGCCCACGATTCGGACTGAATCCTGGTCATCTAGCAGAATAAGTGTCTAGCACTTTACTATTCTCTCAGTCTTTTGCAAGGCGTTTGTCCCGTTTATGGAAAGAGATTTAGGTTTTATTGAGTCTTTTTCAATGAATCATGGAGGTGAAGTTTTTTCAAAAAGATTTCCTCCAAAAGAATATAGTAATCCACGCATCCGGGCTTGCAAATTCGTGAGCATCCTCCTATCTGTTTTCCGTCTGTAGCCTTACAAACAAGGAATCAAAATGCTTTCCTAACTGGGAGATAATTCATTCTGATTTCTTGCTATTCTTCATTTGGATTTTCACTGAACTCTGGTTCCTATCCCTAAGTAAACCTAAAACAAGTTTTTGGAGTTTTTGCCCCATTTTTTTTTTGTGTTCAATTTCAATGTATATCTAGACTGGCTTGCCTTTTTTAACGATTCAGCAATAGAGAGAGACGAATTACTCGTGTGCATGGGCCTTGGCCACCTGCCCATTTCGTCCTATCCAGTAAAACCTTGTTGAGTTCAATTTTTGGTCAAATATCCTAGTCAGGATTGTATGGGGTTGGAGTAAAGTAAGTACTAATATATAGGATTGGCCTTTCTCCAGACAGCTCGAATGCATAATGTAGCCTTAGAATTTCAGGCACGATATTTGGTTTAGCTAAGATTCTAGATGCATAGGCTATAATGTGAATGCAAAACGATTTTAACAGAAGAAAAGTTGATTGAATGAGTGGCTAAGCTCGTACTGCTATAACTCATTGCGATTGAATTTGCTGCTAAGGTATATTCCCTGGATATGGGTCTGCCCAAACTGATTCTTGAGAAGGTTGGTTTAGAGACTTGAAGTCTTGTAGTTGCTGCTATCTTGAATATCGAATTATTAATTCGATTCAGAAGCATCTCCTCTCTGAAATGGTATAATAACACATGTCGATTGACTAATTTTGTAGTAATAAAACCAAGCCGTCAACGGTCTTGTTGATTTTATCGATTACTGTTTACGAAATTGGAAATCGCGATGGGATTGTTTGCTTGGCTGGACTGAGCAATTGTCAGAAGCGCTGGAAGCGGCTTACAAAAGGGATCATGTGGACCAGGTCCGGAACGAAAAGTCTAGTGTTTCGGGCGTTGGGAGAATTTGGAGGGCATTGCAGAACCATCTTGCCTTCACCACTGAAATGAAAATGTATTAGCTCCTGTCTAATTGAAATCGTCCGCATTGCAAATATACATCGCTGTTCAAATCCCAACACTCGCTTCATTGAAGCCATAACTAAACTCGTCGTCGAGGCTTGTAATTCATTTTGGCTTGCCCTTTATCGCTCGAGTTTCAGACAAGGCGTGCTTCCATAGCAAGGAGACGTTACTGAGCAATGTATTCAAAATTAGCAGTTGCGTGATTAGGTCTGAAATTGCTCTGGCACGCTGTTTTATTACATACTATAATATGACTGAGTACAGGTTAGCTCGTTATTGTTAAATACGTTCTATATGTGGATCGTGAAATAGGCCATTTACTTGATCAATTTGTTTAACAAACATAACAGTTCAGGTGGATCTTTGTTACTGTATCTCTAAATGTGGTTGAGCCTATTACTGGCTGCATAGATGATTAATTGCGTGAGCACAAATTTGAAGTTGCTTAAAAGTTGTAGGCTTTACGGGAATCGGCTTTGGTAAGAAATTTATCTAGAGTGAACCACTGGTATTTGCTTGAAAACTTTATTGACTTTTAATATTCATCAAAATTCGGAAGGTCTGAAGACATCCAAGCTGAGAATCTTATAACCCCCTTATTTAAGCAAGTTATGGTTAACGAGACATGAGCCGTTCAAGTCCGAATTCCAACTTTATTATGTCGATGACTTTTCCATGTTCACTCCTCGTCCATTTGCCATTTGCCGAAATTGTGGCATTTGAAATACGTTCTTTTGATCTTCCCACATATGAGTCATTTCATTTACCTTAATTATGTCAGAATTTATTGTGCTTACATTCTCTTCCTATTTTATCATTATATTAATCGAATCTACTCTTCGCCCACACGATCAGATGCCATTTACAATAATAAATTAATTTGCATTGACTATTGATTTATTGCTTACTATTTGGACGCTCTTTGCAGTCACAATATAATTTTCAATTTTGTGTGATTGTTGATCACTAGTTGATCTTCCTATTAAGATCAACAAGTAAGGTAAAAAATTACTTCCTCTTCGTTGATTGTCGGAAATTCCGCTAAAATTCCGTTGACTAGCAGCCACCTTATCAGCCATACTGCCCTCATTCAGCTCCTGCCTGCATCCAGATCGCCTGGAAGCTCAAGGACCCTCAGTTTCACACCTTTCTGAAGCAAACCACTCATTGGGCATTAGATCGTCCTGTTGTTAGTTCTGCTTTTTTAAGCGATCACATTGCCGCCAGCTCCCATTCAATCGAGAGGCCTAGGAATTTTCCAAGCATCTCGCCCTAGCCGGGTGCCCTTTTTAGCTCATGTTCGCTTGTAATCGCTACTCAGCTTTCAAATTCGGTGTCACTAACTGAATGCCTTTCACCTATTAAGTTATCGCATTGACTTTTCCGCAATGAATGGCTAGTCTTCTAACTTCGTAAATTCTAAACTATATTGAGAAAGCTGCTGCCGTCACCATAGGATCGTGAGGACTTAGGATCGGGTTGTCGTCAGCCGTCCTCGCGAGAGCTATTTTTGCCATCGAATCTCCTTTTCACAATCATGCACGTACAGCGCCACAACCAGGTATTTTAGCGCTCTGGCATGGTGCCTAGGGTGATTGATCTTTTGGTTCGTATCGCTGTATGGTAGTGCCAAGTAGAGTGCCATTCAGTGCGCCATTTGTGTGATTTATGACTGATAAGTCGTTTTTTTGTGTTGGCTTTGGTTTAGTAAATGTCCTGCTTGAGTTCTTAGAAATCGATTTGTTCTCTACCCTGTTTCTAAGCCTCAGGATTTTATAAACTTGCTTATTAAAAAAATTATTAGTCGTCATTGAAATCCGACGAATTATCCATTGATTAATCATAGAGAATTAGGGGTGCTGGGATTATCGATGATAAGAAAGGTGAATGTCTATTTTTTGGCGTCTCTCCACGTTTGGCCAGACTCCGGTGGCCTCTCTTATCCTCTTCAGCAGGATATATTTTCGGATCACTCCACTGCCTTCGGTGTTTGGATGGTTAATTTCCGAAAAAATGTTTGTACTGCAGTTATCCCACTCCAGCCAGCATTATTATATGATATGGTCTATCTCAGTTGCCTCTATTGAATAAAACTACGATTTTCAAAAAGAATTGTTTTGAAAATATTAGTGTAGATCCTTAAATTCATATTTGTCTATGTAGCCATTAATATATCTTCGTTCATTATTGAGATACACTGATTTCCAAAAAAAGATGTTTGTCTTGTCAGCAAATAAGTTGTTTCATCTACTTACAGGCCCACGCAATGTACAATATACTTCCGTTGTTTTTGTAGTTTTAAGTAATCCCTTGCTGCCAAAATTTTTGCTATCTAAATTACTAAATCTGTTGTGTTCATCTGACTGGCACCACAGAGATTCTGAAGACATGTCTGAATGGAATCGTAGCTCATCGCTTTTTACGTGGGCAGGGCTCAAAAGTGTGGAGGAATTTTAACCCTAAACACACACAGAAGTTTTGAGAAATCAGACAGTCTGATACAACTATGATAGAGTACATCAGATCCATTAATCGGACGGTGGGATAACAAAGTGAGAATTCAGGGTCCTGGAAAATACGAATTTATAGGAATAAGACAGTCGCCTTATGTGTAGGTTACGGGAAAGGGTTAACGAATGAATCGATTTTAAGAACATGAACGATTCGCGCGGTAGTCCAGGTTTTGTCTTTGGTAAGGGCTTCCTCTGTGAAGGTCCTCTTCCAGCTTCTCCTCAATTGTTTTCAGCCTTGACTGATGCCAAGTTGTTTCTCATTAACTTCATTCACTGTCGTATTAGATCTGAAAGCAAGGACCATACTACTCACCACTACGAGGATATGAGAATTGAATTAACTGTGTTCAATTATTCTTTCTGTTCCAATTCATTTGCCCTTGTTCGTGAATATCGTTAAAAAAATTCGAAACTCTCTGTAATGCCGTATTTTACCTGATTCATTCCTTAAAGTGACTAGGCAATGTAACTCTCATTCTAAACTTTCTAAACCCGGTTTCGTAAAGTAGCCTTCTAGCTATCGAATGAGGCTAGCGAATTTTCAGGTTTTGAGTCTTTGGTTTTGGTTTGAGTCTAAACGACTTCGTTCTTTCCTTCCAAATAACTCTCATTTGGTATGCGTAGCAATCTTTAGTTTTTCTATCTTCCACTACTCTGTAGCCAAAAAGTTGGGCCTCTCCACGCTCCAGGTGTGAGTGATGCAGATAATTTCTTGGAACCGTTGTCGTATCCAAAAGTTCTAATGAAAATAATTGACTTTCAAGTACCCACATCAAACTTCTTTTCATCAGTTTTAATGAAGATGCAACATTCACAGTTAATTCGTTGTACTATGCTTCTTCAGGTGTCAGAAAGTTCAGTATACTACTCCGCCGCTCAATGCAATCTCCTGAGTCTTACTGAGGATGCTCAGCTCTCAAAGATGGGACTACCTGAGACTCCTTACGTCATTTTACAAGTCAACTTGGTGCCACTGCAGACTAAAGAAATGAAAGTTATACCGGGAGAAATACCACAGTCTTCTGACTCGGAAGCTTCCTTTGATCAGGTGAGTTGAGGAGGTCAAAGCGATCTAAAAGCTTCACAGATAGCCGTTTAGAGCGTCTGCGTTTCGTTATGATATAATGATATTAATCTTTGCCGTATGGTTGCTGGTGCTGGTGTTACTGATCTCACTTGTTATCACTAGACCTTGAGTGAAGAAGACGAGTCACTTCCAGGAACAGTAACGCTTTGAGCTAGTCCCAAGTACTTATTATGGATGCAGCAGAAATACAAGGAGCTTGTACAACAGCTAGGTACATACACATAGCATAGACGTCTTCGACTCCCTGGTTCTTCTTCTGCATGGTGCAGTAACAGTCCATTCTTCAGTTACACTTCTTTGCAGTACCTCGTTGTCTTCGTCTGTTTGTCCTTATCCAGGTATTCTTTTTTGGTAGCGACCATGTGTGGGTAAGCGTTATTCGCAACCGAGATAGAGCAGTTGTGTTGTTCATCCTACTGGATGGTCCTTTCACAGTCGTTTTTCCTCCATCTTGGTCCTTTTCTCTTCTCTGTTGGCTGTTCACTTTCTGCAATTACAACCGAAAGGCGACAATCCCTAATATTTCTCTTCAGTCACCCTTGAATCTTGTATCTTTTAAGGAAGTCTTTAAGAAGGCACTTTAGCCTACGGTCCAGTATCTCTGCAGTTTTGTGGCGAAACATCTGTGACAGTTTGCGTTGGTACCCACAATATTGCGTTACCTTTCGCCTTTTAATTTGGGTGTATAATGATCATCTCGACCTTTGAGGCTTTTCTGTGGATCAAGTACCCATGATTCGGAGTTCTCTTTCCATATTTCTTTCTCATCTTTAATTAATTGGCGTATCCAGTTTCTTTTATGTGAGGCTTTCTTAGCTCCCCCGTTTTCAAATTTACTCCCAAGTGTGGAGAGTGTCAGACTATCTTTGTCCACTTTTAAACCTTTCCTTAGGTTCATCCTCTTTGCCTGTATAAGACTTGCTAAATCACGTAGCGGCTGCTCCTTTCACAGCTCCTCTACAGTTTTGGCTCTTCGTGAGTACAATCCAAGCATCATATGTCGAGCCTTATTCTGAATCGTTTGTAGTCAATTCTTATCTTTTACCACCAAGACAATAGTAGATAATCCATAAGTGACTGCAGGATCGACAAAAATACCCATCACAGTTGCTTTCAGGGTATTGTTGAGGCTTCTTGAGCACAGAAATGGCCGTAGTCGTGTTTGTTGCCTTTTTGCCCTGACTTGGTTTGCTTTTATTGCTCCGTCTGGCTCACCGGTGTCTTGGATTATGGAGCCAAGGTATTCGAAGTTTGAGATACGTCGGAATGACATTCCTGATGCTTTGAGGAGTGCTTGATCTTAGCCGGCACCAACTTGAAACCAGCGTGTGTTGGCCGCTGCAATTTGCATTCAGTATTCATGCAACGCTATTGCCAGCTGTGACCTTACTTGGCGCAACAAGACATAGATCATCTGCATATTCCAGATGATTTAGCACCCATTTTTCGCCCGAGCGATCAATCTTCTGAACCGCACTGACATTGAGTGAGGAGAAAGCTTCATCCAATATGAATTGGAAGGTTTGGTTGAAAAGAAGTGGTCCCTATTTTGAGCCTTGTTTCACGCCACGTTGCATCACAAAGTAGTCCTTTGTTCCCCTCGATTTCCCCATCGGTGAGTCCACCAAGGACTTTGCCGAATAGACCATTTGCCAAGAGCAGCCCAGATCGATTATTCATTTGATTATTGTCGCTTTAGGCAGCGAGTCAAAGGCTCATTTCAGGTCAACAAACGTTAGAGCTATTTTCTGCTTTTGGTCCACGTCGCTCTGTTTCATGGTTCTTACTCCAAGTATAGCCTGTTCGGTAGATCTTCCTTCGCTTAATCCAAATGGGGTTCTTGAATGTATTTCGGAAAGGTAGTGCTTCCGACGTTAGCGGAAAATAGATGCATATAACTTGCCCATTGTATCTAGACGGCAGGATTGGTCTGCAAACTTTTACGCTTGTAGATACCTACAACTTCAGCAACAAACCAGGCCCCGAGGTATGGAGGTGGTCCCACTGTAGAAGTCATTAAAAACTTTTAGAAGGTAGGCATTTAGATATTGAGCATCCCACTTCAGTAATGTGTATTTACTTCCATTTTCGCCTGAGCTTTTAGCTGCCTCTGCCTCCTCCATTGAAATAGCGGAGTCTCTTGGTATAAGATCATAGCTTTCGATTTCTTCGGTGGTCCTAACCGTAAGCAGTTCCTTGTAGTGTACGGCCTGATCTTTCGATTTTACTAGTATCTTTACACTTTCTTTTTTCCATGAGGAGTTTTCCTTCATTATATTCTTCAACAGCTTGAAGGCTTGTCGAGGTTCTTTCTCTGCGAGGCTGATTATTCTTTCTTGATGTGCTCGTTTCCATTTTCACCCATTGTTCACCCTGTTTCTTTCCTGGTTGTACTTCAAGAACGTTTCTTAAAATGGATTTGCGAGCCGATTTGTTCGCAACCGCTTTCGTAGCAGAAGTTCTCTGTCTCCCTAATCGCGTATAGCTGTATGCCATCCGTATTTCTTTCGTTTAGCCTTTTGCTTCCCTGTTTTGGTAGTAGCCTTTTCTATAGATTTCAGGATATCTTCATATGTAGTTGTCAAAGGGTCCTGAGGCGTTTCCCTTTTGAGATGTTCCTGGTATGTTTCCTTCGATTTTCTTATTTATTCGAGGCCTTTAGGCAGTTGTTACACTTGCTTTTGATTGTTCATGCCCTCTACCGAAGTTCTATTCTTTCGTTTTCCTAAGTACTTTCTAATGTGTGATTTGAGCTTTAAGAAATCGTTTGTAGGCAGTGATCAGAATTTGCATCTTCCTTTCTAGAAGCTCACATATCACTTATAAGGAATTCAGTTGACCTGTCCACTAGAACAAAGTCAAATATAGCATTTTTACCCGTAGGATGGTACCAAATCATTCCTCGAGAAGTTTTTTTCCGAAAGAAAGTATTCATCGCGTTTGAATTAAACTCTTGGCTTATTTTGCGCCAATGTTACGGGCATCAGAGCCCAATCTACAATTGAAATCGCCAAGAATAATTATTTGTGTACATTCAGAGAGAAGAAGTCTATAGGTTTTGGCCACTAGTTTGCAGAAGGATTCTTTAGCCATTGTATCCTCCGTGGACTCGGCCGGAACATAACATCCCATCAGTCCCACTTTTACTCCTCCAGTTTGTAGTTTTAATGTGTCAAGTCTATTTGAGACTGGATTAAATTCAGCTTATATGCCCTTTTTGACCAGAAGGGTGACCCCACCATTCGGTCTAGAGCTTTCACGGTGTCCAGAGCTGAAGAAAGCGTAGTTATCTAAATATAGGAAGCAGGATTTCATTCGAGTTTCCGTTAGAGAAACAATCTTCATACCCCTACCAGAAGTCTTCAACTGTCTGACGGAGTTTCCATTCATAGCTACAGTCGCGCACGTTCCCTAATTCTAGTTCAAGAGGCTCTTGGTGGACTCAGGCTGTATTTCCGCTGGCATAATAATATATTCATACGTCCGATCGCCCCTTTAGCCTTCAGGGTTGTCTCTGAGGTTACCGGTGCTCACTAGTTGGAAGTAGAAAGTAAAATTGACCAATAGACCTTGAGTGAAGAAGACGGTTCATTTCCACGCACCCATCTAGTCACAACCATAGTTAGCATCAGACAAATTACCTATCTTGGTGTCGTCACTTACATCTTATGAGGTATCATTGATATTAGATCATTTGTTCAATCTGATAAATATCCATGTCTATAAAGTAATTTTTAACTGTTAACTGCTAATTTGCCACTTGAAAAAATGCCTCTACTTTTTGCTGTTTTGCGCAGATATTCATTTCAATCACTCGACGCATCCATTCTCTTTAACCCGTGTCGTAATTGAAAGTGCATTCCTACTGGTTCTGACTGCGGGCCATTATGCCCAGGCCTCCATAATCAGTATCCGTACCCACCTGTGCTTGATCCCTATTTTTCCCTATGAGGCCATCACTTTTTAGTGAGAACAAAGCAAGTATTCTGCATATTCGCTTTTATTATCATTACGGCCTCTTTTCCAATCCTCGCGGAACAGAAACTACATCACGAATCTATCACTCCGCTTATACATCGCCTAAGGATAATATACATTCTATTCCTCGAAATATGCATAAAATTAGGCTAGTCGAAACCACTGTGAAGCATTGGTATCAAACCTCTCCACGTGGTGTAGCTCGGTTAAGAATATTGTGCAAGCATGAGATCTAATAGACGATCTCAAGAATGCATTCTATGAAATGCTCTGCTTCAGCCAAACCTGATACAACCCGTGAGCACTAAAACTATGTAGACTTTTCACTGTAATAGGGTATTAGTCACCGGGAAATGGTCGAAGAAATTCCTGCGTATCTCAAGTGGAGGATTGAATCGAGGTCTATAAAGTTTATGGATGATTGAGAAACCTCCGAGAGGATTGCCCTCTGTTTCTTCAACAACTCAAAGAATTTCATGGTAAATGTAGAACTTAAAATATCCGAGATTATCCAAAATTTTGTTTTATTTTTCTGTGAGCGGTCACTT
The DNA here is from genome assembly GCA_019097775.1 of Moniezia expansa. Classification (NCBI taxonomy): domain Eukaryota; kingdom Metazoa; phylum Platyhelminthes; class Cestoda; order Cyclophyllidea; family Anoplocephalidae; genus Moniezia; species Moniezia expansa. The sequence goes on from JADFDV010000097.1 coordinate 2,704,655, forward strand.
TTTAATAGTTCATGAATGATTGAGGGATCCAAAGGTCTTTTTTACTCCGTAGCTCAGTTTTGCAATCACTTTCGGGCGGACACTGGAGCCAATCTCAGATATCTGTGACTCCGCTTGGTCTCGAAGCAGCAGCCTTTCTGAAGGCGCCGCTCCATCACCTTGGGGCCTGACTGCAGTGGGAACGTCTACACCCACGGTGAGCTCTCCTGGATCAGCTTTCAAGAAGGCCTTAAGTTCAACCTTCGCGAAGCAAATCACAGAAGTTTTTAGAAAAGTCGACCCGCAGCAAAACAGTCTGGTTATACTCCAACCCTCGACCATTGTTCTTGCACTTAATAACATCAAATCCAGGTGGATTGATCATGCTCGAACGTTGTATGGCTTCCAGCATTGCAGTGTAAGTTAATTTGTGATTTTGCTTTTTCCCCGACGAGTGATCACGCGCTTGATTTCTCTGTAGAAAGTATCTTCGAGTTTGGACGAGTCGACGAAAAAGTGCTTTCAGTTCTTGTCTTCTACCGTTGGCATTACAGCAGATGACGAGGCTGTTGTGGTATACTTCCAACAGGCACTGAGTCAAAAGACGCGCCAAAGTGTATGCCACCCGCTTCGAGTGTTTTCGAATATTCCTACGAGTGGAGCGGCTTCTGCGCGTATTAACTGAGCCAGGCGTCCCTATGATTGTATTTTTCACGAGCCCTATACTTCCCGAATAAATTATTTCAGTTTTTTACAGTTGACTTCGACATTCGATGGGCCTTATGATTCATTTAGTAAACCGCCGCCAGTCCACACCCCCACTCGGGGATCTGAGTGAAGAGCCTTTGTTTTGTGCCCACAACCCTGCAATAACAAGTTTTATCCCTGCTAACGCTATTCGACGCAACTAAATACAGTCTTCCACTTGGCAATGCTCGAGCCAAACAATATAAACCCGGTGCCAGAAACCCGCCTTAAATCTTCCAATCTAGCGCTGTTTCGCATCTGGGAGTTGGTAACAAGCGCAGCAGTAGCGAACCTGCGGCACTGACCAAACCGCTGCTATATCAGAGCTCAGCAGATACTACCGTCTACTACTTATATTGACGCTAGGAAAGACAAGGAAACGAAATTCTTCGCAACACATTGTTAACTTATTTGTATCGCCGCACGTAAGTGTAGGTGAACATGCGCAGCGTTCGCTGTACACAGATGAAGGTGCCGCTAACGAAAAGTGAGGACCGAAACAAGTGAGCAGGTTGAAGAAAAAATTTAATGTGATGTTCTTGTACGAGAATTATAACCTCGAAAATGTCCACACAGTCGACTGGCTGCAACAAGCCCAACATACTCTTCACAGGCAAACCGTGCATACATCAGCGAATAGTATACACGTAGAAATAAGGAAGCAATAACTGGGAGAATACACGGGAAGATGAGGTTAAAGGGTCGGAGGGAGCGTGAAGAGATTTAGAGCGCAGAGTAGACGGGATGGAGCCGACCACGCGACGGTCCAAGCCACAATGTGTTTTTAAGTGTGGTGACTGAATTAAAGAAAATAGGCTGTACAGATGAAGAGGGAAAAAACTTCGGTCCAAAATACATCTCAGAAGGATGGAAGAGAGCCGCGAAATTGCACCGTCCCATAAGATTGTTCGCTTCTGAACATACAAGGCGAGGAAATGCAAGTAATGATTGGCAGAAGGGAATGCAGATTGAATAGATCACAGGTTACAGCAGGGGTCGGGGAGACAATCAAGGTACCAGAATAGAAAGGGAAGACTGGAGGAAGAATAAAGGACCTAGAAGTCATGAATTTTTGCATCAAGAAGCGCATAGAAAGACGAAGGTCGTGTCGTATGATCCCCAGAAAAAAACTAGGTGGCGCGTTCCAGTTAACAATGAACTGGATGTGATGCGTACAAAGAAGCACTGAAAGAATAAAATAAAGATCGAGGCCTAAAGTTAAAACGATGAACGAGAACAGTAGAAAGGTAGAGCGGAAATAGAATTGTACAAAAATCGGAAGAACTCGGGGGACGCGATAGAGAAAATGTCAAAATAGATTGCAGAAAATTTTGAAAAAAAAACGGAAAAAGATTTTAGAGTTTGGTGTTAGAGCAAATACTATAGAAATAAAAGAATTGAACCGTTAAATGCTGTGATCGGTGTAGATAGTGGACCGTGAATTGAAGGTACAAAAGCGAGGAGTTTGGGAAGGCACGGGCTGGAGCAAGATGCAGCTTCTGGCAGTCTGTTGTACAATAAATTTGCATGAGCGTGCACTTTAGAAGAGGGAAAGCCCGGAAAATAAGACAAGGCAAGAAGAGGAGCCGCTCGCTTGGTCAACAGAAAAGGGAATGTGTTGTAGATATTAAGTCACAGTGACACAAGAGCAATTAGAACTCGGTCGAAAGGTGGGTTGAGCGAAGTTAGTTGTGGGGAGGGGGGGTGAGTCAGAGAACCAAGCAGCTCACAGACAATCTCAAACAAACTGCAGCAACCAGTTGCCATTTGTGATAATCTCAACCGTATATTTTATGGATGTAGGGATCGATGAATTAGAAAGATGGGATCGAGATGCAGATGAAATTAGAAGTCGAAAGCCAAATTATCCGAATTAGCCTTGAACGTGAACGTGTCCTCCTTTTGATCGTTTTGAGTATTGTTTGCTTCTTCAACAATGTCTTGGAATTCCAACTCCGCAGCAGCAGAATCATAGTCCTAAAAACCGGACAAGGCGTAAAAAAACTAAATAATGAAGCATATTCATTGGTAAAACAAACTCACGGATCCGTAGAGCATCTCGAGAATTTTATATGCCGAGTTAAAGATGGTCGCATTTGCATTTTGCTGAAGGTTTTCAATAAGTGCAAGGCCACCGCACGATTCAATAGAATTCATGACCATTTCTAGCATATTGCCAGCCATTTTGATTATGTTAATTATCCCATCAAGCACAACCTGCACGACTTGAGAGTCACGTGAATTTAACAAACTGCAAAGCGGCGGAATTACATCTTGTGATATGAGATAGCGAACCTGAAACGGAATAACACACTGCCGGCATCAACCAATTTTATGATAGAATCACAAACTGAAAAAAAACATACTTGTTCTTCATTCCCATTTATCGTCAAATTTGAGATGGCCCATGCAGCTTCCTTTTGTGTGAGAAACTCGCTATTAGCCAGATGACCGATAATTAGTGGTATAAGATTGTGGTCAATGACGGCTTGCACTTGACTCTTATCACCGGCCGTTATATTGGAAAGGAACCAGACGGCTTCCTTATTTATCTTTTCCTTTGGGTGATTCAAAAGTTGTGGAAAATGACTTAGTGCCCCACAGTCCAAAACGACTTGAGTTTGCTGATCGGTGCCTGTCACAATATTACCGACGGCGCGGAGAGCCGCTGTCTGAACTTTGAAGTTTGGATGAGACAAAAGTGGTACGAGATGAGGCACAATCTCTGCATTTATTACCATGCTAATAAGGTAGTTGCCACCATCCGTCAAGTACGAAATAGCCCATACTGTATCGACAAGAATTTGCTAAAAATGGAAAGTAGGGTAATAGCAACAATATCGCCATCGAAAAAAAAATTAAATAATGGCTACATTATCTGACGTGTTTGTAATCAAATATAACAAGGCAGGCAACAATTCATTAATCGTTGCCACAGGCGGAGGCGGATCTTTGCTTCGACAAAGGTTTACCATGACCCAAGTGATGTTCCGCAAGAATGTAATAGATATGCTGGGAGTCAGCAAATTCAAAAGAGGCTTGATGAGACCCTGTTCAATGACCAGATCACGAAGCTGCGGACCATCTCCAATAATGTTACCCAAAGCCCAGACAGCCTGTTCAGAAACATTCATGTGTGGAGAAGACAGAAGCTTCAAAAAATGTGGCACAGCTCCGGCTTGAACAACAGCCGCGGTTTGCTTAGAGTTACCCGAGGCAATGTTAGTTAGAGCCCAAGCGGCTTCAAACTGTAATGTTGGACTAAAAAGATGAAAGACTAATGACAGCCTGAACACTTCAACACACAGTGAGGTTAAATAAAAACATTGTGAGAACTAGACATGCTTACTTCTCTGAGTCGAGACAATTAACGAGCATTGGCAAAACGTTGCAATTTATAAGCTCGTCAATCGGTGGATGCCTGTCGCTAGACAACAGCTTCCGAGCTGACTGCACAACGAGAAGTCGAACAGCAGGATCATCGCTATTGGCATGCTCAACAATATCAGGTAAGTTGAGGAGAGGTGGTTTTTCAACGACTTCTACTTCAGCCTCCGCGGAAACATCCGCAGGTATGTTTCTCTTTTTTTGAAGGCACTCGTCGCGCTTTGTTTTGCGTAATTCTACCTGACCTTCCTGTCTTCTGCGACGCATTTCCTAAATAGAGACATCAAGGACGGAATCTCTGATTACATCAGCGCTTTTCCCAACATTTTTAAAGGCAAGCTGCCTAGAACTAGACAGAGAATCAGACATAACGCGTTGTGTTAGAGAAACGAAAGAGCGATTGCAACAAACAAAGGATTTGACACTCTTTCAGAGATGTTCTACAGATATGATTAGCTACTGCACTGCCTTAATTAAATGATTAGAATAAGAAATACTGGTTGTGTTATTTTTTTATAGCATGCATGAACATTTTTCAGGGTTTTTCACCGAATCAGCGAATACCCCTTTTTTGTGGTTTCGTCACAAAATCAAACAAATCAACGAATGGTTCCAAAACTAGGAGTTTCGAAATATAATTAAGTACGCTTTGTACGTTTGTACGCTTCATATTTTCTGAAAGGCTTTTTTAAGCAGAACTTACCAATAGCATTTTTTTTAAATTGTGGCACTTTTTGATTTTGAATGCAAAACTCGAAGTGGAAATTATGGAAGTGTGCAAAATAAGAAGAATTTCTATGGCAACACCGAGTATTTTGGAGTATTGAAATAATGGTAGGCAGTAATACCATTATAAAGCTTAAAATGCAGTAAAAATTATGTTTTCATGGGAAATAAAATATCCCGTATAGAACTCCTGTGGCAACCCTAAAGTTCTAGAACTGCATATAAATTCTCTTTCATTATTGGAATCCAGGAGGCTGGTTTTCCCTTAGACTATGTTGTTGTCATGCGCATAGTTTTATCTCTTTACTAATAGGTGATCCGAGCTGAACTTAGGCACGGGTAGACCAATCATTAACGGCAATATCGAGAGAAAAACTACTTCGCATTATTTGTTGGAAATTATTTTTTAATGTAAAATTTTACTTCAAAACGGCTAGAATTAATTGAAAATGAAATAGAATAAAGGTAGATTTTTAATGTGCTCAGGGATTTTCGACATTTCTCTTCCTGGTTAGAACAATTGGGTCGGTTATTTCAATACAATAGGTTGCGGACTGGCCTATGACTTAGTGATATTCTATCAGAAAATTCAGCTAATTCTGGGCTAATACAGTGGGTTTTCCTATTCTATGAACGGTTATAAGCTTAAGCTTTCTTTCCATGAAATTATAAATCATAAAAGTTTTTTTAAAAACATACTAAGGCATAGCTATGACGAATGTAATCCAATAATTGAATTATTTTCTAGCACTTGAATTGCCCGAAAACTGTCTTTAATTGGCATCTAAGCGATGAGAACCAAAATCACTACCAGTAACGAGGGCTCAGTGGAATATTTCATTCCAATTGACCAATAGTGCTTGAAAGAATAACGAATTGTACAATGCGCTTGCTTACGAAATTGTATCTACTTCCAGAAGAATCAAAGTTCGTAAATTAAAAATGCATGCATAACAGTGCTTTTCGATAGTTTTGTTTGTTAGCGAACTATCAGCGGACTTCAAAATAATTTACCATTTGATGATTTTATCAGCTGTTTTCTGCTGTATTTTCTTTTGTACTCAATAGAAAGGAGGGAGTTGTTTCCACCCTACTTGATGCGGATTAACAATGAAACAATAACGGACTTAGCTATTATAATAGACAAATTCTTTAAGGAAACATAATGTTGTTAACTTATTTTCCTCGCAAATGTTATATGAAGAACTTCTGAGGTGTCGTGGCCTAAAAAAGCATTTTGACAATCGGTAAGGATTTGATATAAGCAGAGAAATAAGAGACGCTTACAATGGAAGTTTAAATACTTCAGCTCAATAATTTTAACTAATCAACTGAGGTTTAATCTAAAGCGTTTATCCGATTCGTTATTCAAAACAAATAGTTGAAATAATCTACTTCATCTCCTATAACCTGACAACTTCGAAGCTCCTTTCGTTAAGATCAATTTTTTTCCTGTTTCGAGTTTTTTTTAATGCCTCCATAACCAGCCTTCAAATTTGTCTTATTTATGACATTTCTAGAAATCTTGTTGAATAAAATAGACCTATGCTGTTTGCGAATTTTTTCTGGCATCATAATAATTTATCTGATGCGGTCGTTTTACTGTATGTATTCCGGTACTTTACAACGACCTTCAATCGATTGTCCCATTGTTCGTGGGCCGTCTTCTACGGGCTGGCTGTTTTTTAGTTCGGCGCTCTATGTACTCAATTTATGTTAAAAAGGAGGAATTCGCTGTAATTTGTTGCAATGATTTTGATAACCCAATTCATAGTTCCCTAATATAGTTTTGTTATGTTATGTTTTTTTTACTTAAACGGTATTCAATGCATTTGAGTGTCCATTTTATATGAGCTACCTCATCAGAATTTCGCCACTTCTTTATTACTTTACTTGAACCGGTTATTTTACTTTGTCTCAATAGTCTTCATTGGTAATACCATGCTTGACGAGGCAGCCGCTCACATTCTTGGTGGTGGGTAAGTTAATTTTTCTTTTTTGACTTAATGTCTAACTCTCTTTATTTCCTAACTCGATTGCCTTTTAGAATCGGTGGAACAGTAGGCGCAATTTGTACATGCCCTCTAGAGCTAGTCAAGACCCGTCTTCAGTCTTCCCAAGGTGGCGCGTTCTCCGCATCACCCGCCTCTCACGACTCTTCCCCCGCAGCAAAGTTTTCTTCGTCTCCTCCTCAACCCCAAGCCAATCCCTTATCTCCTACTCATGTTCTGATTCGTTCTCCTGGAATCACTGACGTCGCCTTTGCTACGCGTCCTACTGCCAAATGCGAAGTTGCTCGTATTCCTCAGATGCCTGAAATTGGTGCCAAAAGCTTGTCTTTCATGTATGCTCTCCGCAAGAATTTTTTACTTAGGTCAAAAATCATCCGTTGCATGTTGGAGGTGGTGCATACTGAAGGCTATCGGGCCCTCTTCAAGGGACTCCTTCCCACCCTCATTGGTGTCTTACCCTCAAGGTTAGCCATCAACCTCTTCTTCGCTCCATCAGACCTTCATGGTTGGAAAACCAATCGATTGTCAGTTCATCTCTGAATTTCCTTTTCAGTTTGGTCTTTATTAGCGTGCGTTTACCCAGACTTAATGGCAGTGGGACCTAAGATTTGGCTGTCATTTGCAAATTCAATTCGATCATTCTACTGTTTCACTTCCTTCAATTATCAACTTCTCAGTTTTCTCAGTTTGGTTGAATTCGGTAACCAATTTGTTCATATGCACCTAATATACTAGTGAAGCGTGTTCTGAGAAGACAGCAGCAGTTAACCTGGTCATTCCTTTATTCTCTTTTCTCTTTTTCTTGAGGTATTTTTGATTTTCTTGGTCTGGATTAGTTTTCGTTCCCCTGAGTGAATAAATGGTAAACGTCCTTGGATGTCTACAGCTAACTTTGATTATGGAATTCAATATAATGCAAAGCGTTCAATCTTCTGGCATTCTTTTTTCAAACCAATCCATTTTTCTATTTGAACGTCCCCTGACCGGAGATTCAGCAGACTTTGAAGTAACTTTACATTTAGTATGTGAAGGAATTTCATTCTGGATATTGTTTCAACGGCCTCTGACCCCTTCAAAAGTTTACTTTAAATAGTTTTGGGATGTTAGATTTTGCCAGTAGATGAATTCTTTCATTCGGGTTCCGAAAAAAATGGACAGTGTCCTTATGAGTGTTTTTAGTTCAAAGTAGTTTTGAAACACCCTTACTCTTGGCTTTCGACGATATTCATTTCGTGCGTGCCCTAGTATGCATTGTGCGTATTTATGGCTGTGCATGAGTCACCCTCGCCATTTCCGACTTTTCATTTCCAAGTCTGACCTGGATTATTATTTCCTGAATCCACTTTCCTTTGGCGTGTTTTGAATAGCTGTTAATATGATTTATCCCACCCTGGTATTATTTACACGTCGTTTTGAGAGCACGTGCCTTTTCCTCTGTCATAGGTGTATATACTTCTGCGCGTACCATGAAGGCCAGAAATTTTTCCAACAATTCTTTCCGGAGGGGCATTCTGCTGTGTTCGTGCTGGCTGCCGGATGTGGAAGTGAGTGACAGAATTTATCATTATTTCGTGACAGTTGAATGAACTCATGCAGCAGTATAAAACACCATGTATTTCCATATCTCAGATTCGTCTCATTGGAAAGCTAAAACATAACGTGGTTTTTTATTGGTTACAGGATCAGTTTCATTTGCTGGTCTGTCTAATCCAGAATGAGAGGATTTAGGTTCGCTATGTCAGACTCCTAGTCTCCTAGACTTGTATTGATGTCCAGGTTAAATCAAGTGTTTGCTGTTCTCAACTTGATCCAACTTCGCTTATTCATATTATTTTTAACATTGTTTCATCTTGATCAAAAGAAGGCTGGGACTTTTGTGCTCCAGGTTGAATATTTATAATTCGGAATCGGATGTCACAAAGGCTTCTAGTGTTGTTCGGACAAATGTCAAGGTTAAGATAGTTTGATTGAGTGCGCTAGCATTTTCTTCACTCCTTACAAGCTGTAATTTTCTTGCCCTCGTTGTGTATAGCATATTTCGCATTAATCTTAGTCTTTAGTTGCTCATCCCTTAACTGGTTATTTTGTTAAATCACCAGAATAGACGGCATTTTGGAAGTGGGCTGACATACAATGACCACTGTCCGCATGCCGAGTTGAAGTTTGCTTCAAGGCCCACGATATTTTGTTTCGGCCAAACGAATGTCTAAAAAGGTGACACCTTCAGGAATAACTGTTGAACACTAATAATCTGGAGTAGATAGGAGTATTAATCCAAAAAAGAAATAGAACTGGTATTTCACTTAAACTTCAAATCCTCTATCCCTTCCTGCAGCTGAATGAGTACATGAAATCAATATTCGTATGCTTTTTCCACCGAGCTGCTACCGTTTTGCAATTCGATCTGTAAGCATTAAATGCCTTAGTTCTTGATTCACCTTCAACAATCATTCAACGTTTTTGTCCTCATACGCATTCGAGGTGTGCACAGAATCTCACAAACCAAAATACTTTTTTCTCTTGGGGTTGAGGGCCATTTTACCTATTTTTTTCAATCATTCTAACCTTTATTTAAATAAGAAAAATTTTACACGTTATTAGGCCAATGGCAGGACTAATAGTGATGACCCGTCCGGGAATTTCAAAGCAACTGAAGGGAGGGGTGAAGCGTAAGAGCTCAAATAAGTTAACAGTTTTTAATTACTTTGAACCTGTTGATTGAAGAATTCAGCGCTTCAGGCTCAATTTCTACATTGTAAAAGATATTAAATGAGATGTTGCAATAATTAAAATAACCTTGCATACTGCTTCTTGTGCCACAAACAAAGAACACGGTCTCCAAGAAGTATATTCAAACTTGGACTTCGGATCTTGCTTCCCCGTTGTAATTTCTGAAAACTGCTTAACCGCATAACGCTCTCCTTTTTGAAGTACAAATGAAATATGCTGTCTTTACTCCTTTGTTTTATCTGCTAGCCTCGTCGTCGTCGCTCCGCTATTTTAAGTAGCTACATTTCTTTCTAATAAAGCCTGGAATGAATAAATGTAGCGAGTTGTCGGGTTCTTTTAGACGACTATAGTTGACAGTTCTTGAAAGTGTTGAAATCTTCCGTAGGTTTGGCTGGTAGGTGAAAAAGAAGTCTTTTTTCTGTGTGCCCTTTCAACTAGACTTCCTTTTCATAATCCCTCTTGAATATTCGATTTCTGTCTATCAAGGAGATTTTCCAATACATTTTCCATTAGGAACCTAGATCTCCAGGTAGTTTGGCCTGTTTTAAATTCTTTTTTTCATCTATCTACTCGCTTTGGATCGGTGATTTTTCCCATGCCACTAAACATGGTTGGTAAATGTTCGTTACACCGTTTCAGTACTTGACATTATTTTGCGTCGAGCAATAGATACCGATTTTCTTTTTGGCATACTATTTTATTTTTAATATGCTCGGGAGATTCGCAGTGATCAATTACTCCTACTGAGAGCTTAGTCATTTGCGCAGGCCTTTGAGTAGTAGTATGGAATAAGTTTAACTCATCTGGGATTCTTCCTTTTAGGAGGAATAGTCTTTGGGGCACAAGGGTCTTGATCAGTAATGTTACAGCTCATCTCAGTTGTCTCACCAGCGTCTGGGGAACTCCTTTAGCAGTCGTTCTGGTCTCCAACGCCCGCTTCAACAATCTGACTGTCGATACAGCTTAGCCTCCAAATCGCTTAAGGTAGTAACTTTTTCAGTGCTCCATTGACCGACCGAAATATGAATAATTGTTTTACTTTCCTCACTTCTTCATGATAGCGTTTTTTCCTCATTGTAAATGTTATCTAGTTAAGTAGGTAACAGTACCTTTGTCTGTAACTTGGAGTACGCCATTTCTTGGTGAGGTACTTCGTAGTCTCTCACTGATCATTGAGTAAAATATTAAAATTGGACGCTATCGAAAACGGGACCCTTTGCGAGTTCATTGGTTAACTGCCTTGTTCTCCATCAGTATGTAGTTACTATTCCTTTGGGAAATCTCTCAAATTTCCCATCGGCGTTGATTAGTCGGTTCTGATGGACTGCCTACTTTTTCAGTTAATCACAAACAGTTGGTTGGTGTAAAACCAACTCTCAGAAAATTTGTTTACCCATACTTAGTTCATCGCAAGGATTTTGCACAATTCTCTAAGTTTGCTTTTTGAAATAAAGCATTCCCCAGAGCCCTTGTCGCTGATTACGATCCTGGTGCTCTTCAATTCTCTGGAAACGGGTGCTGGTTTGCCAATGTTAGTTAGTTTAGCAGCTCGATTTGTATTCAGCAGGTCCCATCGGCTCAACGGAAATCGTAAATCTGTGAATTCAGGTACCCATATGCATGTTATTTGTCTTGATTTTAACGCACTTAGTCAAGATTCTTTTGCTAGAAAAAAAATCCATGTTAGGATATGTTCTGCGGTGATCAAAGTACAGACGATTCTGGATAAATGGTCAGGTTATATTTTTTTTTCATTCTTTTTGGAACATTGTTTCTTCCTGTTTCTATTGAGTAGCGGTCCCTGGTATTCTTTTGGTTGGAGAATTGCCGCTGCTGTGGTTGCCCTTTGAATGCAGATTTCTTTGATTCTTCAAACAGCTTTGTTTTTGGTATGTCTTCACACCTCTGTACGTTTCCCTGCTACTGCAAAAACTCTTGTGCGTCTTGGGCCTCGGCGAATCGCGTCTCATTTCACTTTGTTTTAGGGTTTGTTTGAGGCAAATCATCCACTTGAAGTCTATATCTTAAGCCCTTATTGTTAAACTAGGGAATTTGCAAGAACTGCAACTGGGTCATTCGCCTGCCGGTATATTGGACGCAGTCCACGATCTATAAAGCTGTGGTTGCGAGACGGAGGATCGATACTGGCTTTACGAAAAGTTCAAGCGTGTTGGTTTATGTGCCCTTTTTATACATATTTCAGGCATCACTGCTTCTACTGTCACGAATCCCATTTGGTATGTGAAAACTCGCCTTCAGTTGGACTCCAGGTATGCGCCTATTCCACCGTAGTCCGTCTCCTCACATTTAGGTCAATGTAATCAGTTTTTGCAAATAGCTGTTAGCTTTATGTTTGAATAAATCAGTAGTGCTGTAGTCGGGTGACACGATGCGCATCGGCCCATAAGGGAAAGGGTCTCAACCACAAAAGCTCCAAGGTACCTCTGCTATCCCCGAGGTGTGTCATAAGAAGCTTATAACAAGTTCGGGCTTAGCGGTTGCCTCATAGTTCTAACTCGCTTACTGAATATTAGTCTTTGACGCAGTGTGTTTTTCATACCGTTGGAGATGCCTGTCGGGTTTACCATAAATATTACGCTCTTAGGCTGATTGTATCAGTCCTTTATTGTCGTTATGCCAAATTTTATAAAGAGATCAAGTATTCGTTGCATGTTTCATTCTTAAATGATGTGTGCAAGCAGAACGTTGTCTTTAATTTCGATAATTTAAGGCGAAATCATTGAACCATCTGAACTGGTGGTTTGATACAGCTTCTTATAAAAACACTCGATGAGAGCTGGATGGGCTTTGGTGATGTAGTAAAGGACAACAGGTATCATGACAGCCCATGTTTTCCCTTATGTTTGGTCACTTCATCCGCCGCAGCATGTCGGTCAGTTAGAGAGAAAACTCAGGGGAGAGCATGTGTTGAATATAACTGGGCCCTAAAGTTTTATGGACTCTGCCAACACGTCCCGAAAGGGCTTGCCGGTCTTTTTTGTATCTCTCCCGCTCTACATCTTTAGACCTCATTCCTCATCGGTAACCGTTTTGGACGTGATTCGTTCTACCTGGAAAGAGTATGGCTTTCGGGGTTTCTACCGTGGTATCAGCGCGTCCTATATAGGGTCCGTCGAAACAGCCCTCAATTTCGTGGTCTACGAAAATGTAAAAGGGGCCTTGCTCTGCTGGGGCCAGCGACGCAGTCGTCTAGCAGAGTCTGCAGCTGACAGCGACAGTGAGAATTGGGACGAGTACTCCGGTGTAGAAGGCGATGACAGTGGACTACAGTACCGCGGCACTCAAGGTGGATCCAAACTCAACGCCAATAGTGATATGCTACTCTGTATGTGCGCCAGTGCCTTCTCTAAATTCATTGCAATCTCTGCGGCCTATCCACATGGTAAGTTAGTCTAAATATTCTTAAATAAATTTATTTCCGTTAATTTGCCCTAGTCTTCTATAAGCAGAAGCAATTTGAATTTATGTAAGACAGGATGCGCTGTTGCTTTTGCTAAGCGAATGCTGATTTCTGAAAACTGTGAGTAGTAGTATTATCAAGCTTCGGTTTGCTTCCCTTTTCTTGCACAGAAGTTTGTAATTTAGTACTTGTGAGCTTAGGCTTTACAAATCAATTTTGGATGGTAGACTTTATATTTTCCGACTACTTTAACGACAAATATTTTAGCTTTATTCTGGGCGGTAGTTGAATGTTTAGTGGTAAATTACCGCACCTAAGGTCACCATTCCTCACGGAGTTTTGTCCTGTCTCTGCCACCTGTCTGTCACCCCCACTCATGCAAATTGAATTACTTCTCTGTCATTATTTCATTGACAATCGCCCATTTTTTGGTCTGACTGCATGTTGTTCTGCAGCATTTTCAAAGATATCGCACAAATTTGCTCAAACGGGTGAGCATCTCTACTGTCGCATTCTTTAGAATCCCATTTTTTTTTCGCTGACATTAATCTTACAGGGGGTTGAGGTGATAACAAGGAAAATGTCTCAAAACATTTATTGCTACTTGCTAGATCCCAGCGTCACATATACTTCCCTACACTGATTAACTCAATCATAATGTGATTGATCGGAAGTGGCTGGTCATATCTACCTTCCATATATAACTCATTTTCCCAGTACAGTACCGCGATGAAATGAGATTGTTGCTTTCATTATAGTGAATCCACTTAGGTTAATATCAGATACCCATGTTTGCAGTATAATATAGTATTGTTGTTTTATTTTGTTGACAAAAGCCGTGTTCATTGTGCTATCGAAGGCAATTATGCTTGATTCGTTTGGTATTGCTGCCACTTTTTATATTCTTGAAGCCAGAGTTTTAGAGGCTTCTATTTTTTAATTAGAATAATTTGCAGAACTGCTGTTCGAGTAGGCTGCAGTAAATCGACTATTAATTTTCCGTCAATTTTAATTTTATATCCATCTATCTTGGATTATTGTTTGTACTGAATCCACGAGATCAAAGTTTGCCATGACTTTGGTACTTCTAGGCCATCTGTCTTTCAGATACTGTTAAGCATCGGACTCAAAGTTTTAGGTGCAAACTTTATTCTCCGATAGAAACTATGTGCGGTCGCTATCATAGCGACATCTTAGACAAAACTAGTTCTCTTAGCCTGCTTTTATTCCTTTCTTCTATTTTCGACGTTTTAGCTTTTCCTGACGATGGGGATAGATAACAACGAAATTGAAGGATGAACCTAAAAGGTTTACGGTAATATGTATATGTACTTAGACCCTAAAAAGAAGGCCTAGTAGGTGATTTCTCAAACTAGTAAGAAGTTGATCAAGTGTAGTTTGACAAGCCTTTGCAGAGTCAGTTTTAATACTCCTCAGCATGGTGAGGAAATGGTGGTACTTTTTGTGGAGTATCCTGGTGAACTTGCATGCGCAGCTGCTCCTAATGAAATAATTGGCGTGCTTCGTATTCCACTATAATTTGTCGAATAAAGCTAATTCATCCATGTGATTTCTGTCTGGCGATTGTTTGATAGCACTTTTCTTTTGCTTTGTTAGTGGGAAAAATGTGTTTTCTTTCTACCAGATATAGCAGCAGAATAAGTTATGAGAGCTTGAAAGTGCTCGAGAAGAACGAGGAGTTAACGAACTGAAGAATTTTAAAAAAATCGTCCTTAGCATTTTGGTGAAATTTGTTGACAGCGTCAGTTCCTATTTGTCTGGTTAAAGAATAGAAGGATTGAACTTTCATACCTCTATAAATTCTTTTGCAAAAAAACCCTGTATTTCTTGAATCTCGTCAAATCATATCTCTGTCGCATGGTTGACAATCCTTTCTCGAATGAAGAGTAGGTCGCAATAGCGTATTTGTTTAAACTGCCTTAGCAAAGTTTGAATTGGCATTTTTTATCACTTCATTGAATTCAGCATGCCACGAACCATGTTTAGATAACGTATTTATCGAAAATTGCTGAGTTAATGCTATCTCACTATGAGTTTTGACCCTTATGACTGTTGGTACACTGCCGCACTTGCTGAAGCCACATTGCAAATCACTCGTTGATCTACTTCAAAGCACTTGTTTGGATATTATTGTTAGAATCGTCTCTTGTATCCATTAATTCTGAGTGGCAACATAACGATTCCGTCGGCCTATATATGGGGTTGATCAGTCGTAGCTTTCTGAACAATCTGGCCGAACTATAGGCACTCGCTCCAGAAATTTCACCATTTGCTGCGTTTCTGAATGGATGATTATGGTTTGATTTGGGGAGCAGAGGGAAGCTACCGATCACTTGCGTGTTGTCTATCAGCACTGTGCCCTTCTAATATGGCACTGATATGCAACCTGCTGCAAGTATAGTAAATTCATTACACATTACTATTTTGATTGTAGGATTTTTTTATTGAAAAAAGCCTCAGTGACGTACCATGAATCTGCTACTATTCTCAAGGTGGTGTCACGCAGAGTCTACATGAAAGGGCACATATTTTGTGCTTGTTTCATTGGAAATCAATTCGACTGACAGGTTACCCCTTATTTGTATCTCGCCGAATGAAAAACAAATGGTTTCTTAGCAGTCTTGTACGTCAGTTTACATTCCTCTTCTTGGCTATGATCTTTAAGTATCCATTCGTCGAATTAGCTCATCGGACTTCTCACTTAATTTTCCTTCCTTGGAATTGGTCCCTAAAGTCTACAGCATTACAAATAAATCCGAATCTTTGTGAAATCCAATTCAGACCTCTTGTGACATCGAAATCTTTCCAAGTATAGTTGGGCTCCAATATTTCCCTTCTTTTTATTGATTGAGTTATTCAACATGAACTTTCCAGTTGTTGAGTTAATTATCTAATTTCCTGGTGAAATACAGGGGCTAATCTATTCCGCTTCTTGCAATATAGCTAAAATCTGACATTTAGTTTGCGTGAAAAGTTGCGCAAACATTTGTTGATTCTGTCTAGATAGTTTTACTATCTAAAACCAAACAACAGTGCGTTCAGCCGTCCCCACAAATTATCTTTTATGATAATTTTTTTCATGTCAATGTTCATCCTAACCGGTTTATCGAGCTACCACTCTTAGATCCATTTTTCAAGGTTTTTGACGGTAAGAATGATTCGTAACTTCACAGATTGTCAAATAGCATCTACCCACAATTTTTTTACATCAGATTTAGGAACCTCCGTATAAGAGTTTTCTGATTCTATTTTGTTCCTCTTTCTAGTGGCCTTTGAAGTGTAGTGATAATGCGCGACTCAGAAAGCCCATCTGGATAAAGTATTATCAATATGCCGGTGAAAGACTGACTTTAAATGCACTTATAGAGTAGTGGATTGGACAATTCAAAAACGATCTCTCCGTTTAGGCTTCTTCAATGATGCCCAATGTGTTCGGAAACTGCGTGACTAGATCTATCTTGAATCTTACAGGCTGAAGTTAAGGATTGATATCGAAGACCCAGATTCATCCTCCCCTTTGTCTTCGTTTAGCTCGTTGATTACCCTTGAATCGTTTGGTTCTCAAAAGAAGCTTAGAACCTCAGCTTATCTTATCAATTCATAGCTGCGCCCTCTGAAGTCTCAGTAACTAAATCATTTATATTTCCCGTTTAGAGGTGATACGGACGCGAATGCGAGAAGGTGGGAACAATTACCGCACTTTAGTCGGGACGTTTCTGTCGGTGTTCCGAGAGGAAGGCTGGCGAGGTCTCTATCGAGGTCTGGGCACCCACTATATACGGCAGGTGCCAAATTCTTGCATAATGATCGGCACTTATGAGTGGATAGTCTATCTTCTTCACTCCTGGAATCTTGTTTGCGTTCGCAATGACTGAGTGATTAAAGTCAAGAAAAGCGACGTCTAATACATTTTGCGCCTGTCTCTACCTCAACTGCTGGAGTGTATATATAGAACCCTGCTGATCCCTTTTCCATTGGGCTTGTCCCTTTTTCCTAAGTGGACACGAGCGTTTGTATTGAAATGTCGTGTACAGCTGTTATTTTTCACGTTTGGTTGTCTGAAGCCTCGTTTCATTCCGCGAATGCGTGAAGAAAACTTAAGCATGCAAAGCTTTTTACCGTAGGTCTTCTGCGTTTAGTTTTCATGACATGATTGTGAAGAACCGTCCTTCTTTTACTAACACAGACTTTCTTGATTTGTCGGGCATACATATACATCGTGACTCATCTCTGAACTATTGTATCCTTGTTTCAATGGAAGTCAGCAGAAATGAGCGTAAGTCCTGCAACTACCCATAGCCTTCCGTTGAAACGTTGCTACGTTCCGAAAAATGCGAAAAGTCCTTCAATGTCTTTAATTATTAATTAAAAGCGAAAAATCTGATAATCAAAAGGTAGTAGGCCATCTGAGGCTTATCGAGATTTAATGTGAATCACAAACGATGGTAATCCAATTGATAAGCTCTTTCAATGTCGTCGTTTGATCGTCTGAAGGGGTGACATAAAGTGGAAGAACTGTTTGAGGGGGAGCTGAATGGGTTTAGTGGACTAAATGGTCGGGTCGTATTGAAAGAGGATGCTGAAAAGGACAGTGTTTCTGGCAATTAATCCCTTCCTCGAGCTATGCTCCATATTAAATCTCTAAGCCTTGCTTTACTCTGATGTTGCTGTGATTGTCTTGATTTTATCACTACTAGATAGACATTTTAAGAAGGCCTCTTAGGAGGTGGCCAGATGATATGAGCAGAAAGGCCAGATATAGTGGTCGATAATCCAATTCAAAAACTGAACCGAGAGCACGAAGCCGATGTCGCCTTTATCAGCATGCTAATCGAGATCTGTTAATTTAGTGTAATGATGCGTGGATGTGCACTAACGCCTAGTAAATCTGCATTTACCTGATCTTCAAAATGGTTTACGACTCCAGAGCTATAATGAGTTAGTGCCTTCCAACTAGTCTGGTAGAGAGGGTAGATGCCTGAGTTCCACTGTATTTTGGAAGTTCCTGACCAGTTATTGATTTGTGGACCACTACTAATTAGCTTTTATCATTTTCATTTATCGTGCTTGTATGCGAGGTTCACACCTGGACTTCTCTATTTCCTGTCCTAAACTATGCCACTAAGCTTCCGCCACACATAAATAAATAACCCAAGCCTTTTCGAAGGTCAGTGTCTTCCAACAGTCATTTAGTAGAGGCGATCTGATTAAGAATTAGCCAGAACTTGTGATCGATCCGACATCCATAGAATTTACTTCTGACGTGGTCAGGCAACCATTAAAATTTATTGTCATTTGTCATGACTAATAACTACCAAATATTCAGTTGATCTCAACTTCGGCATTTCTAAAATTATTGCATAGCGTCTGGACTCTATTCTTTAAGAATCCGCTCAATGGCATAGTTTAACTTTTCTCTAAGCCGAGTGTCCAATTGTAAACGGAGTGGGGACAAAGATTGACTGGGTACTTTGCTGTCAATGCAATCAGAGTCAATCGTTTACTGTTGAGCGGACCGAACGGTGTTTTTAGTGTATTGACATTATTGTATAAGAAGGGGACTAGTTATTGGTTGGTAACAGCATTACCTCCTCTGCTTGTTGCTCGGCTTTTCGCTCAGAACGTCGCCTTTTCATACCCTTATTTATGCTGAGGGACTTTTCTGGGAAATAGAGGCAACAGGTGGGATTTATCGGTGATCCATCCTTTTAATTGATAGCTGATTCAAATATTTTTTTTGAAATTAAATTCGGCGTGGCAAGCAATCAGACGAGAACGAAGATTTTATCAAGTTCTGATTTAATATTTCATCCTCAAAGACATCTAAGTTTACATGTTTTTTTTGTTTGTGAATGTTTGAATTCACTGCGAAAACTGATCTAAACAAATCGCGCCTAATGTTCAGAAAAGGCGATAGTTGTTGAAGTTCAAAAGTCACTTGATTCCGATTACTGAAAATGCAGCTTTTCAACTAAGAGGCAAGTTCTACTTACCAGAATGAAGTCCCCCTAAGGAAGTTGAGATCTGGCGGCTAATCAGGGCTCTGCCTTTCCTTGCTGGTTGGTCGATGCCTGGATTTAATAGTCCGGACCAACTTTGTGGACGTCCCAATCACATTTTAAGAACCGTGGCTTAAAGAAAAACCAGGTCCACAATTTTAAAGACGAATTGGGCTTCGAAAAGAATGCAAAGTGTGAACAAGAAGGCTAATGATAGGGTCTTTTGAAGATGGAGTCTTAAGGTGGTTGCCGTGAAAGCCACTCATGAAGGCTGCCTCATTTCTCCATCAAAAAAAAAAGATACGTACATCATAAACCTCTATCCAAATACTGCCACTCCATTTCAAATCGTTTCGCGTTGCGGTTTTGCTCTGCTACCTCATTTTCGGAATCGGACGATATTGCATCTTTAAGCAGTTGAATTATTCAGGCTCGATCCCGATCGCATCGGATCCGGAAACTCACAACTCAGCCCACCAATATTTCTCTTTTATGAATCAACAATTGAATGGTGAGTAGGATCAATTCGTGACTTGAACTCTTCCGAGCCTATAAACATATCAGCCTTTAAATCCTGGACTGTGGATGGTTTCTGCACTCAAGTAATTAGATTGCTGCATTTCGCTAAATTTTTATTTTATCCTGTTTGAATTTTAATTTTGTGCGACGATTGATAAGTTCGAGTTATCGCCAGCAAAGTCGTGAATGGCGTTTCTACTGCAACAAATAAATCATTATATTCTTACTTTTTTAGATTGGGTCCCCCTTATTTAAGCATGAACGATTATAGATTACCGTTTCTACTCCTTTCTTTTTAGCAGATTAGTTGTATCAGATCGACAGCCTCGCCAAAGGCTGCTGGTTCGGCTCATTCATTTGACCACATATGAGAAGAGGAAGTCATATCACTCATGAAGCTGAAATGGTTGTTAGACTTTTCTAAGATCGCTCCCCGCTATTAGCCTTGAGCCAAATAATGCTATCAAATCAGCGGCGTTTTTAGACCAAGATTAGCTGTAGAAAAGGCCTCCAGTGATTTTATTTTGCTACCAAAAATCTACTTCTGCGGTTCCGAAGCTGGACGATATCGTATTATCAGGACTTTTGAGTCCCACTGGCTTGAGCCCTACCACGCCCAGATGATAGTCCTTATTCGGCCAGGGTGTCATATTGGCCTGCTTCATACCGGGAGGAAAGAATTCAGCCATACTGGCTAGATCCATGGCCGACCCATGATTGATGTTTGGACGCCATACATGCCGATCCCAAACGGCAGTTTTCAGTATGAAAAGTGCATATAGATAGCGGTACAACTCTGATTTTAATCAATAAATTTGAATTGATGCTAATATACTGACCATCTGAAGGCTTGCCCTAGACTATCAATTCAAATTTTGCTTGTCCGCTTCCAGTAGGAACCCCGAAATGAAATGATTGGTGAAAATCGTTTTAAAATGGTAGACAAATAAAATCAGCTACGAACAAATCTGACTTGGCGCGGAAAACGAAGCCTCCAAACTTCAAAACCTCAATTGACTCCTTTAATTTCTTCGAGAACAATATGGCGGAGTTGAAATAAGCTTCTATTGAAAATAGCATTGCAATTATGTTAAAAACATTAATGAATGGAACTTACCTTGATCACGAAAACGTTCTGGTAAAAACGCCTATCAGGATGGTGACTGCAAATACCAACCCGACGCTCATGAACATACCATACTTTTTTCATTAAATTTAGGAACCTTTCTTTCATTCTCCTCAGATGATCCAAGGAGCTCCTGAACGTTCCAAGTCAATTTGTATGAAGTTCATCAGTAGCGTGATTTCTAAAATTTGCTCAGTGGAAAGTACGCGAATGACATAAACAATAGACGGATTCAAGATGCATATTACATCACACAGATCAAGACTAATGTGAAGAAGCTATTTGCGTCAGCTGTAAGAAAAGAGAGAAAGCGGAGCAATTAAAATTAATAAAACTGCTTTAGTTGGCCTGCAACAACACGTGAGGAAAATGATTTATTAAGATCCAAGCCTTGTTGGGGTGGGGAAAAAATATATAAATGGGGATGAAGGATCACAGAAGGACCGATTCGCAAGACAAGGATATATTTTCGTGCACTGAAAGCGGACCATTATTACCAAGACCTTTTAATTGTTATTCGCTTTCTCAGTGGATTCCAAAACGATATGTGGCCTAGGAAATCAGTAACTCTTGAATATACATAACGAACTAATAGACGACCAAAAGCGCCTAAGGAATAAGATCAATGAGTGTATTAAAGCAACGGATGGCAGGTGGTTGGGCTTCTTGCAATCCTTGAAATCTTACTATGAAATGGGTCTTCGAAAAGGCGTACTTTAGGAAAATTCCGTTGTTCAACCGCACACCCTGTCCGAATTATCAATCTCGCAGTTTGATGATTGATTCAGATCCAGAAAAATCGAGCGTACCTGAGATTATGATTTCGGAATTTGTTTAAAAGGAATTAAAGCGATGTTAAAAAGCTATTT
This sequence comes from Moniezia expansa, assembly GCA_019097775.1. Taxonomy (NCBI): domain Eukaryota; kingdom Metazoa; phylum Platyhelminthes; class Cestoda; order Cyclophyllidea; family Anoplocephalidae; genus Moniezia; species Moniezia expansa. Next base: position 2,726,191 of record JADFDV010000097.1, read on the forward strand.
AGGTTAGATTGCGGTCAACGCAGTTTTCACCCTTCATTTCTGTTGGCGTAAAATGTTGCACTTTAATTGATGAAGTCATGATTTTCGATAGTGTCTTTTAGTTCTATTTATCTCTTCTTCTTGGAAAAATGTCGGATAGGATAATCTACCCCTTCCGTAGGCTTTTGTGTAATCGCAGTCCCGCTCAAAAATGGTGTTTATATGACAATTAACATTAGACAATAAGATAGAGAAATTTCTGAAATGAAAGTAATTCAGAATGATCATTTAGACTTCTCCGTCTTCTAAGGCACTTCTGACGACCTCGACGCGGCTTAAACGCCTTAACGACCATCTGAATAGGGCCCTTTCTTTAACCTTTCATGTGTAGATCAGCGTGTAATCAACGTGGAGTTTCGATCATCAAAATGTGAGTTAGTCGATTTCGAACCCGCATCATCTGCTGAATCATTCCCAACAAATAAAAAGCCACGATAAGAGATGGAAATAGAATTATCTATCATCTTGTTTATCTCATTTCCCAATATTCAGATGCCTCAAAAGTAGACGCCTTGACGTCCAAGTGGCTTTAAAGACTTTATTTAAGTTCATGGAAAAAAATTCAATTAGTAAATTCAACTCTTTTGAGCGACTGAGTTTCTCGTGTGCTTCAAACCCATAGAGATCGTACTCTCAATGTTTGGAGTTCAAATACCCAAAAATACATCCTAACCTGGAGTTTGCAAGCAGTTTACAAAAAAATAGCAGACTCGGCTAATTCGTACTATTAGAATGATATAAAAAGTTGACGAATTTTGACTTTCTGACAATTGTTGAAAAAATAGACCACACCAACGGAGAAGGAATCCCCTACTGTTTGATAGGACTCTTTCAACTTGAAAAAAAGTGCAACAGCTAGGTCTAATTATTCCAAAAGGTAGAGCAGCACACTTAATAGCTGCTTTTCTGAGTCATAAAGTTGGGTTTAAGCCAATAATTTTTTTGTGTAGACAACGGTAAAAAGATTGGCTTTATCCACCTTTCATTACCCTTTTCATAAGATACTTACGTCATTAAATTAAATTGATAGGTTGTTGGCGGCTTTATCTGGCACATTAAAAACCACAACTACAATAGCAGCCATTTAGTAAATAATAATAGATTCTGATCAACCAGTGACGCCTCCTTGTTTCACGATCAGGTGTAAACTGAGTTCATGACGCAAACAGTTCAAACTAATAATCCTACATCAGTGTTATGAAGGGACTTTTATAAAGGCCTAAAACTCTGAGAATCAAAGGTTATGATCATATATTTAACTGTAACGAAACAGGTTATGAACCGAGAAATATTTCTTACACATATATTGAAAGAAAGTATTCTTACCTTTGTGGTAGGGAAGACATCTTAGGGCCGCCGTAGACCAAAATGGATGATGATCCCAGAGACAGAAAACGCACCAGCCAGATTTGAACTCATACCAGATATGTATGTAACCCTGGCACCACCGATGTATAAAAAATCAGCTGATATTTTCGTTCAGTTCGAGGGCTACTCTCTTCTACCTGGGTTATGGTAATTTAGAATGATAAAACGAAATGACCATTCTAAACTAATTAAACTAGATTGACCACGTTAGCGTTTGAAGCCCTATGATTTCACTAAATGCCCCTTCGCCTGATGAGGGGGAGAACTTCCGTAAACAACCAGAATAGATCTCCACTGGCTCATGAAAGTAAGGCTCTAAAATCTCTTTTTTATGACAGACTTTAACCTCAGACTTAATTCCTAAATGTATGAGAAGTACGCTATCATTGCCACCAGCTTTGTAGACTGTTCTCGCAAATGAAATTGGTTATCGATTGGTGAATTTTTGCAAAGATATTGATTTTCAGGTTTTAACTCCCTTCATTGGCAAGTTGGTAGGAAGAAAATGCACCCGATAACATCCAAATGGGGACATGAAGGTGAATCGATCATCAAGGCCTACCCTCTTTTAGTTTATGCATGAACATTCATCTGTAATAGGGGATGAAATGAATGAAGCGGTTATTTTAGCTAGCAAAATCAGCGATGCAAATTAAACGAATCAAACCAGCACAAAGTTTAATAATGATTTCATTGTTTTATTATTCAAAGTTTATCGTGCTTGTTAGAAAAGGCGTGTGTTGAAAAAAAAAACAAGCAGGCGGGGGTAAAGCACAGCCACCTAGGAATATAATTTTTGCAGGTTAGAAATCTTCATCTTCCACATTCCAATTATCATCTTCTCCGTTGCCTCCAACGTTCAAATCGCCGCAAATGGTCTAAAATAATAAGGTAATACTGGTTTCACACTGTTTGGAGTCCCTTTCAAATAATGTCTATTCGAAAATTGAATTATTCATCCAATTACTAAGCTTCCATTTGTTTTTGAAATTTCATAGCTAACAGTTACTAATAAACAGGAAGGTCAAAGCCTCAAGGGTTGACTGCACAATTAGTGAAATATGATCTGCTAATCGCTTAATAAACTTCAGTGATAATAATGCGTGCGCATTCACGTGATTGGTTCACATAAACTCTCGTCTTTGGGATTAGCCAATTGCGCATCACAATAGATTATTCTATTGCGATGAGTGCTACGGGTTAGCTACTATACCCGGCAGATCTCGGTTGGTCGAATAATTAAACAACGTGGTTTGAGTGCGCACCGTTACATTGTACCGCAAGCTTCCACTAGATAATGTCAACGAAGTGGAATTTGGACCGAGATCAATAGATCCCAGGGCGGATTGCAATGGAGACGTGATTGGACGACGTGGGGTAATTTTCGGCTCCATTTCTGCCAGCAAGGCTTCAACTCGCGCCTCCCTTTCTGTCAAATCCTGAAATGTGCCAGGTACTCGAACAAACAGAGAACGAGATGCAGCTCAAGAAGGAGAAGTCCAGGATAACTCACTGTTTCTTCTTTCGAAAAGGTCGGCGACAGAGATCTTAAAGTAACTGAAGACACCATCTCAGCACTGTGTTTCTCATCCTCGGTGTCCGAAGCCCAATGGTTCCATTGGTCGTCTCCGTCGTCGGTAATGTAGGGGAGAACTACTGAGTTATTGGCCGGCGTAGTTGTGGAATCGGACTGAAATTGAACAAGTAGAGCTGGAGAAGATTGAAAATATTTGTCTGAACGAGAATGGAAAGTGGTAGTTCTGAGAGAACAAATCACAGAGGCCGAATTCTTCTCTTAATCCTGTCTCTTCCACAAAATAAGGATTTAATGACATCTTCACAAATAAAAACTCGGGTAAATGCAAACGTAAATGGATCTAATAAAATGCACCAAATGCGCTTAATTCAAGCGATGACGCAACTTCAAAACACACTGCACCTAATGATCGGAACGTCCAACTGCACTGGCTAATACCAACCTACAAGAGGATGGTCAAGTGGCGAGTCTTCAATCGCAGAAGCAGCGACATGGCTCCCTAGAAATGATTTCCAGAACCGCCCCAACAGATGAGCGGCTTAAACTTTGAACTCCCAGGTTGTGTGTACTGGTAATGCAAGTGGGACTCTTCATCATATTCTATGTTAGAAAGAAAACTTATTTGGAACTTCGAGATAGCAGGATATTGTTGTTGCAGTAAGTGAAGTCTTATAACCCTTCGAAACACCTGCTGTGTTCTAATAATATATGACATTAAATTTTCATAAATGGATGCCTATCCATACATGCAGGATCGCCAATTCCATGAACCAATAGCTGAGTCGAAGAAGCGATCTAGTATTTTTAACCAAGCCTCTACCATCTGTAATGAGTCTAAACAGCGTCATCTCGCATTTTCCTCTTCCATCAAGCCCATTGCCTGCGTTCCATTCATTCATACAGTCAGACATTCAACAGGATAACCAAATGAAACCTGTCACAGTCTCTTTTCTTCTAGGCTTTAGTGGCGGTTACTGTAATTATTTATTTGCCAATCTTTCGAACACACTCACAGACATCTGACTTCAAAACAGTTTTAGACGGCTGAAAATGTCAATGAATGTCAATCGGATACCAAAGTGAAAACAAGGACGATCAACCGAAGAACAAAATAAAGTAAGAACTTCGCCACAAATTAAGCACATGCAGTTTTTCAACTCGAATGAGCAGTAAATAAAAGATACTATAGGCCTTCATAAACACTCCGTTATAGTGACACCAAATTTTTCTGCCTTTGGCAAAAGGAATGCTTTGAATAAATCTGAATGGGTAAGGTTTACCCTACCTTGGTAACGAGAGTTTTGTCAGATTGCGGGGGAGAATTGGCAGTTCTGAGTTCATCCACAACTGGCTTTGTTGATACTTCATCTAACAGATAAATCAGGTCTTTCATTTGAGTTTTCCCCAGTTCATTAATTAAAGGGAATTTGTACGAGAACGATCACGTAAAATATGAATGTTACTTAAATGCCTTAGGTAGCTTGGTTCATAAAAATATTATATTCATAAGTACAATGAGCATCAACTCACATGGATTTCCAATAGATTTTGTTGAAGGTAGTCTACGAAATGGAAACGGTTTAATTTAAGAATAAAAGTATGTGTAGATCAATTAAAAGTAAATAAGTTGATTGAATCTAGATTTTCCCATGAAATATCCATCGAACTTTCTAACTGTTCCGTTACTCAACTAAGATAAACACCCCTGAAACTGCTCCAGGGGTACTTTAATCCATCCTCGGATTTAATTCATTTTTCTGATATGCTCCTCGTTTAATACTCGAAAAGAGGTATATCCACAGATGATGTCAGGAGGACAGAGTACTGTCTTCAAGTCGCTCCTCTCCAAATGACCAAGCGATACCAGTGGCATGAATAAACAATAGAATTACTGCCACCGACCGAGCCGAATCAAATCGGATGCCCAGAACACCAGATGCATCGTCAGGATTGATGTTACCCGTGCTAGGTGATGCTGATTAATGCTATTATCCCACCTCTGTTATTTCGTTTATGGAGAGAACAAGGCTGGAAAAGCTAATGTAGAGAAATAGGTTCACTAACTGGACACCAATCTGCACTACAGACATCAATCGAGGTGGACGTCGGACGAGGTGGCTAATGAAGTTGTGGGAATCATACACGACTGGTCCGTAATTCTGACCTCCCTGAGAACTCACATTTTAGCCTACGAACACTCTCTTCTCTAGCCAGGACATTATTTACAAGGTGTCGAATATTCTACATTAACACCAGACTCACTTCTTAATAATCGCTGGGCCAACATTCGGCAGTCTTTTCATTGGTGCTGCCATGGGTACATAATTCGCCGAGAGCACAGCCATGTCCACCAGTCGGTTGGTTTTCGCGCCCCCAGTACCGTCCAACACTCCTGTAGGGGGCTCTCTGGCCTGCCTGTTAGCTTTGGGGGCTGAATCAGGAAAGAATATGGTTCGAGTTTGACGCCAAAGACGCTTGGAGGCGGCATAGACCAGGGGTTTCTTGGTTGGTGTGACAGCCAACGTGGTGTAGGTGGACAAAGTTTCCATGTCAGTTCTTGAGATGAGTGCTGGAGCGAGAAAACCTCGACTTTCCATTTGAGTACCGAGACTCTCAAAGTGGGACATGACAAAGGCGGTACCAAGGAGGTGAGCCAGGTGAGCCAGACCAGAGAGACTAGCAGCTGCGAGGTCCTCATTCGTATCGTAGGCACTCATGCATACCTAAGTGAGATGCAAGATAGTATTAACGATATACTATAAACCTTGGTAGTTCCAAACCTCCGCATCACTGCTTTAGCCACGCATAAGACAATTAACTCTACTTAGAAAAGTCACAGCTAGGTAGAAGCTTCAATAAAGTCTTGCAGAAGAGATCAAGAACTAGGCTCAAGCTATACAAATCAATCGATCAGTAGGAGAACGCATCTCAGTCGTTACCGAAATGTGGTTAAAAATCACTTTTATAAGGATTGATTTTTGTTGCTGTTCTATTCTTCTGATTATTTTGTTTCCATAAGGGTATTCAAGACTTACCACCGCATTAAGTTAAGCTTGTGCATTCTCTTTCCAACCTGTGAAGCTGTCATACACCAAAAAATCAGGCTAATGAGGGTCCAAAAATCGCGAAGATATTTGTTGGAGAGCTAGAAGAGTTATGTTTATCGTACAGTAGTCATAGACATATTTGAGCCATCTACTGAGGATTAGAACAGCAAGAGTACTGCGAACTGGAATAACTAGCAACCGGTGACATAGACGATCCTAAGATCAATGCGACCTACTAAATGGCGGTCATTCATTCAAACAGCCTTATGCAATCGAAAACTAGGAAGTACCTATAGTATATTCGTCGCATAGAGGTTTGGCCAAACGAGATTTCGTCAGTCAAAGTTACGCAAGTATATTCCCCCAATCTAAGATAGGTGAAAGACACTTTCTTTCAATAAACGTCGGGACTAATTACTATGCTTTCCACTGCAGAAAAATTAAAAGTACATTTTTTCTAATGAGGACGGTATGATTTGCCGAAGACAACACCTGAAGTCTCCGACTAGGTAAGGTCTATGAGGAGGAGTATTATGGCTAAGAAAAGATCTGTGCAGTTGATCAGTAGATTTGGCTAGCGGAAATGATGTTCATACTGATCTTCTGTCATATTCCACTATATTATAGTAACCCAGAATGGGTAGCGATGCAGTATACATGTTCTAATGCTAATAGGATGTGGTGTGAACACTTTGATTAAAACAAAACTAAAAAAGAGTAATTCAGTTCAATACATAGAATAATGGAGGGCGACTGGCAAATTCCAAGAGCAGAGAAACGTCATTCCAAAGATGATTATTAAAGCTGCAATCCTCAAACTCATATTAGTTCGTGAGAACTAACCCGCTTTAAAATTAAGACTGGAACCATGGCAAAAGCGAAGGCTACTGAAACATACTTCAGGAAGGACGACAGTTTTGAGGGTTTCGCGGCCCATGAGACGTGCGTAGGCTTGAAAATGCTGCAATAACAGCATTCTCGTGGTGAGTTCATGACACCGGAAGAGACGAGAGATCTGTGGAACTAAGAAGCGTGTGAATGCCGCCTCGGAGACTAAACCAACAGATGAACCCCCTAGGATGAAGCCGAGAGAATAAAATAAGGCGAATTATTTTGGTGGATTATGGCGGATTAATAGTGCCTAAAACCGATTTACAAACATGTGGCAAAGTACACATTACAGGACGTCAAGATGCTATTTTTTTACTTCGAGCTAAGTAGATCAAAGACGATTTATCATAGAAGTTGTAGTCATTTAAGAAAGACTTTAGCAACAGGGGTCAATCTTGGTGTTAGGCCTCTATCTGATAAGGGAAAATTCCGATCCCTATGGTCGCAAGAATGGATAGCACCCCATTGCGTCTTTTTAGCTAATGTTAGATTGCGCTATATTTCACAACGTGGAAGTTATAATCTCAGTCTCATGGGTCTGTTGGCCAGCCCCACCATAGTAGTCTGTCATAGTTAGGGTCTTGACAGGTTCCGTCAGTTTGATGCTTATTTTTCGGGCCTAGCTCTAATGAGGTTTTTCGCCTATAGACGTTCGCTTTTGCATCAGCTAGGATACACCGGATCCAACATTTTATAAGAAAGTGAGGACACTCTCTAGCTACTTTGCAGTGCTTTCCTTGCAAGAATTCTTTTCTTCAAACAGACGGCCAGGTACCAGGTCGTCATCCATGAACGGAGGCCAGATTTTTTAAATATCTGTTGCCACAAACAGCAGTCAATTGAAGATTCGAATAGTTAGAGAAGTGCTAGATGACCAGTCTGACCTAATCTAATATCCCTCAAAAATGCTATTTTGATAGGATAACTTGTTGCAGTTACTGAGTTTCTACTTTGATGGCGAGACGCATGGCCGAGGGGAGAAATAAATAGGCAACCAAAGACTAACACTTCAATAGCCTTAAATAGTTTCAATAGGCAAGGGGCTTCAGATTGAACACACAAGTTTCAAATGATATTTCAAAACAAATATCCAATATACCTTACCAGAGGCGATGATTTGAGCGCATTTATAAAGTCTAAACATGGATTTTCCAAATATTAAGCAGGAAAAAAAATATTTGGCTAGGTCTCCTAACCTTTGTAGGGTGTAAGGAGATGACGTATCAATGATTTCGCGGGAAAGTCGGTAAAAACCGATGGTATAAGCACCAGAGGAACGATCGAGGAGCAGAGGACATCTTCAGGAATTTTTCTAGCCAAACTCGGAAACTCGCTAAAAATTTAAAATGAATGTCGCGAAACACCTCTTACTCGAAAAATCGGAACCGCTCCGCATCCACCTTTAGCGTGTAGTCAGAGAGAAATGACACAATGTGAGAAAACGGTGATTTGAAGACAGAATGCTTCAATAATTGAGCAGCTAAGGGTCGCTGTCTGGGGCATGCATGGAGACCGGATCTTTCCAGAACCGCACTTAAATCTTTCACTTCAAAATCTGGGCAAAACATAAAGATGATTTGGGAGTCAAATACCGAATTTAGAAAGCAATTCTATGACCATCCTGCTGAAACAATATATATCATATCCGTGACACGCAGACTCGATAAATTCAGTAGCCTATGAAAATTAAATGGAAAAAGAAATGAGAACCCACATTGTGATCTTCATTTCTATTCTTGATGATCTCCAACACTTCTAAGCGATGTTGCGAGAGGTCATTAAACTTGCAGGAAAGCTCGAAAAGTCCAAGCTTCCACTTCTTGCTTGAAGTGACAAAGAGGCTAGGAACATCAACATGATTGTGCGAGATAAGAGCCTGTATGGTAATTAGGAAAAAAGGCTTCCCTACCCTGGTGTGCAGAAAATCGATTGCCTGTAAAACAGAATAAATACCGACAACAAATTCGTCCTTTGTGAGCCCCTCAAGGACATTCTGGAGTGATAAAGTTGGCTCTGATATGAGAAAAAGTGAGGAGAGTTTGGGCGACAGAACAAAGGAAGAGAGGCGAATAATAGAGGGGTGACTGATGTACTTTACTAAATTCGCTATCATACAAAAACCAAGAAAAAACCTTGAAGTGCGTGATCTATGAGCTTTTCTTCAGTGAATTCTGTGTTTAAAATTGCCTTAAACGTGGCACTTAACGTCAATTTATCTGGCAACTTAGAATTCAGTTCCTTTGTGTATTGAATAAGTGTAGTTTCTTTGAAAGATACGAGTTTGCAGACGCACGATTTCACAGAATATAACGGACAGCACGTAATATTTCCTGTAAAAACAAGTGATGATTCATCTATTAGAGAAGGTTGAGCAAAACTAGCGCCCATTCTCCGCGCTGCTGTATAATAAGGCTACTTTCAGCAGCAAATGTCCTTGTATATAAGGTCATGTGCGTCAACTGCGTATACTAGAACCAATTTCTGGCCTAGGAAGCTTTTTTCCTTCAATTTTCAATCTAAAGAATGGTTTCAAAGCAAGATGTAAAAAATTTTAAAACCGAGAAACTTACCAATTTTTGTTTAGTTTTTCGCATCTCAGAAATCGCGAGAAAAAGTACTTGCAAAGATTAACACCGGGAAAAGTTTTTTTTGCATCCACCTTAAAACCCCAAGGAGCTGGGCTAGCCATAATGCGTCAAAATAGCAAAAGACAGAGATGATGTCAGTGGAGATTCTATACTCACTCTTGGACATTGGGGATGGTGTAGTAATTCTCCTCAGAACACGCAGAGGCTTTAGTTTTTAGCTTCTAACTCGCCCTTGCCTCTCGTTGTGCATGTTTGTTTGTTCTGCACGAAAATCTGAATCTCAGTGATTTCGTTCCGTCACTGAAGTTTCGCATTTTTTTATTAAAAACATTTACAATTTGAAAGACAAGAGCAATCGTTTACCCATGTTCATTGTCTTCATTTTGCATCGGTCATTCCTCATCAGCCTAGGCTTGTTAAATCTAAATAAATATCTAGAGCTCTAGCATTTTCAGGGGTGGCCATTGTTAGGTTGACTTCCTCTGATTTTTTTATTCGTCTCCACCCATTGGGCAAGTCCCAACAGTTGGACACTTATACGTAGCATAGTACAGTTAAACTGACGTCTTCAACTCCCTGGCCATTTCTCGGCATAGTTTCTTGATGCGATAGCCATTCATTCTTCCGTTACACCTCTTGCAGCACCTCTTTGTCCTCGTCTGTTTGTTCTTATCCAGATATTCTTTTCTAGCGATCATGTGTGGATAAGGATTAGTCGCAGCCGAGATGGAGTAGCTATATTGTTCATCCTGCATGATGGAATTTTTTCGTTGGCTTTTTTTCCTACATTCGAATCTTTTATCCCCATCGTGTTAAGTTCCTCTACGTTCTCTAATGCATCCTGGTTCTTTCCTCTTCTCTGTTGGCTTCTCATTTTCTATTATTTTGACCGGAGCGTGAAAAACCCTAATATGTCTCTATTGCCACCCTTGAGTCTTGTATCTTTTAAGGCAGTCTATGGTCCAGTATCTCTTCAGTTTTGTGTTCGCCTTCTCCATGATCTTTAATTAGGTGTCATCGCATCTCCTTTGTTGTGGCAAAACATCTGTCGCAGTCTGCGTTGTTAGAGACGATATCCCGTTGCCTTTCTTTTACAACTCTTACACCGCGCAAAAATTATTTACAGTTGTGATTACGTGAACATCGTGGCACAAATTCAATGCCCTTCAGTAGTTACTAATGCAGGACCCCAAGTGTAGGAATGAATAGGATCATAATGCACTTTGTAAGCAGTTTATGAAGTGAAGATTAAAAACGAATGGCATAATCTCAATATTTACATGCCTTCATGTGATGATGATAGTGTTATGCGATCACCCCATCCATTGCACTCATTGTTGCTAGTGTTGTTAATCCCGTTAGCGTTAATTTCGTCTACACTGCTTAAATTAAGGTAGATAAATTATTTACTAATTTACCAGCTTTTGCTATCTTTGTGTTCTGCACAGTTAGTCTGGTTGCAGATTAATACTAAAGAGGTCGGTATATATTAATTTCCCTCAAGCTCTGCCCAAAGTGCGTAGACGTAGAATCTTGATACAGATATCAAGGGAGATAAATTAAAAGTCTCGATTCTAAACTAAGTATAGATTTTTTGGAAAGGGACAAAATAAATATATATGTATGAATACGGACTCTGTTTAATTCGATGAAAAAGCAGTTATCAAAATAAGATTATTCAGCAATGAAGCCCATTATTATGAAATAGCTCAATTGATGCTCAAAATGTGTTTTGAATCTGGAATAAAATTAATTTATTATTGAGTGTTTCGTTTAAGTGACTATGTGACTTGTTGCGCGACTTAAGTTGAAAAGAGAGGTCTATAGTCATCCTCGAGGCTCCGCTATGTCTTCAAGAGATTCTACCATTGACCCGGCAAGCTTAGAGCATCTTCGAGTTGCCCAAGGACCTGCGGATGATTCCGTTGTGCAGTCTGATTGGGCTTCGAAAAAGCTGGTTTGGATTCCCCAGGAAAATATCGGCTTTGCCGCGGCATCTATTATAAGTGAAGATAAGGATGATTGTGTAGTTCAACTGCAAGAATCTGGAAAGAAGCTTACTGTTCCTAAAGATGCTATTCAGAAAATGAATCCTCCGAAATTTGAGAAAGTAGAAGATATGGCTAATCTTACTTACCTTAACGAAGCTTCTGTACTCTATAACCTCAAATCAAGATATTACTCTGGACTTATTTATGTAATACTCTAATTTCATCTTAATGTCTTTTAGACCTATTCCGGCCTTTTTTGTGTTGTCATAAACCCATATAAGCGTCTCCCAATTTATCGCGAAGAAATCGTTGAATGGTACAAGGGTAAAAAACGCCATGAAAGGCCACCCCACATTTTCGCTATCGCCGATACCGCTTATCGGAACATGCTACAGGATCGTGAGGATCAATCCATTCTTTGCACGTAAGGTGCGCATTGTTTTTTGTTCACTTTCCAGTGGCGAATCGGGTGCTGGGAAGACGGAAAATACCAAAAAAGTCATTCAATATTTGGCTTCCGTAGCCACCTCAACAAAGAATCAAAAAACTACTCCTAGTAATATAACTTCCAAACTCCATGTAAGTATTATTTATATTCCTTTTACAGTTATGCGCCGGGCTGATGTCTTTCGCTACCTAGTTGGTTAATTTTGATTTTATTCTTCTTGAATCAAAATGTAGTCGAGTGAAGTCAATATCGTGAGTTATTCCAAACTGTTTAACCAACTGCCCGCTTTTGCGCCTTTTTTATATAATTGCTTCGCAGCTCTTTACTGTAATTATATGAAAAAACAAGTGATCTAGAGTATTTATTTAGGATGTCAAGCTTTTAGATTTTGAGTTGCTTTTGATTGATCAATCCTGGTTTGCAGTTTGTCGATTGTGTCGTTGATGAGGGTGAAAATCGGCTAAAGGTTATTAGTTGATGTGATTTTGACAATGACTCCTTAACATTCCTAGTTTTTCTTCAATTTGTCCACCCCATCCCTTGCACTTATTGTTGCTGGTGTTGTTAATCCCGTTAGCTTTAATTTCGTCTACACTGCTTAAATTGCAGTAACTGAGTCTGTTCTAATTGGTAGTGCTAATATCTCCGTTTTGCTCTTCACAATAGGGTGAACTTGAAGCTCAATTACTCAAAGCAAATCCCATCCTCGAAGCTTTCGGTAATGCCAAAACCATCAAAAATGATAACTCCTCACGTTTCGTAAGTGACCCTTTTTCATCTAAATTCTCTGGCATTAGCCCTAATTTATGGACTTCCTTTTCAGGGTAAATTCATCCGCATTAACTTTGACACCTCCGGTTTTATTGCTGGTGCAAATATTGAAACTTGTAAGTCATCAACAGTTTCCTCTTTCTTTCCTCTTTTTTACGATTAACTCCTCTCGCTTCTCACAGATCTCTTGGAAAAGGCAAGAGTGATTCGTCAGGCTTCGGAGGAACGCAGTTTCCACATTTTCTACCAGCTTTTGGCTTCTGCGACGCCACAACTGAAGGCAAAACTCTTGCTGATGGACTCTAAATCTGTGAACCACAGATATCTTTCCCATGGAATGATCGAGTTTCCGGGGCTCGATGAGAAACAAGCCTTTCAGGAGACTACTGAAGCAATGTCTATTATGGGCATCTCTGATGAGGATCAGCAAGGTTCGTTCTCACAAGCATTTCTATTACGAATCGATTTGAGATTGATTTTTCAGTCGAATCTGTTAAATCTCATTTTCGATTAGTTTCTACTCCTACAGACCAAGAATTAGAATCTGTCATAGATCTGGGTATTAGCCTTTCGCTTCTAGTATTAGCGCCCGTCTCGCTAGTCGGTGAAAGTTCAAGTTCTGAAAGACTTACCTTACATCCATGTGGTCACTAGTTATTGATTTTTTACTAGCCTTTAATCAATATGTATGTATTGTGTTGATGTAGATCAAATGACTGTCATTCATTTTGTTTCCTCCTTTCAGCTATTTTCAGGATTCTCTCGGCCGTTCTTCATTTGGGCGATTTGGAATTTAAACAGGAACGTAATTCCGACCAGGCAACCTTGCCAAATCAAGCCAGTTCGTGTTCTGTCTCCCCGCTTACCACCCCTTTAAAACAATTTGCCCCGTTTTGCCAGCCCATATACTCGAGTTCACCATGTCATGCAAAAATCCTTAGGTTCCTTTTCGTAGAGCAGCTAGAATCTTTTATTATTCAGAAGCCATCTTAACATGAACTGATTGGAGTTGATCAAAATAAATGACCTTCGAATTACGCTGTTTTTAGTTGCTGAAAAGGTTGCGCACCTATTGGGAGTACCACTACAGGAGTTGACGAAGGCTTTCCTCAAACCAAAGCTAAAGATCGGTCGAGAGACGGTGTCGAAAGCCCAGACGAAAGAGCAAGTAGAGTTCGCCGTGGAAGCCATATCTAAGGCCATTTACGAGCGTCTCTTCCGATGGCTGGTTGCTCGTATCAACAAATCTCTTGATCGTGCCAAACGCCAGGGTGTCTCCTTTGTTGGCATTCTTGATATCGCTGGCTTTGAAATTTTCCAGGTAACAAGTCCAACTCCTTATTTTCCCCCTATACTTATCTCAAATCGATGGCATCTGACCAAGGTTCATGACTGACTGACTTTTAACGCTTCACTTAACTTCCCTCATCCTTACCTCATTTTTAGACCACAGATAAGTCTGCTATTCGTGTAAGTTATTCATAAATCTGCCTCAGCTGTTCAAGTTTTTTCGTCCACCTCCTTGGTTTTGCATTTGCATATGCATGTGATATCCGTCCTAGTTTTCTTGCTTTCACTCGCTGTCCCCTCTACGTTGTATCATTCTCTCTTAACAATTGTGAAATGACTCCCTTTTTCAGGTCAACTCGTTCGAACAGCTCTGCATTAACTACACGAATGAGAAGCTTCAGCAACTCTTCAACCATACGATGTTTGTGTTGGAGCAAGAAGAGTACAGCCGAGAAGGCATTCCATGGGACTTTATCGATTTTGGTCTTGACTTGCAACCTACAATCGATTTGATTGAAAAAGTATTCTTCCCTTCTCCCAGTTAATTAAAATTACCCTCAACAGATTTGCATTGGATCTATTTTCCTTCTGAATTCAGCCTGTTGGTATTATGGCTCTACTGGACGAGGAATGCTTCTTCCCTAAAGCCACCGACAAGTCCTTCGTGGAGAAACTGTTTAAGCAGCAGGAAAACAATCCAAAGCTCTTCAAGCCTGAGTTCCGTTCTACTTCAGACTTCGGAGTGTGTCACTATGCTGGGCGTGTTGATTATCAGGCTGCCCAATGGCTTACGAAGAACATGGATCCTCTCAATGACAATGTGGTCGCTCTCCTACAGTCATCTAACGAGCCTCTGGTTCAGGTATCTAATTGGATAGTAGTATTGAAAACGATAGCATGGACTGAAAGAGGCGATGGGAGTAGTTCAGTCGCTTCACTGTTCTGCTTCTTTGGCTTCCTTTAGTTTTCCTCAGCATAATCTCTTCTCGGAGTCCCTCTTAAGGGAAGGCCATCAAGATCTCGCATTTTTCCTAGGCTAGATGGGTGACTCCTGTTCTCCCTACAAAAATATGTGCCCATCAGCAGTAGGCACCAATCTCCAAGTAGATTTTATCTGTATTGCTGGTAGGGAAACCGTCTGACACCTATCTTGTAATTTTTCATGTTTTCAATCGTTGCTTCGCTTGCAAAGCCAGATTATGTCACGTCATGTCATGCCTTTGCTGATACTTGCTGAGATTATTTCAGTGTGCACCTTTGTCTTTATATAAGTGCATTTTTGCAAGTTTTTCCAATATCCATGCACGCAATTTCTGACTGACCTCATCACCCACCACCTCTTCCTCTGCATGGGTTTTTACAGCTAGTGGGCGGTCTCGTATTTCTACGCGCCGTCCTGAGCTAATCCCAAAGTTCAAGATTTCAAAGCCCATTTAAGGTGATGCGTACATTGTTACGCGGCTATTTGCATACATACTCAGGATGTGTGCGTGCAAACAGGCTCGCATCAACCTCTGAGACTTTCTGGTTGATTTCGTGTGCCTGCAGGATTCTCTCGCTCGCTCCTACTCAACAACAAATTTGCATGTGACTGAATTTGGTGTTTCTACCTCTTACTCTTTCTGTATAAGTGTATGTAAGCTAGGATTCCTGTATGTAGGTTTGAAGCGAAAAACGCAATTCGCCATGCAATATGAATAAGATTTTTGTTTTGGTTCATCATCTCTCGGGGCAAACGTTATACAAAAATTCAGCAGATGTTGTTCAAAAAGCTCTAGAGATTTATTGGGAGTAGGAAATTCCCTCTGGGTTGATAGACGCTAGAATTTGTCCTCTTCCCGCTAATGTGTGTCTGGGGTGCGTAAAATGTCCTCGCATGTTGCACTGATCACGACTAATTTGTATTAGTCATCGCTACTATTGCTGCTGTTGTGTTGGTACTACCTACGCATTTGCGATTTGGTGAAAAGTTGGCACACGAAGGGACCACTCGCTTTGACAGTTTCACCATCGCTTTTTCCTCTGCTAACTTGTCTACTAACCTGAAGATGAAGCATTCTCACCTCTGAAATGCTGTGAACAATCCACCTAAATACTCATTCACTCAGTCTTTGTAAGAGAGCTAATGACACTTATGAAATTAGCATCATTCGGCTTTCATTTTTCTGATTGAAAGAAGAGATAGAAATGTACTTTTGACGCCTTTAGCCACTTCTGGAATTTGCAAGGCTTGGAGCAGCTCCTCGCTTGACCTTCGAAAAAAATATTTTTTATAGCAGTGTCTGCTCATTTCCCAATGTAGCCTTGTCAAGGGACGTTACTATTATTGACCTTTCAATTTAATATTAGAATAACGGATCGTCAGCCAGTGAGGTGGTTTCTGGTCGCTAATAAATCACATTTCTTTACATTTCTTTCTGTGATTCAAGGAAACTAGATTCTTTGCGATGATTCTTTATGAAAGGATCTTAGAGCTCAGGTTCTTTAGGCTTCTCGAATCTAGCATCATCCTTTCGGCCTTGTTCTGACCGGCTATAGGTCTACAAGAGTTCCCAAGAGTGTGCCAGATTTGGAAAATTTTAGCTTTGGCGCGGAGCACAAGTTTATTCCTCCCCATTTCACTTTTCGGCCTTCAGGGTAGCTAAGAAAATTATTTTAACCTCTTTACTCTTATCTAGTTTAGATCAAGGGTAAAATTTAACTCTTTCCAAAATTCAGAGTTCCATTGTAGATCTCCGAAAAATTTCCTAATACTTTTAATAGGCCATCTGGAAGGACGCAGAGATCGTCAGCATGTCTGCGACGGCCGGGAACGAGACGAACTTTGGTCCAACCCGTACAGTTCGTAAGGGAATGCTGCGAACAGTTAGCCAGCTCTACAAAGAGTCGTTAATTCGTCTGATGACAGTGCTGCAGAATACCAACCCTAACTTTGTTCGCTGTATCATTCCAAATCACGAAAAGAAGGCCGGTCGAATCGATGTTCCATTGGTTCTTGACCAGCTCAAGTGCAACGGTGTCCTTGAAGGTATCCGCATTTGCCGACAGGGCTTTCCATCTCGAGTGCCATTCCAAGAATTCCGCCAGCGATATGAAATTCTCACCCCGGATCTTATTTCGAAAGTTTGTGACGCTCTCTTAGTCTAGTTTAACTATTGGTGGCCATCCATTAAGTCTTTGTTTTTTCTCTTCTAGGGATATATGGACGGAAGGAAGGCTGCGGAGTTGATGGTTCAGCGTCTGGAGTTGAGTCCAGAGCTCTATCGTATCGGACAGAGCAAGATTTTCTTTAAGGCTGGTGTACTTGCTCAACTTGAAGAGGATCGAGATCTCCGGTTGACCGCTATTATGATCAACTTTCAGGCGCATTGTCGATGCTACTTGGCCAAAAAGTGCGCTTGTCTCTGTTTCTTATCCCTTTGTTAGGACGTCTAATTCAATGACTTGCGTTTTAGAGCGGTGCAACAGCGAAATCAGGATATCCAGGCGATTCGGATAATCCAACGTAATTGTGTGGCTTATCTGAAACTTCGTAATTGGCCTTGGTGGCGTCTTTTCACCAAAGTTCGTCCCCTCCTCAGCGTTACACGACAGGAAGAAATCGTTGCTGCTAAGGAAGCCGAGTTGCGAACTGTATGTAGTTATTACTTCCAAATTTCACATGAAACCATACGAAGTCAGTAAAGGTCAAGATATTATAACATTGATTTAGATCGAAGCTCTTTGGTTTCTCAGTGTCACTTTAGGACACAATTCCTTCTGGTTATGCATTTTAGTTTGGATGGCTGACAGTTCTGTTTGATTTGCACACGCCTCTACTCAATTAGCCTACTGAGTGTTGTGTATTTACGAATTTCCGAAATGTTACATCTTAGTTTGAAGATCTTATGATATTGACTTACTTATTCAGGTTCAGGATGCTCTCACCAAGACCTCCACTGCTCTCACAGAGACTCAAACAGCTTACGAAGAGGCACAGAGTAGGTTGGTGTCTCTCGAATCGGAGTTGCAGATTGAGCATGAGTCGTTCGCGGCTTTGGATGAGGTTCGTTCACTTGCTCTTTTGCGTTCTCACAATGTGCTGCGTTTGCACTTTTTGAACTCATTTTATGGGTCAAATTCTCTAGCTTATCTGAGCCCTAGCATTGCTTTTATCTCGCATTTTACCGTATTTTTGTACTCTTAGCGGGAGAGAAAGTTGCGATCGGACTACCAAACGGCTTTGGAGGAGATCACAGAGCTTGAGAATCGTGAAAATGAACTCAAGAGTCAGGTTGCTGAGCTCGAGACCCAGAAAAAGACCCTTTCAGATCAGGTAGGTGACATATCCGACCAGTTGGAGGCCGAGGAACAGCATCGTCAAAAGTTGCAGTTGGAGAAGGGCTCTCTGGAACAATCTATGAAGTCCCTGACTGAAGAGCATGCCGCGTTAGAGGATAAGTATACCAAACTGGAGAAAGAGAAGAAATCGGTTGAGTCGCGTCTAGCTGATATTTCAACTCACCTAACAGATGAGGAGGAGCGCTCCAAACAACTGATGAAACTCAAGTCCAAATTCGAAAGTGCTATCTCTGACTTGGAGGAGAAGTTGTCCCGTGAACAGGCCTCACGACAAGATCTGGAACGAGCCAAACGTCGCCTCGAAGCCGAGGTATCGGAAAAATCTGAGCAGAGTGCTGATAGCAATCGTCTCATTGACGAATTGAAACAGCAAATCACCAATCTGGAAACTGAACTCTCCAAGACTCAGCAGAAGTTGGATGAAGAGGTTATGTCGAAAACTGCAACCATGAAGCAGGTGAGTCCTTTGCATGGATGCATCTGTGAATATGGAATATACTCCGAACTAGATTGTTTGGATCCTCTTTGTTGGCTAATTTCTCAATTTGGGTTTGGCGCCTCTGATCGACATCAGGCATTTCTGTAGCGAAAATTTGCACTGTGAGGAGCTATGTTCACTAGAAATATGGTGTATTTTGATAATTCATTTGTGTTCAAATGTATTAGGAGCCAGTTCTCACGCTGTGCGCTTGTGCTGTCGGTACTAGTGCTGAAAAGACATAAACTATCACCCCTTGTCGCATTTCGACTTAAAAGTTCTTGTTCGTCGGTACTAGCTTCGAGAGGCGGAGTCAAATGTTCAGGAATTGAAGGATGACTTGGAGGCTGAGAAAGCCGCTCGCGATCGAGCGGAAAATCGGAAGCGTGACCTCAAAGAAGAACTCGAGGCCCTGCGCTTGGAGCTCATCGACTCTGGAACAAATTCCGAGGTGCAGGCTGAAGCTCTACGTAAACACGAAGCTGAATTGTCGAACGCTCGCAAACAGCTCGAAGCCGATGCTGCGTACGGTTAATCCTTTGCATGCTTAATACCACTTTTGATCCAGAATGAATTTCCTAACGCCTGCTGTTTTCATTTTATTCAGAGCTCACGAAGCTGCAATTGCTGAGCTTCGCAAGAAGCAAAACATTAATCTGGAGCAGCTAACGGAACAGTTGGAGGCAATGAAACGTATTAAAGCTGCTATGGAGTCATCGAAGTCGCAGCTTGAAGCCGGCAACGCTAATCTCACTAACCAACTCAATGCGGCTTTGGCTGCCAAGTATGCCACTTTTGCAATGCTTGGGGCATAGTGGGGGGGGGGGGTGTTTCTATTAATGACTCCAAAATTGATTGCCTACATCGTTTTAGAGCCGAGTTGGAGAAAAAGCGTCGCGCAACAGAACAGAAACTTAACGACAAATTTATGAAGCTGGAGGAGTCTGAGCGTTTGCGCACCGATCTGGAGGAACGATTGAATAGATTGACTGCCGAATTGGAAGCTGCCAACAAGGCTTTGGGGACATCAGAAGCCGAGTTGGCCAAACTCTCTCGTTCTGATGCCAATAACGCGACTACGATTGCGGAACTTCGACAAAATCTAGAGGATGAGACTCGTGCCAAATTGGCTCTTCAGACGCGTCTCAGACAAGCCGAGTCGGAACGCGAAGTTGCTAAAGATGCTCTCGATGTGGAAGAACAGAATAAACAGGCCCTGGAAAAACACGTTTTCCTTCTCCAGCAACAGGTATGCTTTTTCCATTGTTTAGTATCGAAAAGGTCTTGGATGAATTAATGGCATTTGATGTTGTCTTCTAGATGGATGATGTGAAAGCCAAGGTGGCCGAAGACGCCAAACAGCTGGAAACTTTGGAAGACACTCGCAAGAAACTCCAGCGTGAGAAGGACGAGCTGGCCAATCGCAATGAAGAGCTGATGGCTCAGGTTGAAAAATTGGAGAAATCACGTCGAAAGTTGCAAGGAGAAGTGTGTTCAGAATACCATACATTCCTGGGATTCTCTTACTTTTGGTAAACCCTTAACTTTCTTGGTTTGTTTGATAGCTGGAGGACTCGAACCATGCTCTAGCAGGTCAGCGATCTGATCATGTAAATAGTGAGCGTCGATTGAAGAAACTTGAGTCAGCGTTGGCGGACGCGCAAGCCAACGCTAAGCGTTTACAGGAAGAAAAGGATCAAGCCGATCGGGATATGCGTGAACGGGAGACACAGTTGTTGAATCGTGACCGTGATCTGGAAGATCTTCAGGAGCGTCTTGAAGAATCTGAACGTCAGCGAGCTAACCTCAGCCGTGAATTGGAGGAACTCGTTTCCCATACTGATGACGCTGGAAAGAGCAAGATCGAACTGGAACAAGCAAACTTCCAGTTAGAGAACCAGTTGAAAGAGCTAAAACAACAGTTTGAGGAACTTGAGGATGACCAAGCTCAATTGGCTATGGAAAAACAGAGGGCAGATGTAAGTTCTTACACTCAACTGCCAGTTTTTATGATTTAACAATGATTGATGCTGTATATTCCCAACGACAGCTTCAAATCAATGCACTGAAGACTCAGTTGGAGCGAGAGCTGTCTAACCGTAGCGAAGGTTTTGAGGAGCAACGTCGTCAGTTGATGAAACAGTTGCGTGAGGCAAAGGAAGAACTAGAAGATGAAAAGAAGCAACGAGCCACAGCACTCCTACTCCGCAAGAAAATGGAATCCGATCTTGCGGACTCTAATCAGCGTGCTGATGCCTCAGAACGTCAGCGCGAGGAGGCCGCTAAACAGCTCAAACGCCTTCAGACTGTCGGACTGGAAATGAAACGCGATTTGGAATCTTCTATGAAAGCGCGTGATGAGGCAGTGTCGGCAATGCGAGAACTAGAAAAGAGGATTCGAACCGCCGAAGCAGAACGTGCCCAAGCTGTGGAAGATCTAGCCACTGCGGAGCGCCTCTGTCGAGCCGCCAAGTCTGAGAGAGACGAGGCTTTTGAGGAAGCCAATGCTGCTCTTAACGCCAAGTTAGTCCAACTCCTCATTTTGATGTTGTGGATGTCTGTTCGTGCTGTGCACATTGATTTTACTTAACGACGAATTTGATTCACTCTTGTTCTCTTCCTATAGTATAGAATTTATTTTCTAGACTGTCTGAAATCATAGTGTAAAGTCTTTAGGATTGTGCACCTTGAACTGTCGTGCTTAATGCCATCAAAGTAGGCTGGCAGCCGGCCTGTCTTCCTTTCATCGGTTGTGATTCGTCTTAGGCCATGCGGTAAGGCTTCTAGATATTTGTGGTAGTATGTTCTATCGGAGCAGACTTATCCACCAAAATCGGCGACCAAGTAGAGCATAATTGCACCTAGGTGTGTTTAATTTACCCGTATCAATTTCAGCCCATCTTTCCCGATGAAAGAGTGGACGGTAGTTTTTCTAGTTCTCGGAAAAACCTTTCATTTGGCCTGCCGAATTCGTTCATCGTTGGGAAGTTATCCTTCTGGCAATGCTTTCACAATCGTCAGTTATTTCCTGTTCTGTATCAAGGTGCTTCTACAAAATTTGGATCACGACCACTTTCCACTCCCCTTGCAATAATCTTTCAGTTGTGACCGTCAATGGTCGTGTTTGGCACTCATGGTTCTCCCTCGGATCTTCCATTCACTAGTTCTGCCTCACTAGTTAAGAGCGAGCTGACTCAGAATTCGGTCTGATCTTGACGAGTAGCCAAACTCAAATTTCGGATTTCTTAGGCGGTGTCGCTTGCAAAAATAAATGAGTCCGCTACGGGGCTTTTCGGGGCCAGATAAGAGAGAGAGGCCTATAGATTACCCCACTTTATTAGTCTGTCTCACAAGTCCTACTCTGTGCTTTTACTTTAATTTTGTGCTTTCATCTCGACACTGCTAAAGGGAGCGCCTTAGCTGAATCCAGTTAGCCCACACCCATGCCACTTCAGCGTGATTATCTCTGATGACGCATAGCCAGCAGAGGAGGCAATCAGCCAATTAGCACACGGTTTGGTCGTTTAGCCGTAGGCTAGCTTCACACGCAATCGCATGCAGACACCACTCTCCCCCTTTGCTTGAACACACAGGAGCCATCTGCTTCGTCCTCCTGATTGGTTGGCTTGGTCAAACTAAGGGTCCTTCATATGATTGGTTTTCATTGTTTTCCCTTAAAGAAAGGTTACTGCACACTGTTTGGGGTGACTACCAGGTGCGCTGCCTGTCTGTTTTAGTTTGTCGGTGGCCTAATAAGGCCTAATGGAATTGTTTGGAGGAATGCCGGACCATTTAGGGCGATTTCCTCATCTCCCTTGCCGTTTGTGCCATCATTGATCTTCTCTACTCTCCTCCCCCCCAACCGGCGTTCGCCACGTCTGTCGACCTAGTTCGCCAGACCCTGGCATACTTTAAATTGACGCGCTCTCCCTGATTTAGCCTTTTTCCAATGGACATAGCATTTAGAGTTGGTTAACGGATGTGGATGGTCTTATTAGCCTCCTTTGTTAAACCTCTGAGGCGGCCAACTTTACCACATAGCACCATTAAAGGCCAAGGCTTGGAAAAGCCATAGGAGCTAGCACTTCAATGATTAATGCGCTGTTGTCAGGAGACATTTTATTCCTAATTCTTATACTGACCAGGTGAGCAGATACAACATCGCTTGATAACGTAGTTAAATGGTATCGATCGACTGATGGGAATCACTTCATTTGTGGTTGTGATCTAGGCCTTGGTAGTTAAAATCAGATCTATAGCGGAACCACTTATAGGCATGAGGAATTGCGTCTTCTAAATAAAATATTTTTAAATACACTAGAAAACGTGACAGGCACCCGCTCACTAGTAGCTAATATTACTAATTCGTCCAGTACCCGGCTATCCCACGACTGTGGGTTCGCGAAGATTACGCTTTACTTTGCATTTAATACGGCCTCCTTGTACTCTACCCCCAGGAACACTCTACTGGAGGAGAAAAAACGTCTTGAAACGGCGATGATGCACCTGAATGACGAGTTTGAGGAGGCTCAGACTGGTCGCGAGGAAGCAGAAGAACGGTACAAGCGTACACTCGGTCTGCTGGAGCAAGCTCAGGTGGACCTGGGTCTAGAACGCACCAATGCCCAACGCATCGAAGCACAACGCGTCGCCCTTGAGAAACAGGTCAAGGAATTACGCGAAAAGTTGACCGATCAGGAGCGCGACAGTGGAAAGCTCCTGAAACTTCAGGTTTCGGCTTTGGAGGAACGACTGGTTGCAATGGAGGAGCAGTTGGAGAATGAGAGTAAAGAAAAACAGATGGCTAATCGCACCTCAAGACGATTGGACAAACGTCTGAAGGAGGTTTCATTGCAGGTACGGAATTAGTCACCCCAACCATCTGTGTGTGAAGGGAAAGTGACTCACATTCTAATCGGTACATGTCCGTGAGGCATTGTGCTTATATATGGCTGAATTAGTGAAATCGCCTACTCATTCGTCGAAGTTCTTACCCCTTGATCGAGGTAACTGATATGTGAACTGGATTTAAGGAAGTGAGGAAGCCTCAGGAAACGGAGTCAAATGATGTTACTCTTGCATGCTCAAAATCGCCGAGTTCAACGCAGTATTTATATTCTTTTTTGGTTTGCCTCTAGATTTTAGATCGTTAATTTGAAGTAGCATTGAAAACTAAAGTGGAGTGCTACGTCAGGTCAACTTTATTTTTTTTCGCAAGAAAGGTTAAATGGCTTGAAGCAACGTCCTATTTATTTAACACAACGATTTTCATTACTTGGAGGCGATTCTTTAGGTGATTATTTTCTCACTTGTTCATTCATTTCCTCTAACAATCGCCTGGCTTGAGTTTTGACAGATGGTGACAGTTGACCAATTTCCTATTATCACTTGATGTAAAATGAGACGGTTGTTTCTAGCTCCGTTGCCGAATGATATGAGAAAAAGATAGCTGATCTCGCCTCTATGGGCAGTCGATATAACGAAAACCAGACCCGAGATCTCAGGATTCAGGCAGCTTGTGCTATAAAGCGGTTGGTTTCGAAAAAACAAAATATTTATGCGTAGACCTCCAATAAAAACATCACTGACGTCGGTCATATCGTGCCGTTGATTTACGAGTCCTGCCAGCTGGGTCCTTATCGTTCCGAGATTGGCGTGTGTCCTTTTTTACTGATATTTCCTGTTTGAATGGCCTGAGCTATTTCTTGGAAGTAGGTTGGTCCTAAATTTTCCGCTCCGAGACACGCTTGCCGCAACAGTCTGAGAACTTTCAGGCGTAGGATAATGTTTCCAGCAACGTAAAACGCCTGGAGTCTTCTTGACTTGGGATTATGCTTGAATGATCACAGATTGTTGCTGGTTGCCTACTTATTTTTTTATTAAGTAATACGGCTTGGAACAGGTCACAAATGACTTTCTGCCCTCAGCTCGAAGAGGAAAAGGCTTACGTGGCCCAAATGAAAGACCAGTTAGAAAAGACCCAAACAGCTTGCAAACGATACAAACAGAACTTGGAGGCTATGGAAGATGAATCGAGTAACCTAAGGACGCAGAAGCGTCGAATTCAGCGCGATTTTGAGGAGACCACCGAACACAAGGAGGCCTTGGAACGCGAACTCCAAATGCTTCGATCCAAACTCAACCGGTATGTGTCTACCTGTATAACATTTAGTATTGTGTGCATGTTGCTTGCCCCAAAGGGATGTGACTCATTTAAGCTGCTATAAAGGTCAGTATTATCTCAAAACTACTCTCTCTTGGTTTAGTCGAACTTGGCGTGCGGATGTCTGTTTCGATACGTCACTTTAAATCAGGTGAAGTTTGCACCAGTGGTAGCAGAAGAATAAAGCAAAATAAAAGAGCCGACCATAATTGTAGCATAGTTATGATTTACTCATGTAGGCATGTAATCCTTTGATTTTTTGTTTAAAGCCAATTTTTGCATGCTCGCATCTGCTGAATTTTCCGCCATTCTCCTCGCTATCAGGTTCACTTCTCGAGTGATGGAGCCGCTCAACGGAGACTCGGATCAGGAATCGTTTGACTTCTTGTAATTTTCGTTGTTGTTACTGTCGTAGATGGTGGTCTGCTTGTCTGTTCCGCTTTTCCGAATCGTTTTATTCCCCTTTATCGGTTTTCTCATTTAGATCTCTATTTCAATCATCTGAGTTACCATTTTGTTTCAGACCACCTACTTTGTGAGACGGTAACTTCTGTATTTCCTGGTGTTGTCTTTTAGTTATTGGGGAACCACTTTCAAGATTTCCATCCCTATTTTTTTACTCTTTTTGCCCGCATCTCTGTTGTCTGGCCGTTGCAATAGCTTGCTTGCTCAGGACCCCACCTTCCCGGCTTTCGACTGATACGAATATTTTTTGCCTATTTAGTGGAGTTCGTGGTACCCGGGTGGGTTCCACAGGAGTAACGCGTCCCTCAACAAGAGCTGGCGGTGAAGGTACCCCTGAAGATGCCCAATCCGCTGCCGACGTGGATGCGTCAGCTCCCATTGAAACCGCCAATAATGCCATTTCCAAGAATTTAAACGATGCTCCTTAGGTGATCTCTCCGTTCCCTCTATGCGTCTATCTAATTCGACCTCCCCCTCTCTACACCTCATCATTATTAATAAAAGTAACTTTTCGATTCGTCACCCCCGCTATGCCCAGTGTTTTCCTCAGGAGATGGGAAGGGAGTTGGTGGTCGAATCCGCTCCTCTCTCATTCCTACTCTTTCTCGGTTTGATTGTACATGCTGTCATTTGGATTTTCTTTTGTGTCTCTCTCGCTCGTGCTGTAGTAATGCCGCAATTCCAACGTGGCTGTTTTGTGCGTGTTTACTGGCCCGCGCAAGCGCCTGTTCAGGCCAAAATGTCACCGGAAATCCATGTTCCCTCGCTTTTTTTCCAGCGTCCTCCCTCAGTGCGTCTTATAAAACCTCTAAAATATTTTTCCGTTCCCCACCCAACGTTTCTACACTAAAATTTCCCATTCAACACACCCTCAAAGGGCCACTTTATTCACACTTTTCTACAAGAAATATGTTTTCGGAAGGTGATTTTCCTCTGTTTGTTGCTATCTGTCAGTCCGACTGACATTACGGTTCATGTGGGCTAAATGAATGCGTTTTCGGTGTGATTCTCACTTGGTGACTTAAGGAATAAAAGCCTGAGATGATAAGGGCTAGCTCGCTTGTTGGCAATGTTGGTTCTCTTAGTTCGGGCTATTGGATACGGTTGACACTTTTTATGAGTATGTTCTGGGCATCAAGCCCAGCTTCGTGGACATATTGGAGACAGACGGATGAGATCATTTAGGCTTAGCTTTTGGGATTTCCGAGTCTGTCGTCAGTATTAAGTAGTAAAGATGTTTGATCGCCGTGGTCTCGGGTGCAACTCCATTTGCTGTTTTGGGAGCTCTAAAGTCGTGCAACTCGTCAGGTAAGAAGATCGAAGCGCGGTTGGCCATTGCGACTAAGTTTCTCAGTAAATTTAGGACGCCTTGTGGACCTACACTGTTACCAATATGGTTGATCAAACCATCACTGTTTACTATTTTATTTTTATTTTCTCCTCACCCATTAGGGCAAGTCCCAAGGACTTAATGATAGTATAACAGAAGTAAAAATAGCTTTTATAGCAATTAAGCACAACAGTTAACACAGGACAGTAACAACGTTTGCTGACGTCTTCGTTTGTCTGGTCTTCTCTGGCATGGCTTCGTCGTACAGGTAGTAGTTCAGCTTCGTCGAGCCACCTCGTCTGATTTCGTTTGTCTTCAAATATCCTTCAGATTCCATTCATAGCTACTTGCACGTGCATTCCATACTCCAGTTTGAGACCACAAATCCGGTTATTTACGTCGTGCCTCCTTTACCAAGCTGTAAGAAGTTGTACTTCTGCTGGAATAATCTAATTTTATACGTCCGGAGGGTGATTGGTCCCATCCGACCGACCCTCTCATTAGCCCCCAAAGTTGCCCCTGGGGTTACCGGTGGTCACCACGAGGAGGTTGAGAGTAGGTTTGACCACCATCACTGTTTACTAATGGCCCCTCGGCATTAGAACACTTTTGGATGATGGAATGGAGCTCAGGATATGCGTTGGGTAGTAGTCGCTGGACGATTTCTGTGAGTACGAGCCGAGATCGTTTGCAGGGGTCAGCACATACTGGTTGGTCTCATAAACTAGGAAGCACCAACGGACTAATAGTGTGCCAAAGTGAAGCGAAGCTCAGGTGTGGATCCGTCTTTAAAGAGGGTGGGTATCGACCTCTATTCTTTCTGCTCGAAATCTGAGTATTCATGCATCTTCTGGTTTCTTCAGCATTTGCCCCGTGAATCCGGCTATGTTCTCCTGACATCGTTCTTATTTAAAGCTCTTGCCGCTTGCTTTCAAACGAAAGGAGGACCATATCTACACAGATAATTAGTTTAATCACCGTAGCATGAAGTGGATCAGCCCAGAAGCCTTCAAGCCCCCACCTTCAGCAAGAGTAGTTTATACACACTTGTTTCAGGCTCATCTGATCTCATTTAGTATGAACACAAACTCGAGCCTATATATTGATGAAAAGTATATTATTTTCGAGAAAAGAGAGACAACTTGTGGGCTCGCACGGGTTTGGGTACTGATGCAAAGCTGGCCTACGCTTTGTCTGTTTAAAGATGTCAAATGCACACACGAAGTCCTCTTCGACGATTGGTGATGCGGCAGGGTCCTAACCCTGGTAAGGACAATGGGTAAACCGATCTCGAGATTCAAAATGCCGTCAACCCGCGAGAGGTGCAAGCGTCTGCTGAACCCAGTGTTAGCGAAATCCATTTACTGGGCTGCATACCAGAATGCGTCTCCGCATTTTCACCAACCTTAAAAATATAGCCATTACCAACCGAACCTCATATGCTAAAGGTCATTGTATGCAACATCCACGCCAAAGTTACAATTTTCAGAAAATTTCTCCAATAGCCGACTACTAGTTTTAAGAAAAGCTGCCTAATCATACGAGCCAATAAACAGAAATATGCTAAGTTCACAACTAAATAATTTATAAATTAATCTAACAAACTGGACCATAGCAATAAATCAGTGGTTCGATAAACGCAAGACCTCTGTTTAGCCTAGGGCTACATTGTGTAATGCAGTCGCAGTTGCACAGTTTTCAAAAGTTTTTCCCACTGAAATTACATTTTTGCCATTTATCACAGTGATAGCTGCTTCATGCCGATGAGACATTTAAGTTACAACTTTGTGCGCCGGGCCCTTGACAAAGTAAAAATAAAGGGCACTCATGATCACAAAAAAACATACTATTTCAACCTCTGATGAGAGAAAGGATTAAAATTATAGCTTTGAATATTATGTCCCTCAGGTAAGCATAAATAATTCACCTCAAAATGACTAATCAAAAAAGTTATTAATCGCCTGAAGGTGGCTTGACATCTGGGGAGCTGATGCAGTTTTAT
This sequence comes from Moniezia expansa, assembly GCA_019097775.1. Taxonomy (NCBI): domain Eukaryota; kingdom Metazoa; phylum Platyhelminthes; class Cestoda; order Cyclophyllidea; family Anoplocephalidae; genus Moniezia; species Moniezia expansa. The sequence continues at coordinate 2,754,940 of JADFDV010000097.1, forward strand.
TTCGTTTCCCGACAGTATGCAACCCAACACTGTCATAAACTACTTTGCCAATATAATATCGGAAATCCATTTCGTGCTGGAGTTCGATTTTGATTAATCCCAGCGTTTAGGGTGACACCCACCAGCCTTGACGATTTTGATAATGAGTGGAGCATGGTTGCAGATAGACTTGAATTAGACTCGTCAATGAATTGGTTCGAAATTACAAGCACTTAAAAAAGAGGTTAAGATTAACTCAGTCTCTGAAGGGACAAATGAAACTCTAAAAAACACCTGATGAAAAAATCCGACTGAAACCATGTATAAATTCATTTGATAAGTCAATGATATGGTTGCTTATCATAGCGTCTTTGAATTAGTTACTACAACATCCAAATTGGCCGGATTTTCTGCAAGTTTTACATTTTTGGTGCCATAGTAGTTGAAAATTTCTGCAATTTTTCCTACTTTTTTTGTAAATTTATTTGTTGAAAATCTTATGCCTGGAAGGATTATTATAACTTCACTGCTTTGCACCCCTCCTTGTTTTGATCCTCCACACAAGTAGAGAGGCTTAAATATTGTGCAGTGTTCTTGACCCATTGAGAGGACCATCTGACGACTTTAGTGGCGTTTTGACAATCGAGAATGGTACGACGCCAGGAATATTGTAAGGGATAAAGGCCTTAAATTGAAAATTTGAAAATATAGCCTGGAGAATATGCATATAGTGGAAGAATTGCCATGCTCAAGAAACCATGCAGTCTTACGCACTCTAGCCACATTATCAATTTGCCAATGTGTAAGAGTACCAAAGCGGAAGACATAGAGGCGATGGGGGCTATTAAAATCAGCGGCGTGATCGGATGCTTGAACAGATCTGGCGGACGGAACATTTAACGCACCATGTGACCGGGTTGATTAACTAGCTTTTTTAATCCCCACAATGAAGTAAGCCATAGTCTAATTTTCTGAAGTTCCCATTAATTGATTTGCTCCCAATTTGAGATTTTTCATGCCTATTGCATTATGAATTCGTTTTTTTTATTATTATTATTCATTCACTCCCCACGCATTAGGGCAAGTCTCAAGAACTTGTGGGGGGAACAACAGAAGTACAAATAGTTTTTGCAACAAATAGCATATAACAGTTAACACAGAAGACAATAAAAGTGTTTATCGACGTCTTCGGTTCACCAGTCACTTCTCTGGCATGGTTTCATCGTATAGGGTGGACAATCTTCATACATCTTCCATTAATTGCTATATGCACACACCTTCCGCAGTCCAGTTTGAGATCATGAATCCAAGTATTTACGTCGTGGATAGTTGAACAGGCTATACGAAGTTGTATTTCTGCTCGCTTAATCTAATTTTATACGTACAGTGGGTGATTAGCCCTATCCAGCCGCCCTTCTCATTAGCCCCCAGAGTTGCCCTTGGGGGTGGGTGGGGGAGGTCGAGAGTAGGTTTGACCACCATTACGGCTACGTAAGGCTTTTTTACCCTGATTATTTAACGATGTACCCCTAAGTAACTGAGTTAAGCTGATCCTCGGGTTGAAAATCTGACTTTTGTGGAATGATGGCGCAGGAATCATCAGTCTCTCCGAACCAGGTCTTTAATTGGCTAGAAGATAGTGGCTGATCTTTCCATTATTGCGAACACACAAAGGGCTTCAGTAGACAAAGCTCGAAGTTCCCACTCTCCCTCGCTTCACTCTGAAGAATGATATGGCGAAGTAGCATTCTGGAATTGATTCGCCAACGGTCTCTTTCTAGAGGTTTGAGGAAGCAGTTGGTAAAGCTGACAGTTTCTATTTTCATGGAATGGCCAGTCCGTAGGTTGGACGCCGCGCTAACTACAAGGCTGATCTTAGGGTGATATAAGAAGGAAAGATTCATTTGAACCAGTCAGCGTCAACTCGATCGGTTATATTATAGAGAGTAAATTTATAGGGATCGCAAAATCAAGGTCCCAAAAAAGGAAGACGAGAGTAAGCGCCCTTGGATCCCAAGCCATGACTCGAATGATAACCTTGGGTTTGAATTGTTCATTACTCTAGCACATTTGGAATCGTCCCAACTAAATACATCGCTCAAAAGTGCACCAATCGCAAGCGGTCATCATGTACCATTTTGAACACTTAGCTTTGATCTGCAGTAACCAGTATTCGTTTCAGTCCATTCCCGTAGATGCGCTTTTTGACCTAACTTCATCGATGATCCTAGTACCTTAAAGTCCTGGCTTGGATCTGTGAAGTAAATTCGTTTTTTAGTAGAACCACGGATATTGCCGTACAAAGTGAGCCTTCACCTCAACCTGAAATAGCTGCCTTCGTTTTCGATTCAGCACTTGTATGCACCATTTTCTAGTACACCTGACCTCATACCCTTCCATACACCACCACCCAGACATTATTTCTATCTGTTGGACCAGAGTCGGTCATCTCGAGCGTGCCTTGGTCACCGCTCTCTGAAAAAGATGACAGCAAGAGTTGTTTTTCAAAGGTAGTTCAGCAGATACATTGTACATGAAATAAGTCCGTTCCGGATTGCAAGATATCACTAGAGCCAGTTTTCAGTTCTTCAGTATCTATGAGAAATCAGTATGTTCTGTATCGATTAAAGAAAGTCCAGCTAGAAAAAAAACTGCTTTTAAAGTCGAAGGTGACATATCTTAATACCAGATCATGCATTAATTGCTGGGTGTAACGCAAAGAAATTGTTTTTATGCGTGCCGTACAACAAACTGAATTTTAATTAAGAAATAAAACACGATCAGTTCATTAAGAAATTTGCATAATTCGTACCTGAACAGTTAAATCAAGCATACGAACTCAAAGTCCACATGAAAGTTTGAATGTTTATCCAAATCACAGCACAAATTTCCTTCGATCCAATGTTTATTTAGCTGTTAGTAGAGGAAATGAAATCTTAATGGACACTGAATATGAACTTTCAGTAAAATTAATCAGTCAAGAAGTTATTCAACATTCAAAGTCATATTTCATACACGTTGTGAGTCCAATCTATCGTCTCTCAAAAATGAAAAGTAGCGCATGGAATGACATGGACTCAAACACTCTTGTTGCACTCTTTTTGATCGGAATAACCAAGGCTTATTTACCCTGATTAAATCATAGTTCAAAGAAATGGCTTTTTCTATCCTGAACGCGTGGACGTCGAAAAGCATGCGAAAGAAAATGGCCTTTAGATAGTAGCAGATATGAGGGACAAGTCTGAAGTGGTGTGGCAAAGAAAGCCATTATGTTTAATGGATGTTTTTCCTCCTAACCCTCCTTCCTTATCTCCATTTTAATTTCAAAAGTATGGATTAATACTAATCATAAGCTATGTACACACCTAAATTTTATCGTCTGCGTAAGCCAATTGCTCGAGAACATTTGTGTGAGCTGAAGAAAAGGACAAGTAAGACCTTGATTTCTTGCATGATCAGTTTTCGGTTGTGTACATAGTAGGTTCTTTGACCACCCAACATACAAATCTGAAGCCCGATCAATTCACAAGCTGGCCTCAAATGTAGATTATATCGATGATACAGTGTTTCGAGGTCTTCTGTCCATATAATCAAGTGTCTTTCAACCATTGCTTGCAATCGTGACAATATCAATTAGCAAATGTATAGAAACCGGAAAAGAGGAATTACTCAAGAGCTTATGGGACTCGAGTGCGTGCCCAGAAAATTTCAGATCATTAAATTAAAGCGAATAGAATATTAAGTTGCAATTTAAATGTAGGCTCTAACCTAATAGAAATTAAGGGTTTTACTTCAGGCCGTTTTTAACCCAAATTCATACTACAGATCGAAAAAAGAAAAGATATCAACACCTATTTGACTAGCATTGATGAATGTGGGTGAATGGTTTTAAACTCATGATATCTGGAATATAATATAACCGTAACATTATCGACGTACAAAGCAGACAAGACTTTAGATAAATTATCAGCCTGAATGCCTATTTCGTGCTGCGATAAACCGATTTACTACTAAACAAATTCAGTTTTGCGTATTACTTCTTGCGATAAGGCCAGGAAGCATGTCTTTTCGAAAAGAGATCTCGTTTATTATTGATCAGGAGTAGGCAATGCATGCAGAGCCAAACGCAAAGAATTTCGATTAATTTACTCCAATCGATTAGGCCGATTCCGAGGGTTGAAGTGCCATGGTGTGTACCACAACTAGATTATAGATTCGTGCCCTGATCACACCCTGCTCTACTTAATACCTTGACGATTACTTTATACTGCCATACTCTGGTGTTCTGCTCAGCTTCAAAGTCCCTGAACGGCGAGGACGTGCACCAATCGAATTTCTACTTATTTATGTTGTTAATTATATCTCTACCACCTTAAATTATTTCGAATATTAATAGTTTCATAACTAACCTAAGTTTATCTTTAGCCTCTTTGTCCTCTTTGTCTAAGAGTCTTATCTGCATAGAAGCAAACATTCATTTTACTAGAAATTTGATTTTTCAATGCCACCTTAGAGAAGTCAAAACCGTGCTAAAATTCAGCTGGCAATATCTCGAAATCTCACTTAAACGAGAGGCGAGTAAATATAGTTGAGAAAAGGAGTCAAGATCACGTTTGCCTCTCTTGATTGAAAACTGCTATAAAGTTCGGACTTGTTTACGGAATATGCAAAATGAATTTCCAGTAAGTTGATAAAAAAGTAGCAAAGAGCACCTTTTCACTTTACATGGAAATTCACACAAAATAAGCCGAAAATATGGAAAAGACATCAGGAAATCAGAAAATCCAGCAAAAGCGTTCCAAATTATGCAGAGCTAGAAGCCGTATGGCGCACACAAACCAATCACATTTCGTCAGCTTGGCGCGATAGAAGCGCAGTCTGTTTGGCTCACTGGCCGAGTCAATAAGCTATCGCCCCAGGATTTTCAGCTCAGAGACGACCCATTGCATCATCAATTTGGACTTTAGAACTGAGCATTCGGGGGTGAGAGGGGTGGACAACCAGGCGCCCAAGACTCTAGGATATTTCACGCTACTTCTATTGCTCTCTCTCGCTGAAACAGGAGACAGCTATAACTCAAATCTTACAAGCCTAGAATGTTCCCCTAGAAATTGCTTTCCTGCTTCCAATTTATTCCAAGAAACCATTCTTCAAATTTTGCCGTTCATGCTATGGGAAAGTTAGAAAATTTTAAGATATAGAAATTAGTGTATTTAAAAAACTGCACGGTCCGGCATTCAAGTACGAACATTCAATCAGCCATACCAAATAACCAAAGCAAGGGCAATCTGCTCGATTCCTGCACATGCATCAAATTTTTATTTGTTTTTCAACTAGTGTTCAAGATTAATAACCTTTCGTACAACATTAGATTATGCTAGCAGAAGTACAACTAGGTACAACCGGTAAACGGGGCACGAAGTAAATGACTGGGTTCACGGTCTCAAACTAGGACTGTGCAACCTGCGTGCATGTGGCTATGAATAGAATCTCCGCCAGAAATTTGAAAAGATTTCTGGGGAAGGCATAAAGATTATCTGCATTTAACAATGTCGAGGACGGACGAGGTGCCACTACGAAGTTGAACTGCTACCTGTAATATGGTACCATGCCAGAGATCCGAAGACGTCAGTTACGTCTTTTATTGTCTTCTGTGTTAACTGTTGTATGCTACATGTTATAAAAGCTATTTTTACTTCTGCTGTTCCCCCAATAAGTCCTTGGAACTTGCCCCAATGGGCGGGAAGTAAATAAATAAAATAAAAAAATCTGGCAAATAGCGTCCAGTTAACAACGTAATGACTGAATTCCATCCCTATAGCCGAGAATACTAGAGTTGCGAAAGCGAAATGAACCCTGTTTAGAACGCATGAGGTGACTTTGTTGGTAGAGTAGAAGTCACAAGATCATATGAGAAAAGGGACAGGATAGGAGACTATTGATAAGTAGAATCTACCATTCGGGTGATAAAAATGATCAGTCAGTGACCTCAATCCTGTATTTATCTGATAGCACTGCTACTTTTGATTATTTAATGATTAATAAATGATTCGCCTTAAGCATTGAGGACTTCTTAGACTCCGATCATGGTGAGTGCGTTAGTAGATAGTCTCTTTAAGAGTAACTACTCATTTCGTTAGCTAGTCATACGCATTTAACAGACTAAGACGCCGCTGATTTGGCATTTACCTATTTCAAAACTTAGGTTGTGCTCTTACCATAATAGCAGGGAGATTCGCAATGATTGAACTACTTTTTACATTAGGCTAGGATGTACCCACTTGATTGAATGCTTTGTCCAAAGAGTTTTCAAGTCCAGATACTAAGAATAATGCCGAACGAGAAAATCATTCGTATATCCGGTCACAGAGATGATGATCCGATTTAGAAAGGCCGCGAAAATAAGTGAACGTTTTAGTTTTTCAGTAAAAAATATGTTGCCCCTTCAATTTACGAACTTGCGATAATCCAGTAGAAGGATCGCCTCTCACTCCGTGGCACAGAATCGAGGCTGGAGAATTTATTCTCATCGACCACTTACAGACTGCGCGTTAAAAATCTTGCAACAGAATTGAGTAGATTAATATTTAAAATTTGACCATCGGCAACCAATCAAATGGGTGGACTGATTAAAACCCTTTCCAGAGATTTCACGCATCGCATTACAACGAATCCTAGGCTAATCTAAGCAACGCCAATACATATGCGACCGGTAAAAAACTTGGTTCGTCCATTAGCTTTTGCTTATCCCAAGATTATCCTAATGATGCTGCAGGGAAAATTTGAATAATTTGAAGGACTTGCTAGATGAAGATGAAACAGTAGGCTGTTCACCGACGTTGCTCTAACAGGAAGTGAGGGGGAGCTGATGAAGCATCCCGAGAAAGACTTTTATATTTGCTTATGGCACATCTAGATTCCCATATTTTCGATTGATTAGGAGGGAACAAGTTACTGCAATCAATCAAATCTCGAATATGGCCTTTTAAACAGGACAATACCTTCCTTTATTACAGATAAACAGTTAACATGCCTAGTCGAATTTATCATCCGGCTTCACGAATTCACTCAGTGGCTGGGAGTTAGGAAGCTAGCTATCAAGATGGACGCACATCAATCGCGAGATTTTGGCATTCTGTATTAAAGACCCACTTATTGCAGCAAACGAGCCTTGGTATGCGTTGTTATCCGACTTCGGAGACACATATGTGGGGTTGCGAATGACAAGGCACAACCACAGAGCTTTCCTTCAAGAGCCAGTGACAGCGCAACATCGCCGATTGGAAAAGTGGTGGTATTTGGATTGATACTTGTGTGTAAGCATCCTTTTATTTCGACGATGTCATTGAACGCTCTTAGTAGTGTCTCTGAACTATTCTAGCGAAGCGAATGCATCACCAGTTTCCTTCAATTCTGATCTTCTTCATACTAGATGGTAGGTGTGCCCAAGTTACTGAATAGGTAAATGGTTGTCTACCGCTGAGGACGCTTCAGTTTTTTTGAATAACACTAGCACGCAAATTATGAGTGTCTTACCTCCATAATTTAAGGACTTGATTGACCGAAGTAATTGTGATTGCAATTCCTACAGAGCAAATCAAAAGTTTTCAGCATTTGCCTCATGATTTCCGTTGACATCACAGATCATCAGAATGAAACCCTTCAGATCATTAATGACTAACAAAATGACTAGTAAATACCATAAGTAAAGCAAAATAGTGATTGAATTTAGAGGTGTTTCTATGAAATATCCTAGGTCGCTTCTTTCTGGTAACCAGAGGGGTGAAATGCTGTCCCATTGGCTAGTTGCCAGCATTGCTTGCCTAGCCATTATCCCCAGGTTGAAAACATATCGATTTTAATTGTTCATTGACCTTCAGTGATCAACGAGAGTATTAAAAGATTAAACAAAACTATTTTTAGGTTGTGCCATCCGTAACACTAATTTCATTTTAGAAGTAACATAGAATGCAAGGAGTTCACTACCATTCCCCGACTTTAGAAATGATATTTAAATTCTGGAATTCCATTCCAGGAACAGGCACTCCTGATTCCCACAACGAAGCAACGCAAATTAACTGTTTGACTGCAACTTCGGTTGCGTGGGTGAATGTGTCACCCCACAATGAGTAGTTGGCGATGAGTTTAGGGCCTTGATGGCTGAGTAGTCGCTGCTTCGTAAATTAGCTCCCCGCAGATCACAAGACAACAACTTAGTGCCTAAAATTTACATAAGACGACAGAACTGGCACAGTCTATTTAATCGGCTAGGAGCACACATTTGTAGCTGAAATTTGCGCCTTAATTGAAGTTTTAATTTGAAATTTGTGCTAGTTAATTGGGGATAATGTAGAGCCCCTCGAACAATTAGATGAATCAATACATATTTACAAATTATAAAACTTTTTATAAGCAACCATACATTACTTCCGAGATTTTAACGCTTCCTGTTTGCATTCAAATATTCCTTCGGTCTAGTAGCTTTGCCTTGGACAAACAAAAATATCTCCTGGACTCTTTATCAAGCCAAATAATATGCGAGTATGCAAATTCTCTGATCAGCAGCTATTCACCTGGGCGCAATTTCGAGTCTCAACTTATTGGTGTAGTAAGACGGGAAAAACCTTGTTCCAGTTATTGTTTGACCATTATTTGGTGATTTAAAGGAAGGAAAGAGAATCAAAAATTCCGGAGGTAATAAATCATTAGGAATGTACTTTTTCATTCCTCTAACCCTGGCATCCTCTTTGTTCAGGGATGTAATCTAAGGTCCACCATCCATAGAAAAATTGTTCCGGTGGCCAAACTTTCTGCTTGATCGCCTTTCAAGCTAAAGACCAATTTCCAGTTATGTCTTCTAAATAATTTAGCAATGATGCCGATGCGGATGGCCAAACCACCCCCACCACTACTACTGTCGAAATCGCACTACACTGAAGAACTTTGGCACCCGCTAGGCATTCTTTTTCATCAACTCAGATCTCTGAAAGCAGTTATCCTAAAGCAGCAAAAGGCTTAAGCATCAGACTGCTCCGCTTTTCCAGCCTATAAGTTTTCCAGTTCTTTAAAAGATGCCCTTACAGTTGCCTTTCTTCTCTGAGCCAAAGAGGTCAAGTTTCTAGTGCAATTGTGTCATTTGCGACAGCGTACCACCCATGAAATATTTTAGCGTTTAATTAGACCAGTGAATTCTTTACCGTCTTTTAAGTGATATTTGGAAATTTTCCACTCTGTATCGAACTCAGGAATCTGACACACTGATTTCCTTACTCTAATATCTCTCAAAACTATTGGAACTCATGCAAATGAAACTAAATGGATAAAAAAGAAGGGTTTATGATTAGGTCATCAAACTTGTTGATTCCCACAGTTGTTGTACACTCTTGCCCAGATACCACCGAGGGACTTATCTTTAACAGTCGACATAGAAAGATTAAAGAACTGCATTCGCACTTAAGGAATGACACCAGAAACCGATGACCTTTCAGTAGCTCATTCAGTGTCATAGAGTATCATCCGCGCACCTCATTTTCCAGGGTGGGACAACTGTTTGGAAGACATTTAGCGGCAAGTATCTGTCACGTAGCTACTTGGAGATTGGAGCACTCCATAATTCTCGATTTGGCGGTCCGTATAAGTGCCTTTAGAGAGGCACAAAAGAATCCTTATGGTCTCGAGAACTGACCATGTTGTTGTTTTCACAAAGGGAGAGCTAGATGGCAGCCAAGGTGCGCACAGTACTCATTATTGTTGAGAAAGACTCATGAAGAGTATGTTTATGGTTGTTAACGTCATGAGAAGACATGTTTATCAGGAGGCAAAGCAACATCCAATAGAAGAAATTCTCTTTCTTCCGATGGCAGACTGTTCAATTGCGCTTCCAGCATCGATTATCATCTGTTAGATCTAAAAATACTATGTCTTCTTCTGCTATCAGCGGTGATAAATAACTTGATACTCGGTCGGCATTCCCAAACTTATTAAATGCAACTTAACAGAGAATAGCTTTCAGCAATCAAGGCTTTTTCTTAAGGGAAGATTTGGAAACTATCATCATTTCAGCAACTGAAGTACAGCAGCAAATATATGTGGAAAACGAATTATTGAAAGCCAATAGATGTAAGACTTGTGCCTTATTAAAATAGATGAACTTACTATCATAATGCAGGTTCACAAGACATGAACCCACTCTCATACATTCCATTTATAAGTACTTCGTAATAGACATACACCAAATAGTCAGTATTTTAAGCATTCCTTGGGTCAAAAAAGTAACTTGATTCCTGGAAAAAACTGGGAGGCATGTTAAATAAAGTCGATAATAAAAAACAATTACGAACGGTGGCTTTTGACAGGGTACAATATTGAGCTCGCGAAAGGATTCTTGACGGGAATAGGGATACTAGGTGGATCACAAAAGACAGTACTGCATAGAAGCAAGCGTGATAGTTGATTGGCGTCCTAACTATCAATATATTGAAACTCTCAAGATGAATCGCCTTGAGAACTCTAAGTTTTTCGGTTTAGTTATTTAAATAACAGCGAAACTAGTTCTAAATTGTTGCACAGTCAGAAGTGATTGAAGGATTTTTAAGTCACAGTAGTGGAATTTCCCCACACAACTTCACGAAGATAATTGAAATTTTAATTTATCATTAAATGCCATCTATTGCTGCTGCTGCTGCTGCTCAAATAGAAATTGTTCCGCCAAACAGAAATAGTCCGAATTCAAGTGTCCTACTCAATGGCAACTTTGCGCACTTTTAAAATGCTTGATGGTGGCCTTTACTAACCAGGTTCAGATTAACATTTGCATTGAATATCTTTGCGCAAGTAACTAGTAGACAAAATTTTGCTATTCCAAGTCCGTCTGCGAATGGGTACATTTCAAAATCAGATCAAAAAAAGATCCTCGTCTACCTATTTATTTCTGATATAAATAAAAAGCTATTTATTGACATTCATTTGCCATAACCCCACCATTTCACTCTACCTGACGCTGGATAAGCACAGAAATTAAAGTTGAAAGAAATTTTACCACTGTAGTATATCTCGAACCTTTTCTTGATACGGCATCTAATGCCTCTGAATTTTTTCTGGCAACTGAGTGGCCGCAACGGATGTGAATCCGATACTGTTTTTACTTCCTCTAAGAGGGAGCGTCCTCATATAAAGCAAATGATGGAAGATTCGACCAGGTTTGGAAAATCCAATCAATTAAAATTAATAAGTGGTAATATTGAAGTGGATTTACACTAGAATAAAATAAAGAAAACCTATTACGAAAATATTCGCGGCAAGCATCGTCCTCCAACCGAGTGGACTCAGAAAGGGACATGGGGTAATATACCGACGAAGAACTTCGCTTACCTTCTCAATATTTCATAATCGAATTCTATGGAATTTTCTGGCCTCGCGATTTCATGAGTTTTTTCTGCATGGAAGTATTTTATAATGTATTCGTCCTTTATTTATGCATTCCGGAGCTAAAAAGTTTGCTTACACAATTGTCTTCTTGCTCGATTAAGCCAAAGTGAGGAGACTGCAATCAGTGTAAATTTTTACGCCTTAAACCAAAGTGAATAACTTACGAAAAGCAAAACCTCAGTCATATGGAAAATTTTCACAAGTGCCAACCGCCTTGTTAAATAAATTGAAGCATCAATAAATAACACGGCTTAACCTTCTTTTTTATTTATTCATTTTCTCCCCACCTATTAGGGCAAGTCCCAAGGACTTATTGGGGGTACAGCAGAAGTTGAAATAACTTTTATAGCAATTAAGCACAACAGTTAATGCAGAACAGTAATAACGTTTGTTGACGTCTTCGTTTGTCAACGTTGTACAGGTAGCAGTTCAGCTTCGTCGAGCCACCTCGTCCATATTCGTCGGTCTTTATATCTCCTCCAGAAATATTTCAACATTCTGACGGAGATTCCATTCATATCTACTTGCACGTGCATTCAATATTCCAGTTTGAGACCACGAATCCGGTCATTTACTTTGTGCCTCCTTTACCGAGCTGTAAGAAGTTGTACTTCTGCTGGAATAATCTAATTATGCCCCTGGGGTTACCGGTGGTCACCACGAGGAGGTTGAGAGTAAGTTTGACCACCAATCAATTGGTTAAATTTCCTATGTGTTGCGGACTTTTCCACTCAAAAACAAAACAATCAGGCACTAAATAATAGGTAACAATTTGTCGTGTTTTCTTAAATATGTAACATAAGTTTAAAATCGATGCAATGAAACATCCTTCAGAAATCCAACATTTTCTCTAACGAAAAAGTACAAACTTTCACACATTTGTCGAGCATTCGGTAGGTGATGCATTTCGATGAGTACTAAATGCACTAAAGGCGTGGAATTTAAGTGTGGAAAATTAACAGCGAAGAACTCTATGCAGTTTTAACGTAAGTTGAGGTGAAAAAAATTACTGCTTCCAATCCATAATAGTGATAAACCTATTATACTTGGAGCCGAAGTGATCAGAAACGAGAGTTAAATGATAACTGAAGTAGTTAGTAACAAGATTTCAAGACCGATGAACAAGTTAATGGAAAAATCATGAAAAAGATGCAAAAATTACCTACAAATATTTATATGAACCTGGATGACTAATAAATGAAATAATTCATTAGTGAACTTTGATCTAGCTAAGTGAAAATACACCAATTTTTAAAAGAATGCAAATATTTAAATATTATTTATAACTCTTTAAAGAAAATAGTGCTTATGAAAATAAGGCAATTTATGTTTTAATGGACAAGTGAATAGTTACATACAAAGTGCACTTCCATTGAATCAGAGGCCGGGAGAAAGCATTGATTGGCCATATTAATTGATCCAACACACTTTAATGTCTTAATGATATAATTGTGAGTCAAAAAAGTAGATCAAATGGTTTATTCCATTGAGCTTGCGGGTGAGTCCTTACTATATTTTTTTAAAAATGCCTTTATTTAATGATTTTATTTCAAATCCAGCTTTAAAATAAAATTTTTAGCTTATTTTTATTACAGTCTTTCAACTTGATGTTGATGCCGGCTCTAAACACTAGCCGAATGCTCACACCGTTTCCTCCATGCTCACGGCAATCATTCGCTCATGAGTGGCTACCATTGTATAAATCTATTTCAAGTTCTGTTGGATTTGATGAAAAAAAAACGATAATTTTCTCAGCATCAAATCGCTCACACAGCTCTTTTTCCTCTGTATTGGCGATGCTATTCAACGTTACCGATCGCAAACCAAATTTGCTTAAAGGGAAGCAGCCGAATCTAAAAGAATCTTCCCCTTTAGTGATTCCAACTGGACCTTGTGGAGATGAGTGCAAATCTCAACACCTAATTCGTCCTCCTCTCTTGATTTACAGGGATAAACGTTATGACTCAGATTCCTTCTCTTCGGAAGATTTTTCTTTTGCAACCAACCCCAATGATGTCACAAGCCTTACCTCATCGGATTGGGGAGATGAGGCCTGTGTAGGTTCTCCATGTCACAATTAATATTGATTACCATATATGAACGTGCATTAATATATTCATGTTGTCTATATTTCAGGAAATCGATAAACAAAAGTCGCAGCATGTACAGCTGCTATTTAATGCAATCGACCGAATGCTCTTTGAACCTGATTGTTTGAAAGGTTATGATTTAAATGACCATCCAATCTCTCTCTCGGGCATAAGGAAAAGTAACTTAGTATTCGCGTTTTCAATGGCTTATTAGCAATAAATTGCTAAATTTGATTGGTTCAAGTAGCAATTTTGCTCTGATTTTCCATTTTTACACTTAATCTAGGCGTTGTCAGAAGGTATTTAAATATTCCGACTATGGAGTGAATTCGGGAGATTTTTATCCTCGGAACTAGAAGACGACGATAAAAGTTTGATTGAGAACATAGAAATCAAATTAATATACTGTTGTCGTCGTCTAATTCCTTTTGCTTTAATTCACTTAAAAGGCAAATGCATAACTTAACATCTAATCTGGTGTTAACTGACTTTTCCCAGGGTCAAGCAATAATGGTGAAGTATTGTAAGCTATTTATTCTCATGGTTTCGATACAATAGCGGATTAGTTTGGTCTTTTGACATTAAGCACTTTTTCAGTATGCGCTGATTCAAACGAGTTTCGACTCTTTTCTTTGTTGAAGTATATTCTAGTCTGTTTTTGATTTTTTAATGCCTTCCCATAATAAAAGAAGTGATGTTTGTTGTTTAACAGAATTTAAAGATATTTTGACCGTCCTAATATAAAGAGTGAAAATATAAAATGTGACGAAGGAAACTAGCAACATTTTATCGGCACGTATTATCTTAGTTGAATTTGATATATTTGGGACCACAGTGTGGTGTATTAACACGCTACACAAATGTCTAGTGTACACAAATCGGGAGAGGTGGAAGCAGTCTAGGTTTCGCTGATTTTTTCAGCCTTTTTCATTGTATTCAGCAAACGTTCTTTTGCCCAATCTAGAAAATCTCAGTTTATCCACAAACCCAACTAGTATTGACCTCGCTTCCATGCAGAATCTGCTGCCAGAGTGTCAAGATTGGGCGTCAAGGTTTCCGCACTTTCGACTTCTTGGTTTACAAATCTACCGACCGCCCCCACCACCCCCACCACTACCACTACAACCATCAACACCTACATCACTACCCCTGACGATTCAGAAGTCAACGCTACATAGTCAGAATCTTCAGAACAGATTTATAGGACGTCATCCCGAAGTAACTAGAGGATTTCTCGGATCACCTGCTGTCAAAGAAGTACCACGGGTCAAAATAATTCAGCGGGATGGTGTGCAAGAACAAAAATTTGGGTAAGAATTCCATCACATAGACTAGTTTTACAATGAAGCAATACGAAAATTAAGCTCAACAGTCTCTACTGACTGTCATCAAAGCTATCCAAGTGCTTAAAAATTACCTGGATATTTGAACAAGATGTAGAACAGAGACAGCAGGCGATTCGAAGTATTTTTCATATTGTTTGAGCCCAAGTACTCTGTTTATTGAAGAATATCCTATCACCCTGATCGCCATTCCCGTATACTCTGAATTTAAGGCTTTACTGAAAAATAGCAGATATCACTGGGTTCTTTTAAAATACGATAGCCAGTATCTTAGAATATCCGATGTAGTTCTCGTGAGAGTCAATCTCCAAACACGACTTTGATTAGTTCTATTTGGACACTTATTAGGTTCACAGATCAAATGTTTTTTCTAAAATTTTCATTCCCTTTCACTTTTCAATTTAGTCCGATTTCCAGCTTTCTAGTACTAATGACTTAGATTCAATAGTTCGATTCGAGTGTTGTGCTTTAGTTCATCTCTTTACTCGTAATATTGTCTAATGAGGCCTCTAAACTTGTTTTAGTTCGATTTTACCTTTTAATGGGGCTGGTTTTATCTTAGACTCACCTATTTGTGCCAATTAGACAGTTAATTCTTTTGTTGAATCTTTATCGGCGGAACGAGCCTAGGGTAACACACTTGTTGAGGATCGCTTGTACTCGCTTCTATTGAAGCAAATTTTGCAAATTATAATCTTTGTGGTGGGTGGGAAGGGGAGGGAATCGGAGCGGCTTAAGTACTAATCAGACAGAATCTGTACTGTCTAACTTTCACATATTGCCACACTTCTCATAGTTATCCTCTCCAAATGAAAGTTTCTTTTATTCTCTTCTAACCAACTACTTCTACTCCTTTTTCAGTGCAGCTTCAAGGTAAATCCAAAACGTTTCTAGAGGTGCTCCTTATTAAAACGGAAAGTAATACTGCCCTCTCCTTCGAAATGCCCTTCAACGCTCTGCTCTTCGACTCCGATTTTAGGATCTTAATGCACCTAAGTTGTCTTCTCCCCGTTAGATCAAACAAATTTTAGCGCATTTAGATTCCTACATATCTCAAACACTGCTACAGGCGATTCGTCTATCGAATAAATTATTTAGAATGAGCTATTTAAGTCCTGCGCAGGTAAAATTACTTCCGAAATCCAGGTAGGACAACTTCGATTAGTTTCTCCAAAGAAGAAGTTAAAACCAATAGTCTTCTTTCCTAAGTTTTGTAGAAATTGCTGATTTCCACGGCATTTTGGTGGATCTGCAATAAACTGTCGGGTTTCCATTATCTTTTAATGTGTCCACATATCAGCATTTTAAAATGGACGTAAGAGATTACATCTTTATTCTGACAAGACGAGAATCTTTGTTCTTCTCTAAGTAATATTGAAACACTGAAATCACGATTGAACTAAAAAGTTGTAGCCCAGATTTTTGGACATTTTCCAAATTTCATCAAGTTCAGAAAATAACAGAGCCACAATATGCTTAAAGTACGTAAGGGATACATCTTAGATGTTAGAGCCCCAAAAGATGGGGGATCTGAAAAATAATCAGCCTACTTTGATATTTTTTTTGCTTATTTAGTTCCGCTCTGGTGATTCAAGGTCATCGGATCCCCACACCAATGAACGCTACAACAACTTGGCTTAGTCATTCGCGGGTAAACTGGGACAGATCAAGATTTAAAGCCTTTAATTTGACCACGCGAACACAGAATGATCTCGTCAGTGGTAACCGAAACCTTCTTTCGACTCTCCCAGAAGAAATGGGGCTTGAAAGAGGAAGAAGACCATTGAGCACTTCGTAAGTTGGAAAATATTTTGATCTCAGGGTTCAGTAAGACCAGAGTCAGTTGCTTGTGGAGAGGATTCCATTACTAGAGCAAAGATCTTGTTACACAGACTCTCACCTCGCCTAGGCCATAGTTATTCTGGTCCATAACGCTACAGCTACGACTTCAAACAGTCGTACTTTAATGTGCCCCTTTTCATCATCAACTGCAAAGCTCTGCATTTGAAGTTGCCATTTCTTGGAACAAGGTTTATTTGGTAAACTGGGGTGATATAAGCGTGGTTGATCAGTTCCGAATCCATGCTGTGGTTCCCTCTCTCATGATTATAGAGTCTACTCATTTCCTCGTCTCAACAACTGCTTTGGTTCATCTGTTCAAGAATGCCACTGCTCGAATCCCTTCTTCCATAACCAGTCGGTATTTTAGTAACTGGTATTTTAGTAACTGAAGACGCTATCCTAGATTACTGTTTGGGCAGATAATGAGGCGACAGCAGAACAGCAGTTGAAACTTAGCGAATTATCGGGAATTGAAAAGACAAGTCTGGACACTCATTCTGTAACTGGTTGTTAGACTCTCGAATCTCTGAACAATGACGCCAACGAAATCGCTTGAGAGAATTCTATTGTATCAGAATTCTCAAAATCATTTATAAAAGATAGGTTAAAATATGGTAGGTCAAAAGGAAATGTTTTGCAGCAATCATTACAAGTCAAAGAAATTTCTAAATAACTTGCATTCATTGCATATCCTCTCGGATCGCCATTGTCAATAGGCAAACATAGAAAAAGTCTTAGCTGCTACGGATCAGAGTGGATTAAATGACTATAATTTAGTAATCGCAATGGATGCACCTATTTGAATTAATAGCAGAACTTCAACCTGCCACATGCGGAGTTATACATGGGAGTACGGCAGCAGCTTAGACTTTCGTTATTCATTTGGATCTTCCTTTTCTTGTGGATTTATTGTAGCAGCGGATTTTATTGGGTGGCAATCAATTTGAATTTTACTAGGTGAAGCGAGGGATAGCAGCAGTTCCTCTGCACTGCAGATCTGGAAAGTTCTGGCTAATTGTCACATGAAGAGCTTTATCTCTTGAAATTATCTACTCTGCTTATTTCAAATATCTGCTCGTTCTGCGGTAGCGAAAACTTTTTGTTTTATCACAAGTATCCCTACACTATTGTACAAAAATTTCGCTCTATTCCACTGCACTCCATTTTGACCATTTAGATCACATATTAATATGCTGTGTGGCACTATGCTGATATTATGGAAAACAAAATGGCGCCTTATTTGAAAGTGTTCCACTTCAGTGGACAATTTTTGATTTTACTACTATACATCTAATCTTTTCACAATGTCACTTTGTGTGTTTCATGAAGATAGTAGCTGCCCTTACGATGACTAATGAGAAGGTTACTATTATTGAGTGGCTAGGTGTTAACCTTATCAGTTTCGATAGTTTAATCACTATCAAAACAGGTAATCCTATTTTCTAACTAAAGAAGAAGTCCCCCTCGTCCAACCAATCACTGGGCAAGTAGCCAGATCAAAACCACTACGTGCAGATCACCTCGGCGCAGAACCACCAGATCACGAGACCCCCCAGTCACCAAAGAAGCACTAACTAGAACTCTAGTTGAAATGCTTCTCACCGAAGCTTTAACTGCTTTGGAAGATTCAACTCTTCAACTCAGTAAGCATTAGAAATATTGTTAGTTTAAGACAGAAATGGCCATGTCTAATTACAGTCTGCCTGCATTAAAAGACCCATCACTGAATGAATCCAAGGCTATTACAGCTAAGCTGACCAAAAGCATTTCAAATTTGAGTTCGCGAGAGCTTGAAGGTGAAAAGGGCTCGCGCTTGTCAGTGACACGGGACCAATTCATACCTACCAAAACACCGCCTCCTTCAAGAAACCGTCAAAGGCAAGATTTTTCATGGATTTGTTTTTGAAAAAATAAATTTATTTGGTAATATTGATTCTCACTTGCCCCCACCATTTATTTCTTTATATGGAACAATGAATATTAGTTTGTTTAGCCTACTATGAATTTTCACATTCCCCTAAAAAAGATGAAAATTTTTGAGCCATTCACAATATTCTCCTGAAAATAGCGGAATAATATGATTCTATCTGATAAACGGTAACCTTTCCGGAAAAAAAGTTGAGATGCAAAAAAATGAGATAACTAGAGTTATCGAATCCTGATTTCACTGGCTCCGTTGTTATTGCAAATATTAATAGAGGGTGTTTGCTGATCATGAAAATGGAGCCATCTTCAAAAATCTAACCCGAAAAGTGAAAGGGCTCAATAAATTCAAAAGCAACGGATCCACCCTTATTTCCTCGTATCTAGATTCTTACAGTGAGCCTCTTAAATGCCTGGGATCGATCAATCTTGAGATCATCTAAGGCAGGTGATATAACCCGTTAAATGAACATCGGTAGTGCCTTTTAACTGACGGCTAGTATTGATGGTCACTGATAGAATTTACAGCCACTTATAATTACTTTAACACTCTGCTAGCCGAACACTATATTTTTGATTTACAGAAGAAGCTCGGAGTCTTCAAAGAATCTGGTTCTCTCTGGAAAATCTTTCCATATCCCAAAGGGATCGAGTAACACAATCACAAGAACCGCTTCATTATCATCAAATACTTTCAGCCATGAGAGCCAAAACACAAGGTTCACAACCACCTGGCCAGTTCGATCGGACGTTCGGCGATCACCCAAGTCGCGCCTTGACTCATCCATGCTATCTCCAATCAACAATGGACGATTGAATATTTCTGATGGAAATACAAGATCACAAACAATTTCAACGCTGCCGCCAATAGTAATGCCCGTGGCAAAGACCCATCAGCGCAGGCGTATGCCAGCAAATGAGGTCGCTTTGTTACCCCCTCTTTTTAATTCTACTTCCCACATTGCGAGAAACTACTGCTACTCAACAAAAGTGGTGTTTCATCATGGAGACAACGCTGGTCAGACTACCCTCGTGGAACACTCATCAAGACTCTCTCAGGGTAAAGTGAATCACTCGCGATCACGGTCGCTTGCAGCTAAGGTACTCAATTCCGGTTAAAATGAATATAATTTATTTCTGCCATAAATTTAAGGACATATAGTCTTTTTTAAAAATTCCTTCAGTTTTCCCCGCATTCGTCTAAAGCAACACAAATTCAATATTCTGTGGCTATTTCAACCCAACGACAAAGGCCAACAGATTCAATTTGGTGAGTTGAAAAGCGTCTGATGCAATTCAAATTGAATGAGTTGATATGGCATAGGAATAATAGTGATGATTTAAGATGAGCAGGCAAAACCCAAAATTTTGGAGTGGGTGAGCTATCTTAGTCCGGTGAAAAAATTACCAATAAGTATATCAGCGATAAGTGCGAATCCACTGTTTTACATAGTTAGTCTGACTTTCTCCTCAGCATTATAGCATATCCTATTGCTGATAGCAATAGAATAGCCATTGGTATAGATAGATATGTATATATGAGCTTGGAAAAGGCAGTACTAATCGTGGTATTTAACCTTTATCAGAATCATTTTTTACCAAGAGAATGGTATTCTACTCCAATACCGAGTCAAAATGAGTAGGATCAGGGGGGTAAACCGGTCAGTAGTGCTCGAGAGTGTATGGAGTGCTATTCTGGATTTTGTTAGACTTGTTCTATTGATATTCGTTCAATCATTATTTGAAAATTTTCTTATTGGTGCAACGATTTTTCCTGTCCGAGCTCCTTTGAACAAATTGATAATTTGTCCATGACGAAATAGTTCAGTCAAACTAAGTCTAATATAATTCAAAGGTTGCCGTTATAATTGTCACTGTTGAAGACTTTTTTCTGAAATAAGGAAGATCTGATCAATGGTTTGATCCTTGATTCGAAATTTCTCCAGCTGCATTTCATCGACTACTGATATACACTCGGCTAATTGATTTCATCGCCTGCAAGAGGCTTGATTTATCTTGTGGTTTGAAATGCGAATTCAGAGGGCGATGCTGCTTATCTCACCTGATATGTAGTCGGGTGAACCAGGCTCAAGAAGAGAAAGTCAAGTTAGAAGAAATGATTCAGGTAAGTTTTCCGCGTCTTGGTGGACTCCAGTAAGAGCAGTCGTATTCGAACTCCCGCGTTTGCATCGCCGAAGTTACAATACATAGCTGGTCGACTCCACAGAGTAGGTTAAGAAATTATGGTGTATTTTTTTGGAATGCATTACTTTGTGAATATAATCACCAGGCGGCTGTTTGAATAAAAAAATTTGGATTTAATAGATTCATAAATTCTTTGAATTCGGCTGCAGGGAACCCAATAGATGTATGATTGATCGAATCAGTTTCTTTTGAGTATTTTTAGGCCGGCAAGTAATTTGCAGTGTTTACAATAATTGTCCATCTCCATGAGGAAAGGTTCCTTCCTTAGGGTTCACTAGTGCCGGTTTATCTTCTCGCACACTTCTAATCTCTTCTGGCCTACGTTTCGATTCAGAAGCAACAAGACATGTAATCCCTTGAGTCGTAAATCTTCTGTTTTTAGTGCGGCACAGCAAAAGATTCTTCAACAAGGAGAGTTAAAGAACATAAACCACTTTCGTTCTGCATCTTTGTGCATAAAGCAAATTGACTAACGTTTTTTTTTGGCAGGCGTATTAGTTATAAAGAACATCAATGCTGAATTAGGTTTTACTCGAAATAAAGAAGACAATCTTTGGTTGTTCATTTGGTCAACGGAAACTCGTCTAATTATTGGCAGTTGGGGTCGTCATCTAGAGGAAATCCATCTCTTTCATTAGTTAGACATTCAGCTTCTTTTTTAGCCCTTAAGTTTATCCTGTTCTTCAACAGAAAATATGTGCGTTGAAAGGAATAACAAGACAGGCCTTGTCAGCCTTTCTGAAGACATCAAAGAATTGGAGAGGAACTGACACCGATGAATTCTAGTTGAGGAAATAAATACCAGTATCAAAATTGCAGATTTTAAAGTTGCCTTTCGCTTTATAAATAATTTGATTCGTTTCTCTTGAGCCACTTTTCTGTTAGTCACTTCCGCTCAGTTTTCTATCCTTAATATGGACTCTTCTCTTGAAACATGGCGCTATTCTGCCTATATCTTTGCGTTTTCGTTGGCGTCAGTTATTTCAGACAGTTTTTTATTTGAATGCGGCATTTTTCTTTACTTTATGCTTCTTTTGCTGTAGCTTGGACCTGTAAGTACGAGGCCAAGGAACAGTCAAATGTTCAGGCCCCACTTTTTTACAAGAAGATTTCGCTCCATTATGTAAGGATGCTTAGAACTTAAATCTCCTTAATTTTAAAGGAGACTGGTCAGAGTTGTCAAATAATAAAATGATCAGCTCCAATCAACAAACCCGATTATTTGGTAAAAACCTGTGTATCTTTCATTTGAAGTATTCGTTATTAATTCATGGGATTAACCTTTAAATAACAGGAATTTTTACTCAGGGTGTATTGTGTAGATACTCCAATTAATTATTCAGAGTCAATACCTTCATTGTATTAGATGACAGCGATGAATTAAGTAAGTCTGTCATTTTATGAATAACCGCATGGGCGTTAACTGCTCGCCAATAGAACTTTGCTGGGCGTATCACATAATTTTGATTTTTCGTTCCAACAGTAGTTTCGAACTAACGAATGTGCCTTCCCCTATGTTTGAATTTAGACCAAAATGGGGACCAACATGAGGGTGGAAAACGAGATTTCCATCTACAGTTTCTCATGCCTTTGTTTCATAGACCTCACCTATCCCCTTGTGCAAGACAACGAGATGAGACAACGCGACTTTATGTTTATGTAATGTAAATAAATAAACATTACAAAATGAATGTTAAATACAATTCCTCATGACCATGAGTCCCTGATATTCGTGTTGAAATCGCCCAGCCAGGAAGTTAATATCAGAATCCTGTACATTTAATTTGGTTATTTTCTGGTTCAGTATAAGGAGGAGTCAGGGCACTTAGTAGTAGGGTAAACATTTTCCATGGCAAAACTATCACTAAACGAATATAAAATGAAGACAATGCATCGGGCTAATTAATAGACGCCAATTTATTAAAGTTTAAAGGGCAACGCCAGGTAGAGGATGCGAATTATCTAAAAAAACTGATAGCACTGGTCAAGTTAGTAAAATTGTTTCTGAGAAAACCATTAAGCATGAGAAGGAAATCTAGTGAGGGGCTCAAACGTCTTCAAAGTATATACTGCTCTTTGAAGCTAGTGGCGAAATTTGTAGGCATTTTATGGGATTTGAAAACAGCATAAAATACTAGAGAGCATAAAGTCAAGTGTAAAAAGTAAAATAACCAGAGCAGAATAGTTTTCCGACTTTCTGAGTCGTTTGTTAAAACTATCTGCCACCCCTAAGACTGGCAATGCAATAATTATTCTACATTGAAGCTATTAGCCTATACTTATGGATGAAAATCATATCCATATCGAAAACCAAGCCAAGGTGAAGTTTATCTGACTGATGGTTTCATCATGGATCTTGAAAATATGAAATGGCGGAAATAGTAACCTGATAAAGATATCGGAAGAGTAAGTGGTAAAATTCGGCATTAACTGCTTAGTATATGCACGCGCTGATGCGAAATTTTGAATCCACGGTGTCTACTCAAAAAATCAAAAATATTTCTTCATATAGTTGTGGATAGAGTTGGGATAAATAAAAAGCATTCAAATTAAATGATGAATGCTTTAAAAAGCATAATCGCATGAGATTCATATTCACAAATTACTTTGTTTTAAATATTATATAACTGTATAGTTTTTCACTCAAGCTTGTGATATTGCAACCTGAAGATGATCTCTTCCGATTTACTCTTTCTGCGGGAACCAAAATGGCTTTTAGGCGAATTGTCAAAAGATCGTCATACATTGTGAAATTGGAGAATTTAACGCAAATTTTTAGTTTCAGTAGTACCTTAAGTAGTGCGGAGTGAAATGAAGGTTTGTCTGTTCTACCGCTAGCTGCATTCTCAACAAGTTAAGATTCAAGCGCTAAGGACTAAAGCAAAGTCAGGGATAAGTTGACTCGCAGCTCATCTGGGTTAGGAGCAAAGGCCATCAAGCTAATTATCCATAAACAAAAGTCACATGAATGTGGGCCAATACACCGAAAAATAAGATTTAGGTATTTAGAGAAAAACGGAAGAAATAAATTTTGACAACATTTCCCCAAGATGCAAGATCCAGAAGATTCCCGGTTGATTGGAAAACTAACGTTCGTTTTCATACATTTCCTTACACCGAAAAAAGTTCCAATTGGTCTCTGAAAGATACTTATAAGGAGCAAATATTGAAGCACAGAGAAAAAAAATTGGTTCACTATAAAACTCACCTCTCTTCACTTGATTAAAAGGAACTAGCTATCCTTCGTCATACTCAAAAGAACTGAAAACTTCGTCACACTAGCTGAATAAAATATCCCTACTTCACCTTAAGTGATTCTTAAGCTTTCTTTTAAAAGTATAATATATTCTGAGGTTTTACTAAACAACTATTTACAGTAAATTCTATCTGAAAAAATGAACTAAAATTCACTTAGATAAAGGTTACCTTATCTGGAAACATGTTTGTAGAACAGTTTATTTTTCTTGATAAACTAAAATGGCGCCCCCTTGTTCTTAAGTCCTTCAAGGTCGTGTTGGCGGCTACCCAGCGAAATTACCTGATTGTTCGGTTTAGTTCACAAGTAAATGTAAGAATATGATTATTGCAACACACTTTCATAAATGTCATAAATTATTTTTTTTGCTATTTGCAGTTTTGATTGTTGACGATTCATAGCTATCCTAATGATTTTATTCTGTCTTTCTCTCGTGTCAGCAGACGTAAAGTTTTGCTTATTGTTCAATTCCCACAACTTTTTCTCATATTATAAAGCTTTTTGAAACTGATTCACTTGCACTTTTTCACTCGTTCATGACATCAAATGCTGTAATAAAATATTGTTCACCCCGGCGCATGCTATATTCGTTATTGGGCACGATATTTTTAGCCTGAATATATGAAAATAAATGAGGAATCAAATATTTGATCTTTTTTAATGGTTTTTAAATTTCTGAATGATCTCTCTCTTTATGAAATGGCTCCCCAGTGATTTACTCCAGCTGTTTTTATCACCCACAAAATGTTTTTGTGATTACTTGCGATGGAACTGTAAAATGCTTAACATGTAACGCTTAGATATTTACAATCATCCTTTTTTAAACGTTTATATTTATTTAATGATGCTCATATTCAGTAGAAGTTCTGTTTACCTTAGTAAATGTCTCGCACAAATGTCTCGGAAACAGATGTTCACGGTTCATAAAGTATACCACTACTGTTGCTCAATCTGCTATATTAATTTCGTCATTTCCATAACAATCTGTTCATATGTTTCAAGCCTCTTTATTGCTCCGGCTTCAAAGGGTAAAAATAAAGCCAAACGAATTCAGTCGTTCCCATTCACCATGTATTCTAATTGCTCAATAGCTAAATTGTCATATTTGGGACTGTCTTTTTTATTTCTAAATAAAGTATTTTATCGACACTTGATTTATCTGTTCTCAAGTGTAATAAGTAATTCCAGCCTAAAATGATATTTCTGTAAACTTCAGCCTCCTCGTTAGACCTTTTGTTAAATTTCATCTTGTTTTTTATTACCTTATTCGGCTGAACGGGATCGGTCGTGCGCTTTCTGATACAACAATGACATAAGGTAATGACTCCACAGTAAAAGAGGTCTTAATTAACAGTGGAGTGCTCTAAGCGTCGTTAAACTCAGTAATAGTTTTCATTCTACCAAAACAGACTGCCTTAACCGTCGCTGATTTTCATCGTCACATGAAATTGTATTCTTTGTATTGCATCCAAAGTCGAGTTCTCATCTGCTGTCTCTATTTCTCCTTCTCTCACCCACCCTCTTCCTTGCTACTATTATCAGCATGCAGTAGCTCAGTATTCATATGAATTTTTTATAACCTGCAATCGAACATCTCCGCTCCTACCTAATCCACATGGATGGCACAACCTATTCTGAATGAAGGATTCCCACACTCCACTCCATTTTTGCCTCCTTAAATCTGTTGAAATAACTTTCTAAGGGCTTTTTTCATCAGACCTTATCATCATGTTTCGCCCATATTCTTTACCTCATAAGTGGTCTTTCCATCAGAATCACCTCTCCTCTTTGAACTGATGCCCTTAATTGAACGAATGTTTTCGCTATATCATTTTCTTTTTGTGATTCACCCCTTCTCTTCCTTCCATCCGATTCTGATGAGAACAAGGATAGGGCGGGGCATAACTGTGCTTCTTCGAAATCAGGGATTCCTCACTAATTGCGTTTTACTATTCACTAACATGTCAAGCTTCCTGTCAGTTTTCACTTCAGTGGTGACGTACTGTTAATAGTTTATTTAGTAAGACACATGTCTCACTGACGATCGACATTGATGGAGAGGGGTATATAAGGAGCTTTTTATTAGAAATCAATCACTGTTATGGAAAAAAATATCATTTCCTTCACATATGATATTAAATAAGTTCATATTTTTCCGAGGTCTGCTTAGTCATTTGATATACTATGTATGTAGATCTATAATCTATCATTGATTCGTTCTGGTTTACATTCACTTGCATGATTTTAACGGAACGTTTCACACATCTCATCCCTCTTGCGCCGATATTTCGAATTTGGCTGGTGCCATTCATTTTAATACAAGTGTCAGATAAAAAGATGTTCTGGCAATCCTAGTCTTACAGCAAAAGGGAAGAAACTTTTCCCAAATGAATGCAGCTACCCCGTAAACAAGTAGAGTCATTTACTTTTGCTATTTTGCATTCGTTTTAATGAAGAATTCGTGTTTGCTTTATTAATACCAGTAAATGATTGTTTCAAGCAGACGCATAATTTTTTTATTTCTAATTTCGTATGAAGCACATAATGGTTATCCAGATTTATTAATGAAACTAGCCGAGATTACAATGGTAATATCTTTCCAAATTTCAGCAGGTCGACTATTTTATAAGTACATTACTATTCGGTAGAGAATAAAAGTAAACTCGGTGGATATTTGGCGAGCTGGACTTTATCAAATTAGTTATAAAAAGGATGTGTCAGGATTGAAGAATACAGTTAGGTCTGCTAGCAGTTTGATCTGTGCTTGTATTCATATGAGCGCCTTACTGATCTTACCAATTTATAGGAGCAAAATCGAGCAGACAGGCGACCAGACGCGGCAGTCACAACTTCAGCAACTAGCTGCTGAAAAAAAACCGGAAAAGAGAATCAACAAACGGTTGCAGCGGACTCAAGCTCAGGTCAATGAGGTGGTGGACATTATGCGTGTTAATATCGAGAAGGTCCTAGAACGCGATAAGAACCTATCACAGTTGGATGATCGAGCAGGTGAGACGCTGAAATCTGCTTTTAATAACTGAATCGTGACCTTTCTTAGCATTTCGATTTGAAGTGCATGTTGATAGTACATTCATTAAATTCTTCCCATAGCTACATTTTTGATGAGGTCCTACTTTTGACCCAGGGCCTGACTAATGGTTCTTCTGGGGTTAGTACCATCAGATTCATCTCAGCATTTGTTAGGAGAACAGATAACAGCCAGAAAGGTAAGGTAATGCAGGAGAATAGAATGTAGATTCAAGTCATCACCATTCTTTCGCTCTCATTTGAGGTGGTAAGTCATAGCTTTCGATGTTTTAAAATTCGAGTAAAAGTCCAAGAAGATTTGAAATATTTAGAGGCGGACGTCAGTATTTATTTACAAATTTACCTGAGTTGGGTCATTGTGGTCCTGTCTAAAGTGCTGAACGTTCGCACAGAGCCGCAGTTAGCTGCTCTTAAATTTATTCTTCTGATCTCTGATGACAGTAAGGTAGTTTTAATTGAATTCACCAATCACTGAGAAACGGCACTACACACTTTGAAGGCGCAAGACTGGTTCATATTTTCGGGTGATGAACTCACTAACAAATCGGCACGTTCCATATTTCCACAAATAGCTCCTTTAGTGTGGCTGAGAGGTATGGTTTGATGCTCCTGAGGAGAGTGCCTTTGCGTCGCTTCAGCTTGCATTTTGTACCACCACTTGCTCTGAACGCCAAAGCGAGCGCTCAATCAATTTCGCTTCCTTTCCTCTACTCCCAACCTACCTACGTGGCAGTTTAAGGTCACTGAATTCCCGCATGTATGCGTTTTGTGCTTACTTCTCGCAATCTGTATCCCATGCCGCTGCAGTTAAGATTTATTTCTGAGTTTATATCTACCCAAGGCCTTATTTTAGGATGAAATATCTTGTAATTTTATTGTTTTATGGAAAAGACAAGGGTAGCACCAAAGCTTCGATTGTAGCACTGCTGCACTTCTCGACAGACCTGGCTCCATATAAATCAATTGTTCTTCAAAGGACCAGTTTTTGTGCTCATATTTAAGACTGTCTAGTCTCAAGCTCCCTTATTCCGTTGTCCGTTGCGACATAGGTAGCGACCCAGCTTATGTATACTAGTTGCTTTTCTACCCATGGACAATTATTTGACATCGAATATTTTTCCTCTCTTGGTAAGCATTCCAATCGGTGAGTTCGACGCTTTTGGGTGCAGGCACAAGAGCTGTCAAAATGAGCAGTTTACTAGGTGAACCACAAATATATCATTGCTTTCATAGCATGAGACTTATCTTGTGGATAATAATGCTAGCGATAATAGTACAGGATTTAATTGAAAGAATTGGGCTTTCGAGCATTATCTTGAAGAAGGTGAATGGCCCTCTCTCATTAGGCTCTCCCGATGGAGACCAATATTGGCCAGCGAATAATCAATCCGAACACTAGCTGTACGCTAGTGGGTTTCGAGCGGGTGAGTGGTACCCCGGTCGGATGCACGCCTTGTTGATATTTATTCATTCGAAGATTGGTACGTAGAATCTCAACCATATTAAATAATTAATTCTCCTATATTGCAGGTGAGCGTTAAATTTTCGCTCTTCCTCTTTTTCCTTTCGATTTGTGGCGGTGAGAAGTGTCATTATTCCAATCATAGAACTGGACGATCTTTTAAGTGTTTTCATCAACTCACCTTTTTAAGTAGCTCTTCGATTGGTATGGAAAAAAATTCCTATACTGTCTGTTCGCTGGACCCTTTGAATTAGGTTGATCAGTGTCATTTCCTTAAATGAGCCTCTTATTCTTCATTTGACTGTTCTATACATCCAGTTTGTGCCTATCGATTGTTCAAGCTTCAGTATTCTTCAAAATACATACTTTGCAAAAAAATCTCCTCTGATTTCAAGGCAATATTTATTTCTGAAATCTTTGGTGAACTTCCACCAGCAGACTGCCAGATTTTATGTACTTCATCATTGTCCATTTGATGTCTTCGCTACGAAAAGCTGGCTAAATAGAGCTGACACATCACCCGACGGTCTTAGATTTAGTCAGACATTTTTAATGAGAGAAATAATAAACACATAAATTCCCAATCGATTGAGCGGCTCCCTTGAAATGTCTTAAGTCTTCAGCTAGCCCCAGAATCTGATACTCAGCCGCTACAGAAGATGGATATCTGCTTGGCTCATTAGAAGACGTGACCTAAAGTCTTCTCTCTTTGTTTGAATGGTCCCTTCTTACCTTCCTTTTTTCTAATGAACTTATCGACTCGGCAGTCACTTGTTTACATACTGCCAGACCTTCTGATTACATCTAAACTGAGTTATGTCTGATTAATGGCGTCCCTTTCTTGAAGGCATCCGGATGAGGGAAATATTCTGTGGTAGTTGTGGATAGAAGAATAAATTTCCAACTAGTTATCTTGACTGTTGCGATCGGCGAATGTTACATCAGTGCGAGCGTTGTGTATCACTAAAAATAAATAATTAAAACAGCAGCACTCATTAAAGATATGCGTTTTTTTTTATTTGGGCCCCTGCGGATGATTAGTTAATAGATAAACTGCGTGGAGCGTTCGGTGTCTTCACCGCACCTTCACTTTTTCGGTATTTACTTTGAGACTTCTGAGACTTCTCACTCGAATATTTACCTCGTCTTCTTCGTTGTCCTTCCCGCCTATCGCCTATCTATCGCACTTGATTAAGGCCTTTCCCTTGCTAGTCTCCCAAGGATCCACTCCTTAGACCAATTTCACCAGAGGCCAAAGCTCTAGAGTTTATTTATTTTCGTCTCTCACCACAAATTTTTTAGACCACAGCATGGAATGTGAATGACTTCACTCCTCGCTTGGGAGGTGGGGCTACTTTTCGGAAACGTTCAATTCATTACTTGTGAATAAATTCTCATATTCTTCAATTGATTTGCCACAATGAATATTCATAGATTATTTACAAACCCAGCGACACTCCCCTTGACTAGAATACTTCTGGGGCATTCGGCATCCTTCGCTCAAAGGAGGGACCTAGAGTTCAAGCACTTGGCTGCTCGTTATATTCTTATCAACTGTTGTGTCAGACACGTCCAGGCTGACATAAAAAGGCAGACCCTGAAGGAGTGCGTTGAATAAGGTCATTAACAGAAGTATTCACTAACATGCTAATTGAAAGAGGCACGTGCATATGTAAAAAATCCATGCCTTCAGTCAGATGATTGGGAGCTAGTAACTAATTAGTTCGGTTCGATAGAAACAACGTTCCCAAGGAATTTCTATTTTTCTAGATTCTTTCATGCTTCTCTCTTTTCATTTGTTTTGATAGGAACAGAACCTCTGATAAGTAACCCTATACACTTTTCTTTCCATAAATGTAGCTTTTAATGAGAACATAAAAAACCAAACTCCTTATCATATAACTGTTGATGGAAATTATAATCACTTAAAGAAAAATAGTTTGTCTTATTGTAAATTTAAGCTGATGGTTCATCCTGAATGGCATATGACGTTCTTTATCCATTTCGGGCTGCCGCGTATCAGGCCTCCGTTTGGGAAGAAACACAGCGCGGCCTTTTTGAAGGCAGAACAGTCGACAAAGTTTTTGGTGCATTAAGCTTAAATGAATACATGCGTAGAAAATCAATGAAGTGCATGACTATTTGCCTAGATTAGACTGTAATATCTAACGAATCTTATTGTGATTAATCAAAGACAAGAAAGGCGATATGCGCCATCGTGGTTACAAGGTCGGGGATTGATCAGCCTTGAGTTAGGATGCCTGTTACTTAAAGTGCCGTGAAAGTACAGAAGGATAAATTTCTTTTCCTCGAATCCTATATCTTTTAGAAGTGGTAGCAGTGACCATACTATTACCACTACTACTACTACTCTGACTGGTCATTACAGCAAAAATTTACTTTCTCCGTTTCCTTACTTACTTGCTCTTTCTAGGAGGACAATATCTACAGTCGTCCTTTTCAAAATGACTGTTTCTCTCAGAAGATCGAATTTTTCCGGTTGATACGCTACTATTTTACACTGCTTCGCCCCTTTCCGATGATCACAAAATCGCAGAGTACATACATAATCGTATCAAAACCTGCAGACAAAGTCAGGAACACAATACCACTATTTTCCTTATTTCTTTTTTTCAATGGAGCGATATTCTCATATAAACTGCTACGATCCATTTCCATTCTTCTAGTTGCAAGAGCGGCAAACGTCCATTTGGGTGTTTTTAGACCAATAAATTCATGGCTTAAATGAAACATTGTTAAAATTTCTGAATTTCCATTGAGGATGAAATAGTCTTAGGACTGGTCAATTTAAAGATTTGACTAATAGGCAAATTATCATGTGACGCCTCTCTTCATTAAGAATTTTTTATTTGATTTCGCGGTAGCTTAGGGAAATACTTCTCCTTTCTACCAGGTGGTTTTTATCAAAACGCCACCTTCTCCGACACACGCTTCCTTTGTGCAGCTGAGCGCATTCCTTCAGCTCTCAAACATTTGCTTGCGTAGCATCAATGTATTATAAAGAACTTGAGTTAAGGAAGGTTACTGAAACGAACAATAAAAAATGGTTACATATGGGCTTCTTTATCAGAGGCGCCAAAGTACCTTTCCTTTCACCAATAAAGAGTAAAACGTTTTTCTTGTAAAGGAGATTTGGGCTAACGTTTATGGTTTGGTGCAACGAAGGTTCTAAATTATTTTAAAATTTGGCCAGCCAGATCCAGTGATCATTAACGACAAAAGCGGACAATGTTTGACTAGTCCATCTACAATAACAGCTAAAAAGTGAAGATGGATTCGCAATGTCTTATTTGAAGGTCAGGTGAACATCGAAGATACGAAAGTGCGGAAATATGAAAAAAAGCGTACTTAATTGGGCAGTTTCATGGTTAAATTCATCTTTACTGAATGACTACGATATGACTCCTTCATTGATTGCGGAAGAGATGAGCTCGAAAAAAAACAAGAGCTTGAGAAGGAAACTACTTGCTTGAGTATCGCTTCGTATTCACCCTCAGATTGCCCCAGATAGATAGGTGACTGCCTAGTTACCCTTTTTAAGGAAGTCCTATTTGTTGTGAAAATATCAGAAAGTTCCTCCCTTTGAGAATTTGAAATTCAGGTAAACGAATCCCTGTTGATTCTTCTCTAACTCTTTTCTAAACTTTGTGGGTATTTTCCGGGTTCTGATTAACTCAGCAACGTGAAGGCGCACTGTTCCAATGGATACATTTTTTTGACAACAATCGGCCAGTTTACACGAAGGCATAATGAAAAGCCATTTACTTCCGTGTAAGTGCTGTGGATTGGCGTTTGTAGTGATATGTACATGGTGACAAATTTGTGATTGAAACCAGATCCTGGGTAGGGAATACCAGCATGGGAAGGTTTGGAGACCTAATTGAGATGAGGCTTCGAAGAGGCTCAAGGTGATGATTAAGGCCTTTTCAGACTGAGAATCCGCGGGTTTATTCTTCATAGAATTTGGCTAAAGAAGATAGTGTGTCCTTCGATCTACATAGATCCTGATTAGCAAGAAGGTGTTCTGGAACTCTTCAGTATTAGGCATTCACGCAAACTCTGAAGCATCTGCTAAAGTGTTAAGGACTCAGCGAGAATGGCTCACAAGCATCGATACCATAATTGCGCCTTGCTTCGAAGGTGTGGATGCCGCAGTCAGGATAATAACAGATGACCTTGGAGGACCTCTTTCGTAACGCAGATGCACTCTAGGGAGACACAATGATTGAAAGTCTACGATAAATAATCCACTTTTCGGTTCATGAAATTGAATATCTCAGAGTGCACACAAAGTTGACCTAGCCGCTCTCATATTGCGGGAAGCGATTTTTAATACCTATCATATCCCATTTTCTACCAACGTTCATCGGTGTGGACTGTCGCCCCAATCGTTGGATGCTCACGCTGGGTTTTGAATCCGTGTCGTCGTGCGTGTCTATGCTTCTTATGCTAACGAAGCCTGAGACTACTTTGACTTTTCCGCTTCCTGTGTCCGATCAACTCCATAGGAGAGAGATAATATGCAAATGTTAGCCTTTCATAAAAACGGAAAACGCAAGCCCCATGCCAGTCCGTAAATTCAGTAGACCATTACTGCAGGTGAAATAAGAAGCAAAATTAATAGGGCATTCAGTTTGAAACTTCCATCTCCTTTAAGAGCTTGAAATCTCCAGATAAGCCTTCAAGACTTGTCATATTCTTAGACCAGGTATATAAGTATAATCAGAGGTGACGCCTGCTCTTGTAAGTTTCAGCTTGCATTTCACGTTCTGTGAAGGCTGCATTTAGTAAACAAAGAAAACAAAAGTTTTAGTTATGGCTAGTTGAGTTTTTACCCTTTAGACTATTTTTCGATGCTTTAATGACTAATTCCTTCCTTTTTATACTTGTTCATTGCCCTGTAGACGCACTTCAAGCTGGAGCATCTCAATTTGAAGCAAGCGCCGGAAAATTGAAACGGAAGTTTTGGTGGAGAAATTGCAAGGTACAGGATTTAGAACACCTAAACCTTTTCCACATTTTACTAGATTTATTGCCTTTTAACATTAAATAACTCCCTACCGGCTTTCAGATTCTGATGGTTCTGTGCGGTATATTGGCTGTAATCGCCATCGTGATTATCGGTAGTCATTCTCTTCATTGTGTGGTCTACCTCCTCAGTGTGCATTTTTGATGTTGTGGATCTCGTCGTGCTTTGTAGTACTATTTTACCACAATCCTAGATGGTAATTATTTTCTGAAATCCTTTTGCATGCTGTCAAAACATTTGGTTTTTTTATTTTGTTTACTGGCGCCATTATCAGATAAACTAAATCATTTGTTTTGGTGACTTACCGATAACACAAAAGTACAACTGTGGCAAATAAATAATATTCGGGGTTTTTATGACTCAAGAATTTGTTTTATGCCTCCATGTGGTGGTTGTCGTCCCTATATTTTTGTTATAATTCCATCAGTCAACTCGGTGGCATCCGCTTTCTTCATTAATTTCCATTTTATTAGAAAAAAAAAGAGAAAATCTGGAGGCTTAAGGATCTAAAATGGGTCAGGTTGCCTCCCAAGACTATTCTGAATCTGTTGGATCCAGCGTTGGATGCTATAGCAGAGAATGATCGAGCCCCCAAACTTTGATTTGATCTTCAGATTAGAAATATTGATTTTTGTGTTAATCGGGATCGCCATTGGAATGGCTATTTTTTGAAGTGGAGAATGACGTATTAAACATTGGTAAATAGGCCATATTCCAACCGAAGTTGAAGCCAAATCCATGAGGTTCAAGAAAAAAATCTCATCAACCAAATCTGTACTACTAAAGAAACCAGTAGGAGATGATACTCTTCTCATGTCAGTTGGAAGACTCTTTTAAGACAATAAGTGTAATCATTTATTCAGCTGTGATAATTTAATTCACCATGAAATCAAAAGGACCAAGACAAGTAGGCAAGAAAGCAGAAAACTTGAATGATTTTAATGCTACAAGTGCCAAAAATACCGCAACAATAACGTTATTAATGCAAACAGGTTGAAGAAGAGTTCATTTTTTGTGCCTTTAAGTCGTAATTTCGGTCTTCAATCATAGCATTAGCGGCAGTAAAGCTTTGTGAAGGAGGAAGGTGAGAGGCAGTGAGCGCCAAACGATAGACAGGGTTATAGGCTTTAGTCATGACCTTATGTTCGCATAATGCATGTTGTCACTGTACATGTTGAACATACTGCTCATCCCTCATCCCATTGGTGTAATGTAGATGTCCGAGTTCCTGATTTACCATTTTCTCTCTTTTTGTTTTCAGTGACCCTCACTTCAGAAAAGCGGTGAGTTGGTTCATTTTTATTTCAAAGTTTTAAGAATAAATTACTTATTGAAGGTACTGCACATCTATTTGTGAACCCCCTTAATAGTTATAACCTAGATCTACGGTTTATCATCGCTTGAAATCCATACTCAAACTTTCAATTAATGGTGAAAATTAACTGGAGCACTAGTTTCTGACGATTTCTTCCCTAAAAAAAGCTGCATTTAATTCACCCACAATAGTAATTGGAATAGTTAGTTGTAGGCAAGTCATTAAACTGTTCCTAGTATTGGAGCCAGTGGTAGAGGCCCTTTAAAGCTCGGATTCTGGTTGTTCAAAGGTTGAGGGTGACGGTTGGACATTTAAGACCTGTAAGCCTTAAAATATTCACAGGTGGGGTATTTATAACCTCAAGCCCAGAGGGTAAGAACTATTTCTGAAGTTCGGGAGTGGGTACAATGACAGCATGTTTGGAACAGTTGCTACTGTTTGAGGTTCAAAGGGTTTCATTGAAAAGGACTTAAAAATGCTCACTGCTCTACAATGGAAGACGATATCTGCAACCACTTTTGTCTAAAGAGGCTTCATATTTACTTCTATTGTTTTTGAAATAAGGATTGACCTGGCTAATAAAATTCCTAGTTCAGTATCCATTTGCACATCATTATTTGACCAGTACGTCATCCCTCTAATAACCGGCGTGCTTTTGTTGTTTATCGCTTGTCATCCTCAGAGTGAGCGAACAC
The DNA here is from genome assembly GCA_019097775.1 of Moniezia expansa. Taxonomy (NCBI): domain Eukaryota; kingdom Metazoa; phylum Platyhelminthes; class Cestoda; order Cyclophyllidea; family Anoplocephalidae; genus Moniezia; species Moniezia expansa. The sequence goes on from JADFDV010000097.1 coordinate 2,790,575, forward strand.
GAACTTTTAAGTTCATAGCCACCTGAAGCCTTCACTGTCAGGCCTCTAAGAAGCAGTAGCATGAGCGGATACCGCTGCACCCTTCTCTTTATCTGATTTGGACGTGTTTTCCCAGTCAAGACCCTGTTCTTTTTACCCAGTTAATATAAATACTGATCTCTTCCATGGTCTTAAGAATGAGTTGGAAGCACGACAACAAATTAGACAAATCTCCTACTATGTTTTCACAGTCATTTGACTGATTCGATATGCTGAAAATGAAAGTTTCACCCTCGCAAAAATAGCTAAAAGCTTGTCTATTCAGCTCACGCATAAGCTGCCCCGTTTCGCAGTGGCTGGGATGGATTGGATCCCCTAACTAAAAAAACTACAAACTTTGAAAAATTAAGAAATTTACACTAGCTTGGACTTCGGATAGTTTGTTTCTGTGGTATTAAAACTGTATATCAGTGGAATGTAACCGAAAGAGAGAACATACGGAGATCGCTTCCTACTCAAATTTATATTTTTCACAATCCGTCAAGATTTGTCCTACACCAGGGTAGATGAATGAATGAATAACAATACTAAAGCAAGGTATGGAAACATTAGTTTTCTCAATATCTTCAGAAGCTTCGTGTTCAAAAGACTACTTCGATCTGGTTCGATATTCTGACTGCATGCAGTTTATCGTCAAATTCTCAAATCCGCCATTTTCTCCTTCATCATTACTCCCCTTCAGTTATTAAGATTTAAGTTAGTATGGTTTGACTGATTAAGATATGTCTCTTACCCAAAGGATCCACATGTCTTCCATCTTCTAGCAGACCGATGTTACCTCGCTAGAAGTTGATGGTCAACTATCTGTGTTCAACTGTTCTGGGTTAATAGCCCAGCCTAAGTGGAAACAAAAAGAGAATGAATAAAAGCGTTGCGCATCATTAAAAGCATTTGATGACAGCTATCATTAAGTTTCATAAGGTGGGCTTAATGCATACCAATGATAATCCAGTCTTTTGATAGTGGCCGCGTATTTATTTCGCTCGGTTCCCTCATTCAATAGAACTAACAGCTCTAACCCTAGCCTTTAGTTGAAGTTCCTCTAATTAATTTCTTGGAGAGGTGGAGGGTACCTCGGTGCCTCAATGCTTGTGGGTCTCTCGCTTATCGTCCCTTTTTAAACTGTTATTCTATTTACTGACTTTAGCCAACAGGTTTTGAGCTCGCGAAATTCTGTCTTCAGACCCTGTTTCTTCTGCAATTAGGGGCATGGATGCCAGTTGCAACTGATTTCGTTGGTTAAGGGACACCCTGTCACTTCACCTGAGTATGAAGACCTCCTCAAACTTTTATGTGAGGATACTCTTGATTTTTAGCTGCCCTTTAATTTCAACGAATTTTGCACCATTCGAGATGTGAGAGCTCGAAAATTTTCTGCTCAGCGGTTGAAGTCCTAGACTGCGCAATAAAGTCCTAAGTAGTCTAAGGAACCATCCAGGATGGAAGCATTGTTTAGATAATTTCGGGACCGATTTATAGGAAGCGCTAGGTATGTACTTTTGTTGAGTCTTTAGGATCAACTGATACATTTTTTTAAAATTTGGTTTATTCCCAAAATTATCACTTTTATTCGTTCAGGAGTTCTTTCGCAATCATTCGTAGCTGCCTGACTCATCGTCTGCTGCATCATAGCGATCAAGCAAATTCCATGCCTTATTTTCTGCTCCGTCACTCACTCATAACGCAGGTCTTTGTGTTGTACCTGAAAATTTGAATATTTCAGATTAGTTTCCACCTTCAGAACTTTGAACTTTTTGTTTCCGCTGTTTTGTTCGCGTTATACACGTAGATTAATAGTATTTAACCGTCTATTGAGCGCCCAATTCTCAAATAGCGAAGTCTGAGTTTGGAAGATAGCCAGCTGATGCAATTGTCACCATAAACCCATTGAGTTTTCATACTGCTCAAGTAATAGTGGTACACTTTTCAGTTCGAAACAGGTCGAAATAATGCCTTCTTGGGATTTATACTTTCAGAGAAACAGGCAACATGAATGGGAACAGCCTGCTAAAATCGAATGTGTCGACTAGTCTTTCGCCAGAGCTTCCACCATTTGGTAAAAATGATGAGTTTCAAAAGCAACCGCAACATCTGCTCCAGGGACCTTTAGAACGTCAAGATCAGGCTCAGCGCTCATTATTGCCAGCCCATAGTGGTTCACGTTCCAACAGGGTCCTCCCACATGGTCAGGAGACGATTCTTTCGTTTCCCCCAGCGTCTCCTCATCATGAATCACCTCTGCCTAAGTCTGAAATTGTTCCAGGGATGCCGGAAGGGATGGATATTGAAAGCGACCCAATATTTGAACAAGTTGTCTGATGCCTGCTTAATCACCAGCGCCTTCACTCCTGAATGACCAAGGATTCTCACTATTCAAGCACTTAAGCAAGCCAGGCACACATTCTTTCACCCCTCTCTTCTCCCGTCCCATTTGGTCGTGTTGGCATGTTGTTTGTTGGTCGGTTTGGACTCAAAAGTAAGAGAGTTCTTAAGTTTCCCTGTCACGACATGGTCTATTAAAACTTATCGACCCTTTAGATTATTCCCCTTCCACCGCTGTACGTATGTATTCGTATGTAAGTATTTGATGACTTGTTGTTGGTTTATATATCCTTTCCCTGCAAGCAACGGTGCAGAGTCCTTGTTCATTGTCCACATTCTTCCGAAATTTTCCATATTGTCCTTGTATATGTGTGTGTGTTTGTGTTATTTGAGGTTGCTTTGCGATGTCACTTTCGTTACTGGCATTGCTACCACCGAAATAATGCTCCTCGTCCAATCCCCTACACCAATACCAGATGTGCATCTCTACGTTAAAAAGCGAAATGAGCCAGTCTTGGTTTGTAAAAAATGTGTTCTTTATTCTGACAAACTCACTACAAAATTAGTTTTCTCCTAGAAACTACAAGCTAAATTGATACAGATTCGAGAATGCCAACTACCAAGGAAGTTTTTTAAGCTACTCTTTTGATCGCACTTCGGGAATCATCTCAGAATGCAGACAGCTTAGGTGGTTGTTTGAGGCTGGTGTAATAATTATATAACTAATATATAGCTTTTAAAAATTGACTTAAATAGGAAGCTTGAGGATCTGGTTATGTGACATTCGAGTTGAGGGAATAAATGTGGATGTGTTCAGTCGAAAACTATTTTTGCGGTTTAACGAAATGGAGTGGACAAGTCCCGCTTTAGCTTAGGCAGCTTGTACCCTCAATTTTTTCAAAATATGATTATCGAGATCCAATTAGCAACCAACCAACCAACCCAATCTTGGATGAAACAGGTCTAGAGAATCAACTCTAAGTGACGGCATTTTTGGCGTTCCGTTCATTTCGCCTGCAGAGGTGGCCTTCAGTGCATGAATCCACGGCGAGATTCATATGGTGGTCTGTGATTATGGGACCTGTGTAGCCAGGCTTCTTGAGCAAGTTTCTTCGTGAATCTCAGAGGAAGATCAGCGTGCATCAACAAGCTGTAAATAGATGAACGCCTATGAGGATCGAATCTAATGTTGTCTCATGAATACAGAGGCAAGTTATTCCCCTGTCTGCGAACTGCTAGGCACGGTTGAGTTGGAGGCCAAGCGAAGGTAATTTAGTACCCCTTGCGTTAAAACCTCTTCATCATGGAATTAGGTTGGGATCTCAAGCGATCTGCTTCAAGCCTAGTAAGTGATTAAACATTCTTCAAACTTTTCACAAATCGGGTTGCATTTATTACTGCTCTTCAACCGTAGCACTATGAGGTAGCCAATAATGTTTTTGTAATAGATCCCCTGGTTCTATTAAAGGCAAATTTTATTAACATTTTGACTCCATAGGACTACTGAATGAGGTGAATGGAGGCAGCATGTGACCTTCTTCGAGTGCCTTCACTACTCAGGAATTTGTGTGAAAACGACATCAGTCCATTTGACTAATGCCATCCACTGGAAGGCCAGTTCTTCTAGATCGAACTAAAAAGGCTGAACAATTCATCGGGAAAGCCACTAATATTGGCAGTTGAGGTCCTCCCGATGAAAGTAAGTTGGTGCATTAAGTTTGGCACTAGCGTATGCACTTGGACTCGTTAACTTAGGTGTGCTCAGAACTGATCGGCGAACATTCGGCGATTGGAATGACTACCTCCATTAGCTGGAAGTTCTCATTAAAGAAGATGTCTGAGTACTTCATTTTCCCCTGCTTAAGCACTGAGACTAAAGGCTTGGGTATGTGGCCTTTCACTAATGACCGATGATATCATCAAGAGAAGCCATCACTCCACACCTTTCAGAACTAGCTAATGATACGGGAGCCGACATTCAATGAAATAAACGCAGGGGCGAAGGATTCGCTGTTACTCTTAGCGTTATGAGGAATCTCTAGTTGGTGCAGCCATGGTAAAAACCAATGAGAAAATGAGTTTTTGCTTCACATATTCACAATTGAAAATTTCGAGTCATTACAAGAGCGCTTAAAGAAGCAGCTAAACAGATGAAGCCATTAGACGCTGACGCTGTTCAGGAGGTTAAGTGAAATGGAAGCATGAAAATCGGTATCATCGATGCAAAACATATGAGCAATTGACTCATTAATTTGATGCCTTGAATTTCATCAAGAGTTAACATAAGCACCTAACGCAAAATAGAAACTGATTCTAAAAATCTTACAGTCTTCCGAAATCCATCGAATCGGTTTCGTTGAAGGAACATAAATAATTGCAATTATTTCAATCTATGTTCTCATTTATAATTTATGATGGATCTGATTAATTAATGGACATAATTAAAATTCCATCCTTACTAAAAGGGTATCGAAGTGCTGCCTATTTCGAGTTCGAAATTTTTTCGCAACGAGAAGCTTATTGAAAGCGTAACGGGGCAAAACTTTCATCACAAATTTTGCCGGAGACCGCTGGAACGAATAATATGGTTCAAGGTTTTCTGACCCATGAAAATGGCGAGAGAGAGAGCTATATAATTTCATGAATGGCAACTAAATTAATTTAGCGCAATTATCTGTAGCACAAGTACCTCGCCTCCGACGTAAGTTCTCCGGCCTTCAAATAGTCAAAGCAGTTGATGAAGCCTTTATGTTTCAAATGAATCAAGCCCATGTAAGCAGAACAAGTCAATTTAAGTGCAACAAATCAGCTTAAATATTTATTGCGTAATATCCGATCATACAGATTTGCAAGTCACATTATATAACTCTTGCGCAATGAACATTTCGCTAGAACACAGTGGATACGCGGTGTTTTAGTGGTAATGAGGCTAAAACAAGTTAAATGAAATGGTCAACCAAATGGATAAACTATTTGGTTTATTATAGGTACCTGTAAGTGGGTCCACTAAGCTGAGCTAACACTTAGACTGCTAAAGTGGAAGCGATTATTCCGAGATGTTCCAAAATCATTGTTCACAATTGCATTTCGATCTTAATAAAAGTCAATTATTTTAATTATGCTGGTTTTATTAGATTAAAAAGTTTAATACAAACCTTGAGTTGAAAAAAAATTGCAAAAGTGGTGTAAAAACATTCTTAAATGCACAGCTATCAAGTTGAAAGGTCCATTCCTTATCCCAGATAGACTTGCTCAAGCCTAAAATTGATGTGATTGATAGTTTTCTTCAGGAGTTCACTTTCATTCTCTGTCACAGTCCTACTATACCTCTGAATCCTGTATTCGTTAGGCGCAGAACCTCCATTTTAAGGGCAGAAATCAGCCGGTCTGATTGGTTAGTCCGACCGTTGCCTCCAAATCGACTGATGTTAGCCTTTAGCAACACGAAAAATCCAAAAACGGGTTCGCCACAGAAGAAGTGAAGTGTCTGTTAACTTTTTACTTGCAATGTCCTTCTGAACCGGAAATACTGTGACCATGGTAGGTATACTCAAACAAGCATCAAAACAGAACACAAAGTAAGCAGAGGCTCATCTGCCCCTGATTTTAAGCGAAAAGCGTCACGACTACTTCTCTGTTAACTAGAATTAATAAATGCAAAAGCAGAAAATTTGTTTGTGCTGGATGACAGACTGAGCTCAATAGCTTCCAAGTCACTTCCCAAAGGATGTCAACTGAGAAAGCCCTAAGGTTTCACCTTTGCTGAAATAAGAGAAAAAAAATTTTAATGTGCACATTGAACTGGGTGCTTTTCAGGCATAAAGGCATCTATTCTACACGAAAAGAGATGACGGATACAATTTTTAACTGAATCAATACATTTGACTACATCTTCGAAAACTGACACTTTGTTATCGAAGTGGTTTGGAATAAAGAGAAAACTACATGGCCGTGGAGGATGTATAAGGGCGATCTCATCTACAGGCGGCGATTATGGAATTCCTACCTTCACCATGGATCACAAATAGCACAAGATTTTGCTGCCGAGAGCCTCAAGTACCGGAAGGCAGCCGAAGAGCCATGAAAAATCCTGGCCTTGAGACTAATTTAATTAAAACGACAGAAAAATTCATGTTCGGATGAACGGAATTTCGCTCTCGCCTGTGGCCAATCACTGTCGTATTCTGGAGAGCCTAAAAACTATTTTTGTTGCCCTTTTCTCTATTATAATTTACTAGAACACATTCGATTGCAGAAAAGCCTTATATAACCAGTTCTAATGTTAGATCTACCAAAAACTTTTAACAAATATAACTTAAGGGAAATTCGATGGCTACTATCAGTTACAACCAACTTGGCAGGTGCCGTTGTGAATTTCGGGACTGAAGTGCTCATGTAAGGTTGTTAAAAGAGTAATCTTCCGCAAAATCTAATGATAGGATAACAAAAAGGCTTCTATAATTTACATGGCATATAATAATCGTAACTTGGACCAAATTCCTGCCTAGTACAATTAAGAATTGCCAGCTTTACAGAAGCAACAGAATTATCTTGTAAAAGGGCTCTTTCGATAAAGGACAACATCATTCAGACAGTTTATAAAAGATACGGATATAAAGTCGGGTGTCATCAACGGAATGAGAGTAAGGGACTGAAAATAGCACAGTAGTAAACTAAAAATATTTTTAAACGACAGTAATCCTCTTCATATTTGTTCATTTAAATATAACTTGGGCTCAGCAGAATACTTCCTTTCAGCTGTTCTCATGATCATATTTGCTTACTGGCATCGAATCATAACACAGTTTGTGGTAAGTTCGCTTTAACTAATCCCAATGACTTTATTTGGATTTTATTATATCCTACTGAATATTCCACGACTTTTGATCCAGAAAACAAAACTAAAAGTCAATTTCGCCGACTTCCAGCTCTGATGAACCTCATACTTTAAAATCGGCAGATTTTATGGCGGCAAAATTACTGATCAGTTGAATTTATAACGACTGAAATCGCATCAATTTAAAGAAAATAATGATTTTTAATTAAACTGTAATTTCAACTTTTATTTATATTATAATAATGATCAGCCTCATTAAATTTGCATACATTTCAACTAGATGTTATTCAACCGCCTTAAGCTAAATAACTTTCAGAAGTTAAATGCAACCATTAGTATCTTCTAAGCATACAAAAAGATAATTTGAAAAAGATAAGCTCGTTTTTCAAAACGACACCAGAGATTCAGTGCTTGGTAGACAAACAAACTCTCTTTTTGCTAATGGAAGTACTAAGTTTAAATTAGCAAACATAATTTGAAGGAAAAATTAAAGTATAAATAGCAAATAGGAAAGGCTAACTTAAGGAGAAGGGAAAAATTCAGATGATTTTTTTAACTGGCAGCACCATGGAGATTAAAATGTGACTGCCTTGATTTGAATAGCCTCTGGTCCCAATTCTTACTATTTTTTTAAGACTTACAAAAATATATTACCTAGAATTATTTCACGTTTAAAAATCAACGTGTGTAAGTATTCAACAATTCTACTGACAAGCCTACTGTAGAAAAACCCCAAAAGTAAGAAAATATAGGCAATCCTTAGATCACAAATACCTTAATCATTTCCATCATGGTTATCATTGGCGACTTTAGTGGCCGTTGATTCTCATTGGTCTACTTATGAAGTCCCCCTAGACTTCCACATGAAGACAAAAAGTTTTATGATTTGAAGCCCACCAGTGGTAAATTTTGACCAGTTCATATGTTATTAATAATTATGCTGATTTATTCACCCAGTGCATCTGGAACAATAGTTTCCTTAAATTGCAGAGAGAACATATTTGCTCAGTTTAAAGTACCCTCGTGAAGAATTCAATGTGGATAATAGTACGACGTTTGCTATGATTAACTCTTAGTCTACGAGTAAGTACACGATCGCAAATGCTTCTGTCATGAAGTAATTAATATGTAATAAAATAAACATTACTTGTCTTAAAGTTCAAGAACTTGGAAAAGAAGGCAGCGTAAATTTTACGTTTCGGGAAAATGAGCAGGAAATGGCTACTTTTAACTGTCTTTTAACATAGGTTGCATATAGAAGTGATCAGTCACCTCGATTCAACCCAAGGTTGCCTCCGAGAAGGCAACTGAATATTGAATGTCAAGCCATTGGAGATTAAAATTGACTCCTTTTTTAAAAATTTGCATAAATGACACAAGCAGCAACAACAACTACTACTACAAAAACAAGTCCACCAAGCTGGTTATAAGGAATCTAAGGTATCACTAGGTTGAGCCCCATCTTATATAGATTGTGACCGGTAGAGGCTAATCAAAGGAAGTTTGCTATTACTGAATGAGTTTATTCTATACAACTTATTTTAAAGGTATCGGTTTTCATTGGGCGATCACGAACGATCTTAATAGTAGCTAGTTCTTTGCTGGCTTCCCTTTCAAGTTCTTAGGATCTGGAATAACTTTTAACCGAATCTCTTCTTACACTTCTCCTTCCAGTGATGAGGCACAGTGTCCCTTTAACCGATTGGTTGTTAACTATAATTGCTTAAGCCGTATTTACTAACAGAACATTTTCAGTCACCAGCCTCTGATGTGCTTTAGAAATAGACGTGACCTTTGAGCAAAACAATGTAGGTTGGATTTGCACTTATTTCAATTTCTGTAACGTAGTAATCAGACAATTAGAGATTTTTTGACTTGTTCCAATTTGACAAAATGGGGCAAAATTAGGGCAAAGAGGTCAACTTTTAAAATCCCTCAATTATTAAAATAAAAACAAATTGTATCAAGCATACCAGAAGTCGGTTAAATCAATTTTCTTACCGACTTATCTGCATGAGCAAGTCACGTCAAGCAATATGACCTGGATCAGAATGATTTTCCAACACACCTATGTGATTTAACACTTACATGAAATAACTGGCTCCGACTGAGTAGGCGTGGAACGATTCAAGTGAACCGATTAATTGAAGGCTTTTGTCTGCTCATTTCTAAGCAACCACGAATAAAATTCTCCCAAAACATCTCGAGAAGTTAAAAAAAAATAGAAACAGTTTAGACTCTGCCTCTTGCGAATTGCAAGCGATCCTCCTTAGGGAAGTAGCTTTAACTCCTGGGCCACGCCCACAATTTGGCGCAATATCCAAATGGGAGCCATTGAATGCACCAGTCGTCAAGTCCTCACAAAACTGTTTTCGTTGCCATAAAAATAAGTTTATGGTCCCTGTGCTTGTGATATGGCGAGGAATTTCCAAGCGTTGATATTGAGATATGGTTCAAGATGTAATAACAAGCTCTCCTTTTCTTGCATATTTCAAGGGTGTTTATTAGTTTGAACCATCCATACTTTTCTTGAAATGGCTGGTGAAACCTTGTCACACCCACAATGATTATCACAAATCAGTATGAGCTAATGATATAGGTTCCATTGGAATTCCATTGGGCTAATCTCAGAAGCAAGATTATTCTAAATTCTAGTTATTCAGGAACTGCGAATGATAGACGAAAACATGAAGTCTTAGAAACTTTTTACGTTTGAGAATTTGAGATATGCAATGTTATATTTATCTATTTTGTTGCAAAAATTCAGTGATGAGAGTTTCTGCCAGCTCTTAATACTTCAAAGCAAATTCTTTTGGCTCTTTGGCCTATTTCGTTTTTTGAACCAGGTGAATGAATTTCTAATTAGTTGTAAAAATTTTAACTGCGTCCCTCACAGATTACGTAAATTTTGAAGGTTAAATTGAGGTCTAAGGGCAAATTTGATCCGCCCCAGTGTCATGCATATGCTGTCTATCTACCCGGAAGCCAGAACGACGAAATCGCTCGCCCGAATTTAATGGTGACCCAACAATAAGAACACAGCTTGTCAATCATCAATACCTTTTATATTCTTGCCTACACTGAGAGTGACTCTCAATGGAGAAGATACGAGGGGCAATCAAACCGAGGGAAGGTCTAGAAACGTACGAGAGTGGTGGCCTTCAATTGACACAGAAGGCGCATCTTTTCGAAAACAAAAAAGTGCACCACAGTGAAAATATTCTACGTTTTTTCATTTTATCTCTTTAGACTCTCTTCCTTTCTGCATAATTAAGTATTTCCAAACTCACTCACTTTAATACAACTACAATGACTTTTTTAAAATGGTTAAGTATAACCAATTTGAGAATAAATTCGATTCAAGCAATATATATTCGACCACACAAAGAAACTGGATACCAAGCGCACAAACTTCAAGATGCTTTGGCCTTGTTTTAGTTCACAAGAAACAGTCGTACTCATGAATTGCATAAATACAATTTGCTTTAAACACAACTGCAGTGGGCAGAATTGTCCTACTGGTTACTTTTATGTCGGTGTTGAGGCGACTGATCTTCTCTTTCCAGTTGTGCATATGTTAAGCGTTTTTACATTTATTTGGCGTCGTAAAACTGAAAGCAGTAGGGGTCGGAAGTCTCCCACGGGAACGACTGGAACGGAAGTGAGCCTTAACATAGGCACACTTCCGGTGATTAGATCGCGATTACCGTTTCATTCGCCGCAAAAAGCTTTGTCACATGTTTGATTCAATATCTATTTTAATCATACATTCAAGGTGTCTCGATTTCTTTTTAATCACAATGGAAATGCCTTAAAAAGGTTGTCCCTTCACTATTCAATAATTACTTTCTACATCCTACTTAAATGTGATTTATCGATTCTATGGATATTTTTGGAAAAGTTGAGCCTTTTAAGAAGCCAAGGTAAGCAATAGAAATAGCTCGATTTATCTTGAGGATGCTTTAATGAATTAGGAAATCGTTTCTTAATGATCCCCGTTTCATTCCTAGTGATGCTGCATCAAATTCAGTTAGGCGATTCAGCGAGTTTGAGACTTAAAGATGGTGTTATGCAAATGCCTTATTTTTAAAGGATTTTTCAATGGTCATTTTGACAGAATTCGCTCATTGCTCTCCAGAACTTGTCTCCTTTATATTGAAAGTTTAGATTTCACGATGGTTCAAGAAAGCAAGATACATATTAACGGTGGCAGCGAACCTGTCTCATTAATTGGTAATTGATACAATCGTAAAGATCAAAGCCTAGAATGCCAACACAAATCGGAAAAGAATACATAAATAAGATCGAACAGTGGTGTGCAATCCCTTTATTCACATCTGAGTAGTTCTCTCATTCCTCACTAACTATTTAGAATCTAAATATTTGAACGCCCACTTGATCAGCCTTCTTGATTTCATCTAGCTTACTCTTCAGATATTGCCCACCCTCGAATTGTCAGCAGGCCAAAAAGCCTAGTAGACGTCTCTCTTTTATTAGGGGATAAACCAGGTGATGTGGATTAGAAGACCAAGGAATTAGTCCAGTCGACTGAACCATTGCATTAACGGAATATCAATGACTGACTGATTATTCTCAACCCTTCCTCCAGTACCCATTTGCTTCGGCTGCCAAAAGTACTGTTATGGAACTGCAAGGTGCACATTGATTCCCTTGTGATGCTGTTATTTTAATTATTGATGCTCTCATGGGCGATTTCATTTGAACCGAAACTATTTTGCACGTACTTTAATCCATCCAATTCAGCAATTTGGTGCAAAAAAACAGTAATTTATGCCCTAAGTTCGGGCTGCTCCTGTGTACCATAAGATGTATGCAACTATGATTTTGGTGTTGTTCTAGAGAAATTTTCTATATATACAATACATGTATATATATACATGCGATTGGTCCACCCCTGGATATTACAAATTCTGTAAAATTAAAAAGTCATTAAGAAACGCGCTTCAGACTGTCACTCACAAACCTTAGAAAATTGTGTTCCTTCCTTCTGATCTCAATGGGAAAGCGGCGAAGTTGAATAAGGACATGATCTTTCACTACTTGAAGAGAATGATTTTCCATCTTCACTGAAGTCTCAAAATAGTAAAAAAAACAGACGCATGTTTTGATAAACATGCAGCTTGAAAACAAAATTCTGTAGAGGCGTCAAGAGCATTATCCCCAATTTCGGTGGACTCACTCCTCCCAAATCCCAACGGTGAGACCGGATCACCGATATAATAAATGAATCACTAAATAAAACTCTTCTGTAAAAATTCATTGTTGAAAGAACTGACTGGAAGGCTCTTTGAGGTGAATAAGGTGTGGAATCCTCTAGATCTGATTCTGTGGTTGAAACTTTCCCTATACCTTAATCTAGTTCCTTTGTTGACAAGGTATTAAAATGTTAATTTAATACCAGAGGTGGATTTTCCGGTATCTCGAATCACTCGGAGATACCTTATTCAAGATTATTTTCTGTGTGGGCCCACCAAGAATGAGTTCAGCATTTTCAGGAAACAGGTATCCACAAATAGTGGGAAGGTGCTGTGCTAATTTTTTGAGCTACCTTACCATATTTATGACCACACTTTGCACGTACCATTGGAGCATTTTAGGGTTGCTTGGAATTCAACATAAGGATTATCAAGTAATGTACAGCGTAGATCATCTGCTTGATTTATAATCTTTATGCTACAATTTCTACAAAATGAGCTGTAATTCATTGAATTGCACCTGCAGTTGTCAGTCGAAAATATTTCTAACGAGCCGGGAAGTAATGTAGTCAGCAAGGCTATGTTTCGAATAGCATTTACAATCGTTTACCCAGGAGATGCAATTTTCAGCTACCAGCTAAATCCTCGGTTATCGAAGACCCAATCTGGGCTGCATTACTGCATGCAGTACGAGCCCAAATGTGAAGACAATTGAGAAGATCTAGAAAAGTTCATTCATTTCTTGCCAAAAAGTGAGTTCATGGCAGGATTTTTGAGTGAGCCGTAAGCAGTAGTGTGGATGGGCAGAGTAGAGAAACGTATTGTTAAAGGCCATTTGTTAGACCTTATGCAACTGCAGTGATGTTGGATGACGTTGGTGACTTTTCTGAGCTGGAAAACATTGACAGAAGAGAAGATTGGTAAAGTCCTCAAGGAACAGTTCTGAGGCCGAAAAAATAAGGCCGATTCACGAGTATTATGATTTGATTTAACGGATGACAGAATTCGAAATTCTGCTGCGAACGTGAATGAACATCTGCCTGCTTTCGAATAACAAGCTCTCCAGATCATCCGTGAAGCTTTTTAAATTAAACAGGGTGTCATTCGATCATTGCTGTAGTGGGACAGAAGGCGCCAGACTCCACACAGTATGGAACGGAATTACTATCATTCACTAGTTTTATGCGTATTATCAGTAGTAATTTCGTAGCTAAAACAATTATTTCTTCTTCAATTAAAATTATTGATACAAATTAAATAACCCTGAGAAGAGCCTATTCAACTTCCATTGGCTTTTATATTATTTGAATTATTTTATTTGCAAAATAATGATGCAATTTCGCTTTGGAGTGCATTTTCCTCACCTCTTTTAAGCAGTCATTATCTATTTTTCAGTTATACACATCTTTTTCATTTAGTAAAGAGGGGTAACATACGAAGCGAGGAACTAAATGAAGTAGCGCATAGAAATCATGAATGTTTCCACCTGTTTTCGAATAACTACTTTAGTAGTAATGTTTCCTAATTTCAAATGATGGATTCTTAAGATGTTGCATTTGGACGGAAATTTCTCCTTCCGATATGCAGGTTTAATGATGTGGTCAAATTTCCGTTGAATTATGAATTATTTTATTTTAGTTTGCCTCTAGAATTGTGGGAATTCATTTATGATCTTGATTATCCCTTAAGACTATATTTAGTCCACAAAACAAAATTTGTCCTTTTGTATTTCGTCATTCTTATAACGGCTTTATACAGCTTTAAACGTCGAGGCTTTATGAACAAAACACACTCATTCGGTGGGCAAATAAGTTATTTTTAATAACGAACAGTGCATACTCCTCCCATCGTAGTACCATAGCCATGTCAAAAAATGCTAATGCGAAAAGGACGACAAAACAATTTTAGGTTGGTGTTTAATAGACTCAAAGAGTGGATGAGCCCGCTGGCTCAGCGCTAATAGATATTTTGTTGTTTGGTATTGCAATAAATTTCAAAATAATACACTTCTAGGAAATTTATCGATGCTCTCAATATGTCGCCTATTCTAGTTGCTTTACCGCAGATTCCAAAATGGCCAGCATTTTTGTATTGTTGACCCATACAAAAGAATTTCACTCTTTTGTTCTACAGTCTACATCCTCTAATTTTAGCTTTTCAATCAGGGGATCGTTCTTGCAAAATAGGCAAACAAATAATTCCAATCTCGGGAGTCAACGGCATCATAAGTTTCTACACTTCCAAATCTATCCCCAAAATTTAAAAGCCCAACTTCTCTGGTTTGACTCCACTTCGTTTTAAATAAGTCACTCTCAGTTGCGTCGAATCAGTTTCTACAAACATTCATCCTTCATTTTCTTTTCTCAATCCCCATCTTTTCATCATTTTATGAAAGCGCATTTCAATCGCCTTTTCAACACTATTCCACGCCACCTTTGCATTCTTTTGAAAACTACTTTGTCTTTCATAAGTATCTTCTCATTATACACCTATCTTTAAGTCACGGTCTCTGCGTTAGTGCTTTTTCAATCATTAAATAACCGTATATGAACGCACTCATTCAGGATCTAAGACTATTGAATTGTAAACGACATCTTGGTCATCTTTTTGAAGGCTAGCATCAACTAGTGGCGATTTTAGACTGCTAGATGCGCACCAATGGAATGAAAACCCTTGCTAATGTGAATAAATTAAACTAAATCAAGAATTAAGAGGCTTAGAAACGGCAGTACTGAAAATTTTTTATGCATTTCTTTAATCGAAAACACGCACAACGGTTCCTGAAATGTCCAGTGAGGTGTCATACATTTATCACAAAGAAAGTAAAAGCATATGGACTGGAGATACAAACGAAAAGAAATCCATTGTATTTTAACCTTCTCATTACCATTTTAATGTCATTTTTTATTGCCAAATGCAAAGTCTATGCTGTTTATCAAAAGTTGTACTGAGTTTGATCAACTTTGCCGAATTCATAAAAATCTTTCAATTATCTTCATTGTCTCAATAGAAAACTGCTTGGCATTGCCATTCTCCAGCATTCCATATTTTGACCAGTCAGTTCATTTCATTGTTATTTTCTCTGTTTAGAAGTGAATGATCAGTATCTGATACAACTTTTAAAATCGTATAGACATATGCAGAACTATACTTTTAAATCCATCCTGAATTCCGAGAATCACCCAAGAGATATGTTTGTGAGGACATCGAGTTCGATAAAAAGATTTCAATTGGATGATTAGTGAAGATGAGAACATTGAAGAGATGAGATGGCAGGCTCACACGCTGTTTCTTAAGTACCCACTTACTTAGAATTATGAAATTCTATCGGTCTAAGTGGATCTCTGAATAGCATTGAAATCACTTTGACTTAAGCAATGTTAAAATTGTGTACCTGCGGAGAAAATGGTCATACTATTGAAATGTTAATAACTCTTTTTTTTTGACTAATGACCTACTATGCGATTATGATAAATTTCGACTACAAAAGTTGGTCTGTTTCATAAATTGAAGTGTCAAAATGCGACATTTGAACTCACTATCCAGGCTAAGAGCTGCCAGAATAATTAAATTAAATTCAAAATTCGAGAATGGGGTAAACTCAAAGGATTTATCAAGGAAGATAATAGGCAACTAGAGTCCTCGTCATTAGAACAGCGCGAACAACGGTGCCCAATTATATTGGTGCGCATTCAGAAGAATTATTCATTTAATTGTTAATGAAGACGGGATCCCGTTGCAGCTTTTGCTTGTCAAATAGTCCCAAAGCCTCTAAGTCTCAAAATTAACATGCGCGCACAACTGATGGGGTTGGTTTATAATAGTTGACCGAAGTTAACAAAAGACGGTCAGCCAAAAGTGCACAACTGATGTCACGGGTAGAGCTCAAAGTATCCAATTTTAGCTTCAGCAAACTATTAATGACACCTGTTTAATGCTCACAAGGCACAAGTTTAAAATGTTACACGTTTCTATTTAAAACTGCCTATTGTTTAACAGAAAATAGCTTAAAAATAGCCTACTTGTCATAAACGGAATGTGCGCTTTAACTAATCACTTTGATAAAAAAATACTAACAGTGTAGCTCAGTATTCTTGTCTCACTCTTTATACCTGAGGTTTTTTCCATGGCTTGGCGTTTATGAAATAGTGTGTCCATTTCACTCCAATGGGTATGGCTAACCCGTACGAATTATCGTTAAGCAACATGCCATTATTTCCCTTTATACTTTGAATTTCACAGACGAAAAATAGCATTCAGAAAAGGCCTTGAGTGTAAGCAGCTATCAATGTAATCAACGAAGGATTTTATAAGGCAAATGCTTCATGAAATGAAGAGGAGGTGAGAAAAATTAAAGGGTATACTGATTAGGTTATCAGAGAAATAGAGATGGAAACGACTAAAATATGCTACTCGAGCTAATCGTTCGACTAAAATAAAGCACTGGACAGTCGATGTAAAATTTTCCCGTTTTCGGGAGCACTTCATCCTGTTTCCAATTTTGTTTTCTCTCCTTTGAAAGGATGTCAGGAATAGATATTCGGTTAATCAAGGTCGGTGTAAGCTTTCAACTTGCATTTTAAACTTAATTTCTGATGTCTGGAAACTACGCCACTGTGAAAGTCAGCTGATTAATAAAAAAAGCCTATCAAGGTCCTCAGAGCAGCACGACTGAACTCCCGTTTTGTCCCTAAGAGTTATTTATCTGCTTACTACTTAGATTCCCAAACATGAGTACATCTATGTTTTCATGATAAAACTGGAGTGAGTGGAAAAAATTAAATGATAAGTGCTTGGACTGAATGATTATAATGAAATTCTCTCATACTGAGCTCATAGGCGTGGGTCATTAACGCCGACATTTGGTCGAGCTTAAGTTTCAGGCTAGGGCTTGACGCTTATAATCTGGTTAGAGTTAGGAGCTTGTTTAAGAAAGCCAAGTTATTACCAAAATTCCAAGTAAGTCTAGACGATCCATTTATTTGAGACTAAAAATTTTTACGAGGTGCAAGATTTCTTCGAGTTTCACTTCTTTAAAAACTGCTCGCTTATGAATCATTTATGGCTAATTCAGCTTCCGAAAGACCATTTCGAATCGTCTTCTCTAACTCCCGCTTTTGAAGTCTATCTTTCAAACCGATTCGTCGATTTTGGACACGCATGGAATAAATCTTTCCTCCTTTTCGGACAAAATTGTCTGTTTTTTGGAAATTCTTCACACAATTCATGTACACGAATAATAGTTATCTTTTCGAGCAATTTTCAAGGAAGCCGTTTGAATGAATGCACGTCATGTCAAACAGATAAACGATATCACCAGTTCATTTTTTCACCTTGCCGACTTTAAATAATTGCAGCCATAATGGTTGTGCTTTATAAGACAGCCATCGCAGTAACAATCCAGAGTACAGGAGGAAATATTAAACGAAGTTTTTCAAGTGACCTAGCTCAGAACTACCGCCCCTCTAAAACAGAATTTTTATCATTTTTTATTATAAATTTATCTGCGTTAAGATCAAGATCATTGTCGTCAATTTTTTTTGCTGTTCTTGTAATCGATCTTTTTTATGTCGTTTATCTTAGAAGGGTTTATTTATCCTCATGTGTGGCATCCAACTACAACTACTTTCCATGTTGGCCAGGTCACATGTCTATCGAGTTGTGCTAAAATCTTCCAAAACCTGTCCGAAATTGCTGCATTTTTCATGTATGGTGATTGAAAAAATGAAACTTCATGATCATCTCACTACAGTTGCATTTTTTCTCTATTTTAAAGCTTATGAAGAGAGTCCATCAATCATAGTAAAGAGCTATTACGGAAACATTAAGTCGAACTGATTCTCGAAGTCGCAATGATTACTCTCAATTAACTACTGAAATTACGCAAACTCTAGTAGGATTTCGCTAGATGAAAAAAAGATATACATCTTTGAAAGGGTTGTCAAAGATGCGAATCAATTCAATCTGTCCATTTTGATTAAACTTCAATAGATCGTGGTATTGAACATCTTGTCAATGATTCATGGCTTGCTCGTGCTCAGAAAAAAGCGCGCTAATGTAGTGTTAAGAGATTTCATTTGTTAGGGACTTCCGATTGTCCCCAGATCGTTTGCTCAACCATGACCTTTTTACATCGTATGGTTGCTCATCATTCCAATATCAGACCAGCCAAGCTAATACTGTTTGTTGCGGCCTTTCGAATTTACAATGAGATCAGCCGATTAAAGGATAGACATCTAACGGAGACCTAGAATCCTTGGATAGGACTCTATTTCCGTTGTAATATCACGCTCCGCTTACTCTGGGTCAGAAGTTCTTTACATGCAAAGGCTTACCGCTTCAACCGGGCTGAAGTATATTTGAATTTAACAGAGGGCGAAGTTAAAAACTCCAGCTGTTTGCCTGGATTATCATACCCATGGGGCTGAGTTGAGCAGAAATATAAAAAGACAACTTCATCCGCATGCTCTTTGTTGGTATGCCCACGCAAAGCGTTACAAATCCTCAGGGTATTTCGACTAACATTATGTCGAATAGCTGTAGTGATAGTGCATTCAGTCTGATTTATGAAAATGTCTGTCTGTTTTTTCACACCGAATGGTGGGCTGATAAAAAAAAAACTTATTTTTTTAGTGTGACCTAAACAAAAAATCGTCAAATATTTTGAATAAGTAAAAATTAGCCAATTTATAAACAAGGCCCCAGTTCAATAATCATTTTAGGGGAGAAAGAGAGTCCTTGATTTAGCTAGTATTAGGAAAGACCTTGAAGATCCAAATGACACCCTCATTGGACCTAATCGTACTTAATTGCAAACAGAGATGTGCATTCTTCAACCGGTTTGCATGAAAAATACAGTTATTTGGTTTCCACACATCATAAAAGGAATAAGCAGTTGCAAATCTTGTTTCAAGATAAATATTCTCGTACTTTTCTACGTGTTTTTGCTGAAGTTTGCGGTTACTAAGGAGCATGGTTTTTTATTACTTTTTACTTTTCTAAGACAGATTATCCATCTCAACCGAAGCTGCATAAATAAAATGCATCGCCTACCACTGCGTGGATAAGTCCCACCGCTAGTTCTGGAAAAATCCAAATCTAGATGTCCTATTATCCCGATTCACCACTGCTCAAAACGGAGTTCATTACGACACTGATCATGTAAATAACTCATCCGATTTCACTGTCTGACTTTTAGTTGATTTTTATTGATATAATTAAAGGAAATTAACGAATGAAAGAAGAATGACTTTGAGAAAGGGATATACTATTGAAGTAAAATGCATCTAGAGTCCATCAGGACTCATCTAGATCAGTAGATGAATCAAAGGCTTCACTGACTCTTAGTTTCTGGAGTGCCATGGAGCCAATATGTCCTATCCAATGGCCAATCCACACAAAGTTCATAGCTCCAAATCCTAACCGTAACTCCCCATGGAAATTAGTTTGATTCTCCTTCTGAGTATTTTTTTTCGATCATATCTAATTATTGAAAATAGTCAGTCAAACCTTAGGAGTGACGTTACTCAACATTACGTCCGATTTCAAAACTAGAAAATTATGGCTGTTAAAATCAAACTTACACACATAATTTGAAGTCATCTTATTCATATATATTTACATCTCAAGTCAAAATTATGAGTGCGCCGGTTCATAAAGTTCGCAGCAAAGTCTCCCAGTGCGTATTAAACTGTCGACCTAAACAAGAAACTGATTTGCTACGTTTTTTTTTATTTTAGTTGCCTTCTCTAAACACTAATATGAAAGAATGGTCTTTCATACTGAAGCAAATATCGCTTAATCCTGGTGTCTGATTTTTAGTGGTGTTAAACTCACCATACAGACATATTTCTCAAAGAAGGCCCTCAAGGAGTTTGATTCGCTGCAGTAGCGGAGGCCAGCATCTGAAGTGGCCTACTAACGAAACCGACTAGAAAAATATCACTTTTGCTAGTCTAAATAGACAGCTCAGTAAAGCATCCCCCGGAAGAGGGGTAATGTTTTTGTTATTAATCCTTTCTACTTCAAATCCAGTGTAACCATTTTGATAAATTGTCACTAATACGATCTAAGCGGAACAGTTTAAATGAGGTGAGCGCCTGTTATTCAACATGTTGAGCGAACAGTTAGCACACTATGGATCTACAATTGAGTACTTAATTATATCATCACGAAATCAACATGTTTTTAGGCTGGCATGCGGTGAAAAGTATATTAAGAAGACGAAATTCACTCAGTACTTAATATGTGGATACACGCGAGCTTATGAGCGATTTATAATAACATTTTAGACATAAAGACATCTAATCCCACCTTTACTTAAGGAGTCGAATTTCCAAACGTCAGTCATTGCAAAGTCGACTCGATCCAGCTTCCATTTAAATATCATCCATCAGAGTCACATGCGCTTTGATCTCAATATTCCACGTTTGTGATCCACTCTTACTAATAATGTATTGCAGAAACATCAGGCTCCCACGTGAAGTGTCACTGCTATTACCACTCTTGTACAGCAATATAGTAGGTCTCGGCTCTGCCACTATACTATTCAGATTAAAATACATGGTCACGCTTTCATTATATCCATTGATATAGTTTAGGAGCGGTTCTAAGACTACCTTAACTTTATAACTAAACTAAGAGTTAACTCTAACTATTTGGCGGCATCTGCAACGCATTCAGCCCAACTGTATCGCCATCTTCGACGTCAGGCGTTATTGCACTATCAGAGACTGCGAGTCAACTGATCAAGTTCTTAATAGGTAATGATTCATCTATTTTTTCTTGCCCATACCGTCGATGGGACCTACATTATTGGTAAATTGGTGTCAAAACAAGGAGTAACTTAACTTACCATCCATCTAAATGTTGTTTTCCAAAACTAGTGGCCCCATTAGTGAACTGATAATCGGTTAAAATAACTTAAATAGATCGGCTTCATGAGAGGTTTACGAACCACTCTTACTAAAGGAAACAACGAATTCTATAAAAATGAATGATAATATCGGCATAAAAAGTGATGGAAGAACGAAAGAGGATATTTGTGGTAGGTACAATTAGCTATAGACAGAAAACAAGGTCAATCACGATGAACGACTTCAGTCTGAGAGCTTCAATAGCAGATTAAATAAAATATTAACCTTTGTTTACGGAATTTTTGTCAAATTCAATCGATGTTCTGTTTTAGTAATTTCGCGCAAATTCCAATGGCTTGTTGACTCCAAAGCCACAAGTTTTTTCCAAAAAATTCAGGAGTTCGCCATTTCTGGTAAGGGATTCAAACTGGAATCGTAATCTTTAAAAACCTAGAGTCAAGAAAGCGCCAGCTGAAGACGAAGAATCCCTAAGCTCGTAAAGAGTTACACCAAAAAATTCAAGCCTAATAGCTAGTTTTTAGCCAGATCAGAAAGGCGCATTCTTAAATTTCATCCTCAGAAAAAAACGCATAAAAAAATCGAACTGCTAAGGTGGTACGAGTTTTTAAAATAAATGAAGAAATTTATGTCAATACTACAGGTCTCACAGAAACCTTAAATTTTTTCAAAAAATGAGGTTTTCTTTTGTAAGATATTATGGTCAAGCACTTTAAGTTGGCAACTAATTCCGTAACTTCGCAGACTCTTGTTTTAAATGAAAGTCTCCTTTAAAAATTTGAAAAATAAGTGGGTTATTTACTTTGAGTCATAATTTGTGCAATTTAACAATATACTCAATCAAGATAGGGAAATTTCATCAGTAAATAATTATTAAAACGGACAAAAGTGTATTACGAAGTCCAATGTTCTACGGAGAGCGGATGTGATAATGAAGCGTACGTTAAACAAATCAGAGAAAGGAGCTCCAGATGGCTCTCAGCCAAAGCTCTTAGGAAAACAAACGCTCTACCTCTCAATAAGCGGAGACACAAAAAACAAACAGACGAAAACCATTGGGTGTTTAGTATTAAACCCTGGACTGTGTACCTCTGTTATAACGTTCAAAAAATGCCTGACAGCAAAATTCACCTAGCTAAAAATAGAAAACATACCTAACTCATCACTGGAATATGACTGAACGCCGCCTCTATAAAGAATACTTTTATCATTTTGTGCTCTAATTTTTTATATAGGTCAACAAGGCTTATCCTGCTACTAGTTGCAGCATGTACAAACCTGTTCCTATACAGGCTGTAATCAATTAATATCTTTCAACAGAAACCCGTTTTTCCAAATGGTTTAAGTTAAGCGAGTGAGCAGTAGAAACACTTACAGATATAGACGACTGTATTCTACTATCATATGGTAAAGGAAACATCGTGCATGCAGCAGTCGTCATGGTTTAGCATAAGTGGGAAAATTTTTGAAACTCATTAGGGAGAAGATGTAGAAGAATAGGATCGATCAGTCACTGGCGGACAGATTGTCTTGACTCGTTTCTCGACCCCATAATTCGCCAGGCTAGTCCGTTTCAATCAGTAAGTTTTCGACCTTCCCCATGACATTACCATTAGCTTTCCACTTCAGAGGGACCATAACTAAGGTCCTCAACTCCTAAATCCATAGATGTAAGCATTCTTTAAGTTTTTGAATGGCGATTTTCTTATCTTGGAGTTTGATTTGAGATCTAGATGGGCAACCGCCATCAATGGTCATGTAGATCACTGAGTTGTTTGTAAAATATAGTTTTTACGTTTTCAAGTGAATGTGAATGTGTGAATATTGACAGCTGTGCTGATTCCTTCACATGGTGAAAATTGGAATTCAATTTGTCATGCACCGTTTGTAAATAAAAGGTAGCAGACAAGTTTTATGTGAAATAAAGACAGAGATGCCGAGTGTTTTGTAGGTAAATCATAACAGGAACTAGTAAAAGCAAACGCGAAATCGAAGCCAATCGCAGGATGAATTAATCTATTGAGGAATTGAAAGCAAAGAGCGGGTCTTAGAAAGTACTGATAGGATAGCAATTAGATAGTGTAGTCCTTCCTGGATGAGATATGAGAGATATAAATGAAATTCGCTAGAAAAAGACAGACACATGGAAGGCAATAGAAAAGAATGAGCGGAGTGAAATATCAATTATGACCATCGTAGAAACAGCAAGCCCTATGTTCATACGACCTCATCTAATTATGCACGTATTCTACTATCCTTAACCTCACACATTTGATTTCATTTGCTTCATTCTACTCATAAATAATCTTCTCTAGTCAAGCCTGTGTTACCTATTTTAATACAGAAGCCTTTGAACAGGTATTTAAATACTGTAAAATCAAAGTGAATACCGTTGGTGGGTGGCTATTGCATAGCACGCGGAGAGGCGACAGTTTGAAGCCTCGCAACAAAACTCTAGGCTGCAGAACTGTATATTAACGCACTTTAACACTATAGCCAATCAGCAGTCTCCGTCTTCTAACACTATACATAATTAATTGGTTGATAGGTAGCAAATCGCCTTCTGAGTAAGGTAAAAATCCAGATGGCTAGCTTGAAAATGTCAATAAATGAAATATACTTGATACATTGTGATCAAATGAACTTCTCACGGTACACAAATCACTTTTCCCAATTACTTTGAAAGCTTTTTATTAAACTGAAGCCTCGTTTTGAGTTTGAAAAGTAAAACGAATCCTAAAGGCCAAAGGTGCTTTGAATTTGTTACTGAGATGCCTGGAGGTTTAGCGCGATTGTTTGAATAGCTCTGAAGAAACGTTTAGTGATCTTAACAGCAGCTGATATACGGGGATTCTTGGATTACAAACAAAAAGCCAGATATATAGTTCTTAGACCGAAGTTACGCCGGAACACACTTGCAAAACACTCAAGAGCAAAAGAAATTAAAAAAAATAATTTCGCTTAAGCAGAGGAATAAATGTTAAGATTTATCAAAGAACAAGAATGAGTGGCCACTTGGAGCGGATAGCCGTAGACAGCCTTAAAGCAATGGTAACGATGATAAAAATTGGATGCCTTAAAAAGTGGTATAATTATGATAATACTAGGCTTAAGGCTCCTTAAATACTGCTTAAATAAAAAGGATTATCTCAGAGCTTTATTGTCGAAAAGCCAAAATTTGCCGCCAGCATGCAGAAATAAATCTTTTGAGAATCCTTGCGAAAAGATTTTAACATACGAAGCTTTACCTTTGACTGATAGTGAACTGCCTTCTTAGGTCCTTAATGCTACTCCATATTTCGAATCACCGCATTTCTGGACGAACTACTAAAGCGACGCAGATAAACTACTCTTAGAGAAAATCGAACGAGATGGGGAAAGATCTTTTGCAAGAATTGTCAATTTTGGATGAAAAATCCGGAAAGACTATGTCAGTCTCCTTGCTGTTTAGCTGAACCGGAAACGACAAACCTAGGAACAGTAAAACAAGCACTTCTGTCTGCATAAAAATGCTCACTAAAATAAAGAAATAATTTTGAGTTGTTGGCCAAATTACCGCAAAGGAGAGCACGAATAGAATGATGCATCTCAGAAAGTTAATCTCATACCTTGTAAACCACAATGCAATGCGATCTCCATTGCTAGAGGCACCAAATAAGTTTTAGCAGTCCAAATAATCGCCGCTTAAAGTGTTTGATTTGTCCGCTTTAACTAATTTACTAAATGCAGTATGAAAAAGCAGGGCCATTATTGAAGTACGAGTTTTGAGTATCATAATATTGTATCATAAATGCCCTAGGACCTTTTTGTTCCTTTACAGTTACTTTTGAAGCCAGTAAACATTGTTTCATGCAAAATGTGATAATCTTAACAATTTAACAAAAATTTCGTTTTCTACTTATAGACTATTCCAATTCTTAACGTTCCCATTGCACTGGTTAAGGATCGAGGTGTTTTCAGTTGAACAATGTCACTGTTTTAATTTATATAGCGAAAAATCAGGGTTCGACGGCTTTTGAGTGAGGCAACTGCGAAGATGGCCGAGGTATTCCAAGTGCATTTTTCATCCTGAACGAAGCACACCAGTTCAAATCTTAGCTCCACAACCTTTTCCACAAATCCGCTTAAATATCATAAATTATCAAACGTTTTAAATATGTTTTCGTGTAAAAACGCCACACCGATGAGGTGGACTCCACTCATACCAAAAAAACTACTTAAATAAAGTGAATCACTCTCCGCCTTCTGCTTTATAATCATTTGCTAAGGAAATCAATTATAAACAGATTTATGAGAACTTTACCGTACATCCTTGTTTTTCGAACAGTTTGCCTTGATTTGCTTATGCAGATTAATATTAGCACTGAAACAGATTCATTTATGGGCACAAGTGTCCAGTACGGTTATTTGATAAGCTTTATTGTTGAAACTTCAACATTATTGCCTTAGGAGGAAACAGATGGATTCAGAAAACAGCATTGTTTATCACAGAAAATAACCATTTAACTCAGCATAAGTGCCGAGATGTATAATTAACCCGGACATTTTATGATTAAATGCCATAGACATTGCCAGAGATTAAATGGATAAACGCAATCCATCATAAAAGTTGAGCAGCGCCATAGCGGTCCTAAATTACTGGGTATTTTTTTATTCGCATACACTTACTTTACCAGTGGATTTGGTGCGTAAAATTTGAAATTGCCAAGGGAATCATCAATACTGAAAATTAAATCATCGGCGAAGTACAAGATAATAGTCAAGGTGAACGATTTTCAAAGTTACAAGTTATTATAAACTTTTCAAAAAGTAAAAAAATAGTCAATTTTATGACTTTTATTTATCAAATGATAAATAATTCATAAAAGCAAGTACACAGAATAAGGGTTTCTGTGGTACTGCGTCACTTTCCCATTTAAGAGTTTAAATAAAAATTTTGATGAGATACACCAAACGTGATTATAAATCATACGAATAATTCATTCCTTTTTTAACCACTAAAAAGTAATTAAAAATGCGAATGATAAAGTTCATGCACAAGCACCAATAGGTAACAGTCTCACAAGTCATTAAACTATTATTCTTTAAAAAGTACACAAGGATGTCTTAAAATACCAGCTTTTTAGCCTCATATTTATCCTTTTTATTTCAAACAACCTCTAACCTACTTCTCATAGCCAAAATCGGGAGCATCTATCAAATCTCATGGGGAACATAACGTTTGGCTCACAAAATAAAGCTGTTCAACGACCATTTGAAGCTCTTCAGGGGATTTGATGAATAATTTTAAATTTATTCATTTAAGATTGTTGAATTGTGATAACTTTGGAGGAAACTGACTTTGGTTAATGTGCAACCGGTGGAATAGGCAGCCGCATAAATACTAGGCAATTTTATTCCAGTTTAACCGGATAATATTACAGTCGTTGAGTTAATGTGGAACAGTCTTACAATTTTCGCAGGCTGAAATGAAGTACCAATGTAATACTAGAGGTTCCTGTCACCATTTTGAAGGAACTCTTTGTTGATTCGGTTTGTATAGATTCCAAAGAAGTCGCTGCTACATGAGTAAACACTTAAAATCTGCAATTAAACGTAACCTCTCCTTATCGAAAATACAGAAGAAAACTAATTAAAAGAAAGCGACTGTGTAATGAATGGGACCACTGAAGCACCTTGAATTGTCCTTCGATCATAAGGTGCCGAAATTAAAATCATA
This sequence comes from Moniezia expansa, assembly GCA_019097775.1. NCBI lineage: Eukaryota > Metazoa > Platyhelminthes > Cestoda > Cyclophyllidea > Anoplocephalidae > Moniezia > Moniezia expansa. The sequence continues at coordinate 2,817,581 of JADFDV010000097.1, forward strand.
TTTAAAATAATAAAACTCGAGATAAAACTTGTAAATTGCAACTTTAGTGAATAAAAGCATAATAAATAAATTAATTGTATTTATGCGTCCCGCAAAAATCGATTATGTTAGCCCATTCTAACAAAGAAAAATATAAAAAAACGGGCTAAGAATGACGGGCCCCGACGTTCTGAAGGCAAAACCAAAACTAAATCTACTTGTACAATGGACGTTTAATTATAAATTAGAAAGCGTATGCTCACTATATTCGCTTAGCTGTTGAATTAAACTAGCACACAGGCGAACAAAGAAGGCATTTCAAGCTGAAAATCCAGGGCTAGTTTTTCTTCACCTGTCAGGCTCAACTTGGAGATATAGGATTTAGTAAACTGTAAACAATACGAATTCTTTACAGAAGTTCAAAAAGTAATCTATTCCTTTACCAAATAGAAACTTACTACGAATTTCGCAAATATCTCAATTGATAAAATTATTGCAAAAGGGCTTGTCTATAATCTAACTAGATATGATAAAAAGGACTTCAAATCGAATGAAAACTAGAGAAAGGAAAATGCTCTGGATTTTAACTGGAGAGGCGAAAAAACATCAAGTAGTCCTCAAGTGTCTGCATAATATGTGAGCAAAGCAAAAGTAAGTGAATGAATTCTCGTATATTCAATTGCAAAAAAATTTATCCGAAGGACATGCTCCACTTTATCGCTTAAAATTGAGGGCCACCGGCGAAATCTATCTTACGATTGACCACCCAGACCGACTAAATGTTGGTCTACAAAAGAGATGCCAGATAGAAGCTTTTTTTCCCTAGAGGCGACATTGATTCTAGTATTAAAAGGAATATTTCTAGTAAAATGGATTGAAATGAAATTAAGCCATTTTAACCGAGGTGGATGACGATCTCGAATGAATTTTTGGAACACCGAGTAGAACATCAGATTGAAGTCTTTGCTCCGATCTATCCAGTCCCTTTATCACCGAATCTGAAGAATGAGTCATTTTCACTAAGCATAAACCTTGTCAAAAGCGAATAAACTGTAGAACATTTGCTTTCACTTATATTGTGCACTAAAATTATTTTATGAATTTTATTAATCAAAGTTCACTTACTGATATTGTACAAAGATTGAAAATATTCATGTTGAAATTTAAGTACATAGTTAGGCTTCTAAAATATTTTCTTTTTACTCGTAAATTAAACTCATTGGACAGGACTGAGCAGCCAATCAATATTTCGCGTCGATATATAAAGTTTAAATTGAGTAGCTGCTTTAAAACTCCTTGAACTACGCATGTTATTTATTTTATAAAAACGAAAACAATGTACGAAGGACACAGCATTCAAAATATGCTCATTGTTTTAACGAAATTTCGTGTTTTTTTTCCATTTCATTCTCTTAGACAATAAATGCGCCTCATAATTTGCACCCGAAATAACCTCCTAACGGCATTACTGCTCCTTTCTATTCCACATTCTTAAACCCACAAGATTCGCTATGTTTGAGTAACATTGTTAAAAAATTGAGGCGGAATCCGCCCATGACTCTAGCCACATGGTTAGGTTGCACAAACGTAAGAAATTAATGGAACAAAGAGAACAGTCTTTTCGTATTTTTCAGATTTTATTATAGTTATCTGATATCAGCCAAACTCAAACCATTTCATAGCTCAAATTTTCTTATTAAATTAATTTTCCATTTGGCTCTACAAAGAAAGAAACTCCTAATAAAAGAGGCGCTTTCGGAAGAAATAAATTTTTTAGTGAGTGCAGTTTTACTCAGTCTTCAAGCAGCTCATTTAGCTAAGTCCAAAGCCCCCTTTTACGCTGTTTTTTGCTCTGTTGACCCCACTCCTCCATTCCTATTAATTAAGCGTCAGAAAATAACAGTCAAAAAGTTTGGCGAACATGACAAATCGTATCCAGCACTGTCTTTACAGAGCATAACAGAGGCTCATTTGTGCTCTTAAGAACTTCGTCTCCTCCGAATGTCTTCGCCAACGCCCTGCTACGATGTCAGGAATAAGTGATGACCACTTGCACTGCAATCTCTTTTGGATGAGATGGTTTCATTGAAAACTAATACGACGATGGTCAGCTAAATACGCAGTCAATCAAGCCGGGACGTATGTGTAAAACATCGCTGATCAATGCACGATATCTGAATGAAAAGAACTCGAAATTAAGGAATGAACTAAGGATATATTTTTAGGAATATTTTTATTAAAATTGGATACTCTCTTAAGTGGGTGGTAAAACAAGCAGCGCTAAGTTAACACGCAAAATTTTTTTAATTATGGGAATATTCAAAATGCTCGATCAAACGACAGATATTTATCAAATTTAGTCATTAGATAAATGCCTGTTGGCTTCGCCATAAACGCCTAAGTGTCGGTTCCATGGTTCTCCTTTGCATATCCCATGGGACCCATTTTTAGGTAAACACTGCGCTCCAAAGAGGTTATTCCTTAAGTTAATAATAACAGCATCATCTATAGCTTTCTGAAATCGAGAGTTCTTAATTTCAGATAAAGAAAAATGAATTTCATGTATCATTAGTTCAACAACTTACCACCTTTTGGAAGCCTCATTCCGATTGCACAACTTTCACTTCCTAGCATCTTAAATTTAATCTCGGTGAACCTATCTTTTAAACTCATAATTACATCGCTGATGATTTCAGTCTACGAATACATGTTATACCGATCACTAAGAAAAAAGTTCGCGATTTGGTAATACTTCACTAAATCGAAAGCACGTTATCCGAAACGTAGCAAGCAGTGTATAAATTTGTTAGACATTTTATTTTTCTGGATAGCTCATACAAGTTTTTTCATCGTTAACCAGAGGTACAATGGACTCAGGAGATCGCAAAGGAGGAAATAATACGAGGAGTGATTGACCCATTTCAGCTGATTTCGTACTCCCATCATATGTAGTCATCATCATTCGAGTACACCAAGCTATTTGCTGCAGAAATCTGCTAGGTGGAGAATGCTGTTTAGTTTTCAGCTCGCATGTTACAACACCATGTCCTTTTTCCCAATGCCCCTAAAAATTGGGCACATTTCATTCACACTTCTATTTAAGTTAACTAAGTCGAAATTATCATGGGTTAGCGACATAAAAATTGTCATTACAATTCCAACCCTCAGCATCTCGAAAATCTGTCATTTGCTGAGAGGAGATGACAGTTGACGAGGATTAGAAACAATGAGTCACCATGTGTAAGCTAATTACACAGTTCTGGCTAATCTTGAAGCCATAAATCAACAATGCTGGTAAGAAAAACTGAAGAGGCCTTCACATAAAAGGGCATTGGGTTCATGAGTTAAGTGGCAACCTGTGCCCGAGGAGGAACCAAAAAGAATGTCGGACCAGGTGATTGTTTGAATATGAAGCTTTGGTGGGGTCTCCGTATGGTCGCTGAGGGTGTGTAAGGAAAGAAACTCATCGAATAAAACTCAATTTTAATCAGTTCAACAATCATCTTACAGGTTATGCTGGATAATGAAGGACAGATGTGAGCAACTGCTAATGTGTGTCAATGTAAGGCAGAATTTTATAAATAACCATGTTAATCAATTAGATATCAGGAAACCCATTTCAATTAGAAAATTAAAGAATGTACGAATCAAGCGGTTTTAAAATTTTCCATATATTCAACGAAAATATTTAAATTTGCGTTGGACATGCTTGAGTTGAATTTTCAAAATTTAATTTGTCGCTTAATTTTGAAATTGAAATAGGATATAAAAAATGCTGCATATTACCAATTAACACAACTTAGAAGGCTTGCTGCGCGCAGCCAAATCGGCCCTTTATTCAGTTTCGGTACGCTCTCATAGCAAAAATTATCTGATAATAAAAATTAGGGGAACCAAAGAAATCATAGAAGTATGCTGGATGAGATTTACACCAAGGGGGACACCAGGGCAAAATTTTTGGTTGACACCTCAGCCACGATTGACCCTGAGAGAAGGAGATTTGAGGAGCGTTCGTGTTGAAGGAGGTTCAAGTGTGAATCTGAAATAGCCTTTCTGGAATGCATATTAACGATTGCGAAACTCTTGGAAATTTTGACGGACTTTGTTGATTCAAAAGCTCTGATTGAATCTTTTTTCCAGTTGCTATTTTACGCGAAAAGAGAAATTCAAATGACTTTACTTTGAATAAAAAGTATTTTAAAAAATGTGCTTGTTGAAATGAATGTCTAATTGTAATGATACTATCAAAAATGTCTTTATTTAAATAGGAGGTTGAGTCAGAAAAAAATTAAAATTTTGTAGATTGGAATAATAGAGGTGGGGAAAGCGGTCTGGTGCTCTGCTTAGGGCGGTACATGTAATCACCTTCCACCTTCAGCGTTTTTTACGGCCATGATACTGGCACAGTTCGTGACATTGGGTGCTTCTTTAACAGAGAACCTCTCGGTTCAAATTCAGGTGCGGATGTCGGCCATAACAAGATCAGTAGTGGTACCGAAGAGAACTGAGTTGGTTTTTCTGAGCAATTGTTGATTTTGCCTTTTACTGATCAGTTTGCAAGTCAGGTCAGTTAGAGTTCTCCATTCTAGTATGTATTCATCGATACTCAAAGATAATCTTACGATTACAACATCAAACCAGTTTTTCACTTTCTAATCTATCTTAGAAGATCATTTGTATGGAATCATGACCTCGAAAATAACTAGACAGATCTGTAGCCTATTGGTGTGGATTTAAAGTTGCCAAATTTTCCGGTTCTATTAAACACTATAAAAGCAAGAAACATTCATTACAAAGAAGGTAAGGAAAACGACTCAATTGCCCGCAAAGGCTGATGTGGGGAGCAGCTACGGACTAGGAAGCAACTAACGGCATCTGTCAAATTTCAGTGCTGAAACCCGGAGGTTAATAAAAGCAGTATTTGATTTGGGTAACTCGCTCAATAGAAAATGGAGCTAGAAAAAAATCAGCAGTATAAGTTTTTCTCAAGAGTGGTTCATAGACATGTTATTTAGGAGGAATTAGGTGAAAAGAATCAAATGTGGGAAACACTAATCAGAACGAACCCTTTCAACCATTGAGATGAAGATCTACTAGGATAACAGCACACCTTCAGTGCTAGCTGCTTAAATAACAGTTTAAAAGGTTTTTCCACTGATCCCCCGTTTTCTGATATAAGATTAACCGATAATGTCAAAAGTGATGGAATCACTGAACCATATTCTCATCAATGTAAATGTCATTTATTTAGAGCATAAGTAGCTCCATTATGGAATTAATCAATCGACTTCAGTGGGTAAATATTTCATATTTATTCACTATTTTGCTGATGTCTATCTGTTGAATAATCGGTGATGCGTTGTGGATTGGGCAAACGTAGTTTCGTAATTATATAGCGCATCAGATCGTGAAGTTCAAGAATATCACATAAATTTCAAACAAATTTAGTGCATAAAAAGTACGGAGTACGCTGAAAGTTTTCGCCTAAAGAAATGCACTACCAACAAAGTAGTGATATAGCCGTTCTATCTTTCCTAAAATTGGAATTTTTTCAGGTTTTAGTCTAGAACTCCAAGTTGATTCAGTTAAAAGATCAAATCATCAAAAAAAAAATTAATTTTAAGAGAGCAATTCGTCTTGGAATCACAAAGATTTAACCTCAATTATTCAATTCATTAGTGCTGACAGCCATTTTCAATTGCCCAGCCAATGCGTTGGTTCATCAAGTCCGACCAGCCTAAGAATCATCATTTCAGAGCGCTCAATTTATCCTCGAGTGACAGAGTGGCGGAAGGTCTTCATTTAAAGGAACGGTGGTGAGTTGTGCAAGAGCAAAGGCCGAAGAGGTCGCCTGATAAGGTTGTTCTATGATGACTCTGCAAATGGTCATTGAGATCATATACTCTAGTGAACGTTGGCCTGGACGAGTCGAGCAAAAAGGTATGCCAAACGAGAATCTTAAGACTGATTAAGACCACTAAATCCTCATATTAAACAGCGAATAGAAACGATAGCTTTTGTTCAGAGTTCTCGTTAGCAGCAAGGCCCCCCTAAGTCAGAATGCAGACATTTATGATGCAAAATGACAAAACTAAGGGTCAGGTTCCCCGAAGGTTCCCTGATACAAGTTTTAACTTGTTGAACCAAGCATCTAAACCAAAGATAAAGAGTAGATCGCCGGCATCAAATATTTTCTCACAAATCGCCTATCGATCTCCTTGGGTATCAATCAGAAGACTCCTGCTTTCAAATGCGAAAGAAATTTATTTTTTACAAAAAGTCAATGGTTCTATTTCCCTTTACTGGGATAACAGGAAATCAGAGGTTGGATCGTTTATATCCTCAACTAAAGTGGAAGTTTTTGATATAAAAAAAGAAAGATTAAGGTCGAGTGAATACAGTTACTGTCAACGTACGGTTCAATAATCCAAGGCTTTCGTCATCTTGTCCAATCCCGTTGCTGTTTTTATTTGTTTCATCTAAGACCCCGAGAGAAACATGAAAGGTTAGCGCATTAAATGGTTCGCAAGTCGTCTAACCCAGAAATAGTACCAAATTCTCTGTAAGCCAAACATATAACGCTAGCTACAATTTTCTACAAATTTATTGACCAGTGAAACCATTGATAAACTTCTTATTATAACGAATGCGCAACGTTATGAAAGGTATGGATTGTCTTGGAAGACAGTCCTATGATTTTTCGCTCAGTGAAGCCCCCCCCCCCCCCCTCCCTTATTTTCTGAGTTCTTACGCAGTAACTTTGACCTAGCAAAGACAAAAATTTGCATCAGCGTGATGAACCCCCAAACCTTTAAACTTTAGGCTCCAACTGCATAATTTTCTCCTAAGAGAGTTCTCTAGTTTAAACAGAGTTGCCCATGCCTTCGGTCATATTCCCCGCAAAAGAGGAGCCAGATCTCTAAAAAGGTATTCCGCAGCGAAATAGTCAGAGTTCACATCCTTTTAGCTTCTTGAGATAAGATTCATTATCGAGACGATCATAAGACACCTGGAGTAGGAATATTGTCGGGACCATACAAGAATTATCGATTCAAACCCTACTTTAAGGTAATTTAATAGTACATTTTCATTATAATGAGTTTCTCGGATTGCTGATATAAGAAAAATATAGGGGTTAAGATAAAATTAACAGCTGCAAAATGGAGCATTGGAAAAATACCAATATGCCTAATGTACTTTGTTTATTGATATACGAACTTTACGACATTCGCATCTATCAAGGTTGAAATTAATTTCAGGGACTAAATACTTATTCCGGTGGTTGCATATTAAATAAGCTAAGTACACCGGACTAGTTACTATCCAGAAACATTCGGAGATCTGAGGGCAGGGAATCAACATCTTAGTAGTATCAAAGTAAATCTAGGAGACAAAGCAGCGGTCTAAAGGACCACTAATCTGGTCTACAAAAGGAAGACCAAATGAAAGATTTGAGGAGACCGAGCAGAGATGAGCAGGGTGGAGAACAGAGTACTATGCCAGTTCCCCGCAATAGTAGAGTCGGAAAAATCTTCCTAGCTGATAGCTTTGGAAATTCGAATCTCGAAAAAAATCGTCGAGAAAGCATAGCCTTGTCTTTATGAAACTATAAAAATAAAAACGAGTTATCTTACCAGATGGATAGCTGGCACTGTTAACAGGAGATTTGGTGCAAAGACCAGCGAATGAAGAAAATTCAGATAAACTTGGATTATTTTCGAAATTCGAGTTTATTGTCACCAGAGGCGGTCTCGGGGATTTTGAAGAGGCAAAGTCGACTGCGGAAAGAGGGAAAAAAACTGGAAATAGAATATTAACAGCTACTTTGGAAACACACCGATCGAATAAGTAACTTTACATAAATCTTGTGGACCTCAATTAATAGCAAATCTGCGATTGAGGGTGATGACGGTTTCGCCATCCTTTAGATCAGCGCTCTATGATCTCAAAACAAATTCAAATTGAATCGATTGGAAGAGTCATTACATAGAAAAATTGAGGCAACCCTCAAAATACCTATAATATGATCCTAAGCGATAAAAGTGGTTCATTAAAGTATAACTTTCCACAAACTATTAACGGTTTCCTGTAAGGTTGACGAGTTCTAAAAAAATTGATTTGAAAGCGTAGACCTGGTTTTACACGGGTTTGAAATCGAATGAAAAATTCTCAATTATGGAGTCCCGAGGCACTTGTTTTCATCTCAGTGATATTAGTAATGCGTCCATAATGCATCTGCCTAAAGCTCAGGATTAATTGAGGCTTTTTAACTTGTCACCATTGGCGCATGCATTCAGAAACGGCAAATCTAATCAAAGCGTGGCGGTGGCAAATGACCATCGACAGTGGTAAAGACTAGACTTAAAAGGGAAGATCAGTCAGAGACTCGCCAAAATATGCATCGTTATCTGCGTAAGAGAATGAGTCTAGCGAGACAAGCAGCGTTATTCCAAGTGATTCGTTTACTCATTTGCCCATTCATCCCAATCCATATCAAAAGAAAAGAATGTATGCACTTGAAACTATAGCGATTTCAGGAAAGGATTAGAAGAGATACGGCGTAGAAAAAATGGAAGAGAACTCGCAAAGGTTAAATCCGTTGTCACTTCAGTTAAGACTGAGGTACATAATCTTTTCCCGGCAGTTACCAAATAGCATAACGGTAATGCAAAATCCAAACTCTAGATTGAATTTCAGCTCTTAAATTTCTCTGTGAATTGCTTGTTAAAGTTTGTCATTAAGGAGAGAGTGATAGGTTACTTCGGCATCTGTTTCCTAAGTCGGACTAACCCCCCCCCCCCCCCCCAACCAAGGTTAACTATTATCGCAAGTATCAAATGATACTTTATGTTCTAACACCGATTCCTTTCTTTACTTCCATTGCGTCTTTCCGATTAAAGTTTGAATAAGCAGGCAAAACCAAAAACAAGAACTTACTACCATCATGACTGATTTCCCAAAATGATTTTAAGGGTGAACTGGTATGTAAATCTCCGATCGGTTGTGACATAATCACCTTGGCCTGATTTTCATTACTGACAGCATCAACTTCATTATTCATTTGTTCGGATGATGTCTGGGTTCCAAAACGAAGATGTTTGAGACTCGCTGAAATTATATGGTAATGAAGGTTTGTTCCGAATGTCAGACTTGGTAGCTTTGACAATATTAACAAATGCACTCACTGCGAGTATTTAAAAGTCTTGAAGGTACCAGAGGTCGCTGAATTGTCGGAAAACTAGGTCGCAGAGACGGCTTGATCTCATCTTGATTTCCAAATCCTAACGAAATCAGTGAAGGTACAATTGAATAACAGAACAGAATAATTTTCTTTTTTATATAATAAAAGTGTTTTGCAATTTATCACTAAGCGCCAACTAGTAGAAGGACACACCTTTTTTCAATTCATAAACGGAGCACGAAGTTAATATAATTTATTTAGCATTAATATCTGCTTTTAAAGCCGTCATGTCTTTACATTATCCTTAGCAAGAAACTATTCCTTTTAGATTTTCTAAATTTTCTCAGTTATCGGATTAGCATACTGAAGTGCAGTAAATCATTCACTTAAGCATATGAAATTAAAAAAATAATCTTGAAATAAAGGTAGTTCATAGACTAAGATATTCAGACCTCGTGGATGATTGAAGGTAAATGGAAAGACAGAATGTCTGATAGGTAGGATCTCAAGCCGAAAAAACTTGGTAGAAGCCTTACAGAGTAAATGAATTAGGATTACTTCAGTTCACTTTATCACTACCTTAACTATCAAATACAAAGCGCATACTCTTCTTATATTGCTAAGCTAAGATTAAGTGATGCATAGCTTCTAATAGAAAGAGTATGGAAGGGTGAAAAAAAAATGACGATTTAATAATTCCTAACAGTGAAAGATTACACGATAGTTAGCCAGAAATGGAAAAAAAAGAATAAGAGAACAACGCGGATGAAAACGGTTAGGCAGGAAAGATTACGAACCTACCTCCATTTTCGTCATTACTGCACCTATCACCAATAGTTGTGGCTTGTAGAAGCGAAGCCAATTCACTGTTGATACTATTGAACAGAGAATCTAAAAAATGAAAAAGGTATTGGGTGCTTTTCAATTGTTTGTAAACGGTGCATTTGTGAGAGACGACTACAGTGGCAGTGAAATTTTCAGTTTTATGGAAGTCGTAGAAAACGCAAGATTACAGTTAGTAGCGAAATTAAACGGACGAATGATGCTCTGTGGCGCCAATTATTCGTTTAAACTACTCGTTATCAAAACATTAAACAACCCTAATCTTAAAGAGGCCTAAAAGATATAGAAGTTCTTGAGACGAGATTGAAACATAGGAGAAACCAATAAGAATCAGAAAAATCGAGTAATTATTTTTCTTCATATTTAGGGGTGATGCTCTTGTTTGAACCGTTCACTAACAGTCGATTCCTAATAGTGTACGACGTGGGCCAGTGAGAGAAAAACCAGGTCATCCACATTGACTGAAACGGCACAGAGGTGGGCCTAAAACTGCATCCTTCTATTGGTTACGTTCAATCACGCATACAGGCAATTGAAGTAATGTCTAGCCAACAGTGTAGCACCAGCCAGGAAAAAAGTAAGTTCGTTTCGCTATTTTGTAGTCACGTTAAGACCTATGCCACCTACTTCAGTTATCAATAAAACCATTAAATGTGCAATTCAAAAATGAACAAAACGAAAGCTAGGAGTGCAAACAACTGATGAATGCGAGCTTTTGAGGGCTTCGGATTGCGGATGCTTGAGTCGACAGTGGAATCATTTCGCGCAAGTAGATAAGCACTACCGCCGGTCCTAACCGCGTTTTCCTGGATGTCTTTGGACTTCGTTTGAGGACAATAGCAGAGAAAAAGGCTGACTTGTCTAGTCTAGTTGTCCTTCTCTCCACTTAAAACGCCGCTTGTTAACAGCACAGTACTAGGGCGCAATTCCTAGGCGATATCAGCTTTGCTGGCGGACAGCTGGTCGTGCGCTTGCTACAAATAAATACCTGCCCGTGGTGTGTTGGAGGTAAAGGGAATAGTTTACCGTCTTAGAGATGCGGGAACAGTAAATCGTAAGGACGGTTTCGGATTATCGCTCGTGGCGGGTAACTCGAAAGAAAAGCCAAGAAATTTCCAGTTTTATCGAAAAGTGAATCCAAGAGGTCCACAGTGAACTGAAAATGGGCAAGATGGTCTATTGGTATTCCAAGGAGAAACAATCGTAAATCAAGGACAAGAATAATCAGACCGCAATAAAAGAATGCCAAACAAGACTCCGTGTTCTTAATGAATACGCTCCTTTCTATGCTCTAAACAACACGACTCTCCTCTGTTCAATCATTCAATTTTCGAGAGGAATTACCAGCGTGAGGAACTGTACTCAAAGTCTAAAAACACCTTTTGCATCGCTTAACCAATACAAGAACTTTAAATAAATCTGGAGGAATCAATCCCCAATCTAGAGATGAATGCAACATTATTTGAAAGTGGGATTTTAAAAGCAAAATTTTACTGTAAATAAGTAGTAATGTCAGCCTTACGAGTGAAATGGCAGAGAACTGATTCAATAGACTTGACAAATCTTGGAATCATAAATCGACAACGTTTGGTTCCTCTTCAAAGAATAAGTGAAGCTCCAAGACAAAAGGCCAGACGGCGCTCTACTTGCGTAAACCAGCCAAAGAGAATGGTGGATGTTTCAGCGAAGCCGCCAAGCAGTCTCTGGGGTTACATTACAATTGACCATTCGACAGTGAAGTGCATAGAACAGATGTGCATTCCCTGCTTTTGACACTCCAAATAGTACCCCAGCATACTATCCTTAAGTCTTTTTAGTTTTGTTAACTAATAAAGGAGTAACACGGCCGCTACTCCTCCTTGCAGAATTCACAAAAAAATGGTGGAGACAGCGAAAGACGTTCGATTATTGCAATAAAATTTACGAATAGCTAAATCACAGACAAAGAGAATTAGAATGAAGTTCGCCTTATACCAGAATTTGTGGTCAATCAAATTCGTGAAAATAACAAAACTAAATCAACTCACTATCATCGTCACCAAGGCTAGAGTTGGCCGGGGATGAAGAGAAGCTGGGTAATTTCAGCATAGGTTTAGTAGCCGTTTCGCCGAATTCGGATTGTGCCTCAGCTGTAATTAAGCAGTACTTAACGTAATCGACTGGAGTCAAGCAAACACAGTCATAAGCACAAACCGAGAAATGCCTTAGCACCAAGCCGGTCGAACAGAAAATGAGCTTTCTATTTTTTTCAATAAAAAAAGTAAGAATTTGAATCATATAGATTTAGCTTACAATTTACGTCGATATTCTTGTTATCATTGAACACAGGGCTGTTAAGGCTTGAAATCGAAGGGCTTTGCCCAACCTGATGGGCTAGTTTGCCAAGTTGGATCTCGTCTGCAAAGACATTAGGAAAGTGATAAGTAAAAATGTATTTAATCTTGTCAAGGCGATTAAGATGAAAAACGATGGTAAGAAAAGGATTGCTCTTGAAAACGACTCCAGAGCACAAATAAACGGGAAAAAGCATCGCACTAAGAACCGGAAGAGAAAAAAATCATAAAAAAACAATGTGATACAAACTAAGTATACCGATCGAATCTCGAAAAGTGACCGTAATTTGGGGTTATTTTGTGTCATTACCCTTTAATTTCAGTGCAGACGTCACCAGAAAACGAATTTATTGATAGCGATCTGATTATTTCCACCTTGGTTTCACCAAAATCTTTCCTTTTCGCCGAGTCAGCTACCAGTTCTAAATAATTTGATAATGTATTGCCTATTTGAATCTATAAGTAGTGCTTTTTATGATCATGTAAGATTATCAGAAAGCCACCCAAGGAGTCAGCCCATACTCACAAAAAATCAATTTCGACTGATTGAACAAGCATAACTTGTATCAAAGTGCTTAACGGAAGCCTAAACATTCATCAAGCCACCATGATGAAAATGTGTACTTACGTGGATGCCAAGCGGCGGAGGTAAGACTCTCAGAAAGTGAAGATGAATTCGGAGAATGGTTGGAAGTCGGGTGTCTACTCTTAGAATCTGCATATGAGTCACCGATTTGGAGTCCTGAAAGGCGACCTGAACACCAGCTCTTTGACGCAGACCTAAAATGGAGATCATTCGATTAATGAATGAGAGCTGGTCGAAAAATATCCGGAAATATATAGCAGAAGGCGACTAACAAAGCACCCGTGTAGTCGATTAGCATTTCATTGAGTTTACTGATGACAGTATCTAATCTGGCTGAAATCGATTGGATATCTGTATTGAGTTTTCTTTGATCTTCAAAGTTGTCTGATTCAATTAATCGGTTGAGAAAACTAGAACACCATACTAACTCTGACGAAGTCTCATTTTCGACATCATCATATCTAGCCAGTGATTTCTGTAAGAAAACGAACATTTCAGCCGCCTTTTTCATTAGTCTACAAAGCAATAAATGAAATTTTGAACCGATACCTACTCAGAGAGTGTAATAGCACCGTTTTCACTAGAAAATTGCTTCAAATCCTCTGCCGTTACGAAGTAAGGTTCTTCACAAACGGAGGCGATTTCAGAATATAGGGGCTTCATCAAAAGCCATTTAGAATAAAGAGAAGAAAATCGCTCTTTCAGATCCTGAACTTCATTCCAACACTTCAGTTGATGAAAAGCCAAATTTTGGATGGCATTAGTGCTGCATCTAGATCTCTTGATAGAAAAGAAAGAGAAATCTTACTGGTCCAACTTAGCATATTCCAAACATTCCCTTTGAATGTTGGAGCTTTCTTCGGGTAAAAGTGACTGATGTACTACACTTAATCTATGTAATGAAGTCCAATAAAAGACAACAAACTCCTCCATGACAGTGAATTTAGAATGGATCTTGGATACATTTTCCAAGTATTCGTGGATGTTATCCTCAATATTATGGGTAAATCCGGCATCAACGTTACCAAAATCTGCGAAGTTGCTAAAATTATAAGAACTAGTCACCTCGCTCAATGCATTTCTCCAACACATAGGAAGATAAAACGGCGAAGAACTTGCAGTAGGTCTTGGGACAAGATACACTCCATACCCTTGAAAAGCTTTTAATGAGGCCAAGATTCTAAATTTTATAAGAAGATAACTTTAATTAACTGCTGGTAGATCTTTAATCCACATGTGAAAGAGATTTTTTAGCTGATTATCAATAGCCCGATTATAACATGCTAAAAGGGGTCTGCAGGAGGCATTAGTTGGACAAAAATTTGAAACCTGATAAGTCTTTCATATCGCACTTCATCGAGCTTTCTTAATAGAAAGCCAAACAACTGTGCGAGCAACGGTTTTGGATAAGAACGGAAAGCGTTTCTGAAATCGACATACTAAATGGCTCTAACCTTACAGCTGCAGAATTGGTTGGCAATTTAAAAAAATTGAAATCCGCTTCCAATATTTTTAGATTGTTGATGAAAATGATATCGAACTCGCCCTCATCCATTTTGCGGACCAGATAACTGATACAGGTCCAAGTAGGCAAATATGCCGCGACGAACCAAGCACTGCTGAACTGCCATCCATAAATGAATGTTTTAAAGAGTCTTCGTACCTTACATTTATCTGTGCTTGATAAACGTTCAAAATGGTTGCCAGATATTTTTTTATCTGATGGAATTATACTGCTTTTATTTTTCTTCAAGCCAGTTTTTTAACTAATGTTTCATGTTTATTAACATTGGGCTCGCGTTGGGTTCCGTCGACCCCGGCGAGTAATGATAAATATTTGCAAATCAAATGCCAAAGGCAACAACATTAGGTGATTAATGATGACCGCGGTCATTTTATCTACTAATTTTGTGCATTCAAATTAGGGTTTTAAATTGGTAAATGGTGAGAAAATAGTGCCTTTGTTGCAGGGTTCCTCGGATTAAAACCTCCTAACTGAAACTTTCTAAACTCGATTTCGGATCATTTGCGGTGCCAATACCGAACTTTTTTGGATTAGTCTATTCAGGCATAGCTCTTGAGCTTAGATACAAATTAGGCAATCATTTCTTCCAATTTTTTCATTGTAAAAGACTAATCAAAAACCGACTTTCAATCATCTGCAAACAATAGCTTTACTCAGCTCTCAAAGCAGAAACTTTGCAGCACTTTTAAGTTTTTTCTTCTGCATGCTTAAGTCATTTTTATGTTCTTTTTGCTTCGCAACATTGTCTGAAAGTACTCTGTGTTCTCTTGTAATTAAAAACAAGTGCCAACTTACTTTAAGTTATGATTTCTTGAATAGTTTAGCAGCTATCGGTTATTCTCGTCAGAGTTCGCTAATGGATTAAAGGGCTAAAATTTTAATTATGAAAGCTCATATATTCTCAACAAGTCGGGCTAGGTTCGAGGGAATGACATAATCGTAGAAGCGACATTCTTTGAGAATGAAAATATTTTCAGTGTTTCAGGCCTCTGGACATTAGTACCGGCTAACTTGCTTAAAAAAGTGGTTCGAAAGATACTAGGGTTCTCAAGAAACATGTTCTATAAAACTTTTACGAATGAAAGATTCATTGCTCATTTGACAGCTCGAAGCTGGATGATTCAATCGGGTGCTGACTTCCATGGGTGACAAAAGAGGAAATACAGCACCGGCTTTTTGAGGCATGTATCTATTAAGACAATAAGGATATATTTCCTTCGTTTGTGCTTAAAATAGAAGAAACGATTTGGTTATTTTACTGAATAAATGTTTATGCAAAAGATATTAGCCTTCCATCATTTCATTTTCGAAATTACTTTGTGAACTTATTCCAATTGCGTTTTTGAAATTCCCGCTATACCGTAAATAAGGGGTTTCCTGATTGGCTGAGTTGGAGAGTTATTAACCTGCCATCAACCTAACTGCAATTTTTTATACATACCAGGCTATGCGCGAGATATTCTCAGTCGCGCATCCTACTAAACCCACTTCGCCTTTTCACTAGTATACAGACCGATGCTAACGAGTTTATTGAGAACGATCTTCTGGTAGATCCTATTAACATTCAATCTAGCACCTGTCAGTGAATCCGGTTCTTTCAGAAGAATACAAATTTCGCGTTTCCTTCATCAAATACCTGAACAATATCCAGACTGTCAATGCTTTATTGCCTTGGAATATTCAATGGTGATGTGAAAGTTACTCTCAACACTGATACTTTTTTCGGAATAACTTATTTTTGGGGTAGCGTTGGAGATTGGGCATTATTTTCAACTAGAAATGACAAAAAAGGTCTTGAAAAGAGCAGCCACCCTATTCCATCAAGAACTAGCCAAGGCCCCTTCAGTTAAATCACCGTTGACAGCCTTTTCAGCACATTTTTTTGCGATTCCTCATTGGCGATCAAGCCAAGGCTGGCATTTTGGTGATCGCTAGCATGTATGCATTCACGTTCTTTATTGTCTGTCCTTCTGTTTTGAAAAACCCAAGGTCAATCTGTAATAAGCCGTAGCAATAAGAGTTCATTCAAAGGATCTTTACGAAGCTATCGGTATTTTAGTTTTCAATTTTGAATTCCGTGCTTCCCCCAATAGGAATAGTGAGAGGCTTTACGCTTATTAAAGACCCAATTTTATTTAAAAAGTAAACTGCCTCATAGTTGAACTTGGTAGACTTCATAGAGAGCGGGAACAAAATCGTGTATTTAAAATATTTTGAAATTTAATGAAACACTGTTAAACTAAAATCGAGAGAAGTAATTCGCAATAACAGCAGATTAGTTACATTCCACTTCACGACAATATTTGATAAATTCTTTTATTGTCACAACACTAACGCAAGGATGCCCTCTAAGCCTACGAGAAGATGGAGGCGAAGCCTAAATACAGCAGAAATTTAAAATCAAATGACAATTCAGATTAAAAGCACGAACCTATTAAAGGCGATTTTCCACTTTTAACTTGCAGTATTCGGTTGATCTATGCTAAATAACTATGTTCAAATACAAGTCTTACCCAAAAGAACGAATTTCTCAGGAAACCTGGGGATGTGCCCCGCCGTTAACAAGGTCGCCACTAGCATCGGCAGGGCCCACCATGACGAGTCTGGAATCCTCTTGACGAGCGGCTTGGATATAGAAATGACGGGATGCCCATCGAGAAATATAGTCGAGCAAGAGACGTCTGTGGTAGGAGTGGCGACAACAGAAGCACCAAATCATAATGAGCACTATTATAGTAGCGCCAACCGCTTGGGTAGCCATTAGCCAGAGGGCCCAATTGGGTACTATAGGAAGGGAATTAAAAAAACAGATTTTTATAACAATGAACCAAAGGCTTCACTGTCTTCATTTGGAAGCTGATAAGTAGGCTTAATAGAAACAGTTCCGTGCTGTAAAAAGCCAGTGAGTTAGTCCATATTAGGAGAACGAAATACACGACTGTACACTTTCAGCTCTGTCTAGGACAATGCGGATGCAGCTCATGGATTCTATACCTTTTTGCCTGATGATCAAGTACGAACATTTTCCATTAAATCAAGTTCACCATTCTGGTGGGTGATTTAATTACTGACCCAGAGATGTAGTTGACAGTCACTTCACAGTCATACATGCAACCTCACTATATAGACAGCCATCCCAATGCAACGACCAGTCCTCCTAGAGACCTCTAGATGAATCCCAAAATCAACGACTTACTTTTTCTTCATAGTCTTAAAGGTATTTGAAATTAGGTACTTTTTTTCAATATTTATGAACCATGCTCCCCATCATCGTCAGAATAGATGAAGGCATTCAACCCCTTAAACATCTTTGAAATTTTAGCTAACTACTAAGATACTTCTTACATTAAATAGGTAGCTTCAAAACTGTACTACCCTTTCAACAGAACGATATTCACTGGCAGAATTTGAAAGTGGAACAATTCGTTAAGGCAATCAACGAGGGAGAGCAAGGGTCTGCTTGATTATTTGAACCGCTAAGAAAATTCAATTCGAGGCTCTACTTTTTCATGCATTTGCGATTGCTTGCGTCAAGGTAATATATATTCCTGTGTTCATTTATCTAACGAATAATATTGAAAGAACGGCAACTCATCTTAAAAAGACTAGAAATAAAAAGTGCTCCTATGGTTTCAACGAGGTGATGATGAAGGCCCAAAATAAATTTTACAACGAAACCCCCCAATTAACATCAATAACTGGAGAAATCCATCCTGCAGATGGCCAAAAACGAGGCTACTGGAGGTGATGACAAATATCTCAAAGAGACAGGATAGACCAAGACGACAAATAAAGTAGGATGCGCTGATTCCCTCGTACCCCACTGAAAAATTCTCCTTGAAGAAGAGTTTTTAGATTCTTCGAACCAAATGAAGATGTAGGCGTTAGCTGTCACAGTGCAGACTGACCTGAACTATTCCTGTCAATCATAAATTTGTAGCACGGAGCAATCAGGATTCAGATAGAGGGATTTGGAAGCCTTATGATCACAAATCAGCGTTACAACGGAAACCTAAAAGATGCAGATGTTTGAAATAATAGGATAATCACATCACCTTCCCCCAATTCGATCTCTGCACTAAATAGTTAAAAGTTTATTCTGGCAAGTAGGAGTGATTCGTAAGAGATATCAAAATTGGAGCAGATTATTCGCGACCTATAGAAAGATGAATGGCAAGGAAGCCATGTGATGGGATAGAACTGGTTGGAAGGAATTGAAGGCCAAAAGCTCTGAGACTGGAAGCTGCAAATGAACAACTCACATCCAAGAAACCAATTTTTTAGAAACATCAAATAAATCTCTGTAAACCAGATCATTGTAGTTCAAAAGTTTTGATTAATAACTCGAGGGCACAGTCAAAGTTATGGAAGGCCACTTCTTGATAGATAAACCAACCGCTAGTTCAGATAGAAAGTAAGACGATCTCCGTGAAGCTACTAACCAGAGTTTATACTTTGCCGCCTCTCCTATTAACTATAACCTAAGCTCGTGTAAATTTCCCATGCTCAATTCAAGAGCTGTTTAAAGTTTCCGTTTTTAATTAATTTGAAGTTTTGATTCAGGATTCACTCCAGGAAAATATGATCTTTTAAGAGAGGAGATCCGAACGACTATTTCTACCAACTATTCTACTCTACCAACTGACCTTCGAAACGCATTTTTAAGCTCTCAATCAAAGCTTTTGCAATTTTAAAACCCTTTGCTTTAGATTTATTACAGTTTGATGATTAACAGCTCATTAAAAACTATTACATATAAATGATAATGCTGGAAATGATTTACAACTCACGATTTCAAGGTCTGTGCAGTTTCGAAATGTGATTTCTTCATTTTTTTCAGCTCATATGATAGCCAATGAATATGAATAGGATAAATCCTAAATACTTGCATTCCTTCTAGATTAAGCATGCAGATATATTCTAGGCGTTATTAATAAAAGAATGTAAATGGTTAAATTAATGGCAAGATGGAGGCTTCAAATGGATTGAAGTTGATAGCAGAAGAATTAAAACCAAAAGTCCCTATCAAGAAGTGAGGACTAATATATGCATTTTCCTCCTGGCCAATTGCAAACTTTGCCCAGTTTCTGCTTATCATAGCAGGAATGACAGTCAACGCTCATGGTTTGAACGTAATGCATTTTCTGATGGAGTTTGTTTTGAAATGCTGATCAAAGGAGTAGCTCCACCACACGATTTATGAAAAAAAATATGAGATACATGATTGCTCTTAGCAGAGGAGAACAGCACCTTGTTGATCTGAAGCCTGCTATTTAGCTTAATAGCCACATCTTGTTCAAATTTAAATAAACTTATACTTGCTTACGCCAACCTTTACTTCCTCGTAATGATTTTTGAGACATCAGTCCTTGCTCAGGACATCGGTAGTAAACTAAGATTCTGATCTTTTGGCTTGGACCATTTTTACTATTTAGTCATGGTTGGCAGGAGGATCCTGACAGGTTTGCTAGGCAGTCGCCCTCCTCAGGGCTAATTTGAGTTGGAATGAATTCCATTATGTTGATCACACAGAAGACTCTATATCTAAAGTCGCTAATTATATGGATTGCAAAATCAAACCATTTTTGAGTATGATATTATTTAGATGTGTTAAACCACAGGACTAATTGTTCAAGTACCAAACTAAACCAGTCGTTTTTGACATTAACGATTTTCAGGCATTTCGATATCAGTTCAAAAAGCCTTCACTGCTAGATAAAACTGTCAGTATGAACTCATCTGAGTAAATCAATTCCAGTAGAATTTAAAAGATGGATTCCAATAAAATTTTGCACCTTCAAATGGGTAACCTAATGGCATAGCCTTTCTTCTATTCTGCTTGCAGTTAAACTAATTCCACGAAGAGATCAAACTAAATCAAACATATGGCAAGCATGAATTGAGTGTATTTATACACGTCTGCCTTTTAGTCTTGTAAAAACCGATCAACTGGTTAGTCCACAAAGGAATGGTCTAATGAGAAGTTCATAGTTGGACACAAGATAAATGGAAACTACCGGAACAGGACCACCGTAAGTCGCTCAGGAGAAGAAGGGGAAAGACTGCCGTCCAGAAGAGAGTGAGAAAAGTGATCATTCGAGGCGAACAGCCATGATAACCATCTGTATGAATGAGTACAAGTCCAGAAGAGGATAAAGTAGTGCAACAGTGTGAAGCATTCTGCAGAAAATTCAAACTCATCCCATATATCATTACAAATATTATCGAAAGTATAGAAGGCAATAAATCAGTTAACCAAATCGTAGCCTAGGCTAGCCAAGAGAAGTTAAGTAAAGTTAGTTGTGATGAGTAGCATGCCAGAGAAGAGACGGCCGAAAACTTCAACAAACCTTTTTTACTGTGTTCTGTGTTAATTGTTATGCGCTACTTGTTGTAAAAGCTAGTTGTACTTCTGTTGTACCCCCAATAAGCCCTTGGGACTTGCCCTAATGGGTGGGGAGTAAATAAAAAAAATCATCAATTCATGTGCAAGAAGTGAAATGAAAAAAAGATGTCATTTTGAATAGGCGTAGATTCATCATATCCAAGTCAATGATAGAACTAGTTTTCGATAGGAAAGAAAAGAGTATTTGTTTCACATCAAAATTGTTACAAAAGCCAAGTGAAAAAACGCAAACTCTCTGGATAAAAATCCAAAATGAACTTAATGCACCTTGTAATTTGATGTGCTTACAACCACTCGATATCATCTATGCTTCGCATATTTATGAGTTGCTATTGCAACGGTAGATCCTCACCATAGTGACATCTTACTGTCGATCAAATATTTACCCTTCCAAGCTCCTTTCACGATCTTAAGTATCTCTTCTTCGCAGGTAAATCAGCACATATGTTCTTTTAAATGGTCTTCCTATGTGAACGTTTCCATGAATACCAGAAAATTTTCTCAAATCGGTATCAGTAGATTTGAAAAATGATTTGAAACGTCCAGGTTAAGAAAGCGAAAACTCCAATTGCACGCATATTAAATGGTCTGGAAGATCAAACTAACAACCAATGACTAGACCTTTAAAAGAGACCACATTGAAGAGCGAAACTGATGGCGGTCACCAAAAATAATTCGCAAGAGAGCGGATAAAAACACAAATCATTTAGCTTTTAAGGGCCGGTGGCGTTCGATTCTCTCGCTTTGAAAGTCAGTGAAAATCTCTTGCTTTCAACAAAGATAATGGATGGCAATGCTGCTACATAATTCGCATCTGACGTTGCTTTCACTCACTTGCCCTCATATCGAGAAATGTGAGATCCAACTAATACCAGATCATATGTTTTAAAGAAACCTCATTTTGTGAAAGAAGACGCCTAGTCCCCCTGAACAGACAACTCTAGTGGGATATTTCGAAGAAAAAATAACTTCATAGTCAGTTGGCTTCTCTCTAAATTCTTCCATGTTTAACTAGTAATAACAAAAGCGACCATACAAATATTTAGCTTAATCTCATATTTTACAAATCTGCCCAAGCGTCATTCATTGGTTCAACTTTGCAAGTTCTTATATTCTCAACAAGTTTTTATATTCACATAAAAAATTTCCTGCCCAGTAGCAAGCGCTGCAAAACGACGAAAACCAATAATTTTTGGAAGGTAATAAACCTAATTAACTAACAAGGAATGAAAAAAACAGTCATTCAAAATCAAGGGATGACTAAATAATTCTGGAAATGAAAAAAATAATGTTTAAAGAAAGGAGAAAAAGACGAGATGAGAAGAATAAGAGCAAATTCTCTTCAATAAAGGAAGAAATTGTGTTAAAAAGTCCGGAAAGGGAGGTAGTGGAATGTAATACTTTGAAGGAATAACAACGGAGTTTAGATGAAGAGAATCCTTTTGAACATCCATCTGTCACTTTCTTCTTGAATTTCACTTGTCAAAAGGGCTATACCATTGGCGTTGTTTTTCCTATTTGTTTTTCAAATATAGGTCTGAGACGGTTTCGAACCGGAAATTGCAACCAAACATTATTACTGTGAAAGTGCCCGAAAAAAACGGCATAGATTTCTAGAAAGCGGATAAAATCGGGTTGAAGGAGGAAAAAATCGTAAAATAAAATACTCTTTATTCTCATGCACGAACCACAACTGAAAGAAGGAGAATTTTCGATGCAGAGAAAGAACATTAATTTTCCAAAAAAAGAAGACAGAGAAACGCTATTGAATTCAGGACCAAACTAACCATCAAATCGGAGAGTGTTAATCAAATTCAAGCAAGAAATGAAGGACAGAAAAAAATGATCACATAGGAATATTTAGTCTATGCAACCTTACAGTGATGCTGTTGATATTTTTGGGGCCACCGAACAACTGTCCTGCCAACTTCATTTTCGGCATAGCACCAGAAAAGTGTGGGAGTATGATGATTTGGAGAAGTAGAAGTATTTTGCCAAACAAGGAGACCAGAACATCCTCCAGAGTACTGCTCCGAAGTCGCTTGTCGGATAGTCCTTTCCATTGCATCAAGCTTTTCTTCTGTCAGTTGCGAACTGATAGCGGATCGAATAACGTTGATGGCATCTCCCCCGTTACTCCAATTCCAGACGTGGTGGGAGGCAGGAACCGGGGGATAGGCTACAACTATCTTGCAAGCCTGACGCCACTGAGCTATGAGGTAGCCCAGTGCTTGACCTCTAGAGCAGTTTATATTTGCTAATCCGGTTTCAAGAAGCGGTGGCGGGGGAAGAATCAAAGGCAGAGTGAGAATTGGAGCTACTGAAATTGGTATAAATAATTTATATTTTCGAAAGTATGAAACTGGCTACTGGTGACGTGTTTAACTAACTTTTGAAATACACATCCCATTCTGCTTGTCCAATATCAGCAAATGCGAAAACGCAAGTATATTTACCATAAGTCTCTGGCATATCACCTGGAAAACGAATGTGTAAACATGGAAAGGGAGGAAGGCATTACATTGATGGCGAAGTTTTAGCTTCGTTCCAACTGCATGGATTAACTCATTCCGCCAAATATCAAAAATATATCTATCAGTGTGTTCGACATTTTTTCTAGTCGGGGAATTCCAAGAAGAATTTATCATTCAGAGATGAACCGATTTATCAAAACGAGCTTCGCAGACCATGGAAGCATCATTTAAATCTGCCTCGGTCACAAGAGAACCCTGATCGACCATTTTTGAAAAAGGATCCTCATCGGAAATTGTGGTTCTTGCAGTACCATTTTTCACTTTCATCTCTGTAATTTGAAGCAGAAACTTAAATTTAAAATTTATGAGCACTTTGCTAGGATAGCGCCTTGCTAGGTAATACTTTATATTTTTGACAGTTTGAAACCACCGATGAAATAAAAGAAGTGCTGATATGGAAGCTCATTAAAATCACATAGCCCTTATTTGCACTAAAGAAAATGAAACTTGCTGGAAATTACTTTCACAGTCATTATCGACGCTTGGCCACGAAAATAGCAGAAGTATATGCCCGCATTTTCTTGAGACAGTATAAAAGAGTAGTAAAGACCATTGTTGCTACGGTTAGTCAAAGTGGTAAGACCACCATCTTTGTCATACGACTGCCATTTCAGTTCAAGTAAATCATGTCCTAGGACTGTAATCTCCTGTATTTGGCATCGGACTTCGAAAAGTTCGCCTTCCTTCAAAAATAAAGACTGGATTTGCTTCCATGTTCCACCTGATTG
This sequence comes from Moniezia expansa, assembly GCA_019097775.1. NCBI lineage: Eukaryota > Metazoa > Platyhelminthes > Cestoda > Cyclophyllidea > Anoplocephalidae > Moniezia > Moniezia expansa. The sequence continues at coordinate 2,841,696 of JADFDV010000097.1, forward strand.
CGCATAAATAAAGTGTCAAACCCCACTAATTAAATTCATTCCATTGATGCAAGCAACCTTCATTAATTAAAACACAAATTTTGCAAACCTCAAATATTAAATCAAGGGCAAAAACGTCTTATTTTTAGCATTTAACAAAATATTTCTTAAATTCTTTCTTTTGATTCCATTATTTACATTTTGGGGCATGAATTAGTTTTTGGTTTCTATTAAAGGAGGCAAAACTCCTTATTTAGCAGTTAAAAAGTCTAAAAATCCGATCTCTAATAGCTGAAAGGCATAGTTTTCGTTGGTCGACAAAGCTGAGGAGGTCCCTTATCAAAATTGTAACCTGTTCAATTGGATAAGCTAATTGAGGTATTTACTGATCAATGTTTGAAATTGCTGCTCAATTCACAACCATCTATGTACATCGTCTAAATTCAGTCAAATTTTAATGAATCAATATTTTGCTGTGTTGGATTTACAGGTTGTATAGACGTGATTTTCGTCTGAACAAATATATTTATGATATATGCTATAAATAAATGTTAAACATTTCGACACTTGAAATACCAAAAGCCGCTTTCTAGATTGGTCTTCAAAATAAAAGTTACTAAGAAATTCGTGCTTGAGTATTGAGTGAGTTCACTGATAAATCGAATGTGTTAGTGATAGAATAGTTTCCATTATTGATTTCATTTCATTGACCTTTAGTACAGAAAAGGAAAGTGGTTTCAGACGTAATACAGGGATTTTCCTGTCCTTAAATATCGAAAACGAATGCCCTGTTATCTGTGTAATATATGTTTTGTGGCTTGCTCGACCATCTGCAGATGCAAAGAAATCAGCGGGAGCCCATTAATACCGAATAGAGTGGATGTGTGTGATAGTAATAGAAATTACCAGAATTTAACTTCACCGAAAAGTCATTCGACTTTGCATTCAATTTGATGCATCAGCAAGGGAAACATGGAGAAAATGGATTAAACCGGAATCATCACAACCTAAAGAGGAGTACTTAGAGCATGGTTTTACCATTAATTACTGCCATTCTCTGTCGAACAGTACGAATGTGTACTGAGCGATGTAAGTGTAAAGGACGACGGCTTGAGTTTTCGTTATCATCTAGCGGAATGTGAAATAGCGTTATTGAGGTTCAATACGTGTCTTCTAGTGTAAAATAATATCAATTGTCACTGTTCAAATGATAGGCAGGTAAAGAAACTGAATAACCACGACGATCACGTCGTAAAATTTCTGGGCACTTTGTAGCAATCATATGGTGACTAAACATTGATGCAAATGTCAAGGCACCTTGATATCCCACCACCTTAGCCCATAATGATCGGCAGTGTTTGCCGTATTGGATAGCTTTAAAAGACTTTTTTTCAGCTCCAATGGTGCCGTCACCTTTTTGTTCAAAACAAGACTAAAGCATTGGGAAATCATTGTGCTTTAAAAAGAACTCCACCTATTTTAGTCCAGATGTACATTTAGTGGTATCTTAATTAATCATAATCAATTTAGAGCCTAGGTAATGCAGATGATTAGAAAATATTTATTAATAAAATTAGATTTCAAATATCATTTGTGCATTTCTTATTTTAAAGGTTCAAACAGTAGACAAAACTATAGAGAAACATATTTGTACTATGATAAATAAAAAGCCGGCATCATTGCATCTCTTTCCAGATTACTTGCATTTCTAATCCATTGTTTAAATTACTCATTTCATCTCATTTCATACCCGATCGTAACGGTATCATTTGAATAAGCCATTTTCACATTCCTGTTGTCTTTGTCGGAAGCCATTATTTACTAATACTAAAGGAATTAATTCAAATGATATGTGGACGCAAGGTATAGCTGGTAATACAACGGCTTCCATTCATTGCGATACTAACCAATTGGCACAAAATATTTGTTCACCATCTGGGAATGGTACCCGATTTGTTTTCATATTCTGTTTCCATTAGAAAATTTTTCTACAAACTTCCAAGAGAGTCATCGATCGGGTTCTGGAAGATGTGAACAGTTCCAATTTTATGATCATGACCGTTATCTTGTCGAGGTATTGACAATACGTTTCCTTCGTGAAGTTAGGCTTTTAAATACTCATTCAAACGGCAACATGACAATATTCATGTATGGTTATTTTATGCATATTACGATCTCTATTTATTTTTTTTATTTTCTGAAGTTACGGGGTCGATGTGCCCAACTAGAGAAGACGGTTCGATGGTGGTCAGAGTGCACTAACAATTGGCGCGAGAAGTGGTCATGTGTTCGAGACGAAAGGAACCAACTAAGAGAAGAGCTCAGAAGAACGAAAATTGCTTTAAACGCTCTTCAGAGGCAAAATGAAGAACTTCTACATCGCCTCGATGAAGCTGTTATCACAGGAACCAGAGATGGTGAATTAACCATTTAGCATTTATCGAATATCGCTTCCTATAATTCATTACTCTTAATATTTTTTCCAGAGATACAAACATTGGATTTGTTGCGGAAAAGCCCTAATCCGACCGAATTTATCGAAGAGGTATGAGGCCATTTATAAATCATTCTCTTTAGCATTCAAACGGTGCATTTTGCAAGTCAGATATAGAGCTTTTGGAACAAGAAAACTCTAAATTGAAGGAACGATTAGTCTTGTTGACCCAGTGTCTTGCTAGACCTGATAATCAATCAAGTCGTAGTGCCCAACGTAGCCGATCTTCGGTCACCTCGTCATGTTCCCCATCCCGAAGAGCTTCCACTTCGGCCTCAGGATCCTCCGCTTCGCATTCGGGTTCTTCTGCCGTCGTTTCCGGTTCGGTTTCGTCCAGAGCTAGTCGAGCCGCTTCGCCTACGCCTCCTAGATATAGTAAATGACTTGTTAATATCACGTTAGATTTGTTATAAACTAATATTTCAACAAATTTAATAGGATCCGGCGAATATTACTCAGATTTATCATTGATTTTATTATATGAACCGCTTTTGGTATAAATTTGAATAACGCGGTAAGATGAAGTTCTTTCTTCTGCTTTAGATAGAAAAATGCAGCCACACCGCTCCTCCGCCCAACTCCAGAAATCATGGTCAATGTGATTTACTTGAATTAAACATCATTAGTATTCAATTTTGGGATTACGAACATTGTTTTGACAATCATTAGTACTCTATTTCATTCTAGGTTTGTTATATAAAAATTGAAGTAAGGCGATGATTACACAAATTCACTGGAGTCTAGTCGAACTGCCGGTCTTTTATCTTGAATATAGCCATCAATGACGTTGAGCTGTGAAAGCACGCTGACTCTCTGGACAGTCTCATCTACAGTTTTCAGTGCTGAAGATCCTCTTCTGAATCTGAACGCAAATGAAAATTAAATGGCTTTAATAGGAGTTGTCTGGGTATGGTGAGCGCACGGTCAAGCTAATTTAACTGAGCGCTTTTCTATCTATAGCGGCCAAGGACACTTGAAGGCGATAGAAGAGGGGAGAAAGTGTAAATTAGAAAAATTTTTGAATGAATTATAACGAAGATGGTGGATGGTGGAGAATGTTGGTAAATAATTGTGGGCAGTAAGATTTATGTGCAGTCTGTTGGGGCGAGTAAGCGCGGAAAATGAAGAACAATCGAAATTAAGCCAAAATAGGTTGTGCCTATTGCATGGCTGATTTCGAATGGGCGTGGGTTGAGCAAATGCTTGAATTTGGTCAAATTTACAAGGGAAAAGGATATAACGCAGGCGATGCGCTTGGGTGTGGGTACGGATACGGCCTGGTAGCTTTTATCATTATGTAATGCTATGGGACCGTTGGTAGGGTTCTAGGCACTTAATCGATGTGACAAGTTGCATTGCTTATGTTTGGCTTCTAGGGGGTGTCCATAAATAAAAGATGAGTTTGAGTATGTTTCATGGACAACATCCTGCTGATCTGATCAGATGCAATAGTAGGTAGCCTAATTAGTTGAATATGCACGGTGAAGGCAGCTAAGGCTGTGCTAAGTTGATGTCTGGGATCTGAGTTGAACAGCGGGTAAATCCAAGAAAGCAGGGACCTGACAGAGGAATGGTATGAACTAGTCCTTTGAGGATCAATTTGTAGCGGCACCTTCAATAAGCAATGGATATCGTAATTGAAACATAGAGAAATAACCTAAGCAAATTTATCGCGTAAAATAACTGGACCCGCCAAAATGATTTTCTATTGTTCTGCATAGTTATCACCATGAATCACTAAAATTTCCCTTCAGATTTTACTTTGAAGTAGAGTTTGAAAGTATAAAACAAAGGAATAACTCGTGCGTCTTTTCGGCTCAGTATAAACTCGCGTTGTGGCGATTCGTGAAGCGTAATTAGACTGACTTCGAAATGTGAATTAAAGCGGTTCAGGAGTAAAAATGAAAATCACAATGTGCTACATCGTCTGATTTAAGACAGAAATGTTTTAAAATAAAACCAAATTTGAGAGCACACAGAAGCACAGGGGAAACAGACAGTTCAAAGAGCAGGCACATATTCAGGCCTTCTGTGATGACGCGTGAAATGGACAGAAGTCAAGTGACTAGATTAATCTCAAATCCCATGTTTCTTCTTATTGACATACTCCTCTTGAGTTACCATTAGATTCAAAGGGTGAAACTTGCTTCATAGTGCATCAATAGCTCCAAATGCAATTGGAATATCAAAATTTACTGTTTTAGCAGAATGATGCATTGGATTAGATTTCTCAGTGGTTTTTGCTAAACCCAAAGTGTCCAAATACAGAGGGGAAAACAGAACGTTTACTTAAAGGTATACTGATTTGAGGATAACCCACCAGGAAGGAAACCAACAAGTAAAATATGGAATTGGGTGCGCTGCAGACAAATGTGGCAGCGATATCTAGACTCGGCCTAGATGCAGTCAGACACAAATTATCCTGAGCGTAAGAATTAGCTTCCATGCTCTAAGGGAGCTCAGAAACACCAAGGGCTACCGACCCAACTTGATTGCCATTCGGTATGAAGTCGAGATGGCTGGGAGGTAATAGTGTGATCATCCAGAATGCATTATCAAAAAAATGGATCTTTACGAGCAAATCCTCACTCAAAAGATACAGCTTCTGCCCAACTCGCAGCATAAATTTCGCGGTTGGTAGTTGTCTAGAGCATCAGTGCACATGGTTTTATGAAGTTTGGCTGGCCTAGCCAGGCTGCAAATTCACACCACTAAAAAAGGCGATTGGATGCGGCGCTGTATTCTGCGATTATTTTCGCATTACATTTGGTTCCTAACTGGTTTGTTTGGTATGCTTAGAATGAAAGCATGTTAACTAAGCACTACCTATATAATCAAATGAACGGTTTTAACTTCATTTACTTTGCTCAGAGGCAAATACTCTGTCTTTTGAAAGAAAGAATACATATTTTCTTGATATCTTTTAGTTGTCCCGCTGTTTTGGAAGAGAATTAACATCTGGTATCCAAGAAAATCTGCATTTCTAGGGCATTTTTTCAATAATTTTCCCTGCACCTGCTTATAATTTTCAATAAAGCAGGTAGTTCTGATTTGGATTTTGACGGATGGCGCAGAAACGTTTTGCAAATTGTTCCCCTATTTCAGCCTTGATGTCCGCTACTCATTCAGTTTAAGTCGATTTTTGGCTTCTGGTAAAAGAAAAAACAATGATATATAAGGTGGTCAAGCTACTCTCAACTTCCTCGTGGGGCAACTCTGGGGGCTAATAAGAAGGGCGGCCGAATGAGCACGACGTAAATACCTGGATTCATGGTCCCAAACTGGACTGTGAAAAGTGCGTGCATGTAGCAATGAATGGAATCTCCACCAGAAAGTTGAAAAGACTTCGGGAAGAAATATGAAGATTATCTACCCTTAATAGTGTCGAGAATGGACGAGGTACCACTGCGATGTGGATCCGAAGTGAAACTGCCACTTGTACGACGAAACTATGTCAGAGAAGCAACCAGAGAACCGTCTTCTGTTTTAATTGTTGTGCGCTACTTGTTGTAAAAGCCATTTTCATTTCTGTTGTACACCCTAAAGGTTTGGGAATAAATAAAAAAAATAAAGTCATATATAAGCCGTTTTAATTACAAAGGTGCATTTAGCTAGTTAAAGGGAGTATTTGCATCAGATAAGAAATCGGAGCAAATACCGGGGGTTTGTTCGCTAACTTCGAAGTGAAAGAAAATTACGAAGCAAATGAATTTAAGGAACTTGCTTTATTAATATTGCGCCTCTATGCCCTTTCGCTTCTGAGAAAATACCATAGTAAACGACAATGGTCTATTTTAGGCTTAAAGCGAAATTCAGCTCAGAATTTGAGAAGCCTGCTATCTTCCTGCTGCAGCAAAAGGATTTTCAAGTTCTTAAGCCACTTGGAAATTTATTTCAGGCGCCTCGATCATTAATAAAAGAGTGATTTCTTCATTCCTGTTTGATTCAGCGAGCGATTTCGCTGGAAACAATAAACCCAAATAAAATTTTTGTTCAGCACAGCAGATGATAGAAGAAGGATTTTATGATTTCTTCACACAATTTATGGGTATCTAGAGATTTTTAAGTTGTGGAAAAAAAGCCCTTATGATTTAGTTCAGCATGCCGAATTCTGTTATTAGCATTTTTTGGTAGCATCATTTTAATACGATTTCAGATTTCACTGTTTTAAGGCATTCAATAAACTGTGTAAAGTTTATTGCAGTGCAGCATTTTTGAAAAATTATAGTCGTAATTCTTTAGAACATCGAAAATTTCTCAAGGATCGACAACACCCAGACAAAATAGAGAGACCACATGAAAGCCTTGGGGTGATTGGACACATTCTTAATCCGATCGTAGGTAACCGATTTGCATTAATTTTAAACCCGTTAGGACGTGCTAAAAAATGTTTTATTTGTTCATTAACCAAGAACATAGCAATGCGGCTTCCTTAAAATCAACCCAACATTTAACTTTTTTGGGAGAGCTTGGATAAGTCGGAAACATCTCAAATCTCTTTTAAGATGAATGATAACTGATTGGCAACCCTTACTCTAACATTCGCGAAGTAAATAAATAATGAATGAATTAAATAAATAGATAATGAAATAATGAATTATTATGAATGTATTAACTGCAGTGATATTATGGGCATTTACTGAATCCGTCAAGAGGATGCTAAGTGCATCCGCTTTCTGGACAGAATCCGCAAAATGAGGGCCACATCATTAAAAAAAATTAATGCAATTTTCAGGGTGAAATAAAGCTTCAAATCTTCTCTGAAGAAAATGATCATTCATCTTATTACATAACATTGTGACATAGATTCAGCTGTATACTTCGGGACACTTTTTTAGAAGTTTTTTTGGTAAGGGCCATTTTGAATGAAAAAATGTACCTAAAGACTTAAATGACGCCACCTATTGTGCTTTGAGCAAAGGTAGCATGGCTTGGTTAACTACTGCCTGAATGTGAGATATCTTCAGAGTATGCTTACTTTCAGGACTGTAGGTGTTGCATTCTATTGCCCAATATGAGAGAAACCTGTCTGAGTGGTCTGGGTAATTTTTGGACTCAATGACGAGCCAAGCTAAAGGAAACATTGGTGACATTTTCACCAATGATACAGAACCGAAATCCATTGAAAGATGGCATAATAATGCGGGTATTTACCTAAAACATTTTAAAGTTATCAAGTTACATTAAGGGGCTATAAATAGTGCTTATTATCTCAAAATATCTTGAAAGACATAAAAACGAGTAAAATATGAGGAAACTTAATTTTCGAAACGTTTTCATCATTGCAAAAACCACAATTTTAGCAAAGACGACTTTTGAATTGGTAAAAAACGGAGCTGTTTATCCCAAGGGTTTAAAGACCTCAACCGGAACAAATGAAAATTTAATATTGAGGTTCACTAACTCCAGCTTACATCATAGATACAATGCACATACCTAAACTACTTGTAGATCAAATGGTTGAGTGAATAATGATGCAAGATTCCCGAAAAAAGCTCTCCCTGACCGTGGATTATGAATGTGTTATAGTGATGAGATCCACACATCACAACTTCAACGAAGTTCCAAGTCTCCATTGCGACCAGTTGCTACTGAAGCGCAGAGCAAATTGTTACGTCAGTTTCTATTTTTTCCTTGGTTTGAAATGTTCCACCCAACCAAAAATGCCTGATTTATCAATGCTCGTATTTTTTAAGTTTCCCACAACGTTAATTAACACAGTTCATTTCGCTCAGTGGTACTGCTTGTACTGCAATTTTTAACCACATTCTTCACTTAAACACAATTATGAGTTCATTAAAAACAGTCCCACTTTCGAAATTTCATGGCCCAAATTGAAAGATATTGAAGACTTAGAATTGAGACAGAATTCCGTTAATGCATAAATTATTATGCTTCAACGTAACCGTTTGAGCGCATGAGATGAACTAATTTTGTTATCATTAACGCGGCATCTATCAGAACTATTAAGAAGACTTTAACCAAATATGATCTGATTCACCACCAAAAATTTCTCTTCGTCTGGCCTTCAGAGAAAAGGCCAATGAAAAGTTCTTCAGTCAACGAGACACCGAGACGTACGACCTAGGGGAACACAAACGCCCAGGTGATCGAATGGGCGATAACGAAGGGCGTATCCACTCGAAAAGTAAGGTTGTAAACAGAATTGCAAAATTATACCCATTCGGAAGCAAATAAATGTACGAAAACTAGTCATTCCAGATCACAATGGTGGAATATGGCATCTCTCCTCCGCAATCTGCATCGTCATGAGATTAAATGATCATCGAACATCGCACTCAGAATTCAGGCGTTTCTGATGTCTGGGAGGAATATTTTGAGATCTTTATAAGACCTCCATCCGAAGAGGTATGGCATAGAAACCCATAGATACCCTGGAATTCAACCATTCCAACCGCCGAAGATGTAAAACAGTACCTTAGACCGCGTTTTGCTAAAGGTGGTAAGTGGTACTAGTCAATGGGTGCATGCCAACTTGAGGCACTTTACGGAAGTCCATAATCTTCATCAGTGGAGGCCCCTAAGCCATAGAACGCAAGACCATCCCAACTTAGGTTATTTACTAGAAGCACTTTCATCACACCCTGCCGAAAAAATCTGCCTCTAAGATAATCGACGGCCCTGTGCGGCCCCAAAACAGATTCCTTGCTGTCTACAAGACTAGAACACCTTTTAAAGACAATGATTATCAATACTAGTGCGGTTGATATATTGCTTTCAATGTTTTGAGATTTAAGACAAATAGGACTGCGGAATTTGGAAGATCCGCTTTGGCTTTTCCACAGTGGAATTTCTTTGTACGACAGTTAGTTTCGAGGTTTGTGCCTACATTCTTTTGGTGTATATGAACGATAGGGATGTTTCCAAAACAAGTGGTCGGTTATATCACTGAACGTCCACAGTACATTCTCACACCCACATTGGATTCTGGCAACCTGCCATAATCCAATTTCGAATTGAATCGAAGTTCGAATTCAAAGAGGCTTAATTAAACTTTAAGAAACAAAACAAAACCTAGTCGAATTCCAAGAGCCTGACAAATGATAATTTAAGTACATAAATATTCACCAATTAAAATTGAAAATCGTAGTAAGTTCGGGTACAAAAAATCCTTCCTGGTATATGAAGTACATCCCACGCGAAAGCGCCAAGAATAGAATACAATATTGAGCAGTCAGCATGAAGCAGTAACACAATTTCCGCTGACTTCTGAGAGATGTGGAGTAACAACTTTCAGACCTGCAAAGATTTGACCTAAATCTACCATGGCGAACGCCGACTGTCCCAAATAACGACGCACATGACGTAATCCAGATTCCAGCGTTTCACGAACCAACGGCAATAAATAGGCTAAAAGAAGAAATATTTATTAGAGGTTAAAAGAATTTAGATCAATCTAAGAGGAGGGGACAAATAGTTCCTTACAAGGAGTATTTTGGTCATTCAAATTCGTCTCTATTCTCGTATCTCCACTGTCTTCGTAAGGTGGAATTAAGAGATGTCGATAGAAGAGAAGTTGACGATAGAGCTGAAGTTCAGAGTGTCTTGGTCGCAGTATACTTTGTCCGGCACCACAAAGCGGACAGAGAGGTTGTTGTTGTTGGATCCCCGTGGATACCCAGAGACTCTCCGTGAAGGCAGCGACAGTGGAAGGAGGACAAGAGATGGCCCGAGTGGAAAGGCCACAAGTTGGATCTTCGCAAACTAGAGTACCAATTTCGTAAGCAACGATGTGAGCTCGGGCTTGAAGAAGAAGAGCGTTAATAGCCGCGACTGCCTGACGCGAAGTGGAGAGAAGATTTTCACCACAGTCCGGACACTGTGGACACAAATGGAGATAATATGTGGAAATTGCCTAAGGGCAGAAATTGTTCATTGTCTAAACTCTAAAACTAGTAAACAAGTATCCAGAAGCTTCAAAGTGACCTTAAAGAAAAATGAGGTTATCGCAACGACTGACAAAAGAAATTATTGAATCCAACCCCCATCGAAAGAATTTCAAAGTACCCAAGGTGGGTTTTCACTCCTTTTGGGAAGGGGACTGAATAAAACCTGCCTGAGGGGGAAGAGTAAAGATAAACTTGCTCCCCACACCATATGCCTGCAAAAGCAAATCCGATTAAAAACGAAATAGAGCGAAAAGCGCATTGAGAACTCTAACAACTCTCCCTGTTCAATCACGGCTATCTTAAAATTCCTCTATTTTCAAAATAGGCGTGGACACCGCGACACCCACGTTTTCTCACAGACGAATCAAATATGCGGACCGGTGTTGTACGGCTTGACAACACAATATACTTCGATGGTGTCCAGGCGTGCCTCCAGACTCTGCCCTGTGTGGAACTAATATACGTACTACTAATGTAGATATGCGTGCTTTTCAACTTACCACCCACTTTGCGAGGCCAGTCTGAGTAAATGGAGGGACTCGAATAAGCGCTATACCACGGCAACGTTTTCCGTCACGAACCGCTGTGCAGGATATGCTCAAAGGATCAGCATCGTTTAGGAAAGCACCCCGGAATATAAAGCTGCTATCAGCAGCCTAAAATGAGCATGATTAATGACACTGGTATTAAGACAGAAGTAGAGAAAATGTCACTTCAACTCGCCTCCTGCAAAGCATCTCCTGCACCTGCCACACCAGCAGCGGCCGAAACGGCCATTGACTTGCGGTACGACGTGGAGTCGAGTCCCAGACAATCAGCAATATGCGCTGGTGAGGTACCCTCGATCGGTGCTACTAAACGTGACACCACTGGGTGAATTTGATTGGCCAAGTAGTAGTGTACGTCTATTGTCAGGTGTCGAGGCTGCTGCTCCCTAGGCTCCTCTCCAGCTTCAAGAGGTTTGATCCCAGACGAAAGTTCGGCAGGTGAGTAGGCTCTTTGGACCGCTGAATGTGCTGTACCATCATTGCAGATGATATACTCTACGGTGTCGCCAGCTCGAAAACGATGACCGCCACCAGAAGCAGTATGATGGTTGAAACGAAGAGCCACCCGCACGTGGGGCTGGGACTTGGCATCGGGATAGTCCTCAGGGTTTTTTGTCAACATCTAGCGATTAAGTGATACTCAGTTAGAATTAATCATTTTAAAATTATTCCAGTCTTCAAACAATGTAAGAAAATGGAAAGACAAGTTTCAAGAACTTAACAGAAGACTTCAACCGATTAGGAGCGAACAAAGCCAGAAGGTGGATTCTCCTTTTGGTCATTGCAGAGCTAGGAGATTCTTGAATTCCCTTTCTTACAAATCACCTTTCTGGTGACAAATCCTTATGCGGCTTTCCATTTCTCCAATGCATTGAAAAGCATCGCACAAGTCCAGCACTGGTAGATCGCATCCCACTTGCGAGGACTTTTCAGCTTTGACTGGTGTAACAAGGTGATCCTTGGATTTTCCATCCAGAGGCATCCTCATACATTAGCTTGGACCTGTCAGATCCAGCCCTTAACACGAGCACTGGGCTAATAAGCACTTAAACTTCCTTATGCTTCACTTTTAAAAGCGGAGTAATTGGTCTTCTCAACCTCTAACTATTTAGGCCTCAACCAAGGCTAAGGCAGAGCCATTTTCAGAAAAACGTTACTTTCATAAATTCAAAGTGATCGCTCCAGATATTTTTTTAACTAACCTTTGTAATGACAAAATCGGTATTGGGTAGACTGCCCTCTCGCACCTGATGGGCCACATTTCTCAGATGGTCATGAATAGCTTGTACCACGCCTTCGGATGTGGCTCGACGAGAGAGTAAAACATTGACGCAGAATTTGCCTACCTCTGCTGCCAGTCTACACCAATCTCTCCGAATAATGTCCAACCCCTTCATCTCGGCCTTTGTCGGAGGTGGTGGCAACGATGTTAGGGGTTTTTGCTGCTGGCGCAACCATTCCGCGTATTGAAGAGGGCGAGTAATGGACAAAGCAGCGTATTTCTTTTTAGCGAGGAGAAGCATTGAGGCAAATACACCATCAGTGTCCAGTTCTACAAGTCGATAGCGACGATTTACCTCGTGTTTGACACGCTCTCCAATGGCCAAAGCAGAAAGAAGATCCGTAGAATTGGTATTGACCATGATCGAATCAGTGTCGCCGTAGATCACCTGTGAAGGGAGACATATTCTAAAATACTAGTGAATGCACTGGACTGAGTTGGGCTAGTGAGTTACGTCAAATTTCATGTTCTCGACAAGCTCTTTAGTGTTAATTAGAAGAGCTCGACCTAATCCCGTAACCAAAGCCGCAAGACCACGAGCATAGAAACGAGAAGCGCTGAATCCAAGACAGCCATAGACAGAGTTGGCAGTGATCTTCAGAGCTTGCTGGCGAATGTTCCATTGAGTCATCTTAGTGGTGTCACTCTCGGAGGCTCCAGCAATGAGCTTCTTTACTTCTTTTCGACTTTCCACCAAACGGCGAACCTCAGAAGGCAGGATACCTGGGGCATGGGAGGTTGGTAGGTGCTGGGAGTACTGAGATGGCTTAGAACCACCTAGTTGGGTTACACTGGATATCAACTCGGAGATGTACATATCTTCATTAACAGTCTAGAAGCGAAAAGCATTAAGAGCTTTTTTTATTATCAAGTAGGATTACTAATAACGAAGACAAGTAATTACAGTATCCGACTCAGCAATATCTTTGACAGAAAAGAATGATCGCTCCATAGTGGTAAAGCAAAGATTGAATTCTTGGATAATCGAAGGATAGAGCGAGTTGAAATCCAGCAGTAGAATATAGGTATCATAGAAGCCTAAAATAGACGCAATTTCAAGGCAACTAAATCGTAACCAAAAATATTACTGAAATTTGAAGAATGCTTACCAACTTTTGGATCCAAGACAAGCCCTCCGGTGTAAGTGGGTTTACGACGTCCTTCGTAAGGTTCGGGATCTTGTGGATCTTCACCAAGCTCATTTCTGGCATTACGGCCGCGCTGTAGACGTGCGGAAGGTGAAAAATCGGGTGGAAGGTAACCCCGTTCCGTGAAAGCATGTAATAAGAGAGCATCGTTACGTTCAGAGCGACCGCCTGCTAGAGTACGACTCAGTACATTGCCACATATGGAGGTTATCTGATGAGCCAAGGGAACGATCTAAAAGTGGGTAAACCATCGTGATCAGCGCCTAATCTAGGTACTTCATTTGAAAATCTCATTGCACAAGACAAGTTCGCCCAACAGTCTGGCATCGATTATTTGTCATCGGCAGTTCTCAAATGATTTTTAGTAAACGGATTCAACCCCACTACTTATGTTTAGGGAAAACAACTTCACAACAATTGCAAGTTCTACCACAGTTCCAAGTTTTACTCATATCAAACTGATTATTTGCAGCAGCAGGATGATGCGAGGTCTGTAAACTCGACTAGACAGCCTTTAAGATAACTAAAATCATGGTTAAGTAAAGAGCAGTGATTCTGAATCTTTATAAACAGAAAAAAATTAGACAACCGGGAGGTCCTGTGCTTGAAAGCACACTGTGCAAGCATCGAATGTTAAATCAGACAGATTGAAGCTAGACAATGAAAAAAATCTAGTTTTGCAGTACTGTGATAATTATTTCGCCAAGAAATAAAATGCGGTGGCAATGATAGCAAAGTTCAATTCAGGGGTAAAGGGATCTTTCAAGATCCAAGCTGTGTATTGCCATTTGCTGCAAAGTGAGAAATGAATGGCGGTGAAAACATCACTAAAAGAGGAATTTGTTACAAGTAACCTTATATTCCAAATAGAAGGCTGTCCCAATGAGTTGGTTGGTTAAAAATATAACTGATACTATCTAAGCTATGCCAGTTATGTGGGCAGACGAGTCCTTAGAGCCTCAGCGATAATAAATATCTCCGATATATTTTGTGGAGAATAGGTCCGAAAATGGTTTATGAGGTAAATCCTGATCGGCTGAAACTTTATAGAGCGTTGAATTTCACTTTTTAAGAGAGAATGAAAAAAACCACCTGCAAATGATGAGCTAATCGGAGTACAAGCAGAGCATCTGAGAGGCAGAAGTCGATGAGTTCCTTTACACCGCTGGCAGAAACGAGCAAGCAGCGCAAATCGGCTGAATCGATTTCCAAATCAGCGCCAGAGATGAGAGCTTCGTCAACATCAGCCACCACCATTTCTCCGGAGAAGAGAGTGGCGGTGGCAGCGGAAGCGAACTGACGAGCAACGGAAACAGGCACCTGGCGACGGGATTTCCCATCACCACCAAGGATTTGGAAGGTCAATTCACTGAGGTTGTAGGTACGGGATCGAACCAACTCCCGAGCAGAAATCCGGGTATCGCATATCAAGCGACCTGGCACCATATGACGCATAAACCAGTTCTAGATCAATGAAAATCGGTAATAAAAATCTCTATGCTGATCTCCAACGTGATAATTGACCAAAGAGCTCACTCTGTTGAAGCTGATCGCAAATTGCGCCGAGCGTCGAAGCCGACCAATCCGATGCCAATGGGCTACCTTGTAGAAGACAAGCCGATGAACAAGAAGGTCCAACTGGTTACCCCAGAGATCATGACCCACAATAAGGTCGGGATCAAGTTTATGGATACGTGCCAACAGACGCCCTAGAAGGGCGCGTTCATTGGGTTCTACGTCGACACCACAAAGTGATGTGTTTTCAGAGCCGGACGCGGGAGAAGCGTACTGACGACCCCACGCTGGCATACGTTTGGATAAATCATACGGCATGACTGAGTCCTTTGGAGGTGCGAGCACTGAAAACAGAAAGAAATTACATTCGCATAATCACTCGACGCATCGGAGGTATCTAAACGATCATCAATTAAGGGAAGACCAAGAGAAACGAACATCGATCAGAGGAATATGTCTCCATTAAAAAGAAGCTTTGAAAAGAGACTTCTCTAAAGACCAAATCTGATTGTCCAGAAGACAATGAGATGTACCTTCGAAGTTGATCACCGACAATTCCTGTAGGAAGACAGGCATAGCAAGCAAGGCGAAGCAGTCCACAACTCTGACATTTCGCATTAAAATGACCGATTATCTTCCCTTCGACACTTTAAAATTAACTCTACCAATGACCAAACCGGCTCAAAAACCAATTTAAGAATCATTGCAATAGAAAAGGGATGGGCTTTACACCATAATTCACATCACCTAGATAGTGCGACTGAAACGCTTTTTTGCCAGCGGGTTTGTCCAGATGAAAGTGATTCTCAATCAGGAGGCCCACCGATATTATCTAAAAAAGTACCGAAAAGACCCCCAATGAATACACAAACTGCTGAAATGATAAGTCTACGAAAAAAAGTGACACACCTCTGCAGAATTGCTCTGTTTGCGCACCACTGATTTGACATCGAGCGCGACCATTCGAATAGATGGAGCTGGAGGAGGATTTGCTAGGATGTCGGCCAATTTGAATATCTTGTTGGGTTGTTGATTCGAAAAATCGTAATCTACTTTACACCAACTCAACTGCGGTTGAAGGAGAGCTGTAATGCAGACATCAGATCCAGGATTACACGAACTCAAGCCATGTTAATGTCGCGAGAGTGAAAATTAAGGTGTACACAAGAAAACGTGACACTTACTGGCACCTCTGATTTCCAACCAGCAGGGACCACGGAGTTTTAGATCAAGAATGAGGTTCTCCAAACTGCAAAGCAATGACTTATTAATGACAACTTTCTAACAGTTAAGCAAAAGTGGCAATAAACGCGCTTAAAACATTCAACGGAGATCAATCGCAAACAAAAAGGAAACCTACAAAGAGGCGGATGTTCCGAAAATACGAGAAAATGTTTTGCCAGTGAGATCAGGGGGTAGCGAGGGATAGGTCGCGGAGTATCTAACTTCCAGATACTCTGCTTCGTCTGGAACATCCGCAGGATCAAAGCAGTACTTCCTCGTAGTCGGCTTTATATGAAAAAAAAAAGGATGTTGGAGAACAACTCTTTTACAAAGTAGGGTAGACATCTGTGTGTAGGAAACAAAACCACCGTCATCGGATGCCGAGTAAAGACGCGGCATCTGTAAAATCAAGCAACCAAAGAAGTGATTTTAAATAAATTTTAAAGATCCGCTAACGAAAACTACAAACTGTATAAACCTAACTTTGGAAAAGCCTTTGCCAAAGGAAATAAACAAACAACCAATTAATTTCAAAGGAGGAAGCTCTTCTAACGACAATTCGAAATCATTTTCAAGGGCGTCGCCCGTGTCAGGTAATACAACAAGATTCAATCCGCCATTCAACAAAGATGCAACCTCTGCCAGGAAAGCATAGGATGGGCTGAGCAGTCTACAATTCAACCGGCTTACTTTACATTTGAATTTCCCAATTTTCCATTGTCCACTCAGTTCACGTAGTTCTCCGTACACCTCCTTAACCGAGAATTCCTACGATGCGTGAAATTTCCTGTCAAAAAATCAGTACTATTTCTCATACCGTGTTTGGGCGTGGAAGAAGAAAGACGCGACGCTCCAGGTCTTTTACGCGAACACAACAGCTACAGAATCCTGTAGGATCATCCTTACAGGATATTTTGCCAAAAAGAAACACAACACCTAACAAAACACAAAATCAAGTTTAACATCGATAATTGAAGAAGGGTTAATGAAACGGAATCAGGGCACCTTGTTGATTCTTCATATCCTCGTAAGCATCAAGCCAGAAAAAACGGAGGGCACCGGATGCATCGTCTACAGCCGCAGAAGCCCCCAATACATCCAGCTCAACGAAGGAGGTTTCAGCGTCTGCGCTTTCCTCGTTGAACCAGTTAGATATTGTTGGAAAATGAGAGCCCTGAGATGATTCCTTAGGAGAATTCCCTGAGTCAACAACTGGAACATTGGTGCTTTCAGTAATGCGTCCCATTGGCTGTGATTCCTGTGCAACCTCATGAACAGGTTCTAAAATTATCACGATTTCAATCGAGAATAGATAACGTGCTTGTTACAGTTGGAGAATCCTCCCTAATGGTGGTATCTCTCTGTTGAGACCCCACTGAATAGGGATTTCTACATCGAGATGCTGATGATGGCTGGGATAAGATAGCATGCGCAGGTTGGCATCGAGGTTTTGACGTAACAGAATGCTGTTGAAGTGCAATAGCAGGGAGACTTTTTCCAGTTTTATTAATTTTAAGTATCTTCGAGGGAGGACCTTTAGAGATATCGGTATCCAGCTCTGATATTAAATCATTAAGAGTAGCATCTTCGGCAGCAATATCCACAGCCTAAAGGCTAAGTTTCTATAAAAACCAAAACTTACGCGCTTTAACGGCCGAGAGATCGACGAAGCGAACATATCGCGGATATCCTTGGATCCAATTTTAGTAGATGTAGACGGTCGAAGATCAGGATTATTACGCTTTTTCGATTTGCTGAATCGTCGATTCAACATTGGTTCACCTTCTTTATCAACCTCAAGATCGTCATCATGGTCATCAAATATCTCCCGCCCATCCTCAACGTACCCAAACCCACCTAACAGTAATCAAAAGTGTAACTTTAAGCGTACCGTCATCAACAATCCAGTCATCTTCTATCCGTTCCTGAACAATTTTTGAATACGTTTTCTCATCCACTATATCATAAATCTGTTTCTCTTCCGTTTCCTAAAAACCCAAAAAAACCAACAGATTTCTAAAACTTACGACAATGTAACGTTCGCCACGTTCCTTAGCTTCTCGAATCCTTTTAAGAAGCTCTAACCGACTTTCGTTTTTTTGACTGAGTCGACGGGGCCGAGAAGAAGCTTAAGAATGGAACTATTAAATTAAAACTTACAATCCATTAATTGCTACGATCACCTGCGCGAAAAATGATTCGCCAAAAGCTTCAAATTAAATAGTGGTATGGTAAAGTGGCTCAACAAAAGAGGCTGTGCAATTGCCTTAACTACAGATAGTTTAAAATACAGTCTACTAATGTATCGTATTTTTAAATTCAATTCATCTGGACCTACCCAAATCAACCATTCAAGAGTGTCATATCACATGAGAAATAAAACCCTTCAACCAAACAGGAAAAAAAGAAGAACACTAATATCACTAAAAAATAGCAAACTTTAAATAACGATTAAATATATACGCAACAAAACACATTATTCAATAATGACAAAAAATTCATGCAAACTTAAAAAAGCCCTATATAAATACATTTTTCAAAAAAGGCAAAAACAAATAATGAAGCGCCGATCAAAAGAAACGGAAAATTAGACCTCTACTGAGTAAGTCATTCCCTAACCTGCCGCAATGAAAACATGTCATTGCCACACCTTAAAATATTTGGCATTATTTTGATAAATTTTGGGATAAAACTGCTAACATCTGTTTGCTGACATTTTCGTTGAATTGAATACTTTGACTGAAAGCACTTTGAGGTCGTTGCCGGTTTTCTTATTTTCAAAATGACCCAGTCTCTATGGGATCTCGCTAATAAGCAGGCTCGTCTTAAAACAGGTTAAGTGAATTCGAACTAATGCATTAGATTAGAATCTCTCCTGCCGGTCACATCTGCTTTAGTCTTCGCTGGTAGCGAATTTAGCGTTGGTTTAATACTTAAACTCGGTCTGACTTATTAGGGCAAAACGTCCATAATAAATGATTTCTTGGACAAAGATGAAGTGCCACGAAGAACCATTGCATTGGAATTTAATTTCTGCCGTCGTAGTAGAGGGCCGTATGTCCCGAAGGCAGTGGCCCATATCTGGGAACTCGGAGGAGGCACACGATTTTCAGATTTACTCGACTGCACTCTGACAAAGAACATGCTAGAGTGAGTTTTCGCAAGTTTAACCGACAGAAAATTGTCATTTATTCTCGTTTTAGACTTGTCCAAGCCATCTGAAATATGGCTGACGCTGGTCCATCTGCTGTCGAAATTCGAGTCAAGTATATCAAGCGCGCATGAGCCGAAAGCCGCGGAGATTCTTGAGAATTCTAGATTGAAGTCTAGTCATTCTCCATGTAAGGTAGATTCGAATCATCCCGACCACGAGCTGATGGCAATATTCCCTGTTCCGCTAACAATAATTGGCACCAAATATGACATGTTCATAGTAGGCACATATCCTGAATTTGAAGCTTTAGAAATTCAAATCAGATGATCAAGACCTCATTGTTAGAAGTTTGCGCTTTGTGGCTCACTTTTATGGTGCAGCACTCTTTGTAAAGTTTCATTTTTGGAGTAACCTGTCAAGTTTGCAAACGCTACAGATGCCACAATGACAAAACGAATTCGAAGTTATCTGACCTCTCTAGCATTCGGTGGTTCAAGACCGAAATCCTCACCTATTTTCGAAGGTGGGCCTCTCTGCATATTGCCCGGTGACGATTCTTTCAGTTCAATAGGTATTATGTTTTATTTGAAGAAAATGTCAGTACTTTTTCACTCCTACAATGTGATGTGTTTGGTCTCCTTTTGAAGGCCTGCCACCTTCTGGGTCATATATCAAACAGAGCCTTGAAAGTACTCCATTCCGACTCTGGGAAACTGCTTTCACAGGACGCTTCCCACAAGTTAGTTATTAGCTCTTTGAAGTTTCATTTCCATATCATAATCAAAACGTTTTCTGACGAACTGCTGTCCGCTTCATGCAAGATACAATGAAATCGTGGTAGTAGCAAGAGGTTGGAATAACCGAAAGCATTTTGGATTGCTATTAAAGAATCGCACTAGTCAAATAATCCACCTGTCGAGGTATTCTAAATATTCAGGGAAAACTGAACTTACTTATTTACACATCGCCCAATATTTTCAATGCATAGGGGCATGGCACACCGGTCAGCCTATTTTCGACCCTGAAGGATATTTATCATTTTCTAGATCTAGAGTGCCTCGTTTCGTCCGCGCAATCAGTCATGAGGCAGTCGAAGAGACGAGTTACAAGGCAAAATTTGCTTTACTAAAGTGTGAGGCGGATGGAGGTACCCGGATAGAGCATTTTCAATTTATTATGCAGGGCGTAGTAAATTACATTTTTGATCATTAGGAGTCCTCCTTGTGGTCACTAGATCTATATTGCTACCAAGGCGTAGTAGAATACTGACCAGGTGTTAGTTAAAAAGTATTTTAGTCTTTGGATCCTGCAGTTTCTCATTCGCTATTACGCCTAGTTGGTCGATTCTACTAAAGGTGTACTTTTAACTAACATATGAACCAAGAGAATAACAGTGTAGCACTGTAGTGGTTGTCCAAAGGTCTTACCCAACAGTAGTTTAAGCAGTAACGATGGGCGGTTCTAATTCCAGATTTGATGAAGATATGTACTTAAGTTTAAAATTCACTTATGTAGACAGCCAAGTCTTCAGTGATCAAAGATCCAGAGTCGGAGGAACAATTCGCAGAACCACAAGTTGATAGTGTACGGAAGCTAAAGGATGAGGAATTTGAGCTTCTCAAGCGTCAAACCGTACTGACGATGAAAGGCAATACAAATATGAGATATGTCGACTTTTAACCACAATACTGTTGTAGATTTCTCCTTAACCAGAAATGTTCCTATTTCCCTTGTGGTACATCAATTTAATTTGTGAGTTAACGTTTGGCTGGCTTGGGTGAATGTCCCGCTTCTTCTCTATTTTCAGGTTTCCACTAAGATTAAAGTCAGGAAGCATAGGAAATATTAAATATGCAATGCAATGCAATGCAATGCTTAGTCAAGTTTACTCACTATTACCGATTCATGAGCACATATTTACTTAAGAGGAAGGTAGGGCCTACATCGCTACTCACGATTGATCTCCACAGTAGTTCAATCAAGCCTACACTATTCCATGATGGACCAATCTAAATGAGCTAAACGGCTTCTACCATGGTTGTGGGGTTCCATTCCGCTTAGCACTGACTCATGGGCTCCTTTCGTTTCCCTATTACTGTTGGGGCTAGATCAAACTTGCTGAAAACGAAGCAGCATCCTCTTCTAACTACAATTCCTTAAATATGGTCCTCAATCCATCACAATGAGTTGTGCAGGTGACCCTGTTGATATGAATCATTAGCGTTCGAGCGTCTTTCACTAATGAAACTGGACGAAGGAGAAAACTACTTCAAACAGCTTTCTTAGAAAGCAACAAGTTGGCACCAGTCTTGGTACGATGGGGCTTGTCCAATTTTAGGGTTCCAATATTGATTTATTTCTGCACATTTAATGCTGGAGTTTTAGCTTAATGAATGGAAGTGGTGCCCAGTCATTGGTAAGCATCATTATTTGAAATGAACAAAGCAAATAAAATCAGGGCCCTCTTCTACTTTCTACAGAGGACTAGACTTTATCGCAGAATTCACCTGGGCCACGCCTGTGCGTTTTAGTGTGTGTACATAGGTTCTCCTATTTCCATCCGTATTTCACAGGCTTATGCCTCCATTCCTACTTATCTATCTATCTATCTATCTATCTATCTATCTATCTATCTATCTATCTATCTATCTATCTATCTATCTATCTATCTATCTATCTATCTATCTATCTATCGAATAGCAACTTCCCCAATAAAAAATCTTGTCCAACAAGAGGGTCTCTATGCTTTGAAATGACTGTTGTTCGCGCATGCAAGCCCATTCACCAGCTAAAATCGGACCGAATACACCCAATCTGCTGCTAGCCTGCACATAGGCTGAGTGTTTACTCTCATAGCAAACAATAATTTGGACTTACAACATCCTACTAGCTGGGACGTGTATTCTAGCAATTTCGGAACTCGTATTTTTGGCCTGGTAGCCAAGACTGCGAAAAGCCTCTCTATCGTTTACACATCATCACGAATAATGTGATGAAGTGAAACGATTCTTTTAATAGCAATAACCGCAATTTCTACGTTCAAAATCACAAAATTCATAATTACTTGAATGCACACAGCAAGTGCAGTTCCCAAAATTGAGCCTAATGACTCGACTACAAAACGATGCAGATTGATTAACGCGCAAGTTTTGAAGAGTACGAGCCCATGACCTCATAGGGCCGAATAATAAACGCAACACCAATATAGTGTGAAATTGTTGTTTGAAGTCATGGCTCATGACCTCATGAATTAAATATCCTCCGATTTCAACAGTGGTAGGTTGACAATGGTATGGGGCAATTGATTGCAGATTCTCAAGCACCGATTGAATAGTCTGATTACTTAGTCCTGAAATGTTCTGCAAGAACATCGGCACCGCATAAAAGATATTCATGATAACTATAAAACGCAGTAAAATAGTCCATTTAGCAAGTCAACTGCGGGGCAATTGGCTCTCGGATCGGCTGCCTTCAGTTACACATGGCATTCGAAAATACTTTACAAACATGATTGAGTATGTAGGGTAAACATTTGCAATATTGCCACGAAACTTACCAAATTACTGACTTGGAAATAGTTTATGGACAGGTTTTTGTCAGTTTAGTTCATCCCGAGATATTTAACTCTACTTTTCTTTCAGTCCATCCTCATCTGCCTTCACCCTCAGGCATCCTCGGAGTCTGATTTTCATTTACATTACTATACTACTGCCTAAAGACGGCAAAAACTGGTTCCTTTGAGCCTACATTGGTGGTTTCGTAGGCACTGTTAGAATGACAACTGAGACCAATTGCGAGTAGAATCATTTACTAAGGCAGCAAGCTCCCCATAGTGTTTTCCTCAAAACGTTCTAGCCAGCGTAATGTTCACACTTTGCCTCCTTAACACCACCCAGGGACTCCGTTGAGACTTCATCTTCGATTAACCACTTTGTCAGTCCTTTTAGCCCCTTTCAACATCCTATACAAAACCCTGCTCTAGTGCGTTTAGTGTCAAACTGAGGTCCCCTCTCATTTCCCCATATAATCGCAATGACGACCCTACCAGATCACTACTGTTGAGTCCTGAAAACACTGCTCAGAGATTCTGTCTACGGCCAGCTATCATCCCCACCTACCTGATGGTGCGAAGACATATGAATGAACATCTCATAATGGCATTATCGTTTGATCACCACATCGGTCACATGCTTTTCGGATGGACATTCGTTGCAATGGAGAACAGGGAATGAAAGTAAGCACACTTAATAAAATCCAAGTGATTGGCATAGAAAGTCGCAATGAATATGGCCCGTAGCCAAAGAATGATAACACGAAAAAATTTATTGACTATAGACGAGAGAGGAGGCCCGCAGGTAGTAGTTCAAGCAACACACTTGAAAACATACAGACTATCATCGACGAGAGATTTGAAGTAAACCTTCGAGTTTGACATTTCGACGTCCGGTACGATGGCGCTGTTGGGGGGATACACCACCAGGCATGTAAGTGCGGAGCAATGCGATGAGAAGTCAATAACTGAGTTAACCCCTCCCGATTTCACCATGACGACAAAGATGCTGTCAAAACCAGGAGCGCTGCGTTTGAACACACTCACCGAGGGAGACTATAGTGAAGGAAAATGAATTAAAAAAATCACACTGCATAATGACACTACCAGATAGAGACCACTAACCGTATCCAGACCTAGGGTTGTGTTGAAACTGCCCCAAAGAAGGCTAGGAGTATTCTTGCGTAGTTGAACAAGAGATTTAGTTAGGCCGAAAA
Organism: Moniezia expansa; assembly: GCA_019097775.1. Classification (NCBI taxonomy): domain Eukaryota; kingdom Metazoa; phylum Platyhelminthes; class Cestoda; order Cyclophyllidea; family Anoplocephalidae; genus Moniezia; species Moniezia expansa. Next base: position 2,865,717 of record JADFDV010000097.1, read on the forward strand.
TACTCGGACCACGACCCGCAGCCATGGCAGTCTAAAACAGATGCGGAAGTACTCGCAACTAGTGGAGCTCGTTTAGACCATTGCGTTAGTTACCGTTTTTAAAATTACCTCTACCGTTTCGCCAATTTGAAGATTGGCGATGTATTCCTGATAAATTGGAGCAACTGTTTCAGACTCAGAGAACCCGACACCGTGGGAATCCCAGGGCATTGGCAAGTGACTGGACACGTCGTCAACTACTGGCATCTCACCGAATGGATACAGGGGTTCTGGTGGTAATTTACTCAACGGACTCCAACCAAGTTCAGTACCCGCATAAATTAGGGGTGTCCCTTAGATTGATAGAAACAAGTTAGCAGCCCAAATGTCTACGGGAACGCAATTAGACACAACTGAAATTACCGGGAAGTAAGAATATTGAAGCAGTCGAGAACACACTAGAGTATGGTTTGTCACCTGGTGAGGCAATAGTCAGAGCAAATTGGTCATAAAGAGAAGCATTCACCGATTTGGCGAACTCATTCGGCGAAGGTACGCTTATATTCTTGCCGAGCGTTCCACGACCAAAAGCGAATTGACGACTGACAACTATATGAGCCCCAGGAAATTCTTCAGAACCAAGAAGCGACTCAGCTCTCTCAGCGTAACCAGTGTTACCAGGATCGGCAATAAGAACTCTAGATAGGCGTCAGTTATGCAAATAACAACTCTACTTTCGGCGAGAAGACCTGGACGACTCCTCATCTACAACCTTTCGTAATTCTTGAATGATTGAGATGGTTTTGGACGCATAGAGTTTACAGCCAGGGAATTCATCAAGCCACGATGTCCCATTGCAATCACCCTCTTCAACATAGAAAGCAGCATCAGCCAGCATAATGCCGTCGGCACCCTTGGTCAACCAGAAACGGGTTGCGCTCTTAATTTCTTCCAAAACTTCAGGAGACTCAAGGTTCAAATCAACGGCGTTCGAACCATTACCGTAACTCGAGTAGAAATCAGCTCCATCAACAGAAACGGTACATTCTTTACCAGTACGACAAAACTACAGAATGTTAAAAAAACTCGAACAGAAACTTACCATATCACTGGATTTTGGAACAATTAAGAATGCTCGTTTGGCAAGGCTATGATCAAGCGGCACAGAGTTGAAGTTGAGGGTGACTACAACCTTTAAACCTTTCTTCTTAAATGCACGCACAAGAGACTCAAAATCGGCTATCGTTCCCAAAGCCGGGTGAATGTCCTTGAAGGATAAATTACCGCCAGCTAGTGGGATGTTTCTCGGATAAAATGGTAACATTGACGTCAAGACAACAAATCCTGCCCCAACATTCTCCGATATGTAGTCCGTTACTTCCGATAGGCCTTTCAGGTCTCCAACCAAGTCACCATTGGAATCCTTGAACGCAAATGGATTCACCCAATAACCGACCCCAGATTGCCAAAATTCTTGCATTGGACGAGGTGGACATTTTGGCGCAAGTGCAATATATAGACTAGATACGGCGATAAGGCCAAACCATATAATCCAGAAGAGAATAGCGAGCGCAATTCGGAGCCATCGCCACCGAGGATTCTCACGATCAATTCGCATCAGATCCTCTTTTGTAAGCAGGGGATACTCATCCTCACTTTCGCCTATTGCTTTGTCCTTATCGATGAAGGGCATCTCCTCTCCACCGGTGCGATCACCGCTTTCAGCTGCGTGGTTATCCATTAGCGAGCGTCGAGACCCCCAAACCAATGAACTCTTCCACACAAAAATTGATTCACTTAAACGAAAAGTAATTAATCAAAGATATTGAAGGAACTCAATTTGGCTACCTTACAAAGTTATGTGGAGCAACCGAATTATTTAAACGATACTTTGTGATGTTTAGTTGACTAATACTCCGATAGCTTTAATGAAGTAATCGATTCTACTGTGAAGCTCGTGCTACCTTGAGAAAATTGCTTGGATGGGAGGAACGTCTTGAGCAGTTGCGATAAGCAACCTTAGCATTTCGCAGCCATGGTTCGTCAACTCGGAGTGATACAGATCCAATCGGCTAAGAAACTCAATTTCCTTAATTAATTGAGGCCTCCAACAGACATTGGTGCTCTCTCAATACAATCGTTATTGGTTGTCGGTTGGAAGAAAATAGTATGATTAATTCTAAGCGAGACTGATTCTTACTTACTAGTGACACTACTCATTAAGTCGAATTTCAGTTTCGCTAAGATATTCACGCATACTCCTTACATAGGCTCACTTCCTTCAATCCACAACTGGCGAAAACGCCAAATGAGTACAACAAATTTTATCACTGGTAGTCAAACCTACTCTCAACCTTCTCGTGGTGACCACCGGTAACCCCGGGGACAACTCTAGGGGCTAATGAGAGGGGCGGCCGGTTAGGACTAATCACCCTCCGGACGTATAAAATTAGATTATGCCAGCAGATGTACAACTTCTTACAGCTTGGAACACGAGGCACGATGTAAATAACCGGATTCACGGTCTTCAACTGGAATGTGGAATGCACGTGCATATAGCAATGAATGGAGTCTCCGTCAGAATTTTGAAAGATTTCTGGTAAGAGACATGGAGACAGACGAAGACGGACGAGGTGCCACGACGAAGCTGAACAGCTACCTGTACGACAAAGCGACACCAGAGAAGAGACTAGACAGCCGAAGACGTCAACAAAAGTTTTTACTGTGTTCTGTGTTAACTGTTGTGCTTACTTGTTGTAAAAGCTATTTGTACTTCTGTTGTATCCTCAATAAGTCCTTGGCACTTGCCCTAATGGGTGAGGAAAAAATAAAAAAAAAAAATCACTGGATGTACTACATGCATAGTCGGGTGCAAACCGACCCCAAGCCAGTCTAGAGTGCTGCACGATAGAAGATTTTAGGGTTCACCGCAAACTTTTCTATGGGGCAACCGCAAAATATTACTCCCTCCAATAATTACTATTCAAACTAAGTAGGGCTTTAATTAGTCAATATTCATTGTCAGTAATTGAACTCTGTGCTTAAATGCTCAGCACCAGCAGGTTAATATGCCAACCAGAATATCTTTTTAAAAAGTTGAATGTACTCGAACTGTTATTGCATGGTTATGGTGGTCAATCCTACTCTCTGCCTCACGTGGTGGCCACCGGAAACCTCAGGGGCAAACCTGAGTGATAAAGATAGGAGTGGCCGGATAGGTCTAATTACCCACCGGTCGTATGAATTTATTGTTTTGCCAGCAGAAATACAGCCAGAGTCTACCAAGAGCCTCTTAAAAATGGTACGACGTAGTACCCGGATTCATGGTCTGAAACTTGGATTATGGTACGTGCACGGCTGTAGCAATGACTAGAAACTCCGCCAGATAGATGAAAAGTCTTCTGGTATGGGTATGGAGATTGTTGCCTTAACGGAAACTCGAATGAAACCCTGCTCCTTAAATATTGATAACTACGAGTTCTTCAACTATGGACACGCTGAAAGCTCTATACCGAATGGTGGGATCGCCTTTTTTATTGAAAAGAACATAGAAGCTGAATTTAACCCTGTCTCAAGCAGACTTGCAACACTGACACTCCAAGTTAGAGTAAAAGTTGGACTAATCCGATGCTACGATCCGACTAAGTCCACAAACTTGTCTACAAGTCTACAAACTTGTGGCCAAATCTTCTAAACTACTCCTTTCTAACTGCACACAAATAATTATCCTTGGCAATTTCAATTGCAGATTGGGCTCCAATGCACATAACATTGGCTCCAAACCAATCGGTCCATTTACTGATCGAGAAGACATTACAGAGAACGGACTAAGGCTGATAGGACTACGCCAAGCATACAATTTAAACGCGACGAACACTTTCTTTCGGAAACCAACTATTCGAAGATTGAATTGGTACCACCCTACAGGGAAAGGTGCTACTCGTGACTTTGTTCTGATGAAAAGATCAATTCCATTCCCAATAAGTGACATGCGAGCTTCTAGAAAGGCGGACACAAATTCTGATCACTGCCTACTAACAATAATCCTCAAGCTCAAATCATATATTAGAGGGCGCTTAGGAAAAAGAAAGAACGGCACTTTGAAGGAAGGCATAAACAGTCAAAAGCAACTGTGGCAACTGCCTAAAGGCATAGAACAAACAAGACAATCGAAGGAAGCTTACCAGGAACACCTCAAATGGGAACTACCTGAGGACCCTTTCACAACTACATGCAGAAACATTGATAAGAATTAGTTACTTTGGGGCACCCATCGCCAATTAGTCTAGGCAGTTCCTCTTCGCGACTACAATCCAAGTATCATACGTCGAGCCATATTCTGTATTGCTTTTAGTCAATTGCTATCTTTTACTCTCTGAACAGTAGTGGATAATCCAAAAGTGACTGCCCCTTGTACCACACGAGTGTTTCTTGAGAAGGATTTTAGAGCCAATTTGTTCTCAACTGCTTTTGTAGCAGAAGTTCTTTGTTTCTCTTATCGCGTATAGCTGTATGCCATCCGTTTTTTTTTCGCTCAGCTTTTTGCCTTGTTGTTTTGGCTGCAGCTTTTTCTATAGATTTCAAGATATCATCGCATGTAGTTGTGAAAGGGTCCTCAGGTAGTTCCCATTTGAGGTGTTCCTGGTAAGCTTCCTTCGATTGTCTTGTTTGTTCTATGCCTTTAGGCAGTTGCCACAGTTGCTTTTGACTGTTTATGCCTTCCTTCAAAGTGCCGTTCTTTCTTTTTCCTAAGCGCCCTCTAATATATGATTTGAGCTTGAGGATTATTGTTAGTAGGCAGTGATCAGAATTTGTGTCCGCCTTTCTAGAAGCTCGCATGTCACTTATTGGGAATGGAATTGATCTTTTCATCAGAACAAAGTCACGAGTAGCACCTTTCCCTGTAGGGTGGTACCAATTCAATCTTCGAATAGTTGGTTTCCGAAAGAAAGTGTTCGTCGCGTTTAAATTGTATGCTTGGCGTAGTCCTATCAGCCTTAGTCCGTTCTCTGTAATGTCTTCTCGATCAGTAAATGGACCGATTGGTTTGGAGCCAATGTTATGTGCATTGGAGCCCAATCTGCAATTGAAATTGCCAAGGATAATTATTTGTGTGCAGTTAGAAAGGAGTAGTTTAGAAGATTTGGCCACAAGTTTGTAGACTTGTAGACAAGTTTGTGGACTTAGTCGGATCGTAGCATCGGATTAGTCCAACTTTTACTCTAACTTGGAGTGTCAGTGTTGCAAGTCTGCTTGAGACAGGGTTAAATTCAGCTTCTATGTTCTTTTCAATAAAAAAGGCGATCCCACCATTCGGTATAGAGCTTTCAGCGTGTCCATAGTTGAAGAACTCGTAGTTATCAATATTTAAGGAGCAGGGTTTCATTCGAGTTTCCGTTAAGGCAACAATCTCCATACCCATACCAGAAGACTTTTCATCTATCTGGCGGAGTTTCTAGTCATTGCTACAGCCGTGCACGTACCATAATCCAAGTTTCAGACCATGAATCCGGGTACTACGTCGTACCATTTTTAAGAGGCTCTTGGTAGACTCTGGCTGTATTTCTGCTGGCAAAACAATAAATTCATACGACCGGTGGGTAATTAGACCTATCCGGCCACTCCTATCTTTATCACTCAGGTTTGCCCCTGAGGTTTCCGGTGGCCACCACGTGAGGCAGAGAGTAGGATTGACCACCATAACCATGCAATAACAGTTCGAGTACATTCAACTTTTTAAAAAGATATTCTGGTTGGCATATTAACCTGCTGGTGCTGAGCATTTAAGCACAGAGTTCAATTACTGACAATGAATATTGACTAATTAAAGCCCTACTTAGTTTGAATAGTAATTATTGGAGGGAGTAATATTTTGCGGTTGCCCCATAGAAAAGTTTGCGGTGAACCCTAAAATCTTCTATCGTGCAGCACTCTAGACTGGCTTGGGGTCGGTTTGCACCCGACTATGCATGTAGTACATCCAGTGATTTTTTTTTTTTATTTTTTCCTCACCCATTAGGGCAAGTGCCAAGGACTTATTGAGGATACAACAGAAGTACAAATAGCTTTTACAACAAGTAAGCACAACAGTTAACACAGAACACAGTAAAAACTTTTGTTGACGTCTTCGGCTGTCTAGTCTCTTCTCTGGTGTCGCTTTGTCGTACAGGTAGCTGTTCAGCTTCGTCGTGGCACCTCGTCCGTCTTCGTCTGTCTCCATGTCTCCTACCAGAAATCTTTCAAAATTCTGACGGAGACTCCATTCATTGCTATATGCACGTGCATTCCACATTCCAGTTGAAGACCGTGAATCCGGTTATTTACATCGTGCCTCGTGTTCCAAGCTGTAAGAAGTTGTACATCTGCTGGCATAATCTAATTTTATACGTCCGGAGGGTGATTAGTCCTAACCGGCCGCCCCTCTCATTAGCCCCTAGAGTTGTCCCCGGGGTTACCGGTGGTCACCACGAGAAGGTTGAGAGTAGGTTTGACTACCAGTGATAAAATTTGTTGTACTCATTTGGCGTTTTCGCCAGTTGTGGATTGAAGGAAGTGAGCCTATGTAAGGAGTATGCGTGAATATCTTAGCGAAACTGAAATTCGACTTAATGAGTAGTGTCACTAGTAAGTAAGAATCAGTCTCGCTTAGAATTAATCATACTATTTTCTTCCAACCGACAACCAATAACGATTGTATTGAGAGAGCACCAATGTCTGTTGGAGGCCTCAATTAATTAAGGAAATTGAGTTTCTTAGCCGATTGGATCTGTATCACTCCGAGTTGACGAACCATGGCTGCGAAATGCTAAGGTTGCTTATCGCAACTGCTCAAGACGTTCCTCCCATCCAAGCAATTTTCTCAAGGTAGCACGAGCTTCACAGTAGAATCGATTACTTCATTAAAGCTATCGGAGTATTAGTCAACTAAACATCACAAAGTATCGTTTAAATAATTCGGTTGCTCCACATAACTTTGTAAGGTAGCCAAATTGAGTTCCTTCAATATCTTTGATTAATTACTTTTCGTTTAAGTGAATCAATTTTTGTGTGGAAGAGTTCATTGGTTTGGGGGTCTCGACGCTCGCTAATGGATAACCACGCAGCTGAAAGCGGTGATCGCACCGGTGGAGAGGAGATGCCCTTCATCGATAAGGACAAAGCAATAGGCGAAAGTGAGGATGAGTATCCCCTGCTTACAAAAGAGGATCTGATGCGAATTGATCGTGAGAATCCTCGGTGGCGATGGCTCCGAATTGCGCTCGCTATTCTCTTCTGGATTATATGGTTTGGCCTTATCGCCGTATCTAGTCTATATATTGCACTTGCGCCAAAATGTCCACCTCGTCCAATGCAAGAATTTTGGCAATCTGGGGTCGGTTATTGGGTGAATCCATTTGCGTTCAAGGATTCCAATGGTGACTTGGTTGGAGACCTGAAAGGCCTATCGGAAGTAACGGACTACATATCGGAGAATGTTGGGGCAGGATTTGTTGTCTTGACGTCAATGTTACCATTTTATCCGAGAAACATCCCACTAGCTGGCGGTAATTTATCCTTCAAGGACATTCACCCGGCTTTGGGAACGATAGCCGATTTTGAGTCTCTTGTGCGTGCATTTAAGAAGAAAGGTTTAAAGGTTGTAGTCACCCTCAACTTCAACTCTGTGCCGCTTGATCATAGCCTTGCCAAACGAGCATTCTTAATTGTTCCAAAATCCAGTGATATGGTAAGTTTCTGTTTGAGTTTTTTAACATTCTGTAGTTTTGTCGTGCTGGTAAAGAATGTACCGTTTCTGTTGATGGAGCTGATTTCTACTCGAGTTACGGTAATGGTTCGAACGCCGTTGATTTGAACCTTTAGTCTCCTGAAGTTTTGGAAGAAATTAAGAGCGCAACCCGTTTCTGGTTGACCAAGGGTGCCGACGGCATTATGCTGGCTGATGCTGCTTTCTATGTTGAAGAGGGTGATTGCAATGGGACATCGTGGCTTGATGAATTCCCTGGCTGTAAACTCTATGCGTCCAAAACCATCTCAATCATTCAAGAATTACGAAAGGTTGTAGATGAGGAGTCGTCCAGGTCTTCTCGCCGAAAGTAGAGTTGTTATTTGCATAACTGACGCCTATCTAGAGTTCTTATTGCCGATTCTGGTAACACTGGTTACGCTGAGAGAGCTGAGTCGCTTCTTGGTTCTGAAGAAGTTCCTGGGGCTCATATAGTTGTCAGTCGTCAATTCGCTTTTGGTCGTGGAACGCTCGGCAAGAATATAAGCGTACCTTCGCCGAATGAGTTCGCCAAATCGGTGAATGCTTCTCTTTATGACCAATTTGCTCTGACTATTGCCTCACCAGGTGACAAACCATACTCTAGTGTGTTCTCGACTGCTTCAATATTCTTACTTCCCGGTAATTTCAGTTGTGTCTAATTGCGTTCCCGTAGACATTTGGGCTGCTAACTTGTTTCTATCAATCTAAGGGACACCCCTAATTTATGCGGGTACTGAACTTGGTTGGAGTCCGTTGAGTAAATTACCACCAGAACCCCTGTATCCATTCGGTGAGATGCCAGTAGTTGACGACGTGTCCAGTCACTTGCCAATGCCCTGGGATTCCCACGGTGTCGGGTTCTCTGAGTCTGAAACAGTTGCTCCAATTTATCAGGAATACATCGCCAATCTTCAAATTGGCGAAACGGTAGAGGTAATTTTAAAAACGGTAACTAACGCAATGGTCTAAACGAGCTCCACTAGTTGCGAGTACTTCCGCATCTGTTTTAGACTGCCATGGCTGCGGGTCGTGGTCCGAGTATTTTCGGCCTAACTAAATCTCTTGTTCAACTACGCAAGAATACTCCTAGCCTTCTTTGGGGCAGTTTCAACACAACCCTAGGTCTGGATACGGTTAGTGGTCTCTATCTGGTAGTGTCATTATGCAGTGTGATTTTTTTAATTCATTTTCCTTCACTATAGTCTCCCTCGGTGAGTGTGTTCAAACGCAGCGCTCCTGGTTTTGACAGCATCTTTGTCGTCATGGTGAAATCGGGAGGGGTTAACTCAGTTATTGACTTCTCATCGCATTGCTCCGCACTTACATGCCTGGTGGTGTATCCCCCCAACAGCGCCATCGTACCGGACGTCGAAATGTCAAACTCGAAGGTTTACTTCAAATCTCTCGTCGATGATAGTCTGTATGTTTTCAAGTGTGTTGCTTGAACTACTACCTGCGGGCCTCCTCTCTCGTCTATAGTCAATAAATTTTTTCGTGTTATCATTCTTTGGCTACGGGCCATATTCATTGCGACTTTCTATGCCAATCACTTGGATTTTATTAAGTGTGCTTACTTTCATTCCCTGTTCTCCATTGCAACGAATGTCCATCCGAAAAGCATGTGACCGATGTGGTGATCAAACGATAATGCCATTATGAGATGTTCATTCATATGTCTTCGCACCATCAGGTAGGTGGGGATGATAGCTGGCCGTAGACAGAATCTCTGAGCAGTGTTTTCAGGACTCAACAGTAGTGATCTGGTAGGGTCGTCATTGCGATTATATGGGGAAATGAGAGGGGACCTCAGTTTGACACTAAACGCACTAGAGCAGGGTTTTGTATAGGATGTTGAAAGGGGCTAAAAGGACTGACAAAGTGGTTAATCGAAGATGAAGTCTCAACGGAGTCCCTGGGTGGTGTTAAGGAGGCAAAGTGTGAACATTACGCTGGCTAGAACGTTTTGAGGAAAACACTATGGGGAGCTTGCTGCCTTAGTAAATGATTCTACTCGCAATTGGTCTCAGTTGTCATTCTAACAGTGCCTACGAAACCACCAATGTAGGCTCAAAGGAACCAGTTTTTGCCGTCTTTAGGCAGTAGTATAGTAATGTAAATGAAAATCAGACTCCGAGGATGCCTGAGGGTGAAGGCAGATGAGGATGGACTGAAAGAAAAGTAGAGTTAAATATCTCGGGATGAACTAAACTGACAAAAACCTGTCCATAAACTATTTCCAAGTCAGTAATTTGGTAAGTTTCGTGGCAATATTGCAAATGTTTACCCTACATACTCAATCATGTTTGTAAAGTATTTTCGAATGCCATGTGTAACTGAAGGCAGCCGATCCGAGAGCCAATTGCCCCGCAGTTGACTTGCTAAATGGACTATTTTACTGCGTTTTATAGTTATCATGAATATCTTTTATGCGGTGCCGATGTTCTTGCAGAACATTTCAGGACTAAGTAATCAGACTATTCAATCGGTGCTTGAGAATCTGCAATCAATTGCCCCATACCATTGTCAACCTACCACTGTTGAAATCGGAGGATATTTAATTCATGAGGTCATGAGCCATGACTTCAAACAACAATTTCACACTATATTGGTGTTGCGTTTATTATTCGGCCCTATGAGGTCATGGGCTCGTACTCTTCAAAACTTGCGCGTTAATCAATCTGCATCGTTTTGTAGTCGAGTCATTAGGCTCAATTTTGGGAACTGCACTTGCTGTGTGCATTCAAGTAATTATGAATTTTGTGATTTTGAACGTAGAAATTGCGGTTATTGCTATTAAAAGAATCGTTTCACTTCATCACATTATTCGTGATGATGTGTAAACGATAGAGAGGCTTTTCGCAGTCTTGGCTACCAGGCCAAAAATACGAGTTCCGAAATTGCTAGAATACACGTCCCAGCTAGTAGGATGTTGTAAGTCCAAATTATTGTTTGCTATGAGAGTAAACACTCAGCCTATGTGCAGGCTAGCAGCAGATTGGGTGTATTCGGTCCGATTTTAGCTGGTGAATGGGCTTGCATGCGCGAACAACAGTCATTTCAAAGCATAGAGACCCTCTTGTTGGACAAGATTTTTTATTGGGGAAGTTGCTATTCGATAGATAGATAGATAGATAGATAGATAGATAGATAGATAGATAGATAGATAGATAGATAGATAGATAGATAGATAGATAGATAGATAGATAGATAGATAGATAGATAGATAGATAGATAGATAGATAGATAGATAGATAGATAGATAGATAGATAAGTAGGAATGGAGGCATAAGCCTGTGAAATACGGATGGAAATAGGAGAACCTATGTACACACACTAAAACGCACAGGCGTGGCCCAGGTGAATTCTGCGATAAAGTCTAGTCCTCTGTAGAAAGTAGAAGAGGGCCCTGATTTTATTTGCTTTGTTCATTTCAAATAATGATGCTTACCAATGACTGGGCACCACTTCCATTCATTAAGCTAAAACTCCAGCATTAAATGTGCAGAAATAAATCAATATTGGAACCCTAAAATTGGACAAGCCCCATCGTACCAAGACTGGTGCCAACTTGTTGCTTTCTAAGAAAGCTGTTTGAAGTAGTTTTCTCCTTCGTCCAGTTTCATTAGTGAAAGACGCTCGAACGCTAATGATTCATATCAACAGGGTCACCTGCACAACTCATTGTGATGGATTGAGGACCATATTTAAGGAATTGTAGTTAGAAGAGGATGCTGCTTCGTTTTCAGCAAGTTTGATCTAGCCCCAACAGTAATAGGGAAACGAAAGGAGCCCATGAGTCAGTGCTAAGCGGAATGGAACCCCACAACCATGGTAGAAGCCGTTTAGCTCATTTAGATTGGTCCATCATGGAATAGTGTAGGCTTGATTGAACTACTGTGGAGATCAATCGTGAGTAGCGATGTAGGCCCTACCTTCCTCTTAAGTAAATATGTGCTCATGAATCGGTAATAGTGAGTAAACTTGACTAAGCATTGCATTGCATTGCATTGCATATTTAATATTTCCTATGCTTCCTGACTTTAATCTTAGTGGAAACCTGAAAATAGAGAAGAAGCGGGACATTCACCCAAGCCAGCCAAACGTTAACTCACAAATTAAATTGATGTACCACAAGGGAAATAGGAACATTTCTGGTTAAGGAGAAATCTACAACAGTATTGTGGTTAAAAGTCGACATATCTCATATTTGTATTGCCTTTCATCGTCAGTACGGTTTGACGCTTGAGAAGCTCAAATTCCTCATCCTTTAGCTTCCGTACACTATCAACTTGTGGTTCTGCGAATTGTTCCTCCGACTCTGGATCTTTGATCACTGAAGACTTGGCTGTCTACATAAGTGAATTTTAAACTTAAGTACATATCTTCATCAAATCTGGAATTAGAACCGCCCATCGTTACTGCTTAAACTACTGTTGGGTAAGACCTTTGGACAACCACTACAGTGCTACACTGTTATTCTCTTGGTTCATATGTTAGTTAAAAGTACACCTTTAGTAGAATCGACCAACTAGGCGTAATAGCGAATGAGAAACTGCAGGATCCAAAGACTAAAATACTTTTTAACTAACACCTGGTCAGTATTCTACTACGCCTTGGTAGCAATATAGATCTAGTGACCACAAGGAGGACTCCTAATGATCAAAAATGTAATTTACTACGCCCTGCATAATAAATTGAAAATGCTCTATCCGGGTACCTCCATCCGCCTCACACTTTAGTAAAGCAAATTTTGCCTTGTAACTCGTCTCTTCGACTGCCTCATGACTGATTGCGCGGACGAAACGAGGCACTCTAGATCTAGAAAATGATAAATATCCTTCAGGGTCGAAAATAGGCTGACCGGTGTGCCATGCCCCTATGCATTGAAAATATTGGGCGATGTGTAAATAAGTAAGTTCAGTTTTCCCTGAATATTTAGAATACCTCGACAGGTGGATTATTTGACTAGTGCGATTCTTTAATAGCAATCCAAAATGCTTTCGGTTATTCCAACCTCTTGCTACTACCACGATTTCATTGTATCTTGCATGAAGCGGACAGCAGTTCGTCAGAAAACGTTTTGATTATGATATGGAAATGAAACTTCAAAGAGCTAATAACTAACTTGTGGGAAGCGTCCTGTGAAAGCAGTTTCCCAGAGTCGGAATGGAGTACTTTCAAGGCTCTGTTTGATATATGACCCAGAAGGTGGCAGGCCTTCAAAAGGAGACCAAACACATCACATTGTAGGAGTGAAAAAGTACTGACATTTTCTTCAAATAAAACATAATACCTATTGAACTGAAAGAATCGTCACCGGGCAATATGCAGAGAGGCCCACCTTCGAAAATAGGTGAGGATTTCGGTCTTGAACCACCGAATGCTAGAGAGGTCAGATAACTTCGAATTCGTTTTGTCATTGTGGCATCTGTAGCGTTTGCAAACTTGACAGGTTACTCCAAAAATGAAACTTTACAAAGAGTGCTGCACCATAAAAGTGAGCCACAAAGCGCAAACTTCTAACAATGAGGTCTTGATCATCTGATTTGAATTTCTAAAGCTTCAAATTCAGGATATGTGCCTACTATGAACATGTCATATTTGGTGCCAATTATTGTTAGCGGAACAGGGAATATTGCCATCAGCTCGTGGTCGGGATGATTCGAATCTACCTTACATGGAGAATGACTAGACTTCAATCTAGAATTCTCAAGAATCTCCGCGGCTTTCGGCTCATGCGCGCTTGATATACTTGACTCGAATTTCGACAGCAGATGGACCAGCGTCAGCCATATTTCAGATGGCTTGGACAAGTCTAAAACGAGAATAAATGACAATTTTCTGTCGGTTAAACTTGCGAAAACTCACTCTAGCATGTTCTTTGTCAGAGTGCAGTCGAGTAAATCTGAAAATCGTGTGCCTCCTCCGAGTTCCCAGATATGGGCCACTGCCTTCGGGACATACGGCCCTCTACTACGACGGCAGAAATTAAATTCCAATGCAATGGTTCTTCGTGGCACTTCATCTTTGTCCAAGAAATCATTTATTATGGACGTTTTGCCCTAATAAGTCAGACCGAGTTTAAGTATTAAACCAACGCTAAATTCGCTACCAGCGAAGACTAAAGCAGATGTGACCGGCAGGAGAGATTCTAATCTAATGCATTAGTTCGAATTCACTTAACCTGTTTTAAGACGAGCCTGCTTATTAGCGAGATCCCATAGAGACTGGGTCATTTTGAAAATAAGAAAACCGGCAACGACCTCAAAGTGCTTTCAGTCAAAGTATTCAATTCAACGAAAATGTCAGCAAACAGATGTTAGCAGTTTTATCCCAAAATTTATCAAAATAATGCCAAATATTTTAAGGTGTGGCAATGACATGTTTTCATTGCGGCAGGTTAGGGAATGACTTACTCAGTAGAGGTCTAATTTTCCGTTTCTTTTGTTTGTCATTTTAACATTTCTTTCAGCCGTATTCTGTTTATATAGTATATCTTCATAAATAATTTTTCCGCTTTTCGCAATGAGTGTAGAGGACCCTTAGAACATTGATTGAAGTAGAATATTAATTGACTTCTAGTTCTTTGTCATATATATCATTTCCTACCTAGTATTTTTCCCTCGATTATTGTAAACACGTTAGTTTCTCACATTTCACGTAAAGAGTTATGATAAGTAATAGATCATTTTGCGAAAATATATGAGATAATTGCTTTAGTTTTAATTGAAAACAAATATTGACAAAATTTAAGATTCTTTGTTTTGTTGCATCACTATAAAGCCTCCTCAACCCTCACTTTTGTGATACTTTACGGATCTTTTTGGCGCTGGGAATGGCTATTACACGTGTTTTCAATCAAGCTTTAAATTTTACTCTTCATTTTGTTAGAGGCTATGTTAAAATATCCGCGAAGGAAATTAACCCTTACATGCAAAAAGTTGAATATGCTGTTCGGGGTCCCATTGTTAAACGTGCTGACGAACTCGAAAAAGCCCTTTATAGTGTATTTATTCATTCCTATCCTATTAATGTATTTTCTAGGGGGCGAAAAAGCCATTCGACAGTATAATCAAATGCAATATCGGAGACTGTCACATCGCTGGCCAGTCACCAATTTCGTTTGTCCGTCATGTAATTGCCGTTGCTTGTGATGCACAACTTATGGAATCGTCTTTAATCCCAGACGATGCTAAACAGCGAGCTTTGCGGTTTCTACAAAGTGTTGGTGGCAGCGTTGGTCGGTATAGCTTATTTCAATCACTTAGACGAATTAAAGACGAAAGATGCATTTTCGTGCTTTGTTTTTATTGTTAGGATGTTATAGTCAATCAGTTGGCGTTGAGATCGTGCGCGACGATATCGCGGCTTACATTGAACAGAGAGATGGAACTCCAGCCAATCCAGCGAATATTTTTCTGGCTTCTGGAGCTTCTGAAGCAGTTAAAGTATTCTATTTCTCTTAATTTTTGGTTGGTTTTGTTTTACATGTTCTTTAATTCTTTGCCATTATGCACAGTTTATTCTCGAATTGATTGCCACGGCAAAGGGTGGTTCCCAGCGTGCTGGTGTAATGGTTCCCATTCCTCAGTACCCCCTTTATTCTGCCACGATAAGCGAATTCGACAACTATCAGGTGAGTTTAATAGGTAAGATTTAGCTTAATTATTCAACAATGTGATTATTATCTCTGATTAATCCCGAAATCGGTAACTCTCCATTTTCCTAATGCTGGGTTTTTTTGTTTATCCGTAAACTTCGCAGAACAAATCCAAATAAAAATTGATTATATGAGTAATGCAGTCAGATCATGTGCTCTTCACTTAAAACTTTCTGGGATATTTAATAAGTTATTTTTCCCCGTCACTGCCAATGAGGTGATTAAATACGTCTGAAGCTTGTCTGAATTTGTACCCATTGCAACTAATGTTTTGTACTTTCGCTTAGTGAACTCTAGTTTATATTAGTGGTTTGTGACTAGCTGAATTGGTAGAACTCGATATTTCATCTAACTAGTGCTTTCTCATGCATTTTTCATGAACTGCTATCATCAGAATGGTGCACACCACGAATAACCCAAATCGCTTACGATATCCGACTGATTGGCCGAAGCAGTAATTAAGGTACACCTGGTCAGTACTCAAAACAAAATTTTAACGAATCAGCCCCAACTCGTATATAAATCTGATGTTGCTTTAAATCATATAGTTAAAACTGAAAACATGCATACTTTATAAAAACGTTAATTTTCGTCCAAATAAACATGCATGTTTTTATTAATTGCTGAACTTATTAATGGATTATAGCCTAATGAACCACAGTATTGGCGTTCTTAAATAAACTGGTATTAAGATAATGTAAAACTGATAAAATTATTTTCAACAGATAGAGATGGACTTTAACATGTTTTTTCGTTTGGCTGTTTATGCGTTAAGTCCTGATAAATGGATTCAAAATTCATCGGCTCCTATCCAATTTTGTTAAATTTTTGCCTAAAAGAGAATAGTCCACTGTTAGAAACTTCAGGACACTTTTGAGCTCTTCATGAGAAGGCTCGGTAGATACGTACATGCCTGAGTTAGTTTGGCAAATAAAGGTTGTAACTGCTTGACTCCAAACCTAAATCGTGACAACGTTGACTTGTACCAAGTGGAAGCCGAGTGATTTCCCCGGAACTGACCCTAAGTGCAGTCTTTCTTTTTCATAACTACTATTCACCATTTGTGAGAATTCGATTATACGTCCTGTTTCATTTGCTCTTAAATACGTATCTTCAGTTGTATTGACGCATCAGTGAAGGAGACTTCAAATATTTTGTATTAAGAGAGAATCGGCCTCACCTTTCATATACACAAACAAATCGATTCCGCCTTTTTCTGTTGGTGTTATTCGAGTTCATTTTAAGTAATGTTTGCGTTTCTAACGTGTTGCTATACTCTTTCCAACGTACGCCTGTGCCAAACATGTTCGCTTCCAGAAATGCAGCAGTAGGTTTTATTTAATTTATTTCGCCTTCAAACTTGATATTAATGGTAGTCAAAAGACTGGGCTTGTCACAGGCGGCTGATGAAAAACCGTTTAGGCAACCTTTGGGGTTAATGAGAGGTCTGGTCTGGATGAGCCACTCAGCCACTGACTTGTCAAGCTGTTGATTATTTAGGAATGCCATTGAAATAAGATCCCAATAAGTTTTGGTGACGTCATTGTGACTCCGACACTCTCAAGCCTTGCCCAGTGCCCACTAGAGAAGGCACTAAGACGTAATTGATTTTGGAACTTATTGTCTTGCATAAATTCCATGCCGCTATCCCATCTGCCAGTTTTCCATGCTGCCGGGGATCAGTACTCTTGTCTTCAGGACCCACACGTTGGAACGTATAGCGTATTTTCAATCGAGGTTGAGCGCCTTGAACAAGCACATACACTCAATAAGGGGAACGATCTGTGTACTATAGGTTAGAAACGGTTTTTTTCTTTCCCCACTGGGTTACATTGTCGTCCTTCCAATGGAGTTGGAACAACTGGCACCACTTTCAAAGAAATCTGATTTGTGCTATTTATTTTCTAACGGTATAATAGTGACTAAGCTCCATCGATAATGCGGTGAGGTGTTGCCAATGCCTGCATGCTTCTTTGTTACCATGAGCCATTCAATAACGGAAAAATTTAATTAACTGCTGTTTCTTACCCAGTATACCATAAAATTACACTTCATTCTGTGTATTGTAGGAGGCCAATGAAAGAGAAATTAAGAGCTGAATATAATTTTTTTAATCACGAGCGACTCGGCGAATGCGTTGCCAGGTTCGTGTCCAAGCTGTCTTTTTTTTAACCACTACTTCTGTATTCGTTATATGGCTCACTTTTCATAATTGTCTGTTCCAGTGTTCTACGTGATACTCTCCGTCTAAACTGCGTATCTTACCTTCCCGACTGAAGATCTTCCATTTGCAAACGATTTTTCAGCCACCATAGCTAATCGTTCCGAATAGAAGCTAGTTTCATCTATTCCTCAATACCTTTAGACACCTTATTGCACTATTCAGTTTGTTTGTAGATATCGTGTAATTCATGAATCTATCACGTCAGAAGCAAAAAATTCGGTCAGCGTTGGTGCATTCGTGTGCTTTTCGATAAAGTTCCAGACTACCATGCACATTCCCTATTTTTAAAATAGTTGCACGGGTGTCTGCCCTTTAGAAAATTCGGTACTGAAAGCAATTAATCCAAACGCAATACTTTTCGCCACCAGCCACAATATTAGATCGGCTCTTATTGGTGACACCCGAGGCCCTCCCTATTCCTTTCGGACTGACCTGTTTGTAAGAAAGACATTCAAAATCTTTTTTTGCTAGCAAAATGGGAAAAGGGTTTTATTTGGGTAGGAAATTTGAGCTCGAATTAATGAGTCTTGGTTTGATACTTCAAGCGCCTCGTAGCTTCGTACCTCATTGATGACCCACAACACACTGCGAGTACCTCTCAACTGCCCTTTTTTTTACTTATACAAAAGGACATATTATTTGCTGGTTAGTAGCATCTATTTTAGGGCTTGCATCTGCCAAGCAAGAGGTTAATGGCTTTGAGCCACGAACCAATAGGACATGACCCGAAGGGGAGGCCAGAGAATGGACCTTAGAATTTGAAGTTCTATCCCGATTTTTTTTCCTACATCCTGATGATCGCTCCGTATGGGTGCATGAATAAACATCGGTTGAATGAATACGAGTAAATATTAGATATGAAGTTTTTTATTACTCCAGGGCAACTTTTTCGGTTGATTCATTTAGGCCATGTTTCGTTTCGTTTTACTTTCGAATGTGCATTTTTGGCTTGCACTGTTATTTGGCGAATTTTTAGCTAAAAAGGGGGATGACACTTTTGTAGGCGTCTTTTGAACTAAGCCAAATCGTTACAGATCCTCAAGCATTCTTCGGCCTGCGAACGGATGCATATTTTGGGAGCCATTCTTCAAGCAGTCATTTCTTTAGTAATATTTCTGGTGTTCATTTGTTCATTCGTCTCAGACGACTTTAGATAGCCTGGTTCTCGATAGATTACACCCTTTTTTATTCCCGAATTTTTATTCACCTATGTTCTTTTTAATTGCCAGATTTTTGTTGAAAGAACTCTAGAAGTAAGATCAATTTTAGCTTAATCATTTCTGAACAGAAATCAGGCCTACGAAATGCACGAGACATACACCTGTGGACAAACCACCAAAGAGCAGGAAATTTTCTATGGAAATTCGCTGCACAAGCTGCTATTAGAAAATCAGTTATTTCTTCCAATCTGCACTTATATTCTGCATGCAAAGCTCAGAGCATGATTCTTTATAAATTCTTCTAATATGCTCATCCTTAATTCTGGAAAGTGGTAGGGTTATGAGGACGCATTTGTTTGCCCCACGTGCTGCGTAGAAATCCAAACTTCGGGGATAAAGCAAAATTCTTTTACTTCAATTTTTTAAACCAGAGTTAGTTGATAGTAATCCAGATAATTTCAACAAGCATTCGTTTTTTTGAAATTCGAATTCTGATTTACTGGTTTTTCTTTTTTGCGCGGATTTCTTTGAATCGGCCTAATAGCTCGTGTAACTAGAGTGGTCTTGTTCAGATTTTGCAACCCAAATTGACTGGCTCCACTACAATTCTTATTCCTTCGTTGTAATGAAGAGGCGTGCTCATCTTAGGTAAGAACGTTTCGCAGCCAGGGGTGTTCACAAGTCCGAAGAGATGCGCCTGGCTTAGGACTTATTTACTGAGGTTAGAGGGTTTTTGGGCCAGACTGTTGATTTTTACGTTTTGTTTGCATTGCAAGCGTGTATTTATGCTTCTGACTATATTTTGGCTGGTCATAATGCATGTAAGGATAGATTAAAATTTGTTGTTTTTCTTACCTTTAGTACTTTAGTTCAACGACGACGTCAGACATAGTCACAATCAAAGGCACGCATTTTTGATATGCTATATTTGCGATTTACCTAACTTCATGATGCTCTCGATTTTCAGTAACCTAGCAGTATATCCCACAGCTTAAATTCACCCTGGAAATACATTTCCCCGACCCTTTTGTTCAAAAGTGTCTTCAGATATGTTACTGTTAAGTCCCACGCAGAGTAATTAAATCTAATTGCAAAGTGGTACGTAATGGTAATAAACAGACATTGGATAAATGACCGTTAGGAAGGAGAATCAAGAACTGAATCTCCCACTATCAAATGGAGGGCTGCTAAGAGAACTATATAAATCTTGCGTTGATTTAAAAACATCCACGTAGGCGTTATTTAGCATTTTTTCAACAGGATCAGACAAAGAAAATTATTAAGAGATAATGGAAAGAACGAAAACTCCGGGCAAGCCTCAAGCTTTGTCTTGCCAAATCAGTGTTTGTATTCTATTCTAATAAAGACTGGGTTTACTATTCTCTTTTGACAGAGTTTGCATCCCACTTACAGATTGGCTACTACCTAGATGAGGGGAGTGGTTGGAGTCTTCGAGAAGATGAACTGGAGGAGCGACTCTTGGAGGCTAGGGCCCACTGCATACCCCGCGTTTTGGTTGTGATCACTCCTGGTAATCCAACCGGCCAGGTGCTCACTCGTGAGAATATTGAGTCGGTCTTGCGTTTCGCGCATCGCCACAATCTCATGGTTCTCGCCGATGAAGTCTACCAGCACAATATCTATGCTCCAGACCGCGAGTTCTGTTCGTTCAAACGCGTTCTGCATGATCTTGGCGGCGATATCGCCAACGAGGTCCAGCTCGCTAGTCTGATGTCGGCTAGCAAAGGCTTCATGGGCGAGTATGTTTAGTTTCTTATTTTATTCGCACGCTTTCGCTTAACCCTATTAAAAGCGTGCTTTTTTATTCACCCCTATCCATTGGGCAAGTCTCAAGGTCTTATTGGGGGTACAACAAAAATGCAAAGAGCTGCTACAGCAGTTTACAGTTAACACACATAGCAATATAATAATTACTTGATGTCTTCGGTTCCCTGGTCCTGTCTCGATTTGGTTTCCTTGTGCAGTAACAGTTCATTTTTCAGTCACACTTCTTTGTGGCATCTCGTCGGTCCTCGACACTTTTTAGTGTCGTCTATGGTTGATGGGCCCTTGTTATTCTCGTTTATCTGTCCTTATCCAGGTATTCCTTTCTAATAAACGACCATTCATGTTTTACTTAACAGTAATTCATGGTTCTTTTTCTACATAAGCGTTGTTCGTAGCCGGGATAGGACGATTTTGCAGTTCATCCTGCTGGATATTATTTTCTTCGTAGTCGATTTTCGTGCCCTTTACTCTATCTCTTTCCTCCAACGTGTTCAGTTCTTCTATTTGCTGCACTACTTTGCTTGGTTATTTTCTTTTCTCTATTGTCTTCTCACTTTCTGTGATTTTGAGCGAAGGGTGACAATCCCTAACGCGTCTCTTTAGCCACCGCTGGGCCTTGTATCGTTTAAGGCAGTCTTTAAAAGGGCACTTTAGCTTATGGTTCAGTATCTCTTCAGTTTTGTGTCCTTCTTCTCCATAATCATGCCTTATGTGTCTTCGCAATTTCTTTGTTGTGGTGAAGCACCTGCGGTAGTCTGCGTTAACACCGACAATATCAAGTTGCCTTTGATTCAAGTAGCCATGATTCGGAGTTCTCTTGCCATATTTATTTAGCATCTTTAATTGACTGAAGCATCCAGTTTCTTGTGTATGAGGCTTTCTTAGTTTCCCCATTTTCAAAGTTAATCTCAAGCATGGATAGTATCAGGCTATCTTTGTCCATTTTTAAACTCTTCCACACATCGGCAGCTCCTTTCAAAGTCCCTTTACTGTTTTGGCTCTTCGCGACTACAATCCAAGATTCATCCGTCGAGCCGCATTCTGAATTGTTTGTAGTCGATTGTTATCTTTTACTCTCAAGACAATATTAGATAATCCACAAGTGACTGTAGGTTCAAAAAAAAATACCTACCAGAGTTGTTTTTAGAATTTTTTTGAGACTTCTTGAGCGCAGAAATGGTCGTAGTCGTATTAGGTGCAATTTTGCCCCGACTAGGTTTGCTTTTATTGCTTCGTCTGGCTCACCGGTGTCTTGAATTATGGAGCCAAGGTACTCAAAGTTTGAGGCATGTCGGAATGACATTCCTGTGGTTCGAGAGACGTTTGATCCTCACCGACACAAACTTGAAGCCAGAAGGCTTTGTCCACCGAAATTTGCACTCCGTATTTATGCAGCAGATGCTTTATTAATTTGACAGCCGCAACCTTTCTAGGCACAACGAGACATAGATCATCTGCATATTCTGGATGACTTAGCAGCCATCTTTGGACCGAGTGATCAATCGTCTGAGCCGCACTGTAATTGAGTGAGGAGAAGGCTTCATCCAGTTCGAGTTGGAAGGTTATGTTGAAAAAAAGTGGTCATTCTTTTGAGCCTTGTCTCACACCGCGTTCCATCACAAAGTAGTCTTTTATTTTCCTCAATTTACCCACCGATAAGTACATCAAGGACTTTACCGAATGGACCGTTTGCCAAAAGCAGTCCAGATTGATCAATCGGTTGATTATTACAGCTTTAGGCAGTGGGTCAAAGGCTTTTTTTGGGTCAACAAACACTAGCACTATTTTCTGTTTCTGGTCCACTGCTTTCTGCATAGTGATTCTTACTCCAAGTATAGCCTGCTCAGCGGTTCTTCCCTCGCAGAATCCAAATTGGGTTCTTGGCACAGAACAAATTCATTCTACTCGCCTAATGTATCTAGAAGAAAGGTTGGTCTGTAGTGTGCGGGACCTCTCTGCGAACCTTTATGGTTGTAGATACAACTTCAGCATCAATCCAGACTCGAGGTATAGGAGTGGTCTCATTGTGATAGAAAGCATGCCTTTTATTCTAAACCTCCATTAATTCAAATAAGCTTTCGATTTAAGGACGAGTCTGCGAACTTAATTTGATGGTATGCAAAGTTTCAGAAGACGTATCTTTACTTGTTGAAGCCAGTTTTCTTCCAGTTTTGATACTGCATTGTAATATTACCATCACTGCCGACTATTTGGTGTCTTTAAAAGCGGTAGCACTACGTTGTAATTCTTGCTAGACCATAAACAATTCGATAACATTCAGGTTATTCTTTTGTTTTTACTAACGTGAGTTTTATTTAAACTTGAACGTCTTTTCCTGATTTCTTAAACTCTGCACTGTTATATGCTCTTGGAATTCGCAACTGCATTATGGGAATGGACAGATTAGAGTATAGTCCCATAGTAAAGGAAATCGTCTATTGATCGTTATCTAAGAGAGATAGAAGGTGTTTACATTCGGTGATTCCAATCATCGGATGTAAATCGACGCATCCCAAATCCATGCAATCAGCTAAAGCAAATGCACATTTTCCTAGCTTGACCCAAACTTTATTTTAACTCATTGAAGAACCGAATATAAATCTGTGGTGGACTTGTGGGTGGTTAAAAAGTGTATCGAAATTATCTAAGGAAATCGTGTATTGTTCCTCATTGTCCGTTCAGACGATTTTCACGTTCACGTTAATGTTTTTCCCATTCGTCCATAAAAGTATGGAGTCGCATGGCCAGTTTAACATGTGCGGTTCGTCCAACCGTGTCTTTGGTCTGAAACACTTCCAATTGCCTTTTCTCAAGACACTTAGGATGTTCCAAGAGTCATTTGCGGTTTTTCCTGATGTTCACACTGGCGTTTTTCGATCTCAAATGGTTGCATGGCTCCGTTTCTTTTTAATTTTGCGCGTTCTAAAGCGTTAATAAACTCGCATTTCATAGCTCAATTGGATGTTATGCATGGCAATTGGCTTGCTTCCCAGAGCATGGTTCATGTTTACATCAGTCTTAGTTAGCTGACTAAGGCGTAGATTCTGTGTAACGAAATGACCATCAATAAATGAAAAGTTCGAGAACTCGAGTTTTAGATTTTCTTATGAGCGCTCTTAGTTTGAGTGAATCTGGCGGAACTTCTCTTTATATGAATTATCGAATTCACCCTTTTCACTTTCAAACCTAATTGAAAATGAAATGTACGCAATTTCTGTGCAGCGTTTTGACAAACAGCTGTGACAGGGTTTAATCCTGCTCAGAAATTCCCGAACTGACTGACGATTTGTGACTTGCTTATTTTTCTCAATATGCTGATATGCGAGTTACATATATGTGATCCTTCATTTCCTCTAACGTATACGGCCTGTGTAAACGCAATCCAATGAGTAGCATTCAGTTATTCTATCCTCTGCTGGCTTTTGCTCTACGTATTTTTCCATCCCCTGAAGATGGTTCGGCTCCATAGAAAACCAAATTAAACTTTAGTTAGAAAATATGAGATTGCTCAAAGTAACGTGTGGTAGCGGAATTCGTGTTAAGAATAGAAGAGGGGAAGGGAGTAGAGGAGAGATTTGAGTTGAACACGAATCGCTTAAACGAATTTGAGTGTTTCTTTCGACACATCTGGTCTTAATGGTGCCTTTATTGAACGGCAGTCCTCTGCTCGAATGATCTGCTCTGTATCTCTTTGATAAAGGAGAATTCCAATTATTTTCCTTTGACCGACCAAGCAAATGACGACTAGTTTTATTAGATCTCATTGTTATCGTATAAGACGTGGAAGGCAGAAATGGGTAATCAAACTGACTTCCTAAGAAGAATTTAATAAACCATTAACAACCTAGAAAAGCTAATGTCACCCCATAGCACCATGCCTTGGGTGTTAAATTTGCTGATGGATTTCAAATCCACTTTCATTGAGATACTGAGAGATGCTGTTTTATATTTATTTATCTGCTCCCTACTCAATTGGGCAAGTCTCAAAGACTCATTGGGGGTAAAACAGAAGTACAAACAGCTTTTACGACATGAAGCGCACAACAGTTGACGCAGAAAATAGTAAAAGCGTTTATCGACGTCTTCGGTTCTCTGGTCGTTCTCTGGTATGGTTTCGTCGCACAGATAGCAGCTCCACTTCAGTTTCACTTTGTAGTAACACCTCGTTCATTCTCGACAATTTTAAAGGCAGATGATCTTCGTATTTCTCCCCGAAGTCTTTTCAACTTTCTGGAGGAGATTCCATTCATTACTACATGCACGCACTTTCCACAGTCCAGTTGGAGACCATCAATCCAACTATTTACGTCGTACCTTGTTTACCAGGCTGTGCGAGATTGTACGCCTGCTGGTATAATCTAATTTTATACGTCTAAAATAAAAAAAATCGAGTCAGAAGAGCTGGAAAGTCGTCACATCATTTTTCAAGCACAGATTTCTGTCAGGTATAGGTATCCTCATGAGTTACTCTTGACGGTTTTCATCAAGTGCATTTACTGAGTGCATTTTTAAGTCCCTTCTTAAGAGTTAATGCTCTTGAACACTTGAGTCCTTAAAACGATTTCCTTTCCAGTTAAAATGTTCTTCATTATAGGTGCGGTTTTCGCGGCGGGTACTGTGAACTGGTCAATTTTGACCCGGAGGTTCGGGATCAATTATACAAGTGCCTTTCGGCTCGGCTTTGTCCACCAGTCCTTGGCCAGGTAGGTCACTCTCTCATGTTTAAACTGTGGAAGTCATCAAGATTTATTGGCCCTGAACTTTAAAGTTTCATATTCATTGGATTTTTTTTAAAATTTTGTAGGCCTCTACTTATTTTAAAGAAAAGAATCAAACTCACAAATGTTATTCGCGCAGGATTATGCCTTAAGTTTTGAACAGGTTAATTTGCCTGCTACTGTTAAAACGTCAGTAGAGTTGCAATGCATCCGATTTAATGGGAAATGTTCAACCAAGCATAAGAGCACTTTCAGTTTCTTCGATCATTTGTTTATTTAAACGGCGCGTCCTCATTGTAAGCTATAAGTTTGCTTAGATAATAGTAGTTAGCACTTTTCTGAAACGTTTTGGGCTCTATCATTCTTTCTTTTAGCTATTACTTAAATGGCCGTCATCGTGCTGGTGAACTTGACTTCATTTCGTTGGAATTTCGTTGCAAGAAGAGAGGCTGAAAAGCATTTTTATGCCTTAAATTGCAATCGCATCTCCATTAGTCAAATATTTTCCTTTTAGACGATAAGCGGTCGCTTAAATTTCGAAACTTAATATAAGGAAATGGAAGTTAAAAGGTTTGGATCTGCTAAGCTAAATTAAAGCACCCCGAGCATGGGCTTGAATAGTTTGTGCAAACAATAAGGGCCTCTCCCTAAAGTAAATATACACTTAAACGACTACAAAGATCATTTGCTATAGCAGTGATATATTTTACTGAACCATCTCTGATAACCTTTTGTAAAACTCAAAAGATGCCAAATTCGTATTTATTTACTCTTTTACAGCTAATGATGAATGTTGTGGTTAATCCTCCGAAACCGCATGAACCCTCTTACGAGAAATTTTGCACTGAAAAGACAAGTATTCTGAGTGATTTGGCAAAGAAGGCGAAGCTAGTTGAGAGCCTCTTCAATGAATTGCCCGGTTATCATTGTCAGCCCGTTATGGGTGCGATGTATGCCTTTCCGCGTCTCGAACTCCCACCCATGGCTATGCGAGCCGCTGAAGTAGGCCGTTTTTCTTAAATTCTGCTTTTGGTTGCACTGCAGCCAAAATATTCTCCTTGCTTATCTTCTATATGAAAGCTCAAATTTTCGGTCGAAATATAGCGCGCGGGGTTGCCCGCGGACACCTTCTACGTGACGCGGCTGCTTGAGGAAACTGGTGTTTGTGTTGTTCCTGGCAGTGGATTTAACCAAAAGCCTGGTACATTCCATTTCAGGTTAGCTTCTTATTCGATACTTATTATTCAATTACTGGTTCGGCACCATGAGCAAGCTAAGGGTTTCCGAGGTGCAAACAGTTTGTATTGCCCCAAAATTTATGCTTTAGTGGGATTACATGGGGCTGAACACACAGAGGAATGAGACCAACCTGAGTTTGCTTAAGCGTCTCCGTTACCGGCAATGTCTTAGTTTTATCGAAGCTAGTAATAATTCAGATACAGTTACAATTGCGCTATTGGAGTTGCAGTGGGTATCCCTGGGTTTCAATAGAAAAATTTTATCCGCCGATAGTGCTGTAGGTAGAAAAGCATTGCAACAAGCTCTTTCTTACTGAGCTGATTTCGTCCAGTACGGATGTTGGCGGAGAGTCGAAATGGACACAATAACCTGCATTGGGGAACTAGTCTCCTTATTTAGCATATGACAAGGAATCTTAAAGTCTCCGTGCAGCAGAAATTTTACAAGCATAATTTGAAAAGAGCCTTAAGCATACAAACATTCAGTCCATAGTAGTTTTAATTTGATCTATCTTCATGAATTTCGCTTGCAACTCTCTATTCGCGTTTTGTAGAACGACAATTTTGCCGACTGTTGAACGAATGAAGATGATGATGGAGCGTTTGGGCGACTTCCACTTGAAGTTCATAAAAGAATACAGTTGAATGGCTCTGTGTTGATGTTCACACCTTTTTCATCTACCCATAATTGTGTATCTAAATGTCGGTGCGCTTGAATTTTTCAACAGTCATAGATTCTCGTGGCTTTCTGCTTTCTTGCCTGAAATCGAGTGTATCAATTTTCTAGGAGCTTATACTCCTAGACACCTTGAACTATTTCAGCGATTAGGTATATAAATCTCGATTAAAAATTTATTTGAGCCGTTACTTTTTTTGTTTTTGGATGTTTCACGGGTTCACTGTGGTATGGAACGTGCTGTCTTGTCGACACAAGCGAATAATACTCAAATCTAGGGGTGTGTGATTGCGAAAATAGAATGAAGTACGAACAAGCCGGAATCAACTTTGCGTACATCTGCCCATCATGAAAGATAATTTAAGTTGAGCATTTCAATCTGAATCACTTCAGTTTCCAGGTTGCGATTCTTATAATCAGCATACAATTGGCTGAATGTTCGCAATGAATGAAATAAAATTTTTCAGTTAGAATTTATGAAAATGGTTAATATCGGTGTCAATGTGAAATCCTAGGCATACCCAAGGATGAAGAGAGAAACAAAGGGACTGATTCGTCTGACAGATCTGAAGAGAACCGATTCAGGATTTTGTTAAACTGACCAAGCGTGCCAATCCTTGTAAAACGAGTTGGATTTAAGATATTAAGTTTCATTTCAGAACAATAGCGAAGTAATGAAATATGTTAGTCTCACATGGAAGTTAAATGTCAAATGTCAAAACGAAGCCAGAAATCTATTCTTCATAATAGCTCTGGCTGAAGGTTTACTAGTACTGTCTAGTATTGGAACTTTGTTTGGCCTTTATTATATAACGATGAGGATCAATTAGGACTGAGTATATTGAACATTTCAAATGCTTAAATAATATTAGTTGCAAGGTATTGCCTGACACGCGTGACATACGCCCTTGAAACTGATTCAAAAGTAGAAGAGCCTCCCCCCTTGAAATCAAGGAGTTGCTTGCTAACTTTCCTTGACAAAGCCCCTTCCAAAGTTAGGTTTGTACAAGTTGTAATTTTCTTCGACAGACCTTTAAATGTAACTGAAGTCATTTCCTCAATTGCCAGACAGTTCACATCATTGATTAATGTGAGTGCTGCTCAAAGTATTCTAATGATCTGAATCATTTCAGTTGCGGTAATTATGATTTCGAAATGAATAATTCCAATCTTTTATTCGAATTATATGCCATAAATGCATCTGGGATTTCATAAAAAATACAAGATTTGTAAATATTACTACTTATTAAAACGAAATTCACTAAAACAAACGTTTTCGTTTCACCCGTTTTTTTTAGAATTCCATCTTGTGACGCTTAGGCCCTCGAATTCTTTCATTTCTCATTAGCGTGAAATATTTCATGTATTTCATGATTCACTCTTTATGCTTTAAAGGGTCCTGTTTATAACAGTCAAAATATTGCTGGTTAGGAGTTGATTCAAGCCTATGTTTCGGGTAGAATAAATAAAACAAAGTACTTGGATTATTAGTTTGAAGTTAACAAAAAATCCCCACGTTGACAATTCGTTCCTAGTTGATTGAGCGTGTTTGACAGGTTCAGATAAAACGCAGTTCTTGATGTGGCTTAAAAACGCACACGCGCATTCATATAGAAGATTGAAATTAGTGTTGATATCAGGTATTCTTTACAACAATATCGCCTTCGTTGGGACATAAAGAGGAATAGTCCAAACAGACTTTTTTCAGAATAACCATTTATTCAGGCCCCTAATCTATGGCGTTCGGATTCTCGAATTATTTTAGTTACCATGACCATGGAATACTCCCTAGGTCTCGTGATTAGACTGTTTATTCACATTAACCGAACTCTCTAGGCTATAAACTAGCTGCATATGAAGATACTTCAGGTATCTTTGATTTAATGAAAATGCATCAGAACTAATTTTATTAAAATTAATCTTTTAAATTTGAACCTAAAGCTCGCACTTGTTGTGGGTATTCGATTTGATTGCTGATTGTACACTCCGATTTCGGCCTTTTAACACATATAGGCCGAAAAGATGCGCCTGAGTTGCGCTTATTCATCCACACATGTCAACTTACATTCATATATATAAGCGATTCCTAAAATTTTATTCAATTGATTTGAACTGTCAAACGGTACATAGGGCAGAATATATGTAAATAAGTTAAAATAAAGGTCAAAATCAAAGAATACTTCACCCCCTTTGCAAAAGAATCTTATATTTTCTGCAAATCTGTGCCCGATCTCTTAAGTGCATCAAAATCACCTTACAATAATTAGAATCCAAATCACAATCATGGTATTTTGCCTTCTCACAGGATTTGTTCCACCTTCACGGGGCAGGACTGAGCAGCTAATTTAAATGATTACTTAAATTGTCACAATGTAAGTGCCTCATTATCTCGAAACCGATATTGAGGTCCTGAATGAAGGTACATCATGTATATACGTACATATTTTTTCTCCATTCTTTTTCAACCACAAGCTAAAATGATTGAAGGCAAGAGTATATCAAGGAGAAATTAGACCTGCGAGTTTCGTTTTGGTTAGGTATTATTCCATAGCAATGGGCGAAGGTTCAAAATAAGTGTATTCTTTGGCAACACTTTGCTAGACAGGTTACAAATTTGCAGTTGGATTTGTTTCGTAGATAACATTTTATTTTAAGTTAGTCAAGGGGTATTATATAGGGTGAAACTCGTTAATAAGGGAACCATTTTCCGAGTGACAATAAGAAAGTGCACACAAAGGGGTTTTTTGAAATCGAACGAAATAAAACCCACATACTTTTTCTAAAATATGAACGAGGTCTTCACTCTTACTGCAAAAACTGCTCATTCGTGTGGTCAACCCAAATGTGACCCATACCACTAAGACAATATCTATGATTTTTTTTGTAATTGTTAGGGAACCAAGGCGTTATTCACAAGAATCTGATTGACGAGACAATGACTTGTTTGGTGACAAACTTGTTTGAGAGCTGTATTGAGGGTTGCTTTAATAGCAATTCACTTCCAGATTGAACAATAATAAAGCCTGACGTTAGGAAATAGGAGCTAAAGAAATCAGTGGAAATAAAGTCTAGCTAGCAAAGAATGGGAACTTTAAAGGTTTTCGTTTCTGTCGTTCATTATTCTTCGCTGGTGTATTCCACAGACTGGTCCTGAGAATGACAACTAAGAAGAGGGGCTGGCAACGCATGCCTGTTCTTTGTCTCTAAAAGTGATTAATCGGTGCGGCAAGTTTGAGTCAGATCTAGTTCGGCATATCCCTCAATAAGCATCCATTGAATGCCAGCATCAATAAGCAGGATAATCTATTAAAAATAATAAAAAGTGAAATGAAAAGTGTTCGAATAGAAGGCAACGCTTTGCATCTGTCCCAATTATTTGTTTTGTTGCCCTTGCAGCTTTTAGTAAAATTCAGAGATGCCGGCAAGAATCTACTGCTGCTGGCTTAAGTCCAAATTGAACTTTACAAATAGAAACTTATATTTGAGAAAATCATTGAAAATTGCTTTATAATGACTTTTGTTTCGAATATCTGCCAATGATATTGCTTGGTAGAGGCTTTCTGATTTTCCAAGCACATTTCTTAGGATTCTCCAACTATCTAGCATGACAAATCTGGGAACAGAACCTTTTTGGTTTTACATCTAAATGCACAGCAATTTCGATCGTGATTGCTACCGCTGAGTGATTTCCATTAGTTTGGTTGCGATAAAATAAATTATTAGGCTTTAAATATTTAATAGGATCCATGTAATTTATAAGCGGAAAGCTCAAACCTCTTCCAGCTAGACCAAAGGTTTTTTTAGAGTGCCTTCAAACATGGCTTCATCTGTTATCATATAATGCTGAAAACCATCTCTCAAAACGTCTTGTCAAATTCTTAGTCACAAGGTATACTGAAACTTATTGAAGAAAATCGGAGTTCACCAGCTGTTTTTGTTAAATCTAAAGGGTATTCAGTTATCATAGGTATGCTAAGTGTGTTTGTCATTTGGTGCTTACTAACTGTCAAACATTCACCTAGTGCGAATACTTTTATTTGACGTATTTTCAGATCCTCACCCGGTGGCGGAGTATTTTAGAGAACTGAAATGATTCAGGAAGAAGATTTAAGGAGGATTTTGAAATCGTAGCGTAGCACTTGAATCAGAGTTCTCTTGGAGCCGCCTTTTTTAAAACGTGGATCATTTTGAACCAATCAGCTTAACCTAAGCTAATACCTAAATTCCGATGTTTTGCAGATACGTTGGTCTCTACAATTTGTGAATTTGATTTTTTCTATTATCTCCAGCCTGATTGAAACGAGCGAATCAAAGTTGATTATCTTCCTTCTTTCTTGTCTTTGGTGATTTTCGACACTTTTTGAGAAGTTTTGAAAATTTTGCTTGTTTCCAGGGTTTAAAACGACATCTCAACTGTCACAAGCTTGTTGTAAGAAAGGAGCCCGTAGTCAATCTTTAAAAAATTTGCAATTCATGTACTTAAGTGTTCCAGTAGGTTTTTTTATACTAGTTGGGAGTTTTCAGACCAGAAAGAGAGTCTTTAATCAAACACAAGCGACCTTCATAACTTAATCAAATATGTTTTTTACCATGCTGTTAAAAAAATTCCTATCACATTCAGGAAAGCGGACTTACACTTGTCAAGATTCATCAAATTATGGTCAGAATATAAAAGAAAAAGGAATGAAAATTGGTTAGGTGATGAAAGGGCAAGACAGCTTGTAGTAGCAAAGGCATTCAGTCTATATTCTTCTCATATTCACCTCAGTAGCATCAGATTAAACGTATTCTGATTTGCTGACATCGATATGGCACTTTTGTTTCAATGCATTTCAGTACTGGAACTGATAAATGAAAATACTGTCAAGGGAGATTGAGATGGAGGACTAAACAGGACAATTTCCATCATTTATCCTTCCCAATAGTCAATTCCTTCTTGGTTGCAACGTCAATTTGCGCTTCTCACGTATTTCATTGACACTTGTCATTAGAAGGTTGTAATATAGTGACAAATCGGAAATCGACATTTTTTTCAAGTACATTTTTCAATATATTTTAATCTAACGTCAATCGGGACCTTTCGTGTTTTAAGGTCTAAAATTCATCTTGGAATAATTTTCACTGACAACTTAAACCATCATGAGCCTTCGTTGCACGGACTTGATGGGTATATTTTCTTTGAATTGTTGGCGTTTCCAGTAAGATTGACTTCTTTTGATTGTTCGATTTAACCATTCAACAAAAGATGTCCAATGGACTATTTTTCATTTACTGCATATACGTTCCTATCCAATCACGAACGTGCCCCATCAAACTTAAATTGAACAATTTACCAGCTTTTATCAGTTCAATAATTACAGTTCGACTTTGAGAGTTAGAGGAATCACTTCCAAAGCTCGTACCTTAGGACCTCCGATTAAGCAAATTCTGAAATGTTAATAGATTGCTAGGAACGTAGTCGATATGCTACGCGAAAGCCAATCAGATACGATGTGCTTTTGAAGGACAGCAAATTTAACATTTCTCTAAAATGATTTTAGGGTGAAATTTAGCATATTGAGACTAATAGAACTGTTTGTCACCTCTGCCGTACCTTATGACTTTGTGCAGAGTCGATATGCAGGAGAAAATGTTGTAGAAATCGTATTTTGTGCAATAACACCCGGAGCCTACGCAGCGTCATTTGTCTGGTCCCAATTGGACTTCATAACGTAGTTCTCAATAATTTTGTGGTTGTCTGTGTGCACTAAATGGCACATACTTTTACTAGCTTTTAAGTGAGTATGTGGTTGAACGCTGCTGAACTGCCTAATTATTTAGTGGATAAACTAGTGTAGTTTTCACGCAGTGTTGATTTTGAAAAGTAATTTTTTCACAAATTGCTTTGCTCCGATATAATTTTTGAATTTGTTATAAATCGGAAATGCTTGTTTTCTGAGGGTATTCTGATTTAGGCACATGCATCCTGAAGGTGGACCATATCGTGTCATCGTTGCTGTTGAGTCATGACAGCAAGCTTATGCCATCCTGTGTCAACAACTCACAGGGATTTTGGCTACAGACCGCATCTGCACCTGCCAAAAGGCCCCCAGAATAGTGTTTTTCACTGTTACTAACAGATGATCTGTCTTAATGCCGCTCGACAGATTCAGACAGGACCCCATTTTGCAATACCTAAAAAGTGTAACATCTTTGTCAATTATAAGAAGCTTTCGATGCTTTGCCCATAACTCGTTCCCGATTGTAGCAAGTTTACTTATTAATATGCGAATTGACTAACCTTAAGTGGTCATGCTCTACTGAAAATGCTTTTCACAGCGGCTCAAAACATCCTCCTCACTCACATCCACCAGCATCATTATATTAAACTAATCCTGTTGTTTATCGTCGGTGCTTGTTGCAACCTTTAGTTACGCAGTACTTAACAACGCACCTATATGGTGCTAAATGTGCCACCTCCTTGTGCTGAATTCTTATGGTGCAAACTTTCTTCATTCTTGAGTCTTTTCAGGTCATTGGAATAGAATGATTTTGTGTTATCATTTGCCTTAGGGTCAAATCCAATTCAATTCTCCAGTGTAGTAAATTAATCCCATCTGCAGTTTGCTCCATACATTTTTTCTTGGAACTAAGCATAATGGAATTTGTCAAATACCTCTGTATTCAGTCTATGCATTTCAGCTAACGTTTTCATCCAGTAAACACAGCAATCTTATAGTAGTAATTTATGTATCATCATCACTGAATATCTTCGTGAAATGACAGATGCAGAGCATGTCATGGAACTCAACCATCTTGGATTTTTATCCGTAAGATCGAGCCATTTTGGAAATTTCTGAATTCTATAACCTACTAGTGCATCTTACCATGTTTGCAAAACGAAAATCTCCTCTGAACCAGGTTTCAACGAATACTGATAAATATTTCTGCTTAAATAAAATTTTCGAAAAAAATTTAAATTTTGACTTTTCAATGCAGCAGCCTTTTTTAATTGTTATCTAAAGAGCAGAATGGTTAAACTGAAACTTAAAGTCGTAGTAAGAAATTCAATATTCAACCGTCTAAGATGCCTTCAGAGTTGAAACTATCGTAGCTTGAAGTAACCGTCAAAGCAACGATGGATCAAAGTGTAATCTGCGTGTGTGTTTGAAAGCAAGTACAGAGGGCATGACTGAGGGAAAGACTCGGATTGGGTGAAATCGAGACAAGTTAATTATTTATTGTATTTCCTCTACATTTTAATATCGTGATCGAGCATACTCCTGAACGGAGAGAAGAGAATACCGGTTCTAAACTGATCATGGTTATACTCCCGATAAGGAGACATCGTTTCAGAGCATGAGTTCAAGAAAATTTGTCCGCTGATAATTTTCCTATAAAATTTAGTTTAAGGGAACAAAACCTTTTGATTTTATCTGTTTGACTTGCTAATGGTGACTTCAAAGCAGTATATTTGTTTGGCACACGGATATGGCGACCTTTTAAGCCAAAACCTATTTTTTTGTCAATTTAACTCAAGTTAGAGATCAGCAACCGTCCAGGCAGACATTGTGGCCTTTTTGGCTTCCCGGAGATGAAATAGTTTATTTAAGTTATGGAGGAACTCTTTCAATCGCCTAAAAGTCTCAACCTTAAGTCCCAAATCAGCCATCAAGGGATATTCTTACAAGAGCATACGATGAAGGACCGAGAAATAGGTTTTCGTGCATGCAGACAAGGCAATTCGTTAACGAAATTTCATGTCGTCCGGGTAACTAGCACGTGGTAAACTCCAGTATCTAATCACAAACTGATATCCTTGAATAATTATTTAGAAAACGGTTCAGAGCATTTTTGGGAATAAGCCAAATAAAATATGTAGATAGCCTCCCGAACCTTCCCATGGTACCCTTGAAAACATTGATCAACCACCTAGAACATGGATCTGGCAGTTTTCTAAAATAAGAATCTTTCTTGACGCGTCAATTTTTATTTGACATGGAAATGCGGGTGCAAATATTAGTCTGGTTGCCGGCAGGCTTTAAGGTCTAGATTAACATAAGCGGCAATTTAAGCTCCCAATCTGACACAGCCTCTAAATCACGAACCCCTAGAGGCTATGGTGAATACTAGGTTTGCACTGCTGTGTGATGGCTATCCACGCTGGTAAATTCCGTCCTTCAGTAAGATGATGAACTTGAAGATCTTCAATTTGAGAGGCACTGAGATTCCATCGCCTGGAATAAGGTAAGAAATTATGCCAACCTTGTTTTATTATAGACTAGTGTACAATTGTTATTACTGCTCTTACCGGATAACAGACAAGGGCAGGTAATTGTCCACTGTGGTTCTGCTAATCATGTTATGGTAAAGTATAAATTTAGTGGAAACGTTGATTTGCCATTCAAGCATTGCATAGTTTGTTAGAAATATGAGCTCTTCAAGTTTGCCTTCGGGTACGAGTCACACTTTCTCAAGAAATGGTTGTGAATTGCCTTTCAGCTATCAACCTTAAAACTACGGCCGTGTGATAGAATACGAGCCATAATACCACAGGCCCAGTAGGTTTGAAGGAGAAGGCGAGTAAAAGGCTGAAATAGCGGGATTCACATATTTGGCTGTGGATCTGGAATATTTAAGAACAATTTAAGACGTGAGTGACTGGCTGCAAATTCTACGCTTAGTTTAGAATTTGGACTTTCAAGAAGAGGACCATCCTCTATAATTTAAGTACTTCGATTATATTAAATTTTCATTTCATCCGTAATAAACATTTATTTAAATGGATTTTGAACTTAACGAAGCTCTGGGAATCCGTATGGCAGTTTTGTGAGAAAATCGTTGCGCCTTTCAATAGAAAAGGTTTGTATAATACATTACGATCCGTAACATTTCTATCTACCACAACCCACAACTAATTTCTATACCTTATAGTTCTGATTGTCTCTGAAGATAAGCGATTCCATGAAGTTCCATCACTGATTGGGAAGTGAAGTTTCTTGACAATTTAATTGTTTCTTCTTTCAAGAATCAATTTGCTAGGACCTTTTCACTGAGCCCGCTATCTACAATTTACAATAAAATTACAGGCAAAAAAGAGCTCTAGAGAAGTCTCGCAATTTTGCATGCTGGATAGGCATATCCAACTGGTAACTGTCTTGGGTGTTCCACTGGGTGTGGGTTGCGCTTAAACATTGGAGGCTTTTGCTAAATGGGTGGAGGTTATTAATCTCGGGATCAGAAAACGTGGATTCTGATCACAACGCACGAGAGCAAAATTGTCTTCAGTGGTTTGCTTGAACTTATGATGCAAATATCATTGAAATTTGTGTTTCTGTTGAACGATTCACAGCATTTAAACTCACGATAAAAGTTTGATCTGTCACATCCGACACTTGGCGAGACCCTTTACTGTTGTGCATAATATGATTTTAAATTTTCAACATGATCGCAGGAGATGCAATTCCAAGAGAAGATTCCCTTTATTTATTAGGTAAAAATCACTTCAAGCTGCATTCTTTCAACCAGAACAATAAAACAAATGAACTAAAAATCTCATCATAATACCATAAGAGCTGGTGCTTTATTCAATTTACTTTTAAGCTTGCCATAAATTTCACCCCTTCAAGGAACTACAAATAAATCCCGAAGACATTCTATTTGATCAGATCGAGTATCGTTGTCATTACTCTGATCAGGCCTGGATTAAATGAATTTATTTACCAGCTTATTTCCAATTATTGCAGTTACTTAACATACTGGCAGTCAAAGTGGATAAATTAGAGTCCAGAATTCGGTTGAGAGAGCCCATCTAAAGGGCTGAACCAACCAGTTATTATATTTTTCTTTTCGCTAATATGTGTAAAATACTATTTATCCAAACTGGAATACATAAATTCCGTATTTAATTTAAAGTGATTACCAAAATCTGATCCAGACATTTGACAATTTTGTTGAAAGCGAGAGATTAACACCCTATTCTAAATTAAATAATACATACTCGGGTGGAACAAAAGGACCACTTGTCAAATGCAAAGACCATCCACAACACTCCTTTTAATTAAATGGCTCTTAACACATACTCTTATGAATTCGGTGTCAAAATTTTATGGAATCCAATTTAGTATTATTTCGCTATTGCTAAATAATGCTTGGATGCTGACTTCACCTATGTAACTCGCTTATGAATATTTTATCTACCTTTCTTTTAAAACGATTCATTTCAAGCCAAAACTTCAAATAGACTTTAAAATTCGACTTTATGGATCAGATAGGTCTCTATTTTCGATAGAAACATCAAGCATCTGATCTAAGGCTCTGTCTAGATTCTAATCTTAGTTTCGCCATCTAACGTCTATTCACCAACTTGTTAGTGCCCGTTCCATAATTCTGTTTCCATTAACAAAAAAAAATGCATCTTAATTTTTTAGGCGCAAAATTATATATTTAATATTTAAAAACAGATTTAATTCTCATCAATAACATTTCTTTGCTACACAATGTCTTAAGAGGCAGGCCGGCAAAGCTGTCGTCAATATTATTTTAGAAGTTTCAAATGTTATCAACGAATAAATAAACAAATAAAAATTAACCCCAATGGAAATAAAAATTCGTTTGCAATTACAGATAATCCTTCCTCTAAGTATTTTCGCACATTCAAATATTAGTTTGCGAATTCAGAAGCATTCCACATTGCAAATGAGTCTGAAAAACCCGTTGGTGAAATAATAATCGTGCGTATTTTGCCTGCGTAGTCCCATTAATTTCGAACTTTTTGTAATTTTTTTCTACTTAAATACGGTAAGTAGGATGCTGGCATTGAAATCAGATTAGAAATAGGAATCAAATGCTTATCATCAATAGGTTAATATGCTAACCAGATCGAAAACTATTGACAACCTTCAGAAATCGGGATACTCAGCCACTCGTATTAATCCTGTCGGCCTATTGGCAAAAAGACAATTTAGAAAGCCAAATATTCGGTTTTACCTTACCAGCTCACGTTGGTAAATATCAGTTATGTCATTCCTTCAGCTATTTATTTTATTTATTTTCTCCCCACCTATTAGGGCAAGTCCCAAGGACTTATTGGGGGTACAGTAGAAGTACAAATAGCTTTAATAGCAATTAAACACAACAGTTAACACAGAACAGTAAAAACGTTTGTTGAAGTCTTCGTTTGTCTGGTCTCTCCTCTGGCATGGCTTCGTCGTACAGGTAGCAGTTCAGCTTCGTCGAACCACCTCGTCCGAATTCGTCCGTCTTCATATCTCCTCCAGAAATCAACATTCTGGCGGAGATTCCTTTCATAGCTACTTGCACATACATTCCATACTCCAGTTTGAGACCAGGAATCCGGTTATTTACATCGTGCCTCCTTTACCAAGCTGTGAGAAGTAGTACTTCTGCTGGCATAATCTAATTTTATACGTCCGGAGGGTGATTAGTCCCATCCGGCCGCCCCTCTCATTAGCCCCCAGAGTTGCCCCTGGGGTTACCGGTGGCCACCACGAGGAGGTAGAGAGTAGGTTTTCATTAAAATATTGGTTGCGGAAAACATATCTTCCAATGCGGGTGTGGCCGTTGCAATTTTTTTTATTGGACGAGAGTTTATTTTAGGATTACCCGTGGAATGGTGACCTCCACTATCATCTAGGCGTTCTTGTCTCTGCTGTACATGTTTCTCATTATGAAAATTACCAGCGTGAGTCGAGCCTTTAAACCTTAAACTAAATTTCTTTGTTCTTAATGTCATGTGGGTTCAAGTGCACATCAGCAAGGTGACATTTTTTCACTCCTGTCGGTCGATCAAGACCTGGAGGAGTCTAGATTTTCGAACAAATTTTTCAACTGCGTTAATCGCAAACTCGGTATGCTACTGTGTTCTCAGTGAACATTTATTGATTGAGGGTGATTAGTCCCATCCGGTCGCCCCTGTCATTAGTCCCCGGAGTTGCCCCTGGGGTTACCGGTGGTCACCACGAAGAGGTTGAGAGTAGGATTGACCACCTATTCTATTTTGAGCTGAAATAGATTTATGTAGTCATCGATCGGAGGGTATTTCATGTGCAATGGGGAACTCGGTCTGAACTCGGTTTAAATTGCGGAGTTCAGGCTTTACCTTGGCCTTAACTAGGGCATTATATAACACAAAGTTTTGTTTTGATAGAATACCTAATGAAAAATTTGAAGGCTAAAAAATGCATTGAGTGATTTGGAGGGACCAAAGTGTTTTACTTTGTCTAAATTCAGTTGATTTACCTATTCTTCGGCACTGTGTAGGAGATTCAGCAATCCACTCTTCCCTTCTCCCATGTCTTGAATATCGAAAGACGTGCATTGTGAATTTAATTTTACAAGCTACTCACTAATGCTCCTCTTATGCGTGACTTCAATCTCCGCATGAAACGGAAAGTTATCTCGAAAATAAACATAAGCTTGCAAATTACTTAGGTATTTTTCCTGCCCATAAGTTAAATGGCCCCTAGATAAAGAGGGGAATTTAATGTGGAAACTTCTTTCATTAAAGAAGGCCACAGGATTTTGTAAGAGTGCAATTAGTAGCGTAGAAGATGAATGCGAGTAACTGGAATATCTTTATGAAATAAGTTGATAGCACTCGAATTCGTATACCCCTGCACCAACAGTGGATACCCAAAGGTGAATTCGTTCCGTTGTGGCTAGGTACATGCTGGGTATTGCGTCACGACTGGATGGATAGAAAGTGCGCACAAACCGATAAAGCCTGACGAAATATTTCTTCATGCTCTGATACACCAGGCAACTAGGATAAATAAAGGAATTTTGACCAGCAAAAGAGCCATTTTCATGGTAGCGACTCAGTCTCGCCTTGATTCCAGATGTGCTGCTAAAGTGAAGCAACACAGAAGGTGATTGAAGAAGAAACTCGTTGGTGCGCAATCCAACCAATCGTGCTTCTCCGCATGCAGGCAACGTTAGTTAAGTCAGTTCGAAATTTCGAGGATCAGAAACACTGCCGAAGAGTTAGTTACTTTAGGACACCCATTGTCAATTAGTCTAAGCAATTTCAATGATACCTGACTAGAATTATTTTCCCTTGGATTCTAACCTTTTGAAAAAGAACAAAAAATCCAGGTTTCATCATATCAATAGCTGGCTGACCTGCAAAAATTTAGTTTAAGGTTCTCGCTTTGGTCTGACTGTCAGTTTGCCATCCCCACGTCATCCATTACATTCACCCTGTACTCCCGTTTCAAATCAACAGTGTGCTTCACCTTGACTTCAATCTCCATGCAATTGATTGGATTGACTCCACAATTGTGAAAATTGCAGAAAGAAGGTAAATAATTTTTGTCCTTTCTAATTTCAGGCAAGTTCAAACTTTATGTGTAACTTTTTCGACAATCCGAGGAAGTTCTTGTTCTGAGTATTGTCCTATTTACTTACGGGATAATCTCTAATTTACGCCTCTTGATTAACATGCAGTGAATGAATGCACTATTTTTTATCTTTTCTTTGTCGCTGCGGACCAATGCCTGAACAAATGTGTAAGTTTGAGGTCTAATTTTTGAGAAAATATAATTAATGCTGTTGAATGTAAGCTCTGAGCTGCAAACTTATCACATCTGCACTGGTATTTGTGCTCAGTCCTTAAGTTGGTCATTTTACATACGTTCCGATTGAAAAGCAGGTAAAAACATGAAAAGCGGACTACTTCTCTGTTCTATGCAAGTTGAAAGGAAAGATGCATACCATGACTCTCATCTCTCCTTATGAACACAAGATTTGAGTATTTAAATAACCAAAGTACGACTGGAAACAGATTGTTTAAACACATCCTTGATGTTCCGAAATCTTCGAAGCAGAAAGTGGTGTGGTAAGAACTTCACTATTCCAAAGCAGATCTGTAACAATCTGGAATTCACAGCTTGCCTAAAAAAACATTTCACGATGCAAGCGTTTGGCAAACACTTACATGGATTCAGGCTTCAAATGTCTTAAATGAGATGATGGGGCATTCACGGTGTAACCATTAAGAAAAAACATTTGGGTTTGTTACTCGATTCATCGTAAGTAGGGTGAAAGACAGCAAGATACCACGACAGTGATTTGGATTCCTGCCAAGTTGGTATTATTTTATTCACAGTCGAAATGTAACACTATGAAAACTGGACTTAGTCGACTTCGGACTTCAAGTAACGAAAGCACATGTTGAGATTTGGACCCTCCGAGCACTTAAAGCACGAGCGACTAAAGAAGGGCC
The DNA here is from genome assembly GCA_019097775.1 of Moniezia expansa. Taxonomy (NCBI): domain Eukaryota; kingdom Metazoa; phylum Platyhelminthes; class Cestoda; order Cyclophyllidea; family Anoplocephalidae; genus Moniezia; species Moniezia expansa. The sequence goes on from JADFDV010000097.1 coordinate 2,907,149, forward strand.
AAAACACAGAAAAGCAAATTTTACCCATTTGAAGAATTCAGAACAGATCTAATATATTTTGGAAAATGATTAGTTTGATTATTTCAGACCCGTTTTTTATTATCAAGTTTGTCACCGTTTGTGCTGCTAGATGAAATTGGGGAAATTGTAGGTTTTTTACACAGCAAAAATAAGAAAAAGTCGAAAATCTCATCTCTGGACTTTTTCATAAGAATAAAAGGGAAAAGGCATAATTTCTGAATCATCACTGCGAATGAATTCTTCCCCGATAGTATATTTGTTGTTATGGTATAGGCGACAAGCTGTACTACTTGATTAATTTTGTTAATCAGCATTGACGAATAGAATATGATATTACTCAAATCTTTTTAAGTAGATTGCTTAGAAGCTTTGCTACTCTGAAACTCGCGAACAGTTTGCGAAATCCGTCTTAGTGAATGGCTGCGTGGCATCAATATGGTGCATAGTATTTTGTTTGGACAGTTGGTATCCCCGATTGTGCCCCTTATTACACAGAATCAAAACTTATCAAGATGGGCTCACGGTGGTCTTCATATCAGAAGTGGCGAACAATCCGTAGCTAGCGAGAGCTAGAAAGGTCGAAGGTCAAATAGTTAAGCACCAATGATTATACAGACTGTTCATTCGCTCGCTTCTGTAGGATGAAATTCGCATAAGATTTAAATGAATCCGAATTGTTCTTGAACGGTGATGATCTCATACTTGAAAAGGAGTTAAATAAGAATCTTAACTGGAGTCATTACATAACCCCAGAGCTTAGCTTAATGTTGATGCAGGTTCACCAAGAGACAATGGAAATGTTAGTGACCATGAAAAGAAAAGGGTCAAGTTGAATTACCTTTCTGGAAACATATTGAAGGGTGGAATGATATTCAAAAAAGTATACACGATGGCATCTCTGCCTAAAAGCTCTTGCTGAATGTTCACGAACCTTAAGTTATCAGTCGGGAACTCGTAGTGCTAGAGAGCTTGCAAGTCTCACTAAGCATTGTCTAGTTGCTGGGTACTGCCAACTTTCTCAGATTCTCATTGTCCTTAACCAACTGCTCTTCTTTAATCGTCTTTTTTACATGCCAAACCTCTACTAATGCTTAGATGATTGCTCCATCAGGTCAGCTTATTCAGGAATATTCTATCCATTTTTTTGTTTAAGATGATTGTTTTAATGCTAATATTTTTGATAGTTTTAACAGCACATCTTAAGGAATCGTCTGATTATGCAACTATGCTTTTTCAACAGCTAGGCTTTTCCTTATGGTAATTTAATTGATGTCACTGTAGGACAACACTTCATCTTCCTCTCAGGACATTCAGATTCTCGTTTTCTGTTTAAGGCAGCTCAAAACTGTAATGTTTTGGGGACCGATGAATCTGAGAGCTGGACGAGAGATGAAATAGTTTATGCCAACTGAACGGGCACTACCTGATTCCAGGTACCAATGAAGTGTATATTTTATAGGGATAGTCGACAAGATTACCTCTGGTCTGAGTGAAAACGTGTTGCATCTGATTTGCCTGGGGTCCCTATCCTATTACGTGGCTTTTCACTATTCTTAAAGTGAATTTCCAACCTTTATTTGACTTCGCATATTTTTTTCCACAAAGCGAAACATTTTACTTATATACATTTTGTGTATACTTCCAATAATAGGTTCCGTGGAGTCTTTAGAAATAGACGGATCCAATTTTTTTACCCAACCTGATTCAATGTGGCAAAAAATTATATCTTCGAAAATGATATTTCAAGTGTTATAAAGGGCATATTACAAAGTAATAAGTAATAACCCAAATAAATGTGACCCAATTTCGAATCAGCGATATTCCTTCTGTCACACACTGATTTGTTGATTGAGAGTACTCCTTATTATAAAGAAGCTCACAAAAGCAGTGGGTAATTTTAAATCTTGAGCAGCAAGTAGTCCCATTGAGTTTGAACTTTTCTCCCTATATTTTTTTTCTACTGAAATGGATTAAGTAGAAAGTTGGAGTCAAGAATGGATTGGCCAGTGTAGATAGCACGCCTCAAGCTCTCAAAGCGGATATTCTAATCTAACTTCATGACATTCCAAATTTAGCTCTTTTATATTTCATCCATTATCGAATAGAAACAGGAATCAAGTATTGATGAGATAATACCATGACGTACTTCAGAGACTGAGATAATCATCCACTTTAATTGATGATCCACAAAGGCATGGCCAATTGCAATATCTCAATCGACGAAGCATCCACACTGTACTCGCTGCAACAGCCGGCCAGTGACATCTCTCGGAATATGCTGAGATTGTAAATGAAATTAAAAGCAACTGGCAAATAGTTTGATAATTGTCTTGTTTATTAGCACATAAAGAAACCGTAATAAAGTGCAGGATTGAAGTCTGACACGGTTGTACTGAAAAAATTATTACTCCAATTAACCCTTGTAATGACAAATGTATTGTCTACAGATACTAAGCCCTATTGATCTTAAAAATACTTCTTGAAATAGCTAAAATGTATTTCATTACAGGAAACCGCGTGTATCGTTAAGAACTTCTTCAAACTTAACTAAACTACGTAGCACTTGTCTTCCAATAACCGCAGTTTTCGGGATATATGTGAAATCTGTTATTCAAATCTGTGAGTATTTTGCCAGCTTTCTATTTTTCAAATATCAACGCCTAATTTTGAGTCACTATGTACCGAAAAAGGCTTTGAAATATGATTTCAAAATTTCAGACATTTATTAGACCTAAAATTTATTATTTAAAAGTTATAACTAAGTTTTACTCATACTAATTAGTGGAAATTTAGCAAAACTACAAACAATGGTCGGGCTATTCGAATGTCAAGGCTTAGAATGCTGTAAGAAACATGGAGTCTGGCACACCATACAAAGTTAACAGATCGACGATGAAGTACTTCATCGACATTCTAGGTACACTAGTCTCTCTGATACGCAAATTACATTTGAAAGCAGCAGGCACAAATTAAAATATTTGACCAAGATTTAATTTGAAGTTGATGAAATGTGTCCCTATTATAAAGAAAGCAATTTTCTTGTCTCTGAAACCCGATTGTCTTTGAAGTGGGCAAAGGACATTTCTCAATAAGCAAACATTAAAGCCAGTTCAAGATTAAGTTAGCCTGCAAACAATCGTAAGAATGCATAATGAATGCGAGTTTAAAATTGACTTATCTAAATTATTGCTATTCGTCGAGAATGAAAATATTCTAACGCAAACAAATTCAAACAAGCTGACATTCTTAGGCATAAAGCTGATAATGAGAATAATTGTGTGCACACAGACATAAGCACTCAACATAAGCTCCTTCAGCACCAAGGGCCAAACAAGATAGCGTAATGTAGGTCATATTTGTGCCAGGTGTAGAGTTTTGATGTATCGATGCCCCATTGCTTCTCCGGATACTTGATCCTTCATCTGATCATAAATTCTGGCAGCATTTTAGCTATTTTAAGTTTAAAAATTGTCCTCTTGTTATATGGCCGTAATTTTAATGACCGTTTTATGATATCAAATTGTCTATACCCTATTTGTTCGGGCACTCCATTAATTCGCACTTAATCAGTTGATCTTCGTCCCTTGTCAATATGCAATCGAAAGATCACAAATGCAGGGAGGAACTTTTTATATTGCTATGAGTTGACTAAAAGTTCTTAAATTAATAATTGCTTGTATGTTTAAATCAGTAACCAATTATCATGCACTAACGTCAAGGTCGATAAAGGATTTTGTGCCTATTTTGTAGCCTGCGGAGGCAGACAAAGCTCTAAGCATATTGTGTAAACGAAAGCGTTCTTGAGCTTGATATCTTCCTCGTAGTGGCTGACATCCTAGGCTGCTGTTAATTAGAAGATGATCTGAATTAGTTCTTTCTGCCATGTCGGCGGATCCATCAAATCTCTCTGCTTGAAGTGCCAGGCTGCCAACTTGGAATCGAATCCGATCTATCGATGTAATAACTATCTGTTATTTATCAGATAATTGACGGATTATAGTTCCAACTTCGAAAAGCGAACATTCCTACGGCAACCCTAGTTCGTTTTACCTTGTTTCACCAACCATGTTTTATCCGGAAATTTTAAATCGGTTCGTGTATTGATAATAGGTTGGACAGCAGGCATTTGTGCATTCTGTGGAAAGGCACAATTGACCAAAATCTGAAGAATCAATCTGTTAAATGTAGTAAATTTCAATCCAGTGTAATTATCCATTTCCGAATTTTCCCTCAGGCAGATGACGCATTTTTATCTACTATATTCTATAGATAATTGTATTTGTATTAACCATAGTCTGTTTATAGTTGTAATAATATAGACCCGGAAAGGTCATGAAGATGCCATGACGTTCATGAATGTGACTTAATTATGTCCGCTTGTTTGTTCAAATATAACTAGCGCCGAACGAATGCAATGGACACTTTTTTATAATAGGCTTAAAGTTGATTGAATTTCTGTTCCATTGACCGAACTCTACCTGTCCTCCTTTAATTATTTACGAATAGCAATGTATTTCAATTTTTGCGAGGCCGACATTGACAATTAAGAACTGATATCACCAGTCATCTCAAGCTCTATTGTTAACTACAAATTGTCCGAAGTTTCAGATAAAATGCTGCTATCTTTCAACAGATGGTCATTTCATAACAAATGCATTCAACTCCATACCATAGATCTTAATTATCACGGCTAGTGGTTCATTCAAAAACACGGACGAAGCTATGTATTCATGCTTTACTAACCAGCTTTGGATGAGGCTGAAGATAATCAACTGAAAGATTAATAAATTCTCGCAACGGCCTTCATCAATGTATTTAGAGACTTGCCGCTACTTGATTCTTTCTACTTGCTAAACATTAATTGAATGGGGATAATCATGGCTGCCATCCATCTTGCATCTGAGGCTGTTCATTCGAGGGCACACCTTGTTCTAGAGAAATTTCAGTCTGAATTTCTCAGAACGCGTCATCATAAATCCTTCTAACCCAAGGCGCCACTCAATGTTTTAGACCTGGATTTTTTGTCGAAAAAAATGAAGAAAAGCGTTTTAAGGTCCCGTGGAAATAGTAACTGCCTGCATTCGGCTTGTATTTTTTTTTCTCAAAATACGTGAACTCGCTGCTCCTGTATTACATCCCTTTATAAAGGTTGGTACCCAGCTTCTGACTGTCGATCATGTTTGCAAGAGAATTCAATGTGAAAGTGTTTTTGTGTCAAGCCGACTTTCAGTAATCCACATCAAAGAGCCGATTGAAAGAGTATTGGGTTTGGACTTTCATTTACGAAGCTATTTTACTGGCAGAATATTCAGTTATTGTTAGAGAAGTGCAAGTTTTACAACTTGAACTTTCAAATAAACATGGACAACAATTGATTGTAAATTCCACTTCAATGATGTTGATCGTAAATAAACACAACAATGCCAGTAATTAAGTCGATATGTTGATCCAAACTAATGCAAATGCAGATCATGCAGGGACCTTAAATGTATATCGAAGGCCTTAGATGAATGCGTTAGCAGATATCGAATTAGCTCATTATTCCAGGGAAGGATTCAGCAGAAGTAGTGGTTGGCAAAACTATGGTCAGCATTCTGAATTAAACTGAATTTTCATCATTTAAACTGAATGCCTGACTGAACAGCTTGAGATCGGACGCTTAGTGATTTCGATTTCGGAATCTCGGGATTAAATTCTGACCTAACCTCAGCAATCATTAGCTCGTTACCAGCAGTTTTTGGTAATGCCGAGGTCTTTGTTTCGACTAAAACCATTATCAATTTGTTTGTATTAACTAAGCAGCTCAATTTTAGCTCACTTTTAATATTAAATCTCTTTCGAGATAATAGAAGAAAAGTCAACACTAAGCATGCAGATTAGCTTATCGGTCCTCTTACTTCAAAGAATACCGTGTCGAAGCGCGGACGACAGAGTAAAATCTCAACTCGTCGGTGCATATCCAAATTTTGCGAAAAAACTGAAGCTTTAGAAGGCCATCTCTGAACTGCTCCTGCTATAGGAGGGACTTGAAACTCTCGTTCCCGCGCCAAGAACCAGATGTCAGAGCATACTACTGTCACCCAAGGCTTCAAATCAGAAGTGCCGAGTGCTTCGCAAAAATCAAGAGTAAGGACAGTATGAGGTCAACCATTTACACAGTTAATGATCAGAATGATTGTTGGTCTCTCCAGACTCCTGTTTATTCTCCACCAATTAAATTTTGGATAAAATCTGCATGATTCCTAATTATTTTTGATTAGTGCTAGTCTGATATACACGCGTCGTTTCACTTGACTGGAAGCATTTATGGCGTCATCAAAACGCTCCAGAGTCTACGCTGAGGTCAATGCAAATGGACTAAGGGACCACGAAGACGTTATCAACAAAGATTTCAAATGGGTTAAAGCGAAATTTGTTATTTTAAGGAAACTCGGGCATGGAACGTTCGGAGAAGTTTACAAATGCAAAGAAATCAAACGGGATAAAATCTATGCTTTAAAGGTCTTTTTCAATTCAAACAGACCTCACATTATCAAGCAGGAAATCATGATGCTCGAGAGCTTGCATGACTCCCCAAACATCATCAAATTCTTGGGTGTTGTCAGGGACTCTCCTGTAAGTATTTCCCCATTCTTATGCGTACATTTTAAGAATGAAGGTCTGTATAATCAAAAATTAACTTCCCATTTTTTTGACTCGCTTCAATCTCATCACCTTCAGTTTTTTTATTTACTCCCCACTCGTTAGAGCAAGTCTCAAGGAATTATTGGAGGTTCAACAGAAGTACAAAGAGATTTTACAAAAAATTTGCACACAACAGTTAACACAGAAGGCAGTAAAAGTATCACAGTTTCGTCCTACAGGTAGCAGTTCTACTTCGTAGTTTTATCTCCTCCATCCTCGACATTGTTAAGGGCAGACAATCTTCATACCTCTTCCAAAAGTCTTTTCAACATTCTGGCGGAGATTCCATTCATTGCTACTTGCACGCACTTTCCGCAGTTCAGCTTGGGATCAAGAATCCAAGTAATTACGTCATGCCTCGTTTACTGGGCTGTAGGAGGTTGTGCTTCTACTGGCATAATCTAGTTTTATACGTCCGGTGGGTGATTGGTCCTATCCGGCCGCCACTCTCATTGGCCCCCGGAGTTGCCCCTGGGATTACCGGTGGTCACCACGATGAGGTTGGGAGTTGGTTTGACCACCTTCAGATTGTGTTTTCTTATTTGTTCCCACCCTTTTAGCAAGTCTCACGGACTTATTTGGGGTACAACAGAAATACAAGAACTTGTATGGCAGCTAAACACTTGCACATAGCATGGAAAGAGTTAAATTGACGTCTTCAACTCCCTGGCCATTTCTCAGCAGCACCTCTTTGTCCTCGTCTTTTGATTCTTATCCAAATATTCATTTCTAGAGACCGCGTATGGGTCAGAGTTATTCACAGCCGTGGTAGAGCAGATGTGTTGTTCATCTGGCCGGTTGGACTTTTCTTCGCAGTCTTTTTTCCTACAACCCACTCTATCTTTTTCCTCCATCTTGTTTAGTGCTTCTACTTTCTCTACTGCAGTCTGGTTCTTTCCTCTTCTCTGTTGGCTTCATTTTTTCTAAGATTTTGACCGAAGGGTGACAGCCCCTTGAGTCTTGTATCATTAAAGGCAGTCTGCAAGGAAGCACTTTAGTCTACGGTCCAGTATCTCTTCAGTTTTGTGTCTTTCTTCTCCATTTTCGTGTTTTACGTTTATTTGCATCTCCTTTACTGTGGCGAAACATCTTTGGCAGTTTGCGTTAATACAGACAATATCACGTTGCGTTACTCCAACCAATCTAGGTGTGTAAATTTCATCTTGAACTTTAGGGCCTTCCTCTGGATCAAGTAGTCATGAATCGGAATGCACTTGCCGTATTTCTTTCGCATCTTTAGTTAATTGAGGCATCCAGCTCCTTGTATGTGAGGCTTCCTTAGTTTCCCCATTTTCAACATTACTCTCAAGTATGGAGAATATCAGGCTGTTTTTGTCCATTTTCAAACTCTTCCATAGGTTCGACCTCTTTGCTTGCATAAGACACGCCAAGTTACGCATCGGCAGTTCCTTTCGGAGTTCCTCGACAGTTTTGACTCTTCGCGACTACAGTCCAAGTATCATACGTCGAGCCATATTCTGTATTGCTTTTAGTCAATTGCTATCTTTTACTCTCTGAACAGTAGTGGATAATCCAAAAGTGACTGCAGGATCCACAGAAATACCCACCAGAGTTGCTTTCAGGGTGTTGTTGAGACTTCTTGAGCGCAGAAATGGTCGTGTTCGTATTGGGTGCCTTTTTGCCCTGGCTAAGTGCGCTTTTGTTACTCCGTCTGGCTCACCTGTGTCTTGAATTATGGAGCCAAGGTATACGAAGTATGAGGCACGTCAGAATGACACTCCTGCTGCTTCGAGAGGCATTTGATCCTCACCGGCACCAATTTGAAATCAGAGGGTCTTGTTCGCCGCAATTTGCACTCCGTATTTATGCAGCTGCCACCTTATTTGGCGCAATAAGACATAGGTCATCTGCGCATTCTAGATGATTTAGCTGCCATCTTTTGCCCGAGTGATCAATCATCTAGACCGCAATATGAGCTGGAAAGTTAGGTTGAAATGAAGTGGTCCTTTTTTAGCCTTGTCTCACACCATGTTCCATCACAAAGTGGTCCTTGGTTCCCCTCAATTTCCCCATCGATGAGTCCATCAAGGACTTTACTGAGTGGATCATTTGCCAAGATCAGCCCAGATCTATCATTCGGTTGATTATTGCAGCTTTAGGCATCGAGTCGAAGGCCTTTTCCAGGTCAACAAACACTAGCACTATTCTCTGCTTCTGGTCCACGGCTTTCTGTATAATGGTTCTTACTCCAAATATAGCCTATTCGGTTGATCTTCCTTTGCAGAATCCGAGTTGGGTTCTTGAGTGTAGTTCAGCAAGGTGGTGCCTCTGTGGTGTGGTGGCACAGAATAGATGCATTTAACTTGCCTAATGTATCTGCAAACCTTTACGCTTGTAGATACTTACAACCTCAGTATCAATCCAGGCTCGAGGTATAGGAGCGGTCCCATTGTAGAAGTCATTGAAAACTTTTAAAAGGCAGGCATTTAGATACTGAGCATCCCATTGCAGTAAATCAGATCTAATTTCATTTTCGCCGGCGCTTTTGTATAGTTTTAATTTGCTTTTAGCTATCTCAATCTCCACCATTGAAATAGAGGAGTCTCTTGGTAGGAGATCATAATTTTTAATTTCTTCGGTGGTTCTGTGCTTAAAAGGTTGCTGGTAGTGTGCGACCAGATCTTTCCTTTTGCCTAGTGTCCTTGCAGTTTGTGTTTTCCATGAAGAGTTTTCCTTCATTATGTCCCTCAATAGCATGAAGGCTTTCCGAAGTTCTCTCCATCCTCTTCAAACATCAAGCATCAGACCGATTGCTCATGGTTGCTTGAGTGCTTCATTAGAATGGAATCATTCCCAAAGATCCTAGGAGAAATCGCAGATAAATTTCAGCTGCACGAGGGCAAAACTTGACTAGATACGCCTTGTTAGTTTTTGGACAGAGAGTTACTAACAACCGATTTCTGAACTATGGATATTTTAAATATCATTTTCTACAAATTGCAGGCCGGGGGTCCAGCTATTGTCTTTCAGTACATTGACCCTGATGGTTACGCAAAAATGGCCACGAATGCAAAATCCGAAGATATTCGCTTTTACATGTACGAGTTACTGAAAGCTCTTGAAGCATGCCACAGCCAAAGAATCATGCACCGAGATGTAAAACCTGATAACATCTTGATTGATGTCGAGCGGCGAAAGCTGCGTTTGATAGACTTTGGGCACGCTGAATATTACTTTCCCAACAAGGAATACTCAGTGCATGTCTGCACACGCTACTATAAAGGCCCTGAGTTGCTGATTAACTACAAGGTTAGTACATAGAGCTTGCTTTATAAATTTATATTGTAGACAAATAAGTAGCATATCCTTCACTTTCCTTTCAGAAGTACGATTACTCTCTAGATTTGTGGTCCTTCGGCTGCATATTAGCGGGGCTTGTCTTCAAGCGTGAAGTTTTTTTCGGTGGCCGTAGCAATGAAGACCAATTAGAAAAGATTGCAAGAGTCATGGGAACCCATGACCTGCTTGAATACGTACATAAATATGCCGTTATTTCAAATGAAAATTATCGGACCATCAAGAATTATGCGCGCATACCTCTGAAACATTTTGTTTCGGAAAATAATAGCGATACGGCTACACCTTATGCGCTGAATTTGTTGAAAAAGTTGCTCAAATACGATCATCGGGAACGTTTGACAGCCAGGGAAGCTATGAACCATCCATACTTCCGAATAAGTGAATCGGAAGCACTAAAGTTCTGAAACGAGTCGATCCATTTGTCTGAATTGCCCAGTCGAAATTTCGTTTTCGTACATGCATTCAAAGTACTTCGAATGAATGTCTTTTTACCCCTTAGTGAAAAATTCCTTAATTGTGTTTGTGTAAAAAGTTGTTTCCATTATCTCAGAGAGTAGTGGTGTGGAATGAGCCAGCGAATATTTGTATATTTCCATACAGTGTTTTGGCAGCAATCTTGATCTGCTATGAACTTAGCACCAAGTTTAGGTCGAATGGAGTGGAGCTGAGGTCGAAAGATACCGCCGATGTGAATTTAGCTAAAATTAATATATTTACGGAATTCGGATAACTGCAACTCAAGTTATCCAAATTTAAGGGCTGCCGACTTTTGTGATAATCATTTCTAGAAGAATGGACACTCCTGGGTCAGGAAGGTGTGATCACGCAAAGAAAACGTTATTGTTGAGTTGAAGCAATAATTTTCAGTGATTTAGTGAAAGTTAATAAGTTAAGAGAAGAAAGATTGACTGTACAAACAACCAGAAACCAGCATATCCTAGTGCTCCTGGTGATCCGGATTAGTCCCTTAGTGCAAATGAAAATCCTCATCCAGTACCGATTAGCTTTGCTTTGCAGCGCATAACTCCCTATCATCCTTTTAGGACTTTAGTGACGTCTCGTTTTGGATGATCACTCCATAACCATGGATCTTTTTCGACTATTCTACCTGCAGATCTTTTCCCTAGGCTAGACTTCTGACTGCAACTGCTTCGATTTTAATATTTGGCGCATTCACAAAGGGGTATCGGTATGGATTGTACCATTCATAGGTTGGTATAGCTGGTGACAATGACGTAAGAAATGCAAGTTTATCTCGAAATTCATCCCAGGGTTTTCGCTTGAAATAAGTGTGAACGAAAGGCGTTGACATTGTTTTTTTTCAATACCACGAAACGAGAGGTGTAATCGGACTAGTGCTGAAAAATGAGCTGGTTCAACCACTCTTGATAACTTTGTCTTCAGGTAATTTAAAGGAAACTGAAGAGCTGGATCTTTACTTTGCGGTAGAAACCATTTTTAAAAACGAGGAACAAGATGTATACACCAGACAAATTGAAGAGCTATAGTATTAACAGAACAAAGTATGTTCATCTAAAATTAACGAGGAATTCATTGAAAACATGATGTGTGGACGTGAGTGATTATTGAAATTATCGCGTTTCTTGTGACGTCCCCTTAAAAAGCGATTTACCAAGGCTTCACTCATCATCCTCTCTGGCAAGTTTATGGTGAATTTTTAGATCTAAAGTTTTCCATGTCTTTCCTTTGGAGCCTTAAATGAAGATTACAACGTTTATAATTATTTGGAGGAGGAAATGTTGTCTCCAAATCCACGTATTGCTGAAAATACAGAGAGTAATTTCTTATTTTCAATCAGGAAATTACACTTGTCAACTTCTCAGTTCTAAACTATTTACTGCCAGAATAAAGGCGAAAAGCGTTGCTGCTGTTTGCTTACTTGCATCAAACAAAGTCTTCCATCATCTTGATTATCCGTTGATATCCTTGAATCGTTCAACATTTATTTCGGCTTCTTTGGAACCAATTTTCAAAAACCCCTTTGTTTCGATTGGTCGATTATCGGTTCATCTATACACTCTAATTGTTTACTAGATGGTATTAAGGAAAACTTTTCCCAGAAACGACTCTTCACGTGATAAGACCATTATTAAGCTTGCCTTCATTTTTTTTTCGGCACTAAATTAATCCTATCGTTCCATTCTGCAGTCTATGTTTAATGTACAGAGCAACCAGAGAAAAGATCAGGTTCCACCTCCAATTGTGAGAGTTCATATATGAATATTCATTTCTTTTAAATCATCTCTTCTTATCTTCAACTTTGTTCACTCGGTCTTTCAAAATTAATCTGATTTATCACCGTTCCCTTTTGATGGCTTGGAATGAAATCGAGCACAACAAATCGCCTACAGTATAGTCCCTTTTGATTTACTTGGATGTGGCTACTTTTTCATTATTCTTTACGTTTAGCATGATAGCACAGCTGTTGCAACGAAATATGTTTAATTAGGCTTAAAAAACATTTTGTGGTCAGCATTTTCCATAAGATTGAAGCCTTCTAACACGCATATTAGGCGTGATATTTTAAGCACTGAAATCGGGCCATTGTGGACAATATAACAGCTATAAATTAAAGCGAAGTTTCCTCCGATTCATTTGCAAGAATTTAAATTGGAGCTAATTTACTTGCAGGATGCGATTCAAACTGCATGAACTCCAACAAATACAGTTGTTTGACTCCGGGATTGCAACTGTCCCACTGTCTCAGTTTACCCATAAATTTATCAAATCTCAGGTTTCTCGAACTTATCTTAAATGGGATTTTTTAGACACTGATTATCGCCGACCATGGAACCATTCCCCTTCCGCGAAATTTCCCTGGCAAGTTTTTACCAGGATTCCATTAATTTTAAGCAATAATCAAATGCGATCATGTGTTAATGCTTAACCTTTAGTGATTCTGGAAACTTAGCCATTCGATGTTTTGTTCTGGCGTTGTCTTCTGCCGCATGAAAATGACAAGTATCAAGACGGATTAGATCCTGGTGCTCAAATGTTGCAAAATATGTTCCGATTCGACGCATTACCGCTTGAAAGGACTTATGGATGGTTGTAAATGCACTTAAAGGAATGTCTGCGGGGATAACGATTTTGAAAGCATGCCGTTTTATGACGAGAAAGCATAATGAGCTCTATAAGGGTGTATGGTAGTCATCCAAGTAACTGGAGTCATTGAGCGAAGGCATTTCCTAATTGATTATGGAAGCAAAAGACAGAGGTTACAGTGGATCTACTAAAGGAAGTCAGGGACATCTTAGCTGATAATACTGTAGCGAATTTGATAAGGTGTACAAAAATATAATATTGACTTGAAGTAATGTGGAGGACTTGGAATCCCTGACCTTCCGTCAAATACTAAGTCTATGACAGTCATGCTTGTCTTATGTGCCAGGAAGTATGCACAGACAGGAACCAAAGAGGATACTGGAACAGAACAAGGTCGATAATTAAGTGGTCATTGACACTTCTGTCAAATATCACTCCATGCGCAGCTAGAAAATCGCTGACTGGGGCAAATCGAGAACATTGCATCAGAAACCATTTCGATTCCTTTTGACAGATTACTTTCCTGAACTCTTTCTTCGGTCAGTTCGTCTTATTCGTATCTTTGCATTCTGTATTTATGTAAGAACTAACAAAAATGCTTTTTACAAATACTAGGATTAATAACATTGAATAATCCGTCAAAACTTCCCAATCCAGTGGTGGTAGCAACATAAGTGATTAGTTGTAGGAATTTAGTTAAGACGTAGTGCTCTCCATTACTACCCTAGACTTTATTAGGCACATTAACAAGTCTTTCAACTAAGAATCGTTGCTACTTATGCTACCGAATTAGGCCCCATACCTTAAGCGAATCCTGAACGCTCCTGATTATGTGAGAAATCATTCAATTTGGAAGATATCACATCCTCGAACGCCGCTTAGATCGCAGTATCATAATCTGGCATGTTTCGAATTAAGATCCGTCCTCCCTTTCTATGACAGAGAGAAGTCGTAAAGGAATGCCCTATTAGCTCTCTGTTTACAAAATTAGATCGAGTTTATATAATTAAATGTTTGCACAAGTTTTCTTCTAGGATCATTTCATCCATGTGCCCCGAGGGACTAAATTTATCTCGCAGCCATCGGACTAAGTATTCGATGGTAGTAATCAGGGAAACAATCCCACATTTAGCTCGTGTCAAGCGGAAAAGTGGTCTCCGATGTTTGTCTCGTTATATTTCGTTAAATAATATTTTATCCATTTAAGCTCATTTCCAGGCCGTTCTAGAGTTTTGAATCCACTCTGTTCGAAAAAAATGTTGGGCCAAATTTGTTCACGATGCATCAGAGCTGCACTTTCCATATTGCTACGGAATGGCTGTTAGTACTTCAGGGTTTGTGCCAATGGTACGATAATTGCATTGATCCAGGTATTAAAATTGGAACCTTCGGTCATCGAAGTTCTAAATTCATAGAGCTATCTTACGGACTCGAATAGTGAATACTTCATTTCTTTTCAAAAAATGTTAACTCCACTTAGCCGATGATGATCGTTAGCCTTGTTACTGCCAACTTGAAAACAGCATTTAATCAACGTTTAACTACTTGATTTTAAGTTATTTGCAAATTTTTACGGATTTCAATCCTAGGCAAGAGCAAAAGAATATTGAATTGCGTTATTTATTTCTCTACACTTGGCAACACATTCGTTCTACTGCACTACGTTGGAGTTTTCCATTGCTTACCTGTTTCTCAGCACTTTCGGGTGATCGTCTTCAAACCATAATGTACTTCAACGAAATTTCACATCTTCAGCATGAGTAACGTGGTAAGCAAAGTATATTAGCATCAGTAGCTTAATAGTATAAGAACCAGAGTTAAAATTATGGAAGCATTTCGACATCGGAGGACATGGATAAAGAGGCTAACCACGTTACCTGAAAGGAGCATTCGTTGAGCAAATGAATAGTCAAACGTCCTAATAGTGTTCCAGTGCCTTAAAGCTGTAGCAAACAAATTGTTTGCTCCCTGTGATTCTTTGGGAACTAACTTTTCCTTGTAAATTCATCTGATAACGGATTAGTCAGTTTAATTATAAGTGAAATTTGTCAAAGCCTGTCAGACCACTTTTGCTCTGGTTGGAAATAGCAGGGTCTAAAACTAGTACTAAGGCTGGATCTGATCCGATACTTATTCGCAGATCACGTGTTTGATGTTGACTTTGTAGTAAGGCGAGTGAAAATCCACGGGTATTCGGTTGCAAAACAGTCGTCATAGAAATCAGTTATCAGACTATTCTGATCTCAAGTTTCAAGCTTCGTAAAAAAGGTGATGCATTCAAACAGTTATAAACGGGAATAAGGTCAATATGCGACGCATAGACGTTTTGTGCCATCAGATATGTTCTTGGATTACTTTAATATTTGAGCATTCACATGTTGCTTAAAAATCGAGATTTCTGCCGCTACTCAATCATAAGTCAACCTTATGAAAAATATTTTCGACATTTTATCTATCATCTCAAGGAAGCTTATTTTATGCCATTTTTAAACTTTTCGTCAAAACTCGCCTGCATTTTTGAAGATTATTTGGTGAAACGGCCTTTTCATGGCGCATTTTGATGAACCTTTCCATGTTTTCATCGAACCGCATGTTTCCGAATTTTGTGCATAAACTAAAGAGGCCTAGACTTTTATTTTTTGGTAGAATTCTAACCAACTAGGTTTTGAGGTATGAGACAGCTTTCGCTGTGTTTGCGCTGGGGTACATCCGAATGAATAGCGCAGAGTGACTTGGTAAAAGCGACTGCAAGTGAGGGAGAGAGAGCGATAAGCAACGTTCGTATCAACCGTGTGTCGCCTGCGTCATGGCAGTAAGCCAAATCCCAAATATTCACACATCTGTAAAAACGCTCACGTGCAACGATTATCCCACTGAAAACGGAGAAGCCTTGGTCTTGAACTGTTAATGCCTGTTCTCTCATACCACCGCACGCTATCATTATTATTATTATTATTATTATTATTATTATTATTATTATTATTCTTGCAGTAAGCTAGAACAGCATTATTTCTACGATTTTTGATACGATTTGCATTTAATGAATGTGATGAGGTCCCTTCTTGAAAGATGTGCATTTTTAGGCTTCATCTAGTGCGGAAGGGTTTATTTATATGAACTCTGATCCTTATAGCGCAGTAACTGTAGAAACAATGACTGTTAACGATAATCTGACATTCCAATGACGGACTTCTAACTTACGTGCGCATTAATTCAGCTGAGCGACTTCATGTTCACAACGTGTTTAAGTCTTTAGAAGAAGTAAATTTCGGTGGTATGCTTCCTTCCTCTTTTCACAAGCCACGCTAAACTCGGAATGAAGATCGCTACGGAAATCTATATGGCCTTAGTGAACAATGCGTGTATAAGGAGATGGAAATTAATCACGCATATTCACATATCTCTATACAAGAGCATACATACTTACATCGGCGCTCATTTTTAAGCGAGGCGAATTATTTCAGATTGAAAATATTTGAAATAACATATCACCTCTCACTGAATAACGGATTAACTGGCTATTTTTGGTGCCTCAAGTTAACCTTTATATTAATCCAAATAGTATATTAGCCTTCCGAAGTTCGGCACCCAGATCCGTTTTAGGCCATCTTTTGATTGTAACATTTTTCAGAATGCATGGAAACAGGGCAATGGTATAATTTATCTTAAAGAAGGCAGGAAAACGATGCTAGTAAAATACAGTTTTCGCAATGCAATTACGAATAGGTCTACACTTGCAAATATTTCTTGCTTCCGCTGCTCTGTCCTCAAAGGAATGACGGTCAATAATCGTCTACATTTGAAATTACTTACAGTTTTGTTAACAGACAGGCCTAAATTGATTCAAATTCTAACCCTTGACTGAATTGGGTTGTTACCTTTCAAGGCCCTCTGCCATAGTATGAAGGAAATGATCGTCTGCAGAAGGCTTTCGATATGCGGATTCAAACTCATGGCACATGGAGGGTTACTTGAAAACAATGTAACAAGAGACATAGATATCAACCGTACAAGTTGAACAGAATAAATCACCTGGGATAGCTAAAGTGATGCTCTTCAATCTGAAAAATAGAAGCTGCTTTCTACAAAATCAGTTCAAGCGAAGAAGGAAGATGAATGGAGTGATGGCAATGAAAACGGGTTTTGGTTTCTCTCAATACTCGCCCTGACATTGAAACAAAACCCCATCTGTAAATATGAAAGTCTATAAGACAGCAAAACTACGAAGCAATCTTGTACGTCTGGCGCGTACAAGAACATCTGACTGAGCATCCCTGCGGCTTCAGGCACGCGTGTACATTTGAGAAGAGTTCAATATAACGCGTCAAAAAACTGTAATCAAGGATAAATTGCATTACCGGAAGTCCTCGATTGCAGCTCCGGGGGTTAATTAACTAGGAAACTAAATGTAGGCTAACATCGGGCAGCGCCACCTACTAACGTTGAATGACAAAGATTCTGGCGCACAAACGGAAACAAGTAGCTGCAAGCCACCCTATTTCTCCAGGTACCAGCACTCGCTGACACCCTGTGATGCGTCCCGAGCAAAGGAATACATCCCATCCCAGATTAGCTGCAGAGCAACCGCTCCGAAACAAATCTAGTCCACAGGCACAGGCATCTCAACCAGGGCAAACCACAGCAACCCACCAAGTAAAACTTCGAGACCTAATCTAGCATTGAGAACCTAGGCAACATACAAGCTTCAGCCACCACTTTTAAATCATATTACAAAGCTACGACTGAATATGAGTATCTCATCAACGGGGATGATAGCAAGCAAAGCCGGAGAAAGTGCGACAAATACACCCACAAACACAAATGTCCCGAACTTCGCTGATGAAATCAGGAGCACATCAGTGTCCAACTACGAAGCTATGGGAAATAGCGGAGAAAAGTACGACGTAAGACCTCCGTCCATCCACTGAAAACTTTAATTCCATGGTTAATTGTACAATTTTGCATAAGGAAGCGAAGCCTTGAGGGAAGAAACACTTGGCAAATTGATTAGTGAGGCGGGGGAAAGGGAAATATGATGTACAAGAGGGACTACTCAGGACAGTGCCGTCAACATGAGACTTGAAAGATTTACAGCACAACTAAGCGTCTGTTCATCAACAGTCTTCAGATGAAAGCATACATGTTAATTCACGTCATCCTTTAGGTTCACATCACCAATGCTATTACACCCTTCTTTGCTCCCGTTATTAGTTGCGGCAGCAGCACCACCGCTCTCGGCCCGAGCCTTCCGAATTTCAGCGAAATACTCATGTTCCATGGCCTCCTTTGCTGTAAGTCTCTCCTGGTGATCATATCTCAATAATTTATCAAGCAAGTCAATGGCGTCAGGAGTTGCTAGTTGCTCGCTGTCGGCCGTGATAAAGCGATCCCAGCGCTTCCGACCATGTCTGCCCAAGATATCATTGAATCGAGGGTCCATTTCAATGTTGTATTTACGAACATAATCGTAGAGCTCAGCAGTTCCTAGCACCTTTGCGATTCGCACCAGTTGGTCGTAGTTATCAAGTCCGTGAAAAAAGGGCTCCTTCTTAAAAATCATACTAGCCAACATGCACCCCAGAGACCACAAATCAAGTGAATAATCGTAAGTCTAAAAAGAGAATGGTTACTTTCAATTCAAAAAGCACATTTTGTAGTTGACGTAGATTACCTGATAATCAAGGAGCAACTCAGGTCCTTTAAAATATCTAGATGCAACGCGAACGTTGTATTCCTGACCAGGATGATAGAATTCAGCAAGCCCCCAATCAATGAGACGCAATTTCCGCATTGGGTGATCAATCATAACATTATGAGGTTTAACATCACGATGCATGATTCCCATACTGTGGCATGCATCCAGGGCACGAAGCAACTCGTACATATAGAAACGTATGTCATAATCGGACAGATTTTGATAGAGATCCTTGAAATCTTTGTTATCAATGTACTCAAAAATGAGAGCCGGAGTTCTAGACTAAAATCAGTAATACGATTACTGGGGCAAAAGTCCTTTTTAGGTTAAAGCTCTCTCAAACGCATGCAAGTGTTGTAAGATGCTGTAAAGAATAACTCACCACAGGATCTTTAACTGCAGCCAAGAGAGAAATAATATTCTCGGCACCCTTAAGATTTTCTAGAATCTTTATTTCTCGGCGAATTTTCTTCTTTTTCACCGGCTTCAACACTTTTATTACACAGTTTGTGTTGTTTGTGACATTTATGCCCTGAAATACCTCACTATATTTTCCGCGGCCAAGTTTCCGAACGATCTGATATTCCTCTTGATCGCCCCAATTTATCGTGTAATTTTCGTAGTCCCAGTATTCACGGGGCTTGTTCAAGTTTACATCCGCATAAATGCGAGCCCTGCTTTGTACCTGCATAGCTGAAAAAAGATGAGAACCATTCTACACTGTGCTCGTAATAAGAATATAAAATCTGCACATTTACGAACATAAATCAATGGAATATTCGAAAACGCAAACTGTCGAATTTAAAAGTAAGAGGGGCCAACTAGCGGGAATAAAATATATTATCTAAGGCCTAAGTTGGACCGCTTGAAATTTATAAAAAACGCAGGTTTTAACGACTCACGAACCCCCGAACGTCGAGAGCGCAAGCCTAACAAGCGGACGCAAAATCGAAACTATCGATATGAAAATGTCCGTTAGCTCAAACAAATTTTGCTGATTAAATGTTATTTAAAATAGCAAGAATGTCTAGTCTAAAGGTTGCGAATTTTAGCTAGCTGGTTTAATATTTGGAACGATCTGCATTATGTTTTGATTCAAATGCCGACTTTAGGGTATCGGTAGGCTCATTAACTTTATAGAGGCCTCTTGAAAACTTATTTCACTTATTTCAATCTGCGAATTGCCTTATTAATTATTCATGTGTACAGCTGAACCAAGATGCCCTGAGATTCGGCCAGACGCTTTCCTGGCCCCAAAAAGCAGCCTGAGTATTATCAGCACGGGTGAAAGTCGGCTGCTATGTTGAATTCAAAAGATTCAGTAAAAAATTTTAGAGGTAACGAATGCACTTCACAGCTAAGCAGCCAGATTAGTCTTGCGTAAACAAATTCGAAACCGTTTTTTTGTGATAACTAGTTATTGAACTAATTTAACCTTTAGTATCATGCCTAGGAAACAGAGTTTATCTATTACATAAAGTGAAAGCAAAGCATTCAATTTAGTTGATACCACAGCAAGCGCATTCATGTTCATTATATTTTTTTTTCATTTGGCCTATATGAAAATTCGCAAAAATACAGTAGTTGCATAATTATGTACAAACCACAGTTTTTCTTTGAATCGCGCACAAGTATTTAAGTGGATTGGATATGTGGGGAAGCTGCAAACTGTTGAGGTTTCTCATGGTTCTAGTTGGTTATATTTGTTGATGGCAGAGCTGTACTTTAACGACCGGCGCGTAGATGGCCGAAAAGCCACAGAATTACGCATGATTCAATGTGAATTTTTGCCCGGCATGGCCGATGGATCTGTTTCATTGCATCAAGGTAATACGAAAATTACCGCTTCTGTTTTTGGGCCACATCCTTGTAATGTAAAAGCAGACGAAATTCCAGACGAAGCCTACATCACCTGTAAATACAATCGTCCCCCATTCATTAGTACCTCTGGTGCTCGACAAAAGCACTCGCAGTCCGATCGAGTTTCCGCCGAATACGCGATGACGATCGAGGTGGGGGTGGTTCTCAATTTAAATCTTTTAACTTTGCATCATTACTAACTGAATTTAAATCTTTCAGGAAATCTTTACAGCTTTAGTTCGGGGACCAATTTATCCAAATGCCCAAATTGATATTTTTATTGAAGTTCTTCAATCTGATGGTTCCGAATTTAGTACAGCAGTTAACGCCGCCAGTCTTGCCCTGATGGCAGCCGGTATTGAGATGATTGACTTTCCGGTAGCTTCTACCGTTGGTACGCCTTACCCTTATATTCATGTGCTTCCATCACCCGTTTAGGCTTTTACGGGTTGAGACTCTTCGCTGATCTCTGTCGGTACGAAGAAAACTCCCGCGTCACCAGAGTTACCGTCGTATGCCTTCCCAGAAATACAGACCTAGGCGCAAATAGACTTCCAGCTGCAGAGTTAGGTGTCCCTCAACACCTTTCTGGAGCCCGTCTCCTGCATACTAGGCTCTCCTCTTGGCTTCCTTCCGAAAAGCTCATCGCCCTCATTCAGGGTGGTGTCGACGTCGCTAAAGTTATCCATGCTGAACTAACCGAAAATTTGAAACGACATGTAAAGATTTCTGAACGCGCGTAAATAAAAAGCTCCAGCTTCTCAGTTTCTTTACTTTTAATGCTGCTATGTCATCTCATTGTCGCCATATATAATCAGATAGCCAATTACAGCATTGGTCCTTCCGATGAAATCCCGAAACCCCAAAGCAAATTATTATTATTATTGTGCGCTTAGATGCTTATGCGTCTAATAGTAGTTGAATTATATCTAAGCCTGCCACGTCAATGTTTCAAGTGCGCTCGTCAAGAGCTCTGAAAAAAATACTGAGAGGATGATGAGAATAAGAGAGCTATTTTTGTTGATATTATAAGGTAGTAGGTAAGCCTCAATTAAAAACGTTGAAATCGCGTGCAGTTCAGTCCGTTCGACAACTCTGCTTCTACAGAATCTCGAAATCGCCATCCAAACCTAAAGAGGAAACTAAATTTGGTATGACAGCCAATCAGGACAATAGTTTCTACTTGAAGAATCTTACGAGTTTTAACACCGCAAGGGGCAGTTACCGTGGGTGTCCCACATGTGTACAGTTCTCCCCAACCTTCTGGAGCCTCAATGGCGGAGAAAGATGGCGGAGGCAGATAGGACGGGCGGGTGTCATGAATTTCAAAGAGCGCAGGCGATATGCCCTCTTTAATCAAATCATTACAGAGCGAATCGAACTCGGCCTCAGTGGCACAAAGGAAGCCAGCGGCTATAGAAGGATCAAGGAGGTTGATCGGGAGTCGCTGAGGATAGGAACAATGAAAGGAAGCATCTACTGAACGACCAGTATCTAAATCCGGTTCATCAAAGATAGCTGCAGGCTGGGTGGTGTGTGGATCCAAGCAAATGATTTCATTATCTCCGACGGATCCGATCAGCCAAAGAGCGTGCATTGGACGGCCTCCCAGGATGCCCACACTTTGCCGAAGCTTGAAAAGGTTCTACAATGACAAGTTTTTAGATAAGCTGAAAGCTTCAGTCGCTCGGTGGAACGAGGCTTTGTAAGATGGGTGGTCGTACAGTAGGGTTCACTGTTGATTATCACGGAAGCGATCTCCTTCAACACCCCAAAGGAAAGAAGCACTTAATTATTCTAAAATCAGTTCTAATAAAAACTGCACTATTTGTAGAACCAGTCAGAAAACGACTGGACGGCCGATGTTATGGATGGAGAAAAAGAAGAGATGAGCTCTATGATTATAACTGTATTTGCCTCTTGGAAAACCTTTCCGAAAGACATTCTTTGAGTACTTATTTATAAAAAAAGAACTAAAAAGCAGTAAAACCGTTTTTTTTTTTTTCAGCTAAGGAGACAATATGAGAAACGCTCTTATAAGAAAAGCAATAAGAAGCAGTCTAGAGTTTGAGCGTTCGACAAACCGAAACTTACACACTAAATACTGAATCTGACAGGAATAAGCTGATGCAAAAAACACTTAGGTGATGAGGGACGTCTCTAAAGGAGAGCCCAGGACTACCGCTCTTTCAAGAAGTGGCTTACATCAATTAAACCCAAGAGGTAAACGTGAAAGGACGGGATCTGTCAAGCCTCAAACTACTTAAGGTTATTCGCTACAGTTATGACAATTATGATATTTAAGAAATCGTTTCCGAAATATGGACTCTTGTAGAACAAGATTGCTTCAAGACCGTCAGTCGACAGGCTTTAATCGCAACTTCATACCACAAAAAGTAAACAAAATTAATGAATTATTAATGGAGGCACAATTTTTTTCATAAAAGCTGAAATAAGCGAATGGTTCCACAAACCTGGTACATATTGAGCTTCGCATTAAAACGGTTGGAACGAAATGAAACTCACCATAAGATGAGGAGCATACATCATATTGAGTTCGTGAAGTCCAAGACGCAGAGGAAGAATGAGTAGGAGAGGCCTCCATGGTGACACTGGTGTGGTAGAAACAGAGCTAGGAACCGCAGACAACATGGAGTGGTCATCCTCATCATCAGAGAGAGAGGTGGACATATTGTAGACTGGGGGCATGATAATTTCCACAAATTCATCGTCATGATCCACACTAATTGGATTGCTTACCACGAGGGCTCTATTAGAATGGATTTATGATCCGATTAAAATAAATTCATTAAAGATGGGAAACTAACCTGGTAGAGAATAACAGACCTCTCACTGGTTTTTCGTTCGTTAGTGTGGTACGTGGCCCCCTCCGAGGAGGAATCGTCTGCCCCAACAGAAGTTTTAGGACCTCGAAGTGGTTCATCATGACGACAGAGATTTTCTATTAATAAAATGAAGCAGAGTTTGACAAATAACATTAATTTTCAAGGATCTTGTATTACTCAAATATATGAATAGGTTCTGGAGACCCTAAAGCGCGGATAATTTTAAAGGCAAAAACTGTATTATCTACCGTCATATTTTAATTGCAAATATTTTAGCGCCCACGGATCACGCTAAATACTTACGTAGATTTTCCGGAAAGGGTACGGCTCTTTAGAGATTTATCTAGTAGTCCAACAAATACTACCAATGGGACCAAAACTGTGAATATTGGGAAAGATAAATTACTGATTTCTTGAATTATGATTCCGTCTTCCGTTGTAACGTGAGCGACAAGATCTGTCCACCGATCGGAGGTAACTAGTTTTCTGAAAGCAAAAGAATCTGAGCATCAAGGAGGAATGGAGTAAATCTTCCTTGAAAGTAAAACATACCTAAATACTTGGGCTACGGTGTTAGGACCCAGCCATCTGTTAATTTTCCTGTTGCTATCATTGGAAGCTGCTTTTATTGCTGTAATTACGAAACGAGCATTACTTACGAAATCTTCAGGGGAAAAAGTTTTAGATAAGAACTACAAACCAATAGAATGAATTGAGTAAATAGCGGACGGTCGGTCTTGGAACATTTTCAGAATACGTTGATAAACGTCATCCAATCGCTCAGGATTCCATCGCCAATCTATCAATAAAAAAAATATTATAGTCAAAATCAAAATAGCGAATAAAGAAGATAGTTATTAAGAACAATAACCCCGATTAAGATGTAACCGCATCAAAGTCTGGCCAATCATCATTTGGCCACAACGATGCATACAACCCCAGCCGGCATCAGAAGTCGGACCATTTTCATTTCCAATTGGCGTAAAACCCCGTCTATAAGTGAACCACAATCTTGATCGAATATCGTCGACTATTTCTTCACGGTCTAGGAAATATTAAGCCATAGTAAATACATACTTGTATAAATTCAAGGGTTTCGTGAACAGTGTACGATAGAATACCTGCTTCGGACTTGTGCTCTTTGCCCAAAATCCAAACGACACCTTCGTCGTTTGGGAGAAATAAATCATCTTTCGTTGCGAATGAAAGCATTATGACTAGAATGCGATAAGAAAAAAATAAGCTCACAGTATCGGAAGGTAAATACTATAACTCTAGCAACATAAAGCAGAAGTCCTATAAATGTCAGTTTGTTCGGTTATAAGTACTCAACCTCTGGTTCACTACAACACAAAATGAAGATGTGAGATAAGGTATTTGAATAATAGCTTAAACTAATTTGATAAACCATATTGTATCGAAAAAGAGAAAACGTAACAGGTTTATCATCTGTTACAATGCACTGAACTATGAATAATAAAATCTTTTAAAAATCTCGATAATATGAAGCAGGCAGGTATAACAGAAAGTGCAGTGCTCTATCTATGGGTCTGATAGAAAGTAGGTCAGCCCAGCCAACCGAACACTACCAAACACGAAGGCACCAATTAGAGTGGATAACAAGTAAGGAGCCATAAGTTTGAACCTCTTAAAATAAGGCAAAGTATACTTTTAGTTCATGGTTTCTGCGGATTTTATGAATTCGTTTTAAATTCAGGAGCTCTGCTATTGCAAAATATGTTAGCATTCCATCAGCAACTTCGACTTGACCATACACTTGAGCTTATTCGGAATTATGAATGGAACGGTTCCAATGGTGAATGAATTACATGTGTTTAAACCAACTGAGCTGCATAAAACATAAATAAACTCTGTAAGTAATGAAAATTAACAGTCATTCAGAACATCAAAGGGATTCCCATTCCATAACTATATCCACTCAATGCGAATGAATATTCCTGGTCGCAGGTTCTAGAGCTTTGTTATTTTCGTGCCTTAAATTTGTATTATTCTACCATGCTACTAGATTAAATGAATTCTCAAAGGGTAAGCCAAAATTTTTCCGCACGGCATACTTTCAATACTTTTTCCGGGCCATCCGATAACTTTCTGACTTGTCTAGGGTTCTTCGCGGTTCGCAGCTACGTTTGATTCTCTGTGAGAATGCAACACAACATACCCGCAATGATTATATTTGGCCGTCTGGAGTTAGCTAGTGAACTTCCTAAAGTCTTCTGCGAAAGGCAATTCAAGTGTTATTGTAAGTAGTTTTATTGATTAAGCTGAGCTCGATTGGTTCCATTGCAGCAAGAAGATAATTTGGTCACGCAGACGTGCTTTTTAAGTGCATCAGAAAGGTCGAGTGAATCGCAAAATGCTTTAATGCAAAATTTAACTTGTACAAAGCTAAAAAGGATGACAGTTATTTCAGCCACTAGGCGAAAATGAAATGTTAACGCATAAATGCTAACTTAGCGGTCTAAATATATGGTACCTCTGGGAATCTCGACCCCCCATTCGGCAAAAGCTCTGTAGCTCGGTGCGCTGCCACTACATATTCACTAAAGTCTCAAAATAATCAATTCGTTAATTGCTGATACTCAGTGCATTGCTGATAAAAACGGCATCAGTTACCAGAGTTTAAGCATTAGTTGAATTCCGCGATAAACTTTTAATTGACTTACTTTCATTCAATTCGCTGCTTACTGGTAAACCTCAGCTGAGAACATAAAAAAGTTGTTTGTAGTACATTATTTTTTGCTTCAAAAATACGTTAACTCCAGCGAACTTCCTGCAGAGCCAATTAAATACCATAACCGTCGAGAAACAGGATCTCTGTTTGGTTAAGTGCTGTGCCAATTTATACGTGATTAGTCATTAGAATCCATTAGGTAGAGAATAGAGCAGCACCTGCATTTGATCAGATGAGCGTACTCTGTGTTCTCTATTCAGAAGATAGTTGTTTGTTCACATGAAGGCTTATGTCGAGTATCGCTTATTATACAGATACAATGCAAAGATCCATCATCAAAACCCTATACAGAACAAAATAAAATTTTGAATGTCCAGCAATCAGGTACTACAATTTTCGCGAAATAAATGCATTTTAATCGAAACAACACTATGTGTGAAAATGAAAAGGTTTTATGACTGATAATCTAGGAGGTTCGCATTAATGCCACGACTGTGAATAAGGGAAAAGTGTGAGATTACTCATTTTCAGTGAGGTAGAGATTTGAAGGCCCAGTGTTATTGAAAAAAAATCTATAAATTTAAGATCGCTTGGAATTGAAGCCTAAAAAAGAAAATCCTGACAGAAATTGTCAAAATCGATCATTCATTAAGGCTAAGCTGTTTGACTACTCGTAGATGGTGCTTCGGGTTTGACCTGCTTGGGGTGTTCACTTTCCTTTTCTTGGACCGATTTTGACTTATTTCACGTTAGTTCGGAATGTGGGTTGTAGCAAAAGCAGATATGAATGCAGATTGGATTTAGCTCCCACTGTAGATCAGGGAATAATTAAATGAATTCAGAAAAAAATGATAGGGCAGGGAATCGTTAGACTTGAGGCATTCTTATTATATCTGCTAACTACTTCTAATATATAAATGGCGTCATGAAGTTGTAATCACAAATAGCCAATTGTCGTTCGTTATTTATGGCACTGAGTTGTAGACAAAGGGTGAAAGGTTATGATTCGTCTTATGATGCATCAGCGACCCCAAATATGGCGTCGTTTTTACCTGATTAGTTTAATTCCCCGAATGCTAATGGCGGATGAAATCACTTTTCATCTCTACTTCCCCTGGAGATGAAGTTACAAATGTGAACAAGATTTCGTGATTGATTGAAATGGAATCACATGTACCAAAATTGCAATTGATTATCCATTAACTTTCAATAAGAGCACTGCGGCTTCCCTTAAACATTGACAGAGTCATACGACCTCTTACTAGCTGGCTTCCTGCCAATCTATGTGGACAATTCTTGAATAGTTTAATTGGATCACATGGAAAGTCCCCATAACTTTTGCCTTGGCAGCGATCTGCCTACTGTCCAGACAAATTTTTTCGAAAAAACTTTGGCATCAAGCTTAGGTACATTAGAAAATCAAATCCGTTGTAGTCAGGCATATATCCACACTTGACATTGACAGAGGCTTGAGAGCTTACTGGTATTTCAGAGCCGATTCATGTTTCAGTGTTAGCACGAGATGGCTAAATAATTTTAATTTTGAGCCTGCACTTCTTGCTTGTCTTATGAAATTGAATAAACAAGGCCATGTTTTTACATTTGCTTCATGTTGCTCTTCTTTAGTCTAGAGTGGGATCACTCAAACTAAAAAAATTTTAATACTAAAGTAAAGATTTACAATTCCTGGCAGTGATTTGGTTAAGCTTTTACTATAAATAAGGTAATCTTCATCAATTTATCGGCACTAGAAAATGATCAGTATTGATAAGGTTGATGTCCCTTGAATAAATAAAAGCCGATGATATAATATTTTATCTTTTGTCATAAGAAGTTAGGGTCTATCGCCCAGTGGACCAAAATCATCGATTTGTTTCTATCAGCCACCGTCAACATTAAATGTTACCGGGCGTATTTTAACTTTGGCTGTTCGTTGTTTGCTCGTGGTTTTCTGAATGAAGGATCATTATTATGATTGATGAAGTTGAAAATGTTAGAATTCCTTCTTATCAGTCCTTTGAAACCCTTTCCCTCGCTAGAGATCAGCGCGGGGATGACCAACTTAGTCAAAGTCGCATCGTATACTATGGCGAAGACCTTGCAGACTCTGCACCTATAGCATCAACCGAGAGGCCCAAGAAAATTCCCCGTGATTCTGAAACAGTAAAAGTCCATGGATTCCTATCGTCTGATTCTTCGTGGGTGTCCACAGATGCCTCAGAAGCCAGCACCTCTGCTGCAGTCAATTCGTCGAAAGCACCTAGCGCTTGTCAGTGTGTTAAATCAGTGTCTTCTGCTTTTTTCACCGAAGAAATGACGCCAGAATCTGCATTTACTCAATATCAACGACGATCTGAGGATCAGGCTTGTCAGGTCTGCGGACAACCTTCCGTTGGGTTCCATCATCGCGCATACGTTTGTGAAGCTTGCAAAGTAAGCCTTCTTTATTCATTCTTTGAACGTTTGTTTTCATGATTTGCAACTTCTTCATGCCGTTGCGTTTTGACATGCATCACTTACCGATCACTTTATGTTCGCATGTTCACTTACGACCTAATTTCCAGACTTTCTTTTTCTAAATTTAGC
The DNA here is from genome assembly GCA_019097775.1 of Moniezia expansa. Taxonomy (NCBI): domain Eukaryota; kingdom Metazoa; phylum Platyhelminthes; class Cestoda; order Cyclophyllidea; family Anoplocephalidae; genus Moniezia; species Moniezia expansa. The sequence continues at coordinate 2,935,920 of JADFDV010000097.1, forward strand.
ACACCTTTCGATTTATAATGTTAGGTGGCGTTTCAAGAATAGTCACTTTGTCAGATGCGTTCGTTACGGCTCGTTATATGCTTTGCGCCTGGTTGTTTTCATTAAAATTGGATATTCAAGCCTGTTCACACGTCTACATCTTTTTTTATTCCACTGATGAGCGATTATAGATACTTAAAAATTGAACTTAAATTTCGTTTTTTTAGAAGTTCTTTACCCGCCATTTGACTAACCGAATCAAGAAGGAAAAGTCTTCGATTGATGGTGGGGAACCCTTAAAAGTGATAACTGGTGTTGGTGGTGTTGACATCTACGCTGATCTCAATGTGGTCTGTCCAATGGGTGGCAACTGTAAAATTGAGGGACCAGGGAGGGGCAAGTGTCCCCACTGTCGGTTCCGCAAGTGTCTCGATCTCGGCATGTCTCTCACCCGTAAGCATTACCTACTAGTAAAATGCAAACTATTTTTTTCCCTGTGATCTAACGTTGCCCTTTCTCTGCTATTTATTTACTTCTCACTGACTTCAGTTTTGTCCTTTTGTATTTGGCCAGGATGAGAATGGTACGGTGAACTGTTTAGTATATGAAATCGCTGCTCCCGCAGGTATAGCTTTAGATTGCATTAGTTTTCGTTATTTCATTACCGACTCAGTTTAGTCATTATAAGGCTCTAGAATTGGAGAATATTGACCCTTTCCTTCTGTTTAAGGGAAAAGTTTTAAGGTCGGTCCGCGCAATTTAGAGGCAAATTTCACCTCATCTGAGCTCTGACCTGTTTTTCTTCTATTTCACTTCGTTCTTTCTCCATTTACTTGCGCATCTGGGCGTTCTCTGTCATTGTCTTAAATCAAGCAAAATTTGTCCCTAGGGCCTTCTCTGGAAATAGGATATCAGACGTGCCTTAATTTGGACGGCACCGGCAAGGCACGATCCCACACATCTGAATTGGCTAATTCTGAGGACTATGTTAAACAGAGAGATCCAATATCGAACGCTATTTGACAATCTTTATAGGCTTTTAACCCGATCTAGTGATTTCCTACTCATTGATTTTCGAATCCGTGGTTTGCTGAACTACGATATTTTTTTGAAATATCTTTATCTCAATCAGGACTATGACTTCAGTTTTTCTGCAACTGCAGTATGCAAAATTCGCTTGATTTAGAGGTTACGTAAACCCTAGGTTAACCTAGTTACACTAGTACAAAATCAATACAATTTACCGCACGTCATTTTGTTCCTTTGATTGATTGCGGTGTTTTGTCGACGAATGCGCCGGCTGTGCGGTCGTTTCGATTTCTCTGATTATACTTCGTATCATACTAGTCCCACGTTTTGGTGGAATGAATGGTAGTATGGCTATGAATCAAAATAATTTTATGCAAACTTCCCAAAGCAAATGCTGAGTCTGCAAATGAATTGATGCTAGTCAGTTATGATCATGCTTTATGTAACGATTCCACAGCTTTCAAGGCTATTGAAAGCTTCCCTATTTAATCTAGGTCACAATTAACGTTAATGTCCACTTATCCACTCTTTCTCTTCTGTTCGGCTTCTGCTGTGCAGACATTTGACCTAATTCCAGATATATCAATGATTACTTGGTTTATATCGTCCGAAGGTGACGTCATCAGTTGGCGCTCCTAAAAATCGTTTTCCATAAGTTCCTTTCATTCTAAGACCCTTCCATGTAAATCTAATAAGACTCATGAATTTAGTGCTTAAAAGGTATATTTCGCTATGAAATGTTCAACTCGCTATTGTTGTGGACCCGGCCTCATTCCTCTTTTTGGGCAACTAGTATGCGCTTTTGAGGCCTACGTCTAGTTGTAAAGGAATTTGGTTCACCGGGGCAACTCAGACGTCAGAGGTGTGATAAGACGTTGCTTCGATCTTAAGCTCCAAAAAACACCTTATGTTAGGCTCACGACAATGCTACTTTAGAATTACCCTTCTTTGTTCCGTCTAGTGTCGATTCGTTTAACTTACTTCCATATTGTACCAAAAGAACTTTTATTGACATTTCAGCTAATTTTCTATTAGGTTCTTCAAAGAGGAACGATGTACTATCAACTTCTGCTTGTATCTGATATCAGGGATGACCCATTTCCACCAAACCAATATCAAATCGGTATCAGATTAGTTTGTGAAAATGCGCTCGATTGATCTAAATTCATTAGGAAAGCATGCATCCAAAAGCCCGGAATATCGGGTAATGGGCCTTCTTTAGCCGACCTGGTTCGCAGAATTCATACTAGCTTTGTGGCTGGTCGATTTCACTGATTTGCTGTATTTTCTTTCATGAGTTTCGCTACTACTATATCAATACAATGCCACTAAGTTTCATGGTGAAAAGTGAACACTTGAATGGTTATATGTTTTTCAGTGGGTATCGATTTATATCTGTTAGATATAACTGGCTCAACCTATTTTTTTATTTGGTGTCGTTAGCTTTTGACCTCAATTTCAGCTCCCGGAGGTGAAATTGGCTGCGATGTCTCGAAAATCCCTTGTCGTGTATGCGGTGGACCCTCCTCTGGCTTCCATTTTGGAGCACTCACTTGTGAAGGCTGCAAGGCGAGTGGTCTAAACAAAACAAAAGATAATACTGATTGATAATCTTTTAAATTATTTTTCCGTTTACAGGGTTTTTTTCGTCGAACAGTCAACTCGAGTAGTATTCCGCAGTGTTTGGGTAACCAGACCTGTCGGATAACCCCCTCGAATCGTAACATGTGCAAGAGTTGCCGTTTTAAAAAGTGCCTCAAGGTTGGGATGTCCCAGAAACGTGAGTCATCTCTTCCTCTCCCCCCTCCTCCCTCCCACAAATCAGCGCTCCAATACATGCCGTAAACCAGTAGGTGAATTTGTTTATGTGACGCTCGCGCTCACGTACCAATTGGAATGCGGCCTTTATGACCAATCGTTATTTGCACATTGGAGATGAGTCACGCAGCGAATGCCAACGTATGTGGTGTAGCGCAGTGCATTACAGGACTGTTTCTTTGTATCCCATTCTTCCTTTTTCCGTTAATGGTCGCAGTTCATCGCTACTTAATGAGAACCAAGCCGATCTTATAAATATTTACACTGATCACTCGTTGCAAAACCATCGGCGTGTGTTTATCCGAGTCAGCTATTTTACCAGACAGAACTGGTTCTCGCACTTGTGTGTGCGTGCTGGTCACGTCGAGATCTAATTATGTGACAAACTAGGGGTGGCGAAAAGGGGAGACCATTGCCGATTTTTTTTTCTTGTTTTTCTTTGAAGTCGTTGAACCATAAATCTTTCGAGTAGATCGGATCAGAAACGGCACCTGAAATTAGCCTACCGTGGTAAAATCAATATGGAAAATAACGTGTGCTTTCTCCCCCAAACTGTCTAGAATGCATATTGTAATGAATGGCAGAATACTTCTTAGTTTTGAAAGGTGGATCCATTCTGCTTATTATGACTTTGCAAATGATTTTTTTGCGAAACGTCTCCACTGTGGTTGTCAAGGCGTGTCGTCAAATCATGTCGTTTTGTGTACGCACAATTTCCTGTGCCTGCTCGCTACTTGCCTGCTCACCTGACTCTGTGGCACACATAAGTCTCAATCTCCATTTTTGTTTTGCTTCGTCTTGATGCACGCCCCATCTTCTATTGAACAGGGGTCGTGATGACCTTGGCAGTCGGGTAAAGTGATACTTTGGTTTGTTGTCTATTTACGTAGATTGTTATGGTTGGGGCCTCTGCGTTTACCATCACTTTATCTAGCGATATTTGTGCGCCACTCAAGTACCTGCCGCCTTTTTAACCTTGTTAATACTTAACGACCTCACCGAAAAGTGTTGAGGGTGGTGAAAGGAGGTTATCAGTTATCAACCCATTTAATGACCTCATAGAGAAAATGGGAGTAAGTGGTCTCTCACTCCTCTCATTGTCTCCCGCATTTTTTTTCAGTCGAATCTCTTCTCATCAGGAACGTTAACCCAGTTGGTGTATAGTAGCATTCCTCTAACTGCTGACTTTCGAACTGGCCGTTCATCCTTAGATTAACATATCCTCAATATTATTAAGCACCCAGAGTATAATGAAGTTACAGTTGTAATTAAAGAATGAACTTCAGAATCAGAGATTATTTTGCATCCAGGCTACCCTTGCCTCTTCTGTTATACGTCTAGTAGATCAGATTGTTTTTCTCACTGACTTAGTCTGCAGAGTAGAGCGCGATAGATGTGCTCCAATACTTAAGTTCATTGGCTTACCTCTAGGTCGTTGATCTGGAAGTGTTAACAAATTCGTGGAATCTACTGGCAAACATTTGCATTCTTGTTTACTGGAGTTTTGCATCAGGCAGATTTCACTTATCTTGTCTTGGTGAGGAAAGACAGCAAAAGCTAATTTAGGAGTGCGTTTTCTTGGATGATATCGATCAGTTGTGAAATAGGTCAGAAGACCACTATGAAATATTTAAATATGCTTAAGTACTAACTCATTCTGAAATCTGTTCGCCATTTAAAGGTAGTCGTGTGGGCCGACAGCCGAACGCAATAAAGTACTACTGCGTACGAGAGATTTCTCAACGGGAGCAGAACTGTCCATTACCATCACCAGACGAAGACCAAAGTACCTCCGCCAGTCGTCCCGGTCAAAACCACGTTGATACGGTTCCGAGGAGTACTATGAAGCGCGGTATTAATAGTTTTGAAGGCCCAAACTCAGGTTTAGTACCGACTGTCCAGATGACAGGAGAGTTCATCAATGCTGGAGATGGAGGCGGAATTCGAAGTCGGGCTTCCACTCTGAGCATCTCTTCTAGAGTATCCTCCTCTAGCGCGGCTTTCCAGAACCCTTTAGAACCCTCAGAAAACTCCCCGATTGTTTCCTCAGCGTCTTTGCACAAAAGGCTCAAAGTGGATGATGTTGCCGAATTGGGACCTGGTACTGATATGGTGGATAGCAGTTTTAGCCAACAACTCGCTTCTGCTACAGCCGCTAACTCCTTTGCTAACCACTTCCTTCTGTAGGTCTCTTAATCAAGAAGCTGGTCCACAGCGTTCTAAGGTTTTATGTAAAAATCTGTTGTCTTAGGAATCCCTCTTTTACAAACGGTAGTTGTGCCGCTCAACTGGATTCTCGTGGCCAAACTCCTCAACCAGTGGAGATTTTAAACCAACTGGCGAAACATCCCACCCTAATGGCCGCTGCGGCGGCTGCTAGGATTCTATGGGATAACGCACCATCTAGTGGACCCTTATTCGAATGCGAGCATGGACAGAATGTAACTCTACCACCGCCTAACCATATCCCCTCTACGTCTTCCTCTTCTACCTCTTTTGGAGGTTCCAGATTTCAACCAAATCAAGCGCAACCACAAGGTGAGATGGCACTTCATCAAAAACCGCCGGCTCAATCCAGCTTAGTACCACCACCGCCACCTTCCCCCATTCCAAAGCTAATCAACAAGGCGGATCGACAACGCGTTCATGATGAGGTCGTGAGGCAAGGTTCCGAAGCCGCCTCTATGGTAGGAAGTATTCGGGTAGGTTTAAGTCGTCTACCTAGTGCGTACTTGTCACCTAGCGAAATACACACTTTGCTGATTTTTTTTAATTTTTTAACTTTTTCGCATAGCGACCATGTTTCACCCTTTTAGACAAACGTCTTTGTGACTCTGGCGGAATTTACTCATGGAATAGAACGGGCTACGGATTTTCTCAAGTCTGAACGTAGGGTAGGTTATGAGATAACGGCTTTTAAGTACTGTGTGTATGTATGCATGCATGCAGGCAGTGTTTGTTTCTTTGGTCTGTAGGGATGATTCCCCGACACCATTATTTCGAACGAAAGATCAGATGTGCTTCTCAGCAGTCTGACGTCTTGTAACTTCTTACTTCAAAGTTGTGTTGTCTCATCAGCTAGAATCGCTTCGGCTTTTGATTTTAAACAGTCAATGCGTTAGAAGTCTGGTGTGTATCTATCTGAGCTCTAATGGGCTGTTCCTGGTCGACCTCAATTTTGGTGAATTACATTTACTCGTGGAAACCAGTTATTCAGAACACACGAATCGCTTATTCTCGTAATAATATGTTATGACTGTCTACAACTAATGGCTACACCCGCATTCCCCCTCTGAATGATCTTTTCTTGTATGCTTAATGTGTTATGTATTCTCTCCTTCACAGCGTTTAAAGCAGGTCAAACATGATCCACTACCCAGGTTTACCGCCTCAGATCCAATCGAACGTGTGTGGTCACAAATGATGCAACAGTTCGTCCAACACACTCGCATGGTTGTTGATTTCTCCAAACTTATTGCTGGTAAGTCCACTCGCTGGCTAAGTACTACTTTGCTACTATTAGAGCTCCTTCGATTAGCCTGTTCCATTTCATTCAGTCGGTGCTGAAACATAAACAGTGCAGTCTGATTAAAAATGAAAACTGTAAGTTTTTACCGCGGTTTCAGCTTGTTCGTGGTTGGTAATGCGGTAATTACCCTTCAGGACTCACTGTCCTGAATGACTTGATTAATGACTAGGTTATAAAACCAGGCATGTTTAGTGGCTGATTCTTCCACACTAAAAATATAACCACTTCTAGTTCCTCTGTCCGAAGATGTCTAAATCAACTTAGGAAGAATTGTAAATCAATAGTGGGAACGGAACCACTGACTTAGTAGACCAATCATCTCCTTCTTAAATTATACACTTGATCTGGCAATACTGCTCAATCTAGGCCTTTTTCTCATTCGACCAATCGGCTCAAGTGAACTGCGTATAAACACGAGGACTTAGCTAACTAGCTGGCAGGGTATAGTTTAATGCATCACTGTGTGCTTATTTTCCCTTTTCTTAAGGCTTCAATGGGCTTGGAATCAATGATCGCCGGCAGCTGATACGCGCAGCCATGTATCCCATCATGTTGATTGAACTGAGCAGGGACTTCAAGAACAACAACTCTGTCTCCTACAACTACTTTGACTTCTTGTGGGTATTTTATGTTCTCCTGATCACCCATATTTTCATCCACCCTCACATTCAACAGACACTAGAACTGAGGAGAGATTATAACGCATGCCTTATATACGTCATCCTATTCGTACACTTTGTGGTCATCCGTCAAGGACCGGTGCTGCGCGACTTTTATTTCCGCTCTCATCTCTGGTGTTCTCTTTTCTGCTACCGCCCTTTTGGTGTTCGGTGCTTAGTCTCTTGCAGTCTTTCCAGTAGTTTAAAGTACATCGTAGGGCATGGGCGCAGTAATGTCAGTACTGGGCTGGCCTAGATTCAGACAAGCCCATCACGTGACATATTGTGCGTTCAGGACTCGGTGGGAGGCGCATTCTTGTCCTCTGGCAAATTTGCTACGATCTCAGGTAGCTAAGTGAATTCAAGCTGATTAGTAGGCAGATTTGGAAATTTCGAAGTACATTTGTTTAACCGATTCCATTCATATTGGTTGGAGTTGTACTTTTCTGTATGGTGCCCTGAAACGTAGAATGTCTTATTTCAAAAAACGTTAACTTAAAGTTTTTCTTACAGCTGAATAGACAAGTTTAATCCATACATCTTTAATAGGAGTGTATTATGGTTCTTTTAAATGCATTATCTACTGTTGGCGGCATCACTACTAAGCGGTATTTGCCACTTCTAATTATCTTTTCTTTTTTTACGCTGTCTTGAGCTTGTGTTGCTCAGGCAGCGGTTATATTCATAGTTTCGGCGAAAACCTCGGCCCAAAACATCATCTTACTGCCTATTTGTTCGCTTCACTTGTATCGAGGCCTGTGATAGGTTGTAATCTGCTCCCCTATTCAAATAGATTTTAAATTCAAGGCCGCTGTATCATCAATGTCCTTGAGCCAAGTAATCATGAAAAATTGCGGATCATATTAATTGCCCGGTGAGCTTTCTCACTAAAATTCAATGTGGAATTACCCGCTTCTGCCAAACTGATTTTATGTTATTTATTTGGGTGCCATTTGCTTCTGTTGGAACCTACTTTCTTACCGAAAAAGCCTGTCTCATTGTCTTATATTTAAAATAGAAGCTTCTTCATCGAGGCTAGTTGTCAATAGTAATTCCACTTTTGGAAGTCATTCGATTTCAGCTCCATTTTATCCGTTTTCGGCTAATTTCCACTTAATACATGCACGAATGCTTGTCTTGGTTTGTCTCTACCGCCTAGGTTCTCATCCATCTTTTCAACAGAAGGGAAATCAAGCGCTTCGTCTTTTATCGTATTTTTGGCTAGAATTTCGGATCCTAAAACTGAGTAACACAAATGGCTTTAAACCAAAAGGTATTTTGGTAGAATTTAATATTAAGCAAAGCAAAATTTGGGATAACTTTGTTACTTATCAGGCACCTTAATTGGATCGGGTTCGAAAGCGTGACTAGGTTTTGGCTTTGGTATCTTGACAGTCTCACCCAATCAATACATGATGACTCTTGACTCTAAATTAGAGGAGTTCCTCCACAGCACTATCGATTTGCTTAAAGAAAAATCATTCCGAGCTGTCCTTGTAGTCAATAGCGTAATAGGTAGCATTCTATTGCTCACTCTTACACCTACGTGTTCCATTGGTTGAGTGGACATGTTTGGCTTACTATTACTTAACGTTGATTTATGGGTCAAATAAGAAGTTCTCAATTAGGAGCACCAAAGCACTTATCCTCTCATTAAGATAAGAATCGAAAGATAATTTTTTTCTAATACAGGTTTATGTGTCGTCATCATTGCCCGCCAATGACAGTTAACTAGTAATGCAGTGGCCTCACGTTTGTCCTCTGATTGTACTCACAGATCGCATTTTAAGATCCAATGTCTGGAGTGTCGTGTTTTCTGGGACTGTTTATTTGGCACTGTTTCTCAACCTATTGTTTTATCTACAGGGACCACGAGAGGGATGTTATAATCCAACGCTTCCCTCCTCTCACCAAAGTCATTTCCCATCTCGTCCAATCTGGCAAGGTTCTCCAGCGGCTAAAACTAGATGACATAGAGAGTACCATCATCTGCATACAGGAGCTCCTTAGACGTAAGTTCTTAACCCTCCCTCCCCTCCCCTCCTCTCCTCTCCTCTCCTCCTCTCCTCTCCTCTCCTCTCCTCTCCTCTCCTCTCCTCTCCTCTCTTGCTGAAAATATAAGAAACGAATATTTTAATTCATTGAACTGTTGAGCATGTTTATTATCCATTGTTGCCTCGACGTTCAGAGTAACATCCCAATTTAGGGACATACATGCATAGCCCCACACAGTGAGAGCCTTTGAAAAAATCGTCCTATTTTTATGATATTGACCCTATTCTTGACATCCCATGAGTGCAACAATAAATTGTTTTCTTAAGGCTGTCTGAGTAAGAGTGGAGCTTTTCATGCGAACAGTATTATCGGAGAGCAGCATGGGATGGCATCATATGACACCCCTATTTGATTGAGTGCTTTCGTTATAGACAAGAATGAGCTGGAAGACCCGGCTTCCTGCGAACACCTCTTCCTTCTCTCGATGCAGGCTCTAGTGTACCATGAGCAATGCAGTGAGTTCTTATTATCCTTTCCATTCAACACACTTTCGATTTTCGACTTCATCAAGAACATCGTCATCTAATGGGTCTTTTTATGGCGAGAAAGGAGGGCTAATGGGTAAAAGACTCTTTTTAGTCTTGATGACTTCAGATGCACAGTCGTAACAAGTTACAAAATGAATATGTCGACAACTAAAACGATGCTTTTAGTTTATGAGATCTAACGGTCGCTTGTTTGTTCATTATATCAAGAGGAAGCCGCGTTTTTCAAATTCTGGGTTAAGGAATGTTAGTACCTAAAGGACGTTTGAGAATTATCTACGTGTGTCCTGGAAGTGTCTTAGGATATGCCGACTAATTTGGCGATAAGCACACAACCAATGGGTTAATAAAAGTCTTTCCTTGTACTCTTACCTCTCTAGAAATGGTGGATGAAGAAATGTTGATTTAGCTCTATCTAAATGTACTCAAGCGTGGAAGTAAATCTCCGATTAGCTGATGTTAAAAGTGTGCCTGCCTTATCCCACGCTTTGTTTAGCAAATCATCAAATAGATTGATTTGGATGAGCAAATAAACTAAGCTGAAAGTGGCACTAATCCGGTTCGCAGATTCACGCTAGGCCACATCATACGGACAGTGGACTGTAAACTTTTTGAGTAGTGCTGAAATCCCGCTTAATCGCAGCTCCATCATGAAACGGGAAATGTTTGAACCCAGATTTTGAGCGCGGCAATATTTAGAGATCTGCAGCCTATGATTTCAAGTCAAAGGGATCAGTTACCGCACGATTCTGCTCTAAATTAAGCCATGAATTCACAGTTTCGATGTTTTTTTGCACGAGAAGTCGAGGCAGTACGTGCAGAATGCATTCCGAGATTAGGAGTAGCCTAGTCTTGTGATCTATGTATTCTGCTGGTGACCCACATATAAGCATAGATGAGTATTTACTAAGGAAACATATATGCAGATCGCGACTTGTTTTGCGCTCGTTAATCTAGCCATACCTGTAACTCCACTGTTGTAGAGTCGAAGTCGGACGCAGCGAACGAGCGTTTAACAACATTCACTCAGTTACTGCCAATGCTGAATCAGTTGAACATTGAGCACCATGAGGTGTTAGGTCAAATTCGTTTGAGCTATCCACACCTCATTTTTCCCGAGCTCTACCAGGAGATGTTCGCCATTGGCGCAGAGGAGCCACCAAACTTCTTTCAAGACGATTCCAACAGGAACGACCTGTGATGCTGGTGCTGATTGCCTATATCGCACGCTTCTCCCGACCCTCGTCCCGTTAATGTTATTTTCCTAACATCTACGTCGCCTAAGCGCCAAATTATCCACATTCGCCTAAGAAACCACACTTCCCCATCATAAGTACCGACGATCCTCCCCGACCCGAGCAAACCTATGCGAGACGATGATATTTTGCTTTGTTATCCGCACTGTCACCCGCCTTCTCAGGTTGAAATACGGTTATCTTAATAATCCCTCTCCTTCTCCACATGGGTGGAGTTTGCTTTGTTTTCCTTCTTATTGCTTTCCGCTTACTCCTCTACACGGTGCGTCAATCTATTCCCTCAATCTTTAACCGCCCCTGGTGCGCGAGTGTCACCCCCCGGCCCTGTTCTCAATCAATCGACATGTGTGTACGTTTCTCTGGGGGCGTCTCTACCCTTCTCAGGGGTCCATGGTGCATCTTGATAGTCTCACCATATGTGCGCTACGCAGGGGAGAAATCGCTTGGAGTTACTTTGCCACTGAGTGTGTGGACCGTTTTTTCCTGCTTCCTTTACCTTGGAGGGATTGGGATCTCTCCTTCTCATCTGTTCCCCTACTTTTCAAATACCTTATTCTTAATGCCACGCCATACACGTGATAATGTGTCTTGTGAATGACTAGTTTTTACATAAAGTCTAAATAGGACTATCATTTCTATGCTTGGGTTGCTAGCACTCAAGGGCTCCTGTCTGCAAATCCCATTGCTCTTTACTGAAAGAGGAAGTCCAAGGCGCCGTGTTTATTAGAAAGCAATTATTTAAATTTGGGATCTCGTCTAGTGCCATTTTTCTAATGGTCTCAGTCAACTCAATTCCATAGCTGGTTCCCACCCAGCTCCATCTCGAACCTGTTACCCTGTCAAACTGTAGATTCACCCTTCAGATGACCAATGAATACTTTTATTGTTGCGTAGTTGGAATTGTTGCATCCGCAGGTTACCACTTAGATGTCAGCTTCAGACATACTAAGAGGACTGGCGCTATATACGCTTCGCATTGACCCAGTGTTCCCTCTAAGAGCCTCCTCTCCTGTCACTTCTCCTTGGATCGTCAAGGGTGGCGTTGAGGATATTGATTGGACTTTAATGTTCAGTCAATTTATTACCACACCTGGGTCGGAACTACTCCACAACACCATGAAATGCGAATTCAAATTAGTCAACAAGACTTTCACTTTAATTCTTCCCTTTTGCCTCTGAAAAAGCTGTTGGATAATTGACCCGTCAGAGAAGTCTGTTTTTGTAATTCAGTCGAAAAGGTAAATTTTAGGCTGTTGATAGTTTCCAAAACATATTATTAATAGGTTGCTGTTTGGCTTTTACTTTTGTTTGATAACCATCCATTCCACTTTGATGTTATCTACAGGTGCGTGAGGTGCCTTGGGGATCGGCTCCTCTTACCTCTACAGCTGAAATGAGTAATATCAAACGCGACCTACGCCTTGCGGGATTGATTGCATGCCATACTGGTTCTAACCCGTGCAAGGTTTTGCGATAGAGGGAAATGATTCAGTGCAGCATTCTGAAGCTTTTCCATCTCAAAACACGATTTGTACCAACCAAACCTGGAGGCCCAGTGTTACATCTGAGATTAATCAATTATATTGGAAACGTTGAATGAAGCAATTGGGTTCTACCGAACAGTTCTTCCCTAAAATTTTCTTTTTAACATCTAGTTTACTGATATTACCTTTCTGTCAATTCATTGTGAAGTTGAAGCTCAAATTAGGTAATGGTATTTCCGCAAATCCTCATGCTACGAATGCAAAGAATTACAACAGGCATTATGGTGCATTATAAAACCATAAAATCAGTTAAACAACAATGTCCTGCTTTTTCTGAGCTCTACTGTCGTTCCATTTGCACGGCCATTTGCCTAAGGGTTCTATATAGGTATCCAAAACCTGGTTTTTTTGCACAGATTACCTTCCATACCTAGAAATGCTTGAACTATGATGTCTAGAACACCCAACTCTAGAACTGAATTTAAAACGGTTATGTCTGTTTAGATGGATTTGGACCAAGTAAAACTCTCATTGTTATCATGCTCTAAATGCCTGACCATTTCCTATTTTATTAGACTCGAATACTTCGAAACTGGAATTGGGATAAGACCGGATGTTTCAAAGAAGCAGTAGATGAGGAAAATGTTAATCATCATCATTTCTGACCATTAAAATTTACTCAAGGCACCGAAAAAAAAATCTCTCCATCCATTGCGATAGTTAAAAGCGCGGTATGCTTGGTTAGTACTTACAATTTTACTAAGACCGTCGCAGGTTACCGTTGGCATAGAGTGCTTGTTGTCACCTATCAATTTCGATACTCTAATTGGTTTAGTCTAGGCTAAGGGAGCACTAATACATTTATTCGATTGTTTTGCTGATGTTTCTTTCTAAGGCCACGAAAATCAGATAACTCTGCCGCAATTGGTTAAGTCGAGTGAACACTAATGTGCCGGTGAGTTTTGAAACATTTATTGCAATTAGATAGGCAGGTTAGCAGTTAATAAGTCATCTTCTCTTAGTGCAACTACACAATATCAATCGTCATGACAACTGGGAATTTAAGTGCTGTAGGGAGAGTGCTTGTATGATTAGACGCTTCCGTTGTTAGCACCCCTCGTGATGAAGATAGAGACGACATGTCCCGCCCTTCCACTCTCCGCCCTACCCTCGTAGCTGAACCGAGAGTATGTTCTGAATGTAAGGAATTTCAGAAAAGATCACTAGAACACCAGAACGGAGCGTTTAAAAATTTAAAAAAAAATTCCATCGAAATGATTTATACACAAGATCAAAGTTTATCTGAATGGAATTTAGTTTCATGTAGAAGGCTCAAATTGTGATGACACTGTGAAGCTTAGGATCGGTCAATGATGAGATGCATCATAAAATTAATGTTAAATATGTAAAGTCCTTGCATGTCTCCAGAGATATATATTAGATTTATGACTGCTTTCTTGCCGTGAACGTTTTAAAAAAGCCGAAATCGGGTTTTTTTTATGAAAATAAAATGGTATTAATCCTCTTCAACATATTTAAGGGTATTTAAATTAAAAAGTGGTTATAAAAGATCATCGCTAAATGCAATGCAAAGTGATCAAATACCAGGTGAGAAATTACCACAGTCTATTATTGAAATAAAATTCACAGCGCGAACCATAGACCACAAATATATTCATGGTCGATAGGTAAATATAAGGAGTATCTTGTTTGAAAACGTTGGATTGAGACGCTTAGTCAGACAGAAAGAGTGAACCCACCATCAAATCCGACTTCAGTCCCATTTCGTCATGGGAAGGAAGACGAAGTCAAGGCCTTATCAGAAAAAAATGCGATTATTAAGACAGCCATCTGATCAGAGTTATGACTTCTGCTACACCTCGAACATGTTAGCACAGGTTCGCCGAACAAACTAGTGCATCTTGTCTCAAGGCCAGAGCCTGCCTTGCCACAATAACGTCAACGCTGGCTTCAGCCCCACTATTTATTCCTATTATTACGACGCAATTTCAGCACAATACATTGACCTTATCTTTATAACGCTGAAGGGTTTGAGACAAGTTCCTAGAGTATTAAGACCATCCGAAAGAGTACAGAACTTGAGGATCGATGACAATCCTCGATTCATTTGCATTTCTCACCTTTATCTCCTGATGTCGGACACGTTATCTTCGGCGTTCTGTCTGTGCAACGTTCGAAGCACACCTCTCGAATACCATGGCCCTCAACATTACAATTCCATTAATCAGGTAGCGGTTAGATTCGGGGTTGTACGTTCCTTACAAATTATCTGTGGAAATCGCTACATGCTCATACTCAGGAGAAAGAAATTTATACTACCAGAATTGTATACTGGTGGTAAATCCTCCTCTCAGCCTCTCCGTGTTGATCTCCGGTAACCCCAGCCTCAACTCTGAGGGCTGATGCCAGGGGGGTCGGATAGGGCTAATCACCCATCGGACGTATAAAATTAGATTATGCCAGCAGAAGTACAACCTCGTGCAGCCTGATAAACAAGGTACGCCGTAAATACCTGGATTAATGGTTTCAAACTGGACTGAAAAGACTTCTGGAAAAGGTATGAAGGTTGTCTGTCCTTAACAGGACAGACAGTGCCACTATGGAGTTGAACTGAGGTGCGACTGCTACCTGAACCGAAGACGGTGATAAATGCTTTTACTGTTTTCGTTTCAGCAGTATTTTGTTGTACCCACATTAGGTCTTTGAGGCTTGTCCAAATGGGTGGGGGAGCAAATAAATAAAAATACTAGAATGAGTCCCGTCTCTCAAACTGAATGAATTGTTTGTGCTAGGCAGGATGGAAAATGTCCATCTAATGAAAAATGTGTTAATGGGGCCAATGAGCTCAAAATTTTCAGGTCATGTATAGATTGAATGATTTCCAACCGGTTTAGCAAGCTGAGATATTTCTCCTAATTAGAACACACATAGTTGAGCTGAGTGTCGGTCTGTGGCTTTGACAGCAGAGAATAAGCCCTTTAATCAAGGCGTTTTATTACCAAATTACGACTAAAACTCTGGAGGACAGCGTTCCCTGCCAGATCGGCATAAAATCGCCGGTATGATTTGATTAGTCAATTCTGCTTTAAGAGCTTTTGACTCGGAAAATGCCTTGGGAGTAAATATGTCATAAATGGAGTCAAAATGAATTATCTCTGCTCTGCTTTCTTCAGAATTGAAGTAAACTGAAAGCAATATTATAGCTCAAATATAAATCTTATCAAATTGTTAACAATGCTTGAATCCAATCGTTATTAGAAGGAGTCTACAAACCCTCTTAAGTCAAACTTCTTGACTAAATACACTGCGACTCAAATCCTTTGGTGCCCTAGAACGATGGCCATGCGAGTAGTACACAAGTGGCTCGTAAATTAGGGATGTCAACTTCCAATCTAATCATGTTTGACTATTATCAGTGGAGCAGGATAGGGAACTGGGCTTCAAGGTCTCCTACTGTCAATTTCCCTCATGGACCTTTTTCCCCTTCACTAGCTTCAACTGCCTAGCTGCCTTGTAAGAACCATCATTTGCTTCTCTACATCGATTAATACAGGAAGGTTGAAAGAGAAATAGATCAGCTGTGATCTGGATGTGAAAGTCACAATGAACAAAATAGAACTTAAACGTTGAATGGATCCGACGTGCATCGAGATTTTGTCCCTCTGTGAATGGCTCCGCATAGGATAGGCCCCTTTGCAATAACTGCTATGGCAAAATCCATTAAAACACACACGCTGCTCGCAGCTTTCCTGATTACGTAAAAATTTCCACATTAATGGAAGTCTCCTGGATGTCCGAAGCATATCGTAATCGTAGGTCACTTCAGTCAAAGTAAGGACAGGTCGCCAGAGTAACTGGGAGCGTTGGAAGTCAGTCCTAATATCGCTTTATTCTTTTACTGCACTATTACAGTTTTTATGTACAACTCGCTCCTTTTCATCATCGTTGTGTCTAGATCGTTTTTTGAATTCAAAAAATTGTACGTTGATATCTGCATCTAAAACTACGAAAGATGGAAATTTGTGAGTCATACGGGATAGATTCTTATCTATACGGGTTCGGCCAAATCACGATTGGTGGGCATGTACCATGGTTGGCTTCCCATAGATTTCAAACTCGAAAGAAACTACTGAAAGCTGTAATATGAGAAGCGATATCTGGCGATTTATTACTTTTTTGTTTCGGGAAGTAAATCGAGAGGTATAAATTAAACAGGAATTAAATTTGATTAAGTTGATTCGGAAGAAATTTTCATTGAAATTCACGCAAGCATTGTTTTCCCAAACGAATACAAATAGAGCCAGTATCTCGTGCTCTCCTCATATTTGGTTTTTGGTAACCCTTTTTGGTGAAGCGATCCAAAATAGGCATAAATCATTCTGTGCTTGCGGTCCGTGACATTAAGCTGTTAATCTCCCTATTAACAGTTGTGAGTGCCAGCCGAAGCACTCCCGATCATTAAATGTGGCCTGTTCATTGCTCGGTACCTTCTCATTGAAAAGCTCCAGAAGGTACAGCCCCACTTTTGGCGGGCATATGGTGAATTGTTGTCTTTGCTTTTCCGCCTGAGAGAGACAGGATTCACCGCTGCTTTTGCATACTGGCTGAGTTTTCTTAGAAGTGAACCTGAAGTCTGGAAACTGAATCACAGGCCCCCTGAAGTGGTGGATCCGGTCATCCAATATTCCCAGATAAGTAGATCCATACTAGACTACCTGATTGCATTTAGCTATAATGCAATAAAATACGATACAATTCCATAAAATGAGATACCGTCCAAGTGTACCTTCTGGTTAACCATATATATTGCAATAAATTTCCCTAATCATTCCTTCTCCTATTCTGCCTGTTTGAATAAAATATCGGATGCATAAACTAACTCACAAAGTCTGGCAGGGTCGCTAAAAATGGTTATAAGCAAAATGGAACGTGAGTCCTGATATTAGGCACCAGTTCAGGCAGGTCCAAGAGGCTGCAGATGAGGCTGCCCCTAGGTGGAGAATTCTGGACATACATCAGAAGAATGGAATTAGTAGAGCAGTGACTAATTAGGCAGAAATATCATTCCAAGAGTGTAGTCAAAGAAGTTAAGAAAACGGCATTTTACCCTGATTCTGCACTGTACCAGAGCTCTTATAACTGCTTTGCAGCCTTTAATTGAAAGAAAAGTCGTCCGCATTCGTATTCATTGGTATGAAAACCTTTAATGCGCCCAATTTGCTAGAAAGTTGAACAAGGACCGAAGCACACGGTCGTTTTCATTGAATCAGTCCGCGACAAACTTCACATGCGTGCTTTGAGGAGAAACAAAGCGTAATGGAGTGGTATTCGCACAAGAAGCTGTTATTAGTTGAAGCGATGCATGGATGAACGAGGTCTTGTCCTTTTATATGTGAACATCTTAGGTGAAAGCCTGGAAACTGACGTCATTCAATTCAGGTTGCCACAAGCTCCATAGTTAAGTCGACGGAACTTGCAGAGTATACACTATTTAGTACTAAAGTGCATGAATGATCTCCCATCCCCAGCACCAAGACTTTCTTCAGCTCACTTACTAACTAGGTTAGAAGTGATTTCAAAGACTCGAACAACACCTTGCCAGATTAAACAACCGAAGAAAAAATTGTTACCGCTTTCGATTCCTCCGTCCAATTTATAAATCTATTCTGAGCTTGTCTAATAACGAGAATTCACTTGCAAATGCATGTTGCGTACCGTCAAAAGCATTTTTTGTGCAAAAAGAGTAAGTAAGTCATATTTAAAGACATTTGAGATTTTGCCTGAAATGAGTAATTTGAGCGTAGACATCTGCACATGAGAAAGGACAGCTGAGCTCCTTCAGTGTATTCGATTCTACTCATTTCGAAAGAACCTTGGATACAGCTGATCTGTCGATTGGAAAATTCAGCCAATGAATCCAAATGAGCTAATAAAGATTCGCAATTGAACTTATGAAACTCATTCCTCCAACTTTCACTGCTACCCATCGTAATCGCTCTAAAACCGACTACATAAATACATGAATCTGATGGCAACGCAGCCGCACTTAACGCATGTGGCAGCCTACCCTCAGGTGTTTATCTCACAAATCCATTTGTTAACATTAATTCGGATTTCTTGCAACCCCATCAAAAGAGGACTTGTTAGTGAAGGCAAAATTATTGTCAAAATACTGGGTTCGAAATTCCCTAAATGCCAAGTAAAACTTGAAAAGTGTTTCTCAATGTATGCCGTTTCAGAGTGGTGAAGGATTCCTTTTTCGTGCCATTTCATCCACTAAATATGGAGAGCATCTGCGTTTCAAGTTAGAATTTGAGAGACTCTTATTATACTGACGCAAGGATAATTTGGAATACGTCGCTGATTAATAAAAACCGTTGCATTATAGATTATACCGAAGTAACAGAGACCAAAGTATGACCTTCGACCAGGCTTTTAATCTTATCTTGATTGCGCCATGGCACCAAACAAAATTGGCTGCTAAATCTCATAATAACCAACAATTCTGATATAACTCACACTTAATGGCTATCTCGTGCGTTAGAAACATTTTTCCAAAAGCAGGTCGGGTCGGCATTTCTACAAATCTGCGACTCAAAAGGTGCATTCCAAGTACGCATGCACTCATCAACGAGGCCAGGAAAACGTACCTAGTCATCTGTTATCTTGAAGTCAAATTAGAGGCGCCTCATGATCTATCACGTTTCTGGTGCATGTGTTTGTCCTTTTTAGTTCCTACTTTCTGTGAGTGATTGGCATTTAACCTGTTCTAGAAAATTTATTAAGTGAGTCGGAAAATCGTGTAAAAGCTATTACAGTTAAATATGCTCAACATGATGCAATCCAACTGAATTCAACGTAAGTAGGTTGATGGATTCGGAATAAGCAGTGATTAATACAAGCTAGCCGAATAAATAAGACAAGCATAGAATATGGTCCATCCCAGTAGTTTTGAGTGCCTTAATGAATCTGATTGCAGAAAATCTTGTTTACTAGGTAGATGAATCATGAACCCAGTTGACCTTGATCGATAACCACATTAAAGCTAAAGTGGAATGGATATTCAGAAACCTTTTCAAGGAACAAATTTAGATGCAGAGATCAAAAACAGGTTACTTTGTTTGCACCTATCCTTAGAGTCAATAACGTGCCTGCGTAGTCATTTGTTCTGCTCAAACAGAAGTGGATTCATTTTGAAGAAGAAATAACTTATCTATTGGAAGTCCGCCACTTAACATGTAGCAGAAATCTTAACATGTTTACAGTTATTAATGCAGCCATTGAGAATCGAAGAGTGTGCACTCGGATACCTCACGTTCATCTGGTGTCTTCCCTCAATCATATTCGAATTTAGATCATCTTTGAATTGCCTCGTTGATAAACGATAAAGTATACCAGATCAAGTCACAAACTCATGATTTCGTTCACCATTGTTTAATCTTTTTATCGCCATCGTCCGGCTCTGGAAGAATGCCAAGTTAGCCTGCGAACCCTTGTTTTATATCATCTGGGGTCCTCTCCTGAACTCTTCCTTGGCTCATTAGAGTGAAACTTAGCTTCATCTGCATGGCCAGTGACTCCCCAACATGTGTGCGTGGCCGATTATTGCAAACTGCGACTAGAATAATTTTTTTGCCGCGTAAGAGGTCATCCTATGCCTCGATCGGAATCTTCTTAGTCATTAAAACCTGGATTAGAACACTACCTTATCGGTTCTTCATAGCTTTGAATGTTCTCATTCATCATTCATGCGTTCATTCATCCCAATATTTTCGAAAAAAAGAATATACCTATTTAATCTGATAACTGAAGAGACCTTGAGGATCTTTGTATGAATTTGGAACAGCCAAATGTGGAACGAAACACCGATAGTCAAAGCAATGCTTTGAATCATGTTTTATTCTTCGAATTCTTCCAAAGTGAGGTCACTAACTAGGTCTGTTGAATGGTAGTCAGATTCTACTATTTATATCTGATAAATGGTAAAAGGGTGGCGTTATTCTAGACATACTACCGAAGTATCTGCAATTCCAATTAAATTTTCGATTAGGTATCAGTAGCAGAGCAGATCAAAGTATTTCGGTTCGGTAAATTGACCAGAAATCACTGACCATGGGAATAGCAGATATAAAACTTTTAATAGGTAATTTGCCACCTGGTGAACTCTCAGATAATTATTTTGTTGTACATCGTCACAACAACAACCAATGAAGAAATGACTACCCAGACTTCACTAGCACCGGTTCCACCTTTATCTTGTTCTATACTCTTTGACGTTTTGAAAGGGTCATTTGCAAGCTTAAAAAGACCTCTGTTTGGAAGGGGATAGGTCATTTAGAAAAATAGAATTTGGTTCGACCACCTTCTAGCCAACTTTCTAGTCTCACACCAATTTCCTGTATGTCTACAAGATGACTCCATTGGAGCAACATACTCGAATGTCCGCTGCGTCAATTACTCTTTCTAAATGAGTTTCCTCGATCTACACATGCGCCTTCGATTTAAGGGTTTCTCACACTATCACCCTCCTTTCTATGAGCGTTTGATGATCGGGCGTTAGCATTTAATCCAGTTATGTTAATTTTTTTAGAAAACTGAATCAACATGATTACCCAAAGATGTGTTTTCGGAATGCGACCCCAAAGAGTCGTAAAGTGAACCAAATGAAACCTGATGGGTTGATTGTCTCGGAGTCGAATCACAATTATAACCAAGTTAAGGTCAAATGTTGACCAGCAATAAAAATATAAGTAAACAGTTATAGAGTGAAATGTTGTGTATTTCCCAAAACATTAAAATCTATGAGCCTCATTGGACTTTGTAGCCAACAGCGCCATTTGCAGGAGCTATGGGTCAGAGATCCTTAGTAGGACCTTCCATCTGTGCAATTCCAGTCTTCGAAATTCCAGGGAAAGCGAAGAGAAACCGTTGGGGCAAACCATTTCAGTGGAAATATCGTCAAAGTAGTCACCAAAGAGAAAATGCGAGGATAAGGCTGTCGAAGACGCTAAGAGCTGGAAGAGAATGTGCAGATCAGGTTGAGGCGCTAAGACATCGAATAAGTCTTCTATTCACTTATCCGTTTCTACATATTCATGGTAAGATTCCGATGAGACAGTTTTAGAACGGGAACTTGTACTCTCATTTGTGTCTATTTCTTTGATAAGCACCCATGATAAAAAATAGTCTGGATAATTTTTTTATTTACTCCACATCCATTAGGGCAAGTCTCAAGGACTTATTAGGGGTACAACAGAATTACATATACTTTTTACAACAGATAGCATACAACAGTTAACACAGAACACAGTAAAAGCGTTTATCGACATCTCCGATTCTCTGGTCATCTCTCTGGCGTGGTTTCATCGTTCAGGTAGCAGTTAAGCTTCGTAGGCGGACAATCTTCATACCTCTTCAAGATGTCTCTTCAACTTTCTGGCGGAGAGTCCATGCATTGCCACATGGACGCGATATCTACAGTCCCGTTTGAGATCACGAATCCAGGTATTTAGGTCGCGCCTCTTTTACCAGGCTGTACGAGGTTGCACTTCTGCTGGCATAATCTAATTTTAAACGTCTGGTGGGGGAATAGTCCTATCCGGTCGCTCTCTCATTAGCCCCAAGTGTTACCCCTGGGGTTACCGGTGGTCACCACGACAGGTTGAGAGTGGATTTAAAAATCAGCCTGGATAACAATATTTTTTAATAAAAATAATTATAATAATTTTGATGCCAGTGATCGCTTAATTTGTTACTTGGTGTTCTGAACATCCATAGTCTCGGTAGTATAACTCCTGAGTGGCAGTTTTTCAGCTCTTACTGATTGCACCTTGAATTAGACCCATCAGAACTAGAAACGACTTTTGGTGATCAACCTTTTTTTCCTTTATCTGTTGTGAAGAAGTAAGAGTACCGTAAAGTGATTTCATGCGAATAATATTACCGTAACTTATGCGACTGCTCTTTTAGTGAGGTGAGCAATTCGCCAACGTAAACTAACCGAGCAGAAACCAAAGTGTTCACAATAGAGAGTGATCCAGAGCTTCTGCAAAATGGGTCGGCTCAATAATTTCAAAACGTTTGCAAGCCCATGATAGCTAAAGCAATTGTTAACTCGAAGGATAACCTATCCTGTTTAAAATTTTCCCTGATTGTGTGATTTCATCAGAAATGGTCCCGTTCATAAAGAGTGTTGATAGCACAATTAATGAGATAAAAGAGGCGTAAATGGAGATACTGATATAGCCGAGTACAAAGGGAATTAATTCATGGTGAGGTCAGAATTTGGGCCTTCCTCTCACATAAAATGGCCTTCAGCTAAAGCTTCACCTTCGAATGACCATGTAATGGGACTTCTTTTCTTCGTCTGGTACTTCCTCAGCTATTAGCTTCTTGTGGATGGCAGCCAAGCTCGAGGAACCTAAGCCCTTTAGTAAAAAACCTCTTAGTTTGGTTTCTCTTCGGATAATAACCAAACATTGCATATTATATGAATTTAAAGTTGCATAACTCCCGGGGGGAAATATGATTTTGAAACTCACCCCAATGAGTTGAATGGTTTCTTATGTTGAGTCAGTGCTACTATGGACAAGCATCCCGGGAATCGGTAAGAAGGTTTTATTCAACGAGTGAGTTCAAGAACAAAGCACATGGACGAGAGCAATTCTATCGAATGTACAAAGCAGGACTCAGGTATTCTAATAGTCCCCCCCAAAAGGAGTTTGACTAAAGAAAAAAAGTTGCATTTTTAAATATGGTCAAACACTCAGAAAAGTCCCTAATCTAAGGAATGTCAGGATGTATTGAAGCTGAAAATAGAGAAAAAAGATGCTTAAATAGCTACTCGATAAGGTAGCCAGTAGGCCTACCGCTGCGGATGGTGATGAGATTTATGGATCTGCCAACAATCTGTGTGTTCTGAAAGTTTATTCTTTCACTTGTCGATTCCATATCTCCTTTAAACCATCTTTTGCCTTTTGTTGAATAAAGTATTCTGCAAAGTGTTTTATTAGAAAGGTCTGCTTAGCTGTAGCATCAGTCCATTCGTTTAGGATCGTATCAAAACAGCCTGATGAAAAAATACCAACGCCTTTTTCGTTAAGGTTTTTGAAATCAGATTTTAACTGCCGAATGCTAAAGTACACAAGCGAGCCTTGAACATAAGCACCTACGATCCAAACTGTACTATGCAAAGTTTCTTTTATCGCTACCCTGTTGGATGAGTGAAAGTTAGTATTTGGTAGGAAAGTTCGCTTAATACTTCCATCCACTCGCAAAAAATGAATTTTCTGAAATTTCCATATGTTTCCATTCAAAACAATCTTGAGTCCAACCCAACGCACAGATCATTGGGTTTAATGGAAGCTTGTCGACTCAAAACTAAGGAAAATGAATGCGAATTTATCAGTTAAATTTTGAAGACTTAAAAATTTAGACGCCTTTGGATTCGCAGATGACTAGAAAACTGTGAACAGAGACTTTTAGCGACATAGCTGGACCCGAACAATAAAAAAATTTACAGAAGTCTTTGTTGATCGTCTATGCTTTGTATGGTGACAAAAATCCCACTATAATTTTCTCCAGAACCCATGAAGACAAGGTCAACACTGTTTACAACGGTGGATCGTCAATCATATTTATAGTATATTCAAATACATGAGATGGGTTGTTAAACTTTTTCGATGTGTTACGCCTAGACTTGTGCGATAGTGAAAGTTCCTTAGAGCGAGAAAGTTATTCAAGCTGCACTACATTACGGAAGCAGCAAATTCAAGTTCTTGCGCTCAGATTATTATCAAATTTTATAGGTGAAAAAGGACTGATGTAGTTATTAAAAAGTAAAACAGTCTTGTCCTCCGATACCGAACAGATATGGAATATGAGACTCTGATGGCTAAAATCTTTTCAAGGTTTATGACTTCATATATTGTAGAATCTCATCCCTTAAAGGAATAATAAAAATGATCCGAAAACATTAGCACTTGATCGCCTGTCCGGTGCCAACTAACACAAATTTGCTTCTAGGGAATTTTTACTTCCAAAAAGAATTTGAATTGCTTCCATTCGGAAGGATTTGTTTTTTCGCGATCAAAATATTGTTTGCTAGATTTGGGTTAATGGGTATGCTCAATAAAAGATTCTTCTCGTTGACGTTCAATTCCCTGGAATGATCAAGAAGCCATCCGATAAACTGCTATCTAACCCTTGAATCAGAAAATCTAAAGATGAGCTGCCGATGAAATGAGACAAGTACTTAACCTAACAAAAAATCCCATGGACGATCGACTGTTACATGGGATGTTTATAGTGAAATCCCATTCTACCTTCCCGATCAAACTAACTAAGAGAACAAATTAAGTCTGTTTGTTTATGGACGTATATTTCATGTTTTCTGTAGATCCATTAGGATAATCTATTGCCATTTCTAGAAGGCGATTGACTCTCATCCTTTAATTCAAGCCTCATGGCAAGTCTTCGATTGGTGATACCTTAGAAACTAGTTTGTATTCACTATTTTTAGCCAAATTTAAGCGCAACCTTATTTCTGCTGATCTTTGAAAATCTGAACATTTCCCTTTATTTCAGTTTACTGATGTCCAAATAAGTCCTAAAAAAAGAGAATAAGATGAAAACGATGAGCGCGACACTAGTGTAAACTGACTTATCTCCTGGTTAAAGGCAATTGAATAACCTTTGTTCATTACAGAGGTTGACGATAGTACTCCATGGAAGACACATAATTTTGGACTCGGTTTGCCCCAGGAAAATTTCTCTCGATTCGATTATTACATTGCACATTAGTAATCAACTTTGCTTACTTTGTTCCAGTTCCATTGTTGCTTATTTACGAAAAAATTGTAAATATTATCTTAATTAATGCAAGTCCAATAGGCCGTAGAGAGGGTAATATAGGGGAAATTGGAAAGTCCGCATCTCATTCCATATCCTCCCTCGATTTGCTATTTTCCAATATATATTTCTAGACTTTGTCCAGGCAGTGTGTCGAACAGGAGACCTCCCTCTGACATTTGGGAGATTTTTATCACATATGGCCAGACCGGCAGAGGGATCTTGTTCTACTTATAGACCTGAAGTGCCTTCTTGGTACCATAAGGTGAAGACGATCACTCATACCAACCGGAAAAACTAACAGACTGTCTCTATATTATGGCTAATAAAAGAGATGGTAAGTTGGTTAGGTACACGATATTACGACTCATGAAGGAGAATATAAATATTGCGAATATTTCGTTTAATTACAGGTTGATGGCTTTACTTCTTTTGCAGTTCAATATACGAAATAGCATCTCACAAAATAAGGCGAGGACCGAAGTGTCTTAGCATCTAAATGTTATGTCAAGTCATTTAGCGAGCTTTGCAATGCAATGCTAGTCCAGTGGTCCAAAAAGTGTTATTTTAATAGGCCATGATTCTGCTACAACAACATTTATCCGCCCAGCTCAGTATGTAAGCCGGCGATTCAGTCAGCCACTGTGAATATCTACTGTAACGTCGCTGCACCAACTCATACGATCATCAAGATGATGGAATTCGCAGAATTCTCTTAACTACTAGCCCTCTAATGTAAGCATACCCCCCCCCCCCCCACTGTAAGGCTGTAAGGATAGGAGTTGCTATACTACCTGTTGATCCAGCAGGCCGTCAGCAACAAGCGCCCACGAAAATTAGATCGTGTGATGGCTATCTGCGTGCATTGGAATTTATGTTGTGCGTGTGTGTGTGTGTGTATGTGTACTTAAAAGTAGTAACTCAGACAACAGATACGCATTAATAGAAATAATTCTCACTAAATCTAGCTCATAACATTGTTGAATAAGCATTAGTTCAGGCATTGATTTTAATCATAAGTAATTAAAATTAACCCAATTCTCTATAAGGCTGGGTGTGATGCGAAGAAGCATATAAATGCGTCCATTTCAATTCAAGCAATATGTGGTAGCGCTCTCTGCTATCAGGTAAAACACCTTAAGATATGCAACCTGGATAAAAGTTCACACAAGCTGAAGAGGCGATTAGAGGTAGATAGGAAGATGTCTTATTTAATCAAGCGAGGTGTTGGGTCAGCAGACTTTCACGAAACACTGTAGAAGTTTATTTGCTGAAACACACACACCAAAATACTAGCTAGTAGCAATTAGATGTCCTAATTAGTTCAAAAGCTGAGCTGACACTTAATCCGCTCATTCATTCAACAGGGCTTCTCTTAAAATGACTTGCGTTCTAATCATGTAGTAAAGGATCTTATCGGATAAATTCATAAGCGACCCTAGGGAGAATTTTCGCCCAAAAGAGCTAAATAAGAACTCTACCCTTTATAGCCTTTATCTTCGCAGAGTAAATTCAGCAATCAGTGTCATTAATCTTGATCACTAATTCTCGATTTCCTTGCGAATCGTACCTGGCCAGGATTGATCAATTCTTCTAGTAGAAAAGTGAATGACATTATTTAAGCCAACTCTTGAAATAAAATTTGCATATTGGAGATTAAGAAGTGGGAAAGACTTTAAGCAGACTGGCCAACGCAGCCTAATTTTCTTGACTGTTCCAGCCAGCGCTGTGCCAGCGGTGTAAAACCGCCTCATTGACTGCCAGAGATCAACTACCAGCAACAAAATGCTGACCGAATCATAGTTTGTGTACTAGAGAACCCTTGAATAAGGAACTTTCCTCCTTATCCATTTGAAGATGGCACGTTTCTGGCATATGGACTCTGCAATTTTACTCATTACTTTGTGATGTTTTCAAAGAGGCAACACTTACTAAGCAATTATTAAATCAGATTTAGATACTTTTCTTTTAGTACGGTCAGACGTCCCACATCAGGATTTGCAAACAGGTGAATATCTCTTTGCATACCCTTTTGAATACTGCAAAAGCCCGCTGTGTACCAAATCTGAGACGCGATCATAAAATTGCCTTTATTACGAGGTCAACTTCACCTCAAGTTGATCACTATTTCCTGAATTCAGATAAGAATCAAGTTCATCCTGCTGGGACGTAATGATATTTAATTTAAAGTGTTCTTGTTAACGGTAAGAGTTTGTTTTGCAATCTCTTATGGATTCTTTTCAAGGAGTGTAGACATCCTTTTACCAGAGTTCATTCCTCTGGAGAAGAACGTCAGAGTGCTTCAAACATGAGAAAGAAAAAGTTTAGAGAAAGAGAGGACAGAGTATAAGAATTAAGCCGGGTTTGTATGGGTTCACAAGACTGATCTAATTACTTTGGTTTACTGATTGAAATGTTCATACATGCTGGTCTAATGATGGATTATAAATGGAAGACCAAACGGTATTTCCTCCGTTAAGGGTATCAAGATTCACAAGCTTAATGGATGCAAAATAGAGCGTTCTGAAGATAGAAAGAATGGTGGTCAACTAGAAGAGAATACTATAAGAATCCGTATGAAGAAGAACTGGAGTTTTCTCCCATAATCGTCTTTAACGGAAAAGATGAGGTCCGTAAGGCATATTTTTATTCAACAAGCCGAAAGAGACTGCACAGCCTACGTTACTGGGGAAGCGCGCTCTATTAGTCTTGGATAAACGCCTTTTTCTGTTACCCTGCCGATCAGATCGTTTCAAATAATTCAATTTCAGTCAGTGTTACTGTTCCAAGGTGTCAAGTTGACATGGTAGCCTTTCTACTAATATCTTTGAATTTCTATTTGATGGCGCCTTTTAGTCTGAGCGACTGAAAGGCGTATTCCAGACGGGCTTTTCAATGTGAAGGGCCAAATAAGTCAGTGGTTGAAATTGTTTATATAACACAAAAACGCAACGATTTAAAGCAGTGTCCCCTATTAAATAAGTTAAATCCCACCTAGTGGGAATAAAGTGGAAATAATGACCCAGCGAAACTGTCTTCTAGAATGGCGGTTTCCAAATCTACGAAAATGCTGATATGTTTTGAATCTTGTTTCAAACTTATCATAAATGCAAAATTACGAGTTAAATGAAGTAGATTTTAGTCAAGACTACATTGCTTAAAAACACAGAAGAGGTGATCATGGGTCATTTTCAATTTAACCTAGGCGTCAAATTTTCAAATTAGAACATCCCGGAGATCGCCATCACGTAATCTTGCTCCGCTGAATGCAATTTGATCTCGAAATGAGTACCGTAATCAGTTGTTAGCAAAAAAAAAAATTTCAGAATCCGTTATAAGACCTGACAGAGTCTACTAGAGGGTGGCAAGTGGAAACCTGAGGTTGAGATAACTAGCAGCCAGAACTGTGTATTTGGCACGCATGTGTTCTTGAATTAAATACGAATTCTTTAACTTTGTGACTGATTACGAACTAAATAGAAGATGAATCCGCCGCAGTCGGTTGTCAAAATTCCGAAAGAAGACTTTGTTCACAACTTGTTAAAGACGGTAGATCAACAGTACCCGTAAAACAAAGGTACTGTTTTAATTTCTAACGATTCAAAAATTGGTTAATGTTATGAGAAATGCCCCGATTTCATCACCTTATTCTAGCACTGATGATAAGCAATTTTTTCATTAAATCAGAACAGAAGAGGATGAAGACATACAAATTTATCTAACTGGGTTGACGGGCCGGTCGTTGAAACGAATTACTGAAAAGAGAATACCATGGAGTGATAAATCCATGTGGATGACTACTGAGGACGTAAAGAGCTGCATGGAATCCCGATAGAGACCATTGGATTCTAACAAATCCCTTTAGTAAGCTTTTTTCATGTAAAGCTAATCCCTTCACTACCATGGATCGTTTTAAGTGGGACACCTAAATTCATTCGAAAGACTTATATGGAGATAATTTGAGAATACCACAATGACCACTTTTTCAGTTTAAAACTAGTTGGAAAATGCACAAGCAAAATGATGAAAAGCAGAGGAAGTAAATTGAAATTAGCGAATTAACTCAAAAACTTTAGGTAACAGTTATTTGCCAATATGCAGTCAAGGATTATTACTTTAAACTGGCTACTGACAGGTTCGGTTGCTTGACAGTTAGTCTCTATGGCATTATTTGGAATTGGAAAGAATCACTTCTGGTACACTCGAGCACACACTGGCTAAGTTGATCGGATCTCACTTCTGTGATTACTGTCCCGAGTGCCGATCCACTAAACGTTGCTTTCTTTATTCGCTTATCCACCACAAGCTAATACGAGCGTATTTTTCAGTCTCGTCCTTTTTTTTTTCATTATTAGAATTGAAGGGAAATACATTTCTGAAAGTGTCTTTTACCGGAGGCATTACTACTTTGTGATTGTATGTGCATTGCTCATTAAAGACGATGACAGTGGATGCACGCTATTTTGATTATTTTTTTGGAGATCAGCTTGGGGTCGAGTACCGGCTCTTGGCCGGATCCAAAAGGATAGATTACTTAGTAACCCCCAGTTTGCGGCAAACCTACCTCAGCCCCAAATTTTGACCTTTTAGGTGAAATCGATGCCAGTATTTACTTTTCGGGCTTGTCACCCGTAGATATCCTCTTTCGTTGGTTCAGTAAATCAACCCTTGTTATGAGCATAACTGGCAATTAAGCCCCTAAATCCTCAGGTCCTTCCTTTTCATCTCGGTGAGTTGCAAGCTGATACTTAACTTAAATTTTGTCTTTATGTTAACGATTCTCACTCAGCTTCCACGAAATCAGAATAAATTTGCATTCGGTTACCCGAAGCATAGCTCTAGGATGAGTCGGTTAATACTCTCTTAACAGTACACCCTTATTTCTATTACCTTTTTAATTGTTGCACCATTATGTTGAATGCACTTATATTCCCTGCTTTAATGCCTGGTCACGGAACCTGGTATTTCGTGCAATTTGATGCCTAAGCGAAGTACTCCACCAGCAACATCTTGTCATATTCTTGCTTTAGATCAAACTGGTCTCGCGCAGTTGAATAACCTAAAAATCCAGTCTACTGAAGTAAGGCAATTGAATGGGCCACCATTATTCCTTTAAGCAGTATTCAGTTGCCAAATAAATTCGCTGAAGTCGGTGAAGTTGCCCTTTTGTATTTAAGTACTTGACAGAATTGATGGGTTATATAAACGGCCAAATTAACCAGGATACAATACCTTCTTCACTCCTTTAACAATCTAAATGCACCCCTCTGAGTAGATACCTCATCATAGGCAAGTAAAGTATTTTATTTCTGGTGAGGCGGAGCAGAGTCAAGTCGCGAAGTCCAATCTCATTTTGGTATCTAGGGACGTATCTTTATTGGTAAAAGGTAGATCAATGTAAAATATGAAATTCAGGGGATCAAGTACATCCAAAATGCATGGATTTGTTTCCCCAGTGCCTCATTATGGGTGCCACATCAGTCACGACTGCCTTTGCCTTCAATCGGCTAGCGGACGATCAAAGAAGCTCATTAATTTAAATTAAATTTCTTGCATTGATTCGGTCACTATAGTGCTCTTGCCTAGTGAGAACGATGTATTCGAATGATAATTGTGAGCATACACCTCCTGCATAACCAGCGGTTCAGCCGCCGCAAAATTATTTGGATCACCAAATGACGTGCTCAGAGCGACAAATGAGGGATCATCAGTCAGATGGGCATTAATAAATACTAGTCGAGTAGATGATATCATGAAGTTGCTAGAAGAAGAGTAATTGAGAAACGTTTTATGAAGAGGTGGTAGAAGTGGCTTTCATGTTCTTTGAAGAGTACTTAGGTACACATAAAATGAAAGAAACTCAGAGTGTCCACCTAATGCTTGGCTAACTGAGGTCAAGATAGTCTCGATACCCTAACGGAAACTTACTTTAAACCCTGCGTTTGAAACTTCTGCTAGCCATGGATTGATCAAGATTGGTGAAAGTGAAAACAAGGAAATTAATATCAAACCTAAGAGAGTGTTTCTGATTTAGACAATATTTAGATGGTATATGAGCCTGAATGATTGAATAAAGACCAAGTCTGTCAAATTTCAAAACCAATCAGAGAAATACCTGGTTAAAGTAAAGTATGGCAGCTTATTAATAAAAAAACTGAAAGTAAAAATAAGTTTAAACGCAATTTATTTGCACCACATCCCTCGAAAATATTTTTTTTAGCGTAATTCAAGGCCAAGACCCTAACAACTGGGGAGTAATTCCAGCAAGTTGACACAGTCGCCATTATTGGAAGACATGGAACCTACCACAGTTTGAACTGAAGATGAAAATCCATTTGCAGCCTGACATTAATAATGGGGACCAAGAGACCATCAGAGCGTTGCCCATCATGGTCTGGAGACCACTACCAATAAATGTTCACTGAGAAGACAGTTGCAGACCGAGTTTGCAATTAACGCAGTTGAAAAATTTGTTCGAAAATCTAGACTCCTCCGGGTCTTGATCGACCGACAAGAGTGAAAAAATGTCACCTTGCTGATGTGCACTTGAACACACATGGCATTAAGAACAAAGAAATTTAGTTTAAGGTTTGAAGGCTCGACTCACGCTGGTAATTTTCATAATGAGAAACATGTACAGCAGAGACAAGAACGCCTAGATGATAGTGGAGGTCACCATTCCACGGGTAATCCTAAAATAAACTCTCGTCCAATAAAAAAAATTGCAATGGCCACACCCGCATTGGAAGATATGTTTTCCGCAACCAATGTTTTAATGAAAACCTACTCTCTACCTCCTCGTGGTGGCCACCGGTAACCCCACTCTGGGGGCTAATGAGAGGGGCGGCCGGATGGGACTAATCACCCTCCGGACGTATAAAATTAGATTATGCCAGCAGAAGTACTACTTCTTACAGCTTGGTAAAGGAGGCACGATGTAAATAACCGGATTCCTGGTCTCAAACTGGAGTATGGAATGTACGTGCAAGTAGCTATGAAAGGAATCTCCGCCAGAATGTTGATTTCTGGAGGAGATATGAAGACGGACGAATTCGGACGAGGTGGCTCGACGAAGCTGAACTGCCACCTGTACGACGAAGCCATGCCAGAGGAGAGACCAGACAAACGAAGACTTCAACAAACGTTTTTACTGTTCTGTGTTAACTGTTGTGTTTAATTGCTATTAAAGCTATTTGTACTTCTGCTGTACCCCCAATAAGTGGGGAGAAAATAAATAAAATAAATAAAAAAATGAACAACATCTGTACATCAGTATATATAAATAAAAATTCTTCCTTTTCCCGCAGCCTTAATGAGTCTCATTTGGTGGTTTCCAGTTCGGATTTCGTCGGTGACTTCTGTGGTCAACTGGGGACTTTGTAGTAGCGATCCACCCTTCGAACCACCCCCTTGAGCCTTAATTCTCCAAGAATAGATACATCCAAAGTTAACTCTTTTTTTAATAGACTGGACATTCTCAATCATTTTTATATAAGACCAGATTAGCAGAAATGACCGATAATACCTATCTCCGCCCCAAAACGTTCTGAGCAACCGGAATCCATAGTTACCAATTTTAACTCATGGCATCGAAAGGAAGTGAGGGCTAATTTCTCCCAGATTTCATAATAATAGGGAATACTACATCATTCTCCTATTTATCTAAACAGAAACCTCCTAATGTTAGCTAAGTCTCCTGAGATACTTAAAAATGGATACCTGGATACCTGCAAATATTTAAGCAGGCCAGAGGACCAAGTCCCATAAACTATGACAATAACAGGAGCAAAAAATGTTAACTAATACACTTTCATGGAAAGGACAAACCGCCTAAAGATTATGAGTGATGGCTTTAGCGCTATACTTGTCCGGGATTTATACATTCACATAGATTGGAGAATTATGAACTAGGAAAGCAGAAAATAGGTTCAATAATCAAAGGAAAACAAACGAACTAAGAATAGGACTAGAGTTAATGCAGTTATAGGGCTGAAGCCGTTCTCATGCCCAGAGCAGCCAAGTCGAGAGACGTGCCAGAGGGGGTTGAATGATCATCAGTAGATCGTTTCTTGCGGCGTCTACTGCCCTCGATATTTTTGCCGGAGTAGAAGCACCGTTGGTGGTTAAGCAATGGCAAAAGATCGAGAATTCTGGTGAGGTGTTTGGTGTTGGCAGCAAACTCCTTCAGCTCATAATCCCGCATGTATTCCATTTCTATGACTCGAGAATGATTAATTCTGCGTAGATGATCAATTCGCTCATCAATTTTCATGCGCTCTGCCTTGTCCTTGATCTCCTTGAAACGAGCAGCACCATCTCCTTCAAAATTCTCGTCAGGACTGGTGTTAGCTGCATGGAAAAAAATAAACGTTCACCAGTCTTCTCGCCCTGGGCTCGGATAATTATGCAGCCTAAGTCGAACTGATACACTTATACACTCTGCAGTATAAACACTTTGTTCTGTGTTTCTAACGATCTTCTTCCACATTAGATAATGGGAGATACTGATGACCATATCTTAACACTCCTGCATTGATATCCAGTAATTGGTTGTGTAAGTCAGACGACCGGAAATATAATGAACATTTTATTTCTCACTGAATTACGACTGAAAGCAGCCTTCATCAGGATCTTTTTTGATTCTTCCATGATGTGTGCCTTTTAATCGTGTGAGCATCCCGCCAAAAATTAAAGAATGTGCACTTTTTTCCTTGCACAGATTTAGAAGCTTGAGTGAAATTGTGAACATGACAGTTTCCGGGAATACTCTTTTGCCAGCATAACTTATTCAACACTTCTTTATGGACGAATCACAAGAAACACAAGAGCAGGGATACCATTACAGCGGCTTATACCTTTAAGATATTCCATGATTTCTTTTTACATAAAACTAGCTAATACAAAAAACATGCTGAGTCTACTAATACTCGAAGCCTCGACGAAATTCATTTACGTCAAAATGAATGACGTTAATATCTCATGGAAGTATTTGTTTTTTTTTAAATTCAGTTAACAGTGACCATATTACTGGTGCTCCATGTACCGTCTAGAGTTCGGCGACGTAACAAGTCATCCTCTACTCTAACTGACCGTCAGTAGAGTGTAAAATCAGTCCAATACGCCAATGAGATTACTAAGTTTAGAAATTTCCGGACAGAAACATCGAAGTATTTTGTATTTGCTAGTACCACCTTGATGAAAATTCTAGACGTGATTCTCTAGATGTACTTAGCAAAATGAGTGAACAGTCTAACTTGAGATTGTAACTGCAAATCATTTTGATGCGTGGTAGCTGGAAACACAGTTATACGCTTTGACTCCACTCATTGACAGTAGGAAGTTACTTAAATGAGCCATCATTTAATAAAAATAATGGCTGCATTTTCTTCAACGGCGGCTGTAAATTCAAATTTAAACTTACTAATTTTATCCTTTAGTTCCTTCATCTTATTGAGCAGGGCTTCAATATCCCGACCTAGTTGACTAACTTCAGTACTGGCCCTCCTGCCGATTTCAATTACAGCGTTGGCTTGTGGTCGAACACCCGCTAGAGCATTGGAGCTCCTCTTAAAGTCTGCTTTGACTTGACTGTACAACAAGTCTTCTTCGTCTTGCTTCTTGCTTAGTGCATCGCTCTCTTCAATCTGTTTCATTACCTGTCAAATAAGAGATGAAGCCTGAGTGGCACAGGAAAGGATTGAACCACAATAGATATCGCGTCACTTTCAACCATTGATGAGTATTCATTTTTTTTAGTTATTTGGAAACTTTGTCCACACAAAGCAGATAAGAGGCAAGAAATGCGATTTCGGCGTTCACAAAACCCATTTCTTAGGCTACTGAAGGCACCTTCTAGTTAACATTGAGGTTTACAGCAAGGACACATTTTCTGGTTGTGAATGGTTTTAATTCAGAGCATCTTTAATTCTACTGCATTTCCTTTAGCCTTGCTTCCTCCATCAAGGAAAGCAAACCAGAGGCAAAACATTCGCCAGTGTTCTATCCGAATGGTACAAGAGCCTTGTAGCCAACCCCTGAATTAAGCTATTTATATAAGTAGAGATGCATAGGTAAAATAGATAAACTTAATAAGCTGGATGGTGGCTGTTAGACTCATAAATATAGGAGAAGAGGAAAAGTTCAAAATTTTATCAAAGTCATTTAGGACAAATATTAATCTACCCTAATCTATTAAATCCACCCTTCATGAAACGGACAATGTTGACACACCGAATCTCAAATACGAGTCAACTTTCTCTTCTGATGTATCACGGACCGAAGATTGGGATGATTAGACAGAGGATAAATCATGCCAACAATTGATGTAGAGCCAATCGATAATTCTGAAATGGCTCACTATAGCATAGAATTTGGTCACTGAGGAGGATGTAGTGGGCAATATTGCCTTTGAGGACCATGTTGATTATCTAGGTGGACGCTTGTGAGATAGATCATCAAGAAAACGCCAGACAGCAATCATTTATTCGTCGCTGAGCTTCCTAGATTTCGAATGTCTTTTATCAATAACGTGGATTTCGATATGGAATACTTATCTCTATTTCTACTGTCTCTAAAGATGATAACAGCACCTCATTTTTACTTCGAATTATTTACCGACATTGTGTGCTTCATAATGAATTGCGAGAACAGAAACGATGCTG
The DNA here is from genome assembly GCA_019097775.1 of Moniezia expansa. Classification (NCBI taxonomy): domain Eukaryota; kingdom Metazoa; phylum Platyhelminthes; class Cestoda; order Cyclophyllidea; family Anoplocephalidae; genus Moniezia; species Moniezia expansa. The sequence continues at coordinate 2,971,745 of JADFDV010000097.1, forward strand.
GAATTAGTAGAACAAGAGGATGGACTATGATCCTACACATAGAGTAGGCACATCTCAAATAACCTATTTTGTAGAAATTACATTTGTATTCATTAATTTTAGAGAGTTGTGCCGCTCGAATCATGTATCCTAGCGGCATAATTCTATTTGATCTAGCTGGTCGCTACAAGAAAGGCGTATCATAGTGCTACCGCCTATCAGGTTATAGAACAGGTCAGGCACTGCCAACAGCGCCACCTAACACTCCACAATTCAGGTCACATCTACTGGGTGATGATTGGTGCCGATTCTCTCGCTCACACAAACTACAGAAGCAGTTGGAAAAGTCGAGGTCTCAAAAAAAAGCGTAATAAATACTCGTTGACCGAAGAGAGTAATAAACTACGGTTTAAAAACATCCCACTAATTGCCTTCCGAGGCTACTGCTAACTATGTGAGTGGGGAAAATAGTAAGTTTCAGTTAATTTAGGCAGTCATTTATGGTATCTCAGAGTTCATTCATTTGTAAGGATCAGAGAGTCCTTTTCGATGAATTCATTTAGAAGTCCGAATCATGTAAGGTAATGTAATTGCTTTATAAAGAAGTATATTTGATTCACCCAGTGTAACATACCACTGAAATTCGATTCAACATCAACTGTAGTGAAGGTTGGTAGAAATGAATAAAAATTATCCGGAAATTTACCTCTGGTGTGATACCACGGTCTAGTCAGTGCGATTGGCTGTCCTCCAAATTAGATTTTGAGGTCTGATTCCATAATAAACGTTAGAAATTGAGCAATTGATATAGAGCCTTTGGTCAGAGGACAGCTAAGCCCATCAGAATAGTAATTCATAACGTTAGCCCTAATGCATATCGGTTTTAAACTATACGCTAGCGTCTCAGCTAATTTCAGACGTATTTATGATTTTTTCATCTTCTCAATCTAACACATTCATATCCAAAAAGAATAAATGATTTTAACAACATTTCGGGAGATTTATCACCAACATCTTTTTTACATCAAAGGTGTGACATAAAATAACTTTAATTGGACTGGAAACTTTGCTGATAGATAGATACGCGAGAATACTGAAGGGAGAGCGCCAAAATCCAAGTCAGTAGTATAAATGATACCACGCCGAGTAACGTTTGCTATAACTGACCAAACGACCCATGTCATCACAGCTGATTGATTATTAAAATAAAGGTAAAGTATGTTTAACATATAAAGACATCGGATCCAAGAGCTCTTGGTGGACAAGCTGATCATTTGAGGGCGAGTATTTTCGGAGATGAAGATAGAACTAGTGAGAAGAGAACGAGGATCAGTGCTTCTGATAATTGATCACCCTCCTCTCCAATAAGATTACTTTAATCACGAGGTCAGCCAATACGAGCGCGTACATCAAACAACAGTCGTCGAAAAATCGAAGCGATAAATACCCAGTCAGTATTTCTCACACGGCGGACGTCACTATATTGTCAAACTTCCAAGAAGGAGACACAGAGCAATATGCTATTTCACTTTGACACTAAGAGTTCCATATTTAGGTTAACGAATGTTAGATTTGGAGAGCTCGACGAAGAACGATTTTCAAGAAATTTCTAGCGCAAATAGAAAAGGCAAAACAATATTCTTCAACAATTCTTACGTCTTCTCTCAGTTTCTTGAATTGTTCACTGTAAAAAGTGACGGCTGTCTGAAGTACTTTGGCAGCACTGAGAGCATCGTCGACCTTGACATTGATACCCTGGACTTGCTTATCGATTTTGTCAAGATCTTCACTGATTTGCGTCTTGGTGACACCCATAGCCTCCAGTTCGTGCTTTGTGCTGGCGACGTAGGTATCAAAATCTGGACAAAAGATTGAATAGTTTTAGAACAGGTTCGTAAGCACAACAAAGTGCGTGATTTTATGGCAGAAAATGGAATTCGAGTACTGAAGTACAAATTACTGACGCCGGTCGCATTTAATATCAGCGAGCAGTGTATATTCGAAAACAGAAATGAGATAGCTATAGCCCTAGTGGAATGAATTTTGGGGTTTGGCGAAATGGTGGATGAAGGTGCAGTCTGAAGTTTTTTCTTCCCCTACTAGAATTTGTAGCACGAAGGTGTATTCCTTCATAACCCAACATTAGTTAGAGGAGTAAGGTATAAATTTATCTCCGTAGTTTACACTACAGTTTCCAACGCGATATTATACCGCACTTTGTGGAATTTTAGTACATATTAAAGCGCAACTACTGGAATGACCTTTTTACCTTGAGACAGAAAAAAATGTTTCGATACTGTGAAGAACAAATGATGAGAAAGGCTCTAGTTCTTCAAGTAATAACTCGAGTGAGCCCAAACCATCTGAACTCCAGATGAAAGTGAGATCCTGTTTATCCTTTCTAGAGCGCTGCATTTCAGATCATAGTCGCCCCTATTTTACTGAGGTTAGTCAATTGCATTCGCAGAAATCTAACGGTTCTGGTAGAAGTAGGATTCTCTTTAGGTAGCTATTCTTGGTAACTGGCGATTTTTCAACTTTGTAAATTGATAGATGGAGGGATTACTCTACACGAATTGAGGAATACGCTAACTGAGATTCATTAATCTCTTATTCACTAATTCCACTAATAAATCCATGAATTTTCTTCAATTATTAACACCAAAGAATGGTCAGAAGTTGAACCAATTTACTCCGTTATGCTTTGGCCATCAGCTGTCATAATTCTCCTATTTAAGACCTAAGGTTGGTCAATTCAGTAAATAAAACTCGTTCAATTTTGCACCACTGGCCACCAGACTGAATATGCGTGTGCAACAGGGTCAGAGACAGCTGGAAAGAAAAAAAACTAATAGAATTTTATTGCAAAAGCCCTTTCTATATTCTCATGTGAGTAACAAGTTTGAATAGATATGTGATAGGAGATACTACTATCAAAAAATGCAATGAATGAACACACGAGCCTTCTAAAGTGAAGATGACGACAAGGATATAGACTGCCAAAAAACCGAACTAGATAGTGACTGAACGTAAAGGCAAATTGGGAAAGATTGAAGGGGATTCTGGGAGGAAGATTTCAAGGTGCATTAGCTGAGCGGATGCCGAGAAGGCTAAAAGAAGTAGGATTCTACTTAACGGTACCCCAATACTTCTTAAATCTTTGTCATTTCTGTGATCATCACGTAACTTTGTTCTCAATATAGGTTCCGATAAACGTAAACAGCGTGATTTCATTCGTATACATCAGAAAATGAGCTGACAGAAAACAATTCAACTCATACCGTGAACATAGACTGCCATAGATATCATCCATTTGTACTTCCAACTATTCGGCCTGTTAAGCAATTCCGAATTTTTGGAGGTCGTGGAAACAACTATGAATGTTATTTAAACCGGCATCCACTGTCAAACGCCAGTTCATTTACACATTTCAGCTTTCATTAGTACACACAAACAAGAATGCCTAAATTAATTTCAAATTGAATTTAATTAATCATCAGGAGTTTCCAAATAGTTTGAGAAAGAATGGTACGAAGGATAAATAGGGGACTCTGTGAAGGTAGGTTCCCCCGTTAGGCTTCCTTTTACCGGCTAGCTGACTTGGACAGTTATGTAACTTCCGCGTATCACTGCAGGAACTCTGAATCAAAAGTCCTGGTTTGACGATAGTTATTAAATCGTTCTGTAAGTCTTGTTGAAGTTCGTAGCCGCTGAAGGACAGCGGGATAGGCATAAGTTAAAGTATCATACCTTTCAGAGCTTGACCCTGTAGTCGAGCCTCTTCCACAGACTTTTGCGCCGTCTGGACGGCTATTTCCGATTTATTGAGCAGCTGCTCCAAACGCTCAATAATTCTCGCCCTCTTTTCTGCTACCGGTGCCTGACTTGCAAAAACAGCTCTCAGACGATCACGACCCTGACGCAATTTGTCCATCTGGTCTTCCACCATCTTCGATTCTGTGTCGAACATAGCTCGCAAGTCAATAGACTAGAGTAGAGAAGTAAACACGTGATCAAAACCATTTTCCTTGAGATCATACCAAAAAACGCCCCTTTTTATACTATCAATTTCATCCGAAGGGTGCCAGTTCATCACATAACCATATCTGGAAAACTTATTAAGAACACACTTCACTTAAATGAATAATAAACAGCGTTTTCGTCTTCTATCCAGGCCTTAATATCATCAAACGATATGTTTGTCTAATGAGCCTATTTATCGACTGTCTAGAGAGGGTTGATTAATACTAAAAGACTTAAATAAGGAACCCAGAAATGTGTTTAACTATCGTTTTATTTAAGTCCAGCTAAACAAACGCTAAGTTTAGGGCATATCTTTAAACTCTGTATTTTGCCTTGTCCCAATTAAAGGTCTGAGATATCTTTTTCAACCCTGGAAAGTGACAGAAGTGTTTAATCCAAATCCAAAATTGGTGAGGAGTGGTTAATAGCATTGAAACAATTCACCCATTTTCATAATAAAGAAATTTCATAGACTTTTTTTCAGAAGACTACAATTTAAGATGATTTACTTTCACTTTTTAAGCAGAAATCTGTACATTCAATAGATGCTAGCTTATAAGTTGGGTGCTAAGTTTTAACTAAAAAAGGGCCGCAAGTTTAAGCGCACTATTTTAAGAATTTCATCTAATTTATTCAAAAAAACCAAATAAAATTGTTGGACAAACTCGAAGTATTAATGTTGCAATGTACTTTAAAATGAAATCTCTAAGTCTCCTTAATCTTGCAAAGACATCTCGCTCACTCAAAAAAATTATTATCAGCCGGCTGGAAGGGTACTCGATTCATAGGTCCAAAGAAGCAAAATCACGATATAAGCGAAAATATTCTTAAGAATCAAGTCAGAGAGGATTATTTTAGCTACTGCCAAACTACCACAAACTGTAGAACGCATTTTCAAGAACGGTAGAGGGCATCATCATAAAGCTCAAGCACTTGATAAGAGGTACGGATAGAGATGAGAATGGTTCCTGAAAAAGATGGAGGCCAGTTCTGTGAGTGGAAATAGCCTGGACTATCCGCACCGCTGGAAGCCAAATTATTGCAAAGTAGTAGACATTGGAAAACCAATAAGTGCAAATGGCTTCAAGACTTTTGACACGCGAATAGAAGGTATTTCGAATCGAAATGACGAGGAACAAAGAGGAAAGAATAAAAGCCCAACAAACCTATAATTGGTTTAGCAAGCAAAATTTGGCATAACTTCATGGAAGAGCGATCGGCTAAAGCAAATGATCCACCTTGTTAAGTGCTTCAGTCCAATCTCCAAGAGCATTTTCCAGCTTCGTTTTTTCATCGCTAACGTCTGGAACTTTCGTTAGGGCATCTGAAAGTTTGGTCAAGCGCTGACGCTGTTCCAAAGTCAAGGACTGAACGTGTGCGATCTTCTCCTTGAGGGCACCTTTCTGTACTGCCATAACATTCCTTAACCTAAGATAAAATGAAAAAGTGATAAAAGAGTTTTATAAATTTTGCTCCAAAAACTTAAGCGGCAGTTTACCTGTTCAGTTGTGAGTTGAGATATTGGAATGTTTTATGTGTGCTCTGAGCCATTGTCTCCGCATCGAATTCAACGGAACGTAGGATTGTATCGATATCTTGCACCATTTGTCGTAGGTCGGATGCCTCTTTTTTCAATCTGAAGGAAAGTAAGTATCAGTTCAGTTATAATATTTGATTCAAGATTGATTTAACTATGTTGATTTACTCTTTAACCGTTTCAGTAGCGTTTCGAGCCTGTTCTGTCAGAGTTCCATCTCGATTTCCAGAAGCATTAATCTTTTCCTCGAAGCTATCCAACTCCTTCTGGCTCTCAATCCTGATACGTTCGCCCATTCTATGCAAATCGCGTCTCAGGGAATCCAGCCGTTGAGGCAGATCTGAACGCATGCAAGCAGGCTGTAGAATGAAAATTAATAGCCAATTATTGTGACTCTCTGCCAATATTTGAAGAGTAGTATTATACTCTTCTGAAAGCAATGCACCCAAGCTGCACCTGAATGTCACGTGCCCATGGCACTACGAAGTTGGATCAGCTCCATCTTAAGGCTCTACGAAGCTAATACATGCAACGACTATCGAAACTGGCTAACAGTAATTTTTTTCTGTGAAAGGGAAGCCATTTAAAGATATCCAGGTCCAAAAGGTACCATACACCAAAGCAAATGAAAGCGTGAAATGAGTGGAACTTCATGCGCGTTATTTTTTGACTCTATTTGGGTTAGTCATTTCTTAAAACTGATCTCCGGTACCCAATGCATAATTTTAACAGCCGAATTCTTGTGTCTTCGGGTTTACTTTTATGGTATATTACATTGTGCTTGCGTGTTTTTCTTACAATAGATCTGGATACTGAAGATATCAGTCATGCTCAGGGTACAATTTTAATTCCATGCCCCATTTTTGCGTTCTTTGTTATAATTCGTTCTTTATCCTTGAAGGTAAACGCCTTTCCCTTCACTCACCCATTCATCCATCCATTCTATTTTGAGTTAACTGAATATAAGCGTTATTATTTTATTCTGACAGAGGATAAATCTACCGTGATGTGTTGAGAATCGAGAGAATATCCTGTTTTGAAGAAATTCTTTCTACTATACTCCACCTAAGGGTGAGAAGGGTGTAATGTGTATGGACTCAATTACACCTTAAGAAAGAAGACTCTTAAGATGTGAGACCTGATTATTCTAGATTAGCTGAAAATACCTAAAGTAAAGTCACTTATTCTTTAATCGGGAGAATGGAGGCTGAATGTCAATCAGTATGATCAGACAGAAATAGAGAACGAGGCTTTACATTCAGATTCTCCTCACCGCTAAGTTGATTAGATGATTCTTGAGCGCATTTCTACTATTACTTGATTATCCAAGATGTACTTTTAATCAAGGCTGGATCGGAAAAAGTTTCTGTTTAAGCCTATTCATGCTCAGCATTTTAATATGATTTTACGAATCGCTAGTTAAAGTATGATAGTCATAAAATTGCCGCCATCAAGGGCAGCTTATGGTCTTACTCAAATTATTTGTGTTCTACATTGAGATGGCGCAATTACAGTGATTGTATTTGAAGCAGTACCCTCATTTAGATAAAATGTATAATAGATGTACTTGACGCTTAGGAGGGGCACATTCATGAGTACGGAGGACAATGATAGACCACATAAAGAGTCCTTCAACTCTAAAATGGAGCGTCAAATTACTCAAAATCACATGCTAGCGTGTACATTCGAATTTTTTTACTATGCACAGTTAAAAACTCATGCCTACTTGACAATTAGGGCGTATGGGTTGAAGTATTTAATCATAAATCAAGATATTTGAATTCAGGAGGAAAATACCATACATTTATAAATTTTTCTTGTCTCAAAAACAAGTCCGGCCTTAAATCGACACGAATAATGTTGTTTAAGTCAAACGACTGTTGGCAAGGATTAAGGATAGCCAAAATCGCTGAAAAGATAAATGCATACAATATCTAGGTGTTAGTCTAATTATTTATTGAAGGAATGCTCGCCTGCCAGAACGAATCTGCTAGCGTCTATCAACCAGGTACTTGGAGCGCTAAGAGAAGAAATCAGTGGCCCTCAAAAGAATAGAGCTGTAGAGTGTTGCCTTGAAAAGGGCTTTAAGAAACTTTTGGAGATCTAAGAGACTGAAGAATAAAGGAAACTTTTTTCTGGGCTAGAACAATCGCGGCCACTAACACTCTACAAAGGCAGGGCTGCTGTGGCTCGAAAGCCTGCACTAAATAATCGAGGTATTGGTGTCTTTATGACAGATTGTTCCATTGCCCTGCCTTCCTATCATGATTAAGAACCATCTTCGCTAGCGCCACTTTCAAAGTAAAAGCAGAACCGAATGATATTTCAACTCTAGTTAGCAATCTTTGCAAGGACAACAATTTCAAGGTCATGAGCAATATCATAGTTAATTTTTTTGCCCATAAAAGAAACGATTGAGGATGAGCTAACCAAGTGAGGGATGGTGGTGAAAAGATATTGACACTGCATCAAGAAATGAAACGCCATCTAGTAGATTATTTTAGCGATTAGATCCACCCCAATTCTGGCCATGCCATGACCCATAGCTAGCCCATCCTGGCTTTCAAATGGGCCGAGTGGCAGCCTCCTCTTTAGTTTGTTCTGGTTAAACAACAAGCACATTGCCCCGAGCTCGTACAAGCATCCTCAAATTGGGTGATATACTTCTGTGCCTCGTTTGATTGGCACCGCATACCTTTCTCGGTGGTGACAAACCTCTACCTTACATTCCTACCACAAACTGTTTAAAATGGCTTCCTAATTAGATTAGTCCTCGAGATGACAACGTCAATCGGAAACTGGAGAGGTTTTCATAGTCTCAGACACTACTAGCAGCCTCCATTAATAACGGGATATGTTTATTTCATAAAAATTTACGGTCGATACCTGGTACAACACGTGAAATTCTAAATACCCATTAAGTTTTGTTTACCCAATTCTGAATAACAACCAGTTTCAAGACATGTGTTAATGTGCCAAAAGGGAGAGCAGCTTAAATATGCAGCACTTTCTACTACAAATGAACCATTGTCTGTACGGCGAAAAGCCAAATTCTGAAATTATCATAAACTAAGAGATCAGTATTGAAGAACTGCAGTCTTTGCCACAGGGTTAAGCTGCCAAAATTACATAGTATGTTTTTGTAACTGTGATTTCAAACCTCAACACTAACGAAACTGTCATTTTTTTGGCGCTTGTCGCATGAAAAATGAGAGACAAATGGCAAACCTTATGCAAAACAAGTTGTTCCATTTCTCTAGCGAGCTCCACCGCGCGTTTGAGAAGACCGTTGACAGTATTCTCCAACTGCTCTGCGTCACTAATAGAGGATCCAACTGAAGCGTGATTCAATCGAGAATAATTAATAGCATACCTAGACTGTTCTGTAAAGCAGCATTGTAGGCATCTTGAATAGTTTGGTTGAGTTTCTTGATCTGATCATAGAGTTGTGTAGTGCTGCCATTATCACCAGCATCTGGACCACTGCCGAAGACATCCTCCAGCTTCTTTCGAAGCTGATGGACGAGTTTCTGCACCAGGTTATAGCAGGGAGGACATGGTAAGCATCCCGCACTGAGGTCGTATCGATTCTCCTAGGAAGAAAATCCCATTTCGATGTAAATACTTCGATTTTACCCATACATCTTCATACCATATCGTACAAGGGATCTGTACCCTAGGTGTCATAAAAAGCAATAATTGAAAAGTACATTAATGAAAAAGTAGAAATGTGACTTTCCTAGAGTGTCGATTGCTCAGGAAAGAATCCCTTCACATACTTGGTTATAGTTGACTGTAAATTGCAAAAAAACACAGAGCTAATCACAATTTTACTTACGTGACAATTTTTCCTTTGGATCCCTCTTTGCGATCTGCATACGTTCTATTCATTTGCTAGCTCATTCTATGGTAGTGGCTGGGTTAAATACAAAGGGACCAGTAATTTATGCCTTGTATAAGTGAGGGACAGTCACTCGATCAGTCTTTAGGATAATCAATGATCTACCCAACGATCGGATCTGACGCTGTCATAGTGCCTTAGAAATTGCCATCGTTTCAACGGTGTACTTAGTTTCATATGGACTACAATTTGTCAACATTTAAAAAAAGCAACAACCGTCAGCTTTTGCCCTAAGTGAGAGAGAACGAAGCCGTACTTCGGAAGTAATTTCTCGAGAGCCACTTTGGTCCCAATGACTCAGTCAGTCTGAATACGCCACGTCCTATAATTGCAATAGCATGCCTTGGCTTTCCCATAAATGTGGGCATTGTTTAACTTCTCGATGGCTCACTCGCTACAGCAACCTTCTTTTCCGCAAATGAACTTGAGAAAATTCTGACCATTAGGACGTTTTTGGCAGAGTTGGCCTCGATTCAGATTTTTACGCTTGCTGAAGATTTAGCAAGAACAGCCAGTGCTTATGATTAGAGTAAACGGAATTTTCAGGAAAATTCAAGTTTTGGCATTAAATAAATGGTTTTTGATGAGGAGGGCTCGATATTCAGGTTTGCGGTTTTGATCTCATGGAAGAGAAGTAGGCGAGAGTTTAACCTCAAATTAAAATAGGCTGTGCTACCTAGCACTTACCGTTTTCAATGAAAGGGAGCGGTCAACCCGGAAAATAGATGTTGGCCAATATTCCCTACAAAATTTTTATCTCATAGTGACTGAATAGGATGTCAAATAGTTCATTACTGGATTGATTTCTCTCAAGTCTTCGCATGTTACAAATTCTAAAAGCAGGTCCCAAGTCTTGAGCTTTACGTGCTCTGTATCGCCAGTATGTAAAATTCCGTCAATATTTGACCAGTCCAGGATTTGCTAGAAAAGACCTTAACATTTAAACTAATAATAGAACAAGTTCTGGTGACCTATTCGATGAGGTAATGGAAATACCAGTTTTGGTTAGCTTGTGTCTTCTCGAATCTCCTTTTCGGTGCTCTTTTCTTAATACGCTGGCCGATCATAAGTTTCTATTCTTCCAGAAAAACGAATTAAGTCGTCTTTGCACACTGCACCAAAGTTATCGCCTAACATTCGAGACCCTCTGATTGCAAAACTCCCATTTGGCCTTACCTTTAGATGAACCTAGTTGAAGATGGGAATTGTGAAACCGAATGAAACAGACACCAATGGCTTACCTCGCATTGATCACACTTCTTTCCCATTGCAAAGGCGCGACATGGGCACTGCCCATTAGGGTTGCATTGGCGATTATTCGATCCGTATGGATGGCATTTGCAATCCTGACATCCAATACCTGTTGTCATATTAAAGTAACCCGGTTGGCACTCATCACAAGTTCGACCCATTGTAAAGGGCAGGCAATGACAGTTTCCATTATACGAGTCGCAGGTCTCGAACTTGGAACCTCGAGGACTGCAATCGCATGCTTTGCAACCCTGAAAGAAGTAGAGAAAAAGCTGGTAGAAAAGGCAGCATTTTAATTCCTAATACATCTGGCAGAACAAAACTGCCACCACTTCGCAGTACCTCGTCACGATCACACGCATTTCTAGAGATTAACAGTTGACAGTGCTTTTCAGCTGCTTGTACTAGGAGATCAATTCTTACTGGCCCTTTAGCTGAAGACTTGGTCATGAATCTCTCCTCAACTAAGTGTCAGTGACATAAATAATCTTCTCCAGAGGCGATTATTCATTACATCACCTCTATCCAAGAGTTAACATAGTAAACGATTCCAGTGGCGTCTGTTCAGATACCTGGAACTATAGCTACTACAGGAGTTCAGCATCAGAACAAGAAATTTCATTCCATAAGTAAGCTTGCGCGCTTACAAGAGCATGGATCGAGAATACTACGATGGCATAGCGGTAGCGAAAATAGTTATAATTGGTAGGGCCTGAGGCTGCCAGTGGAATGGCCATTGGCCCAGATTTTCGAAATCCCAGAAATCACCCAAGCGGACTGCTTCAACTTCTCTTCCCCATCATCCTCTTCTCGCCCTCACCGCCCCATCCTCTACCCCGCCTCGCTCACTCTCTCCCGCCTTGATCCCTCCTCGCCTCTTTTTCTCTCTTGCTGCACGGCCGCCTTCGCAGACACCTAACTTTGAATGAGGCCATCACAAAAACATGATAGTTTGCTATTAGAGATATGAAAGTTTTAGGAATTAAAATTGCTGCTATGACTTTGTAAGCACTAACGATGAGGGAAATTTCACATTAAAGTCCTTCAAAAGACGGGTGTCATCGGTCACACCAAGAAATTACAATCAAATTCTGTCGCTGTTTCAGGGCAAATTCTTCGATTGCTTCACAAAATGGATTACATTATTTACTCTAAGCACTAACCTATAGATGCCTGTGCAGTGATATAAATCCACTTTGGAAAAAAGCGGTAGGTTTGAAAAACTCATTAAAACGTGGCTTTGGTGCTTTGGATCAATAACAGTCCTATATCAACAAATAAAATGCAAGAGGGTATCAGTCCAACAAACCATCCTTATTAAAATTATCATGCGACGCCAAAAAATTTATTTCTCAAACCACACTTGGTCAGCTGAAGAGCCATTCACTAGGTGCTTTTACGGGTTTAGACGACACAGGATCAGTGAACTGAGCGGTGAATTCCATGTGAACAAGACACCACAGTTTTGTTTATTTATCAGTAAATCACTAATATTGCTCTGCTTTACTTTTAATCAGTGAAGAAGAAATTTATCTAAAACTCTGGTGGTCAAACCTACTCTCAATCTCCTCGTAGTGACCACCGGTAACCCCAGGAGCAACTCTGGGAGCTAGTGAGAGGGGCGGCCGGATAGGACTAATCAGGATAGGACCAATCACACACCGGACGTGTAAAATTAGATTATGTCAGCAGAAGTACAAATTTGTACAGCCCCGTAAACGAGGCACGACGGAAATACCTAGATTCATGGTCGCAAACTGGACTATGGCAAGCGCTTACATGTAGAAATGGATGAAATCTCCACCAGAAAGCTTAAAAGACTTCTGGAAGAGGTATGGAGATTGTCTGCCTTCAACAATGTCGAGGGCGGACGAGGTGCCACTACGAAGTTGAATTGCTACCTGTACTATGAAACCACGTCAGAGAAGCGGCCAGTGAACCGAAGACGTCGATGACCGCTTTTACTGTGTTCGGTGTTAACTGTTGTATGCTATCTGTTGTAAAAAGTATATGTGCTTCTGTTGTACCCCCAATAAGTCCTTGGGACTTGTACTAATGGGTAGGGATAAAATAAATAAATATAAAACCCTGCTTATTGGACCAATTAACATCAGCGATCAAATCTCTTCAAAAGTAGACACTTGCAGGTATACAAAGGTAATTAATCAATTACATTTATGTAGACAATCAATTTACGAAGAAGCATTACATTTTTGGAGTGCGATCTTTTCCAATTTCTTCCGAGAATGTCAGGAGGCGGAAATTCCACAACTGTTTGACTACGTTGTTACACTAAAGTATACTTCCGCATCAAAGGGTTTTCTGATGCTAAAACTGTCTGCCCCACTTAGAAGCTAAGGGTGTACAAGAAAAGGTCACAGAATAAGGAGCTTCAGTGCAATAAGACGCGTCATTCTTTTTAAATAAATGCCCGCCAAGTGCCTGACTGTTCTAATCTCAAACACTCACGTCTCGACTGAAATTCTATTGGCTTATTTTTGTGAACAGGTCAAGTCTGGTAAAGTCAACATGAGGGTTGTTTGGAAAGGGCTAGGGTTTTTACAGCAAACTTGATTTTAGGGTTTTCAAATCAGGTGGACGTTCATCTTAGTTAAATTTTGTGCTAACTACTTAGGAGGTGAAATTAGGTACCAGAAACCCTTGCGTAAGTATAGAGTTCTCTTTCAAGAATTGGCCTGAGGGTTTGAAAAAGAGAACTTCTAAACGGGGATAAAAGATTACTCCCAATGGAAAATCATAGGGCAACATTTATAAGGAACGATTGCTCTTGACCATATTTAGTAATGAAATGGACTACCAAGCCTCAAGTTTCGTAGTAGGGGAATTTAAGAATCACATAAGGTATATTAAATCCATTTTCTAATATGAGATGGGGAGTATAGATAAACCGAAAGATTTGGTTCCGTATTCTTTATAGATTAAACTTGCTTAAAGGTTCAGTTACTTAAGCCAAACGTTAACCCATCCGTTGGGAGGGCGGAAATATACACACTTCGCAATTATTAGGACTCAAGTATTCATTGCCTCTAAATGCTTTCCGATTCATTGGCGAAGCCTTGATACGTTACACGAGCAGATGAAGAACTTGAATTTAAAAGAAATCGCACTGCTACCAATAGCACTAATACAGCCTTTATTTCAGCGTGTTGGTGAAGGCTCTGGATAGAAGATTGGTATGTCCTAACACTTTTGATCTCTTCAAATTCAGATAAATTGAACGATCATAAAGACGGACATTGGGGGGATGCGGTCTGGGCTCTTTCTCCTACTTTTTCATCTTATTCATTCTGAGAGTCGCTTTAAGACTACTTCTGTTTGAGACGGAATCAGTACGGTTTCTGTTAATGTCCCTAGTCTATCCGGCAAAGACCAGACCCATAAAATGACGACAGGAATAGATACTGGTTGACATTGTCTGAGGTTGATATGCCGTAAATTAACGAAAAACAGCCGTATTTCGTTCGAGACCTTGCATTAACTACCCTAAAACTTTTTAGACATGAAATTTCTAATGAGCGATTTTTAAGTGCATCCTTCCATTTGGCTTACTAGGTGAGTCTTAACTTCAAATAACCTCGGCCAAATCTAGGAAAAATGCATTGTAGGAAAAAATGCATTTTTAATGAAAATTAAGCTCCATAATGTAATAAGATACCTTTACCCAACAAGGTGCTATTCCACTTGCGGAGTCGAGCTTAGACGAGCTCATATTGCCAAGTAATGATTCCATTTACAGCCATATATTGGAGTGGACTACTGAAAACTAAGGAATCGTCGTTATCAGAAATCTACCAAATCTTCCACCAGTTTGTTTTATATAGATGTTATGGTGGTAAAGTATTTCGTCAGTAAGCTTTGGACAGCCTTAACTTACTAAAGTAAAGCTAGGCTAACAGCTTTTGAGGTACGTCTAAGTCTAAAATATAGATTGATGGGCTAATCGACTGGATCGAAACCGAAAAGGAGATGTCTCAAGGCGATTATTCGCGGTGAAGAACACAGTCCAGAGAAGGCGATTCAGAAACAAAGATGGAGACCGCTGAAAAAGATCGCTGGGCTCTAAATATCAAATCCTTCATTGTAAAGGGGATAATTTTGCCAATCAGGGGATACTCATTTTTAAGACTTAAGTTCTTATTTCGGGGTCTTTGAATGGGAAAATCACTAGTAAGTTGGTTTATACAGCCTGTTCCAACATATCCATATGGTTAACCTGTTGATTTAGATCTAATTCAATGTGCTTAACGACATTCAAATCTCTACAATGACAGCACCTAATCAAAGTTGTCAAAACCACTGCAGAACAGGACTATAATGATAAAGTGAGGATTTTCTTTTTACTGAATCTCACGGCGTCACCCGTTAGTATTGGCCAAATAGAATCATCGTGAATCTTTTAGATTCTTAACATGCCTTACAGGAGACTCCACGAGAAAGTGATTAACGACAAAAAGCCAACTGATATATCGCACCAGTGATATTGGCAGTTTTGTACATCTTCTCCTCAATTCAGCCGGCCTAACTTTAAAACTCACACTAAAAAATTGAAGCCAATGATAATATGGGTAGCAGTTCGTTCGATTTTAAGTCGGACTACATAATAAAGCATTCATTTGTGCTTAATTTTATATGCAAATTAGAACTGTTGAGAACCGAGCCGTTGTCACTAAAGCGATGACCTCCCAGCATGCAGAAAGTAGAATAGTCATTTGAGTTAATATACAAAAGCAACTATTATCTTACGCATAGCATTTCAACTACATCATAAACTTTCAGAAAGTGTGAACCGAAACTCTGGCCATGGCATCGAACTGGCCAACTACTCCTGTTAATATAGTTAGCACCAACAGAATCCAAATCGAAAGAAGCAATTGACGTGTACATTGCGAAAATGAGTTCCAAATGAAATACAACATTTCAAGTGAATAATCACCCTTCCAATTCTCCTGGCAATTTGGACTATTGCTATCTCGGTGACTAGTCAAGGACAGGTTAACTGCGAAATGCCAAACAGTTTTTGGAGCCTCCATCTAGATTGCTCATTTTTTGACTGAGTTTATTACTTTTACAAACTCATACGCTGTGTTTGCTAACCAGAATACTGCAAGAGAGCATATGAAATACACTGACCTTTCCAGACTCTAATCCATAGAAGCCATCTCGACATCGATCGCAACGAAGTCCAGTGACACCGGCTTTGCAAGGGCATTGACCAGTCTCTTCGTCGCACACACCCAGTTCTCCAACGCCACCTGACATGGCCTGGGTACCCAGAGGGTCACAATAACAGGGTTGACAACCTCGGGCGTATGTCATCACTTCCGATTCACTGCCACTTCCTCCTTCCTTGTAGTTGCTATTGCCCACGCCTTCAATGTCAGCTTTCTTCACATTGCGTCGGTAGCCTGGAAGACACTTTTCACAGCGATCTCCAGCAGTTCCAAACAGGCACTTCTTACAAACACCGGTTTTGCTAGAGAGGGTAGGGGAGGATTTGAAATCAAAAGGACGTGAGGAGGGTTGACTGAAATATAGCCGTTTCAAAATATTGAATCCCCTCTAATAATGGTGGTTTGTTTCGTTTATTCCTTTAGACCGACATGCTACCCCTACCCCACTGATTGACGCTTGGCTCCACTTGGCTGATGGAAGGAATGGATGACACCTCTCATTCATCTACTTATTCAGTTAGGAGATTTGTGGTTTTTGAAGCAACCTCCTACTTCACATTCGAACGGGTTCGGACTGTGACAATTTTTCAGATGTGGCTAATGCAGGCTACTTCAAGTTGGAAACATGAGTCCAGAATCTTCCACCCAGAGACATTCTTCTATGAGTACAAATAGCTGATGCACTCTAAACCTACGATTGCTCAACTTTGTGGTTAAGCCCCATTTTCATGGAGCTGGACATTTTGGCACCAGACTAACAAATTTTCTAAGGCTTTGCTGTTCTGGCAATTGGAGTGTAAGGGAAGTCGCAAGGTATTCGCTTATGAGTGTTTATTTCAGAATTTACTCACTGTTTCAAGTATGTTCAGCTTGAAAATTCCTAAATGATTTATTTAGCCCGACCCAGGATAAATTATCTAACTCATGCATTAAATTACTATTGCAGTTTGTGCAAATTAAACAGTTTGTTCAGCTTTTTTGGAGGCAAATTCAAAAATGACTGCGACTCACGGATCGCAGTTTCCAGCGGCCCTCAGATCCGTATTATTTGAGCAGTCACAAGGTTGACAGTGGATTCCACTCATTGGATCACCAAAAAAGTTTTCCGCACAACGCTCACATCGGTCACCTATGGGAGTAAAAAAAATAAAAAAATGCACTCTTTGGGCTACATGTTGCTGATATCTGTTGACAAAGTACAGTTCCATAAAGTTTTTTTACTAAATGGGACAAGTCGACAAAGTATTAAGGACTTCGATAGCTAGATGCATTCCATTCACTGTTCCGAACTGGCAGAAATCGGACAAAGTTGAGGTTTAGCGATAAATTTGCAGATATAATTGCTGACTACAAGGTTGAGCCATGGAGTTATTGAAAGCGTCGCACTCTATTCGTCAACAACACTATCAGTAGTGTCATCGATCCCCGTCACGAAACGGACCTGGCGCAACTGACCGGGAGGAAGTGTCCATGAAAGGTTTATATCGTGATAGAACCGAGCGATTTGAAGAGCATCTCCAGGTGGTTGCAACAGCAAAGTTGCCCGATCTTCCCCTCCGCATCATATCAAGAGCTGTATTTAAATTATTTCTAGAACGACTAGGTATATACCATAGAATGAACCAAATCATCAAGGAACTTTGCTGCCTAATAACAAATGAGGACGCATCTACGAAATAGCCTTCATAAGTTCAGCGGCAAAAATCTCCTCAAATTTTTATTGAAAAAAAAAACACTGATGAGGCCATCTTTATGAAACCGATTTAAGAAACGAATAGGGGTTATCTCACCTTTTCAAAAGGCAAACTTCTGTATTAATGTTAAGTTCCTCAATAAACCCAAACGTCTCATTGCCCATTCAGGGCAATAATAAAGAAACCTTTGCATCTACAAAAACAAACTAATGTTCGCATGGTAAAAAATCCACCTCTAGGTCCAGCCAAGTATGTTCAACAAAGGAGACTCAAGCAATGTCTTCCGCTTGCTTGAAAAGTAATGAAAAGTGACCGACAACTTGAGTGGTTGGTATGTGCCGGATCAGCCAACGAAATTTCATTCGAAAAAAAGATTAATTTGGGAGTTGCGACCAACTATAGGTGCATCGTACTGATGTGTTTTGACTTACTCAACAAAAAATGCCCTGATCGGCTCTAAATTCAATGAATTCTGGGCAATCATTGATAACACAATGGCTACCACTTAGATCCCAAGGCTTCTTGGCTCGTCAATAGGAGATTAACTTAGACGTTTGGATGAGAAATTGACTTGCAATAGCCACAAGTGGCATGAAAATAAGATTGAATTTAATCTGTCGCGGATTAAACTGTGCCGTACTGTCTTTCGCATTATTAGCGGGATAAACTAACACCATGAAGAGGACGAATATTAAGAAGTGCTTTTGTGTTGATTCATTCCTTCAATGGGAGTATGGAGCTCAGAGAGATAATAAGCTATTTTAGAAATATAAGTAAAGTGAGGTAGATTATCAATAAAGACACTTCTTGAATTCTCCCGCCACTGCTCAGTTTTAACTTGCCCTGTTGGTAGATTATAGGTATAAATTATTCAATCACTAAATTCGAAATTGACTGACTGAGCATCTGAATGGAAAGAATGGTCAAAAAATTTGTCCCCTAAAAAAGAATCATAAAAACGGATCGGGTAAGTCCAAGTCGAGGGCAGGCTTCTCCGGGTGGAAAATCCTGGGACAATGCAACTAACAAGAAAGGGCTCATATCGTCCTAATTTAAGAGGTCAGTACAAGAGATATTATTTGCTATAACTTTTCGTTAGAGTGGGGAAAATGAGCAAATATGAGAGACAACTATCAACGAAATCATCCGTGTGTCAAGCGGAAGACAGCCTCAAGGCCAAAAGACAGTTAAACTGTCGTCTTCAAGATTGTCAAACTGGGATTTGGGTGATAGCCAGAGAAAAAATGTCTAAAAAGAAAAGCTAAGTGAATGACAACAATTTAGGGTGATACAGTAATCTGCCTTATTTCGATCTGATTAATGGAGGTATCTGGATTGGCCATTAGGATTTGTCCTGCTATTAGCATAAGGATATTCAAATTTTTCTAATCATGACTGGGATGGATGGATGGATGAATGAATGAATATTGAGAATCAACAACACCAACCACATCTGAAAGCAAAAACAAAAAAAAAACACCTCCGAAGGCCCAAATACACAAACATCTGCAGGATTTAGATACATGCTTAGTCAGAAGAAAAGCAGCTATATTTGGTCTGGTAAAAATCTTGATAAAGATGCATTTCCCATCTCAGCAAAAGGCTTCTTAATTTGTCAACAGTTCCAGGCACGGCCTAAACGCAGCATTATTGTGTGATATTAAACTGAAAATAACTCTGCCAAGTGTGGAAATAAGGTGCTCTAAAAGAAATAAAAACAAGGTCAGGTTATTCAAATAACCAATATTACAGGCTCCATATCCTCTCTACAAGCAGTGGACCAGATGAGGCACCTTGCCACGCAAGCACGAGCGGCACTCCTCCATTAAGAATGTATATGAAAATAGGGAATTTTACAAGAGGGCTACAAATAAAGAAGAATGCAGACGGTTTCCCAGAAAGGATTAATCGAAGAAGGTGGTCGCACTCTCCTACATCAGACGATAGCAAATCTGGCGAGAAGTGAAACAGTTGCGATGGATGATTGCTTGTAGTCCTCTATCCCCGCAGCGAAAGGTACTAAGATTCAGCTAGAGCTAATCGACGTTATACACGCAGATCAACTTCTGCTTGTCAACTTGGAGTGATAGAATCCCAGTCATTATCTCAGAAGCCTCAACAACGTGGTGTCGTCCAACTTCGAAACAGCCAACATCGGGCCAATAGCGATGTGACGATATTTCCATTTGAACGTGAGCTACAGTGTTTGATCAAACATCCTTGCACAACCGCATTAATATTTTAGAAATAGAATATTAGAAAGCAGTAGAAAGAGATTTTCTTAATTATTTTGAACCATAATAGAACTAAGAGAGAGCATGAAACAGGGCTTTGTGTATTTCAGCCGAAGCACTATATTTAACTTGTATATAATATGGTAAATATACCTTCAGATCACGGGATTAGAACTATTTGCTCAAGAGATAGGGAAGAAAAAGTATGGGGATCTGAAGTCTTTAAAGACGGGCTTACTTATGGGCTCCCAGTTTGTCTAGCAACCAGGCGCAGAATGTGAGAGGGATGTTAATCATAGGTTTTTAGAAGATATTTTGGCGTTTTGAAATGAAGTGATAGATGTAAGTACCAACAACTTTTAAACTTCCTGGTTAGGAATTAACTTCGGCATGGAGAGGAAAAAAATTATTTAACTGGTTAATAAATATTCAGTAGTGGTAGCGGAGTATTCAACCACTGAACACAATCTTTGTTAGACCAAAGGATGCACGTAATTGGGCTAATAGCGAGACGAGTCTTGAATCCTATCTGAAGAGTAAAACTATGAGTTGAGGTAAGTTTGAAGCACATAAGAACCCAAATAAATTGCTGGTTCTAGTCAATTTATATCTCGTGGATTGATATTCTGTTCCAGAAAAATACTTCAGGGTTTGTCAACCCGTAATAATAATAATTACAACCTTATCCAGGCCTCCATTGAAAGAAAGTCCTTTTCGGTGCTTATCAAGGGACGAGTAAAAGTTCAACAGAGACATTAACTGAGGATTTCCCAGGCGGTTATCCCTTTGTAGATCATTCCAACCATTAGGAGCACGTGGGTTAGCTTCGAACGCTTTGCTGCCTGATGACACAAACGTGCACACGATGAGATTAACTTGGTTCACTTTCGCAACAAGCCCTGCACAGCTTGATTCTGGACACATTAAGCCCCTACTGCGTTGATATTTTGGCAGCAGCTACTACGAACTGAGGACGTTCAATTTATCAGAGGAATCAGGTTGAGCAGAGATTTTCAGCGCTTAGGCTTGGCACTTAGTCAGTCCCCACCTATGCCATTCAAACGGACTGGGAGTAAATCCTGATGTTGTTTTCTTATTTTGCAAACCAATTTTAGACTGCTAGTATTCACGTTTCCTTTGAATGTATAATGAGTTGGAGCATTAAAATAGAACTTTTATAGACTATCTCTAAATCTAAATCAGAAAATCTAAAAATCAGTTTTTAACCCAATAGAACAAGATTGGCACTAGAAGTAATTACATCCAAACATCCAGTTAAGTAGGTGAAATAAAGCTTGAACCTCCAAGGAGAAACAAGAATGATATACTATGCTTAACAACGCTTAAATAGATGAAGAATGTTTGAATTTGGCCCATGTAGACTGTACCTCAAAAGTGCGCAGTGATCACGCCATCTAAAAAAACTACGTTACTGTTGTCGTCTGCAGCCCCGAATCCAACTTTAAAGTTTCTCACCAAAGCGATTGTTAGGAGGGAGGCAGAGGGATATGTCAGTGAGATTTATGTATAAGAGTTATAAAAAGAAGGGTTCCAAATTCAAGAGCCTGAAAGAATGATGAAAAGAAGCTGCACAGGCCAATTGTATTTTGTTTTTCTCTCCGAATGTAGCTTTCGTTTGATAAACAGTCGACCAGCTTCCGTTGTGCTTATTTAAATATCCGCCATAGTTTTAGGACGGCGTGGATTTTTCAGCCAAAAAATTATCTTGCCCGCCTGTGGCGGAAAGAAAATCATTGAGAGTTTAGAATAGACTTTAATCCCTTTTGAAAAACGTTGCTGATGCACAGTCTGCCATGGAATTCACATAGACACACCAAATTCATTCGACAATCAATTACATTTTTACCAAAATCTCACCTCTTCCATTGAAAAAGCCCTTAATTAACCAATTCATTTATTTATGATATTAAAACAATCGAGTCAAGGAAAACTGAGCTCACTATTTTCAACCTACGCAATGGACAAATTATATAACTAATTAAATCTATAGCAAAACAACTGCAGATTTTAATGTAAAAAAAGCTATTTATTGCTGAAAATTAAAGTTGATATTGACGTTCATTTCGATTAAAGACACATGACAAAATAGGAAAGTTAAATTTTAAGTGCTTGCGATTTTTTTAGAGACCATGCAAACACCTAGTAAATCAATAGGAACTCAAATCGCCGTATGCTACTCAAATGCTATGTAAGTAGGCTGTGTGTTCCTCCTAAACTCTGGCGGATTTGGATAAAAAAGCAGTAGAAAACGCAAAGTTAAGTCATAACTTAGCAAATAAAACGTGGTAATTCAAAGAAATATCATCTTCAAATAAGAAAGCCGCCTTACCAGTTCTATTATTCGGGCAGTCTACGCAGACAACAATATGTTTGTCCAAAGGGAGGAGTGTTTCTACGCACTTAGCCCCCGTTGGACACGGACAAGGTTGGCAGGCCATTTTGCTTCCGAGTGGAGCAAGAGCGTTACCGTAGTAACCATCAGCACAACGATCGCAGAAGAGACCACCCGTATTGTGCTGACATTCACATTTACCTGACGGATGATACCAACGTGATGAGGTTTAGTCTACTTAAACAATTTAAGTGAAAATGAATGCATGGACTAACCAGTTTCAGGATCGCAGATATCAGAGTTGTTATTACAGGTACATGGAATACATATTGACGTAGACGATGCACCGATGGGTTCACGTCGGTAACCCCTAATACATTGTTCACAGCTGGCACCACTATAGCCCTGTGGACATTGACAGATTTCTTTCCGAAGTTCCTTCTGAGGATCTCTCCATACTAAATAAAATGCATTTCACGCTAGGTATGCGGTTTTAGAAAATATGTTGAATGCTTTGAATCTCGATAGACATACATCCACTGATGCAGAACGGACAGTCATTGGGTTTTTCTCGGCAGAGACAATCGAGTTCACCCTGATCGTTTTGCGTACATCCAATGTCCAGTGTCTTCTTATCTGAAAATGAAATTCATATTTAATATATATTATCAAATATGAAATTATTCACATGAGTAGATTATCTGATTTAATCCTGAAAAATTAGATGTTACCAACAGGTCGATCGAATGCGAAGAACTCCGAATACCGGGACAAGATCAACTATCCCCTTAACATCCCATTTGCCCTATAAGACTAGCATGATCTTATGGAGTGCTTCTTCAATTAGCCAGAAAAGAAGCGTGTGAATTTCAGCGATTTTCTAATTAATGGACAATGACTCTATAGCGTGTCCAAATCATCATTGTCTGTTGTGATTTAACACCACAGGCAGTTGTTCATTTTGATTAATTTTTTGATGTCTCTGCACATACCCCGAGGATTAACTCAGTGTAATCATCCCTGTCTTTACTTATTTGTTTGTTACCACTGCATCGCATTTATAAGGCTAGTACCGACAATACAACTGCTAGGAATGCAATTCTCTGAAGCAAAACGACCCAACTCTGGGTAGAGCAACGTCCAAGTCAGATCTCTGATTAAATATGCTGGTATTTGGGGATGTGATCTATCGAAAACCATAGAAATCTAATCAGAAAGCTCTATACCATCTAAGAATTTACCTAGAATCTCCTTATCTGATAATCAGTGTTTGCGCATGGAAGTAATCAGTCTTTGAAGCAATGGGATATCATACTGACCTTGCCTAAAGCAGACAGAACACGGAGACGTTCCATTTGGACAGCTGAAAATAACCTTTTCCTCTTCCTCAAGTGACTTTAGTGCACTCTCCGCCACTGAAAAACGAAGGAGGTATGCATTGACAGACAAAACATTTGTTAAATCATTCGCACAAACACTGGTTTACTTGGCACAATCTGCCCACCAACTTTTTGCCCAAGCGTACATTCAGATGAATGACCACTACAGAAGCACTGCTTGCATCCAAGAGGATCGTTGTCCATCATTCCGAATGTGCCTGGCTTGCATCTTGAAGGGAAGAAACGGGTTGAAAGTGAAGTTTTGTTGAATTAAAAACATTTTACTTAAATGAAATTGAGTAGCATACCTATCACAAGTTCTTCCGATGACATTTGCCTTGCAGGTACAGTCACCCGTGTGGGGATCACACTGAGCTAAATTGTCCAAACTTCCACCGGGGTTACAGTTACAGGCCCTAAAAAGCGATATAAAAATAATAAACTTTCCCAGCCTTGGAATAATCTAATCTGGTCACTCAAGTTAAAAGACACTTTTTTCTGGCCAAGTGCAATTAATTACAATGGCTTCTTGATAGTAATTATCATTTAAAATGTATGAGAATATTCCGGATCCCATTCCGTCTTGGCATTTCCCCTTTTTCAAGAATTGAGTTTATGGTTAATCCATTAGTCGGTTCTATTTTCCAGTTATTCGCCTTTCTTTGACCCATTGATTTCTCGTACTCATTCTCTATGGTTACCTTTAATTGATTGAAAGGTTCGTTGAATGTGAAGCAACCCTCCAATTGGTAAAGGAAACTGGCATTTTTTCGACGGTGCTCAGTCATTCTTTCCACCGTTAAAAAGGCATCTTTAAGGCATTTAAAAACCAAATTTAGAATGTGTAACTTATTTTCTGAAAACGAGAAAAGTCCCCCACTTTCTTCTAATGAACCCCAGTTGTTGGGCTTTATCTGTCTAATTCAGTTCTTAATATGCACACGACGAACAGCACAATGCTCATGATATAGTCGTATACCCTTTTTTATGTATATATTTTTTTGAAACTGGCTATTGTTTGTTAAACGTTATCCTCAATACTCTCAATAATGAGCCAGAGATCAGTGCTATTTCGGAAGCATTATTTAGCATAAGCTAGGTAAATCTAACAGTGATAAACTGGTAACTACACTCACTGGCAACCACTAGAGGTGAAAGAATGATGATCTGGAAGACACCGATCGCAGCGCTTGCCACCGACGCCCGGTTTGCACTTACACTGCCCTTCAGCTGAGCACTTATTTTCGCCGCCCTCAATGGTTCCAATGGGGTCACAGCCACAGGGCAGACAGATAGAAGGCTGGTGAGAATCAGGATAGTGACCCGGTAGACAGGTTTCACAATGCTTGCCCATTGTGTTATTGCCACAACCGATGCAAATACCTCCTGAGCCCGTTGTCCGATATTCATTTTCATCAAACTCGCAGTGGTTGGAGTTTCCGTTGCATTCACAGGCTTAAAAAGACAACTGAGTTAATATTTATTTTCCAACTTACTGGTTCGTTCGAGCAAGCGATTTAAGAAACCTAGTAGCTATTTATTTCAAGGAGTGACATCTTCAGCGTTGTGTTATACAACCACAGGAGCCTTAGCTTAGCACTTTTCTAACTTAATTGTTAAAGATTACGATTTTTCAACTAAACATACTTGTTTTCTGAAAGTGCCTTATTGTTTTTATAATAAATATTTCAAATCAAGTTTCATCTGACATAGTAAATCAGTGTATTATAATATCCAGGGATCTTTTTTCTGTACTTTTTAATTTTTTTAAAAATAAAATCGGATACTTAATAATTTTAACGTAGATGGAAATAATTTGAGAATTACCTTTACAAGCATGAGCGTTATCAGGAGTGGCCGCTTGCCATGGAGCATCCATATAACCGGACGCACATCGTTCACAATTATCACCAGCAGTATGATGGGCAGGATCACAGACGCACACTAATTTTGGGTTCGGTCCATAGCTTCCAACTGGACGACAGTCGTTGCCATGACCATTACACATGCATCTGATAGGAATATCGAAATGTGTTCAGTTGTCTCAATCGATAAATTCAAATCTTGGCTCAAAGTTTATGAAGCTACAATAAGTTTGCCAATAATTTCTCAAATATCTAAATGCAGTACAACTTGCAACGTTCATTTATTTTTTATTATACATACATACACACATACATACATATAATACGTTGCATGGCGATACAGCATTAACTGGTACAAGTTATCTCATTTCAATACGTCTCGATTTCATAGCAGCGTTTCTCCTCATTCATGCGGAAGCTACAGTATTAACATACAACAATCGATTGGAGTGACCAGCTGAACTGATTGGGCGCTGGTAGGCATAATGACCACCTCTTTGGATACCAGTAGTCACTAGCATGGATGTGTACCCAGGGGTTTCGAACTTGTATTGCTGATATGCTGACTATACTATCACCTACCCAAGTTAAAATTTTGGAAGTTTTCAACCCTTGTAGTAAGTGCTTGATACATATGCTGTAATTTAATTTTTTTTTTTTTTGGGGTTCATAAAGTCGATTTGACTTTAAGATAGCTAAACCAGTGAAGTAGGCTGATGATCCTGGCTC
Organism: Moniezia expansa; assembly: GCA_019097775.1. Taxonomy (NCBI): domain Eukaryota; kingdom Metazoa; phylum Platyhelminthes; class Cestoda; order Cyclophyllidea; family Anoplocephalidae; genus Moniezia; species Moniezia expansa. Next base: position 2,997,882 of record JADFDV010000097.1, read on the forward strand.
TTTGTGATATCACCTCCTCCGATGAGCAAAGATGATGATCATGGCTTTGTGTCAATTATACCCGTTAACTCGTTAACCTTATCTTATTCATGCATTATACTTTCACAATAAATTGGCAGAAAAGATATATGATCTAGATGAGAAAATCTAATATTCACCTGTTCAATTATACAGACCAATGTACAAACAAGGAAATGAGCGCTTACCGTCCACCAACAGTAAACTTCCGAATAGCAAAGTAATAGGTCAGAAGTGTGTCACGTTCAGCATTAGCTTCATCACCAAAGGTATGCATCTTGTGCAGTTCAACTTTAATCTGGGTGGCGGTACTCCATTCCTGAACGAAGGAAAATACCCTTATTCTGATAATCCCTTTTGGAGCCTCCTGTCATTATTTATAAATCTTACCTGAAGAGCAGGTGTATGGAAAAAGTCGTCAGCACCAGGGCGCCCGTTGATGACTGAGAAGATTACCTCGCCGTCATAGAGAGGCTGCAAAGTTGAGTATTCCTCACGGCAGATGGCCTCGTCAGGTCGGGTAAAGATCGGCATCGGTTCGTAGTTCATGTTGAAGTAAGTCAGACAGTTACTCGAGAAGTAGGCCCAAGGTGTCCAAGGTGACGAATCGTCTGTCTTCTTATAGATCACCATCGCGTGAGGTCTGGGAGATTTGAACTGCAGGTAAACGTAGTTGACGTAGAATTTTGTACCTTCAGAAGTGACCGTCAGAATTTATTAAGTAAATTCATTAATAGCATGTTTCATAGACAAACTATAAAACTAGCGCTGTTTTGGTCATTGCAGCCCATAAATTAATCACATTTGATCCAATGCATCGAGATGGTAGCTAGAATCCTAAAGTAAAAAGATAATATTTGAATTTTCAAGCACCCAAGGAGCTCTTTTGTAATGACAACCATAAAAGGATGAAGCGTGGCCACCCTTATCTAGCGATTGTGAATAGATTGTTAGTACCCGGTCTCAAAATTAGAGCTCTATAGCATTTTATGTAAAAAAAAAACAAATAAAACACAAAACAGCCTTGAACCACAAACGCTACCTTCATCTCAGAAGTGAATCTAATAAAATTTAACTTAAAGGGATTTTACATCAAAACGATGCGCTGGTTCTAGCTAGCAGTAAAGTAGCATTTTCTAATAAAATGGAAGTATGTTTAATCCTTTAATCTGAACCTTGTCAGAAAAATCATACAAAAGAATGCTCTTCGACGTTTTCTTCTCGGAACGATATTTTACTGTTATTTCCTTAATCGTCAACTAACTTTGTTCTTCTGGTTGAATGAACGGATTGCATTCGTTTAAATATCTTCGTGACCAGCTCAGGCTTTTCAAATCCTTGGAGCCACCTTCCGCTTAGCATGCTTAGAGGTTTACACTTTGGAACCCAATCAAATCTGCGCTCGTACATTTCTCTAGCTGCAGCGAAGAACCATATAGGGCTCAGACCTCGACAGATCACCTTCGTTTTGCATTTTTTTAAGATTTACCCAAGTAGGTTCTCTCGAGGAAGGAATGTTAGTTTAGAAATATCGTAACTTATGGTCTGTGAGCACTTTTGAGTTTTTTCTCAATCATAATTTCATGCCGCTTCAATTAGCTAACTGAACTTGCTTTTGCTCGACAGAAAGTAAGAGATCGCAACTCAAGTCCTTACTATGCACAACATCTTCATTTTTGGAGGTCCTGTGTTGATACCAGAATATCAGTGGCATCGAAAAATATGCCTGCTAGAATATTTCGTCTGCTGCACCTTAGCCATCTGAACCAGACGACGACCCTCTGCCCACAGCTTGAAAGAACGTAATCATACCGTTTGAACTATAATGACCCAAGAAACCTAAGCCATTGAAAAAAATAAAAATCGCGGGTTGCGAAGCTAAAGTGTCACCATTGCTTCGTTCAGATTGGAGTGGAAAGAGTATGTTGGCATGACCACAAGAAAAACTGCCTAGCTAATGTATAAGATAGATCCGCTTAACAGGTAGGTGTCACAGAGCTGGGACCATAAAAGCTGCGATCCAGTTCGCTTTTACAACTAGGATCTCTTCAGTGACTGCCTTCAACGTGAATAATGCTACCCCCATAACACAAATAGACGGGTGGCAGATATTTCCACTTACTTGACTGGAGTTTGTGAAGCGAAATTTCTGAGATAGGAATTATTTTCCTAAAAATGCCCTGCAGCATAGCAGGCTTTAATAAACTGTCGAGATTAATAAGTTATTTTAATTTAAAAAACGGCTATTTGAATTATATAGAGAGGATAAAAAGGCGGATTCGTCGGGCACGATTTGTTTCAAGTAAAACACAAAAAGGATGCACTTACTGAGCGGCTCGAAGTATTAAGTAGCTATAAGGATTATCACTCTTAAATTTGTTTAAAATATTACGAAATTTTTCGACCCAAATCAATGCGAAAGAGAAGCTGACATGACGCAACAACGGTCGTCAAAAGTTTTAATCTTAGCTTAAACAATCCATCGTTCTTTCTCTCCAAATCAACATGGTGCAAGATGCATTAAGATTCGAAGTACTCGAGCCTTAGCATCGTTTATATCGATAACTTAACTGATGGTGTAACGGTCACGTACACGTTTGGCATCAATTGATTCGAATTTAAGGTCAATCATAATTCCTCGATTGATTGAAATGTCCATCCCCACTAGTCAATCCTGGTTTGTAAAGGAGTGGACAACTGGGAGGTTCTCAGTTAGATAAACTTCTATATTCCTGAAGTAAGAGTTGAAAAATACTTTCAACCGGATACAGACAACCAAGAGTGATATTTTCCCTCACGATTGTATTTTAATGAGAGCTCTAATAGAAATAGAATCTTTTTTAAGTGCTTAAGTAGTGCTTCGCCATATGGATAAAAATATGTCCATTAAAGAGAATTGGCTTAAAATCCCTAAGAATAGTAGACTGTTTCATTTACTCATATAGGCAGCTCAGGACCATGTTCAACGCTGTTGCACACTCACTCTTCCCACAAAATTGCAGGTAGTGAAGTTCGTTTCGTAGTATTACTCTCAACATCTTCGACAATTGATCATATTATTGAATGGTTATGTGCCAATCAGGTTATACACCGATGAGAAGAGCAATTACAATTCTAGTACCGAATTATGTTAACTTCTAGAAGTCCCAGTTTAGGTGATTACTTGGTTGTTTGTATATACTTGGGTGAGGTTTGTAATATGTTTGTGTGAATTCAAGCTAGAGAAATGACCCTGCAAATATGCGTGCGCTGCCGTCCGCCGCGTGAGAGGCCAGAGGTCTTGGGGTGTAAACAAAACCCGCGCCCTGGTGACTACCCGGAAGGGCCAAGGACAATGTCTACCTGATGCCAAAGTGCTCGTACTTGTGCTAGTTTCGCAGAGCGTATCAGCCGTGACTCTTTTTTGATTCAGGTTGTTTACTCATAGTGCGCCTGCTGGTCGAGGGTCAAGAACTTACTGGGTTAAGTCGGGGACAAAAAGCATTCTGCTGTTATGGATGTGGGGAGGATATTTGAAAAAAAATAGTTTAGTTGCCAGATGCTAACACCAATGGTACAACACCTGTATCATTATATTCATAATAAATGCAAAAAATAAGTATCGTAGAACGTTTATATTACAAGCGGACGAATAATATAAGTTTTACGTTACCTGTGGACGACTGGGGGAGGTTTGTCAACCTTTTATCACTAAAGGGGACATGACAGAAAATAAAAACAGATTTGCCAGCTGTTTAAACAGCGTTATCAAAATTCAAATAATGAACAGGAAATATACGTTTATTATACATAATTTCAAAAAAAGAAAAAACTTACCTAAATCAATCACCAAAGTCACATTTTCCTTGAAATGGAGATTTGGATTTTCATCCATGGTCTCAGATTGCCACCAGTTATTCTGATTTCGATCGGTCATGAAGCTAGGGTCATGACTTTCACTGGGAGTTCGGGCATCACAGTACTGACAACGACTGGGCATAGCTGCATTCGACATGTGAATGCAAAATTTCTGCCTTCTGGTTATGCCACATGTGTTTGAAGCATTCACTAAGCGCCCGGCAGCGGCGCTAATGAAAGGGGGATAGCAAAATACTGGCTTTCCGTGATCATTTACACATAATCCTGCATAATTTTCCCAGACTTTTGGTTCTTGTTCCAGTGAAGGATTCGTAAAGTATATCAGCAGCACTGATAAGAGAGAAAACATTTTGCCAAAAATCAGCGCGAACATTATACAAGCCAGTGACCTGCGATGTAAATTAATTTTCAGTGAAGTCAAACAAATTAAGGTCATGATTGAAAAAACTCCAAGTGTACGAACTCTTGTTCATAGAAGAAGAATGTTATGTATATATATGGATTTAAAATGAACGTAATAGCATTTTACAATAAGGAATGCGCTATTAATCAGTTAAACTATGGCTCCGACTTATCAGTACACTCTCGTTTGATTATTGATGCCTAGGCTATTTTTCATTTAATTAATAATGAATGAAGTTTTATTTGTAAACCGGCTTCCTACTGAGGATCATTAACCTTTTGAGTACTGCAGAGCTGTTTATTATTAATAGTAATTAATAATAATTTATCATCGCGTGAAATAATTTTTCTTCGTCGCTGGATTCTTCATGAACTGACCTAGTAAGTTCAAGATGCAATAAGTATATTAGTGTCTGGCCTATTTTACCCCAAAAATAACACCCAAAATATTGACTCAGTCAAAGCTAAATAGAATTAATCAATTGTTTTAGGAATTATTTCGCCACCCCATTCAGTGCTTTCTTTGTTTCAATATTACTTATCTTTATGAAGGCATTTTATATGTAGCTGCATGTGAGAGCTAGGAGACGGTGAACTATGAAGTTAGTTAAAAATGCCAAAAGAAGAAGTTAGCACAATCATATTATAAATATTGGGCTGGATGCAAATCAGTTAATGCGCCTAGAAAATATGACTGGCTGAAAATGGAATGGTTTGGCTTGTTGAAGCTGCGGATAAATAAGCATCAAGTGATTATCGAAAAGTGCAAAACTCAGCTCTTTACTTTATTTGGACCCTATTACTGTTTCTCCGCGCAGCCATTTTCGGGCAAAGTACAATAGCATGATAATGCGATTGAGCAGAAACGTTTGTTAGTTAAGTTAGAGCTAAGTTAATAGCATCCAAATCTTGGTTAAGGGAAAGTGATTCTTAAATTCGAAAATGCCATTACATCATCGGTGGACAACTTATCGTAGAGCTGGCCCAGTTTTGAAAAGACATATCCCACAATAGAGAAGCAACTAATAAATTGATTTAAATACTGTACAGTCATTTAGAGGAAAGAAATAATTAAAATGCATTTTTATGAGGCACACGTAATTTTCTGTCCTGGTATTGTAACAATGGTCATCCAAAGTAAATTTTTTTGCGTCCACCAAAACAATGTATGAAGCAAAATCAGACTAAAAGGACGTTTGCTTTGATAGAGCTTAGCATCTATTTGTTTGTGTCGATTGGGCTATACCCCGCGCTTCCTTCATTCGGAGAGCTTTGCGTGTGTTCTGAAATGACTGGAGAGGAGGCCTCGGCTCCCGTTGCGAAACGGGTGAGACAGAAACAGCCTGGCAGATTATATGTCAAAGCTGTCTTCACTGGCTACCGACGTGGTCTTAGAAACCAGCACGAAAATACTGCCCTTCTGAAGATTGATGGCGTTCACACCGCCAAAGAAACCGAGTTCTACATGGGGAAACGTTGCGCGTACGTCTACCGGGCCGAAAAGTACGTTTTTCGATTTGTCATTGCCTCCCTTTTAAAGAAAAAAGAATCTCCCGAGAAGACACAACCCGACGAGGATTCGTGTCATTTGGGGCAAGGTAATCAAACCTCATGGTAGGAGTGGAGCCGTCCGTGCACGGTTTAAGCGTAACTTGCCGGCCAAGGCTATGGGACAGCGTATTCGTGTGATGCTCTATCCTTCTCGTGTGTAAATTGAATAAATTATCGTATGGCATTGTCTGTTACTTTCGTATATATGTGCCAGTTACTTTGCATTAGGCTACAGTTGTCGCCACAAGCCGTGTCAAGGTTACATTTTGGCGTTTAGACTGTTCATCTACGATGTCTTATTCTGGGAAGTTTATATGCCCCATCTTCACAAATTTGAATTCTAGCCATCGAGTTAGCCCGTCTGGGTTTCACAGACTGCGCCTTTCAGTCTTCTTTGCCCTGTCCCTTTCGTTCTGCTAATTCGTCCGATATTACTAGGTGCGAAAGACATCATCTCCAACACTGTGATTGGGTCGCATCAATTGCCCATATTGATCACGATCCATGTCGATGCATTTTAAGTATGGTTAATTGGGTCGCCCAATCGTTTCCGTCAATTAATCTAATTTTCGTCTTGTGGAGACGTGTTGTACTTATTTGCAAGTAGTATAGAATGTCTAGTTTGATCCCTTTTTGGCTTTACACCTGGTTGCGCCATTGTCACGAGTCGCGATTCTGCGTTACTGTGTGGCTTAAGTATAGGTAAGAATGAAGTAGCAAATGCAGAACCTTGTTTAAAATTGTGTACAAAGTGAAAGCCCAACAGAACAGTGCGGTACAGTTTTCAAGAGGCAACTTCGGTTAAACACGTAAGCAAGATGGGAGCGGTTCTTTGCTGCAGAGTACGCTATTCCTCGTAGACACGGGCAAGAAGAGCTCGGAAGAAGTAGGATTGGGCCTTCAATATGATAGAGAAGTCTTCTAATCTTTCATCTATAAAAAAGGGATTGATTGTCATGTAGGTAAACTTTTGGTGAGCTAGGCAGGAGTTCTTACCAAGTTCGTCAGTTTCGTAGAGATCAACGATGACTCCTCGAAAAGCATTTGAAAGTGAGTCCAGGAATTCCTGTTTGTAGGCATTTCCTGTGGATTCGACAGCAACTCCTACCAGTTTCAGAAGTCCTGAGAGATCCTCCTTTATTTTCACCTAAAATAATATGCTCAGTTCTCTAAAGTAGATTTTAAGCTATATCACCGACTGCATAGCGTTTCAATGAGTAATTAACTTTGCTTGAAATACTGAGTGTATCGAGACTTGTTAAATCTACAAATTCATGATAAGCAAGTTTATAAAAATAACGATAATGTTCGGTTCCATAACTATAGAATCAGTGTGTACATCAAGGGAGGAGAAATCTTATTATTTTCAAGTGGACAGAATATGATGCCCTGGATTCTTTGCGATACTAATTTAATTAGGTTGAATTGAAAGAGGATTTTATAAAGGGGAAGAATAAATAGATTCCTGTAGGTAAAAGCACTTGGGAGGATTATTGAAACAATGCAATCTTTGGGGCTGCGTTTATTGATTATGCAAAGACCACTAACAACACCGTAACTCGGTGTACAAACGATTACCAATAAAAAGAAAAAATCGTGGGGGTTTCGATCAAAATGTTTAATTATTTAATATTACCTGAACTAAACATAAAGAAGTGAGTATAACAGCAAGCTCTGCAACGTATCCCTTGCTCGCCTTGTGTTGGACAGCCAGTGAGGCCAGTTGAGGACCTAATGAGGAAAATTATTCAATCAAAGGATGCCTTTTTGCATGAAGAAGATACGGAAGTTGACATACCAGCCGAATGCAAGAGACATGCAACATTTTCGGCTAGCCAACTGTCTGGCGTGTTTGTGATTTCGTGCATGACTGCAAGAGTATCACTGGCCGACCAGTGGCCAGAAAGCCACAAGCAATTGAGCACACGCCCAAGTTCACCGAAGCATGCCGACAGCTGTCTTAGGTCGGCTGCAGTATTTTCGCACATTATGCTCCACATCAGACGTCCTGGGATGGCCAAACAAGGATCTCAAGTGAACCCATAAAAACAAGTTGAACGGATTTCTGAAAGGCCAATTAAGGATTACCTTTGTGAACAGGCCCGTAGAGTATGAAGAGGAGGCGTGCCTGGTGAACAAATGGATATGAATGCAGCACATTGGCCAAAAAACTCGCAGTAGGCCAAATATTTGAGAGATGTTGTGTCGGACGATCACAACGGAAACTTGTACAGGCTCTTGAAGTCTTAACTAGAGGCGCTGATGGTACTGGACCCAATGATAAAGTTGAGTCAGGAATGGAGGCTACACTAAAACTAAAAAAGCGCCTAAGTAAAAGCTTTAGACAGCAACCGGCCCCAAAGAAATAATTTGAACTAGTCAAAAACAGGTTCTAGAATGAAATGTAAAACCAAGGTGCTAGCTACCTGCCGTCAGAAAAAGCGATGACACTGGATGATACATAGCCGGAAATGAGGGGCAATTCACCGGAAGTTGAGACGTTAGGATTTCTTCGAGAGCTAGATTGTAAAGCATTCGAGCTAGTAAAATCTGTCCAGGCAGGTCCTTCGTCTAGTGGAACGCCATGGGGATCAAGAAATATTCGTCGGAGAAAAAGACGAATCGCCAGTTCCTCTTCAGGACAATCATCTGCAAAAAGAGCACTTAGAAAAGAATAATTAAACTAACCGGGCTTTCTACCTAATAATGCAGTTAATCTCAGCCAAAAATTTTGTCCAAAGCATGTATGCACTAACGAGTGAAAGACCCGTTGGTATTCATTATGTGAACTTCTTGACAAAAATGACCTCAAAAAATGTCCAAAATAAAATGTTGAAGGACAGCGAAGACGGCCTAGGATACAAGAACTCTTGATCAAAAGTTCTTTGCTATAGTCCTTCCAGTTTCCATGTTTTGCCCTTGAAATCCCTGTGGTCTTAGGTTCAAATCCGCTATGGCACAAAAACTACAAAATAGGGAACCACAGACATATCATACTTACCGCCTGAAGAATGCTATCCAAAAACTGTATTTTGGCGGATAAAGACGAGCAGCAATGTATTCTGCGAAACAAAATGCCTGCAGCGTAAACGTAGGGAAGGAAATTCCGATATACCTATCTGGATAAAGTAACCGAGATTTCCTTTCACGTTAGCAATATTATCAGGCGCGTTGGGCGGGTGTGGATTTCGAAAATGACGAAGTTGTGAGCAATAAGAACTAGAGATAAAACCGGTAACAAAAGAACGACCAGCTCGACATGTCAGTGTGACATTCGATAAATCGGAAACTAGCCTCAGTAATGGAACAAACCCAACTTACCTTCTAGGAAAGAAAAGATGTGAAATAGAATTTCAGCTGGAAATCGATCAAAAATTGTGAGACATTGTTCAGAAAAGCCAACAGAGGGGAGGGATTGAACGTATTTGGGTAATTTGCACGAGATCAGTTTCAAATCGGTTGGCGTCGAAACACGTTTCATGTTTCTATACCGAAATTTGAGCGCAATCCCGTCTTATCGACTGCGGGCCAGCGATAACTCAGCGCCCCGAAGGGACTTTTAAATGTGTCACAATAAGCTATACAATAAAACCTATAATGATTTGTTCATAGAATTTATTTATCCAATGCGTTTTAAAGACACATATTAGCCAATCAAACATATATTTCATTAAGCAAAATAATTTTGCCTCAGAAACGTAGCAAAAAGAGCATTTGTAAAATTGGATAATGACTAGATTCTTTTAATTCGTGCAATGTTATCTTGTTGAGTTGCACTGAATATTGAATATAGATTTCACCCTTTGTATGTAGGTGACAAGTATTATGCGATTTCGCATCTGCATGTTCTAAAACATACGATTAAATTTTATTTACTAAGGTCATGTATAATTTGCTCTTGAAAGCATCACAATACTGCCATCTGTACATAATCTCTGTGATGTTCTTATCTAAAATAAGAAAAGTAAGTAATACTCTAAACATTAGAAGTTTTGAACTTTTGCGGCAATATTATCGTAACGGTTTATTTTATCGAACGGAGGATTTTATCACAACAAGATAATTAAGTCATTCTTGAGTAATGGAAACTTTTAAATGGGAATGTTATTGCCTTCTTATTGGAACGTAAAAATAACTAACTTAAGCGGATCTGATGTGGATTTCTTCATTCCATAAATATCAGTTTTACTTCAAGCATGATAACTGAATACAAAATGAAAAGCGTACTAAATTTGACGGAAAATAACTAGGAACCATCCTCAAATCGGTTTTGTATTTTTAAGAGGGTTCAGATAAGTCTCCTTTTATGCGGTGCGAAAAATTACTTATGTCAATTTTTATCTAAATGCAAATTGAGTTCAGACTATATTCAGGCGCCTTCTCTCACGTAAGGGCGTCTCAGAAAACACGTACTTCTTTACCGAACACCTTCATTGAAAATGGATTTGAAACAATCGTCAGATTTTATTTATTGAACGAAATAGTACATTCTTTTTTCCTTTTTTCACCAATCCTATTCAGCCAATTTGAAGTTAATGATATTCCTTTAGTTTTGAACTGGCGTTCCTTTTGAATTCTCGTGCTTACGCGCATACACTCGTCGGTGATGGCGGCTACGAAGACGCGCAATCTTATGACCGAGGAGGAACTTGTTGAATTAGAAAAACAGGAATTTGAGACTGGTCCGCTGTCGGTTTTGCTAAATGCTGTTAAAAATAATACGCAGGTAGGTAGTGTTACATGGAGACGTAACCGAGATAGCTGTCGATTTGCATTGTCGCTGCTATAGTCATCCAAGTCATTTCAAATTGATATCATAAATCATATATCTGTTTTCGTCTCCTTATTGCGGAAGTGTTTGCCTTTGATATAGTTTTCAAGTAATTTTTCCCTATCAGGTCTTGATCAACTGCCGCAATAACAAAAAGCTTTTGGCTCGAGTAAAAGCTTTTGACAGACACTGCAACATGGTTCTTGAAAATGTGAAAGAAATGTGGACCGAAGTTCCCCGCCCTGGTAAGGGTAAGAAGAAATCCAAACCGGTAAACAAGGATCGTTTCATTAGCAAAATGTTCCTGCGCGGCGATTCGGTAATTCTTGTGCTACGAAACCCCCTTGCCACCGCCTCTGCGGCTTCTGCTCGAGGATGATCCACCAGTCTTTTTATAAACCGTTAAGTGAAACTTCGGTAGCTCAAGTAAAACATTTACCAAGCGTACCCCAATGCATTTCTGATCGTATTGTTTATTTGCAGTACATTTTTTTCTGGCTGATGCTGATGAGATGAATGTTGGCTAATCTTATCCCGAGTGGAGATTGTCTTGAGTAGCTATCGACCTTTTCCCATGCTCGCGTGACCTGGGCTTTTGACCCTGACAAAGCTTTTTTCCAGATTTGTTGATATGTAGCTCCAGCGACGGATAAGTTGATAAAATGTCTTGGGACCGGAATGTTACTTTGGTTCGGCTTAGTTACGTCCTTCATTGACTTGAAACTCCTTAAAGGAATGAACTACAGGCGTATTACCAGGAAAGCTTAGTTTGCCATCTTGAAAGATAGACCACGATGTATTATTACCCTTCTGCATAAGTAGATAAGGAATCAACGAAGAACAATACAAGGATGGTAAACTTTATTGATTTCAGCGGGTTTTGCTGGATGGTTCAACGGCGTTCTGCTGAGCTACCTCAAAGAATGCTTCTGTAATTTGTGTCAGAAATGATCACCCTGGGGGGGCTCCTTGAAGCGGTTGGCGCACTTGCCTGCATTGCACCCGCGGTAGCTAAACTAATTACTTAACGTTAATGAGTAGATTTGTTAAATCCAAATATCGGCATTTCGAAAGAGGATGTAAGAAACAATGGGAGAACTGTTTATTATGAAGAATCAGAGATCCTTAGGTCCGAAGTAGGTAAACAGATGCTAAAATTCCAGCGCGTGCTCTTTTTAACTGCGACACCAACTAGAAGGCTTAAGGTAAGAGAGAAAAGAGGTAGGGAGCGGGACGGCAAAAGGAGGGAAAGGGTGCACGCAATGGCGGTCCGCTCCCCTTTTACCCCCCCAAATCGCATTAGTTACAGGCTCATCGACGTCGCTAAAATGTGTAATGCAAAGAAATGGGAAGAAATAGATGGGCTGATGGGGGGATTGTGGACAAACAAACAAAACGTTTAGTTGTTGTCAGAATAGAAATTAATAGGAGAGACGCGACGTTATAACGTCTGCTAGTCAAGCCTTACAAAGAACAAAATAGTGCTATAAGACGCTGGACTGGATGGCAGGAGAAAAAATGCATCAACGTTGTGCCGCTGTTAAGTAGCATCATCAGTGTGTCTCTTGTGACGAAAGACGGGTCAGTTTGGAGTCGGAGAGAAAGCATGGGGAAGTGGTCGGCGCTACCAGGAGTTACAGTGAGACAGCGGGGCGGGAGGGGTAATACGAAGTATCAAGGAATGCGGGTTTCTTCTCCTGGACACGCAAGAACGGAGTAACATCAGAAAAACTAATGTAAGACGCAAATGAACGCGCGATCATCAGTTGTTCGATGGGCGAAGAGCTATAAGGAAAAGAAAACTCGATAAACTCGAGAAATTCGAATAATCAACGGAGTATTAATGAAGAACGTTTAAGCATTCTTATTCAACCGCTATTCGAAATAAATTCCATAATAAACTAGAAAAGTACTTCGACATGAAATAAATAATCCGAAATCATAGAAATAACTTGACAACGAACTTTTCAAGACTTTCTGATTCATTGGATAGAGTTGACGGGATCGACAAGTTGTGTGAATTCGATCGAAACGCACTCCAACAATTACGAAAGAATACTTAAAAATCAACAAAATCAAACATAGTGTTTCAACTACCCGGAAGCGTGAGGACAGAGCTATTGAAATTTCTCGATTTGGTGATCCTGAAGGGTCAAAGTCATTCCAAGCATGGGCGAAAAATACGAATATCAGCGTTCCATTTACACGGCGGCAGTGATCCGAAAAAACTGAAACTAACAGGGAAACAGTTTTCGACAGGAAATGACTGAAAAATTACAGATTTACTTGAACCTTGGTTCCAAACAGGCGCATGCGTCGCTTATCGTTTAAAAGGAACTGAAGAAACAGCAATTACGAACAATGTGTCTTTCAAACGATCCGCAGAGTTTATAATCGTAGCTAACGCATTTGGGGTAATTACCACCGGGGGAATATTTCTACCTTTTCAAACACTGTTTATGTTCAGGCAAGCAGCGATCAAAAAATAAAAGTGATACTATCAGAGAAACGAATTCGGAGAGTAAATGATAATAACGAAGGTAGAGAGAAATCCACTAGCTTTAACCTACACATCGACTCTACTAGGAAATATGAAAAATGTGCAAAGAAAATTGTAGTTAGGGGGAAGTAAAGATGAATTCTGGGAAAAGTTAAACTACCACAGCAGTTGGAAATGTTGGCGGGATAAATTTTTATAAACATCTGAAGTAATAGCTAGATGAAGATGCAAAAGTTGGCAGACTATTTTTGGAGGCGGAATAAGCCAACGCCTATAAATTTAGCCAACACCATCTCGACAATCATTTCAGGAGGCGGAGTCAGAAAACTGACCCCAACAAAGTTCTTAGTGACATTGAGTGGTTTGACCATGCACGCTGACATTCACTGATCTGCTTAAGAGGAGCAAACGGAGAGTCAAATGGGTACCACGATTCGCTAATGTTAGGCTTCGCAAAGACGTACAGGGAACCGTGGTCTGACAGGGTGTGTAATCAAAACTGCTAGTAAGACACTACTGAGCACTTCCAGATAGCTCATTTCTTCAATGCAAAGGACAAAATCCACTAAAGCAAAATAAACTCCCAAGGAAAGATTTCACCTATATTTTGAAACAAAAATGAGTTACCAAAATCAAATGAGTGATTACATCTCATGGCAGATTTCCAGCAGAATGCTCATTCTTCAGACAGCTTGTTTGCCGAGTCAAAATCCTTAACTATACTTATAAAAAGGAATCATTTACATTTAGTCCTAAGAACTTTAGCCATTGCTTTCTAGAAAAAATTTCAAGAGGACGCTGACTCGGTGCTTCCTGCGTGACATCATTACAGGAGCAAAGTGGGATTTAATTTTTAAACAAATTAATGCTGACCATACAGCTGAGTTTACTACCCATAGGAAACCATGGCGAAATCGCAGTCTGAAGGTTGTAAAATATGTCGCAGCTGATCAATGTGGTATACCCATAAGTGAATTGGAAGCCATTCGCAAATTAGTGATTATTTGCTCAAAGGTGTGCCAAAATGACACATCGATAGCGTTAGTTGAGTAACCAGTTAGTTGATGATTTCGATTATTATAATCTTTTTTGGGTCACCTGCTGTCAGATCTTTTTTTGAAAAATAATCGGTTTGTTAGGATCACGAATCCGAATATTGTCAAAATGTTCGCAAGTGTTTATAAAAAGCTAACATAAACTCCCCAAAAGGACACTGACATCACGTCTCTTAGACGGTATTCATTAACTGAGATTCACTGTTCTTGAATTCATTGTCACTGCCTCCAGAGAACATTTATTCAATAAGTTAAACAGACCATGGTGGTATATTTGACAGTCAACTTGTTTCAATAATACGAAAATATTTCACATAACTGCAAATTCGAGGTTGCTATAAGCATTACAATTCATAACTTGTCTTCCTACTAAAATTTTTATTACGGATTGGAGCACATGCACAGTTCGCCGGGTTTTGCTATAGGCATTATTAGCTAACTGAGCTGACGAGTCCAAGCTGATGGGAAAGGGTCACTAGAAGATGAGGGAAACGCCTCTGAGCCGCATTACCGAACTTCAAGGAATTGAAAAGCATCAATCAATAAAATCTGAACTATTAAAATAGAAATCAGTTAAACTGCGCAAGAGATACTTCAATACAGTGGAGACAAACGGGGGCATAAGGTTCATACAATGCCTGCAAAGTCCATTCATCCAAGTAGAAGAAACTAATTTAAGCTCATATAAGTGAAACAATTCGCAGGCCGCTAGTTTAGGATGACCGTAACACCTTAACGGACATAAAGTAAACGCTGATATGCTGAAGAACAACTGTAAATCCAATGAGCACTTGAATATCTCCGAAAAGTATATTAGCACATGAAATTCGCAACGAGAACCAATTAAAAAACCTAAAACGATCAAAACCCAAAACTATCTTGACCCGAAAATTTTACAACCCAGTTCCCTTTGTCTAGGGTACTAACAACTTCTACAGCCGGTTTTCCTTCTTATTTCCTATACTAAACATCTCGCTGCTTTAGGATCATTACTTTATGGTCTATATTAGCACCGTACACTAAATGATAGGAGTTCGAAAACCGTTGGCGAATATTCAGTGGATGGAATGGTCATCGATAGCGGCTAATACTATTCTACAATGAGACAATTAAAGTACTCTCCCTAACCACAAGATAAGGGTTGGAAGGCACAGAAATTTTTATTTTCACTGGTTAAATTCACCGATGGAGCCACCCCTAGTATCATGGCTGATGCTATAAGCTCAAATGATGTTTAACTCATGATATAAAACGTAGTCTTAAAATCGACAATGCCTGCCTGCGATCTCAGTACTTGTAAAAATGTACACCATGACCTTTGTCAATTAAAAAAGCATCGATTGGAAAAAGATAATATAATATTACTTTTCACTAAATTTCCTAGAATTCTGCCTCAGTTGTGAAATATAGTAATTTAGTAGTGCTGACACACTCTCAACACTAGTAACACGTGTTCCGCCAGACAACTGATTCCAGGTAGATGGCAGCAATTTCTGCGCGAATAATTAATCACCTCCGTCTACAAAAGCATGCGGATAATCTACAATTCGTTAATTTGTTGCGAAGCGGAGAAAAAATTTAAGTCTGTTAACCCACCCATGAACATATCAAGTACCGTCAAACTACAAACAAGCGATAAAATTGTCATAAAAAATACAAATCCAAACAAACATAAAGGCGTTTATCTAGGTAAAGCGTAATTCACACAAAGTGCGAAGATTTGACAACTGCTTTATTGTACTGATCATACCAAACGAGAATTCGGTCATTTGGAAAGTTATACTAAAAGAATTAAATAACTTAAGATTAAATTTTCAATTTGGGATTAGTAGTTTATTGAATAACTTTAACCAGAAGATTAAGATCATGTCAAGATTAGAAAGGAATCATTACGTTCAATAATGACATCGTCTCTGGGCCATGATGGACGGACTCAAAAAGACCTGTGACCACCTACTATTTACTGAAATGATTATTTAACGGTTTCAGCGTTGAACAATGGGGTGCAGGGTACTTTATAGAGCTGTTGACAGCCGAAAAAGGCGCAACAGTTATGGATCTTAGTAATTTTAGCATAGTCTTTGGTTGGAACAGACACTACAGTAGAAAACAAAGAATGAAAGAGTCTACCGTTCTTCCCTTCCATAAAAACACAGAACTATGCCAGATTATCACTTCAGATCTCACGTTTTTGCTTCTGCATGGTAGACGAATGCATATTTCAGCCCTCGTTAATATGATAAAAGAATAACTTCAAAGGGGTCTCTTTTTATTACTTTGCGCTATTTTTTTCTAAATATTTGAAGTTCCCAGATAGCCCTACTATTCGTTTAAGCAATTTACATCTATTCTACTACTAAAGGTTGGGATTAAGGAATGAACAAAGCAGTCGATTGAAAACATTAAAATTGATGACAAAGAACTCTCATATGCTAGTTATGGACACCTAAAGGATTGTGTACAGTCTATTAATCGGAAGAATGGAAAAAGAACGGCAGTTGGCGGAGAGTTTGGTAGGAGTATTACTCTGAAAAAAAAAGCTTGAGGACAAATATTTTGCATTTTACTCCCTTTTCAGACATTTGAAGTCCCTATTACATCAAGGGATTGAAATTTCAGTGAAATAGATCATTTGTTTTCAGGTTCACACGACTTAATTACTGCCAGTCAACTAGCAATTTACGCATCTCACCCTAAATATAATCCTAGGCCGGCGGACCCACCGGCATACGTACCAAGTGCGCGTGCAACACGGGGCGAAAGGCGCTAGTCACAGCTGTGTTAAACGGCGGTATGACGACACTAAGCTAAGATGGCCAATGGGCACGCGAATGCATCTAACCAACGAACTGACCAATGCGGGCAGCTGGCCAACATTGACGTCAGGAATGGAGAGATTGAGAATAGCTCACTGTCATCTCTCCACGTGATAAGGCACGCTTCTACCCCGGCCACGAAGCAAATGCTGGAGAGACGGAAAAAGCAGACAAGAGGTGTTTCTAACGCACATAAAAGGCCGTAAACCGCGAACAGAACCAAAATCAAACAGCTTTTCTCCTAATGCGATTGGAAAAGGTAAACGAAGTCCTTTGGAGCACAACAAATACTGATGTGAATGACTAGCAGGAGAGCCAGTGCCAAATACTAGCAGGAATGAGCAAATCAGCCAATCACTAGGCTTAAAGGAATGGCCTGGGAGGCTTGCGTTTAAGAAAAGAAGAAGTTTTCGGCTAGTGCTCTGAGAAGCAGCGGCAGCTAACGACAGTAAGAGTGGGAGAGGTGGCGAGCTCATTGGCAGGACAATACTACAGAAGAATGATTCATCATTATGGCAGGTTTAGCATGCACACAGCAAATTCGTCGAAGAACCAAACTGACTAGAAATCTGCACAAAATACCAGTTTTTCATCAATTAGCGGACACGAATCCGCAACAGCCGAAGGTGACTCATAGAATCAGTAGCGGAGGTGGCGGTGGTAATGATGAGACAAACGAAGAAAATTTACAGCAGACATGCAAATAAATCTTTGGCAATATCTGCAGGTCAGCAAAAAAACCGGACAAACTATATCAATTATCTGAAACTACCCTACCAATGTTTTCTCCCAATTTCACACGAAAAGAAAATATAAATTAAACTGAAGCAGAATAATAAAACATGAATAGTAACTTACCACTGAGAATTTCAGTTTTGAGCGCCTTCAAGTCCTTTCGGAATTCAATAAGAATTTCGCGTTTTAAGGCTTCCAAATCAGCCCTCGTGACGGGTTGATTTGATTCGAAATTGTTAGCGGAAGATACTGAATTCTTCCGACTAAAAAGGCAAAATAAGCACATTTAAGGAAATGAAATCATGCCAGCATTACACTTGTGGTGGTAGTGGTGGAGAGGATAACTAAATCAACTGAAGCAATCTCAAAGGCAAACTATGTGCTACTACCCATCACAACGAATGACGTTTCAGCCAAGCATCTAGGGACATAGCCATTCAGGAAACAGTATGAAGGATGGTTCCAAGTTTGAGAAAATGGACTGATGGAATCTGACGCTCTTGAGGCATTAACTTCTCCAAGCAACGCAAACTACTGTGGGTATCGCCTTATAAGGAAGAGGACTTTTAAAAAAAAAAAGGGAATGCTTGATAGCTAAATGCAGGACTATAGGCCTGAGAACCGTGGGATAACGAACGATGAAGATTCTAAAATTATCAGGTCTTGAAGAAATGAGAAGCGTAAGCCAAGCCTGAACGGTCTGCACAAAAGGAAAGAAACCTGCGCAAGACATTTCCAAAATGACCACCAAAAAAAATCTTTCGAAAATTTGACCATAAGGATTGCGGATAACTAGATATTATCTCCACAGCCCTCCTTGAAGATGAATAATTGGGATAAGATAGGAAGACCGTGAAATGTGGAAAAATTGGATATAAATCAACTTACACACTTTCCAGCTTAGTAAGGTCAACGAATAAAAGCTTAGGACAACTAGCTCCTAGATAGTGTAAAAATATCCTAAAGAACCAGACTTACATGGTGGCATAGTTTGAGATGGGGGCTGGTGCATTAGGAATGGCAAAAGCGGGGGCGGCATTGCTACTGCTGCTGTTATTGATGGTCTGAGAGGGTCGCCGCAAATGACCGCTTTCTGTAGCAGCGGCGCCCGAAAGAACACCATTAGTAGATTCTGTGGTCGCCGCTGCTACAGCTGCACCACCGTCTGCGCTATCAACCTGAAGTAAAGACAGTGAGTTGTTACTGTAGAAAGTGTCTCCTTGGGAAAACCTTTGGACTCGCCAACGCCGTAATCTGTAAAATCATTCGGTTGTACCATGTGAATTGAGGCAGTCAAGGGGGAAAAAGAATTAGACAAAGAATGAACAAGATAAAAAACATTTTGCCACAAAGGAACGAAATGGAAACCAGGGAAAAAACAGAATCACACTTAAGAACAGGAAAACCAGTTGGTGGTTAAGCAGATGGAAATAAACCACCATAATTATCAAGCAAGGCAAGCACAGGCCCTAGGAGGGGAAAGTATTTATCTCGGAGAGGCCATCAGGGAGGAATTAACATTTAAGGCCTGGCAAAAGTACGTTGATAGTAATAATTATTAAAGCAATCACACGTGATGATAATAAGTGATCATGGCAACGAAAAAATTTTATACAAACTGAGGAGGCTGCAACTCCCTGACGATGGATATAGAGAAATTCAAAGTTGGTAGAAAAGGAGGCACTGGAAGTAAACCTGAACCTAACAGGCAAATAGTATTAAGAAAACTAGTAAGTAGCGAGAATGTGCTGAATAGTAGCAAGAACATTATGGAAACTGCATAAAAAATTTGGCGCTGATGTTTCAAGTGCGTAAGAAATCGTAAGGAATCGAAAATACGGAATGTATACCTAAAGCACAAGCGACTGTGATTGCAGAAATAAATACATTATGATTGTGAAATGCTTTTGAATTTCGATGCAAGAAGAATCAACAGTCATCACGGATGACCCAAACCTCATCTCGTGTTCATGTCGTGGTGAATATCTTCAACTGAACTGCGGATAGTGCCTAATAAGAGCTCTAGCAAAAATTGATAATGAGCAGTGATGATATGCTACCCAGTCAGCGACAGTGATTGACTTCGGTACTATCAGATTCGTTAAGCTCAATTTACCCGCAGAAACAAATTAAAGACTCTTAAAGTGGTAGTATCAGAAGACGAAGAAAACGCCGAGCGAAGATGAAATTGAAACTCGAAGACATTAGAATGCCCAGAAACTCCCAAGTGTGAAAATAACCACAGGTGCACATCGTATCCAACGCTATAACTAAGTGCTAACTTGACGTGTACTGAGAAATAAGTCCGTAAATCAACAGAACTCGTTGCCAATTTCAATGTAAGGGGAAAAGAAATGCAACATTGAAATAAACTTAGACGAGTGCCTTCTAATTATCTGGAGACTCCAGATAGATCCTAAAGGCTTTTCTATTGCGAATTTAAAAAAGCACATGTCCTTGTCTAAATACGGCCAAGAATTAATAAATAAAAGGGAAAGAGTACACTTACATCGCCTTCACGAGCACGTCTTCGCGCTGCGAGAACCCTCTGCAAGTCCGACATCATGTCAGCGCCCTGAGCTCGACTAAGGGTACCAGCACTGCCCGCGGCATGAATATTACCTCCAGAGGCGGGGCCACCACTACCTTCCTGTTTCTCCTGCTGCTTCCTAAGACGCATGGCTTTAGCTTGACGCAATTGAGTAGCCAGCCAGCTTTGATTGGCCAAGTCAGGTTCGTCGTTGTCGTTGGTGTTCAAGATCGCGGAGGGCGTAGAGGAGATGGGAACAGAGGATTTGCAATCATCGAGGCATGCAGTTTTGTTTGCGTTCGCAGCGTTGGCAGATGAGAAAAATGGCGGTGGTGGCGGTGGCGGAGGTGGTGGTGGAGGCGGGGGTGGTGGGGCTGACGAGGCGGTCGAAAGCAGTGGAAGAGGCACTGTAGGGGCTGGGGGAGGTGGCGGTGGTGCTGGTGGAGCAGCGGATATAGTTGGTGGTGGTGGAGGTGTTGGTGGAGCATACTGCAAGGAACCTAAGAATTAAAATACAAAAACGTTAAAGCGAAGATAATAATTCTGAAGTAGGTACAACGGTAGAAAAACAAACGATTAGAAGACTGGCCTGTTATACAACCATTAAGGCCAAAGATGCATCAGAAAACGGCGTTTTTTCTAATTATTACATAAGCTCATACCAGTGCTGAGGAACAAACTCAGAAATTTTGATTCAGCGCCTTCTCATACGGGCCAAAGTCACGCGATTGATAGAATAATGACTTCTCTGAAATCAAGTGATGATTTGAAATGCAAAGGTGAGTAGTTTCGACTAAGTATTTGAAGAAGCTATTCTAAGCCATCAATTCACAGGACGTAAAGATTCGAAAAACTAGAGCGAGAGACTGGTCTTGCATCATAATTCTTGTTTTTTAACATTGCCATAGAGCTTAGAAGAGGAAATGTATTCATCGAACTTATGCAATTAGTGAGCTCGTAAAAATAAAACCATAAAACAGAACTAGGGTCATTAGGAAGCTGATTGAGTGCCTGCCAGATTAAATAAGACGAGAGATGCAGCTAGCTAATCACCAATAAATGTATTTGGGTTTATGAGCTTTGGTCCAATTAATTACTATTACACAAGAACAAGCAACTTCATTGGAATAGGGAAAAAAGGAGTGTCAAGGGTTTACAAAGCAAAGTTTCAAGCGAAAAGCCTTCTTTTCGAGCGGTCGGATGAAAGACCTACGCACAAAAACAAAATTTAAATTAAATACCATGTAAAAACAGCACTTTGATGGGCATTAAATAAATTGCAAACGCATAAAAGATCTCACCGTCACTTTATGTCCGAGATTTTGCGTGTCTATATAAATGCAATGGATGAATGACGCATAGGCATTAGCAGAAAATTTTGCAAACATTCTAGGACTGCAGCGTGCAAACGTGTGCAGACAAGCTAGCAATGAAAAATGCAAATTAGAGGGACTAAGGGAGTGATCGGACAATGAGCGAATAAAGATATCAACCGCCACATTATTCCCAATTGATTTCAGAGATGTCCAAATGCGATTTTCACTCATGAAGGCTATGTGCTCCGCAAATAGCAGAGGAGTAGCCTATATCTTCCTCTCTATGACTAAACATAAACAGAAACTACCGGTCTACTGGGAACAATGTGCTCAATACTTCTATGAGTTTCTACCGATTCTCAGAGGCGAAAAAAGCTGGTCCCAGATATGGACTCATTCTGAGGAGTCACGGCAACCATATGATAAAGAGAATGTGATCTGGAAATCTGATGTCATTTGAATTGTCGAAAGAAAAACACTACGAATAGCAGGGGATTTAATTCATTCTGGAGACAATCGAAAAAGGTGACAAAGGGGAAGGACTGAAAGTATTTAGAGAAAGATTTGCTTTCATGCCAACATAGTTTAATTCTACACCTCAATGCTATTTGCTGAGTACCATGCTTTTCCCCTTGCTACTATACCAAGAATAAAAGTTGTGAAGTCATTTTTTTTGCCCAATAAGGACCAAGGAAAGCTGTCAGTATTAGTCACTGCAGGCGCTCAGGGACGACGAACACCATAGTTTTGGCAATCGAAGCAGAACAATAAAGCCTAATGAGCCTGGGTACCAATAGACAGATAAGGAATTTAAAAGGCAATTCAGTGGGCATTACCGATTGTTTGAATTAAATCGCGATTGAACGGAGTGAGCTCGATTATTAGTGGAACATTGCATAGAATATATTTGCTGCAGATTATAAAAAATGAATAATTAATGTTCATACAAATGACGCCCCGTGTGACAAAAAATTACTGTATGATCTCATGGGCAGTTAAGGATTGAAAATTGAGAAAAGAGGGAGGTAGAGAAGAAAATGTGTAACGGATTTGTGAGTCACACTAAGAGTATAGCAGAACCAATGATTGAAAGTCAGCACGGTCAATTCTCGCAATCCTACATAGCAGTTCCTCAAATAAGTTGAGCAATGCGATAGAAGTGATTATTTCCAAGGTGCAGCACCCAACTTTTGCATCAATCAATTAGAGCGTCTAATTGCAAATTTGAGAGTGCAGAATCGTTTATCATAGGTACATTGCGGTATCATTAATGTAAAACGAGCCCTAAGACATCTCCACCCCGGCGTTTATCGCTGCTGTTCACTTTCATTATTGAATTTACTACAGCATAGACGCGTGACTAATTGAGAGCAAATACAATAGTGTAGTTGGATGCATTGAGGTTTCGAGCCCCAAGAGACTTGAAACGAACCGAGGTTGTATTGATTTTGGGAAGTTTCCATAACAAAACTTCCGCCTCGTGAAAGTAATACAGATTATTCACTCGTGCTAAACCAGCATCATCTTCGATGCAAGGAGGCACTAGATACGAGAGACGAACGATGAAATGCATCCGAGAAAAACGCCTAGGTAAAAGCTGAAAGAGAATGCAGACAAAGCGTCGATAGAATTTTTTGGTGGACTAGGAAACCAAATTAGGATTAAGAAACTGGCCGGAGCATCCACCATTGTTTCTATTGATCCATAACTTCCCTGATTTATACTTCTCGCATCAACAAAACCAGAAAAGTCGGCGCAAAAGGGATAGCATTTGCCAAAATCTACAGAGCGGGAAGGGATTACAAACCAAACATCTCTAAAGAAATGAAAATCTTTGTGTCGTATGTAAAATTATCTCAAGGTCAAGGGATGGCTAAAACGCCGATTTAGAAAAATGGAAATTGAGCGCCATCAATAAGAGAAGCTGTGCAAAGAAAAATATGCCACACCGATACTTTGTTTAACTGAGCTATTCCACTCTACCCTATCGAAATCCTCAAATATCTAAAGAATTATCTTTCAACTTGAGCAAGCATATTCCATTTACGAAGTAAGCTGAGATTAATGAAGGAACAGTCAATTCTTAGCATCGCATGAGACTCTAAATCAGGAACAAAATTAATATTTTTAGCCATAAATTGCACCTAAAACAAACCCAATTGGGTGAGCAGTAGTAAATACAGTAAACGGGGGGAATCAAACCTATAAAATGGCGCGATAAATGTCAGCTCGGGGAAACGCCAACAGTAGAACGTTCGATAAAAGAAAAAAAGGCAATTTTCCCACGGCGATGAAAGATGAGTCATGCGAAAACAGCGAAAGTTGACCAAATTCGACGTTGGAGGGGACGATGGCGAAATTGAGCTAAGTGAGTGAAAATCGAAATGTGGCAAATAAAAAGCCAGATATTTCCAATATAAAAGTCAAAATAGACAAGCAGAAGGAAAAAATCAACAGCCGCACTAAAAGCACATACAATGTTATTCTATATTGCCAAAGGACTTATTGTAAAAAAGAAACCATAAAAAATTAAAAAGCGTTCAATGATTTCAAAGTTCAAATACATTTGCTTCCTGGAAACTCCAAAAAGGCGGCAGCCAGATGCAGAATGTTGAGTTTCTTCCATCACTTAGATAAAGAACATCAGCAAATGGATGCAACAGAACAACAAAGGCTAAAAAAAATAAAAACAGCTTACTCGCAATCACTGTTACTATCCTAGCAATTTGCCCAACCTGAACGACATTTATTTCTGTGCATTGGCCTGCGGACGAACTTTCGGGATCTTTATAGAGAAGACGGATAAAAAGAGTGAAATGCAAATCTCTGAGTTATAATCAAAGCATTCATGACGGGGAGAAAACACCAAAATGGCTTCAGTTGAATTATTGTTATGGAAGACAATTAGTGAGACTTAAACCTATCGATTTATTTTGAAAATGCACATTAACCGAAATTTCATATCAAATTGACAATGCACAACATTAACAATGCCACAAGTAGATAACCTATTAAAGAAAAAAAATACGAGTTGCATACAAATATGAATCCTAGTAAACCCAAAGCGAGTTGAAAAAGCTGCCTCGGATTTAAATTCAACCGAGACTGGTGATATAAAAATTTAAGAGGACGGACACTAAAGTCCGGACGCAGCTAAAACGACCCGACGTCCTGAGTGTGAATCAGCAGTAGAAGAGAGATCAAGAGATCAGAATAGGGTTAAGGTCATGCAGGCAAGAGCAGATTGGTTCCGTCAGTTTGCACATCAGTCAGTCAGACAATGTGATTTGACAACTGACCATAACGAACAACCTAGCAGCAAGGATGATGACTCACTTAAAACTAACAAATTCAAAAATTAGCAGTTTTTTTAACACCTACGGATGAGAAAAACATGTTAATTGTGTTTATTAAGGAGAGTAGAGTACTGCCTGACAAAAAAAATGGGAAGGATTACCCTTACTGGGAGAAGACGCGAGACCAGAAGTAGATGGAGTAGAACAATTACTGGCAGCCAAGGAGGGAGCAGTAGGCATTCGTCCAATAAGGCCTTTTACGCTATCATCTGAGGAAGACTGATACCTAAAATAATCCACATAACAGACATATTGAAGAATTTCATTTATCAAAAAAGGAAATTAAAATCAGTCAGACTAACAACCCATCAACACTTCCATTGCCAATAGATCCGTTGACGGACTTTCCTGAATCACTGATTAACGAAGGTGCCCGATAGTCCCCAACGCTTCCGCTGTAGTCAGACTGGGAAGAGTGAGGAACTGACTGCTGCTGTTGGTGAGTCTGAAGTGTGTTAGGCATAGCGTATTCGCCTCGACTTAAAAAATTAGTGTTTGAAGCAAGTTTTGGTTGAATCTGAACTCCCGCGTAACCAGGAACCTCGACTTCCTCCTACGAATGATAAATTAAGACCTTTGCACGTTCGAGAAGAGTCTAAAAGACGCTTTCTAACACTTACTCTTTTAGAGCGATTCGACTCCGCAAAATTTGGCTGATCGAAGTGAGGAGGCTGTTCTCTATATTGCATTTGTGGTTGTTGGGGCTGAGCAGTCTGCTGCTGTTGAGATGCTTGATTTGTCGTAGTTGTTCCATTCCCAGGGAGGTGCTGTTGGTTTTGAGGTTGCTTAACCGTTTGCGGTTCAACTGCAGGCTGAGAATTGGATTGCTGACGCTTGAGAGCTGCAAGCTGTTCAAGTGCGGCATCAACAGCTGCAGCGAAAGCTTCTGCTTCATCTAAAGAAGCGAAACTAAGTCCATAGACATGCTGTTTCGCATCTCGCCATTGGTGAAAGTTAGGACGAGCCTTGTGATAGTTCAGACCCCGCGGTATAGAACAATTGATGACAACCTGATAAATAAGATGTTTGAATAAAGAAGACAATATATTAAAGTGAATCAAACAATTTTGCAAAAAAAAATTGAAAAGCGAAACGAGCTGACAAATTGAGGCAAACGCAAATAGTTACCTCCCGATCTTGAAGGCTCCATCCGACCACTCGATATGCATTTGTTTGCGAATTGAAGTACAGCTGTACTTTTGCCAAACTTTGTGAATTTCCACTGTAATTCCAACTCCCAGATTTGGTGTCATAAAGCATAACATGCGCCTTGGCTGTGGCCACTGGTCGCTCACTGAATTGATTAAGGAATACGAATAATGCATTATACCTTAGGTTTCAGTTTAGTTACGACTAGCAATGAATAAAACCGTAAATTTGAAAGCAGAGTAAATACAGAACTAAACCAATGGGTATATTTAGAAACAGTGGCAATTTGGATCATCATGGATATTTCGAGAAGAATAAAAATTACAATGAGAAAAAAGATGGAAACTGGGATGAAGGCCCGTTGATTAATGTAAAATAACAGCACCGAACCTACCCCATCTCGGCCTCCTGATTAAAAATATTTGAACAATTGGATTAGTTTTACTTCGAGGTGAAGACAAACAAAAGATGAAACTAGAAAGTTTTAACAAAAAAATTACTAAACCAGTAGGATTACTTTATTATAAATCTGCTGCGTTTAAAAATTACTGGTATTTAAAATGTGGACTTTCAATTAACCATAGAGTTGGGACAAATGATTAAACCTTAGTAAAAATTTAACCCTTACTGGAAATAAGCACACAGTTTTTTTTATGACTACTAAAGCCGTTTGAAAAATTTCGATAAAATCAAGCTTTACATTACTAGCAAAATATGCTCAATGATAAAGTGTTCTGCCTATTAATTTTTAATAATAATCGAATAAAAGCCTTCTTCGAGACTGCAACGGCATATTTGATGCACTAATATAAGATCATTTAACTTTCAGACATTTCGGAGTATTTTTTACCGTAAGCACCGAACAGATAGGCAAAATTTTAGAGTCTGAAATGAGTGTGGTAAAAATAAATGAAACTGTTGTTATTTATTCGTTATAAGGGTTTGAAATGGCTTCAATATAACAGTCAAGCGTTGACGTCCCTTTATTTTCATCAATTTTACTAACTTCTTTGTGATCACTTTGGTTATATTTTGTGTACAAGGTGCACTTCAGTTCATTATTACAACTAAGCGCATAAAATGAATACAAACGAAAGAGTTTAGCTTTATTTGAGCATTTTAAGGTATTTCATGGCTTCGAAAGTACGGTTCTATTAATGAATTAATAGCAGTTGATTTTGTTATAAATGTTTACAAAATTTTAACCTATTCTCTCCCTTTTTCGCGTAATATTTGCTTAAAAAATTATGCTTTTTTTTACAATGTTGCTTCTGTATGAATGTTAGACATTTCTGACAGTATTTGTTTTATAAAACCAACGTCTAAGGTTATGCATGTCTTTGTCAGCGCGACCGGCTGTGAATGATTATGGATCGCTTGAACGATGACCAGCAGATTTATCAGATAAATAAAGATCAAATATGGGTTGGCACGATTAGAAAAGAATTAAAGCATCAAAAACTGTTCACTCAATATACGCAGAACCCATTTTCAAAAGGTTAATTTTGGTCGAAATTTATGTTTTTTGCTTCACAGTTTTCATTTACACAGAGAAACCAAACATTGACTCAGAGGTCGGGGAGATTGATGGTTAGCTTTATGTGATTATTATGTGCATATAAGATTGTCTGCGCAGAGTCTTAGAGCGATCTAGATTAGTCCCTCAACAGAAGTTCACTGAGCCACAAACCGAAAATCAAGAGTACGGGTGGATTTCAAAAGCTCTCGTAAGTTCAGCAGAATGATGGAGGAGATATTTTTAAAAATAAAAAGCCTGCATAAGCACATTTTTGCTTGTAGTTTGAAAGGCCTAAGGAAGACAGAAGATTTTTTTTTGGCAGATCAGAATGTGAAATGACGAAATTCCGTGCGAACAACCCGATTTAGAAGACCATCATCGGTAGTAAAAAATAAGCTTTTTTGTATTTGAAATAGTTTTTGGCTTCCTTTTATCCGATTAATTGCAAAATAGCTAATGAACAGAAATATGCACTTATTTCAGCGTTTTTATTTAAAATATTCGGTGTTGCTATTCCATTTATTTGGTTATTTGCAAATCTTTTCCAGAACTTAAAGCAATTTTCATTTTGAATACTTCGAAATGCGTTCAAGCAATGTCTTACTGAAATACCCCTTAATTGTACATCTGAGAACAATTTAACACATGAATTACTTATCGATAACAGTGTCGTTTAGCAAAAATTCTTATTAAATGCTTTTTTTCCCTTCAAAAAATGACCAGATTTATTAAAACTGTATTATGAATCAAATATTTACAGCAAATGATTCGGAGCGATCGCATGAAATATACAGCAGAATAGAACAAAGACAATCAAAATATACTTATTCTTTGAGGCGACAACGCAACATAAAGCATATTCATTGCAAATCGGTCAATTGCTATAAATCTCACAATGACCGGGGATTAGGCGTAATCAATTAACCTGAATCTATACATGGTTTACACCACAATGGGATAACCTATTGAAATGACTTTCAGCAGATTAAATGATAAATTTTTTGACAGAAAAATGTTGAAAATACTTTTAGAAGTTGAATGAGGAAGCGACTTTTTAGACAAGTTAAAGTCAGATGATTTTCTGTTCAACAACCAAGGTAAACTTAAGCCCCATTCCAACAGAAAAGATCCTTCAAGCACCTTGCAAACATATTTATGGGATCAGAAGCGTAGAATGCTGGCATCTGGCATTCTGCATCCATGTTTGCTTTTCTTCCCACAGTCAGTAGGTTCAACGTGAAACTTGAATTTCATGATACAATTACCAACAGAGCTATCTGAAGAATTCACCAGCAGTTTCGCTAAGTCTTGACAGTATCCAAGGCTCAAAAGTACACTTTGTTTCTTAGAACCTTCAACCATTACACCTTATTACGCACTCATACAAAACCCTTTGTAAACTTTCCATAATTATACAGTCCTTTAACTGATGGCATATGATGGGAATATTGAAATATGAAAAGTTTGGGAAGCTCCTTGGGTGTATTTAGATTTCAATATTAAAAGAGAGGTCAGTTCATCCGCAGATTATTTCTTTAATTTTACAGCCTGAATTTTCAGTAAACATTCACCTTTCCCATTCCGTTCGCAATTTTTTAAGATCCATGTGGTTATCTGTTATTGAAATCAAACGCAAAGTCTTTAACTTTTTGGAAGTTTTCAAAAACTAATTGAGAATTTCTTCAAAACCCCATCATACGCGTTCGAAAAAATGGCTGAAAATTTTCATTTACAATTAATATTTCGCGTTCAAAGACACAAACATATTTATTCACTCTTAACTGGCGGAATCCAATCTTCTCCTATTTGTATCCAGTGGTTATTTATTTATTCGTTTATTTACTCCTCAATCGAAAGAGCAGGTCTCAAAGACTTATTGGGGGTACAATAGAAATACAATTAGATTTTACAAGTAGCACACAACAGTTAGCACAGTCGTCCGTCCTTGATATCGTTAAGGGCAGACGAAGTCTTTTCAACTTTCTGATGGAGATTCCATTCATTGCTACATGCACACTCCTTCCACAGCCCAGTTTGAGACCATGAATCCAGGTATTTACGTCGTGCCTCATTTACCAGGCTGTATGAAATTGTACTCCCACTGGCATAATCTAGTTTTATACGTCCGATGGGTGATTATTCCTATCCGGCCGCCCTCTCATTAAACGCAAGTGTTACCCTTGAGGTCACCAAGAGGAGATTGAGAGTAGGTTTGACCGGTGGTTATAAATTTCCGATGCTGTTCACCAAATAATTCACCACAATTTGCGTTTCTCAATGGTATCTGATTCTTCTAACAAACGAATTATCCTATTACAGACCTGTGATTCAAATCGATAGATAAAGATCTTTGGCACTCAATTGGCTCCCTTTTGATTCCGTAGTGATCAGAAGTTAAGTACGATGAATAACTGAGTAACCGCTAAAATCCTCTGCTCGTTTAATTATCACTTGAACTATTCATGCTTCCATACTTTATTGAATGCTAACCGGCTGAATACATTATTTGTCCTCGTTGACTCACTGATTTAATTCTATAAGTGTCAGAATAAGTTAAAATGAAAACTCTGTTCGTCAAAAATACCAAATTTATATTAATAGTGCCCTTGCGTTTGGGAGCAAGCAATATTAAGTAGATATACTTTATTTATAACCGACGCTTCTTTAGTTGTATTTCGATTTACCAGTCCTGAAATCGCTTCTTAGTGCTCAGGTACATTTTTGAATCAGTCTCAATTACAATGAAAAGCTGGAACCCACTAAGTTATCTGCCACCAACTCCTACGACTTGTGTCCACAGAGATGACTCAAATAATGTGGCGAAAGCAGCTTGATTGGCTCATGATGTAAAGTAAAAAAAACGACCTGGAGTTGTGCTTGTGGGTAATCGTAATTTAAAAATCTCTAGCACTTGTGGTAAATTCATTGTCAGAATCACCATGCAACCTCATTAATGATTAACCTCCTAGATCAGAAAGGGTGCATATGCAAAGGAACACACTGATGGTTGGAATTCTTGAGGATGATAAATTTTCGCTATTACTAGGTTAGTATCCTGAAAACATTACTTGAACCCATTGTAGTACCTTGGGAGGCTTCTGGAAAAGAGAAGAGCTTTTCAATGTGAGTAAAATATAGATATAATTTATCCTTTATAAGATTAGTCGAAGATCTCAAAAATACGCTTATCGAAGAAGCAAACGTGGCTCCTTAAGTCGGGTTTAGGATAAAAATATCTGAACTATCTCACATAGCTTATGGCAAGGAACAGGAAAGAACATTAGAAGCACAAATATTTATGCTTAAGCCATTTTCACTTGAAGTAGAAGAGAACTGTTCAACAGTTGGCAATAGAGAACTTGGATAGATCCACCAGAGCTGTCCAGCAACAAATAACATCGGAAATTCAGAATGTTCAAGTGGGCGGCTCTTGCTCTAGTCCTTTTTTGCAATAAATCAGTAAAGATTCTAAGTCATTCGCAACATAATTGGTGGAGAAAGTGGGGTCTGTTTCAAAGCATCATCACAAAGTCGTTTGCTCAAAATTTTGTTTACTTTTGAGGGCATCTATTGTAAGGCAAGCCAACGTAGCATTCACTAGTCGGCTATGAGTTATTCGAACTTTTAACGGTGAGGTTGGCGCTAATGAAACTCAAAGGGAATGATCAGCTCTGTAAATGTAGATGACGGATATTAACAGCAAAGAAGAGCCACAGACAACAATAAGGAGGGTAAAGGATAGGGCTACCAAAAAATTGTCATGGTTTATCTTGGCTTTTTCTTCCCAAGATTCTAGGGACGACAACGAAATTTCGACCTTATCATTAGTAATTAAGCAGGAAAATTTATAAAAATCCCAAGATGTCCAACTTTACGACAATGCGGCTGGACGTGATTAAAAGTACACCGGGTTCGTTAGCGGCCAGCTGCATGAACCCACCTATTAACTGTGATCAGAAACTGACGCTATTGAAGCACTCGACGTCGTGTAAAAGATGTGTTGAATTGTAGATATGAAACAAATTAAAATCATCAGTGTTAAATTCGGGATCAGTTTTCCGCCTGACCGCTAGATAAACAATATCGTTAATGAATTTACGGCTGTATTATATTCACTCAAGAAGGTGTTGTCTTAAATACTCTTCTCCTTTCATGAAAATTCAAAGTGAAACTGAATTTATGCACTAAAAGAGGTGTCTGCGAATTACGAAATTTGGTAAGGCAAATGTAAGCTAAAACTACATTAAGAATATTTATGAACTTATGGTGTATGTTCTTATCTTTGAGAACCTATTTGAGCCTATTTAACTGGAGATTTTCGGGGGCAAATACTAACCAAGCACGTTTCTAAGGTATATACTGCTTAAAGCCGTTTTTGTACCGAAACTATCTTATTTTTATTTCACTGAAGTGAAAAGATGGTGAATTAATTCTGTAAAACCATCAATTAAAGTGCCTGCATCTAAAGTGAATCTCCCTGAAACTACTTTTTAATCTCTTGAATTTTATATGCACAGTTAAATTTCATTTCGATTTAAGCATACTGTGAAAGGTGTCAAAAGAAGAATGCTATTAGAGCTCTCCTATACATCCCATGGACTCCGCTTCGCAAATGGAAAAGTGTAACTAGGTTCGAGAAGTCAGCGATGGTCCTTGCAGAGCAGACTGTTTGAAGAAAGGTACTCTCGAGCAGAGGGCTATAGCAGTTCAAGTTAGAAAATCCTAAGATTTTCTATATTTTTAGAATTAATGTCATTGCCGCATGGCAGACTTAGCGCCAACTTTTTGCAGGGCTTTGATTAGGTGATAGGAAATGAGCAGATGCTGAGAAAATAATAGTTATTAAAGTAATCTAAAGGAATGAAATCTTTCGAATGCCATGCGGAAGATTCCTTCAGGAGTCACTTAACTCTGTCAGTTAAATGACCGATAGTTACACGAGTGAGAGAGGGCATTTGGTCAAATTGAGGATTCTTATTTGATTATTTGATCCATTCCTAGCTAATTTTGATTTTACTCGAGCTAAAAACTATGAGGATTAAAGTGAATGGATGAAAAAATTAGAATCAAACTATTTGGAGTCGCTTTGTTAAGATTCGCCCTGAAGCACCCTTTCACCGATTGATTGAGAATCTTACTGCTCTCTAAGCAAGAACCTTCATTAAGCAAATCTCGCCTTCTTAATTGAAGAACCCGATTGGGTGTGCTGTCTGATTCTGTGCCATGAGAAGGACAAGAGAATTGCCTCTACGATTTATTGCATTCCTATCTTCTCCGTCGCGTACCAAGTGGATTACATATTGGTGTACATTTTAAACTACGGGTTGTATTCTGTTTTTTTTTGTGCCTTTTTTCCTTAAGAAAATACTGAAAGGAATTTCTGGAATCGGTTAGGCAAAAAATATGTCCTAGTCCTATGCTCAAACGATGAAAATAGCGTTTTAAATGCCTTTAAGGCTGTTTGATTTTCATGGAGCCAAAGTAGATTAAATTTGGCTCTTATTGCCTCATAACAGCCAAAATTTGAGTTTGTTCTGACTTATCGCACAGTTAAAATTATTTATTCATTTATATAACATGCATATATTCAACAAAAGCCCAGAAGTCACTGAATTTATGAATCCCTTATTTTGAAATACTCAGTAAGTAACAGAAAATGCTCAAAAAAAGGATATAAAGTTTAACGTTCGCAAAATTAGTCATAATTTGTAATATCAAATTCTCTAGACATCCGTGGATGTATTCATTTTAAAAGCTAAAGTACTAGATTTTAAATGCTAATTTACTGAAATAAATCGATAAATAAGACCGAATTTATGCTCTACTGTAGAGATTTCACTTGTACCGACTTAGCATAGTGAAAATTCCATTAATATTTAATTTAAACTAAAACATTTTCTACTAAGATTATGAGTGCTTACAAAGCAATTAAACCTGCGTACTTGCTCTAACCGTGAATTTAACTTGGGACACCAATTTTTTATTGAATTATATTGGCCAGCAGTAGTTCTGTTCCTACTGAATTTCCTTAATTAGTAGGAAGAGAGGGCAAAGCTAATCAAGACACAATGACTTCATAGTTAGAGTTTATTTGGTCTCAGATTTCGCGGAGTATATCACCCTTAAATCGTCTTATCCAGCTCTACCATTGCATTGGCACCCACAACATCTGCCCTCGGATGATTACCCCTTCTATCAGATAATGATATAGTCTTCGATGCCTTCAGTAGTTGCAGCATTCCTTCAAAGGAAGAAATATTGTGTTATGCTTGTGTAATTAATCAAGCCAATTATTAAGCTTACAGCCCCAGGTTTTAATTAATCGACAACAATACAAGTTGAGAGGTATGATAACGTCTTACTTGTCGACGTTTCTCTATATACGTGCTTTTGTCTCAATCAGCTTATTTTTAGCGATTTTAAAATGGATCGGCTGGCTCTGGTCACCAATGAATGGCACCAGATAGTGTATTTTCTATTTTTGCCACACAGCAAACACGTTCTAGAGTCTTTGTGTTCTACAATTTTATTAATAAAAGTTTTCGCCTGGATTTAGGATCAAATGCTCAGCCTAACAATTTTAAACAGGATATTAATACTGTAGCTGTAGCTGTAGGCTACTGGCAATCCGTATCCCTGTGGGTGCTGTAAAATAAAGTTTAGTTTGATTCCCTTAAATTCTTTTTAATCTTAATCTTGTTGCAGCGATCAGAAAACATGGAGATGCTTGAAATAACGAACAACAAGAGACGCCATCATTCTCGCTAATATTATCGGCCAAACTGAATGACACAGTTGAAAACATTTCTATTGTAGTCACTTTTCCAATAGAGTTGGTAATAAGACCAAAGAAAAATCATGCCTCACACGCCTTGAATTAACATGATTTATTCCATGTCCACAGCGAAGCAAAATTAGTCGCTGATCTTCGCAGATTAGTAAAGTGCCAGGTCATATCGCCTTATCAACTTGGTAACCTAGCAGAAATTGATGTTCATGCACAGTTCTATCTGAATTCGCTATTTGTTTTATTACACCAGTCTGTTAGAAAGCATCATTAATTTATCTATCCTCATGGCCAGTAAGATGTAAATTTTATCAGCTTCCTAGTACTTTTGAATCCAGAGCCTGAGTCAGTTAACTTCTTTAGTTGCAGGCATCGGAAACGCATCAAAAGTGATGCAACGATCCGACCTTGCCTAAAAATTTACTTTATAACTACCAAGCTGAAACTATTGACTGTTTACATTTTAACCAAGTAAAATCTGTTAAATTACATGAACCAGGCTTATTGTTTACAGCTGCAATACTCGAAAGGGTATAAACTGCGGTATTCTAAATTCGAAATGACTTTAGAATAACTAGAAAACTTTCAAACTTTTTATTGTTCAACTGCACCTTCAACCATCTCAATTAGTTGACTGAAAGGGAAAACTGCCTTGTCGGGTAAAAAATAAAATTGATGATTGGAACTAAAATAAACTAGTTTTGGGTGCTGCCCAATCGTCTGTTCATAGTCAAGCTTGACCTCGTATGAAGGTGACGACGCGATTATCTTCTTTCGTATGCTTCAATTTCATGTCCACTTCTTTCAATGTCCGTCCTAGTAACTGCGTTAATCACGTTGGTAGACTATACTATCCTGTGACCGAGGACAATCCATAACGTTCTCTTGACAGGCAAACATTTGAATTAGTGGTAAAGACAGGTAAGAAGCAGAAGAAAATTACACTCCCATCTGCTCAAAGTTCTCTTAAATACTGGTTCTGTAAAGAGCATGTCGTTACTGCAAAGGCTTCATAATCAAACAGTTTATTGCAAATGATCAAAGATACTTGGAAGGAATAGAAGATGATCTCCTTCTTCAAAGTTCACTCATTTCGGTGTTCACGTAGAAACCTTTGGATAGGGCAAAGAGACTGCATGGAATCTAATTTAGCCGCCCAAAATTTATAAATGGTGACGCTATTGCCTAACCAAAATAAGCAGTAGACAAGAGGTATCACAAAATTCATTTGATGCAAAGGTCTAAGTGTAATTAAAGAGGATCAAGTGTACTTATTCACTGAAAACAGATTCTTTCTTAAGCTAAAATCACATAGTTGGGATTCGCACATGCCATAAGTTTATTTCTAAAAGGTCGTGTAATTTTTACTGATTGAAATTGTGCTTTAGTGCATGCAGTAAGGCACAAAGACCAGTACCAAAATTAACTAAAGATAAAGGTGGAAAATTTGCAAAACTGGCTTGATTTCGTACAAGACACCTGAACAAGTGTAAAATGCAGAGAAATGTGCTAAGAGGGTGAGTTCACTCATCTGTGGCTTTCCTCAAATAGGTTAAACCTCATTTTTGTTAATTATATGAACGACCATCCATATATTTCAGGGCAACTTCCTCTATAGTTGGTCACTTTCAAAGGCAACATGTTAAGATAAATAGTACGAAAATGGTTAGACGCATCCTGCTTTCAAGATAGCTCTCTGACCCTCAAACCGTTACCCTTGAAATAGGAGAGAAAATTAGAAAGGACTTAGATCTACTCTGATTTTTTTCATGTATGGATATTATTTTACTACTTGTTATTGTTAGATTTTTCTCTATGCAAAGTGCTTTGAAATGGCCACTCTCGAAATCGGACCCGTATTACGCCATCGGCAAAAAAAAAAGACAACTAATAAACATTCAAGTTTCAAAGACTCCCAGATCGTGAAAGTCAACTGATCAATTCTAACCAGATTTATAGAAGTTGAAGTCATAATTTTAGAGTACACATGGCATTTGCATAGATCAACCATGCCAATTACGACGAACCATATCGGTCGATCCAATGAGTGCATGTCTACTAACATCTTGGGCTCTTTTTGTAAGACACCCATCTCTTAATTGTCTGATATTCAAGTTTTATTTCAATTTACTCACTTTGCTAATAGCACAAACGATTCCCCATATTTTTTCAGACTCTGCTAAACCTACATACAAACATAAGTCGAGGAGATAAAGATATTCCTCACAGTCTACCTAAAGGCTGGTGAAGAGTCGTCGTTTGCGCTAAGAAATACAATTGAAAATTTTTATACTAGTCAAATTTTGACCACTGACCTATCCAACTAGCACAAAACTTTCGTCTCCGTTGTGGAATGAAGCAGCAGAAATGCCTTTGACGACTAAGGATCAAATTGGTACTTAGAAGTTGGGATAACTTAGTCATAAAATGAGGTTCTGTGTTTTTATGAAGTTAATCTTCTATCTTGGAAGCGATTTAAGTTTTCAGACAAATGCTCTTATTTCCGGTCCATAAAGACGTTCATTGAAAGGAGTAAATTGGTTCATTCTTATTCCAGATAGATTGAACCGACGAATAAAAGACGAAATCCGTCTTTTGAACCATGTGATAAACTACTCATTTCATAGTAGATCCATTTGCATATGAAACTGATATCCATAGCTGTCCACTTTGACACACCATTTACGCTATCCATGCCTGTGACAATCTGCTTGATTTTCGCATCCTCAATTGGCTCTCCTTCATTCTTTTCCTCCCGACGTCATTTTGCTAATAGTGTCAATCAGGTGAAGTGGCCTTTAATGCCGGTCAACATAGTAGTCTCCTATGTCGAACAAGAATATATTGTCTAAAGCGACAGAAATACATCGACAGGAAAATGAAATAATTGAATGCGACCGTCATCTGTGGGGGCTGCTTTGGGATCCGTGCCAAGTGAGTATGTGATCAAAGTAAGTTAACGGCTTCAACAAAGAGCGAATCCTAAATTATAGAAATGCAAGTAAAGAGAAAACCAGACAATTCTCCCAAATTTTGTGCCACTTAAGAAGGAATTTCTTTAGCTCCTTTTTGTTTCGAGATGCAATGAACAATCCTGGTAATTTTCGATTCCTAAATCTGTTTTTTTTTCTTCCGCTATAATAATACTTTTTGAATAATCACTGAGGCATCGCTAATACTGTAAGTACTCATGTTCTATTTGTTCGAGAGATAATGGACCTTTTAAGGGCTCTGAGTTTGCAATACTTGAATAATAGGCGAGGCTAGTGTTAAGGATTTATAAAGTTTAACCTGATATTGCTATTTTGGGATATTAAATGAATTCTCTTTCTTCACGGCAAACACTTTTTAATCCCAGACCTAACCTACTTTAAAATCTATTCATACAGATAGCGGAATAAATTTCTAAGAGTTCATTCGGTGAACCCATTAGAATTCAAAATACGGCGCCAGGCGGACAAAAAGGCCGCATTACAAATCGTATATTTTACTGCTGTCATTAGACTGTTTTTGGCAGCAAACTGCAATTTTCCGGCTAATA
Organism: Moniezia expansa; assembly: GCA_019097775.1. Taxonomy (NCBI): domain Eukaryota; kingdom Metazoa; phylum Platyhelminthes; class Cestoda; order Cyclophyllidea; family Anoplocephalidae; genus Moniezia; species Moniezia expansa. Next base: position 3,035,786 of record JADFDV010000097.1, read on the forward strand.
AACATGAGAATTAATTGAATGAGGATTTTTAACCCTAAAACAGCCTTCAAATCGACTCTTGGAGAAAACCATATTATATATCACTTCTGTGTATTTGACTTTTTTGAAACAAACTTGGGTGTTGTTAATCTCAAATGATTTTCAAGTCCATTTCAACGACTTACACATCATATTTGAAAAAGTTTTGATTCTACCGAAGGCATTTCATTTCAGATCCTGAGAGTGCATATGCGCGAATTTTCATTGTTAAAATACAAAGTCAGAGTCGACAAAAAATTTGCTAAAGAACAATGAGGGACCTCATGACTCTCAGGCCACATAACCGATATCTTTTGAAAACTTCGAATTATAAAAGTGACGACTGGAAGTGAAAGAATTATACAATGTTAAAAGTCAAAAGAGTAGAGAAAAACGGAGTGTAGAGATATAGTGGCATCAGAGTCATTCATTCATTGTGAATGTGTGGTTTCCAAGTGATGAGGGAAATGAGTGACTTTTTAATTACCAATATTTATTGAAGGAATAAAAAAAAGAGAGAAAGGTTGAGAAGAAGAATAATGAAAGCAGAGATCTCTGGTCTAAAGTTTCGCTATAAATGATTTGTTTGTCAGGGATGACCAGTAATGATGGTCATCCAGAGCGTTGAATTATCTTTTACGACTGTCAAGGCGGAACCTCGACAAATTTCTAATATCTAGTCTCTAGGTAATTAGATTAAGGAAGGACATAACCACTTTCCCAAGTCCGCCTTAACACTGACCAATCACTTCCATCTTCGGGCGAGGTTCTACTTTTTTACTAGCCGACTAAGTGGCTGGTGCAACCCCAAGACTTAGCAAGACAAAATGGCTACTCGAGCACGCGAACCGGCCACTGATTTTGGGAGAACAATTATGAGGCATAACTCCTTTAATACCACCAGTCTCACTGTTCATTCTTTGATAGAACATGGCAGGTAGAGACAAGGTTGTTAGAACATTATTTTAGCAGAAGTGTAATGGTGACATATGTTCTTGCTATATCGGACAACACGCGTTTAAAACTCAGCGGCACATGTCCAGTGCTCGTACCAATCACCTGCACTAGTAAAAGCTGGTCTTCAAAGAGAGGTATTTTAATTTATCAATATCACTGCAGGTGTGCTATAAGTAAATACAAACCAGTTTGATCATGATTCAAGCACGTTTGAAGTCCATTTAAAGTAATCGCTTTCAGGCACTATTGGACACTTCGTCAGTTCTACGATGAAACACCCAAGATCCTGTCAAATAGTTGAAGTATAACAAACGCGGCATGTAGAATTTCCTCGAGCAGAGTCAGTAAGATAGAAGAAGATGAATAGCAGAGAAAGACAGAAGAGACGTTGTCTGGATTTTGGTTCGTATTATAGACTAATAAAATAAAAAGTGGAAAATCGATAAAATGTATAGCAAGGCAATAAAACGAAACCCATACTGAATCAAACAGTCCAATTCTTATGGAAGGTAAAGTAAATTAGAGCCTCTAAAATAAATCAGTACTTGACTATTTACTCCAATCACGCTATTCTTACCAATGGATGTAGATCAAATGTTCTCTAATTACTTGAATGGGCATGCAAGCACTACATCATTGGCCTAAGAGTCTGCGACTTTGGCCAAGACTAACGTATAAAAAACCCCTGAGAGAGGGTCTGAGAAGAAGGTGTTATAAAAAGATGAAGTTCTTCCATGTTTAAAGAATAAAAAAGTGGCGATTCAGATATGATATTTGCATGAGCTATTTACATAACAAGGCCGTGAACGTTGATGATATGGATTTAGGCGTTAGTAAGGAACTTTGGGTTTTCCTAACTTCTTATCCCTACTTTTACCCCTACAGATTCAGAAATAAAAATTAAATTAACTTCAAAAGGGCCGTGGCTATCACTACAATAATCAGTAGTTTTTCTGATCCAGTTAATTGGAACGGCAAGTTACACGACTAAATAATGTGCGCAAGACAATGCTTCATATTAACTGAGAAAGGATGTAGATTATGAAAAAAATCTGTATTGGGAGCATTTTTGGACCGTTCGCTCCCATTGATCATATTTCTGAAGTTTATTAATTGATCCAGGCCAGGAGCATTTTGGCCCTTCTAGCCTCTTTCAATTACGCTCGCTTCTAACATCAAACACTAAATGCGCACAATGGTTCAAGGGAAATGGACACATTTTTTCGGTATATTTCAGGAATGAAATTGGCAGATTTTCTGAGAGGCTGGTAATTAATTAACTTTAACGCTTTCTTGCTTCTACTAGAAGTTAGAAAACAATAAACTTGAGGCCACCAGTAATGATTATTTCATAGAACATTTAAATCCGAAGTCGTTTTAACTACAACAAAACATTTATAAATATTGAGCTAGCACAGTTTTTAACCGGGATAAAGACAATCAGAGAGATGTAATATGATTAAATACACCGTCTATTAAATTCTCCCCCCATTTCGACCACGTCTTCCACGTTATCGTTCGCCTTTACTCCACTTTGTTGTTTATCCCGATATTTGTCATCCGCATAAACACATTTGGTAATAACGGTTTCCAATTGAACCCCATTCGTTATTCATCTTCTTGCTCTTCATTAGTGCATTGTTGGCGATAAAAATTGGTAGTATCACAATTCCGGGTGGTCTCATCTTTCCTTCCGGAACATATATCTTGGATCATCTATTTATTAGACTAAATTAAATTTCAGTACTACTTCTACCCATGGCGAGGATCAAAAAATGGTAGTAAATGTCGTCAACTCAATAAGTCAGAATCGGTAAAGCATTTCGACCTCTTATTATCAGCTCAAAAAGACAAATACTATCCCAAATCGGTTGCAACCTTATGTCCATAAAAAAAGACTTTCTACAGGTTTTAGTAGTTAAACTACCAATAAGAATAAGGGAAATGGGTTCGACCGGGCTTGAAAGAATAAAATCTAGTCATGTATCAATTATGGCTCGATGATGGTCCTAAGACCGGCCTTTTGTTATGGGAATGGTAATTTGTTTAAACAAGAGCACTAACCAAATAATAATCGCATTGTCAAATCAACTGCATGTCCATGATTAGGTCCGAGAGAAGTACCCCGTTGTAAACTGCTACTTGCATTTACGCATTTGCATCTCCTACATCGTCAGCGCTTGTGTCATTCTAGATGGATTCTAATCACTGCAAATGTATACGAAGTGGCTCTAAAACTGACTAGAAGACTGATTAAGAGCTTTCGTTTAAAAGGTACTGAAATCAACTATTTCAAGTCTATCCTTGAAAATTTATAGAATCCACTTCCAAGTTTCTGGGTAATTTGATGACTTGGATTCATCCTATTTTGCGATATGCATACCATTAAACTTCTGACCAGAAAAGTGAAACATTTAAAGCTATGACGGAATCGAGTAGAGTATTAAATGCAAAAATCGCCATATCAAAGAATTGACCAAACCAATGTGATTAAAAATACTAGGGTAGAACCAAAAGGTAGTTCTAGTTCTAATAACCAAATTCCTACACATGTTACTAGCTCATCAGACATGCGCAATGAGGTTTTATTCAGTTCGAGTTTATTATAAATGCAACATAATTTTTTTCATAAACAAGGCAAATCTACACGTCAAAACACGGACATAGTGATAGAACTGGACTATTACTGTTGCCATATCCATACTAATCTAGTGTCAAAAAATTGAAAACTGTATCGGGGTCATATAGAGATAGGTTCAAGAGGCCACAGTTCGTAAGGCATTCGGACACTGTAGCCTTACATGATGCACTTTCTTGATGTTCATCTCAATCCATATCTGCTCAGAGATTAGACCAAATTTTCTCCACAATGTTATGCCATTCCCATACTCAGTACCATTCTGCTTCCTCTGCAAGCGATGCTGTTCAGTTGGCTGTTCACCGTCGCCCGTGAGTAGATTAACAAGAATAGGCTGTCCAACTGAAACCCTGAACAAGTCAGTGAGTGAAATCAAGTTCTCCTAAATTACTAGTCTTGACAGTAGACAACTCATCAGCAGATTAGTCCACGAACTCAACATCGAGAAAACAAAGAGCAAACTAACCATTTAAATTATACACTATTCAAATGAGTTCACATAGCGGGTGCTAATAAGATACGCATGAATAATGAAAAGTCAGCAAAAGATACAGAATCACAGCCACTGAATATCGCTCTGCCAATAAAGTCAAAGGCTTCTCAGGATTCAATGCTTTCCTAGAAAAGATAAGTAAGCAATTACAAAGTGAGAGAATAGAAAGAGCAAAACAGCAAATGAAGAATTCAGGTGACAAACCTCCAAAACCGCTTGTGGAACGGTGCCCTGTTGTGAGATGGGGAGAGCTGTAGGGGTTGAAACCGACGATTTTTTTAGGGCAACATCCAAAACAATAGCTCGACCACCTACTTGCCACGTTCCTCTACTGTGACACGCCTGGTCTGAACGTACTCCTGTGGACATAACTGGCGGGTGTGACACTGATGTTACCAGTGCAGTGGCACTAGATGAGCCTTTTAGAGGTATAGGAGTGGCAGCTACGGTTGACAAAGATAGAATTCGATCATCCTCAGCGACTCTGTCATTACATTCGAGTAGACTCTTCAAAAGCCCCGGCTTTGATGCTATCGTCGAAACAGTATTGGTAGGAGTTGCGCTGAGGGGAATTAATCTCTTCGGAGAAATTTTGCGAAAAATATGACACTTGTGAACTACTGTTCGTCTGCCACGATTGGATGAAGTGCCTGAGAAGTCATTCGGAATTCCAGTTTTAATAATCGGAAGTAGGGGCAACAGCCTATCAGTTTGTAGAAATCCCACGGCGTTTGGGGGTGAAATAACTGGAAGATTGGCTAAAAGATAAAGTTATAGTGCAGGGAATACAAATCGAAAATAGAACCTGAATTGGAGAAAATAAGAGACGAAATTACCTATATTAGCGACTGTGGTTCCAATGGGTTTCGCCGTCGGGACAACATTGGGACAATAAGCCTGAAGGTGAAGGGATGAAGGTGTGGAAATGAGAGAAGTCTGTGGTTTGGCGATGGTGGAGAGAGGGCGAGAAATTGAAGGCACAAGGACTGTCACCAAGAGAGGAATAAGAGCAGTTGGAGGAGAGAGGTGATTAAAGGTAGGAACGTCAGATTTGACTTTAACATCAACGGAAGCAGTAGGAGCAGAACTACAAAAGGTCACATTCCCACTTTGAACAGGATTCAATTTCCTCTGAAATGAAAACACATAAAGTGAGCTTGGGATTCATTTTATGAAATCAGACGAAAACGAAAACAACAGTAAAGAAGGAAAAAAAACCACACAACCTGCCAAACAAACACTAAACCAAAAGCAAACCTTTCAAGAAGACTTCGCAGTATCTGATGCTGACTTTGATAACCATCGTCGTTATTACAGCACTTCTCTACTTTTGAGGGCTTGTGCACAGCTAACACAAATGGCGCTGGAGTCTAATAGTGGAAGTCTCATTGTACTCATACAAAATTAACTTACATGAAATAACGTTACTTAACACTTTTAAGTAAAAAATAAATCTAGAGGCAGAAACGTCCAAATTACCTGACTCTGCTGGGACTGAACCAAAGATATTGACGGAATGGAGATGGATTGTGAGACCGCGTCAATACCAGAAGAAAGTAGTGAGGTTTTTGTTACGGAAGTGGTTATCGGAGTAGTATTAACGGGCTTTTGGGTGCCATCCTGCTGCCGCTTGAGTCGAAGCAGCTGGCTTGCACATACTGAACCAGCCGGGTTCGCTTGAGCACAACTGCAACAGTTTTGTTCCTTGCAAGAAGGATACAGTTTTTCTGTAGTTACCTCGCATTCTCCAGTGGTTGGCGCGCTGCCACTTTTGTCACTAGCCCTTTTCTCCACATTATTTTCATGACTACCCACTTCCTAAAACAAGATAATGGAGTATTATAAAAGCAATGATGTCAAAAAAGCTTACATTCCGAGAAGGCGAAGTTGCAGTTTCAGCAATGTGAACTTGTGGCTCTTGCGCATTTTCGTCCCTGCATGCTATATTCATTGATAAAGACGCAGGCGGCACCTTCTGAGCGTGAGAGTACTGCGAAAGAAGAATTTGAGAGGCAGGAGATACAGATCGGGTATTAAAATTCACCGAAGTCGATAAGCGATGCCTATTAAGAATCTTTGGGACCATCGAGGTACCAGTGTATACCTTGCGCACCACCCTTCGATAGACATTTCGTCGGGAAGGTGGTGGAATAAATAGAGGTGAAATAGTTATTCCTGATTTGGTGGCACCAGCTTCTTCAATATTTCCTTCGAATCGGTCGGGTGAACTTCCAGGCGCAACAGGAGTAGCTGCCCGAGCACGAAGATGTTGAAGTCCCAGCACTTGCAGAGGATGCGGCTGCCGAATAACACCGCGATTATGACGTGCTGATGTCCTTTCTCGATTTGCGATTCCGTCGTTGTGAGCCAAGCTGAAATTTGGAGATGATGAAAGCTCACACCTTTTTAGTTGCTGTTTCTTCACACCTTTTACCGTAGCCTTATCAGAAAAATCATCCAATCGCAAATCGGTCTTTTCTTCTCCAAGGGAATTCAAGTCTTCTTTAACAGTGGTTTTCTTGCCAGGATTCGCAATAGATGCAAGGAGTTTGGGTTTGTAAGAGAGAGTGACGTTGAACTCCTGTTCATCGTTTGCGTTTTTGTTTGTCGAAAGTCCCTTAATTTTGAAAGCACTGCCACTGATACGTTGGAGGAGTATACTAAGGTCAGAGCTGCGAAGCTGCTTAACAAGGATTTCGCCATCAGTGTCGCTAGATACCAGGCTGCAAGTTAGGCCAAGCACAACACGATCCCAAGGGTTCAGTTGGTGATGGCGATTTAATTTATTTACGGTTTCCTTAGAACCATCATTTGTCTCGTCCTTCTCTTTCAGACTTCGAGGTTTAGTCACTGGAACCTCCTTGCCGAAATCACCATCCTCACTTGAAGACGACTCACCAGCGCGAGTTTTTTTAGTATTAGCATACTTTCTTGGCGAACTTTCTCTCTCGTTGCTTTTAAGTTTGGAACCACGATGAAATTTCCAATCTAGGTAGCCATTGACACTTCGTCTCAATTTCGCCCGAACGGTGGCTTTAGGGCAACCGCGACCGATGACTGCGCTAGACCTACTCTGGCCAGGTTGTGAAAGCCTTTGAAAACCAGCCGGCAAATCAGCTAATTTCTTAGCAATGAGACTAACATTACGATCACTTCCTGTGAGGCTCGTCGGACGTTTGGTAGTTTCCATGTCTGAACTAATCATATCCGAAAACCTTCGCTTGCGAGGGTTTGGACGCAGCCTCCTCGTACACGCACTCCTAGATATGTTCTCTCGAATTTTCCGACGTATACGCAGCAGTTTCCTTAGCCCTGGTCTTAACAGACAATAGGAGCCAAGAAATGCGTCCTTTTTATCGGATTCTTGATTAATATCATCCAAAGAAGCAGTTATACTGGTAAACAATTTCTGCTGGATTTGATTCATAAAACGATATTGTACTTCGGTGTGTTCCGTTTGTCTGTTTAATGGAGCTCCGGCCATTTGTACAGCTAGACATTTACGCTGAGTTCGAAATGCACGCCCGGCATAACTAATTTCCTGCAATATTTCCTGGAGAACCGAGTCACAAAGTTTAAAAGTTACATTCGATTTCACAGAAGACTGAAAATTTACCGATTCTGTCTGCGCTTCTGAAAAATGATTAAAGAGAGTCTTGGTTTGCGGCGAACAATTTTTTGGGGTTCGAGATTCTCCTGTTTTGGGTTCAAGGCATTCACCTGCTTTAAACAGTTTCTCTTCATCGCAGTTTGCTATGGAACCCATTTTGCTATGCAGAAGCTTCTTTCTATTTACAGCGTGTTTCACCTTTGTCGAATACACTTTGTTGTTTCTAGGCTTTGAAGAATTTTTGGACTTCACAGATGTTTTTGCTTTAGTCGTGGCCTTTTTAGGCTTTTTCTTCAATCCTAAGAATTCAACAATGGACTTGAATTTTCCACGATTTCTCGTTAACATTCTAGTTGGAGACCTCTCATTTCTAAAAATGAATAATAGAATTATTAGAAGAGATTCAGTGATTAACTTCCTAGGAATTAGAAGTAGTGATGGTAGAAAAGCAAAATAAAATCAGAATATATATGAGACTGGTACTTCATAAACTCGTTAATAGAAAAGCACAAACGCCAGTCACTGCTGTAACAGTTATGGCAATAAAAACGTGCATTTAGACCTGCACATTAAGAAAATGCACGCAGTTCAAAAGCTACTTTTTTGGACTCAATCCAAGCGAAAAACTTTGCAAAAAAATGAGACTTTAAAATGGAATCAAAGTATTATTGCATTAATTATTAAAACAACAAAACTTGCTAATTCAGCGGCAAGCAATCGAAACTCACACAAATACTGCGCTAACCCCTGCAATCGCTGAACTTGAGAACAACTGACGAATAAAAGGGCTAAATAATCACATATTGGTCAGTTAAAACAAATCCACATTTCAAAGTCGCGTACTTAATAGAAACATTCGACAGCTATTTAATAGCATTTTTCAAGTTTTTTTGTTTTTTACATTTCGAACATTCGTGTTGGTCCGGAAATGGTTTTACAAACGCCTTTATTTTCAAACATATGGGGATTCATCCATTTGAATTCAAGGTGGAAATTAAATTCGTCTGCTTATACATTTGATCGATTTTTCGATTAATCTGATTAACAGGTTTTAAATTTGTTGCTGTACTATTGGAGGTTTTACCCACAATCTGCCATATAATCTAGGTGTATATCCACCATGAAAGTGCCGATTACACTAAAACAGATACATCCAGGTCACAAAAATAATGGCGAAACTTTTGAGGTAGCTAAGGCGGTTTTTCAGTGGAACCGTATCTACCACTCGGACATATTTCAGTATTTCTATTAATTTAGATGGGCCAGTAAGTGTAATATCAACTCGTGAGTATTTTACATTCTCAGTTCAGACTGTTATGTGAAAATTAAGCAGATTTTGCGGAATTTTCTATAAAACCTGCCTGGTGTTTAAAATTATTCACAAAAGCACTCCTTATATATCGTCGCATGAAAAATGTCAAATCGAAAGCCAGGTTTAGTTTTATGTTATGTAACAGAAACAATCTTGGCCATGATTATTAATTTTTTTAGCTTATTCATATGTTTAATCATTATCTGTTCTCTCATTAATCGTACTTATTGTTGAATAGTTGTACAAACAATTTTATTGAACTTACATTATATAATGAACGCCTGTATTCGCACTATTCTCCCCATTTATGAAATAATGAGTAAAAGTTACATATTCGGATTGTTTACTGTTCATTTTTCCAGGAAAAAATTTGCCGTTTTCTAGGATAAAATAGAACTTATTATTTCAAACTGGGGTCTTCATGAAGCAACACTACTGCGAATCGCATCAACATGAGATACTCAATTACTTTAATAACTTCATCTTTCATTAGTATAAAAGGACATTTAGTTGTAGAGATCCTCTTACGTATCAAAGACGCCGAATTGGCAAAAAATCAAACCGATTCAAGTACCACAACTGACCATTTAATTCATTAAGAAACATTCGCACTTGTCCGGAAGATCCACATATATTCCTTCCGCTCTATTTATAACTATCGAGTGAATTTCAACATTCATTTAATTGCTCTCAGGCCTTTTGGCTTACACGTTCTCGATCGCATATCTTACTAACCAAACTATTTGATTTTGACAAAAATCTTTTGCCATGTTTGCAGTAGTCTAAAATTTACACAAAGTGCTAACATCAGAGTAAGTTCTCATCCTGTTCAGAGTCGAGACTAACAGCGCTATGACGAAACTTAGGCAACGGCTCACTGTCCTCTGTGTCATATTTTAATCAACCAGACTGTATTTTAAAAAAATATCAAATTATTCTGCTGGAAAGGACTAACCACCTTCCGGGCGTATAAAATTGGTTTATGCCAGCAGAAGTACAAATTCGTAGAGTCTGGTAAACGAGGCAAGACGTATATAACCGGATTCATGGTCTCAAACTGGACTGTGGAAAGCACGTGCAAGTAAAAATGAAAGTCGATCAGACTTCTGGAGAAGTTACGAAGATTGTCTGCCCTTAACGTTCTTGAAGATGGACGAGGTGAGAATACGAAGTTGAATTGCTACTTGTACAATGAAACTGTTGTGTGCTACTTGCTGTAAAAGCCATTTGTACTTCTGTTGTACCCACAATTAGTCCTTGAGACTTGCCCTAATGGGTAGGAAGAAATTAAAATAAAATCAAATTATCTTACCAACTGAACAAGTCCATAGGAAACATCATAGAATCCCAATTAGTAGGTCACCAAATCTTTTCTTTCTTTTGGCTTTTCTCCCAAAAATAGGAGAAGAAAGGTAGTATTCTCTTAGGTTACTATTTAACTGATCCCTAGTTTTGTCGATTTGCAATCGCAGCTTTGTTTAAATGCACAAATCAAAAAGTTTTGAAACACTTTTAACTGGTGACAAAGCATTAGTTCAGCTTCGCAATTTCATGTGGGACCCTGAAAATTTTGGATCATGAGAGGCCATGTAGTCAATTTCCTGGAAGGAATCAGTGCTGAATAAGTGCAAAGCTACACTGAATCAGAGAACAAACGCCTTCCCTGCCATGAACGGATCTTTGACAGACTTTGTTATTGAGAACGCAATATCTTTGAATCACCACCAAAAGTCAAAGGTCTTCCCACTGACAAGTTTCGGTGATTTCAGGCCGTCAATAAATATTGGTATGGGGCTTCATGCTGGCAGGAAATACATTGCGTTTTTTGGTAAATCACCATGAGATGTGAACAGGTTCAACAGTCCAGCTGACTTCAGAATGTGCATGTAGCACAGGCGTATGATGTTAGCTCTCTCGTAAATCATTTTACAGTTTGATATTAGCAAGTTGGATTTACCCGACCAGATCAGCAATTTCAGCAACCAAATTGCTGCTCGTTGAGCTTAGTGGGGACAGGAGCAAAGAAGATGTTGGATTGGTGTCGTACTAAAGAAGAACCTTCTAGCTAATATTTAGAAGATCACTAAGAAGGCAATATACTGTGAGAGGAGCAGTGGCGCAGGATATATAAAGGAAGAAATATCCTAAAATGGTCATGATATTGTAATAAATAACCAGAATGTTCCTTATTTTAATCAACCCTTTTAGTACCTAATCGAACTCCACTTCGTTCTTAAGGGTTGCTTCAATCGCGTTCCAATAAGGTAGAGCAACTAACACCAACTATGACAAAACCAATTGGGCGTATTCAAGGTCATGAAGCTGTTGAGATTTTAGTGTGAAACTTTGACGAACGTACAGATGGAAATAACGGGAATTGCAGGCACACGCATCGCTTTTAATTATTTAACTGATCTGCATCCGTATCATCTGGAAAGAGGGTTCCATATAGCCAGATCATTTTTATGCCATTTTTGCTACGTAGCTCTTGCTTTAACCACGTTCTGCCTTCACATATTTGCTTACTTCTTTATATTCGCTTAACCTTAACCTGTTTTTATCAAACAATTTGCAGTTCATTTCATTACAAGTACCATGTGTACACTGGAGCTGTCAGGTTTGTCTGTCGAAGAATAATTATTGAAAGGTAGGCAGATCTATAAATTTTAACGTTTACATATCAACTGGGGTTGTTTTACATAAACCTATACTAATGTGGTTCAAGAATATAAGGCTAATCTTGGCTGATAGGGATCACTGATGTTGCATGCAAATCAAGATTTAGGGGATCAGTCCAAATCTTGGACGAATCGTTTTTGAGGATGCAAAGTTATTTTGGCTTACCAAAATAGCGATACCATTTTCCCGAGCGAACATGTCACTTCAGTTCGCCAATAAACCAGTCAATGGTAAATTGGCTTCACAAAGACTGTCATATATGCTCAATTCGCACATTGGGTACCGGCGTATTGCTTCGGCATTATGATATCTGAATGCCCGAAAATTCACAATTCTAGCTCACTCTCTTGTAATAAAGTCGACGAGTGTTACTAGACATGTTAATCAAGCCATAATACTCGAGAGTCAGATAAAGCAGCAGTGACTGTGCAAATATGTGAATTCGTGGGGCGTCAGGTAAAGCTCAAACAGCAGTTATGGAACAAGGAACTTCAATGCGAGGTCAGCTGAGCAGAGGCAGTTAAGATCATGACATACACTCAAAGTTAGGGTAGATTTTTAACTCCGAGATAATGTTTACTACCTATGCCAGCCAGGATCATTTACGAAGTGACCCTTCAAATATTCATAATGAGACATTTCCAATTGATGCAACTTATTTTCAGATGCACGTGCGTCTATGGGTGCAGAATACACAGCCATGAAATAAATTCCTGCATCCAGTAGAATAATAAGGGCTGAAACGCTAGAGGCGATCTAGCACAAATTATTTACAAATCTGTTTAATTCAAGCTCTTCCCCCTCCCGCTTGGCGGAACCGGGTAAGACTGGTCTCTGGATAAGGGATGAATAACTGGCGAACTTGGAATGGGACCTAGCATACCCCCAAATAATACCACTGGACACCAATGAGAAGCCAGACTCCAACCATTCAAGGTCTCTTGTTGCTCAGGACATCAGTTATTAAAAGAGGCCATTATTATGACAGCAAATCTAACATTTACCATCGGCAGAGCCCAAAATACAAAAAAAAACCAAATCAATTTGAATGATCGGACGATAAATCACTGTTGTGGTGAATGCAAACCGCATAGAGGGCAGACTTTCGCTTTATTCTGACATTGGTTCTTAGTAAGTACAAGTTTTGGCTTTCGGGAACCCCTCAGTCACAGGATGACAAAATCGGTGACTGCACTAGTAGATGCATACAGTGTTTTACTAGCGTTCCTCAATCGTCTACAGAAGGAGTTCATTGGAGTTCATTGTGCAGGAAGATATTTGTTTGTACCTTCTGAACACGATATTGCATAGAATATGATTGTCGATGCATTACAAAGAAAACGTCATTTGTATGTGTTAGTCTTTTTTCCCTGATTGGAGCCATTCAAATTCAAAATGCAGGCACTTTCGAGTGGATAGATTTCACAAAATGTGTACAGACTAGTCATTTGATGAATCCTGCTTTTCCAGACATTGAAAGTGACTTTGCAACTTGGTACCCACCTCGTTGGCATAGAGCCAGGTCAAAGTTGAGTTCGACTTAAGTTACTCTAACCAAAATTTACCCTCATGTGGTAAGAGGCCGCATATTATTCCTATTTGTCCCTTTTGTAACGAAGGGATAATCTAAACGTATGTCTTCCTGAAGACCGTGTTGTCTACAAGTAACAAGGTGATTAAATAATGAACCCTGAATGTACACAAAAGAGAGGCATCCCGGAGCGACTTTTGCCAACTCCCACAAATTTGTTGCACTCTTTCCTAGAAAAAAAAGATGTTTTGCATTATCGTGGGTTCATTTGCCATGCATCAATGTCTTATGTCTTGTTAAGCAGTGTCGCGAAGCAGCTGAAGCGAAAAGAAAGGAGCTTGAACTCCAAAATATTCCTTCGAAAGGAAGGAAGAACGAATGGGCGTATCGTTAAATGCCGTCCAGAATCGCTCGCTTCTATGATAAGCGTTGCATGTTCTCGGTATGGCTTTGCTAAAATAAGGTGAATGCAGAACTTCGTGTGGTTGGCATAATATCAGAACTTAAGGACTGAACGTGCAGGCCTGCAGTGTTCTGGCTCAGGTAAAAGGTGAGGCAAACGAGTGCACGAGTCAGGAGACGCTTCATGATCATGCGTGCTTTGAGCATCCTACAGCGTCAACTGGCTTCACTGCTCACCTAAAAGTTGCACATTTCTTCGAAACCCGTAACTTTACATTTTGAAGCCACGAACTTACACGGAATATGGGAGAACGCGTTCACAATAAAGTGGATGCGGTAGTTAAATGAATGATGTCAAGTTCAAAACTATACCTAAAAGTTGGTCATAAGAGTATACGAGTTCTCTATTACCTTCCCTTGTGATTCAGAGATTCATAACCTAGAATAGGCACTTTTCCTCTGGGTCAGTTTTAATAACTTACAACTGCTTAAATCAGATCGTGTGCTAGTCTGGCATGGAGGACTACAGAGGGTAGCAGTAAAGTGCTACGACGAGTTGGGCATGAAATACCAAAAATTCAGTTGCTTCAGCAGAATGAAAGTTAAACTAAGACAAGGACAATTCTTTTGACTAATTGCAATTATTACAAGCCGAATTGAAAAATAACACGCTTATAGGCTCTAAACGAAGGCTTTGAGCATAATAGATCCACGCTTTCACAAATGCTTACGGCCTTTTTGTCGTTCAGTATCACGACATTACTGAGTATGTCAATAGCATTAATTTCAATAGGGAAGGCATATGAAGGGGTTTCGCCTTCGGGGACGCGGTTCAAAAGCTGTCAGCAATTAAACAATGGCTTAAATGCACTCTTTTAGTAAGAGCATTGAACCAAGGGATTGAGATAAATAAAAAAATTACCATGTTAGGGGGTTTGAATTAATAGATCGTAGAATCAACTTCTGGATTTTGTGTTTAATGAAAAGAATGTTGTTTTAATCACAGTAATCAAAAGTCCGCAATTCGCATTTCGCATCAGACAAAAGCTCCTCAAATAACAAATTCGCCTCTCGTTTATCGGCAAATGCGTTTCTGGTAATCCGTTTCGCTTGAAAGAAGTGTGATCCAACATGGAATGTACTGTTGTAACTTATGTCAAATTGTGTTCCTTACAGTAACACAAATCTAGATGAAATTCAAAGATACGCGTTGAATTCCCTCTATTTCTAAAATTACAATGACATCAACAATAAGGTCTGCCGAGTCACCTACGATAACTTAGATGTTTTCGACCGCCTACTCAAATCTATTTCAACTTGTCTTTTAAACATGAAGGATCTCTTTTCACTAAAACGCACAACTTGGGGCTAAACACTAAGCTTTCATCAAGTTTGAAAGTCCTTTCTTCAACTACACCCAAATACCAAGGTGGCGAGCTCGGACACTGCCCACTGAATTCTTCATGTACCTGTTAAAGTGATTAAACCTAGCTATTATTTTGTGTGAGACCTACCATTTTTAAACCATTTCATAAATCATCAAGTCGAAACCAATCGTTTCCAGTGAAACGCTAAAATTGAAGAGAGCTTAAGCGACTGAGAAACAGCTACCGGATGATGCGTCATGTGCTTTGTCCATGCATGTTCAAGTATCATGTCATCAAACGGATTAAACAGTTTGGTGTCGATTTAAAATTGCGGGTTACTGAATTCAGTTTTAAATAGCTAGTCGAGGGAGATGTGAGGCAAATTCATTGGTTTTTCGGGGGATCATGCACAGATTCTCTACCATTTCCATAAAGTTCCTCTGAATCTCGTGACTCGACGCTCGAAAGCATGTGTGCCGGTAAGTAAATAGCCTCAGAACAGGATGTACCTAGTTATTGCACTGCTGCTTTAAGTACATGCAGAGCACCGATTGGGAGAGTTCCATGCTTCGCAGTACTTGTCTTTGTACCATCTTATGTATGCACTAAAGTTAGTTTGTTGAAAGTCAAAGCACCACTCTTTGGCCACTTCTATTAATATAACCAACCTTAATTGTTTTCGGGAATTGGTCGCCAATACATCAAAATAACGAGCATAGTCATCAGCGGATGCTGAACTCGTCTTATTAGTGAATGGTTCTAAAGAAAACCATAACAACTCCAAAATTTCAGCGCATTTTCTGAAAATCCGCCTACTAGTGAAGAATTTCGCCAATATGATCTCTACTACCTGCATTCCTTTCAGAACATTTACAAATAACTTTATCATCGGACCCTTTACTTTCATTATTTATGGAATCAAATTTTTGAAAATTCCAACGCTATCGCAAAGTTCATTGCACTATGTCCTTGAATGACCTTAACCCGTAATAAGGGGAATCGCATTTTTTTGGACATGCACAAAGTTGATTGGTGAGGAGCATCACTGAGATTTACGAAAAGCATATCATGAACTTAAATTGATGTCCTAGACCAATGGTAGCATTTCTCCCTATTTCGACTAATAGATGATGTTCAAATATTTTAAATGAAGCACATCAATTTGATTTGAAGGTCATTTTTGCCTACGTAATAAATGGCATTTCTGGTTCACCTCATAGCAAGTTCTTCGAAAATATTGCTGTAAATTATAGCTAATGGTAAGGAACAACAAACATGGAGAGCGCTTTAACGCTAACTGTTTCTTTTGGGATATAATTGTTCCGTGTTGTTATGCTTCTTTTAATTCTGGAAAACTATTAGAGTGCTTTACCAATCGCATGGAGATTGAAATAATCAAAGTAGTAATGCCCAGGCTTTATAACCGTGTCGCAGCCATCGAATCGAAAGGCCACATTTTCACAAAGAAGACTGCAAGACATTATAATCTTTCTCAAGGGAAGAAGCCTGAATAGTTTTGATCGTAGTGTTAAGCAACGTGACTGAAAATGTCAACCAGCCCATGCTTTGAAGGGTATGTAATTCAAGATCCTTTTGATTTAAGGTCACTAAATTGGCTAACCATCAATTGACCAACATATATTTGGTGTGGATAGCCATGTCAACTGCTGCTCATAGAGCTCAGGTCCGTCGTTACAACAGTAGCCAACAAAAATGCACTATGGTGGATAGCATCTAGAATAGAATACTAATACTAATTTAAAGAAGTCTAAAGATCAAAAATGGAGATCGGGAGTTAATCTAAGTGACGTCGAATGTTCGTTTTGGAACTCGTTTGAATAAGAGGGCATGTACTGATTCATTTTTAATATCTTCTCGAGGACTCTTCCTATATGGCAATCAGCCTTTAATAAACAACAGTTTGGCGACTAGTCTCATTCAGATATTTTATACAAGGTACCGCAAGGGCTGAAAAATACCGTGGAATACTCTTGTGAGAGGCATATAGTTTTCAAATGAACAGTTCATTGAATAGATACCGCAGCCTTTTAAGCACTTAAAATCCTGGATAGCAACTAAGTAAATTCGGTGCTTTTAAAGGTCATTAGGCATAATAAATAGAAAACAAATGAAACAGAGATGGAACAAATCCCGTTGAGATTTTTTGGCTTTTCAAGATACACAACCATTACGTTAACAACTAACATATGATGTGCCACAGAATGAAAGCCCTGGAAACAGCGGCTTCGCTTTTCAACTCCTACGCGGCAAAAAATAACTCAAAATAAGAACTGCTGTAAGTGCTTTCAAATACTCATTATGTAATAAATGGTTGTTTCCCGATATCAACTTAAACCCATTTAAAATTGAAAATTAACCGGATTTCATTGTGAAAGGAAACTAAGTTAATATTATCAGCTTAAAGGCAGGTAATGAGAGGTTTTATACTGCAAAAATTTATTGGCGCCAGCTCACAAACGGTTGTGTGACTTAGAAGCCAGCGCATTCAGAAGCTACCCATGCTGGGCATGTGTAAGGAAATTTAGAACCATTACAATAAACAGAAAAGTTATGATTGAAAGCAGTCCATCATATAAGCAAGAAAAGACCGTTCAATCCTATCGGAGAACTAAGTTCTTGGGAACAATGCTTTATCAAAGTTAAAATCACCAACTATTGACATTAGAACATTTCAGCGATTTGCCAAGTGCAAAACTCCACGATGAAAAACTGTTTATACACAATAACAGAAGTATAATTTACAAACTCATTACTTGCATAAGAAAATTGATTTGTTTAAGTTTACCCTTAAACATTTACTCATCCTTCCCAACATTTCAACTGCAATCCGCGGGCCTGATAGACTAAAATAGGGGAACACGGAGCAAGTAATGCTGATCTAATTATTTTTAAAATCAGTCTTAGAATTTGAAAGTAGGCAGTTTTAATGAATCTTACATCAAACTATTCAAATCGCACTTGCTTGACACAGAGTTGCGGAAAATCTCTGCCATCCCAATTAACTCAAGCCATGTGTAGATTTTAGTACAAGTAATCACTTTGCAACCGTTCTTGTTCTTTGAAACCTGTCTATGATGTTTATTCTCACTAGGTTTTGAAAATGATTGCATGTTACTTTTAGACGAAGATATGTCTTATCCACAATTTTCAGACACAAGTAAATTCAACCTTTAAATTTAATTTGACTGATTGGCACGCACATAATGCTTATGTTTTTCAGGAAACCGAGAGGAGCAGCCAAATGAATTCCGTAAATTTCTGATCTCATTCTTCGATTCGTTCCTATTTTACTGTTAAAAATTGCTCATAAGTCGAGCGTGAGTTGATCATTTCATCCCGTACCCGCAAATAATTTTACTCCATCCACTTTGTGACTATTTAGGCCCTCCGTCTGGCAATTTCGCCCCTGCTGGTACGTTTATTTGAAGTGTTTCCTGCATTGAATAATCATAACCCCAAGTACTTCATTTTATAAATAGTAGTCATGCAGCCCACATTTGGCGAACAACCAGTGGACGCCTTCTGTACACGATGCAACAAAACAGTTAGGACAGCCACGAAACCAAAACCGGGTACTTGCACTTACCTTTCTGCCCTCGGAATATGCCTCGTAGGGTAGTTCCACACTACAAACATAACAAGATGCAATTGTTTGTTTTTCAATCAAATAACAACAAAATTCTGTACTTTAGTTGTCCCTTTGGCTGCTGCTTAATACCATTCTTTGTGGACTCTCTTCGAGACATCGAGCATCTCTGTCCGCTCTGCAACGAACAACTGGGCATTAAGAAGCGACTCTAACTGAAATCCACTTCGTTTATCTTGTCTTCGTTAAATCCTAACAATATTTTTGACTTCGAATGTCCCACTAAAATTGTCTGCTGAATTAATTTGTAAGGTATTGATTAAATGAGAAAGAATCGATTCTGTCAGTCTGAGTTTCCGAAAACTACTGTCAAATTAATCATTGCAGTTCTAAAGTGCATTATGCTCCGAAGTTTTGTCAATCACTCTGCAACCCTTCGTTTGACCGACCGAATTTAGGACAAAATGCTAACATTTAGTAGAAGCTCAATCAGAAACGAATTACCTTTCATTGCCTTTCATGGAACATTTTCATATCTAGGAAAACATTTGTGCTATTAACAAAGGTTCGATTGCATTCATTAAAATGTTGTTCATAAGTTGCAAATGGAAGGCCAATTTATAAGGGAAATGCATAAAGATCCGCTATTTACATTGAGTTACGGTAGTTCAAAATCCTTTGCTTGTAAACGAACTCCTTTGCACTGTGCTTCTAACATTCACAGATGCAGACAATTTTGGCGATATTCAGGAAATCGCTTAACTGACGTCGTCCCTCAAATGAGGTCTCTTCGTCCGTCCCGAGTAAAAGCCGATGACCATAAATAAGATCGCTTGAAAGAAACAAGGTAGCAGAATAGGGAGAGAGACAGACAAGAGAGAGGGATTAAGCGAGAGAAAGAGAGAAAAGGCTTTCCGAGTGGGTAAATAGCATTTGTCATCTATAGTTGATCAAAAGAGACGATCGTTCAGAGAGGCTATTTCAGGCTTGCATGATATTTATTTTTCAACGAAACAAAAGCCCAGATAAATACTATAGAAGAAGATGGCTTCTTTCGAATTTCTGCAGAGATCAGTACGGTGAGCAACCATGTCCTAAAGCAAGTCAAACTGCATTTGTACCTCTGATTCCTTGTCACACATCGTCTCTCTCACAACGTCTCACAACATCTTAATTTGCTCAATTACGCATTGAGCTCTAAGGTCCAACTAGCAACAAAAGCAATTAGACTTAAATTGGAAATTCAATTTGCTGAAAGTACTTTAGGGCACAGATGCGTACCATCAGCTCCGTGCTAGTTAACTCATAAGTCAGTTCGTGTAGGTACAAAGCAACGGTTCACCTGGTCAAGAGAACTTAGTTCCCATCTTGTACTTCAGTCCCCTTGTTTTCCTCCAACCATATGCCTGTAGAATTGTGCGTTAATCTGCTTTTGCGGTTGACGTTGAGACAAACGAAAATGAGGCATTCATTGACCGCATCTCCCTAAACCTCAAACAGTTCAAGACTTTATGTAACTTTACTCAAACTTGTGCAGTTTGTATTCGCGCTATCCAACACATTCAACTGAAATTCGAGAAAGCATTTGATGCACTGTTTATTATGTCTTCCTTTTTGGGACTTAAACAAACAAAACAAAGTGCTCTTTCCAGAGCCATCAAATTGATTTGATCTGTTTTTTCGTTTGTTTGTTTGTTTGTTTGTTTGTTTGTAGTTAAATCGCTACCTAACAACTGACTGACCTGGATGCAGGCATTTGCAAGCTCTGGGTTGGGAAAGTGGAAATCCGTGGGGTTCCGAACTTCATTTTCTGTCAAGAATCATCATTTAAGTAGGACTCGATTAGGGTGTTTGATGCCATTTCATAATATTTTAGAGGATCTGGTTAAGCAGACCAATCGCGCCTTCCATATCGGTGGCAGACTGCTCTTGTCTTCAAAAACATTCTTTCATCTCGAGATAGGGTGATAAGTCCTCAACGAACTTTTCCGGTGTCAGCACCGCTGTTCATCATATTGAGAATAGTCTCTGCAAAACTTCGTTTTGGCGTGGGCGGGATTCCAGGTAACCGATGTCGTCCTCACTGCTCCCTCAAACTGCCTCGCAAAGAGAGAGCACCACCGTTCTATCACCAAACAAGCATAAATTTCAACCCGAATAATCAACATGGACGTTGCTGAAGCGACCGGCGATTAGGTGACAGAATGTCTTTCGAGGTATTCCCCTTGACACATTTAGATCTCGCAATGTAGAGTCACTTAAGGAATGCTAAGAGTGAAGCTCCTCTCTTGAACTCAGCCACTTCGATCCGCCTTGACCCGACGTGCCATAACAGAGAATTTCACACCGTTTTTCACCCACAAAAACCTGTCCAGCCCTACTTTAACATCTTGGCATCTGCTAAGACCAAGCACTTTAAGACCAGGCACTTTAAGACCAAGTTCATTTTTCTCCGCTTGGTGCCCACTTCCTTTGCTCTTTCTAGGTTCGCTCACTGGAGACCAGATTAAGAGGAAAATTGGATGCAATACTAGCTCTGCGAACTCGTCTCTAGCCTCGATGTCTTGCGTTCTGTTTCTCAAGGCTGTACACGATGACGTGCATAGGTATAGGTTTGATCTGACGTCATGAGGTGAGTTCGAGGCAAAGGTGGGAAGGGGATACGAACATGAAGTGGGTAGGCGAAACCAGGTACCGATGTCACTGAATACACTCATGGCCTAGGAGATGATAAGAAGTGTAGAATGCTTAGTTTTAAAGGAGGCCATTAACGTGAAAACTCCAAGAAACACCAAGCAAGGTCACCCTTCAAATGGGAGTTTACTGTTTTCTCATGAGCTGTACCTGTTCTATAGATGGAGTTCCCTTAGTACATATGGTCAGCTTAAAAGTTACTCATCAACTACTTCGTCGCCAAAGGCTTAGGGGATGTTTTGGCGACTAGTCACGTTCAAGGGACTCATTATCAATAACATTGGCACTTCTGTTGGGCGCTTCCTGCAAATTAATAACGATGAGAGATCTGCAAATGAAACTCGAGATGATTGGCATCTAGAAAATGCTGGTCAGATTTGACCCATATTGAAGTCATTGAGCGGAGCATCTTACATTGTCCCCGAAATTCATTGAAACAAAGGAATTGGAGAAGGGCAGTGAATTCTGGACAAGACTTACTTACTGAGCATACATTGTTGTCGCGCTGCGCTGTCCCGCAAACCTCCAGTCTTCTTCGCAGATGACCACCTATTCTACCTTTCGCAGGGCGATCTCTCCTCAAGCTTCGTCGCACCTGATTCGCGCTTCATGGGGCGATGATCAAACTAACCTTCCTCGCGAACTTACATTTTGCATCCAACAGTGGCTAAATAGCAGGCAGGTAGTGGTGCACAAGTAAGGATGATCACTGAAACTATACCAGACGAACGTGTCAAATCACAGCTTTCAACAAACTTTTGACACTGATTTGCTTTCTTTCAGACCAATTTCTCGAACTTCAAAGTCTCGATAGGACTACATAGCGCTGTTTGCTAGAAGCACTTGGAGAGCATGGAAGGAAAGGCATAGCAATCTACTTTTGAATCACACAACAATCAGTGAAAGAAATGATTCTAACCCAAAGTTGATTCCAAAAATGGAGGGATTTCGGCCTTAGACAATCTATCTGACTCCTTCAGCGGATCTCCCTGCTAAGCAATCTGCACAGTCACACTGCTGTCACACCAAACTTAGCCAACATCAACAAGCACTGTGCACAGCAGAGCTGGGAGCCCACTTTGATCATACTCCCCGAAAATGGCCCACAATAGTTAGACAACATGTCTTGGCATTCTTCACTGATTGAACAAGCTTCTTTTTGTATCCTGGGGCTATATTATGGAAGCTCATCGTCAGTTACTGTGTCACCACCTTTAAATTCGTATTCACTTGGATGAACAAGCGCCAAAGACACATGGATTGAGCTCTGCCAATTCCACCATGGGACATATATAAAGGAGCAATTCAATGTCTTTCCCTATATTTCTGAATCAATAAACTCAACTTACTCTAGGTGGTGATTGTAGATCTCTCAAGCACTTTCATCGATATGCCGAGATCTGAGATCTGGGTTGCTAAATCACGCTATCGGGATATGTGTTGCAGACGACGCCTTAGAAATCGCACCATCATTGGTGGTCAAGCCTACTCTCAACCTCCTCGTGGTGACCACCGGTAACCCCAGGGGCAACTCTGGGGGCTAATGAGAGGAGCGGCCGGATGGGACTAATCACCCTCCGGGCGTATAAATTTAGATTATGCCAACAGAAGTACAACTTCTTGCAGCTTGGTAAACGAGGCACGACGTAAATAACCGGATTTGTGGTCTCAAACTGGAGTATGGAACGCAAGTGCAAGTAGCTATAGATGGAATCTCCGCCAGAATGTTGATTTCTGGAGGAGATATGAAGACAGACGAATGCGGACGAGGTGGCTCGACGAAGCTGAACTGCTATCTGTACGACGATGCTATGCCAGAAAAGAGACCAGACAAACAAAGACGTCAACAAACGTTTTTACTGTTCTGTGTTAACTGTTGTGCTCAATTGCTACGAAAGCTCTTTGTACTTCTGTTATACCCCCAATAAGTCCTTGGGACTTGCCCTAATAGGTGGGGAGGAAATAAAATAAAAAATAAAAAATAACCATCACTCACACTCATTATTTCTCTAGTGTATCTCCTGGGACATGGTATCATCTATTTTTTGACGGTCGCCACTTAGCTGTGAATGAACACTGCTGAACCGTAATAATCCCTTTTTAGCGACATGCTTTATGCAGCTCTTGCACCCTAACTTCTTCCTCAAGTTTGAATGCATACAAAGAGCAGCAAAGAAAACACATGTGCTTTTGTAGATATATTTCATTTAATTACAGCAAAGAGGTTGTCCTAGGTTTCAAAGCTGACCGATTTCAGAGGTGCCCATTAGTGCAGCAGAAATGCATCAGGGCAAGCATATTCCTTGCCAACTTTCTCTCCAAGTGTGGTCCAACACCTCACCTCTTGAATGTGTATTGATGCACGAATAGTTTCAAAAGACTCCCTCCAACTTTCAGTAACTCTGATAGCCGACCTATTGAAGCATCTATGCATAGACGCGAATCGACGAGACCGTCGGACAGCGCGTTGTCAGGGCGAGATGGAACGGCAACCAACTCTAGAGACTAAACCCATCTATTTCAACTGCATTGGTGCATCGATAAAGGCCCTGCATTCATATTGTCTAACCTCCATCTCAACAGTTTCATCTGGTATTTCTTCTTTTTCGACCATCACTATGTTGGAATTGTATGATAATAAAAGAAGTAAGTGATATTTGCATTAGCTTGTCAGTGTAATCGCGAACTATTAATCTTGCGTAGTTTTGCATTGCCTGATCCATCTAGCAAATTACATTTAGAGAGGACTTGCCTCCATTAAAAGACTGAGCCAACAATGAATGATAGTTTTGAAGGCAGTGCTGCACCATAACGCCTCATTATTCATTCTTCTAAGCCGGTGAATTTTGCGTCCGCTACTAGAACCATCTACTTTCAAGTTGTCTTGTGCTGAAAGCCACTTCGCCAGTAAAGTGACGCTGCTCGTGTACCTTGGAGTCCCTCGACCTAGGCAGCTGGGTATCAGACTTGGTAAGTCACGAGAAATTCCAGCAGGCTTAGTACTGAAATATGACGGTGAAACAAGTATACCTCACTGAAGAAAAAGACAATCTCGTCTAGTCATAGAACCTATATCGTATGAAGGTATCAGTGGATAACTATTTGATAGCAAATAATGTCACACGAATATGTGATTCAAGGACAGCATATTGGAGAGGAAACTGGAAAGTGAAACTTCTATGGGCTCAATTACTGACATTTACTTAACCACTTATCCAACTAGCGACTTCTTATTTGGCCGACCGATTGCAGTCCAGCATTCAAACATTTCACTTCATGTGTTGACCCACCCAGTAGCATCATTTAACATGCAGATACTCTAGATCCTCTTAACATCTTAAACCAAACTAAATTCACAGATGCTAGATATCATGAACCAGTAAACATGCATTTGCAAGCCAAATAATAAAATTACAGACAACGTAAGTCAAAACTGTTTTGAGATTTACCAAGTCAGGTTCAGCATTTGTATGGTTGCCAAAAGGATCCAATTTGGCTGAGGCGATAGGGAATAACACTACGGCAAGTAACTATTTTACGCTACTTACTGGCATTGCGTCACAATAGATTGCATCGAATTTAAAGCTGAACCTTTGTCAAAAAGGCTTACGAAGTTGTAGAAGTGCTAACAGATTAATGTGTATGAGACTTCTATATTACGAGGTAAATAGTATATCACAGCGCACGGTGCAGATTTTGTGCAATTAGGAATGGGATAAACAGACAGTGGACTTGAAGTATTCGCATAGTCACATCAGACATGTAATGTACATGCTATGACGAACTTGATAAAAGACAGTGAACACTCTTTCATCTTTAAATTGTGCAATGAACATTTGTGCTGAATTTTGATAATAGTAGATCACATATCTGTTTATAGATCGAAGAAATGCATTCGTGCCACATTGTATTGTACGAAACGTTTATTGAATATGGGAAGTCTACTTAACATTGTTTGGTACGAAAATTAGCTAGCCTTCAAAATCTAAATATGCAATAGTTTGTTTACACGCGCCGATGCCTATTTATTCAACCTTCGCACCTAATCAAGTTCACATTTTGACATGAGTTCTGGTAAATTGCAGCATGGCCATAGTAGAAAAGAATCTACAGTGTCTGAAAGGAGTTAAATATTTCTTTTTCAGTTCATGCCACTGATGCAGATCCCATTCCGGCATCTCCGACTACCGGTATTATCGTCTTGTATTTCATTCACGATTTCGTCAGTAAATGCCCTTTGAAAAATATATTTGTGCTTTAACTTAAAGCTCTGATTTTTTTAAGGGAAATCGGCGACACACGATGTAGGATTTAATGAACAGCTTTCTACATACTTGGGTAAATTTAATTGCATTTAACAAACTCACACTAATCCTTTCAATTAAACCACTGATTTTTAAGAGAAATCGGCGACATACGATGTGGAATCCAATGAACAGCCCCCTACATATTCGGGTTAGTTTAATTGCATTTGCATTGTACACATTATTCAGTTCGTAAAATAAACGAGACATTTCGTCCTCCATAGACGCTTTGAGGGCTGAAGCAGTTGTTGGTGGTATGTCTTCACTTATCCATGAGGCTCGTTGTTCTGCCCATTTTTGATTCTTTTAATTTTTAATTCAGAGCCAAGTGTAGCTCAACCAACAATCATAGGTTCGTGAATTGCACTATTTCATGTCAACTGGGATACACTTATCTTAAAACATACTTTTTATTGGCACAGTTACCACCGAGGACAGATTCGGGGAAGCTTCTATAAAATACTACTGTCCTGATTGTAAGAAAACCATTGAAACTGCAGTTGAGCATGTGCCCGGCACTTGCACCTACCTCGCCGCTTTCGGCATATGTCTACTAGGGTAATTGTTCCCCATTACTAAGAATACGAACAATGTCTAACACACGACTAAGCATAACTTCCATTTTCTAAGGTGTGATTTGGGCTGCTGCTTCATTCCATTTTGCATGAAATCTTGCCTCGATGTTCAACACACTTGTCCCCAATGCAACAGGAAGCTAGGCTTCATGAAGCGCCATCTGTGATATATTTTTGAATAAACATGTTCTGCTTTGTTGCATCTTCCTTGACTCATCTGAGTCTTCACCGCGAAATGTCTTTCAAAAATAGACTTGCTCAAGATTGACAAAAACAGAGAATTAAAAGGTGACCATGACCATCTGAATGAGCTGCAGCGATAAAAGTGGCGATGAGTTAGCTCAAGAGTTGATTGATCAACTGAAAACAAATTGCTTGATCTGGGTCAATTTATTTTTAAGAATGATATCCATGCAACCCACTAGTGATGTTGTACATTGATATCACTTCCTCAACTATTTGTTAACTGTCGGATCCATCCTTGTCTGAAGCAAAAGAAGCGTGTCTAAAAGGAGTACTTGCAACAAAGAGAATAGACTTGCATCAATTAAGCTTGGATTCACATATGAACACCTGGAGGTGCGAGCTGAGAGATCCTTGAGCAGGAAAACAAATTGGGTTTGAAAGCGAAGTAGGATGTCGCGTTTAGTGTTGTTTGAGCACACGCTTTGAGGTAATGTACAATCGACTTTGAGAAAAACCGATTGTCATTAATGCCAGACTTGAGGCTATTGGTTGAAACCAAATGATCAAGCAAACCAAAATTAGTGAAACCCCTAATTTATTGAAATCGTTGGATACTCATCAACATTATGAACAGTGTCCTCGAATGGATGTGAAGTTTTAAGCTAAGTAACATAATCAACTACCAGCGCTCACTGGATTTCAGCAATTGTCCACGCATAGCTCTTGCCAACAAGAATGGAAACAAACTCTGTAAGCTGCTTCCACACTATGACCTCAGGGACTCAAAGCATTTATTTCCAATGCAATGAGCCTTCCTTAAGCGTTGAGAAAATCGTCTGCATGCTTCATTATGTATAGGCATTTTAAACATGCGCTTGGAAATGCTCAGCACGTTTGTGGTGTAAATAAGCATTTGGAAATGGAAAAGAAGTTCACAGATTTGAGCTTCTACAAAGATCCCACAAATCTGCAGATGCTAAAGAGCAACGCCTGTGTTCTGGGAACTCAAGGATGAATTGTGTCACGGTCACTGCTTCATGTTCACAGGAGACAAAATGAGTAATTTCTTCAAAGTAGTCATATTTCCCCTCTGCATAGGACTAATGAAACTACCCCTCTACTTGTGTCTTCTCAATGTTCTGATGGCTGCATCAGCGTGGTTATTGAGACATCTGCGATTGAGGACACAAGCAGCAAAACTTTGCGACGATTCTTATGCAAATTGCATGCTCCTTTCAAAACAGTTCAACCTGGTGCTGAGGGGTTGATGACCCACGCTCGAACTGTATCATACATGCAAATGACGAAAGATCTTTTCATCATTCACTTCCCATAAGTTAAGCAAGTGCAAATCCGCGGCTGGATTTTATATTCAACCTGACCCTACCACATATTTGGAGCTAAATATCTGCTTCACACCAACCTGCGCGATTACTTCTTAGTGAGAAATAGTTCAGTCTTCATATACATCTTGCTAGATCTCATTGGCTGTAAACTGTTCAGAAATTTGAAACATCAATGCGGTGCTAGCTCACCACAATCATTCCCAGAAAGTGCTTTGCCTTGCAACAACTCCCAAGTCCTCTTGAAACTTCCCTTGATTATTAAATTGCCTTTCACTGGCCACTTCTACCCACTGCCTTCCTTGTGGTGGGTGGCGAACTCTAACCTCTTCAAAAGACCCGCTTCTTCACACCTCTCCAGTATCCCAACTCCTCGGCAATGGTCCTCATTGCATGAAAGTCAGTGTCTGTCACTGCTCTCCTGCCAGTGTTGTTAAGGTGAAAACACAATTGGAGTGCAGTCTGCGAAAACTTACTGCGAACTAGCTCTCAGCAATACTTACTTGATAACAATCTTAATTTGCTTTAGTTGCAGAAAATTGCAGACATTGGGGGCTCTAAAATCTTCTAAAAAGTGAATGAAGTCGCAAATCTGAGGGTACACGTTTTCCAAGTTTCCTTCTTTATGAGATATTTGATGAAGTCCACTGATCCCAAGTCACAGTCATTTATTCCGCTTGACGAAATCAGTGGAGCTCACCTTGATAACGATTGTTTGGCTCGTGATCCTTTGTTTGTCATTCTCCAGTCATGACAATGCGCACAGTTGGGTGGTCATCACTAACACTTTTAAGTTCGCCCCAGTCACTGCAATGATTCCGATTTGTTTTGTTTGGATGCAACGCACCTCAACTGGGACACATGCAAACTTCACCAATGGAAACACTTCGAAGAATTGTTAATTAAAATCGGGACTTATTCACGGAAGTGGCAAAACTTGGGTAACATGATGCTCCCCAACTATACATCAGTCAACTCAGTACTCAGAGCAGTACAGCTCAACAATTTGGCCACTTCGATGCTAACATCATCACAACCACTTCCAGTGTGGCAGTGGACTTAACTGATAGCAGGTCAACAACTAGGCTTCCTTCATGACAAACAAGATTCATGGTGGGCGACGAACACAAACCGACAGACGCAGGCATTAGCTGCTTATTGTGTCCAAATATTTGATAATGCACCTCACTGCACAGCCATATACTCTATGAGCTAGTTCTGGCAAAATGAATTGGTATTAAAGCTGGTGACAAACTACGACATTAACCTATAACCGTTTAGAGAAATATATTGCGATAGCTTCACCACCTGAGTTCAAAGGTTCAGGCCACATCTTTCATTTCCAGTCAAATTTGAAAACTGTGCGTCTTTACACAGGATAACGCTCCTAAACTTTAACACAGCAGCAAACTTTTTAGAACAAGAAGAAGTGATGAGAGACATTCCAATACTCACTCATGAAGCAAGAACACAGTTGGTCTTTTCGACTTCAGAAAGGCCCGACAATATATTGTTGTAAAGTTTATGCCTTAGGCCGATCACCATAACTCATTGCATTGATTCGGGCATGTAAGTTGCTCTGCGTATACTGTGGAGGACGGAAGTTCATGCGCCAATGCGAGAATAGCTGTGGTAATGCTTGCGATGTACCTGCAAACACCGCGCTTGTTTAGGGTCTCTCAATGAACTCAGTGAATGGCCGATTTTAGAAACACCAGTTGCTTCAGACAAATTATGCAACTCGCTCTAGTGCATCAGTTTGGAAATATACCTTGTATATCCTGAAGGAGCAGTCTGAGCTAGTCTGCTTTCGGGTACAATGAACAGTTGTGGTATCGCTAGTGAATGGACCTAATTCATCACCACCATTCACTTTTGCAATCCACAAAGTTTTCAATAATTCCAAGAAAGCGGTCTTTTTAGAAAAGTGCACTAGACTGTTAACTTTCAAGTTAGACTTCAATGCCAAAAAATCATGTGGTTTTCTAATTCCGTGAGTGGATTGATGTCAGAGAGAAGATTATTAAAATTCACTAAATTCAAGTTCATGACCAACTCAGTGAACCGCACTGTAACATGCTCCATTAAATTGAGCCTTCAGGATATACAAGCGTGGGATGTGTTAAGAAATTGCCATTATTGGAAGAGGAACTCCTTCGTGGAAATTCTTTAAGAAATTACGGACTGAGGGCTTGACGCTTCGTTAACTAAGCACCAAATGCAGAAAAAACACTGGAATCATTATTTTTTACAAAATAATCCCAGAGCATTTATCGCAAAGTTGGGTATAAGGTGGAAAGAATCTCATTCGCTTCCACACGGCAGGTACGTCCTAAATCTGCAGGATTCAAAGAAAGTCTAAAACTAAACAAATTTGATTATGACAAAAACACAGACAATTTAAATAAATAATTAGTTAAATAAGATCAAGGTTGTACAAAAAGCCCACTGTTGGTGAGATTTCAAATTGTAGGCAGCAAGTTGATAAAGCACAATCTTCTGTAAGGATGAAAACTATCCAGTACGCGAATCGAGTCCGCAGATCAACAAACATATCCAAACTGATGCACTAGAGCGAGTTGCATAATTTGTCTGAAGCAACTGGTGTTTCTAAAATCGGCCATTCACTGAGTTCATTGAGAGACCCTAAACAAGCGCGGTGTTTGCAGGTACATCGCAAGCATTACCACAGCTATTCTCGCATTGGCGCATGAACTTCCGTCCTCCACAGTATACGCAGAGCAACTTACATGCCCGAATCAATGCAATGAGTTATGGTGATCGGCCTAAGGCATAAACTTTACAACAATATATTGTCGGGCCTTTCTGAAGTCGAAAAGACCAACTGTGTTCTTGCTTCATGAGTGAGTATTGGAATGTCTCTCATCACTTCTTCTTGTTCTAAAAAGTTTGCTGCTGTGTTAAAGTTTAGGAGCGTTATCCTGTGTAAAGACGCACAGTTTTCAAATTTGACTGGAAATGAAAGATGTGGCCTGAACCTTTGAACTCAGGTGGTGAAGCTATCGCAATATATTTCTCTAAACGGTTATAGGTTAATGTCGTAGTTTGTCACCAGCTTTAATACCAATTCATTTTGCCAGAACTAGCTCATAGAATATATGGCTGTGCAGTGAGGTGCATTATCAAATATTTGGACACAATAAGCAGCTAATGCCTGCGTCTGTCGGTTTGTGTTCGTCACCCACCATGAATCTTGTTTGTCATGAAGGAAGCCTTGTTGTTGACCTGCTATCAGTTAAGTCCACTGCCACACTGGAAGTGGTTGTGATGATGTTAGCAACGAAGTGGCCAAACTGTTGAGCTGTACTGCTCTGAGTACTGAGTTGACTGATGTATAGTTGGGGAGCATCATGTTACCCAAGTTTTGCCACTTCCGTGAATAAGTCCCGATTTTAATTAACAATTCTTCGAAGTGTTTCCATTGGTGAAGTTTGCATGTGTCCCAGTTGAGGTGCGTTGCATCCAAACAAAACAAATCGGAATCATTGCAGTGACTGGGGCGAACTTAAAAGTGTTAGTGATGACCACCCAACTGTGCGCATTGTCATGACTGGAGAATGACAAACAAAGGATCACGAGCCAAACAATCGTTATCAAGGTGAGCTCCACTGATTTCGTCAAGCGGAATAAATGACTGTGACTTAGGATCAGTGGACTTCATCAAATATCTCATAAAGAAGGAAACTTGGAAAACGTGTACCCTCAGATTTGCGACTTCATTCACTTTTTAGAAGATTTTAGAGCCCCCAATGCCTGCAATTTTCTGCAACTAAAGCAAATTAAGATTGTTATCAAGTAAGTATTGCTGAGAGCTAGTTCGCAGTAAGTTTTCGCAGACTGCACTCCAATTGTGTTTTCACCTTAACAACACTGGCAGGAGAGCAGTGACAGACACTGACTTTCATGCAATGAGGACCATTGCCGAGGAGTTGGGATACTGGAGAGGTGTGAAGAAGCGGGTCTTTTGAAGAGGTTAGAGTTCGCCACCCACCACAAGGAAGGCAGTGGGTAGAAGTGGCCAGTGAAAGGCAATTTAATAATCAAGGGAAGTTTCAAGAGGACTTGGGAGTTGTTGCAAGGCAAAGCACTTTCTGGGAATGATTGTGGTGAGCTAGCACCGCATTGATGTTTCAAATTTCTGAACAGTTTACAGCCAATGAGATCTAGCAAGATGTATATGAAGACTGAACTATTTCCCACTAAGAAGTAATCGCGCAGGTTGGTGTGAAGCAGATATTTAGCTCCTAATATGTGGTAGGGTCAGGTTGAATATAAAATCCAGCCGCGGATTTGCACTTGCCTAACTTATGGGAAGTGAATGATGAAAAGATCTTTCGTCATTTGCATGTATGATACAGTTCGAGCGTGGGTCATCAACCCCTCAGCACCAGGTTGAACTGTTTTGAAAGGAGCATGCAATTTGCATAAGAATTGCCGCAAAGTTTTGCTGCTTGTATCCTCAATCGCAGATGTCTCAATAACCACGCTGATGCAGCCATCAGAACATTGAGAAGACACAAGTAGAGGGGTAGTTTCATTAGTCCTATGCAGAGGGGAAATATGACTACTTTGAAGAAATTACTCATTTTGTCTCCTGTGAACATGAAGCAGTGACCGTGACACAATTCATCCTTGAGTTCCCAGAACACAGGCGTTGCTCTTTAGCATCTGCAGATTTGTGGGATCTTTGTAGAAGCTCAAATCTGTGAACTTCTTTTCCATTTCCAAATGCTTATTTACACCACAAACGTGCTGAGCATTTCCAAGCGCATGTTTAAAATGCCTATACATAATGAAGCATGCAGACGATTTTCTCAACGCTTAAGGAAGGCTCATTGCATTGGAAATAAATGCTTTGAGTCCCTGAGGTCATAGTGTGGAAGCAGCTTACAGAGTTTGTTTCCATTCTTGTTGGCAAGAGCTATGCGTGGACAATTGCTGAAATCCAGTGAGCGCTGGTAGTTGATTATGTTACTTAGCTTAAAACTTCACATCCATTCGAGGACACTGTTCATAATGTTGATGAGTATCCAACGATTTCAATAAATTAGGGGTTTCACTAATTTTGGTTTGCTTGATCATTTGGTTTCAACCAATAGCCTCAAGTCTGGCATTAATGACAATCGGTTTTTCTCAAAGTCGATTGTACATTACCTCAAAGCGTGTGCTCAAACAACACTAAACGCGACATCCTACTTCGCTTTCAAACCCAATTTGTTTTCCTGCTCAAGGATCTCTCAGCTCGCACCTCCAGGTGTTCATATGTGAATCCAAGCTTAATTGATGCAAGTCTATTCTCTTTGTTGCAAGTACTCCTTTTAGACACGCTTCTTTTGCTTCAGACAAGGATGGATCCGACAGTTAACAAATAGTTGAGGAAGTGATATCAATGTACAACATCACTAGTGGGTTGCATGGATATCATTCTTAAAAATAAATTGACCCAGATCAAGCAATTTGTTTTCAGTTGATCAATCAACTCTTGAGCTAACTCATCGCCACTTTTATCGCTGCAGCTCATTCAGATGGTCATGGTCACCTTTTAATTCTCTGTTTTTGTCAATCTTGAGCAAGTCTATTTTTGAAAGACATTTCGCGGTGAAGACTCAGATGAGTCAAGGAAGATGCAACAAAGCAGAACATGTTTATTCAAAAATATATCACAGATGGCGCTTCATGAAGCCTAGCTTCCTGTTGCATTGGGGACAAGTGTGTTGAACATCGAGGCAAGATTTCATGCAAAATGGAATGAAGCAGCAGCCCAAATCACACCTTAGAAAATGGAAGTTATGCTTAGTCGTGTGTTAGACATTGTTCGTATTCTTAGTAATGGGGAACAATTACCCTAGTAGACATATGCCGAAAGCGGCGAGGTAGGTGCAAGTGCCGGGCACATGCTCAACTGCAGTTTCAATGGTTTTCTTACAATCAGGACAGTAGTATTTTATAGAAGCTTCCCCGAATCTGTCCTCGGTGGTAACTGTGCCAATAAAAAGTATGTTTTAAGATAAGTGTATCCCAGTTGACATGAAATAGTGCAATTCACGAACCTATGATTGTTGGTTGAGCTACACTTGGCTCTGAATTAAAAATTAAAAGAATCGAAAATGGGCAGAACAACGAGCCTCATGGATAAGTGAAGACATACCACCAACAACTGCTTCAGCCCTCAAAGCGTCTATGGAGGACGAAATGTCTCGTTTATTTTACGAACTGAATAATGTGTACAATGCAAATGCAATTAAACTAACCCGAATATGTAGGGGGCTGTTCATTGGATTCCACATCGTATGTCGCCGATTTCTCTTAAAAATCAGTGGTTTAATTGAAAGGATTAGTGTGAGTTTGTTAAATGCAATTAAATTTACCCAAGTATGTAGAAAGCTGTTCATTAAATCCTACATCGTGTGTCGCCGATTTCCCTTAAAAAAATCAGAGCTTTAAGTTAAAGCACAAATATATTTTTCAAAGGGCATTTACTGACGAAATCGTGAATGAAATACAAGACGATAATACCGGTAGTCGGAGATGCCGGAATGGGATCTGCATCAGTGGCATGAACTGAAAAAGAAATATTTAACTCCTTTCAGACACTGTAGATTCTTTTCTACTATGGCCATGCTGCAATTTACCAGAACTCATGTCAAAATGTGAACTTGATTAGGTGCGAAGGTTGAATAAATAGGCATCGGCGCGTGTAAACAAACTATTGCATATTTAGATTTTGAAGGCTAGCTAATTTTCGTACCAAACAATGTTAAGTAGACTTCCCATATTCAATAAACGTTTCGTACAATACAATGTGGCACGAATGCATTTCTTCGATCTATAAACAGATATGTGATCTACTAATATCAAAATTCAGCACAAATGTTCATTGCACAATTTAAAGATGAAAGAGTGTTCACTGTCTTTTATCAAGTTCGTCATAGCATGTACATTACATGTCTGATGTGACTATGCGAATACTTCAAGTCCACTGTCTGTTTATCCCATTCCTAATTGCACAAAATCTGCACCGTGCGCTGTGATATACTATTTACCTCGTAATATAGAAGTCTCATACACATTAATCTGTTAGCACTTCTACAACTTCGTAAGCCTTTTTGACAAAGGTTCAGCTTTAAATTCGATGCAATCTATTGTGACGCAATGCCAGTAAGTAGCGTAAAATAGTTACTTGCCGTAGTGTTATTCCCTATCGCCTCAGCCAAATTGGATCCTTTTGGCAACCATACAAATGCTGAACCTGACTTGGTAAATCTCAAAACAGTTTTGACTTACGTTGTCTGTAATTTTATTATTTGGCTTGCAAATGCATGTTTACTGGTTCATGATATCTAGCATCTGTGAATTTAGTTTGGTTTAAGATGTTAAGAGGATCTAGAGTATCTGCATGTTAAATGATGCTACTGGGTGGGTCAACACATGAAGTGAAATGTTTGAATGCTGGACTGCAATCGGTCGGCCAAATAAGAAGTCGCTAGTTGGATAAGTGGTTAAGTAAATGTCAGTAATTGAGCCCATAGAAGTTTCACTTTCCAGTTTCCTCTCCAATATGCTGTCCTTGAATCACATATTCGTGTGACATTATTTGCTATCAAATAGTTATCCACTGATACCTTCATACGATATAGGTTCTATGACTAGACGAGATTGTCTTTTTCTTCAGTGAGGTATACTTGTTTCACCGTCATATTTCAGTACTAAGCCTGCTGGAATTTCTCGTGACTTACCAAGTCTGATACCCAGCTGCCTAGGTCGAGGGACTCCAAGGTACACGAGCAGCGTCACTTTACTGGCGAAATGGCTTTCAGCACAAGACAACTTGAAAGTAGATGGTTCTAGTAGCGGACGCAAAATTCACCGGCTTAGAAGAATGAATAATGAGGCGTTATGGTGCAGCACTGCCTTCAAAACTATCATTCATTGTTGGCTCAGTCTTTTAATGGAGGCAAGTCCTCTCTAAATGTAATTTGCTAGATGGATCAGGCAATGCAAAACTACGCAAGATTAATAGTTCGCGATTACACTGACAAGCTAATGCAAATATCACTTACTTCTTTTATTATCATACAATTCCAACATAGTGATGGTCGAAAAAGAAGAAATACCAGATGAAACTGTTGAGATGGAGGTTAGACAATATGAATGCAGGGCCTTTATCGATGCACCAATGCAGTTGAAATAGATGGGTTTAGTCTCTAGAGTTGGTTGCCGTTCCATCTCGCCCTGACAACGCGCTGTCCGACGGTCTCGTCGATTCGCGTCTATGCATAGATGCTTCAATAGGTCGGCTATCAGAGTTACTGAAAGTTGGAGGGAGTCTTTTGAAACTATTCGTGCATCAATACACATTCAAGAGGTGAGGTGTTGGACCACACTTGGAGAGAAAGTTGGCAAGGAATATGCTTGCCCTGATGCATTTCTGCTGCACTAATGGGCACCTCTGAAATCGGTCAGCTTTGAAACCTAGGACAACCTCTTTGCTGTAATTAAATGAAATATATCTACAAAAGCACATGTGTTTTCTTTGCTGCTCTTTGTATGCATTCAAACTTGAGGAAGAAGTTAGGGTGCAAGAGCTGCATAAAGCATGTCGCTAAAAAGGGATTATTACGGTTCAGCAGTGTTCATTCACAGCTAAGTGGCGACCGTCAAAAAATAGATGATACCATGTCCCAGGAGATACACTAGAGAAATAATGAGTGTGAGTGATGGTTATTTTTTATTTTTTATTTTATTTCCTCCCCACCTATTAGGGCAAGTCCCAAGGACTTATTGGGGGTATAACAGAAGTACAAAGAGCTTTCGTAGCAATTGAGCACAACAGTTAACACAGAACAGTAAAAACGTTTGTTGACGTCTTTGTTTGTCTGGTCTCTTTTCTGGCATAGCATCGTCGTACAGATAGCAGTTCAGCTTCGTCGAGCCACCTCGTCCGCATTCGTCTGTCTTCATATCTCCTCCAGAAATCAACATTCTGGCGGAGATTCCATCT
Source organism: Moniezia expansa (assembly GCA_019097775.1). NCBI lineage: Eukaryota > Metazoa > Platyhelminthes > Cestoda > Cyclophyllidea > Anoplocephalidae > Moniezia > Moniezia expansa. The sequence continues at coordinate 3,072,524 of JADFDV010000097.1, forward strand.
ATAGCTACTTGCACTTGCGTTCCATACTCCAGTTTGAGACCACAAATCCGGTTATTTACGTCGTGCCTCGTTTACCAAGCTGCAAGAAGTTGTACTTCTGTTGGCATAATCTAAATTTATACGCCCGGAGGGTGATTAGTCCCATCCGGCCGCTCCTCTCATTAGCCCCCAGAGTTGCCCCTGGGGTTACCGGTGGTCACCACGAGGAGGTTGAGAGTAGGCTTGACCACCAATGATGGTGCGATTTCTAAGGCGTCGTCTGCAACACATATCCCGATAGCGTGATTTAGCAACCCAGATCTCAGATCTCGGCATATCGATGAAAGTGCTTGAGAGATCTACAATCACCACCTAGAGTAAGTTGAGTTTATTGATTCAGAAATATAGGGAAAGACATTGAATTGCTCCTTTATATATGTCCCATGGTGGAATTGGCAGAGCTCAATCCATGTGTCTTTGGCGCTTGTTCATCCAAGTGAATACGAATTTAAAGGTGGTGACACAGTAACTGACGATGAGCTTCCATAATATAGCCCCAGGATACAAAAAGAAGCTTGTTCAATCAGTGAAGAATGCCAAGACATGTTGTCTAACTATTGTGGGCCATTTTCGGGGAGTATGATCAAAGTGGGCTCCCAGCTCTGCTGTGCACAGTGCTTGTTGATGTTGGCTAAGTTTGGTGTGACAGCAGTGTGACTGTGCAGATTGCTTAGCAGGGAGATCCGCTGAAGGAGTCAGATAGATTGTCTAAGGCCGAAATCCCTCCATTTTTGGAATCAACTTTGGGTTAGAATCATTTCTTTCACTGATTGTTGTGTGATTCAAAAGTAGATTGCTATGCCTTTCCTTCCATGCTCTCCAAGTGCTTCTAGCAAACAGCGCTATGTAGTCCTATCGAGACTTTGAAGTTCGAGAAATTGGTCTGAAAGAAAGCAAATCAGTGTCAAAAGTTTGTTGAAAGCTGTGATTTGACACGTTCGTCTGGTATAGTTTCAGTGATCATCCTTACTTGTGCACCACTACCTGCCTGCTATTTAGCCACTGTTGGATGCAAAATGTAAGTTCGCGAGGAAGGTTAGTTTGATCATCGCCCCATGAAGCGCGAATCAGGTGCGACGAAGCTTGAGGAGAGATCGCCCTGCGAAAGGTAGAATAGGTGGTCATCTGCGAAGAAGACTGGAGGTTTGCGGGACAGCGCAGCGCGACAACAATGTATGCTCAGTAAGTAAGTCTTGTCCAGAATTCACTGCCCTTCTCCAATTCCTTTGTTTCAATGAATTTCGGGGACAATGTAAGATGCTCCGCTCAATGACTTCAATATGGGTCAAATCTGACCAGCATTTTCTAGATGCCAATCATCTCGAGTTTCATTTGCAGATCTCTCATCGTTATTAATTTGCAGGAAGCGCCCAACAGAAGTGCCAATGTTATTGATAATGAGTCCCTTGAACGTGACTAGTCGCCAAAACATCCCCTAAGCCTTTGGCGACGAAGTAGTTGATGAGTAACTTTTAAGCTGACCATATGTACTAAGGGAACTCCATCTATAGAACAGGTACAGCTCATGAGAAAACAGTAAACTCCCATTTGAAGGGTGACCTTGCTTGGTGTTTCTTGGAGTTTTCACGTTAATGGCCTCCTTTAAAACTAAGCATTCTACACTTCTTATCATCTCCTAGGCCATGAGTGTATTCAGTGACATCGGTACCTGGTTTCGCCTACCCACTTCATGTTCGTATCCCCTTCCCACCTTTGCCTCGAACTCACCTCATGACGTCAGATCAAACCTATACCTATGCACGTCATCGTGTACAGCCTTGAGAAACAGAACGCAAGACATCGAGGCTAGAGACGAGTTCGCAGAGCTAGTATTGCATCCAATTTTCCTCTTAATCTGGTCTCCAGTGAGCGAACCTAGAAAGAGCAAAGGAAGTGGGCACCAAGCGGAGAAAAATGAACTTGGTCTTAAAGTGCCTGGTCTTAAAGTGCTTGGTCTTAGCAGATGCCAAGATGTTAAAGTAGGGCTGGACAGGTTTTTGTGGGTGAAAAACGGTGTGAAATTCTCTGTTATGGCACGTCGGGTCAAGGCGGATCGAAGTGGCTGAGTTCAAGAGAGGAGCTTCACTCTTAGCATTCCTTAAGTGACTCTACATTGCGAGATCTAAATGTGTCAAGGGGAATACCTCGAAAGACATTCTGTCACCTAATCGCCGGTCGCTTCAGCAACGTCCATGTTGATTATTCGGGTTGAAATTTATGCTTGTTTGGTGATAGAACGGTGGTGCTCTCTCTTTGCGAGGCAGTTTGAGGGAGCAGTGAGGACGACATCGGTTACCTGGAATCCCGCCCACGCCAAAACGAAGTTTTGCAGAGACTATTCTCAATATGATGAACAGCGGTGCTGACACCGGAAAAGTTCGTTGAGGACTTATCACCCTATCTCGAGATGAAAGAATGTTTTTGAAGACAAGAGCAGTCTGCCACCGATATGGAAGGCGCGATTGGTCTGCTTAACCAGATCCTCTAAAATATTATGAAATGGCATCAAACACCCTAATCGAGTCCTACTTAAATGATGATTCTTGACAGAAAATGAAGTTCGGAACCCCACGGATTTCCACTTTCCCAACCCAGAGCTTGCAAATGCCTGCATCCAGGTCAGTCAGTTGTTAGGTAGCGATTTAACTACAAACAAACAAACAAACAAACAAACAAACGAAAAAACAGATCAAATCAATTTGATGGCTCTGGAAAGAGCACTTTGTTTTGTTTGTTTAAGTCCCAAAAAGGAAGACATAATAAACAGTGCATCAAATGCTTTCTCGAATTTCAGTTGAATGTGTTGGATAGCGCGAATACAAACTGCACAAGTTTGAGTAAAGTTACATAAAGTCTTGAACTGTTTGAGGTTTAGGGAGATGCGGTCAATGAATGCCTCATTTTCGTTTGTCTCAACGTCAACCGCAAAAGCAGATTAACGCACAATTCTACAGGCATATGGTTGGAGGAAAACAAGGGGACTGAAGTACAAGATGGGAACTAAGTTCTCTTGACCAGGTGAACCGTTGCTTTGTACCTACACGAACTGACTTATGAGTTAACTAGCACGGAGCTGATGGTACGCATCTGTGCCCTAAAGTACTTTCAGCAAATTGAATTTCCAATTTAAGTCTAATTGCTTTTGTTGCTAGTTGGACCTTAGAGCTCAATGCGTAATTGAGCAAATTAAGATGTTGTGAGACGTTGTGAGAGAGACGATGTGTGACAAGGAATCAGAGGTACAAATGCAGTTTGACTTGCTTTAGGACATGGTTGCTCACCGTACTGATCTCTGCAGAAATTCGAAAGAAGCCATCTTCTTCTATAGTATTTATCTGGGCTTTTGTTTCGTTGAAAAATAAATATCATGCAAGCCTGAAATAGCCTCTCTGAACGATCGTCTCTTTTGATCAACTATAGATGACAAATGCTATTTACCCACTCGGAAAGCCTTTTCTCTCTTTCTCTCGCTTAATCCCTCTCTCTTGTCTGTCTCTCTCCCTATTCTGCTACCTTGTTTCTTTCAAGCGATCTTATTTATGGTCATCGGCTTTTACTCGGGACGGACGAAGAGACCTCATTTGAGGGACGACGTCAGTTAAGCGATTTCCTGAATATCGCCAAAATTGTCTGCATCTGTGAATGGTAGAAGCACAGTGCAAAGAAGTTCGTTTACAAGCAAAGGATTTTGAACTACCGTAACTCAATGTAAATAGCGGATCTTTATGCGTTTCCCTTATAAATTGGCCTTCCATTTGCAACTTATGAACAACATTTTAATGAATGCAATCGAATCTTTGTTAATAGCACAAATGTTTTCCTAGATATGAAAATGTTCCATGAAAGGCAATGAAAGGTAATTCGTTTCTGATTGAGCTTCTACTAAATGTTAGCATTTTGTCCTAAATTCGGTCGGTCAAACGAAGGGTTGCAGAGTGATTGACAAAACTTCGGAGCATAATGCACTTTAGAACTGCAATGATTAATTTGACAGTAGTTTTCGGAAACTCAGACTGACAGAATCGATTCTTTCTCATTTACTCAATACCTTAAAAAGTAATTCAGCAGACAATTTTAGTGGGACATTCGAAGTCGAAAATATTGTTAGGAACTAACGAAGACAAGATAAACGAAGTGGATTTCAGTTAGAGACGCTTCTTAATGCCCAGTTGTTCGTTGCAGAGCGGACAGAGATGCTCGATGTCTCGAAGAGAGTCCACAAAGAATGGTATTAAGCAGCAGCCAAAGGGACAACTAAAATACAGAATTTTGTTGTTATTTGATTGAAAAACAAACAATTGCATCTTGTTATGTTTGTAGTGTGGAACTACCCTACGAGGCATATTCCGAGGGCAGAAAGGTAAGTGCAAGTACCCGGTTTTGGTTTCGTGGCTGTTCTAACTGTTTTGTTGCATCGTGTACAGAAGGCATCCACTGGTTGTTCGCCAAATGTGGGCTGCATGACTACTATTTATAAAATGAAGTACTTGGGGTTATGATTATTCAATGCAGGAAACACTTCGAATAAACGTACCAGCAGGGGCGAAATTGCCAGGCGGAGGGCCTAAATAGTCACAAAGTGGATGGAGTAAAATTATTTGCGGGTACGGGATGAAATGATCAACTCACGCTCGACTTATGAGCAATTTTTAACAGTAAAATAGGAACGAATCGAAGAATGAGATCAGAAATTTACGGAATTCATTTGGCTGCTCCTCTCGGTTTCCTGAAAAACATAAGCATTATGTGCGTGCCAATCAGTCAAATTAAATTTAAAGGTTGAATTTACTTGTGTCTGAAAATTGTGGATAAGACATATCTTCGTCTAAAAGTAACATGCAATCATTTTCAAAACCTAGTGAGAATAAACATCATAGACAGGTTTCAAAGAACAAGAACGGTTGCAAAGTGATTACTTGTACTAAAATCTAAACATAGCTTGAGTTAATTGGGATGGCAGAGATTTTCCGCAACTCTGTGTCAAGTAAGTGCGATTTGAATAGTTTGATGTAAGATTTATTAAAACTGCCTACTTTCAAATTCTAAAACTGATTTTAAAAATAATTAGATCAGCATTACTTGCTCCGTGTTCCCCTATTTTAGTCTATCAGGCCCGCGGATTGCAGTTGAAATGTTGGGAAGGATGAGTAAATGTTTAAGGGTAAACTTAAACAAATCAATTTTCTTATGCAAGTAATGAGTTTGTAAATTATACTTCTGTTATTGTGTATAAACAGTTTTTCATCGTGGAGTTTTGCACTTGGCAAATCGCTGAAATGTTCTAATGTCAATAGTTGGTGATTTTAACTTTGATAAAGCATTGTTCCCAAGAACTTAGTTCTCCGATAGGATTGAACGGTCTTTTCTTGCTTATATGATGGTCTGCTTTCAATCATAACTTTCTGTTTATTGTAATGGTTATAAATTTCCTTACACATGCCCAGCATGGGTAACTTCTGAATGCGCTGGCTTCTAAGTCACACAACCGTTTGTGAGCTGGCGCCAATAAATTTTTGCAGTATAAAACCTCTCATTACCTGCCTTTAAGCTTATAATATTAACTTAGTTTCCTTTCACAATGAAATTCGGTTAATTTTCCATTTTAAATGGGTTTAAGTTGATATCGGGAAACAACCATTTATTCCATAATGAGTATTTGAAAGCACTTACAGCAGTTCTTATTTTAAGTTATTTTTTGCCGCGTAGGAGTTGAAAAGCAAAGCCGCTGTTTCCAGGGCTTTCATTCTGTGGCACATCATATGTTAGTTGTTAACATAATGGTTGTGTATCTTGAAAAGCCAAAAAATCTCAATGGGATTTGTTCCATCCCTGTTTCATTTGTTTTCTATTTATTATTCCTAATGACCTTTAAAAGCACCGACTTTACTTAGTTACTATCCAGGATTTTAAGTGCTTAAAAGGCTGCGATATCTATTCAATGAACTGTTCATTTGAAAACTATATGCCTCTCGCAAGAGTATTCCACGGTATTTTTCAGCCCTTGCGGTACCTTGTATAAAATATCTGAATGAGATTAGTCGCCAAACTTTTGTTTATTAAAGGGTGATTGCCATATAGAAAGAGTACTCGAGAAGATATTAAAAATGAATCAGTACATGCCATCTTATTCAAACGAGTTCCAAAACGAACATTCGACGTCACTTAGATTAACTCTCGATCTCCATTTTTGATCTTTAGACTTCTTTAAATTAGTATTAGTATTCTATTCTAGATGCTATCTACCATAGTGCATTTTTTGTTGGCTACTGTTGTAACGACGGACCTGAGCTCTATGAGCAGCAGTTGACATGGCTATCCACACCAAATATATGTTGGTCAATTGATGGTTAGCCAATTTAGTGACCTTAAATCAAAAGGATCTTGAATTACATACCCTTCAAAGCATGGGCTGGTTGACATTTTCAGTCACGTTGCTTAACACTACTATCAAAACTATTCAGGCTTCTTCCCTTGAGAAAGATTATAATGTCTTGCAGTCTTCTTTGTGAAAATGTGGCCTTTCGATTCGATGGCTGCGACACGGTTATAAAGCCTGGGCATTACTACTTTGATTATTTCAATCTCCATGCGATTGGTAAAGCACTCTAATAGTTTTCCAGAATAAAAAGAAGCATAACAACACGGAACAATTATATCCCAAAAGAAACAGTTAGCGTTAAAGCGCTCTCCATGTTTGTTGTTCCTTACCATTAGCTATAATTTACAGCAATATTTTCGAAGAACTTGCTATGAGGTGAACCAGAAATGCCATTTATTACGTAGGCAAAAATGACCTTCAAATCAAATTGATGTGCTTCATTTAAAATATTTGAACATCATCTATTAGTCGAAATAGGGAGAAATGCTACCATTGGTCTAGGACATCAATTTAAGTTCATGATATGCTTTTCGTAAATCTCAGTGATGCTCCTCACCAATCAACTTTGTGCATGTCCAAAAAAATGCGATTCCCCTTATTACGGGTTAAGGTCATTCAAGGACATAGTGCAATGAACTTTGCGATAGCGTTGGAATTTTCAAAAATTTGATTCCATAAATAATGAAAGTAAAGGGTCCGATGATAAAGTTATTTGTAAATGTTCTGAAAGGAATGCAGGTAGTAGAGATCATATTGGCGAAATTCTTCACTAGTAGGCGGATTTTCAGAAAATGCGCTGAAATTTTGGAGTTGTTATGGTTTTCTTTAGAACCATTCACTAATAAGACGAGTTCAGCATCCGCTGATGACTATGCTCGTTATTTTGATGTATTGGCGACCAATTCCCGAAAACAATTAAGGTTGGTTATATTAATAGAAGTGGTCAAAGAGTGGTGCTTTGACTTTCAACAAACTAACTTTAGTGCATACATAAGATGGTACAAAGACAAGTACTGCGAAGCATGGAACTCTCCCAATCGGTGCTCTGCATGTACTTAAAGCAGCAGTGCAATAACTAGGTACATCCTGTTCTGAGGCTATTTACTTACCGGCACACATGCTTTCGAGCGTCGAGTCACGAGATTCAGAGGAACTTTATGGAAATGGTAGAGAATCTGTGCATGATCCCCCGAAAAACCAATGAATTTGCCTCACATCTCCCTCGACTAGCTATTTAAAACTGAATTCAGTAACCCGCAATTTTAAATCGACACCAAACTGTTTAATCCGTTTGATGACATGATACTTGAACATGCATGGACAAAGCACATGACGCATCATCCGGTAGCTGTTTCTCAGTCGCTTAAGCTCTCTTCAATTTTAACGTTTCACTGGAAACGATTGGTTTCGACTTGATAATTTATGAAATGGTTTAAAAATGGTAGGTCTCACACAAAATAATAGCTAGGTTTAATCACTTTAACAGGTACATGAAGAATTCAGTGAGCAGTATCCGAGCTCGCCACCTTGGTATTTGGGTGTAGTTGAAGAAAGGACTTTCAAACTTGATGAAAGCTTAGTGTTTAGCCCCAAGTTGTGCGTTTTAGTGAAAAGAGATCCTTCATGTTTAAAAGACAAGTTGAAACAGATTTGAGTAGGCGGTCGAAAACATCTAAGTTATCGTAGGTGACTCGGCAGACCTTATTGTTGATGTCATTGTAATTTTAGAAATAGAGGGAATTCAACGCGTATCTTTGAATTTCATCTAGATTTGTGTTACTGTAAGGAACACAATTTGACATAAGTTACAACAGTACATTCCATGTTGGATCACACTTCTTTCAAGCGAAACGGCTTACCAGAAACGCATTTGCCGATAAACGAGAGGCGAATTTGTTATTTGAGGAGCTTTTGTCTGATGCGAAATGCGAATTGCGGACTTTTGATTACTGTGATTAAAACAACATTCTTTTCATTAAACACAAAATCCAGAAGTTGATTCTACGATCTATTAATTCAAACCCCCTAACATGGTAATTTTTTTATTTATCTCAATCCCTTGGTTCAATGCTCTTACTAAAAGAGTGCATTTAAGCCATTGTTTAATTGCTGACAGCTTTTGAACCGCGTCCCCGAAGGCGAAACCCCTTCATATGCCTTCCCTATTGAAATTAATGCTATTGACATACTCAGTAATGTCGTGATACTGAACGACAAAAAGGCCGTAAGCATTTGTGAAAGCGTGGATCTATTATGCTCAAAGCCTTCGTTTAGAGCCTATAAGCGTGTTATTTTTCAATTCGGCTTGTAATAATTGCAATTAGTCAAAAGAATTGTCCTTGTCTTAGTTTAACTTTCATTCTGCTGAAGCAACTGAATTTTTGGTATTTCATGCCCAACTCGTCGTAGCACTTTACTGCTACCCTCTGTAGTCCTCCATGCCAGACTAGCACACGATCTGATTTAAGCAGTTGTAAGTTATTAAAACTGACCCAGAGGAAAAGTGCCTATTCTAGGTTATGAATCTCTGAATCACAAGGGAAGGTAATAGAGAACTCGTATACTCTTATGACCAACTTTTAGGTATAGTTTTGAACTTGACATCATTCATTTAACTACCGCATCCACTTTATTGTGAACGCGTTCTCCCATATTCCGTGTAAGTTCGTGGCTTCAAAATGTAAAGTTATGGGTTTCGAAGAAATGTGCAACTTTTAGGTGAGCAGTGAAGCCAGTTGACGCTGTAGGATGCTCAAAGCACGCATGATCATGAAGCGTCTCCTGACTCGTGCACTCGTTTGCCTCACCTTTTACCTGAGCCAGAACACTGCAGGCCTGCGCGTTCAGTCCTTAATTTCTGATATTATGCCAACCACACCAAGTTCTGCATTCACCTTATTTTAGCAAAGCCATACCGAGAACATGCAACGCTTATCATAGAAGCGAGCGATTCTGGACGGCATTTAACGATACGCCCATTCGCTCTTCCTTCCTTTTGAAGGAATATTTTGGAGTTCAAGCTCCTTTCTTTTCGCTTCAGCTGCTTCGCGACACTGCTTAACAAGACATAAGAGATTAATGCATGGCAAATGAACCCACGATAATGCAAAACATCTTTTTTTTCTAGGAAAGAGTGCAACAAATTTGTGGGAGTTGGCAAAAGTCGCTCCGGGATGCCTCTCTTTTGTGTACATTCAGGGTTCATTATTTAATCACCTTGTTACTTGTAGACAACACGGTCTTCAGGAAGACATACGTTTAGATTATCCCTTCGTTACAAAAGGGACAAATAGGAATAATATGCGGCCTCTTACCACATGAGGGTAAATTTTGGTTAGAGTAACTTAAGTCGAACTCAACTTTGACCTGGCTCTATGCCAACGAAGTGGGTACCAAGTTGCAAAGTCACTTTCAATGTCTGGAAAAGCAGGATTCATCAAATGACTAGTCTGTACACATTTTGTGAAATCTATCCACTCGAAAGTGCCTGCATTTTGAATTTGAATGGCTCCAATCAGGGAAAAAAGACTAACACATACAAATGACGTTTTCTTTGTAATGCATCGACAATCATATTCTATGCAATATCGTGTTCAGAAGGTACAAACAAATATCTTCCTGCACAATGAACTCCAATGAACTCCTTCTGTAGACGATTGAGGAACGCTAGTAAAACACTGTATGCATCTACTAGTGCAGTTACCGATTTTGTCATCCTGTGACTGAGGGATTTCCGAAAGCCAAAACTTGTACTTACTAAGAACCAATGTCAGAATAAAGCGAAAGTCTGCCCTCTATGCGGTTTGCATTCACCACAACAGTGATTTATCGTCCGATCATTCAAATTGATTTGGTTTTTTTTTGTATTTTGGGCTCTGCCGATGGTAAATGTTAGATTTGCTGTCATAATAATGGCCTCTTTTAATAACTGATGTCCTGAGCAACAAGAGACCTTGAATGGTTGGAGTCTGGCTTCTCATTGGTGTCCAGTGGTATTATTTGGGGGTATGCTAGGTCCCATTCCAAGTTCGCCAGTTATTCATCCCTTATCCAGAGACCAGTCTTACCCGGTTCCGCCAAGCGGGAGGGGGAAGAGCTTGAATTAAACAGATTTGTAAATAATTTGTGCTAGATCGCCTCTAGCGTTTCAGCCCTTATTATTCTACTGGATGCAGGAATTTATTTCATGGCTGTGTATTCTGCACCCATAGACGCACGTGCATCTGAAAATAAGTTGCATCAATTGGAAATGTCTCATTATGAATATTTGAAGGGTCACTTCGTAAATGATCCTGGCTGGCATAGGTAGTAAACATTATCTCGGAGTTAAAAATCTACCCTAACTTTGAGTGTATGTCATGATCTTAACTGCCTCTGCTCAGCTGACCTCGCATTGAAGTTCCTTGTTCCATAACTGCTGTTTGAGCTTTACCTGACGCCCCACGAATTCACATATTTGCACAGTCACTGCTGCTTTATCTGACTCTCGAGTATTATGGCTTGATTAACATGTCTAGTAACACTCGTCGACTTTATTACAAGAGAGTGAGCTAGAATTGTGAATTTTCGGGCATTCAGATATCATAATGCCGAAGCAATACGCCGGTACCCAATGTGCGAATTGAGCATATATGACAGTCTTTGTGAAGCCAATTTACCATTGACTGGTTTATTGGCGAACTGAAGTGACATGTTCGCTCGGGAAAATGGTATCGCTATTTTGGTAAGCCAAAATAACTTTGCATCCTCAAAAACGATTCGTCCAAGATTTGGACTGATCCCCTAAATCTTGATTTGCATGCAACATCAGTGATCCCTATCAGCCAAGATTAGCCTTATATTCTTGAACCACATTAGTATAGGTTTATGTAAAACAACCCCAGTTGATATGTAAACGTTAAAATTTATAGATCTGCCTACCTTTCAATAATTATTCTTCGACAGACAAACCTGACAGCTCCAGTGTACACATGGTACTTGTAATGAAATGAACTGCAAATTGTTTGATAAAAACAGGTTAAGGTTAAGCGAATATAAAGAAGTAAGCAAATATGTGAAGGCAGAACGTGGTTAAAGCAAGAGCTACGTAGCAAAAATGGCATAAAAATGATCTGGCTATATGGAACCCTCTTTCCAGATGATACGGATGCAGATCAGTTAAATAATTAAAAGCGATGCGTGTGCCTGCAATTCCCGTTATTTCCATCTGTACGTTCGTCAAAGTTTCACACTAAAATCTCAACAGCTTCATGACCTTGAATACGCCCAATTGGTTTTGTCATAGTTGGTGTTAGTTGCTCTACCTTATTGGAACGCGATTGAAGCAACCCTTAAGAACGAAGTGGAGTTCGATTAGGTACTAAAAGGGTTGATTAAAATAAGGAACATTCTGGTTATTTATTACAATATCATGACCATTTTAGGATATTTCTTCCTTTATATATCCTGCGCCACTGCTCCTCTCACAGTATATTGCCTTCTTAGTGATCTTCTAAATATTAGCTAGAAGGTTCTTCTTTAGTACGACACCAATCCAACATCTTCTTTGCTCCTGTCCCCACTAAGCTCAACGAGCAGCAATTTGGTTGCTGAAATTGCTGATCTGGTCGGGTAAATCCAACTTGCTAATATCAAACTGTAAAATGATTTACGAGAGAGCTAACATCATACGCCTGTGCTACATGCACATTCTGAAGTCAGCTGGACTGTTGAACCTGTTCACATCTCATGGTGATTTACCAAAAAACGCAATGTATTTCCTGCCAGCATGAAGCCCCATACCAATATTTATTGACGGCCTGAAATCACCGAAACTTGTCAGTGGGAAGACCTTTGACTTTTGGTGGTGATTCAAAGATATTGCGTTCTCAATAACAAAGTCTGTCAAAGATCCGTTCATGGCAGGGAAGGCGTTTGTTCTCTGATTCAGTGTAGCTTTGCACTTATTCAGCACTGATTCCTTCCAGGAAATTGACTACATGGCCTCTCATGATCCAAAATTTTCAGGGTCCCACATGAAATTGCGAAGCTGAACTAATGCTTTGTCACCAGTTAAAAGTGTTTCAAAACTTTTTGATTTGTGCATTTAAACAAAGCTGCGATTGCAAATCGACAAAACTAGGGATCAGTTAAATAGTAACCTAAGAGAATACTACCTTTCTTCTCCTATTTTTGGGAGAAAAGCCAAAAGAAAGAAAAGATTTGGTGACCTACTAATTGGGATTCTATGATGTTTCCTATGGACTTGTTCAGTTGGTAAGATAATTTGATTTTATTTTAATTTCTTCCTACCCATTAGGGCAAGTCTCAAGGACTAATTGTGGGTACAACAGAAGTACAAATGGCTTTTACAGCAAGTAGCACACAACAGTTTCATTGTACAAGTAGCAATTCAACTTCGTATTCTCACCTCGTCCATCTTCAAGAACGTTAAGGGCAGACAATCTTCGTAACTTCTCCAGAAGTCTGATCGACTTTCATTTTTACTTGCACGTGCTTTCCACAGTCCAGTTTGAGACCATGAATCCGGTTATATACGTCTTGCCTCGTTTACCAGACTCTACGAATTTGTACTTCTGCTGGCATAAACCAATTTTATACGCCCGGAAGGTGGTTAGTCCTTTCCAGCAGAATAATTTGATATTTTTTTAAAATACAGTCTGGTTGATTAAAATATGACACAGAGGACAGTGAGCCGTTGCCTAAGTTTCGTCATAGCGCTGTTAGTCTCGACTCTCAACAGGATGAGAACTTACTCTAATGTTAGCACTTTGTGTAAATTTTAGACTACTGCAAACATGGCAAAAGATTTTTGTCAAAATCAAATAGTTTGGTTAGTAAGATATGCGATCGAGAACGTGTAAGCCAAAAGGCCTGAGAGCAATGAAATGAATGTTGAAATTCACTCGATAGTTATAAATAGAGATAGTGGTTCTCTAGTTTGATTATCTGGAAAACGGACTACAACAGCATGTTATTTGTGTTCAAGGAATGTCTTTTTTGTTTACAATTGTAATACTCAAATAAAAGAAGTGACGTTCTTTCCACTGACTCTACCAGTGCAGCATGAAGACATACTGGGCCGATTTCCTTATCAACAAACAGAGGGAATATATGTAGATCTTTCAAACAAGTGCGAATGTTTCCGAATGTATTAAATGATTAATTGTGGTGCTTGAATAAGTTATATGTTTTGCCAAATCGGCGGTTTCGTTATGAAAGGAGATCTCTACAACTGCAGGACTTTTATACTAATAAAAGACAGTTTTGGCAAAGTTTTCAAAAATGGACAGTTCAATTCCAGCAGTTGCCTTCATTAAAGGAATAGAATTTGAATAAGATTCTCTAGTAGTTCACTGATATCATTAGAACTTATCTATCAATTGTTAAATGCAACGCATAGTTTCATTTAACTTGGTTTGAAGTAGTGACCTCTTGGACGCTGCGTCGGTTAAACGGTATATTTATGCACTAGACTAAATTTGTCACAATCCGGCACTGTGAACATACAAGCTCTTTATTTTTGTATCGGTCGCAGAATTCACAACTATTGTGAAACTCCATCCCTTGAACCAGATTACTGCAGGTAGGATTCTTAGTCGATTAAAATAAGCTCCTTGACTTAAAGCATGCAGGATTTCGGCTCTTTCGCGATTCAGCTACATCAAGAATCTCAAGCCATAAACTTTTTGTTGAAAAACCCATCATTTATCGTATGCACGAAATCCTAGTTGCGTAAAAGTCTTTATTCAAATGCAGTTTTCAATATTCCTTTACATTAAATAAAAAGAAGAAAACCGCTGCTGTATCTTAAAAAGAGTCGATCTGTGTCCAGAATGCATGCGATTGGTTGAAATAAGCCAGTTGTTTAACCAAAAGTTGCGAAACTCAACTTTAATTTTATTGCAAAGCCTACAAAGCCAGAAGCGAAAGAAGTTAAAGGTCTACTGGGAACATCTGAAACCCCCGTTTCTGACTGAACTGAAATGTTTTCGCTCGTAATCAAAATTATAGCTCTAAGTAGCACCTCTACAATCAAGTGAAAAGATAGTTGACAAATTATACTCAAAATACCAGATGCTGTAAATCGACAGAATGTATCGTCTTAACTGTGTAACCTAAGCTAATGCACCGTCCAAACTGATATACAAAATGAAACCTCTAAGCGACTTCCTTCCCCGGTAAATTTTATTGAGCACATTTATCAGAGCACAAAATGACATCGTTTAACAGATTTCTTAGTGAGTGGGGAGAACGCGAATTCATTGATCAGTAGTGCTGTTGGTGGGGAATCAGTGGATCTTCAAATTTCTCCACATAGGATTCAGGAAGCATTATTTAAATGTATCTACCATTCATGTTGCCCAGCCATCTCTTCATAGCGAATTGACGGTGTCATAAAGAATTACTCGCAACTCATTGTAAAAGACTATCGCATACCAAAGCTACACTAGTAGAAGTTGGTCATTCTTCAAAAATTAGCCATCACGTGTAAACGCAATGAGTTATTTCAAGCCGAGAGAACGCCATGCAAGTAATTTCAATAGGAGTTACTATTTTTATTTCCTAATGATGCAGAATTTTGACAGCATATCGTATAAAAAATATAATCTGCGTATACAAAATAAAATACTTTATCCTCAAGGCGATATTTTACCGAAGCTTCTGTTTTTGTTGCTTAGTTTATTAATATAAGGGTGGACAAAGGGGGTTGTTGACGAGCATAATTGTTTTTGAAGGTTTCGGGGCTCTTAATTCGCAGAATTTATGCAAGAGAACGGCACAGTCTGAGTAAAAATTGATTTAAACAGTGATCTGGGCAAAAAAAATTAACATTTACCTTCAGCCCTAAATAGTCGCGTTAGAGGTGAAGGGTCCAAAATCGCTGAAACAAAATACTGACAGCCAGAAAGAGGATCAAAATGATGGGTTTCTTGTTTGTATGCTTGCAGTGTAAAGGCTCATTCGATGCGGTATCTTAGGCTTGGTACAAGAAGTCCCAAGATTTTCGTTGATGCAAAGCCGATGCTCTCGAAATAGTCTCCGTACTTTTTAATTACGAAATTGATAGAATCTTTCCTTGAATTATAAAACTGACTCTGGACGAAAAACTGTCAGTCAATGGGCAGTACGTGAGCACCATTTTTGTCCACAAGCTCCTGAATGTACTTGTTCAATTGCTAGCTATAATGAGCTTGTATAATGACTCTTGCTCACTGACGAACTTACATCAAAATCACATTTTATCAAAATGAATTTGAAGTCAATGGAAAATTGCTTTGAACGAATGGTATTTCTTTTTTAAATTGCACAATTGGTACACAAAAGCATAATTTGAGTGCTCAGGGATCCCGATTGTGGTTTTGTCTATCTTAAAAATCAAAACATTTATCATATCATTTTAGTATGGCCAGAGAATTTTCATGCAGATTATTTGATATTGGCAATGCTTCGCTAAAAACAAAACAAGGACAACTGCTTTTTGTACATTTGGTTAAAAGAACTAGGTTAAAATCTCCATTCAAATTTCTACTAAAGTTATGATTTGTTTGCTTCTCAAGTAATATTATTGTTAAGTTCTGAATCTCTTAATCACTTTGTTAGAGTTCATTGACAGTCATTATAGTTATTATAATGCCCTTAAATTAAAAAGTGAAATTTAATGTATTTTACCTTTTAGAATTTTATTTTAAATGCCTGATCAAAATGAGGAGTTGAGTAGTTTAAGCGATTCTGTAAGAAGTTGGAGATAACGAAGCCTTTAATAAAATCAAAAAAAATTGGATTATAAAGAATCAGTTCTTCAAAAAAGTTTTAGTATAAAGTTTCATATTATTCATAATGCTCTTTCTCCATCTTTAAGCCACTGTACTGATGAAGAGCAAGCATTTAAAGATAGCTTAATTTCAAGACCTTAAGAAAATTTGTAAAATGACAGAACATGAGAAGATCTTAAATGACTGCAAAGTGTATGATTCCTCAGTTTTAAGACAATGAGACTTCTTCGAAACCTTAAGCAAGTTGACACCCTGAGTTCAGAATCCCAGACGCCTGCTCGCTGTAACAAGGCTGCAAAAACGTGCTTTGAACGTTTTCCCATTTTGAATTGGCTCTAAAATCCAGCCAGCAAATTGAAACTTCTGCGTTAAGAATATGACCACTAAAACAAGGTAAAGTTTATTAAACCGTCCTAAGTAAACTCAGGTAAGCGTACACCGCACGATGTAACTCATATTAATCTCCCAGCTTATTCGTTGGCAATGCTTTAATAATCAAATACACATTTAATTTTTGTAAAATATCAATTATGAAACAAGTCCCTCTTTCATTAAAAAACGATTTCATCCAAATATATTAATGCAGACAAGATGTTCATGTCAATGTCAATAAATTTGTATTTTATTCCTGCAACATACAGCCAGAAATATCAAACATGTTTCAGTGCTAATTCGACTGCTTCCATGCGCGATTTCTGGATCAAAACAGCGAATCGGATTTCAGGGCTAATCAGTGCAAGCCACAGTACTTATAAATTTGTTGATTAGAATCTTGTAGCAAATAGACATGTATCTTAAAGGGCATTTTGATCAGTACTTGCCCAAATGTTACACGTGGTGCTCTTAAAAGTTGTCAAGCTAAAATTAAATGCGTGTGACAATGAGCATGCACCATACTATGACTGTAGCAGCTGATTCAAAATATATTCCATAAGAATAGTTTCGCGTCAATCATCTGTACTACGAAATCAAGATGTATTACTCCTTTCATGAATACACATTAAAGCCTAAACTTTACATTGAACAAAAAAATTAAGTGTTCGAAATTCAACTGGGGATTCTTGCAAAATGTTGAAAATTTAATAATTAAGAATGATTTCAGTAATATTGGCAATAAATTTGCCTTTTATACTTCAAAAGTAAAATATTCATTGTAAAATTTTAAAATAATCTTAAATAACAATTGTCTCGTGTCAGTGCGTTTGATAATTAAATAGAAATTATGAATAACCAAGCTGTCGCTCATGCAAACAAAAGACCTAACTGGATTAAGTTAATTTGCTTTTAATAATTTAAAGAAAACACCCAAACTTATAGAAGGATCAACATGAAAGTAAATTTTGTGGAATAACGCATTACCTTCACTTTTTATTGCTTTTTATCAGATTTAATTTTGATTTTTCAATTGAAGAAATCACAACATCTGAGGTTAAGCTGAAATTCTTTGATTTAAAATATTTAAATGTAAGTTTCAAGAAAGAGCAATATTATTTTGAAATATTCTAATAAGCGAATACATTTGAATAATAAAGCCTTATCTTAGGTGTGATACTAGCATTCGAATTTTAAATGAATCTCGGAATGGATCTATTGAGGGAGCATGAAAAACCTTCGCTCATTTGATTTTAAAGTACCTTGTTTGCTATCCTCACGGTTCCAAAACAAGATGTACTTTAAGTAATAAAATGCAGTGTTCAACCTCGTGATTTCAACAATTAACGCAATTGCGTATTTGAAATCTGTCACTGTTTGGAATTTATCAAAGCTCAGTGTCCCGCAGATTTTGGCTCTCGTTGATCAGCTCTGAATGCCTTGTATGCAACTGACTACAAGCTAAACAAGCCAACCTCATCAGTCAACTTTCAGTGATTCATTCACATCGGCTTAGCGACCGTCTGAGATTATGTGAACCATTTAAATATAAATAGTGGTCTCTGATGTAGAAAACTTTTCACTAAAATTTAGATTGTTATTATCAATTGGTTTTGCATTGCATATTAAAGAGGACTTTTAATTTTATTCACCTCATAACAAACCTTTCAATGTTATGCCACAAATTTCTATGTAATAAATTTAAAGTAAGTGCTCAAACAAAACGTGTATCATATTCACTGCTTACATATAAATGCCTGATCCAAAATTAGTTTTGCAGTTGATGAGAATGTTAGTTATATGGATTTTATACAGAGAAGCCAGTCGATATAGAAACCGTCGGGATAGGTGGATAGAATGTCTCCCAGGGAAACAAAAGCAGTTCAAGCTATGATAAATTTTATACTATCAAATGTCAATATTAACTTTAGTATATATTTGTCATTTAGTTCAGAAGGTAAACAGTTATTGTTTGATAATTTTTAGGTATAAACACGTGTAGGTTGTTCCTATTACTTAATACACCTGTGGTAAGCTTTGCCGCTTCGGGTGTCTAAACTTCAATGGCGATTTCTGATCCACATCATTATTTATTGTTAAATAATCAATCAATCAAAAGCCGACGATGAAATTATTTTGGTAACGGGATAAATTACAATGACCTCGACGAAAACTGTCGCTAAACCAATTTTAAACAATTGAAACCGGAAATCCATTTTGTGGAGGCAACTTTCAAAGGCACATTTGTAAGTAGAGATAAATTTCAATTTCACAGGGGCCTTATCAGCAAAACTGAAAAAAATGTACGCTACTCAAAAGAACACTGATTGATTGATAGCCAATCATTCTCAATCATTTATTTAAGTACATCCATGAGAGTTGCATCACTTGACATGGTGAGCCCAAACAAATGAAAAATTATACGAAAATTTGTTATATCTAAACTAGCGTTTTATGAAACATTTTTAGAAGTATTTGCATTTAAAAAACTAAGCGAGTTCAATGTTATCGACGTAAAAAGGCAAACCTCAGGTGAAAGGCTAAGAGGCAGTTGAAGGAGATCTTTCAGTCATTCTAAGCTACACTTCAATTACCATTTTGAATTTATAACGTTTTCTGTGACGCCTCCATGAATAAACTAAGTTTTGTGTCAGTATATATCGCTGCCAAATTGAAACATTGACCAGAAGTCAAGTATTGTTTTGAGAAGTAAATTATTTTTTTGATGTTTTGTTTCGTTAAAATAGAATATTAGTTTCATTTAAGGTACTTTTGACAGAAAGCGCAACATTCGAAAATCGCCTAACAAATGGATTGTTAAATCTAAAATCAAACCGATTCTTAGAAAAGTTTTTTAAGAATCATGTGGCTGACATCAAATGAGAACTAATGACAGCATTTGATTAGTTCAAGCTCGGCAGCTTAACAAATTGCTCTTTTTGTTGAAATATTAATTTTTAAAATACAAGCAATATTTTAAATTTTAATTCATTTAAAAATCGCATATTGCATCCATTTTCCATAAATTGAGATAATTTTTTAAAAATATTCAATGACTGATGACATTTTCATTAAAATGGCTTCTGATGATCTGTGCTTTTAATGTTTTAGGTCAATGGGATTAAAGTTATTTCATTTTTCCAAAAGCCCTACTTATATTTAAAGGCAGTGTAATTTGCAAATGGACAATAAGTGAAATATTTGAAAAGATTGAGAAGGTAAGCTACAGGGCGTATCCTTGCAACGCGTGCGCATTAAGTAAATATCCGTCCGAATAACTTCAAGCAGAAGTAGTATCTATTTTTTCAACCGAACCTCCAGAATTTCATCGAAATTCCGGCTTCAACCCTTGTAAATCTAAACTGACTTAACAGTGCATTTGTTCAGGTTAGATTTAGCAATACTTTGTGTGGATTTACGGTAAAGTTGAACGCATCTCGAAATAATTTGACCAATGGCGAAGCAGTGCATTTTTAAAATAAGAAATATCAAAAGCATATATTTTTTTGGAAGAATTAGTTGCTCCGCTGGCACATAAAGGTTGAATTTGCTATGCAATTTATAAATCACAATTAATTTTTGCAAAACTAAAACTCTGCTTTTATGGTTATTATATTTCCTGTTTTTGCTGCGGGATTCTCGTTTTAAGTTCTCTAACATGAAACTTCAAAATTCGACTAAATTTTGATAAATTTCCTTTCCTAAAATAAGTTTCACATAAGTTTTCATATGTGCAACTTTTTATTGTTTGACAGTGTCAAGGAAGCATAAAGCTTACTAAATTCACTCAGTGTTAGTGGGAACATATATTTACAGAGAGGTCATTTGCAAGGATCAAGAACTATGGCATTCACTAAATAAACATTAATTACAAGTAGAATCAAAAGGAGCCACCTAGCTGGAATCCATTTTTGGTTTACTTTTTGGTACTCCGTTTGTTTTTTGCTAATCTGCGGGCTCTTCGTCACAACAAATGAACGTGCTAATAAGAAAAATGTAATAATTATTCATATGCGCGAACTATTCTAAGCTTTAATTATTAATTAATAAATTAATGGGCAGTTAATTGAGTATCTAGATACCTACCAGAAAGAGTATATAAATCTCCTCCACCCGTCCCTCATTTTTTGACAAAAAGTCCGCTTTTCCTTTATAAGCAGCGAACCTGAAGGTCCAAGCAATACAAGTTATATTCTAAAATGAACCAACTAAACTTACAGAACTTCAGTAAGTTAGGCTTGATTGTGTAAAGTTGAACGTACCTGTGTCGGCAGTTTCCGCAGCCGGAGGTGCTATACTTTTGGGTTCGGACATTGTGCTTTGTTAACAAAATCATGTTGAAATTTCGGTTGTATTTTCATGATTAAATACAACAATTAATATGTTGAAAATGCGTTGTTACATATGCTATCAAAAACATATTTTATAGTGCTATTAAACAGTGTCAAACCTCACTACTTAGTAACTTTGAGCTTTGGAATTATAGGTGTTATTCTGATTTGAAAATCTCAAGCCTTAATAAGCGAAACTCAAGGTCACCAGAAGATATACAAATTAAAACAAAAGCGTTGTCAACATTTGTGCCTTGTTTTTAAATTCTAGAGAATGATGCATTGGTTATAAAAACTTTCGACTCGATTGTAATTTCAATGAGGAGTTGATTTCTACGATTAAATTATCGAAACATATCATCATGAGCCTATCGGAATCAGTAATATCATCCACAAATGATCGAGGTACTTAGATTGTGAGCCCTTCAATCCTGCTAATTTAGCATAATTTTGCGCTTATCCGTGGACCCAGAACTTAAGCAAAAACACCTTACTATTCTCTGTTCAGTGAGTGGTTCCATGCCAACTTCACACAGTCCATCCTAACCAAGCTGGTTACTTGCTGCCGCTCTTAAGTGTTTGTTTTGCTTCAAGTAATGCAGAAGTTAGTCTAAAAGCAAAATTCGATTTGGAAACTTTCAGGCCCTCTGTTGTAAACCACTCCATTTTAAAAAAATATGACAAACGCATTGCCTTTCAAACTTATTGCAACACATAATTGCAACATCATTGATTGAAAGCATCTTGTGGCAGACTCAAAGTTTGAAAATCCTGCGTTACTCAATAACTTACTCATTACAGTCTTACAGGTTTCTCTTCTCCCTTTTTTGCATTTATGCCCCTCCTGAAAAGTCTCGGTTAGTTCAACATCCGTCAAGGCATGGTGCAAATCCTCGATTTCCGGCGATCACACGCAAACCTTTATTTATGAGTTTTACTTCTTTAGAGTTTAAGGCTATGATTTGTTCCTATCAAAATTTTTCCTCTTTTAGGTTATTCAAATGTCGGTGTTAGAATACGTTGCAGGTAGACCTCTCGTTTGTTTTCTCCATAAGTACGACGCATTCAAGGGCCCCAAAAGAGCGCATCTACTGTTTTACATGCTCAAGAGCAGTCTCAAAACATGTTTTGCGTTTTGCACAGGATTAACATGACAGACTTTTTTGTGAAAAACGTGATTTCAAAGTTGATGCTTTAAGTGATTGTCTTAAAAGTGCATCAAAACCAGTGAGAAATTCGAGCAATCAACGAAATTAATATAAAAGAAGATTATTTTGTCACAAGGAAAAACTAGAATCTACTGCAAAGCGCATTTTTGGAGTTAATTGTTTTCGTTGCTTTCTGCGTTACAGATCATCCCAAGACTTATTTTTTCGGAGACTAGAAAGTCAGGTTAACAAGGGAACAAGTCGGCTTCTGAACTAGTCTGTAAGGGAATTGCTTTCATAAGACACTCATTTGCGGTACCTAATGCTTAGTCAGTGGCACTTTAAAACGTAAGGTCAAAGACTGATTCCTACCGGAAAGATATTATGATAAACATTTAAAGTGTGCGGTATTCGGAAGAAGCCTTAAAGAAACTGACTCCCTCTTTTGACATCATTAGAATTGTTTTAAGAGAGTAAAATTTTCGTTTTGTTGGGATCAAAGTATTGATGACCTAGTGTTCTTTCTGTCATCTACTTTTTAAAACTGCAATTCATAAGTGAATTCAAGTAACACATTTGCGCTGCATGATCATAGATTTCTGTCAATCAAATTAGTACTAAATCTGACGCCATTTTAAGAAGTTGAGTTAGCCTCCTGATCTTGAAAAGGTGGCAGTTATTCCCAGACTAACAACTATAGAGAAGCCGCCAGTTCAATTGCATTCCATTTTTCGGTATCAAAGTTCTGCAGCTTTCAATTCATTGTTCCATTGTCTCTTCCAGTAGCCTGGCAAATTTTAATTGGCACAAATCCATCGACTTATATCCTTGTGACTACATCGATTCCCTTTCATTTTTATTCCAAACTTTGCCTTGAATATCTAGCTACATACACTACCTAGTAGGCTAAAATTAAAGCATTTGCTATCATTACAAAAATACATGCTTTCGATGCCATCTTTACCATTATAAATGCACCTTTTATAGAGTTAAGGATGAAGCGGATGACTGTAGAAGCAAGATTTCATGAAATAGTTTGAGTAGAATCTGGTTTAATACAAGCTGATTTGCTAACATAAATAATAAAGACAGTGTTTTGATCTGAAATAAAGGAATTTTTATATTGAGGATTCGCACGATGACACATTTTAGGAAATTCAAAATGACAAATTTTGTTACTCAGTCATGTTTTGGCGAACATCTTTGTGTTTGGTGAATAACATCAGTTTGTGTGCTGTAGAATCTGCAAATCTAATAGCGTCGCTTAAAAAGTTTTAAAATTTAAGATAGCTTAATAAAATATATGATAACAAGGAGGATTATTTTGAATCTTGAGCTTGCATTCATAAACCCACTGAAACAAGCATTAGATCTAGCAAGATAACTCAACTGAAATTTCCGGTAACTTTCAAATAAAGGTTAAATTTTTTTGGATGTTTCATAATGATGCTTGCTAAACTTACTGCTATGTGGTAGAAAATTGTACCACACATACTGGATCCAGTGACTTCACTACGCCAATAAGTTGTAGTTAAAAATAAGTAGTGGCAAACTTATTCCTTGTTAGAGACGCTACTGAAGTGCGTCCAGAATGTTGATAGGAGTAGCAAGAGTTTACCCTTTTTTGGCCTTGTTTACAGCTAGAATTTCGTTTAAGTTATCCCTTTAGATCGTAAACACAGGATTTTACTCGATACTTTCTAATGGGCTCCAATGTGCAGCAGTGGAAATTTGAGTCATTGCAAAGTGACGCAAAATTGCAGAAAGTGAAGGAAAACCGTAGATAAATCAAATAAAATTAATTTAAACTGTATTATATATGGTATTTTAGTCTTTGTTTTATTAATTTTTGAGAAAAAACCAAACTTAGCTGAAAATTTAGAGTTATAGTGCCTTAAAAAAGGCTACTTTCATGTTAAAAGGTGAAACACAATTGGTGTACATTTGATATATGAAGTAAATTCGGAAAACTAATTCATTTTTCGCTTTCGTTTTATGGCAGTCTGTGTCCTCGCGGTCGCATCAACAACTTCAAATAATCACTAGACCGCAGCGTTAATATTGTGAATTTTGTACCAAATTTCACCTTCCATCTATTTCAATTTCTCTATAAATTAGGAAAGAATTTATTCGCAAAACTTATTCCTCAATCGGATGTAATTTCAATGGCAGTGCAAATTATTTTAAAATACACAAATATTGGGGTAGGTGGATGCAAAGATCAAGTCATGTATGACAAGCTTATAATGAGAAATAGTTGATTTTAAGTAGGCGATGCATTCACTGTGGCTTTTCTGAATATTTCGTTCGCAAATAACTGAAATAATTAAACTGTGAAGCCCACAGACACTAAAAGTTGAGCCATTTTAACTTCAAAAACGTTCCCAATTTCATCAAGAGCATTAGAATAGATGGTGAGAGATACTGCAATTAAAAATATTAACCAATCATGATATTTCTATAATTACCCTTGTAATCCCTGTGAAAATTGAAGGTTAAATCAGAAATGAAGATTGTCTTTCATTAAAGCAAGCCTACCATTTAAGCAACTCAAGAAGATATCTGAAGAATATGCAAACAATTGATATGACCGATGTATTTTAAGGGTGTATTAAAAGTCTCATTTGGTCACGAAATAAGATATAATAGCCACAGCTGTCCTCCTTTTAAAAATTAAATTCAAATGTCATTCATTTAACCATATACGGACTATATTACCTTAAAGTTATCTGATTGGGAGTTAGTTGGCCAACAGAAATCAGCATGAATTCATAATTAAAGACACATGAATAGCTATTCTTTGATATTCTAATTCACCATAGTACAAATTCTGGACAAATTAAATTGATGTTCACTGGGTAAATTCAATTCGTCTTTGTAGACTCATGGATACAACCGCATAATGGTTTAAAAATGTCGTTGTTCAAAAAAGAGCTTAACTGCAAAGCATCTGCAATTCATACAAAAAATTTCTAGTTTTATTAGTGAAATCTACTGAAAACGGGGCCACTACACCGTAGCATGGATTTAATCACGATTCTTATTGAGATTTATGGGAAGATAATAAACCGCGAGTAGAAAAGATAGTTCAAAAAAGCTTTATTTGAAATTCAAATGCCGTAGCGTTCGTGAAATTAAGAAACTTAAAAAGAAGAAAATTGGATTTGACACAAATAGCGCCCCATCACTTCTGCAACCTTTTTGGTTCTTCTGTAACCTCTTAATTGCAGCAAAACAATCGTCTGTAATAAGAAAGATACAGACAATGTTTATTTGTTGGGTACTTAAGCATGACGAAAAATTTAAGCAGAAGTCATAACATCATCAAATTACATAATTTCCATGAAACTTCTCCATTTTTCTTTCAGTTTATCCCAGCAAGAAGGGCTGGCCTTGATATTCGCTGAATTTAAATGACGAAAATGAGCGTTACTTACTCACCGACCTGATGCTTGATTGATATCATTTTAACTTCATGAAGTTGCACAAGATCCTAAAGTACTGCACCAGCATTTTCGACAAATTTTCATCTAGTTGGCAATCTGAAACTTCACGTGCCCCGTCATTCTTACTTCACAGGGGGCTTGACCACACTCTTAATACCATCTGAACTAACCGTACCATGATTTTCATTTTATTTTTAAAGAAAAACTCGATTAAACCTTATCCTTGGGTGAACTTATTCGGAGTGGCTAATGAAAAAATAATCGTCTTAAATACACACAAGGAAATGCACCTTCATTTTCTTCATTTGCATTAGCGCCCTTGTCCGGATTACCTTCTGCTGAAGCGGAAATTTTGTTTTAGTTTAAAGTGTTTCTTTTACTAAGACGTTAAACTCAATGCAAATGCGTGCAAACTGATTAGATCTGTCTTACGAGAATCTACATCTGGAACTGTTGTAGTCGCAGCTGCCTCACCACCTGCGGGGTTTTCAACTGTAATTGACAAGTGATTTAATCAAAATATAATGATTGTGGTCAAAAATTATTCCTACCGGTTCCAGCATCATCTCCAGCGGGAGTATCATTTGGAGGTGGATTTTCCGTCTCGGACATGATTCACTAATTATCTATAGCTAAGACGTTAATGGAAATTCTATCTTTGAATAACGTATTATTTGAAATTTCGAATAGTGCTTTGCAATCAAATATTGCGAAGTTTTTGAAACGGTTCAGTTAACAGCTTGTTCCAAAATCATATATATTTATACTCTGCCTGTTCATAAGCAAGTGATGTATTTGATCGTGACAAAAGTGCGAAAATTTCTTGTAGTGCTCATTTTCAAATCAAATAATCATTTTCCTTTTCGTATGGAATTTGTATGATTTGCATTTCAGTGGATCGGCATTGATGGGCTTAGTTTGCACCGGAACATGGAGAATTTTATCAGTATAATGATCATAGACATAATAAACGAAAAAAAAAGTATTTGTAAGTGCAGGAGTGAACAAGTCATGGAGCTGGTCAGTAGGTACAAATATCTACAGCCATGGGTTCGATTGAATACAAACATTCTTACAGAAATTTTAGACAATTTTTAAAAGATTGAATCGACGTTAACGGTTAACTGTTCTACTTAGCAAAGACCAGGTAAGTTTTCTATACTTAGGCACCTAAAAGTTAGTTGCTACATCACTCAAATATTTAGCTTATATCTCTTGTTTAAGGAGAATGTCTCTCCCGTGGTCCAGATTGTAATCTATGTTTTTCAGTTTCTATTTTGATTTGATGTTGCCTCTTTTTTTCAGGGACTGCTGCTTTAGAAAGATTCTTTCAACGATGAAAAACTATAACTACAGGGTTATAATTTTCATATATTAAATGTCTTACCAATAAATAATATGAGTTCAGGTTAATATTTTTGCTGCACTTTTAAAGCTAACGCTAAGCACGAGCATGACGAACCTTCACAAAGCAATCAACAAGACCAGTATATGACTTTGAGTGAATACCTTCACTGGTTTTCATTTAAGGCTGAAAAGTGACAAAAAAATAAATGCACAAAATTCATCCATGTAATAAAATGCCCTTATTTATAAATACGACGGTCTCAGTCATCTTAATAGTTCATCTTTAAATTTGTCGTGTCCCGGCTCCCGTTAAAAGCTTTGCTTCTCGATTTTTATCCCAGATTAATTTGGCTACTTCACGGCCTAGATAATGATACAATAAGTACGCAAAATCTTATTTCGGAAAATGAAAGTTTTCTGCTTTATTCCAGAAGAGTGATATTCATGCTGCAAATAAGGCATCATTTTGTATCTTTAGAGATTTTATAACATGAAAAAAACGAAAAAAACAATCGTGTTCATCTGTAAGTAAACACAATTTTTATTAACTCATTAAATTGAATTTCAATGAAAGATAATGAAGTTTCCCCTCAAAAA
This sequence comes from Moniezia expansa, assembly GCA_019097775.1. Lineage (NCBI taxonomy): Eukaryota > Metazoa > Platyhelminthes > Cestoda > Cyclophyllidea > Anoplocephalidae > Moniezia > Moniezia expansa. The sequence goes on from JADFDV010000097.1 coordinate 3,099,959, forward strand.
ATATGAAGATGCACGGCTTCTCTATTTCCACCCATTAAATTCTTCAAGAATAAATTTAAGAAGACTGATTGTGTTGAAATCATGGAAACCAAGCTCTAAGGATTGTTTTAATATGCTCTAGATTCTCCAAATGAACGTCACCGCTAAAAACTATTGCCGGTTCTGACTCAAACTTGTATTTTCAGGAGATTTTGCTTGCGCGTGACTGTAGTATTTTGATAGGCCTTCAAAGGCCTTGACCGGATAACCTGCTATTGGTAGGCCAATTTTAGTAACTCAAAATGGGAGTTTTGAAGACGCCTAGAACTTCATAAACCAAATCCGGAAAATTGCCCACTTATAAAGCATAAAATAGGCCAATTATATGATACAACAAGTACCTATAAGGCTACAGGCTAATAATAATTGGGTTTTACTTTCAGGCTTACTTGACGAATCTCAGTTGGAGGGAAGATGGCGAATTATGCCATTGCTTTTGAACTCGTGCGTAAATTACCAAAAAAGCTTATTGTTTAAATGCCTCCCATTGGAATCAATTCCTATTTGACTTGATAACATGTTAGGGTCTTGTGGATCATTTCTTTCTCTATCCAAAGCGTGATCTCCTGAGACTCGAATAGATACCTTCTATGCGAGATCTAGCAATTACGTTTATTTGTTTTACCTATCTGGTATCTTGCGATGTTTTTCAATTTCGTTGTTTTTTTTATCAGGCTACACTAATCAGATGTTTAAGGTTGACTTTTATAGCACCAAACTTTCACTCAAGAGCTGATGGCTTAACAGGTCTTAGTTAATGAGCGAAAAAGATTCATAAGTGCTTTGATGCATATGGTTCATCTGACTTATTACCTAGAATCGAAAGAACTTAACAGATGACTGAATTTGGCTTTCACGTGTTGACGCACTGATTTTTTAAAATTAACCATGTTTCATACATTAAAACTTTGGTGTAGAATTGCTCTTAACCACTTGGAATGAATAAGTAATAGATGCTGCTATTATATGCAGAATCATTCTATTAATTGAAGGAGTTTTAATTAAAAGCATAGAGTTTCTACAACTAATATGCACTTGATCAAAACAATCTTTATAGTGTTTGAGTAGAACTGTTTTCGAATCATTCACCAAACACGGATTAATTTCTGCGCCACTTGGAGGTTAGTGTTGAAATCATCCGTGGCTGTCCACTGAACTGTTCCGAAGCTGGCTCCTATAAATTACTGGCATGTCTACTCATGTGTAATTATGGCCAAATGAAAGTAGTTAAATCCTCTCAAGCAGCAAACAAAGTTATGAATACGTTCAGATTCAACATCTGTTGCTCACTGTCATAAGAGAAGCTGTCAACGAATAGATGCCACTGAAGAGAAGAATTGAAATGTTCATCGAAAAAAATGCAATGTAACAGTTTAAAGACCATGGTTCTGGATAGCCAAATATTTAGAAACTAATGCGACATTTTTGTTAGCCACTTCTGGTACTGCAAATCATATCTCCCACAATAAATAGTGAAGCACATGAGCTCATCATTCCCTGGGTTCCACGTAAATTAATGAGCCATTTAAATAAACGGGCATTCGTTTCGTCAAGAGCCTTAAGCAAATACGGCTTACAATTGGCAATTAGCGACACATTCTATAAGCATAAAGGTGGAAAAGTCGACCTTAAATATCTTCTACAAACTAAATAACATTCCTTTTTAATACCGAGAATGATAATTAATGTGGGTAAACAGTGTCCAATGCTGTTAAGTATTAAAGAGGCAATACAATGCACATTATGTTTTCCTATATTTAAAGCTAATATACCTATCGCGCCTAGAAATCTCCACCTTTAATTTCATTGGTAGATAAAAATAATGTATGAAAAGGTATTATTTTGGGTTATCATTTCCACTGAAAACTATTTAGTTTGTAAGTTCCTGACCAATTCCTCCGCTTAGCACAATTAACCGAATTAGTGCATAAATCTTGGGGCTGCTTTTTGCGTAAATCGAGTTTAATTTGCCCAGATTTTTAGAGTATCTCAGTAGAAGTTATTACTAGCCATTGTATTTCATCTCGCTGTGCTCACGAGATATTCAAATCACTCTTTGTAAGGGTTATGCTTTCTTGAAATGACATCAATCAGGGTAGAAACCGATGGCTATAAGATAAATCAAGGCTTATCGAAATTCAAGTATGCTTGCCTTCTTAATAAATAGTACCTGATTGAATAATGAGGGTTTGCCAGAAAATGGAAAATAACCACCATTCCTTTGCCTTAAGGAAGATGTGTCAAAAAAAGTCTCATGAAGGTAAAAGCTTAAAACTATGAAACATAACTATCATAACCCATCAATTCTGCAAATGCTGAAAGCACAACTTCTCTGGTAAATTGCAAACCTTGTTTCAATATAAAATCATCATGTTGGTGAGATGACTGATTGCGAAGGGAACCCTTAAGGTACCCTAAGGTTATTTCCAAAATTTCTGCACTTTGAACTATGAAGTAAGGGCTCATGTTTTAATGATTAAATTGCCTTTGAAATCGTTCCTCCCTTATTTAAATTTCTAAAAAAAAACTTCAAATTTCACTTTTAAGGAGCGCAAAATTTAAGAATGACAGAGGCCTTTTTTCCATATTGTGCGTTCTTTTGTCGAATTGTTCTCTGTCGCAAATGCCTTGTTAGGCTTCGATGGCGCATTAAGCAACAGATTAAATGGCTGAAAATGCAGCGAGATGTTGAAAATGCCAAACTGATAAGGTTACCAAATTTTACATTTTTATAATAAAATACGTAAATATAAAACGCTTTCAAACTTATGGCATATAGTTTGTTAGAACAATTCTTTGTTTTTTCTGGTCAATTTTCTGGCATGGTTTCATCGTACAAGTAGCAGTTCAACTTTGTAGAGGCACTTCGTCCGTCCTCGACATTGTTCAGGCAGACAATCTTCATACCTCTTCACGAAGCCTTCTCAGCCTTCTGGCGGAGATTCCAGTCATTGCTATATTCACGCGCTTTCCACAGTCCAGTCGTGCCTCGTTTACCAGGCTATACGAGGTTGTACTTCTGCTAGCATAATCTATTTTTTTACGTGAAGTGGGTGATTGTTCCTATCTGGCCCTCCCTCTCATTAGCCCCCAGCGTTACCCCTGGAGTTAACGGTGGTCGCCACGAGGAGGTTGGGAGTGGGTTTGGTCACCTGAAGAATTTATACCACTTTCTACGCTGAATGGAAAAGTTTCAAAATTCTAGATGTATTTGCTGTCATTCAATCCTTTTAACAAGACAGTTGTTCTTTACAATAGGCTTTGGAAAAGTGTTTGATTTACCTAACTGCATAACGAGCGTTTTTGGTGAGCAATTGTCTTTGTTTTAGTTAATTTTTCAGTTTTGTCAATGAATAAGGCCTAAGAAATTTGGAAAGATTTTCAAATTTATTGTTAAAAACCTTATGAATAGTGCTCGATTCCTAGGGTAGCCATGTAGTCACTTAGTCATTTTCATTTGAACTTATCCTGCCTGTAACATTGAGAAGATTAATAAAATTACACCGTTACAAGTAAACTCAACTGAATGAGATTGACGATGGGGGCACTTTCTGAGGATTGCTTTAATCTCTTTTAACAAAATTTAGTTAAAATCACATTTAGGTCCTCTTATTTACTGCCAGAACCTATGGCTCAATATAAATAGAGGACAGGCTTTTAACAAGATTGTTTGGGGTGGTTCAGCTGGCTACTTCTGAGAGCGGGCCAGAATGTATTTACTTTTACAATGCTTTTCATTGTTGCAGTTCTTTGAAAATTGGGTTCCTCCATTTCAGTGACTTGACTTTGCCTTCAATGATGGCATGAATAAACAGGAAATTGCAAACCCATTGCCAAGGGCACATTCATACCTGAAAATAGCCTGTTAAAAAAATAAGTAGCTCCCAATTATTTGGACGTTCTTTTCATTTCCAAGATTTTTAAAACTGTATGAGGGTGTGAAGGGACTTAAGACTTTAGCCGTGTGGTAAAATTATTTAAATTTTGATGGTTCGCCAGTATGAGATCCAAACTTTCTGAGTAATTTCAGCATAAGGAAGCTCCATTTTATGAACTTTCAAATATGAAGGCATTTACGGAAGGTAGAATAAATAGTTAGCACAGATCAACAAATAAGGAATTTATAAAATATTTTTGTTTCAACTTTTAAGCACATTGATATTGAAAATTATCTGGTATTCGTTTGATCCTCCTATTATTCACCCTGAAATCTATGGATTTAGAATTATTACTGTTACCTTTCTGTCGAGGAAACGGATTTTAATAAATGGTTTACAGCCAACTAGATCATGTCATAAAAGTGATTTTAATATTTAACCAGTGGGTAAAATGTAGCTATCATCTCTAAGCACTTTTCAAATTGTATGCATAGCTTGTGAGATTCAGTCAATTTAAGTTTGATCTTAAAATTCAGGAAAAGCTAAATATGTAAATGATCTCGATATATTGGCATTTGCTCATCTGCGATTCAATAAAGTGAATTCGCTTAAGAATTTATGCTTCTTAAAGTCCAATGAGAACTGTTTTGTAACTTGTAGAATTAAATGAAATCCAAACCTAGTTTGAATGTTTCTTTGGCAGTACCTCTTTGTTGTCTAAACCAAATACAATAAACATCTTTCTTTGAAGTACACTCTTCGTAAGATATTACAACAAATCCAAATTTGCCGAAACAATGGCAGCTCTAGTAACACAAGTGTCATCTGTTTATCGTTAGTAAAGTCAACTGTAATTATCACAATATGGTTTGCATGATTGTCAGTATGGATGATCAAAAGTGAAAGATTTCTAGGTGAAGTGAATTCTTAAAACTAAAAATATTGAATCTCTTCTCTTCCCTTTGGTTCTGACCAAGGTACGTTTCGACGAATATGACCTTTAAAAGGCCCTAAAAAGGTTTATGCCTGACAAGCGCGTTCTTTAAATCAAGGCCCTAAAGGTATGTACCGTGTACGGACTCACTGTTCATTTAACCAATCGTCTTTCAAAACGACTGGGCTGGTTTAGCCCATGTGACCCTCGCGCTTACCTTTCCCGGTAATGCAAATGAGGAGCGAGGTTTCGATTTTTCGGCTAAGGTGTTTATTCTACAATTTAACCAATAAGAGCTTTGAGATACATAAGCTGTACCCTGAAACAATGATAGGCTTTAATTTAATGGATGCGAAACAAGCACTAAGTTTAATTGAAAGGTTACTTTGGAATTTTGCAAAAAAACACTACTTATTATTTGACAATTAAGAGAAAATTAATTTAAAGTGCAACTTTTCAAGTTTTCTTATGAAAGCATCTTAAGAGGACAAGCAATTTATCACAATTTCAAAGTAAAACACGCGCAAGTATCACATTTACATTATACAAAGAGTGAAAAGGGTATAAAATTGTGTGTGATCACATATTATTCAAGCTCTTAGCAGCATATATTCAATAAGTTAGTTTTACTTTTAAATCATCACGATTTTCTATCAGTCTCGCTTCACGCAAATGCTAGTTTCTTTACTTTTACACTTTGTAAAGTATCTTGCCAAAAGTGTCATGTTTTTGTTTTGAAACAGAATTGACATGCATGATGAATGGCTTCGCCAAACAAAAACGGTTATTAAAATCAATAACTAGTGCTGAAACAGGTAAAAGCTTTAACTATCAATATTTTAAACATTTATTGAAGTGCTAAATAAATTTAATTGTAATGTTGTGACCTCTATTTAAAGTGAAGATCATGATTTTACTTTTTTTAATTTAATATACATTGAGTTATTGGGACTCGTATGGAAATTGCGGACTATTACATCAATTTTGTAGAAAATGTGCAAATACCAATTATCGTGAAAGTGGTGAATAGAGCGAAACAACCTGCACGGTTAGTATTTTATCAAAAAGAATGTCCTGTTCAATGTAAGTTACCCACTTAATCATAGCAATACACGCCTATACTGTTAATCATAATAAATTTTCTACATTGTGCCAATGGCTAGGTCTCACTCAGATGAGGATTGAAGAAATTTACTTTATTCAACAAGGTATGTAAAAGTTCTGTGCCCTTAAACAGCTAAAGTCGGAACGCAAAGCGCTGAAAAATTTTACTTTCGCGCAATTAAAGCTACCAATGGGTTATCAGAGCCAATAGGAAACAGGAACGGAATGAGACAGGCGTTGTTTAAATTCTCTAGTATGTAAATAATAAAACAGGGATTTATTAAATTTTAATTTGAAAAACTGTAAAAGATTGAAGTGGAAAACAGTTCACTTGTTGAAAATGTTTCAGGTTCTGGACAAAGTAAAAATGGTGATGTACCACATTTCGGCAAAGGCAAATTAATATGTCAGTTTTATTTCCAGTAATAAAAAGTGTTTAAACTTCGAACTCATTTTTATTCTAACATAATTTTAAAATTTACGTTACTGTGTAAAATGTTTTGGGCTTAAACGTTTTGCAGATTCCAGCCAATCATCAGCCGCAAAAAAATCACAAGAAAACCTTAAAAGAGAAATTTCGTTCAGAAACAAATTGTTAGCTATTTTCTATGGCAAGTAAAAATGCATGTTTCGTGTTTTAATAAGAGGTTTAAATCACAATGTGCTGTATGCATTTGTTTAATTTTTTTGAAAGGGCACCGTCAAAAGGAGCCAGAAAGAGCCCTTGATTTGCAAGAAGAGAAAATAATTGGTAACTTTTGTTAAAAAGCTTAATAATATATAAAGATAACTCATTGTTAGCATTATACATATAATTAACCTAGGGAAACTTAAATGGGAGACAAAATTCCTTCATTAAGTCTAGATTTGAAACGTAGGATGTATGCTACTCTGTGTGATATCTCAAGGAAAGAGTATTTGCTCGTTTTTTAAGAAATTATATTGTGCATGTTTTAGGTCGAAAGTTGTGTTTTAGCAGCAGAGGAGCTCAAGAAACTATTAAAGAAGGTAAGCATAATTAAATCAAGATAAGCCTTCTATGAGTTAAAGTTAAATTAGCGAGAAAAATCAGTTTTGGAGCATAGCATTGATTTGATGCGACACTTTCGGAATATAATCAGAAATTTGTATCATGTTGTCTTGAGACACAGTCTTCAAACATTATTTGTGCACAAATGGTTGCAGATTATTTATTTATATTAAGTGATAAATCCATTGCAAAATTTAATTGATAGGATTTACCTGAAAATGATCCAGAAAGAAATTGAAAAGTACTAAGAAGATTTTTTTTTTTTCAAGGTTTTTACACAGCTGGTTTTACTGGTAGAATGATAAGCAGGTGTAACCACAAACCACAACATCGAAATGTAATGCAAAACGTGTCAATCATGTAGTGAAATACTACTGATAAATTTTAAGAATAAGCCGATCAGATTCAACTACATTTGACCATTAGTAAAGCAAGTAATCGCAGCGTTCGAATGCTCAGCGCAATGATACAAAAGAAAGTCGGTGAAATTTTAGGCAATATGTTTGCCTATTATGTTTGGTTACATGGAAAATTCTCGAATATACTAAAAAAGAATTCCTCTTAGCTTGAATAATAAACATGAATTGTGTATTGAAAGTTATACGTTTGTACATGGCTCATTGTGATATTGCTAAGTAACCTTTTCAGTATGTACACACGTGCGTATTTTTATTGAATCTAGATTTTGCTATTTCTACAGCCAAAAATTCACCAATGCATTCAATGCCAAACAAAAGCAAAATTGAAAGCAAAACAACCAGATTCGGTTACTTCAGTAGTTGATTTTCAATTTCACCTTAGCTTTGTTTTGCCATAAATGAGTTTTGCCCAATCATCTAATAAATTGGTATTTGCCACTATCAGGTGCAAAGAAAGGGCTATTTTCTTTCAAAAAGCAAGATGTTAAACAAGGTAGCTCTAATTTAAAAATAAAAAAATAAATATTATCAATGTTTTCAAGTATAAGCAAACGAGTTTCATATCATTTTATAAAAAACAGTTATATGATTATTGTTTGAATTTGACCTTAATAAAAGAGTTGCCAATATGATGGCGCCTCGTGGTCTAATACATTCAGCATAGTAAATGAGTACTGACCACGGTAACAACTTATATAAAAGACGAAATCGCTGATTAATATAGCGCATATGAGCTTCTCAATTTATAATATCTCCTAACCTTTAACCAAAAATTCATTTAATGAAGAAATGGAAGGAATCTGACTACTTGATTCTTGTGAGGTTTGGTCTCCTGTAGAGATTCAAGAGAATTTGGCCTCAAGCACCGACCTCCTTGAACGCAAGTCAAATATTACACCTTTTTCCTTTCAACAAAGGCCTGTTTCTAGATGAAATGTTTAATTTACAAAGCTAAGCATGCTAGCCTGAACTTTAATTTGTATTGTTTACTTTTATGCGAGCTTGGAGACAAGTAGAATATACTAATTACTTTGCAAAGACAGCATTGCTTTGGACATCAACAAGTCCACATTTAAGGTCATAGCTGTATTTACGACACAAATGACTCTTCATCCCACTGAGAATCAAATTTCATTTTCCAACTACAGGGAAAATAAACAGTGTCGACAATACTTCCGTAACTGCAAGACTAAAGAAAGTGCTGGCTCCTCTTTTCTTGAGTCTGCGGTAAGTGGTTCCATGTAAAAACTGCCAAGGTTTGCAATTTAGTGATTGTCCATAGTAGACCTCCTGTCAATTCCATCAGCAAATTTAAAGATCGCTATTGTTCATTCTATCGTAGCTGCCATCTTCGAAGAAGCTAGATCAAACCAACAGGCATTGAAAGAAATACCAGCAAGTCACCAACTGCAATGTTCAAGCCAATCAAACGCTCTTGCGGTTTTACGATTAAAAGGAAGAATTTGAAAATATTCCGATGCTATTTGAACTTGAAAATACCTACAACGTTGTAGAAATATGTCCATGTATTATTAATTGTTGATAATTCTGTCCTCAAACTTTGCCCAGGTTGGAACCCCTCATTTCAATAGGATCTATTATAAAATTGATAAAAGTTAAGGCCAAATAACTTTGATATAAAACGTAAAAATAATTTTAGGGATATATTTTATGCACTCTTATCATAACAGATTCGAGTACAGCTGTTGTAATTACGGTGGAACCATGAAAAGTCAAACGCCTATAAAAGTTATTTTTACAGTCCTTTGAATAACACATTCATTCAGGCGCAGTTGTATAAAGCTACAAGTTGTATTCCCGCTAATTCTTTTCAATTCGAATTCAAACTGGTTTCGTGTGTTGCGCTTTGAGACTTAGCGACCATCTAGACATAAATTATATACTACTTTATTCGAATGCACTCAAGCACAGATGAAATAATTTCATTACAATAAATTCTGCACACACTTAAGACCTATGGACAGCCGCTTTTGAGCTGAGACATTAAAATGCACCCATGGCCACTTACAAATAATTGTATATGCCCTTCCGAATGATAGAATTCTCAGCCAATACAGTTGTTTTGCATGCGATTCGTACCAGCCTCGAAAATTGAAAGAATTCTTGAAAGTGAAAATTTAGCAACTTTCAACTCACACCGAAAGTGCTACAATAAAGACGGATCAGATTGTGAGTCTAAAATCAAAATAATGCTCGATATTGAGCAATATCTCCATATCCTTCGAAGTAGTATGAACACCGAATACGACAATTCATACCGCAACCTACAACTAAATTTAAAACAATGTTTCTTCATGTATTTCGAGCATTTTGCCTCAAGTTTCACTAATCTCAACGACACCAAGCTTCCTATATCATTCGGTTTGGCTCAGAATACTGATGACATTCAAATATCATCAGACAAAATTAATCAAGACATGCGATTCATAAATTCGGCACCAAATTTTGAGAAAAATAGTGTCGAATTCGCCTGTGTGTTGTGCTTGGTTTAGTCGCATGTTTGGCTGTTGGTTTATAGCTAGAAATGTACCGCGAGCAGGTAAGGTCATTGAAGGACTACTTGTGCCTGAAGCAACTAACTCAACAACTTAATATCATTTGTGGCAAGGCACACAAGATTCTTAACAAAACGTGGTGTTAAAATGACAAAAATCCTAATTTGTTTGTTTTGGCAGGCACTTGACATCGACAATACTGTAATTATCAAAGTGTGGTAAATTTGAAGTTCCTGAAATGGCCAAATAAAGAGAACTTTCGACATCACAAACCCATCTGCAATTTTGTACCGATATGCACTGCTATTAACTGTGTGGCTGGTTTTGACTGCTGGAGAGCTCAAACTGGCTTGAACAGTATCTCATCAAAAGTACGAGAAACATTAGGGAAACAGATTAAACTGTGTAGGAACATTTGAATGCTGAAACCGTCGATTTGCCGTTAAGACTGAGATCCGTGTAATCCATTACAACAGTATTTTTAATAAAAATTAAAATCGTACAGTATCTTTAATTTGTCAGTTGTACTGGGTGAGTTGCGAGGTCTCAAGAAAAGCGCGGAAGTGTTCACAAATATAAATATGGTCTTTAAGCTTACAGAATATTCACCACTGTGCTAGAAACTCGTGTTAGCTGTTTTTTAAGAGCATGTTGGACCTTTTCATCGTCAGTTCGCGTTCATCTGACCATCAGCTGTCCACATACTTTCAACCCTTACCTCACTTCTCGTCTCTGCACATCACGTGCAATTTCAATTTTAATTCTCGACCTTAACTATTACCTTTTTAATGCATGCATCGTGTTTATGCATGTTAGGATTAAAAGCAAGAAATGATTCATGGAGTTGATAATTACGAACGCTTTTTTCTAAGACCCTTTTGAAAATTCGTCCACGTTGCGTTTTCCATTACATATATGGTCTTAGTCTAAATTACTTAGATTTTCTGTAGCTCTTCCTTCAGGGATGAAAACGTTTCTTTTCCCTGACATTCTTGCCAATTTTTGCACTCACAGCTACTTCTTTTCCGGTCTTGAAACCTATTATTTTGTAGATTAGATAATTTTACTAAGCAAATTATTTAACCGTTGAATAATCGCATTTTTGAATTTGGTCAACTGAATTCGGTCAGTCATTGTCAGTACTGCTTAGGACCCTTAATTACCCCAAAGATTTTATTGCTCGGAGGCTGACAAAATGCTGACTGTTAAAAATATTGTCACAGCAACAAACACTGTTTGTAAGGATTTCCTACTCACTACTTTAGCGGAAATCCAGTAATGAATTTCTCCCAACCGTAAAATCTAAAATCCCATTTTGGATTACTTTCTACTGTTGAATATTTAAACTGGCTATCTTGAAACCATTTTAATTACTTGCGAAGTTACAATCTTAACCATATGTTTATTGCAAGTGTTTACTTATGTACCAGAACTTTCTGAACGGCTATGCGAGGTTTACTTGCTCGTGAGCTCCCAATGATCTTGTGCTGTAGTCAAAATCATTATTTACTCTCGTGACTTAATTTCATTCGTGAAGCTCTGAGGTATGAAAGTTCATCTCTAGCTGAGAGTACTAAGTAAATTTTAATTCATGTCACGATATTCTTTTTTCTTTGATAGTAAACAGCTGATAGTTTTAAAGTCCATCTAATGCATGACCTTGCAATTGTGTGGGAAAATTAATACTTGAATAAATCGACAAATTAACTTTTAACAAATTCAAAAAGACTCTATTTATGGGGTGATGCAGTACGCTTTTGATAATACGCTCATCAGTAACTGGATCCACGAACATTTTCTTTCATAATCCGACAGGTAGTCTGTTCGAAATCTGGTATACTGATACGATATAAGAACATTTTATATTTCTAAGAGATGCGAATTTCCATAGAAGCAACTGACAAGCACACGTAAATGCAAAGATTTTGAAATGCACTAAAAAAACAATTAAGTAGGGTACTTAGCGCACTCAACACTTGATGCATTGGTCCGACGAGGATGAACTAGGCATTAGAATAAGATGGAGACTTCAGAAAGTTTTGTCTCATAGAACAGTAAATCACTGTAACAAGTTAAGCCCATAATTTAGAACCTCCATTAACTTCGCACTCCATGTAATCTTAGAAGCTGCGTTAAAAAAACAAATGAACTGCAAGTACTGAATGACTCGAGCCTCTCAAAAATGAACATAGTTATTTAAGAAAGCTGCAAAATGTTTATCATTTACCCTTTTTTTGCACTGCTTTATCACAGCATTAGCTTAATGAAGTGGAGTGGAATGACAAAGTTCAATATTAAAATGCAAAGCACTGTAAAGCTATTCACATCTATGCCGCACTGTAACAATAGCTTTCTTATGTGTGAGTACTTATAAAATTACTTAAAGATCATTTGATTGCACACTACCATGAGTATACATATATATAAACATATACTGAATTCAGATTTTGCTCTTTCTAAAGCCAAGAACTCACCAAAGCCTTCGATGTGGACCAAAAGCGAACTTGAAAGCAAAATAGCTAAATTCGGTTACTTCATTTGCTGATTTTTAATTTTTTACTAATTTTACTTAAAATTAAATTAATTTTACCTAATCATCTAATGAAATTGCTATTTGTTACTAATAGGTACAATAAAAGAGCTGGTTTCTTGCAAAATGCAGGATTTTAAACAAGGTAGGCACCAAGATCAAAATGTATCTTGAGCAACATCAATGAATTCGTATTTGTGTGAACCAGTACTAAAAAAACTATTGTTAAATGCCTAGATTTAACTTTAACAACAAAGTTTCTAATGCGCTGGCTTGTCATATTCCAGTATTTTCAGCACAGTAACTGACCACAATGACGCAGGTGGTTGTAAATGAACATCTCGAAATGTGAAAGAGCCACTTTGCTTATTAATCTGAAGCAAAAAGAAGAGAACTCATAGCCAATTTATCTGCTACACATTGTATAAATGAGCTCCTCATTTTATAATATCTCCTTACTTTTTACTGAGGTTTGTGTTTCCTGTAGCCATTCAAGAGAATTTGGTCTCAAGCACCGACCTCCTTGAACGCAAGTCAAATATTACACCTTTTTCCTTTCAACAAAGGCCTGTTTCTAGATGAAATGTTTAATTTACAAAGCTAAGCATGCTAGCCTGAACTTTAATTTGTATTGTTTACTTTTATGCGAGCTTGGAGACAAGTAGAATATACTAATTACTTTGCAAAGACAGCATTGCTTTGGACATCAACAAGTCCACATTTAAGGTCATAGCTGTATTTACGACACAAATGACTCTTCATCCCACTGAGAATCAAATTTCATTTTCCAACTACAGGGAAAATAAACAGTGTCGACAATACTTCCGTAACTGCAAGACTAAAGAAAGTGCTGGCTCCTCTTTTCTTGAGTCTGCGGTAAGTGGTTCCATGTAAAAACTGCCAAGGTTTGCAATTTAGTGATTGTCCATAGTAGACCTCCTGTCAATTCCATCAGCAAATTTAAAGATCGCTATTGTTCATTCTATCGTAGCTGCCATCTTCGAAGAAGCTAGATCAAACCAACAGGCATTGAAAGAAATACCAGCAAGTCACCAACTGCAATATTCAAGCCAATCAAATGCTCTTGCGCTTTTACCATCAAAAGAAAGAATTTGAAAACATTCCGATGCTTCCTGAACTGTAAAACTATCTACAGCATTGTAGATAGTAGCATTGTATTAACAATTTAAATTAATATAATTCCAGATGTAATATAATTTTTGACGCTTCTGTCCTCATAACTTTTCCCTGGTAAGAGCCCTTCCTTTTGATAGAATTTTAGTTTCTACTGCATTGACTCTTTTTAAGCTTTGTGCGATTAGATTCATCGGGAGCTCTTTTGCTAAATTTATATAGCGAAGTATATGAGGATCGACAATGCATAAATTGTTGCAATATAGTGGATGCTTTGTTATATAATTAATCAAAGTTTGGAGCCTAATAAAATATTACAACAATTTAAGGGATATATTTATGTAGTCCTATCATATCGGATTCCAGTATGGCTTTTACAATGCTTTGAATAGCACATTCATTCAGGCGCAGATAGAGGCCCTCTATTCATTTTCAATTTGAATTCGAACTGTTTTCGTGTGTTGCAATTTGAGACTCAGCAGTCATCGAGACACAAAGTAAACACAACTTTATTCAAATGCGCTCAAGCACAGATGGAATAATTTCACTACTATAACTGTTACACACGCAGAAGATCCAGGACAGCTACTTTTGAGGTCGGACCTTAAAAAGCGCCCATGACAAGTTGCAAATAATTGCATATGCCTTTCCGAATGATAGAATTCTCAGCCGATATGGTTGTTTTGCATGCGGCTCACAGCAACCTCGAAATTTGCGAAAATACTTGAAAGTGAATATTCAGCAACTTCAAACTCACACCGAAGGTGCTACAATAAAGACGGGCCAGATTGTGAGTCTAAAATCAAAATAATGCTCGATATTGAGCAATATCTCCATATCCTTTGAAGTAGTATGAACACCGAATACGACAATTCATACCGCAACCTACAACTAAATTTGAAACAATGTTTCTTCATGTATTTCGAGCATTTTGCCTCAAGTTTCACTAATCTCAACGACACCAAGCTTCCTATATCATTCGGTTTGGCTCAGAATACTGATGACATTCAAATATCATCAGACAAAATTAATCAAGACATGCGATTCATAAATTCGGCACCAAATTTTGAGAAAAATAGTGTCGAATTCGCCTGTGTGTTGTGCTTGGTTTAGTCGCATGTTTGGCTGTTGGTTTATAGCTAGAAATGTACCGCGAGCAGGTAAGGTCATTGAAGGACTACTTGTGCCTGAAGCAACTAACTCAACAACTTAATATCATTTGTGGCAAGGCACACAAGATTCTTAACAAAACGTGGTGTTAAAATGACAAAAATCCTAATTTGTTTGTTTTGGCAGGCACTTGACATCGACAATACTGTAATTATCAAAGTGTGGTAAATTTGAAGTTCCTGAAATGGCCAAATAAAGAGAACTTTCGACATCACAAACCCATCTGCAATTTTGTACCGATATGCACTGCTATTAACTGTGTGGCTGGTTTTGACTGCTGGAGAGCTCAAACTGGCTTGAACAGTATCTCATCAAAAGTACGAGAAACATTAGGGAAACAGATTAAACTGTGTAGGAACATTTGAATGCTGAAACCGTCGATTTGCCGTTAAGACTGAGATCCGTGTAATCCATTACAACAGTATTTTTAATAAAAATTAAAATCGTACAGTATCTTTAATTTGTCAGTTGTACTGGGTGAGTTGCGAGGTCTCAAGAAAAGCGCGGAAGTGTTCGCAAATATAAATATGGTCTTTAAGCTTACAGAATATTCGCCACTGTGCTAGAAACTTGTGTTAGCTGTTTTTTTCAAGAGCATGTTGGACCTTTTCATCATCAGTTCGCGTTCATCTGACCATCAGCTGTCCACATACTTTCAACCCTCACCTCACTACTCGTCTCTGTATATCACGTGTATTTTCAGTTTTAATTCTCTATGTTAACCATAACTTTTTAATGCGTGCATCGGGTTCACCTCTGTGCTTCTTTAAATTAAAAAAATTCTTAATGAGACATGGTTTTAAATTTAGAAAAATCCCAATTTTTTTAATTTGCAAAACGCTTAATTTCGACGATTGTGCCAATATCATATTGTTTCCATTGAATTATTACTTGAAATATCAACACTAATTAAAACTGCCCAAAGGTTGACTTTTAATTTTTCAAACCCTTTTTTTTAAAGCGCTTAAGTTTATTTGATTTGATCAGTTGACTAGTTTGGCGCAGTTAACAAACATTATTTTTATTTCTGTTGCCGACTCTCAGATACGGTTCTTAAGACCAAATGAAATTTAACACTGATTCAAACACTTGCTTATGTCTGCATTGAGAATGAGAATTTTCGTTATGTAGTGTGGTCAAACTTACTCTCAATCGTCTCGTGGTGACCATCGGTAACCCCAGGGGCAACCCTGGGGGCTAATGAGAGGGGCGGCCGGATAGGACTAATTACCCACCGAACTTACAAACGCAGATTATACCAGCAGAAGTACAACCTCGTACAGCCTGATAAACGAGGCACGACGTAAATACCTGGATTCATGATCTCAAACTGGACTGTGAAATGTGGGTGCGTATAGCAACGAATGAAGTCTCCTCCAGACAGTTGAAAAGATTTCTGGAAGAGAAAGAGAGAGAAGAGAGAGAAAGAGATTGTCTCTCCTTAAAAATGTTTAGAACGGTTGGTTTTGTGCCACTACAAGGTTGAACTGCTACCCGTACAATGAAACTATGCCAGAGATGTGACCAGAGAACCGAAGGTGTCGATAAACGCTTTAACTCTCTTCTGTGCTTATTGTTATGTGCTTACGTAGTAAAAGCTATTTGTACTTCTACTGTCCCTTGGACTTTCCCTAATGGATAAGGAGTAAATAAATAATAAAACGTTAGAGTAATGTTAGCCTCTTTGAAAAAGTTTAATTAAAACTTTGTAGACTAGTTTTTGAATTAATTAAATTTGATCTGTTTACAGGTTCTCACGACTGTGTTTGAAATAGTGTTGAATCAAATGCCTGTTCGACAATTTTATCAACAGCAGGCACTCAGGTGACTGTCATCCATCCACACGCCACGAGCATTTTCATTGCAGATTCTGTGGCAACCGTCATCTTCTGCAAAATGGTGTAATCTGTATGCGTTTTGTCAAATCAACCATTATTTTATTCAGACTACTTTTCTATACAACAAATTTGCTGAAATATCTTTTGAAATTTTTCCCCACTTGTTTCCCCTAATTGTATCCTTTCTGAATTTTACCCTTTCAAGCTGTCTTTTATTGAACAAACTAAATAATTTGCAGACTTAAATAGTGGTCTATGGCTGTAAAACAAAAATGGAAGAGAATCTGTAGCCAATTCTCTATTATCCACGAATATGCAATAATCATTTCTATACCATGCTGTTCTTAAATGAATTGACTTTCATGAATTTGTGGGGTAAGAGTGTCTCGGCAGCTATTTCGGATTAACAAGTGATTGACCAATGCGGTCAATAATGCATTTGTGCACCATAAAATACTTCTGTTGGTAATGAAAATTTCGTGTGTGTTTTCATGTACATTCTCCATTTAGCTGCTTTCTGCAGTGTGCATCAAGTGTAAAAATACATTAATTCTACCTACTTAAGCACTTTTTGACCTATCTTATGAGCTTTTGGCTTGGTGAGGCCGAAATTTCGAGCGTATGAACTTCAGCGTTTCCGTTGCCTTTGGTGATCATTTCAAATAATTTAGGTGAATATTCCAATCGTCCACTACTATTCTTCATTACACTGCCTGTATCAATACCAATAATTTCTAGCACTAAAGCTCAAACTTGTTGCAAACATTTGTTTAAGTGATAAACGCTGTGACAAGTTTGCATCGTTTATGTCAAACTCATATTTCATCCAAATGAAATTATTCAATAATGTGACATTAAGGGTGCAGATATACATTATTCAGGATTCAATCTGATGAATATTATTGTATTTGAATAAATGGTTTAGCACACTTTATTTGATGGTGAGATTCTTGGTCATACCTCAATCGTTTTTTACGATTTGAAACCACCAAAATTCTATGGAATATTAGAAAAAAACTTAAACCATTCTGCGCGATTTCCTGGGCGTTGTTTTGAGAACGAAGACGAGGATAACTTTGAGAGATAATTTAAAATGTGCCTCGTTCCTTGCCCTTTTACAAAATTACTTGGGAGAACAACATTTGATATAAATATTGCTAAATAATTTTTATTCATTAAATGGTCTAAGTTCAGAAAAGAGTGTTTCATGCACCAGGATACTGAGCCCAATGGCAGGTCTTTTTGATTCGAGTCTGCAAAATTAACTTTGAGTTTGCAATCAGTTCAATCCCAAAGTATTAAAATAAATAAATTATTCTGACATTTCATCACGTGTTTCATCAATTTCAAAAACAAAAATTGGCAAAGTTCCATGCAAAATTAAGCGTCGTATTTAAAATTTGCGACTGAACACGCTAATTTGAATTACCAGTACAAAGCAAGCTTCGAATTCTAAGTCAACCGCTAATGCTTACACAGACAAAGATTTTTGCTAATAATTTATTTGAAATCTATGTGACCACCTTTCAAGGTTTATCTTAGAGCAGAAATTCTCCATTTTCAATGAATTCAGAAGTATCACACAAAGACACATTTTTAGCTTTATTCAGATCACTTTTTTGTTCACATCTAGGAATTCTATTTAATTTAGTCCATTTTATAACCTCACTGACACTAAGTTGGAGGTTTTTAAGCACATGTTTTTGTATACGTAATGATTAGGGTAAAAAAACGTCATGACTAACAACCATTAAAAATAAACTAAAAGTTTAATCATAAAAGTATAAACCATTCATATTCTGCATTTTATCACCTTTGCCGGAAAGAGGACTGAATAAACTCATCTAATTCAACAAGATTAATTAAGCTTAGTTATTCTATGAACTAGCCAGAAGCCGGAAAGCGTAGCTTGTACAAATGGTATTTATGCACGATTAAAGCGAACAGTAGACTACTGATGTCACAAGAAAACGGGAATGGAGTCGGATAAACATCGCCGTGATTACCTAGTATAAAAGCAAAAACTTATTCATTAATCTTTTAACTAAAAATTCTCTATAGTTTGAATGGAATAATGAAATACTAGTTCATATGTTATTAATTTAGCTAAAATACGATGAAATGATTTGGGCTACATAAGAAAATGATCTGCCAGGCCAAATTTCAAGAAAGGCTAACAATTTTTTGTGATAATTTCTTTCCATTTTTCAAAAAACTGGAAATCCCACTGTCTTGCAAAAAGTCAGATAATCACAATTGTCAATCAATGATTTGCTTTAATAGAATAAAATGCAATTAAGATTTTCTCGGTAAGTAAAAATATGCATTTTATATTCTAACTTTATACTCAAATTGTTTATCTCTCTTACTTGCCATATTTGTAAAATGGCGCGATCATAAGGAATAAAAGGCCGGTTTGAGTCTAAATGATATGAAAACTGATTATTTCTAAGTGTTTTTTTTGTCAATTTCTGTGTTACATCAAAGTAATGCTAATAGATATCTGTGAAAAACTTTAAATTATCACTTATGAAAATGAAGCAAATTTTCAAAAAATAAGAGAATAATTAATATTGTCTAAAAGTCGAAGACGTAATGCAATTTTTAAGTCAAAAATTGTACTCAACCTCAGAAACTCCCAAGATTTCATTCAATGAAACGGTCAGTTTTCCATTTCATTGAGAAAATTGCACGAAAAAGAAATTTTTTTAATGGGGAACAAACATTTAAATCCAGAAGTTAATGAATGAAATGCTTTTAAAGAGTCATTTAAAGTCTGTGCCATCGTGTAACACGAAGCGATTTTCAAAATTTATTCGAAAGCATTTGGAAAGATGTGGATCGTCCTAAAGTATAAATACCATCACTATAGTTTTGGCTTTTGATTATCTAGAGTAAAATTATGTAAATTTTGATTGATTTTTAACTTTTTAAAAAAACACCTGAAGTATACATATTGGTGGATTGTTTACCTAGTACCAAAAAAATTTTGTTGAAGAAGATCGCGAAACCAACTGGCTTTATTTATTTATTCAGTATCGTAAAAAGGCGTTTAGTTGACAGTTAACCCCTAGATAATGATGCTTATTCAAGTTACCCAATTTTTTTTTTTAAATCTGTTTTAGATTTAGTCCAACAATTTCGGGCTGCATCGCAAAGTTCATCTGTCGCAGAGAGTGTCAAGACTTCAAAGCACTTTAACAATTTCACATTTCATGGACTATTAGAGAAATATCAGCAGCTCACTTGACTGCATATATATGTAACTGTATTCTATTTCTAGATGTAAGAAGTGGCTAGAGAAGTCACTAGCAAACAAGAGCGAATAGGCAGGCAAGTCAACACTGTTTGGTAGCTTTTTTGCTAGTTCTTAACTTGAACAGATAAATTTAAACTAATCATGCAAAAATTTGTGTTTTATCCTCCAGAGGGTCCAGTGAAAGCAATGTTTTCCAATAAAACGTCAAATACATCAGGAGGTATGAGCTAACTTTCAAATAAAAATTAAATATTACCAATGATGTCTTAAGTAAGTAAACTACACTCATAAACTATTTGTTAATTTTTGCCGTTGCATCTGCCTGTCATAAACCATTAATTAATGTGAAAAAAGCCAAAATGGGATCATTAAAATAATTTTAATTTATTTGCCAAAATGACAAGGGATGATTTTAGATTTCCGTTCGGTTTTTAATTGAAAATTAGTCTGTTATTGGCAAAGCTGTCAAATGTGATTACACATAACAATTTTAATAAATTTTACTGTTTTCTAATGATTCAAAGAATGGTTTAATAAAAAAAGTGATATAATGTCGCTTCATCCCGGTGTGTTTCCTGCCTTTTTAGCAGCGCAAGATCTCCTAGCAATGGGTGCCAACATCGTTACTAGCAAGTTACATTTACTTTGTCCTCAGTTTAACAAAGGTTTATTTTTAGAGGTAGTGAATTTCAAAGCTTAGCTAAAAGCAAAAATTTGCTTTCACGTCACATTAATGACGGCGTGATTTCGTAAATCGTTTTTCAAACGATTTAATTTAATGTTTTAACCTTTGTGATATCTAAGTAAGTACTTTACTACATTAAAATATACTTTTTTGATTACAGAGACAGTGAGCGCTGCTACAGGGATAGGAAGACTCAAGAGACTCTGTTCTCTGTTTATAAAGTGCTTTCGGTAATCCCATTTTTGTGTAAAGCGTTTAACTTGGCTATTTGATGCTTGCATGTTATGCCATTCACATTGATGTCATTAGAACAACTTGTAATTTTTTATGCTCTTTATTTTCTAGCTGTGACTCGCGAAGGCATTAGGCCAGAAGAACTGCCGCTGAAAGGAGTCCACTTAATCAACCCTATGCTCTTTTTCAGATATATTAAGTTACTTTACCTATGAGGTAATGTTATGCAGCACATTACTTTGAAATTTTAAAAAGTCAAATTGAAATCTAAAAAAATCAACAATTTTCTTCTCGTTGCTAATTTCGCTACACTTGTTTATGGACTGCATCGTAATAATAACGGCTCACGGACTGCGTCTTCTACTCTAAACAATGCGAACAGGTAGTGCATGCCACCATTGTGTTTATAAAATAAATGAAAGAAGTTGTTTGATTCGGTGGCCAAATAATTTCAAAATGAAATATTGCAGCAAAAATTAAGGCACGTACCAATACATCACCAATGGAGATATAGCTAGCCAAGGCTGTCGAGATGAAGATAAAAGAAAATCTCATCTTAAAAATGTAACACCAGCAGTGAACATCATTAACCTTAAATTTAAACTGATTTGTTCATCTAGAAATTATGAAAAAGAAGCTGATTGTCGGAAAATGCAGAGGTGTTTTCATAAGAGTGCATGTAAAATATACTCAATTGGTTAGGCTTTTAAAGATGGTATGTTATATTTCATCTTTCAGCTGGACTTCTGAATTAGGCTCATACCATTTCTTTTCATTATGAAGCTATTTAGCTTCGCAAACTAAGTTCTTGAGACCTTCCTAAATCGCGCTGCCGAACATCCTCGATGAATACTATGTAACAGAACAGAGATAGAAGGTATGAAATTAATAATATCTATTTGTAAAACAAGCCAATAGTACTTTGCTTTAAGCCTTATTATATCATATTTGAAAGACACTAAATGAATGAATAATGATTGGTATAATTTATAGGAGTTGGCCAGACTTTCGAAAAACGTCCCACGTTTACCGCGAGGAATATTGCATTTCTCTATCTTCTTGATCAGTAAAGGAGACCTGGAAGTATTAAGTGCACAAGGAAAACAATCGGGCCAGTGCTCTATTTAAGCCATAAATTAAGTGATGAAAGTTTTGTGTGTTTGGTGAAACTTGGGTCACTCAAAACCTTCCATTCAAGAAATTATGAAATAAATCAGATTTCATTTTTCTGAATTTAATTTTGACACCAGAAGGTGTATTTGCGAAAGACAAACTGCAAATAAGTATAGAGGACCGATGAATTGTAAGGAATCAGACTAAAAATGCAAAGATCATGGCTGACAAGACCATTATTGAGCATATCATTCTCACGTAATCCGTAAGAAAAAATGAGACAGTTAACGTCATGAAACTTGTAAAAATACTCGGACTTGGTGCTTTTTATTGGTAAAAACGCATCGATTCTTAACCTTACCTGTGCCTTCGGTCAACCCATTTTGGTTTCTTTCTTTATAACTGATTGGGTATAATCATTAAAATAGCATCATACAAAGCGCTACAGATTAATATCAGTCTGGTTAATATTGCACCTCAATACGTCTATAAACTTAAAATGATTTCATCAAACAGTCCTAACTGTTCTCCAAATATTTACTTCAGTTGTATAGCTGCTCAATGAGCTCTAGACCTATTGGAAAAATGGAAGCTAAGTCTACTCCATCTAAGATCTCCAAAGTAGCTCTAGTAGTGTCACTAAAGAGAACTACGAATAGATAGTTCTGACTCTATTCTGCAGAATCACAATTTGAGAATCACTTGCCTATTTCTAACATAGAGGAATAAACATATTTTGTAACTTTTCTGCAGATGATATTCAAATAGATTACATTCAATTCACTATCAACGTACGTTTTTTCATAAGTTTTAATAGTCAGTTGGAATAAATGTGGTGCTGATGACTTATGAGTCTCGAGGTCAAAGCGAATTATTTCAGCTCACTTTCACAATTTCCGTCAAGTGTGCAGTAGTTTTAAGACAATACTAAGGTTAGCAGGTTTGGTACAAATTTTTTTTTCAATTCCTCGGTGAAGGACTGCTCCATTCCCTTTTCTGAATTTTTATTTTTGCAAGAACTGAACAATCCCTGATCAAGGATTTTATTGAGTGTAACATTTGCCGACGATTGTGCCTTTAATGCAGTCGATACTATGAAAATATGTTTGCTGAACAAATTTGTGGATAAATAAACAAATGCATTCATGGTCTTTTGGCTTAGTCCTTATGATCTACATAGTTAGCGATATCCGTTGATATGAGTATTTCAATATCTGATTTTGAAGTTGTGTTCTTTTGCCATGAAGAAAGTTACAATAGTTTGTTTTCCTAAAGTGGAGGCAGATCTATCTAAATTAAAGCCGAATACATCTGACAATTAAATATATAAATCAACTTCTTTTGTTCTGTTCTGTGCGGAACAACATCTCAAAAATAAAATATATGACAATTTTTTAGTTGCTTCATGTGAATGGAGGATAATCTGAATTTCGTTGTAAAAATTTTTGACGTATTTTATCTGTTTCACTTGGACAAAAATACGATTACTTATTAATCGGGAATTTTTTTTCTTTTAGAAGCAACTCTTACGCCATCAAATCAGATTTGATATTTAATTTATTCTCTAAATGCCATTTCTGCCAATACCAATTTTAGAATTGTTTGAATCTTGACTCTAAAATCAAGTTGTACCTTTTCGTGACGCTCAATTTATAAGACAGTCATTAGAAAGTAAACAAATATGCATTTACTTACTAAGATTGTCATTAATACTAATATTCTATAATTATTTAATAACCATTTTTAACTTTTTAGTTTCTCAGAGCTACTTAGACACAGCTTATCATTTATGCCCATCACGGTCGCAAGAAAGGGATCAAAAGTACCAAAGGCTAACGAAGATGGAAATAGTGAGTGCGGTAAAATAACACTCCGTAACTTAAACCTCATTAAGTCCGAAGTTATTTCATGAACATTTTGCATTGCTAAACTAAAAATCCTGCCAGTTACATGGATAGAATTTTTGAGTAGAAGGCTTAGACATCACAGCAATGTCTTTTAAATCATACTCATAAATATAAACCACTGCTACAGATCAAATGGCTGTATTTTGCTCCAGGGTTTGATTAGGTGGCTGATGATTGAATCGACCAGTATCAAAACCGGGAAAGAACTGAAAAATTACACCTCCTTGGTTCCTTTAGTGACATGGAATTCTTGACAATCATTCATTAGTAAAAACTGCCTTTCAGGTTATATGTTTTATGAGTAATTTAATTGTCTATCATAATTTTAGAGCAAAAAGAATTTAAAGAAATCTTCAAATTAAGATCGAATTTCAAAGAAGGCTATTACTATACTAAAAACTAAATGGCTATTCTTTATCAATGGAAGAGCTTATTGAAAACGAATATAAATTAAAATTCTGATAAAGGCGGGAACGATTCATTTATCAAATGTTTTGTAAATACCATATTCAAATCATATTCACGTACTCATACCTTAAATTGCGTTTCCATATATTTCGTGAGTAGATGAACCAAGATCCAAATTCATGGCCGCTTCACTGAAACTAGTGGTTAATAGTATGTCATTGCTTCGTCTTCTTTTACAAATGTTTTTAAATTTATATGCACGATTTATTGACATTAGAATCTACTCACATCGATGAGAATGGAGAACTGCAGTTTGCTCTTTCAGTCCTTACAAAATGGTTTTTATCGGGATTAAAAGTATTAGCGGAATACTTAAGCAGGTCTCCCCCCAAATCAATTTTCGGGTATGGATTGAACTTCACCAGCACAAATTTTTATGGTACAAAAATTTCATGATTAAACGTTTTAATCTGCATCTGTATTTGAAAGCAGGCACTTCATTATAAATAATAAAGTTTTTGTCTTTGTGTACTTTTAAAAAGCTGCTTTTGGTCCATTACAAATTGCTTTTCAGGGAAAAACTCAAAACCTTCTGTTATCCTAATGATTGTTGATATTAATATCTGTTTTTGGTCAAGCCTAGCCAACAATTTTAAACAATCTTAGACTCGCTATTTTGGAATCGAAAATGTGGCATTTTTGTATTTTCAAAACATGGCTTTTATTAAGCAGAGTCTTCTTTGCCAAAACTAAAGACCTCTTTAAGGGATCGGTTATCCTTGCCGTTTCCATTGCCGAGTCCCAGAATCGGCTCTAAAAATCAAAAAAAGCATTATGATGAATCACAATAATAGCCATTGTTATAATCAAAGAAATATGAACTTCCATTGTCACGTTGGAGCGAAGGCATTGCTTCTGAAATATTTTAAATGAAAAATTCTTAGTTTGTGGTTTAATTTCGGTTGATTCTTTCACTCATAGGATGTTCAGAACTGTGTTCGAATTTGTGTTAACTGTCGAATCAAAAGCCATTTCGACCCTTTCATCATCGGCACATATTCATCTGATCATCAGACGTCCACATGCTTGTAGGCCTTACCTAACCACTCGTCTCTTCATACCACATGCATTTTCAATTCGTATTCCTTATAGTAGCCATATTTTCAAGTGCGCGCGTTTTCTCATTTATTTATTACCCCAACTGTACATTTTCCCATTTTCGTCAAAGCCAGTGGTCTTGGCGGACCATGAGATTATATTTTACAATAAACTTATTTAATGAAAGAATCGAGATTTGGAGCAAGTTTGAGGCAGATTAAATTAAAGCTTTTTTTGCTGATCCTCTTTCAAGAATATGTATTGGCTGCTTTCCTCACAGAATATATGGTCCTTTGGAAACCAACCAAAGATTCTGCAATGATTTCTTCCATGATTGGGAACCTCTCTTTTCTCTGAAGTTATCAATATTGGCCCAAGCAAAGAATACTTCGCTGCTCTTGGAGTCAAGTATACTGCAGTTCTGATATTTTACAAATTTATTTATTTAAAAATGAAGTTGAGAAACTCTAACTGCTGTTTTTGAAGTTGATCAGGCTTTAAATATTACCGCAATCATTGGCCACTTGAAAGCAGTTCGCCGTTGTTGGTCCTGTTCATGGTTTCAAATAAGTCTCAGTGCTTGAAGTAACTAAAGATTTATTTGATAATTCCTAAACGCTGTGCCAAATCGACAGTTAGTGAATTTATAACACTTTTCTAACCAACAATCGAGCAGAACTATATATCGATACATGTTAAAGGCGTTTAAATTTGTTTTTGTTATATAACAATATAGTTTGGCAGGACACAAAAACTCCATGATTTCACCTCAAGGTCGATGTCATCTACCTTATGTTCAGGATTTAGGCCTAAGAATAATAATACATGAGTGAATGTTTCAGTAACTGTTACGCTTTTTGTAAGATTTTGGTTTAAATTTTGAATGTCCTATATGGATGGGGTTGATTCAAGTGGACAGTCATTTGAGACATAAATGCTGGTAAGCAGTGTCGTAAAAGTTTAAATTGTTCAATAAAATTTGGCCACTACTAGACGGTTTCAGCATGTTTTTCTCATTTTTCAAAGACTTGATGATTCAACAACCTTATTTGGTATCTTCATTGCCTTTCACTTAGATTTGAGTCACTATCCTCTTTGACTCAGCAATAGCATATTTGTTTTCTAATATTGCATATGGAAAAATGCTACTATAAAAGATGTTCGTGGCGAAAAAGGGACGAATTTTCAGGTATGATATTTTTAAAAAGTGAGCTATTTAGGAGATTAAGATTTTTTGTAATATGAAATTCTCCGAACGAAATCAGAGAGAATATCAGCAACATGAAGGTTTCTCCAAGAATACATAATATTCCACATTATTCCCCTGGAACGTTGGTCTGGAATGATTGGACTTCTTACAAAAAAAATTCGAAGAAGCCGCCCATTCATTACCATGGAAATTGACTGATTTTTGTATACGGATTCTCACTTTATGCTCTTTAACCAGCAAAGCTTAAAATGAAGAAGTTAACTTCCAGTACAGGATTATTTTTGATGAAGGACTGGAAAATGGACAAGATCAACCATTAGCTTCCATTAGTGTGCTGGTAATTATTTATGCTGTTCTTATGCCTGTTTTCTAATTTAAGTACACAATTTTTAGGTGGATATTTATTATAATGGCTCTTTAATCTTTAATAATATAAAGAAAAATAACCCCACATTTGTCAGGGCGTTAGCACTTTAACTTAACAGAAAATAATGCACATTGATTGTATCCACAGTAATGCGAACAGCAGAGATCCCTCCACTAAAAACAAGCATAATTCACCACTTTCTTCTATTTAATATCAAACAAATAGTTGTAGACAAATTAAGCACTTCTGCAAATTAAGTTTCGGGCTGCTTAAATATAAAGTTAAACGATTATAATTATTTAGAAGTCGTTCAGTGTGCTCAGCTGCTCTCAACAGAACTACATTCCTTACCATAGCAGCAGTATTCATTGCTGATCACAAGACTCATTTAAAGAATCCAAATCCAAGTTCAAAAGATTTCTTTTAAATAAAGGCTCTGGTTCTCTATGCGGATTTTTTATAAATGATGTTAATTTCATGTCAGTTTTTACTAACATTGCAATATTAACATGATAATCATCCACTTTATTTAGTTTTAAGTGTAGGTTATCATGCATTTCGTTAAATAAATACACTTTTTTTTTAATTTCTGCTCTAAAGATAATTGTCGGTTTAGTCTTTTAATCTTGTAATGGCAGCGATAATGATGATGGCTAATCGAAACAAGTCCTGTTTATTTTAATCGATTCAAAGATTTAAACTGATGATAATCAAAGTACTTTTTACCGGATGAAATAGTTGGTCAGTTTGCAAAACGTGCAGTTCAGATCGGTGCTTATATCGGCGCTTATTGCTTTTTGCTTAAGGTTCCTTGGGTATATCCATAACTGCGTTACAATATCGTGGTTGAACCCACAAACTAACGAAATCTAGTGACAAGATTTAGGATCTTTATATTGATTTTAGTTCATTCAAAATGGCTAGGAGGCCGTCGATGCTATCTGGACTGTATTTATCAGTAAATTTTAAATGCTTTTTTTCGAATCCCAAAACTTTGCGCGAAAAATTGCTTCTTGTTATGTAAGCAAATACCAGTTTGATGGTTCTGGTAAGATCAGTCCCATGTGGGGAAAAGATGTTTAGATCCGTTTAATAATTAGTGTATGAATTGATTTACTTGGAGTGATCATCACGCCAGGTTCATCAGAAATTAGTCTAAATTTTGCTAACCGTCATTAAACAACTAATTCAACTGGAGGCACATTTCAGGTGGGACTTAACTTAAGTGATTAGTCTGTTTTAAAACGCAAGAATAAATTGGCCTTAAAGAAAGTGGTAATGTGCTCAATTAGTTGCAAGAATCGGCCTCGAGAGTTTCATCATGGGTCCAGTTCAATATATGACTATCTAGTTTGACTAAACAGGAATAAAAGGATCAGTTCATTACAAAGGGGTAGATTTTAAGGATCTGCCAGATACGGCAATGAATGAGACCATGGCTTTCAGAATGCTATCTGTTTTTTATCAGGAAGCACAGAAACTTGGAACTGTTCTTAATGGTAGGTGCTTACGTCAATACATGAAAAATGAGCATTAAGTATTGAATGAATATCAAGCAGTACCTCATGCCGCATTGAATTCTTAGTTTATTTTTGAATGATCAGGCTTGTTTAGTCACTATTTTAGGAAATTGCATTCTTTTTTTACTAGAAGTTCTTGGAAAAGCGTGAACAAGGGAAGGCTTTTCCTCTGATTTGTTAAATTGACTTAATAAATTACTTAGCCTCTATGCACACAATTGTCTCAATTTGTATGATTTATTTATTTGATCATTTCATTAATACTTAGGGTAGAGCATTGAAGATTAGAAATTGACGGTCTTTGATACAAGAAAATGATGAACGGTTGATGTGATTCTGATTCTCTGGAAAATAAGACGCTTTCCAGGGCTCTGCCATTGAGGGACAACGAAACGACTCATTGTAACTTGATAATGACGATAATTTTGCAATTTATTCAAAGCTTTCCTATCATGAAAAGCTCACTGAAGTTAACTTCAACATTGGATTGAAACAGTACAATATACCAGAAACCAACATAGAAGTATGAATTCATCTATTCATGAATTACAAGCAGTCTTTGTATAGGCAAATCAGTATTCCTTCAAATAACTCATCAAAATTAAAGCATTTAGCAAGTATTTATTAAGTTTTTTTATTTTAAATTTTGAGTCTAAATAAATGTTTTGTTAAATTGTACTCTTGTGTCAGTTTTTCTGGATCAGTCTACTAAGTAAATTGATTTACGCTCATTGTTCGAAGGCCTATTTCATAAATCCTCAAAAACAGCCCTAAAAAAGGCACTTTTTCATAAATTATCTCAAGCAAGAGTACTGAGCGTCTGCTGAAAAACGTTTATTGGTTAGAAATTAACATCAGTTGGTAAATGAAATAATGGGACTTCCACCGTTGTCCTTCGAACTGCACAGTAATAAAAGAATAAAGCCAAATTTAAAGGCAATTAATATATCAAATTTTAACGACCTGTACACAACTACGTGGTTACCAATTGTAATCTCGTACTATCAAAACCTATTTACCATTATTAAGTAGTTGGCGATACTTGTCGTATATGAAGAGTTTGCTAAAGTGGAATAAAGGAGACAAATCAGTTGGTAACTTAATTACTCTTGAACTTGTTGCAAATGTGAAAGTTACCGGAATAGCCTCCTGAATTTTAAATAATCGGTCCTCAGTTTTTGAATGAAATTTCGTTTTCGAGTGTTTTCATCTAATAATAATCTATCTATTCAAACAAATAAAAATTAAAAAATTAAATAGCATCCGCATAAGGTAGAAATAAGAAAAATTACTATATTTTAGTAAATATATCTTTAAGCTAATGGCTTACCTTCTTTAAAGTCATCGATTGTATTTTTAAAACTAACAATTGGTCCAACATTCGGAAAAATGGGTTCTTCTAAATGTTTTTAAAATATGATCAAAGAAGAATACTCCACAAAGGGAAAAACTTGCATTTAGGACTGCTTAAATGCTTAAAAAATCTAAAAAAAACTGATACGTTTAATGGCAACAGTGGATATTTCTGATACATTATTACACTGAATAATAGTGAAATTTTATAAGCAAGGACTCAAAATTTGTTGTTTTCATGCTTCTTTGCCTTACAAATCGGAAAAATAAAACTAAATATTCTACTTTGACAAGTTTAAACTTATCGAAATGGAGATACTTAGAACAGGGTAATTATAATCTTGATATTTCAATGAAATTTCAAACTTTAACTGATCTTTGCTTTAACCGAGGAATGTATATAAGAGGCCTTATATATTTTAAATCTTTAAACAAACCTAAATTGGCGATTTCGTTAAGCGCTTCTAGCAAGGCAGTAAAGTGTTCCTTTTCGGCTATATCTACAAAAGATTCGCTTGCATTTAATGTCGTCAATTAAAACTCCCTTGCTATATTAAAAGCAAGCGGGATAAAAGTAACTGCATATGCTTAAACAATCATATTTTCTTATATAATCAGTTTACTTGCTTTGCATCCTAAATTGGAAGAATAAATAGATGTCTATGATGCAATATCTTATATATATTTTCGAAAGTCAGCTGACAAGATAGGTGGCCCAGTAGGTGCTGAACTAAAATATTATTAAAATTAAGTAGTTCTGTTTCAACTCAGCTTTTATATATAATTGGTCTGAAATAACCAGTTGCCTGAAGTGAAATCTGGATCATGTCACTGCCTAGGTATGCAGCACGACTAAACCAGAATTACCAAATATTTTCGACAGGCTGAATTCGGTGTCTAGAGGTCAACTAGACTCTCCGGTTTCACTAATCTGTTTGTACTTACTAGGGTCTGGAAACATCCAATCAGTGCAAGCTTGTTCATTTATCAAATAAATGCCATCGATAAAATCCTTAATTCGATAAACATTACAATTTTAAATGTTATTTTGGCAAATGCATTGCCAGGGTTGCTTCTAAGAAAAGGATGCCAAGGAGATTTGCTTAGAAATTATGATCTCTGTAGATACCGTCAGCAAACTTTTGTTCAATTCAAGGCAAATGAAGTAAAAGGTGCTTACGATATCAAGGAAAACAAATATCCATATGCTGAAGCTTTCCACTAGGTACTTCGCCTAAGCCACCCTTCCTTTATTTCCTGGCATTGTTGATATATTTTACTAGATTTAATTAGTATGTTTCGAACAGGTTGTCTGGAATTACTGGATATTGCATTTACTTGACGATGATGTCACATTAATTTCCATGGCTTTCCTCTTCGAAGAAAACGTAGGAAATACATTTTAAAAAAACTGGCTAATTCTGAGCTGCATTATGCAAATATGCGTTTTCGCTTTAGAAATCCTCACCGATAATAATCACTGAACCGCAAGTTTAGAATGTCGGTTTCATACTCTCTGTCCTTTTTATTTACTTTTTGAAGGTCAAGTTAATATATATTTGATCTGTAAGATTTTGCCTATCCCTGTCTCATTGTGAGAAGTTACGCGCAGAATCTACTACAAACACTCCTTTTGATTCATCTTTCATGAGAGCTATTTCTATTGAATAATGCACCTTAACCCATTGAGATTGAACCATAAAGCTAAAAATGATCCCTTTTGGGCGCATCTCTATTGATCTAGGCATATTTTCAAGATTTCTAGTTGATTGTAAAATTTCTAAAAATTTGTCTATCCATTCATTCATTTCACTTGGAGAGGATTGCGTAACCTCAGTCAAGTTCTACACAGCGGTACATTATGATGTTAACTTGTTTTGAGAAATCATACATATGGCAAAAAAGACTCGGAAGATATCTCATTTTTATTGCACTAATTTTTTGAGAACAGTATTAGTTTATATAAAACCATCAATACTTTCGAAATTAACTAGCGAATTTGACTCCAATCTAGATTGGAAGTGTTTCGCCTCACTAAATTTTACATATTTTCTGTACTCTTTCTAGTGTTGGCTTCCTTTTGTACTGGAGTTCAAATTCAAATATGATGCGAGTGTGAAGCGAAATAGCCGAATCCTTTGACAATGGTAAGTTAACAGTATCATCGAACCTAAAGTTGCCTTTTGTGTCTCAGAAGACAGTTTCAACTTTGGAAAAACTGTTTGACAAAATTAAGATTTAATTTGATTATTCAAAAGGGCAAAACGATCATGCTTTACATCACAAGAATCTACTCTATTGGATACAATTTAGGGTGCTTTGTGAATTTTAAATAACGTGACTGAAACAACCGTAAAAGATCATAAGGCATTTTCAGATTATCTTCATATTTGTAATGGGAAATACTGCACCTCTACCTGTTCATCTGATTCCAGACAATTCTGCGATTGTTTGGGGTCACTCCAATAGTCGAGTATCGACTGGAAAGAGACATCCTTATTATTCTCTTTGATAGCCTTCTTTTCGGCTAAGCATTATTTGCTATGGCGTCTCAAGGACAAGCTATTAAAGATGAATTATTTCCTCTTACAGAAACGGTAATGCATGTGTTTGTAGCCAAAGCTCAAATACATAAAATCAACCTCATTAAATACATTTTAGAAATCTACTGCGAAATTTCGTATGAGTAGATTAGATGCTCCTCTAAAACTAAATCCATTTCATATTGGTAAACCATGCTGTAGGATCTAAATCAAACAGCCCATGCTTGATACAAAGCTAGAAAGAAGGGGTTATAAATTAAACCTCGGGTAGTTAGTTTCTAATAAAACTCCTAAATAGTCACTAATGGTGCATCAGTTAAGCGCATTTCTCATCAAATTAATGTTATAAACTTAAATTATATGCCACTCTAAAGGAATCGTATTTTTAGCTTTGTACATGCCCACCAATTTCGCTGTGTTTTAATATGGAAACTGGTTTTTAGCAAAAAGCTTCAAATCGGAAAGTTAACTTCTAAGTCATCATAAGTAACATAAGAAACGCAATATCTAGTTTATATACACTCGGAACATGATAAAATATGCTTTTCATACTGAAATATTTCCTGTCGATTCAAGCTCGTGCGATTCACTTAGCTCTCAGCTGCTTTTCGTGATAGTAGGGCAGAGCTCTGACATTTTGACACGTCGACATTTTGCCATGTCTCTTAATGTGAATTCAAAGGTCATTTATTGTTTATTTTTGGCAGAAATATTTTTCATCATTTGGACTTACCTTCTCATTGTAATTTTTCAGCATGCACGATTTTAGTCATGTTGGTTGTTTTTTTTACCTCGTCAAGGTATTAACGGTCCATAACTAAAAAAAGCATTCTCTTTTAGGACGTTTTAGTCGGTTTTAATTGAAGAAACAGCTGTATGTTAATATGATCTCGCCTTTTACCTTAGCCTTGAAGATCACAGTGTCGAGACTTTAAATGAGGTGAATCTGGCAATTTTCTGAATTCGGACCTACAACTGAACTAGAGAAGTCAATATTTCCGCATTTTCGCATAGTTAGGCTTCCAATCAGAAGCTGGTAGCTGCTTCAGAAAAGGCTAAATTTTATTTCTTATCCAAGACAAATTTTATTCGTGCATTAAATCACGATGGATATGAATAGCTCCAGTTGAAGCTATCCAAAGTGCGTTGCTTTCGATCAGTTTCTGCCTTTGTACTCAGGCAAACATCACTTAAAGACTCTCGTGAGCATGTCACAAGTGGCTTTGATGAATACGAATTGACAGTTACCAAAGCCTTCCTGCCATTCCTCCGATCGGCTCACCTGGTTGGGTGCTTTCGCCTCACTAGCAGCACCAGCATTATAATCATTACTCGTGGCAAAAAACCCATCTGACGAATAGTTGATGAATCAAGTGCTTTTTACGCCGGTTCTAAAGTTTTCTAGTGCAAAGTAGCGATCACTATGGCATTGAGTGAGAATAAGGGGATAAAAATTGTGATGATTATTTCGTTGAAAGTGGGCTACTTCTTTGAACTCAAGCTAATAGATTACAAAGTGGAGTTTTTTGCTAAAAAAGCGGAACGCAGGTGTCTCTAGGCAATAAATCATAAAGTGAAAACTCTGGTTTCATAAAATTGTGGCTACAAAATTTTTTATAAGCAGATTTTAATGTTTTAAATGAGTTCGTGCTGGAAGTGGGTGCTAAACTTCATTTTGATCCCAAAAATCACATTTATTCAAAATCAGCTTGAATCTCCATAAATTCGTAATTATTTAGGCACTTCAAGCAAAAACAATGACTAAATAGTTACAGATATCATCGCCTTTGCTTGTTGTCATGGATAACGTAAGTCATTATGCCAGACCAACGCAAAGATGCGAAGCAACGATTATCAGTTGAAGGCAAGGTAATTCATTGGAATACCTTGTGTCCTTCCGTAGCTTTTGAATGTGATTGGAAGTAACTTGCTCTTCTCCTATTTTTTTACCATGAGCGTTCCAAGGAAGTAATTTGATCATTCGCTATTACAGAATTTAAACATGGTGGGAAGGTTTTCAGTTTTTGTAAAATAACTAGCAATCTTCATCCCCAGACTAGTATCTTCCTCTTAAATGTTGGTTCTGTCTCTACAGAACCTTCCTCTATAAACAAAGAACATTGTTTATAAAGTGTACAGTAAATGCTACAAAGGCTTCCTACAAGGTATTGACGATATTTTAAAGTGTGATTGATAGGGCTTTTTGTATTTTACAAAATGCACGAGCATTTCTTCTTCTTAGCGCAATTTTTTCGAAAATGCGATGGATGATCTTCCCACGGAGAAAGAGCAACTCAATTTTGGATAATCCTAAGTGGCTTAAAAGGTGGTTTAAGAGAAGAAAGAGTTTTTGAAGAGGTCAATTATTAGCTATCTTTCCAATTATTTTTCACAAATTCAGCGAAAACCGCTCAGTGAGCCACTTCTCTATCTTCAGCGTTCTCTTCCTAATCAGCTGTTTCCTACATCAGATCTTATCAAATAACCTAAATCTTCTACTCGGCACGTCGATTACTTATGTCCTTCTCTACATTAAGACCTTCATCCTAGCCTGCTATTCTTGACCTTAGCGCCAAAATGTTTAGCCCAGCTTGAGTTTTCGGTGTTGCTCTAGCAACTTAACTCTTGACTGGCTGTTGTGGTTAAGAATTAGTGCTGTTTAGCACTGATATATCAAAGGTTATTCATGTTGAATGTAGGACAAGGTAAATACAATAGAACCAAACTACCTTCCAATGAATTTAAAGGTATTGCTAGTTTCTCTACCCTTCTACTTTGAACCTAACGTGAAAACTTGCTGTAACTGCCTTTGTTTAACTGTGGAAATCAATTAAGTAGACTCAAAGCCTGATGAAATTGATTTGGGGAAATTATTACTTTTAATTAATAGTAAAAGAAAACGCAGTATTTTAGTTTCAGAGAAGTGTTTCTTTTTCACCGATGCTCCATTATAAGAATATTTGACAACTCATGGTCGAATTTAAGATTTGCAGTTTCATTTGAAGTCTGTATTCCATCCAAATGAGTTTGTTTCTTTGTAGTGGATTCCTTTCATTCCTCATAATTTGTATTAGATAAGAGCTTGCATGCCTCAAATGGTAGCCGGAGAAATCATGAAGATCTTTCTGGCCAATTTAAACATATGGAGTGGAGTTAGCCCAAATGGGCTTGGAATAAATCCAACTACATTTGATGCATTCTTTTCATGCCCTTCTTTTCATGTTTAGTGTATGTAGGATTCTAGAAGTTGATAGCCAAATTCATCTGCCCGGTTTGCAAACTCGAACCTTAAGTAACTGAAAGGACCCTTTAATTATACTCTAAAAGTCATTTTTCTGCTGTTGGCTTCTTCAGTATATTTGAATTTCCCCAAAGTAACGGTTTTGAAAATCTGAAGTTAACTTTTATAAAAGTTTTTGAATACAGCATGATTTTGAACTTTTTCAGAAAATTAAGCAAGACTAAAATACCTTGCAATCTAATTGAGCTTATAATAACTTGTTTGTGGCAGCATAAAAGACTTATTCTATTTAAATTCTTTCAGCTGATTTTAGTTGTTTGCAAACAACTACGAGTAGAATATCCCTAAATTTCAGGCTGTTTGTTGATAGTTGGTAATGAATATTTGTTGGAGACATAAAAACTTCTTTTTCACTTCAAAAAGTAGCCGAAAAGCACACTAAAATGTAAAATTCTGCAAATGAAATAAAAAATACATCTGTTTTAAAAATAAAACAAGACGTTTTGGACCCAACGATTTCCGCTGATAACAATTTTTCGACTCCGAATGCCTCAGGTCCCGTAAAGGAAAAGTTAAAATGGGGTTTCAATTGTCTATTAAACTAATTTGAGTGTTTTCCTAATTTCTCAATGCTTCTGCAAATATGATTCAGCAAAGTGAATTTCTCTGGTCTGCGCTACATGTAATGGAGGGATTCGTCAGTCGACCAAAGATATATTAAACCTCTGCACAAACAATTATCGTTGTATGGTAAAATTATTTAGAATACAAATAGGCAACAAAGTGAAAAATTTGCAATTTCCACAGATCTAATTTTTAGCATATCGAACCATTTGATACCTTTCGAACAATGATTGGTTTAATAAACTGGTCGCTAAATAACTAGGGGAATGAAATTAGTTCTTTTCGTAGTGACCCTTCTTTTTGTCTAGATCATCACCTACTTTTGCCACAATACCCTCAAGATATATTGAAAAATACGGTCATCTTCCCTACTATCCGCTATTGTAATCCCTCTTGTTGATAGTGACATTCGACATCTACTTGTTTGGTGAACTTTGAAGCCGATATGAATCGAATCGAGAGTTAGTTTTGACTTTGAATGAATACATTTCAACCATAAGATAGTCATCTAACGGAGATTTTATGATGAGAAATTGAATGAGAATCATACAGTCCAAAAAGTCAATTTCTGTGAATGCTTGATAGGAAAATAAGTAAAAATAATGCTAGAATTGTATCGTTTCGTTTTCTTAAAGTCTACGGCGATGCAATGACCTAAATGAATAGTCTTTTCCTATTTGATTTAGTTGCAGTACATGTGCTATAGACATTCCAAATTAAGAATAGGTTGTTTTAAGGAAGAAAACACACAATGACTTCTGGTAAAATGTTTAAATCCATTAAGGACTTATGTTATTCCAAAATAACGGTGGCCAAAGGATTGTCACTCGATTGGCCAAAAAGGTAAAAATAAACTTCTAAAAAAAGAAAAATTGCAATAGAATAGGACAGTTGTGGTCTAAAGATAACATTTCCTTTGTAACACTATCCAGTTTTTCCCCTTGCCAACTATTTAGATCCCGAGGGACAGTGCTTCGAATAGGGATCTATGACTTTAACGCTGTGTTCTAACAACTTGATGTTAAAGGTAGGATTTTATACCTAATAACATTTGTATATTTTTCTGAGGGCAATTCAAACGCCTGTTCCCATGAAGCCATTCCTTCCGTTCACTCAACGACCGAAATGGTAGACAATAGACCGTTTCACTTTCCACAATAGGCTGACCACAAACATCATATTTTCAATGTGCTGATAACCTATTAAGCCAACTGTTGTTATTCTGTGAAAAAAATTCGTGTTCAAAATGGAATCTCTACATACAGTCCACTGATGCATTGGCGATGATGTCGTTGAAGTGGAGAATATTGGTTGAAATTTTGAAATTGTAATTACCAAAACATTATTAGGATGGTGATGATACCTCAAACTCAAATAGTTGGATGCTCCAATTCGCCCCTAACGACTGGCACCCGGTTTAAGAAATAATCATAGTATTGCCAAGGTCGCAGCTGTTTTTATTAACACAGCTTCAAACTCATAATCTAGTATATTCAGTCCATTTATATTAATCCAAAAGATATTTTTAAGCTTTTAATTAATCTTTGTGCTTGATTTAATTTTCACTAGATATATCCATTCAATGCTTATAAAAAAATTTAGAGTAGAATCCAATATTGAACTTCTGGATGTCCAGCACTTTTTTACTAAAGTGCAACTGAGCAGATTTCATTTCATCGGGTAACTTGCTCAAACTTATAATATAGTCTACTGTTTATTTAACTTTTAACATTTAAGTCTTTTACTAATTAGTGTACTGTTTCGATCTCACTCAACAACGCCAATCATTTAAATATTTTTTGTAAATATTTTTCTAGCTTTGATTTTGTTGATGTGTCATTTTTCCGTACTGAATATCGTCTGGATTATATTAGTCTCGGTGAAGCAGAACCAATAACACAATCAAAGTTCATTAAAATGCTAACTGTGGGATGATTCCGAGTAAAAGTTCTCAATTCGGTAACTTTATTTAAAGGAGGTCGTTTGTAGATCATTAAAGGGTTATCCGTAAGCACTCCATGCCCGCTTCCCCTTGAGGACCTAATCTATTAACGAAATGTGTTCTTTTAAATCGCTTTTTTGTCCATGAACATGAATGGTGGGAATTCAGGGGTTTCGGTGTTTAGATGACCATCCTCATGTACCCTTCTATTCAGATTTGTAGAAAGACTTATTTGGTGGTCGTTCGGACAATCGATAAGCCGAATTCATCGAAGTCAATTGATAATCTATCAATTCTTTGAGTAACAGTACAACAAGTGTTCTAACAAAATTTGAATACGGTATTCTGACTTTACGTTCGATAGATCAAAATAGGAATGAAGTGCTTGCTAATCGAAAACCTTACCATAAACGGACATAATGCAACCAACTTCATTTGGCAATAGGATTATTCAGAAAAGCAATAGCATTTCGCTCAAATATTATTGGAAAATAAAATTTCAAAATAGAAATTAGATATGAATAAAGTGAAAACAGAGAAAGAAGTTGAAGAGCAATGAAGTGGTGAAATTAGGACCGAAATCAAGACTTACATTTAAATAAGGTTTATAATCACAATTTATTAGAGTTTATAGAGCTAACCAAACCATGATTCACTGTGCTAACGGCTTTCCGGTTAGCATATCAAAGTAAACTACATTTTCTATTTGATGGTTGTATGGCAACCAAAATGAATGTAGACCATCGGTTTCCGGTCGTATCGGGTGTCAATTCTCACTTCTCTATTGTTTTTCTACTCTACCGCAAACTCGATTAAGCTTATATAGGCATGAGTTCTAACTCTCCTTGAGTAACTTCAGCAGATTACGGGGTATAGTACTGGTGTCCAACTTTATATCCCTGACCAGTGATCAAACCTACTCTCTACCTCCTGGTGGTGATTATTGGTAATCCCAGGGGCAACTCTGGGGGCTAATGAGAGGGGCGGTCGGATAGGACTGATCACCTTCCAGACGTATAAAATTAGATTATGCCGGCAGAAGTACAACTTATTACAGCTTGGTAAACGAGGCACGACGTCAATACCTGGATTCGTGTTCTCAAACTGGACTGTGGAAAGTGCGTGCACGTAGCAGTGAATGGAATCTCCGCCAGAAAGTCGAAAAGACCTCTAGAAGAGGTGTGAAGATTATCCACTTGACAAAGTCGAGAATGGTAGAGGTGCCACTACGAAGTTTAACTGACACCTGTACGATGAAACCACAACGTCTTTGAATTTTGCTCTAATGGGTGGGGAGTAAATAAATAAATAAATAATCCCTGTTCATTTATGTAAAAGGATCCTTGTTGCCTTCTCAATAATACTGGTTTGAATTCCGGCATTCTAAGAGGTAAACTGCAATGCCCCTTTGTAAATCAGTTAAGAATTGCAAATGTTCCAACCATTCGAATCTCAAGTTTACGACCTCGTAGCACCGTGGACGAGCTTGTTTATCAACCAATTTAAGAACTCAGGAGGTCCCCTTGCATTCAAAAAGAGGGTGCTTCAAAGATTCCTATATTTCATTTTGATTTCAGTTATCACTACGGAAAGGCCAAAAAATTTTATTTTGGTTTAACATCTACTAGATTATCAACTTTCTGTTGCGAAGCGAAAGCCTCAGCTTGTCCCGCTAGCAGCCGAGCTAATATATGCCTCTGATCAAACATTTAAATATGCTCAGGCAAACAAACAATGCTTTATCTGCTATTTCGGGTAAACGCCGCAAAGCCACTGACATAACAAGCCACGTCCTTTTCTGCCGTCAAAGCAGATGTCTATCGGGGAAAGAGAGCAGTAACACCTGTCCGTCCCACTCATCTGTTGGAAGCGAGGGCGTAGTAGTACGGACAGGCGAGGAGGCCGGACTGACCCTTATTGGATCGATAGGCGCATTTACTCGGACAGTAATGTTGTGTCCGGTCGTGCGAAGACTGCTGGTCACCATAGCGGTTCTTCTCACATCCACAGTAGCTTTTTCTCGTAGTTGGGATGGCTTTTTTGAACCTGAGGAAGAAATTATTGATGATTTAGGATCCTATTCACCGGTCTATTCATTGAGCGCCAATGAAGATTCGCCCTCAAGAAACGAAGGTCTGAAATTCTTATGGCATATTTCAAATCAAAATTTTTACTGTTTGCATAGCCATCCAGCAATTTTGGTTGTCTTTGTTATAAGCTGAGTCAAAATGATCCTTAAATCACCTATCTTCAGTTTTTTAAATGAACATTTGTGGCCTTTTGTGCTATTTATTTTATTTACTGATTTATTAACTTTAACTCCTAATGACTTATTCCAGAGGTTTCGAATAGGTGGATTCCGAGTAGAGTGTTTGGAAATGGAGAAAAATCCACTGCTCAGCCCAGTATGATGGACACCTTCGAGAAGTTTAAACGTCAGGCCGTGAGATGTAAGCTGTCTTATGTTGATTACAATTTAAATAAGTTTAAACCTAACTCATTATTTTATTTTCTTTGTTTGGAATATAGGCATTTTGCCTCCATTTTATCATTAATACATTTTTACTACAATGTTGCCATTTGCAAACAGGTCATTTCATTTTGCTACTCCTATAAGCCGTTCAGCAGATCGCTAATTCATTGGCGGTCATTATCATTTTTTTCAACATTGTTTCAAATTTCACCACATACCTGCTATTTTTTTAAATAAGCAATAAAAATAAATCACTTGTCTCATTCAGCAATAACTTAAGTCTAGTCCTCTCACAGTGCATACAAGATGCAAAGACAACCTGGAAAATGTGTTTTTTTTATTTTATTCTTCTCCACTTGAGGTGACTATTTCTAAAACAAATAGTGACACTCGCGTCGAGGAGACAAATGTCTGTTAAATGCCATTTACTATGGATCCAGGGTACGTTTCATCAAATTTCTTTCAGCTGTAGTACCCGGCGATGAGACGGTTAGCCTAACCGAACGCGGCTCTACGTTGTCAAAGTTCAATTCCCTGGTAAGCTGGCAAACAGCTAGTAAGTTTTATTGCATGATCCAACTTTAGACTGAGTTGTTTCCTCTAAATTTTAACCTAAATATCCTTTCAGCTCTTATATCCATCCTCTGTGTGGGTGCCGTCGTTATTGGAGTGATACTTGGTGTACTTTACTGGCCTAAGTAAGCTTTTTGTGTGCTTTCATCCCTCATTTTTGTTATTGGATCATTAGTAGCTGTTATCATCTCGTTAGCGTTCACATTCAGTTGGTAATGTACAATATCAAATAAATTATGGTACCACCTTGATAATGATGACACTTCTGTCAACTGTAAGTGTGTGATAACATTTCATTTCGTGAAATGAAGCTTCCACGTTTGTCATGAAAATCGTAATGCTTTACATTTTCATTGCTATAGAAATGTTCAAATAACGCCCTTCCTGGTTGATGTTAACACTCCCTTAACAAACAGTTTATGTTTTCTGCTTGAACACGAGAGATGGTGAGATTGACATTATTACACACTACTCATATATGATCATCTACGATGAATACAATTTTGTTGCAGCTCCGAATGAACCGAATAGAATTAAATCGAAAATATGAAAACTGGAAGACTAAGCCGTTTCTTGATCATCAAATAGCTGCCTTTCCATGATTTCATCCAATATAACCATAAAGAGAAAATCGTTTGTGGGAGCTTAAAGACAAATGTTGAATGGTGTAAAAATTAAAGTGAGCAAATTTTAAATTCAGTATTAGTCCTGGTTATCGAGGTTCGTTTTTTAACTCCATTACAAGGACGATCCCATTTTGTACAGTTTAGTAACTGACACTTAGTCTTCACCCATTTAGTGTGACATTTTTTAAACCAGATTCATGTTTTTGCAGGTTCCAAAGAAGGCTTTCACTTGGCATGCAAACGGAATTGTTTCTTGAGTGGCGTTTCTTATGGCACGGATCTTTATATTCTCCAGGTTTCGATAGATTGATCTTGCGTTAATGCCGAAGAAGTCGTGGTTCTCTTCCACCCTTTTAGGCTTGACTGATCCAGTCTTTAGTTTTGAGCATAACGAGCACTTAGTTATTGAAGTCGTAGTTACCTCTCATTAATTAATTATTGTTCCGATTATAATAAGTCTCACGACATCGCCAGGATGAGCAAAAAGTAAGCTCACGATAGTGATCGCTTGTAATGTAAGAGAACTCTGAAGAGCCTCAGTTTGAATTGAACAAGACTTGTCGGAGTGGAAGCCGTGTTCCTATGATCGTTGCTTGCTGCAGTAGGTTATACTGGGCTTCGAATATAGGCAGCATCTGTACCCAAAGTAGCCCCATAAAATAAATTAATCAAACACTAAGTATTTTAATGACGAAACATCTTGTTTTCACTCGGATTCTAGTTTCTTCCTATTTTCTGTAGAGCTGCTTTTGGAGAACGAAGGGATTCCTCGGTGAAAAGCAAGAAGGGTTTAATTGGAAGTAGTATCGAGGGCGCTGGAGACAGATCCCTCGCTCACTCCGCCCAGATGTACCATTACCATCAGCAAAAACAGCAAATGCTTGCTATGGAACAGTAAGCCCTACGTCTAATCTTACTTCGCATTTCGTTCATTTCAATATCCTTAATTTCATCGAGCTGAATTGCTTTGATTCGACAATTACTTTTTAAGGTATATTTAAAATATAAATTTCTGAATAATTTTTCCATAACTCTAAAAGTGCAGTACAGTAAAATATTGTGGGTATTAAATTTATACGTTTTTGAAGTGTAAATTAGTTATTTGGTTCAAAGCATCGCACATATCGTTTATTTGAATTTGAACAAAAATATTAGGCTATTTTCTTAAGACTGCACGAGTAAATATTTGTAGTTGACACTTCATTGAGCAGCTGAGAAGCGATGGAAATGGCCGCGTTTAAACAAGCATTTTAGAAGGTATTAAACATATGGTGGGATCATATCGAGCCCTGTCACGTTGTGACATTGAATTTATCTAAAGTTTTAATTTAAAGGTAAATCAGAGCATTATTTGTTCTGTTTCTCGAATTAAACTTTGAAATGAGAGGAAATTATGGTACAGATTATACCTAAATATTTATTGGTCGAGCAAACCCCGTTTTTTAGCATTGCAGATAATAATTATTTTTCTTGGAGCCTATTCTATGCTCCTGGTGAATGGAGGTATTATGGCTCTGAACCGGAGAGGATTTCCCATGTCTCATATAGTGGGGGTTTGTGCTGTTAGCGTGATTTGAGAACTGATAACTGTTTGGAAAAATCCTCCATATGCAAAAGGAATTTATCTCGATGTTGTTTGTTGCGTAAATAAGCGTAGGACCATAAATAAAAACTGTACTCAACAGGAAACCCGATTGTTTAATCGATTAGGATGAGGTATGCCTTTCTGCAACCTAAAACAACGTTCTAGGTCCAAATGCTTCTCTGATCTCTCCTGAATTTGAGCCTGATCGATGTCACTGTTAATCCATTAGGTGGTTGAATGATATTACAGTTAAAAATGCTTTAGATTCGGTGTTTTGTGTCTTGGTGCTTCTTAAGGCTGGTTGTATCATTCAGTTCTTTATTAGCGCTTTCAT
Source organism: Moniezia expansa (assembly GCA_019097775.1). Classification (NCBI taxonomy): domain Eukaryota; kingdom Metazoa; phylum Platyhelminthes; class Cestoda; order Cyclophyllidea; family Anoplocephalidae; genus Moniezia; species Moniezia expansa. The sequence continues at coordinate 3,143,646 of JADFDV010000097.1, forward strand.
GAGAACCTCTAAATATTAACGATTGAAATAGGCTTGATGAAGTTTGAGATTAAAGGTGTGTAATATCGTAACAAATCACTTTTCGCGTTTCGGGGCTTTGGTCCAAGAATTTAACGAATGCATAATTATTCACTGAGTGAAAGTTATTTGGACCTTAAAATAAATAAAATAATACTGCCATAACAACACACACTTCAAAATAATAGGAAGTATTTTAGGGAGAAAAAGTAAACATAAGAACCGCAAAACAGTTTACAAAGTCTGTGACCCCGAGAAGTTGACGATTGTCATGGATTTTCTTCGTTGAGATGATTTTTAACAGCTTGAACGAGCAGCTGATTAGTTATCGTTTCATTAACGATTGATAGATAGCGAAATGTCTCTTTTAAATATGCTGCTCCGCGTTTCACCAGATTTGTCCTCATATGAAGGTCGTGGCTAGTCATATCCTTTTCGTCATTATCCTTAATACAATATCTTCACTAATACGCTTCCAGAAAGGATACAGTGACGAGACATATGCGCTTCTATTTCACTATGCCAAAGTACTCTTCTCCTGGCCTTCCCATTTTAGATCAGAAAGGCTTTGCTGGTAGTGAATTGGACTACTGAGTAGAGAATTAACAGACTTTCAGCGTCTAAAAATACTGCAACTTCGTGGATACAGCGATTTGATATCTTTCATGCCTTGCATTTCTGATACACAAATTCTTTTTTCCTTTCAGAGCTGCTGGAAAGGTTCGAAGTTTAGACAGTAACTCTGATAGCGAGGGCGAATATGAAGAACCCGATGTTAACGTATACGAATGTCCCGGACTTGCGTCGGTATGTCAATGAGCTATTAGATTTAAGTGTTCATATTTCGGCGAAATAGTTACTGATCACAGGCCATTTACCTGGTAATTTGACGCCAAGTATCTAAAATATTTTGATTCGGCATTTAAAAGTTAATGGTCCTTTAATGCAAGTTTCACCAAGCATCCTCGAAATAATTCACTGGCTCTAATAATAAAGTTTAATAATAAAAATGCTTTATTAATAATAAAATTTTTGATAATAATAACATGATTATTAAGATTTTAAAATGTTTTATCCTTTCGACAGTCTACAAACTTAGCATTTTTTCCCACGTGAATTGGTCTGTTGAAAGTAAACACGCACTGTTTAAATATGTTAATGCAGTATACTCAGTGGGAATCTTTGAGTCTGTTTGTCGGGTATTATGTTTGTGAGCTTCTATTTGTCGGCTCATATCCTAATTTTAAGTCAAAAACTTCTAAATAACCGCACATTTGCAAATCACAGTTCAGCTAAACCTATCAAACCAGTCAAATTGGACAACTTTCAGTCAGACTATAGACTGACTATAGACTAATCAGTGACTAAAGTATGTGCTAAGCGTTATCTCTTTGTCAATTTATGCATTGATATTAGCGTGCTTCGACATTAAATATTCTATTTTGTTCTTTTTTTAAGTATTCTATTTTTTTATCTGCAGACAAGCGAAATGGAGGTTAGGAATCCGCTTTTCGAAGGGGATTATGGTGAAAGCGGTGGAGTGTCTTTAGCAAAGGAATCTAAATAAACATGGGCGTCGCTATCACCAAAACTGGCGACATAAACGGCCCACTTGCTCGTCTCGTCGATTTCAAATTTTCGCCGTTGTTGAATTCATGCCCACTGCTTTGATTTCCCTTTCTCCAATCTGAAAGCAAAAACAGAATAATTTTTAATGTGCACGTTTGTTTCTATATGTTGCGTGATCTGTCCTGTTTGATTCTTCCTCAAGTGAGCTCTCAGTCGCTCCATTCATTTCCCCTCTACTCCGCTTATGAAATTGATCAGTCTTATTTTCTTACTACCGTAAAGTAACCTTGATTCGTTTGTCTTGTATTCGGTTCTTTGTGAACGAGGAAGTATTAAAATACCATTGTTGACACCAAAATGGGTCTCTTAAGAAAGTCATCCTCCTGTTACAACTTAGTTGTATTCTGTTCACCACTGTTACATCAGATGAACCAGAAACCGTGAAACTAAATGAAAAGTCAAGTCACATGTTCTGAATATCGTTGATCGTTCAAAATTTCGTTTATGCAAATGTCTTGACCTATCCATTTCTGTTCGAACCCGTTGTTGATGAGTCTCCAAAATTTGGATTAGAAAAGCTAAATGGATCATGGTCTACTTCGCTATATTATTCAAGATACAAAACTAGGATATGAAGGTTTTAATCAAAGGCAACTTATGCACCGGAAATCGTATCAGACCCGTGTATTTACGTGTTTTCTGATGACGCAAAATATGTCTGGAAAATGGGTAAAGGGATGCATCTTGGTTGCCAAATCAGCTGCTTCCAATGCAAAGTAGATGGATGATCCTGGTTAAAGGTTGATTCCAATTTTTTGGTTCAGACATGATAGAACAGTGGATCCGAAAATAGTAATTCAATGAGGACAGGAGTCTGCAAATCCAATTTCAGCCTGGTCACTCCCTCGCCATATACTTAGATCAAGGATCACTGGAGTGACAAGGAATGGATGAGCCCTCCTAAATGAGCTTCATACATTCAGATTATTGCCAATCGGGAGTTGTATTAACCTATAACACAGTCTTCCTATTCACAATGGCTCTCAGGATACGAAGGCTTTATACGAACTAGAATGTCATCTTTAAAATTTGATTGACTAATTCAAGGAAAGTACTAAATGAGTACAAATGCACTTGATTTGTGCCATTCTTAAATGTGGCAGATTATGTATTTCCCCTGATTCCGGATAAAAATGATTTTTTATGATCTGAAACTAATATAGATATACGTGGTAAGGAGCTCTTAGGCGTTTGTCAGCATTTTTAAATCTGGAAGTTTTCATGTATAGTAAAGACGCTTAACAAAATTTGATGATATTTGTTGTAAAGGCTGGAGTCCTACCTCTCCTCGTGTGCCTCATCTTCGTGGTTTACACTTCAATAATGAAGTAGGTCTCAGAAACTCGTATCTCAAAGCACGTTTTTGCCATCTCATAACTCCGGGCCAAGTCAAAAATAACTCTAGACAAGACTGACTCGCTTGGATTAAATTACAAATGTTGTGTTATTTATAAGCGCATAATGAAAGGCGTAATTGCCCCTCCAATCCTAAAGCAATCCCCTTCTAGTTCTAGCATTTTCAACTTCCATTTCACTTCAAATAATTAGTTTAAATCAGTACAACATTGCTGTGGACACAATCGTCGCATTCATAAATAGTTTGTCAAAATTTGTTTTTAGGAAAAGGGCAGAGATTAGTTGCGTAGTCTGGTTTTAGAAAGGCAAAGTACTCTTTCGCTAATTTAGCACCTCGTTTTGGCCTTTGATTGTCTGTTTAGGGTTCTTTATATCTTCAATCTGTAAAAGGATTTAAAGGACCCTCTTGATTCCGCAAAGAACATTCCTCGTATTTCGGATAAGTTGAGGTTTGTACCAACTGTGGTAATTTAACCCCCCGCTTAATCATTCTGGGCACGGAGCAAGGTGAAATATATCTGCAGCCACCACCTTCCTGAACGTCATCCATTCAAGTCTGGCTCGCAATCCTGTGTGTAGCCGATTATATTGGCCCTAACCAGTCGTGTAAGCTCAACCCTCTGACTGACCGATACCGTAGTCAAACTACCAAAGTAGGAGAGTGGTTGTGCTTTCTCTAAGTGCTTTGTATATATTTAATTTGCATAGCTGCACCTTATGTTTATATTGATACTGGCTCCATTTCTATAACATATGCTAATAGGCTAGCATACCTCTGACAAGCTAGGGCCAGTAGATGTCCCTTTTTGTGTACACCTGCATGCTTTTGCCGTTATTTAAAGTTTGTTTCTGAAATAAGAAAATACAGATCATTGGTGGTTTGCTTTTATGAACTTAAAGCAGCAGCTTGTTCATTGTTTATCTATAATCCGATGGGATGTCTTCGAGAATTCATCAGAACCGGTTAATTCTTATACACCAAAGCCACCTTCCCCCCCCCCCCCCCCCCCCCCCCAACAAACAAACCGTGTTTAAATCAGAGAAAACGTGTAATGTTTACCACCGAATTCTTTCAATCTTTTTACAGCTTTGGATATCCCTATCGAAAAATTGTTTCAACCAATTCATGATACCAAAATCGCCGGGTCGCCATGTAAACTAAATTTAACATGTTGTTTCATTTTCGCACAGATATGAATAATTATTTGCAAAAGCCTTGGTCCAATGAGCCTCTCTGCAAAATAGTAGTTTCTTTAGTTCAGAATATTTCACATTTGTATCGAAAATGTTTTTTTTTATATTTTACTTTTATTTACTCCCCACCCATTTTGGCAAGTCCCAAGGACTTATTGGGTGTATAACAGAAGCACAAATGGCTTTTATAACAAGTAGCGCACAACAGTTAACACAGAACACAGTAAAAAATGTTTGTTGACGTCTTCGGTTGTCTGGTCTCTTCTCTGGCATGGCTGCGTCGTACAGATAGCAGTTCAGCTCCGTAGTGGCACCTCGTCCGTCGTCGTCCGTCTTCATATCTTCAGAAATCTTTCAACATTCTGGCGGGGATTCCATTCATTGCTACATGCGCGTGCATTGAGACCATGAGTCCGGTTATTTACGTCGTGCCTCGTTTACCAAGCTGTAATAAGTTGTACTTCTGCTGGCATAATCTAATTTATACGTCCGGAAGGTGATTAGTCCTATCCAGCCGCCCCTCCCATTAGCCCCCAGAGTTGACCCTGGGGTTACCAATGGTCACCACGAGGAGGTTGAGGGTAGGTTTTACCACCCGAAAATGTTATTTACACAGTGAGAAAAATTATATCGAAACGCTAGAGCTAGTAAAATTCTTAGAATTTTAGTATATCTTCAAGTCACCAGAGGAAATGCAAAACAGAGGTTTGTTTAGCGATTCACAGATTGATTTAATCTCTAATGTGTGAGTGCCTTGGCTTACGCTCCTCTATTCAGTCATCGTGTTCTCACCGGTCCAAGTGCACTTTGTGTATGATCGCTCTTGCGTTCCTGTATCACAGTTTTACCGTTGGTTAATTCAAGGTCATTTGCGTTGTATGAATTGCAGACTGTGGTGTAAAGTAGCCGCTTCAGAGTTGCACAATCGAGGAAAGGGCAGCCAGGTCTCGCAATGGATCTACAACTAAGCAGAGCTAAGCTGAAGGTAAATTATTAAGTGTTTGATTTATTTCCCTATTTTAAATGCTTTAGAATCTATAGTTTCAAACCACATAAACATGTATTCGTGTAAGCTCGAATGCTTTAGTCAGGCTCAGTTAAACCCAACCCACCGTTATATGTCGGCTCAGTTGATTGATGCAGTTCCCATCACTTGACATGGAATATAGGAATATTAGAATATATGTCATCCTCCTGTACAAACCCGCTTAACTTTTCTGCACACTAACTCCAAATTTCAGTGATTTTTATTTTTTTAGCTTAAAATGCAATGCAGCTTCAATGCTTCATTAAATCATGAGTTCCTTGATGAAACTAAATTTTTGCAATTTCGATTTGAATCAGCATTTTAAATTTGCATTTTACATGGATCAAAATTGAAATGCGATTCCTTTGTAATTGGCATTTTTCTAAAATCTTGTAATTCCCAACAACTTTTATTTGCGATTTTCAATTCTTATGCCATTGATTCCCATGTCATGAGAATTTCGATGTTTTGTGTCATTCTCGGTTTATGTCATTTTGAGGCAGGAACATATTTGTACGATTTAATAGACTCTGGTTTCGAAAAAATGATAAATGGAGATGGAAAGATAAAACTGCTATGAATCTCTTTGTCTTACTTTCATTTGGAAACATTCCGTTTTTCCGTTGTTAATTGAAAGAATATTTGCAAATTAACGATTAGGGCTTCAATTAATCTGGTTTAATGTTGTAGCTGAACTACTTCAACATCCGAGGTCGTGCTGAGCTAATCCGATTGATTCTACACGCCGCAGAAAAGGATTTTGAGGACCGCCGAGTAAGTAGTGACGAGTGGCCCTCCTTGAAGCCCCAGATGCCATTCAAAAAACTACCGGTATTGGAAGTCACTTCACCAGGGGGAGGTAAGGTCATGCTAACTGAGAGTTTGGCCATTGCCCGCCTCCTTGCCCGTGCTTTTGGTCTCTACGGTCGCGATGCCAAAGAGGTCTACTTAATTGAGAGAATGAGTTCGTTGGTGAGTTGTGAGTTTTCCGGTGCTAGGCTGAGACAAATTGTTCTATTTAAAGTTGATCAAATTGTGATGGCTCAGAGGCGGTGAAGTGATGACTGCTAAAAGTTGAAGTGCTTATGCGCTAATAGATTTGAAAAGGTTAATTCCTCTGCCAAATCAAAGAGCATGATCACTTCATAGTCATTTTTGCATACATAAGGATTACTGTGCGAGCGAAAACTTTTAACGAAATTTTTGTGATTTATAAGCATGCAAACACATTCCATTTCCAAAAATACGGGTTATTCTTTGTTACTACCGATTTTTCTATTTTGCGTTGATTTTACTTTTCGCTTTTCAAAAAAACCATTTAACTGGTATTTGGGAGCCGAAAAATGCAGTTTATTCAGGACATCACTTTTAATGGTACTAGCTATACAATTATAAGGAAAGTGGGTAACACTAAACAATTCATAAGCTCGAATTCCTCTTTATTTTGCCTTTGTAAAGTTCCAAATGTTAAATTTATACGATAAACTGTCCGGTGTCTTGTTTATTTCCCTCCTGTGCTCATGTTTTTATAAATGAAGATCATCGCCTGCAAAATTTATTTTCCAATGTTTTTCGAACGGTTGTAAAATAACCTAAAAATGCTTGGATAGATATTCATCTGTGTTCATTTATTTATAAGCTGTAGTATTTCGAATTTTTTCGCAAATTCAAACTCTTTTAAGTGCGTTAAAAGGCGCTTTAATGTTTATTTAGTGCAAGTAGGTAAAACGATTCTGTGCTTTTTCAATGTGGGAATACGGTTAGGATCGATTCACAGAATTGATAAACTTGGTCGAGAAGTTACTTAAAGTAATGATTTCTAGTAGCGTCTCCACTTAAATGTTCATTTAAATAATTTATTTATCCCCATCTCTAATAAGTAAAGTGGAAAACAGAGGATGTTCAGGCATCTAAGGGACATTTTTATTAAAAGTCTATCTTTTCTAAAGCCATTTTTCTTCTGTTAAATAAAATAAGACAGTCTCTGGCAAACACTTAAGATGTTTGTAATTCATCCGTCCAATAGTATGTCTTCCCATGCTACAATTCATCGAACTTGTTTAGGTTTAGACACCCGCTAAATCCGGTTGACTCCACGGAATGAATTACTTTGATTGAATGGGAATTTACTCTGATTGTTATTTTTTTAAACCTATGTGTCCTTCTCTGTGTGGTTCAGTCAGAAAAGTCATTGCTTGGGGATGGGACTCTCACTTTAATTGAATCTCATGCACATTTCTGGTTTGCATAGGCCAGCAGTTTCACTTGTTTATGAGATGGTTGACAACACACCTAGTCAAGATAAGATTCTCTCCAGCGACGTCACAAATTAAGAAGGTACTTGGAACTATCGCAAAAAGCATTTGGAACACGATAATGTGGAGAGTAGCCCCAGGGTGTTTCCTTGATATATAGACCAATTTTTTTTCACTCCAATTCTATTTCTTATATTTGTGATGAACCATAATGATGTAATCCCTCAGGACTTAAGCGTTGCTTATAAAGGAAGAGAGCTCTCGCCTGAAACACTCTTTCTAACGATTTTTCCCAACCGCTATTTCTCACTTTTGCCATGAAGTACATCAAACTTTTATTTTCAAACCATAACTGCATCAGCCATCTTACATTCATTCATCGTCTGCTTCACCACTACCCATTGTGCAGACTGTTAATCAGTTTGGGCTTCATTAGCTATTATCATGCACAAGTTTGTGGTTCCTCAGTGGGACCAATAAACGTTGAATTATCATTTCTGGCCAGAATAAGAATCGCCGACACTAGACTAGAGTCTCCGTTAGCTATTAATTTTTTTACGGACACATTTTCATGGACACGAGAACGTAAGTGTACAGGCATCGACCTAATGGTAGAATGTCAAGAGAAAACGGAAAGTTTTCAAAATACTGAGAAGGACACTAGAGTTTAGATAATTTCTTCTTTTTTCCGCTTTTTTGTTGTAAGAGGCGTCCAATGCATAACCATTTCTCCACTGGCATGAAATGCTGCGCGTTCGAATTGCATGTCGACCCCAGTCGTCGACTTGATGCTTTTTCACTTTGGTTTATGCAGTAAGAGTGATTCTAATAACATATATCACTGCTAAATTCATGCTTATGCCTCTAGTTCACGTTTTATCAGTTAATTTTGCAGAAAAGAGACATTGTGTCGACCTTACTTTGATTAAAAGCATTATTGAGGATTTCATGAAGTGAAATGAAGTATCTTATTGCTTTTTGGTATTTTTGGCCTGCGTGTTTTATTCCTTCATTAGAGCATTCTGACTAACAATCCTCTGTCTTCTTTAGGCACCTTTCGGTCAGCCTAAAATTTTCCGCCTTCATCAATCGCAATGAAAACAAAAATACTATAGAAGTATTCAGGCCTAATTTCGAAGAAATTGTAATCTAATTCCTACATTGACGAGGAGACACCTTGGATCTTCGCCAATTAGAGACTTCATAGTGTGACTCTTCCCTATAAATAAGCGTTAATTGTGGACAACCACCCATTTTCCAATGCTAAATCATTGGCTCACTTAGATTTTGACAAATTTTAGTGCTCAAATGTCTATCTGCCACGTCGCAGGCGCTTTACCAACCCTCAGTATTGTTTTAATCAATATACGAAATGCGCGTAACATTAAGCCGTTAAAAAACTAATGTGATTTATCTTTCTTTCTTTCATACCATCTTGGCACCAGAAGTATGTTACCATCTTGGATAAATAGAATTATGTGCAAAAATATGGGCAGCCCAGTGGTTTTACTCACGAAAGGCGCCTTCCACATGTTCCCTATTGTATGCACTTTGCAGCAAGCGCTCTAATAACCATTTAGACAGTTCAGTACCATCCAAACCAATTGATGAGGGTGACAAGAGAATAAAATGATTTTTTCGCATTTCATAGACCTACTCTCTCTTGGAGGAGATCTACTCCTTCGGTTTGAAAGACGCCGATAACTTCGCCAAGATTGTAGCGGCTGAACATCTATTCGAATACTTTGACGTAGGTTTTTCAACAATTAATCCAACTAACAAGCAACAAGTCGGTGGACAGCATGTTTTTGGCATAGTTATAAAAAGTTCGATTTCCATCCCCTTTTCATGGCAATACCTGGATGTATTGCGCATTGAGCTTTGATAGAATAAACTTGGCGGAAGGTGTTAAGGGCAGAAAAGCTCTCGACAGTGAATAGTTCGCATTGATGGAAACGAAATGGAAAATCGCTAGACAGGCAACGTGATAGTCGATAGCAAAACCTCAGTTAGTGGGCAAATAGAATTAAAATAATACCGCAATATCCCCATTGTGTGAGCTTCACGGCCCGTCCCATAGAGATACTGACGGTATGCAAACTCGAAGCCCGGGAAGAAGGGTAATTGGGGTCATTTTAGCCCCATTTAGGCGTCTGAGAGTAACGACCAACAAGCTCCTAGAGTCTCACTTCCAAGCGACACCTTCAACTCCGTCGAATCAGGCTAGCCAAAGTCTGATCCATTTTAGCAAGTGTGAGCATGCCAACCCCAAGAGAAACTGGTAATTTAAATGAAGCGAACTTCTGATTGCAAAAAATTGGCACAATTTGCAATTTGTTATCATCCCACAGGCTATAGAGATGGCTTTGAGAGATCGCAAAGGAGTCTTTATCGTCGAAAACCGGGTGACTCTGGCCGACCTTCAAGTACTTGTTCTCATTGACACGATCGAAGCATTCATGTCGAAAATGAAGCATGGATGCATCACCAAGCTGCTAGAAATCAAGGAGAATGTTCTCAGACACAAACCGGGTGTTGCCGAATACCTCCGCTCGCGTCCAGCAACCAAATTCTAACATCCCTTTCACGTAACACTCCTACCGCACTCATCAGCAGTAGGTTTTCTCGATTATTAAATAAATGATACCAACCAAGTGAAGTTTATTCTCTATGTAGCTCTCAGAAAAAGCTAACCAGCAAATAAATAATACAGGGTCAATAAATGCTCGAAGGTGGACGATAATAAGTGCGCTGGTGCTATCAGATCTTTAAAATAAAGAATTCCTAAAGAAAGACAACATGAAAGACATCATTCTACTCAGCAGAAAAAATGCGAGAAGAAACATCGTTGATTAGCCAGGCGACGCTTTCAAGAAGGTTTTCGCCGGTTATGGCGCTGCAACCATATATACTCCAGTGATGTGTTTTGATCTCTCGGAGGCCAAGAGCATCTGCGATTTCAGCAGGCTTCAAGGCGCCATGGAGATCCTAAGCAAGATAGAAACATGTTTGCTTAAGCATCTTCACAGATACGTAAATGAAAATTAATTTTCTTAGAAACTAACCTGCTTATTGGCCAATACGAGAAGCGTCGCTCCAACTAGTCGCTCTTCAACGAGCAACTTGCTTAATTCTTCACGGCAATCACCTAACCGAAGTCGATCAGAGCTGTCAACTACCCAAATGAGGGCGTCAGTGGTTTCGAAATAATTACGCCAGTAAGAACGAAGAGAATGCTGGCCACCAACATCCCAGGCGTTTAACCTGTAGCCCATGTATTCCAATGTGTTGATACTGAATCCCAGTGTTGGTGCAACTGTAGAAATATCCTCTCCATTGAACTTTTTAACGATGGTGGTCTTCCCTGCGTTGTCCAGTCCACTAAAATTCAGGAGGTTAATAAACACGTACGATCTAGCCGATGTTACATTGATAGTTTTTATAGCTGATAATGTATAAAATATTGGATTTTAAATGTAGAGAACACAATTTACTTACAGAACAAGAACTCGAATTTCCTTTTCCTTCCGTTTTAATTTCTTCAATATGGTCATCAAGCCCATAGCTACACCAGATGCACCAACTTTATGACCACTTGGGTCAAAGTACACAAATGTCGACCCACAGCAATCAGTAGATAGGTCCGTAATCGGAAAAATTAAGCACTTAAATGGATTTTATTATTTATAGGTTTTAGATATAACAATGACCTTTTAGATCACACCTCTTGGCTTTATTGCCTTATATTTTGGCGTAAGACGAGATAAATTCTGTTAAAAAAGTTTATTTCTCAGTCGAGCTTGCTAACTAAGTTTTCGTAGCTCATTTTTCCAAGCGAGTTCTGATTTATTTAATGTTTTCTTAATTTGTTCGATACTTGATTTGCCCAATAGCCACAGAGGGCAAGGGATCTTGGTGCGCTTTTAGGCAGTCCACTTAGCAAATACCATGAAACGATATCCCAGTGGCTAAATGATAGGAACAAAACATTAATTGGTACCAGGAGAATAACCTTACGTCTAAAAATCACTTTGCATAGCATCAAACATAATACTTATAGTAGTAGCACTACGCGGTCTTCACTGGTACAGAGTGGTTAAAATTTACAGTGAAAACTACCTCCCTATACTCTATAACATAAACAGAAATAAACAACTGGACAACTACAAATACATGAGCGAGTTTCCATTAACGATCACTTCTGGTAGCGTAGTTGTGAACTTAGCAAACTTATTAATGCTTGCCAAGGTATGCGGCTTACTAATTATTCGTAGCCTAAAAATTTATTTTCTTACAATTGCCTTTCCTTTACGGAAGAGGAATCGAGGCATTGGATCTTGGTCGGAACTGCCTATTATTATGCTAACTGATGAAATGACATGAAATCTGACACATCGTGTGAGCAAACTGAAGAATTTTTGATTATTTAAGAGAGTGTTTTATTGTTGATCCTTTCCATTTCTAATGTGTTACCTCTATCCCTTCTTCACCTACTGACAGGGAAATGGCCTAAAGAACCCCATTCTCAAATCGTTTTGTTACCACCTGATTTTATTTTTCTATCTATTTGATGTAATCGACAGCGAACTGAAGTGTTTCATTATGTCCAAGCGTTTGTGACCTTGTACGAACTGATTTCATCCAAATTTTTCGAATATACTGGTGACTTATCTGAGAAATACGCGCAAAATTTAAAGGCTTCATTGGGATTTTAGTAACCGATTGGACAAAATCTGACCATACTTTTTGAGCTCCTCGTGTTCAATCGATGGACTAAAGGGCATCACCGAACCAGAGGTGGCCGCAGGCAACCGTTACTCATACGCACAGCCAAAGTGGACATCCTCACTCCCTGACCTCAATCCCAAACAAATCGAAGCCGATCAAAGCTACTACCATTACCGAACATGCGAAACCCCCAAGCAAGTTAGGTTCGTGAACTTGTATTAAGCACCCAATGATTCTGACCGATACATAAGAATGAATAGATCATTAATCCCAGCGCTTCCATCTGTTTGGTTTTAGGAACCCACCAAATGGCTTTCTCCTGTAAGAAAAAAAGGTCGATTTCCCCTGATCACACAATCTGACAACAATCATAGGAAAATTATTTTACACTAACGATGGGACTAAAGCATCAGAGAATACACAGATTTGAGGGAAAGGGGAAAGGCGGACACAAATAGAAAGGAGTAAGTGACGTCCATAAAAGATGCTGAAAATGACGAGAATACGAGAAACGAATTGGACAGTAGGTTTCAGACATCGGCCGAGGGGTCTTCCAACTTCCGAGAAGTTTCAACATGTTCGGTAGCGACTGCTCCTGTTGCCGGTGCCTGAAGAATATGCTCTTCTGACGATGTGGTGACCTGAACTTCATCACCACAACCACCGCCGGAAGTGAAGACCTGTGCTGCAGTCGTGTACGTCTCACCTCCGTCCACGGACACCAATGTAGTGGTTCCCGTGGCTCCAGGTTGAGTAACAGTAACACCGTCATCACCAGTGGCTACTGCAGGCGCCGATGCCGCAACCACGACTGCTCCTGACGGCTGCACCAACAGCGTCTGAGCCTACATGAACACAGACACACAGGGAGAGAGAGTTTACATACATATCAACACAGCTATATCCTTCAGACAACACACTCATGCAGCACAAGCAAAGAAGTAGAGGTAAGAGACAACACAAGAAACGTGTGAGGTGACTTCATGCGATGATCATTGAGGTAAGCGAAGCGTTACACAGTGTTGACGCGATATGGGGGAGGGAGGTTGGGAATACACAGATAAATAACAGGGAGGAGGGGGGAAGGTATGCGTGATCATTTATTGGTCGTTTGATCACTTACGCCCGATGTCAAATCCGAGAACTGTAAAAGGAAATAAAAAAATTAAGACCATGAAATATGGATGAATGCATTAACGCGTGATTACTACTGCACCTGAACGTGAACGGTTTGCAACTTGCCGGCCGCATCAGCGGTATTACCGGCAGAGGTTGCAGCTGATGGGTTAGATTGCTGTTGAATGGTAGCCGCTTGTGGTTGATTCACGACATGTACCAACTGCAGTCCTCCGGTAGTGGCTGCCGTCCCTGCTACTCCCCCGGTTGCTATTAGTGTACCTCCAACCTGAGCTGTAGCAACTGCGTCCGTATTTGCCGTCTAAACGCGTCAAAAGCTCGTGTTAAGGTCCTGTAACGCTTGAAGCATTATTCATAGCCAAGGTCACAAAGGGCTGGCAGAATAGATCCTCTTGAGAAAAGTTTTGGCCCATCTACTAGAGTTAAGACTAATTCTGTGAACGATTAAAGTGGCGCCCATCCCACGGTTCTAACTACCGAAAATAGGAAAAGCAAAGCCAACTAGTGCAAAGTCGTCAAGTAGGTGCTCATGGAGAAAAAAAGACAAAAAATACGGATATCTAAATCAAACTAGAAGATTATCATTTTTTAATGCCAATACCACTTGAAAATTGTATGCAAAGAGGAAAACGATATGCCGGTTGCCCTCTGCGTCAAAGTTTCTTAGTGAATAAATAAAGAGAAGACAGTGACAAAACAGCCATCATAAATCTGAGGAGGAACAAAAGACAGCCACAGACCCGGAAGACCAATAGAGAATTGCTCCAAAATCCATTAATAGTCACCAAATATTAGAGAATACTTTCCCACAGACACCGAGATACACAAACAAATGAAAAACTAACGAAAACGCGAAGATTCGAAACAAAATATGAATCAAGAGAGCAAACGAAGTAGGATCGGCATAAATAACGAGATTATAACTATTCGCTGAGAAATAATAACAAGCGCATTTGACAAATCACTTCTAGATCATCAATTCCAAACATCCAAGCCTTCGTAATAATTGAGAGGTGGTGCGGGGATTAGGCGACTTTTACATGAATACGTAGTCAATTTGATAATAAAGTCATTTCAAATTTCCAGTGGCTTGATTCTTCAATCTACGAGCTTAGTTTTCACTAATGTCGCCAACTCAGCCTTCTCTTTGAACACCAGCGCACAATCACTGTATATAGTCATACCAGGTACTGTGGCTGTTGAGCTTTACTACTTTTCCAGATTTTCAGCAAACGCACACTCTACATTTGATCCAAAATAACAATGCGTGGCCCTTCCTCTAAACAAATCCCCCAGACCTGCCTGGATATTATAACTATTTCCAATTATTCCTCCCCTATACATAGAAATATCAAGATATTATGTACTACAACTACCTGGAACTGCTGTGGGAGCATCTGAATTTGGATGGGCTGTCCATTAGACGCCGATGCGGAGGCAGGTAACTGGATGACATATTGGATTTGCTGACCAGAAGCAGTAGTTGCGGTGGCCGCAGGTACAGTGGCAAACTGGACGGTGGGTTGACCAGCAGCAACGGTCGTCAAGGTACCATCGGCATTGGCAACCAGAGTGGCCGTAGTAGGACCAGTCGTCTCGGTTTTGATAGAAACGTCATCTCCAGCGGCGTGTTGCTGAACGTGGACCTGGGCTTGCTGAACCAATGAAGAACCTGCCATTTGTTGCAGAGCAGACTGGGTGTGCTGCTGTTGAGACTAAAAGGAAGTGATAGGATGAATGTGATGCCACACTTCAAGAAAAAACTTCAGCAAAGCCATGGAATCACACCTTAATTTTCTCAAGATCTGTAAAATAACGATCACTCTTTGGGTTTGTTCCAAAATTTAGAGACTATTGCCCTAAAGTACCAAAAATTTTAATTTTTTTGATTCCATTTTCAGTCCATACTAAGATAAATAAACCCCTAGTAGAACAAATTAATAAGGATCCAACCCATAAGTGAGCAGAAACGCTATTGGAGGTAGGTTTCAGATTAAAAGAGACTCGACCCAATGTCTTGGCAATTTCAAATTCGTTAAATTGACAAAAACACCACAGCGAAACATTCAGAATCGAAGTGAAACAATGGTTCAGCTGAATGCTGGATATTTAGCGAAGAATTTATAAAATACGGCAGCAGAAAATAGCACAAAGTTCACGAGTACAACTTACGTCAGAGAGCTAAAACGAACGCATAATGGAAATTACGCCTTAAATAT
This sequence comes from Moniezia expansa, assembly GCA_019097775.1. NCBI lineage: Eukaryota > Metazoa > Platyhelminthes > Cestoda > Cyclophyllidea > Anoplocephalidae > Moniezia > Moniezia expansa. Next base: position 3,159,209 of record JADFDV010000097.1, read on the forward strand.
AGCATAATCATAGATAAATATACGATATACATATAGATGGGATTAGATCGATGATCGTTAGGGGCTAACAGTAAAACTAAAATTACATTCGGTAAAGAACTTAGAAATATGAGCCGTTGTCAAAAAAAACGTATGATTGTGATAGTTTCTGGGTTTCATGTTGTATGTATCTATATAAAAGCTAAAATTCGGGCACAGATAATGCAAAATTCAACGTGGTCACAGAAAAGTGAACTGGCAAAAATTTCGTTATCATCATCCCCAGTAAAACAAAAACTACTCGAGGACATCGAAGTCCATTAGATAAAACTAAAAGACTGGTCAATTGTCTAACCAAGGCATACTCGGAGATGCTGCTAACACAAAGAAAGCTCAGAATGAAATCAGGTTAAGTGCTTTACAGAGAGTAAACTGATTGAAGATGAAAAGGTTTAGTTTGCACTGCATCATAATAAAGCCGTTAACTTCGCTCTTTACTTGGGGCTTTGTGAGGGCACTAATGAACTAGAATTAAACTTGCCTCCGAACGCATGACTCATAGACGATCAGTCCTCATTGTGTAATTTTCATATAGACGAATTTGAATTACCAAAACTTATGGGTGCTCAACCATGCAAAAATCCTGACCGTTAAAACTGAGCGCTATTTGTATTTGAAACAGTGATCCGAGCGTTTATTTTAGAAAAACTGACTGCCACAACGGTAACAAGAGAGTTACAAACTCTAGACTTCAACATTAAATGCAGAAACACGATTTTCTAGCAAAAATATACTCTCAACAACAAAAAGCCTAGTCGAGGAACAAAAAGCGAGAATTACCATGCTACAAGAGAGGAAGGTTGTAAATAACTGCCTTTTAAAACCTTTGGGCAAGTTTACTCACCGAATCGCGGGTAAATACAAACAAAACAACTAATTAATATAGATTATAATTAAACAGAGCCTGAACTCACCCGACGATGACCACGGCCTTCTTCCCTTGGAACAATGTCAATGAGGAAATCGAATTGATCAGTGTCACCATATGACACCGCCATAGAAATGTCGTTTCTTTGAAGGGTTCGTCTTCGATTACGATCAGTATGAAGCCAGGCACGCAGAGTTAACTCGCGGATGAAGAGTTCGGCCGCTTTAGCGAATAAAATCGGTGCCTCTGCACTAATCATCTAGAACAATAGGTAAGAATATCAAAAGGGAACTTGCCATGTTTTTTACGTCATCATCTAGCTTCATGATCTTTTTAATCCGAGCAAGTGGAAGATCTTGTGTTTTAAAGGAATTTTGTTCGGGTTTAAGAAGTTCGGCTTCTTGTTTAGCTTTCTCCCAGAAATCAGCAATATGAGCTGCTGAATCGTTTGTCAGATCGGTGGTATAATCCATGTCCTAAAGATGAAATAAACATGCATTGCGTGCGTTTCGGCAAGAGATTAAAGTTAGCACTATATTGAAATCAAACCATGACTTAAGTAGTAAGCAAAGATACCGATTGAAGTATATACGAGAAACCAAAATAAATCACTTAAAGGAAAGAAGAGATAATCAGAAATATCAAAATGACAAAATCCACAAAACAAATCCAATGGACAAAACCTATTCGACGAGACAAAATGCAATTATAGAAGTGATTGATATAAACAATCAGGATGGAATTAAATAATGCACTTTAAATGAATTCCAAACCGGAGCACGCTTTGAAATAAACGCCTTTATAAAACATTTACCTCATTAAATCAAATTTAAATTTTATTAAAGCTACTTATTTTTCCATAAATCCTAGCTTTTGGTTTGAGTTCATTTAAAAAAACGTTTGACGTATTTGTGTAGTAATGTAAACCCTAAAGCGCTGACTTTTGAATGGAGCCACTGTTATTGCAGCCAACGAGATGGATGAACTCTTGAAACGAAGGCACTTTCACACATAATTGTTCGTAAATGTTTGCATCGAAGTGAGGTAACAAAGTCCAATCAATAGCACTTAATAGCCTTGTTAATGCTTTCATTTAAAACTATTGATGCAAAAGAATAAAACAAAAAAAGCTTAATCAAATGCGTTTTTAGTAATAACCGCGTGGTTCAAATAACAGTTGTTTTTATTTCATTACTCTGGCTTTTGGCAGCCAAAGCAACTCAGGCGCGATTAAACAAAGCGAATTTGACATGTAGTCAGCTTCTGATTTTACTTTTCAGAATTCTCATCGCACTTTCTAGACAGCCTTTTCTTTAAATAAATATGATACACAATTTCGTCCACATTGGCAGTCGACTTTTCCTGAAGCTCTTCACAGACTCGAATATGGCATACTTTCCCGCAACGAGCAACTGTGATCGATCTATGAGGGTTATCGATTTTTAGTTTCTCTGCTTGGTTTTGATTCTCTTGAACAAAGTAGGCTCTCGATTTCGTTACAATTAGCCACATAAAATAGTAGGGTAGTGAATCTGCCACTGATCATTGATGGCGTAAAAATAGCTGTTCCCAGAAAACATTACTTATATTTCAATACTACCTAAAATCACTTCGACAATCAAGACATGGATAACCTCAGTTCTCACCTGCAATTTCAAAAATATCGAATCCTATTTTAAAAGTTTCCGAACGCAGCGGGGAAGTAGAAAAACATGATTGCAGGCATCTACGAATTAAGAGCATCGAAAAATGAAAAAATTTTAACCAGGCTTCCACTGGTATAAATGCATTAAAATTCAAATTTATTTGAGAGTCTATTTTAATTAATTTTTTCAAATCTGTTTGCATTATTGCATCGCCTGAAAGTATTTTTCTATTCATTCAAATCCCAAGAGGGAATTCAACAATTCCAGGGATTTGACTGCATTCTGACGCCCCGCTAAGTTTATATAATTATTTATGGACAACAATAGCGCGGTTTCTGGATTGATTGTCCGAAAGACCTTTTCATTGGCAAGCGATTCATCGCAGGTCAAAGAAGATGGATATGATGAGCTTGGTTACACTAAAGTCAACAGTCTAAAGCTCGAATTTCAGGGTAGGAAATGTATGGGTATAGTTTTCTTTTCGAGGCATTAAAAAAATACAAAATTTTGAATTTTTATCAAATTTAACATACCTCAGCCTAAATAACAATGATATCGAAAGAATAGAAGGCTTCGAAAAACTCACGAAACTGCAATATATTGGTTCGTATGTCTTTGGTCAGTGATGATGGTTTCAGATTTATCATTTAATAAGATAAAAAATATAGAACAGATTGACAATTTAAAGGATTTGCGCAGCTTTATTATCAGCCATAATCAACTAACATCGATTGGAAATAGTTTCAGGAATTTGACTAAATTAGAGCTGCTTGTTTTGAACAGTAACAAATTGGACCAATTAGATGAGGTAAAAAAAAGTTTTCAGGAATTTTTAGATCTTGGAATTGCGGCACTGTTCATCACTGATGAGCTTGAACGTGTCATTCAATCCTCTGTCGAAAAATGATGACTATTACGAGTTTGTGCTAACATTTCTTCCCGGTCTCATTTTCATTGATGGGATAAGTAGAGAATCCCTATTGGTAAGAGGAGCTTTGATTCATATTTTAGTGTCGTGTCGAAATATTGAATAAATATGCAACAAAACTGAGAAAACTCCTTGAAAGTGAACAGGTTATCATTTTGAATAGCATGAAAGAGAACGAAAAGTTGCAAAAAGAACTCATTGACAAAGATGCGTTTGTTGATGGACTCGACTCAGACGACATTTTTCTACAATGTTTTTCCAACAAATACGATCCCATTTTGGGCAGACTTCCGGGGAATATAGAGAACTTTAAAATATATCCTTTTCCTAATCATATTAGTAGAGCGATTTTAAGTTGAACGTTAGTATTTTCCTTAAGTGTGCACGATTCAGAATAAAATATCAGCTATCTGTAAACGGGTATTTTCCAACGGAATCAAATCAAGAAACAAACGCGAATTCGAAATTAAGGAATTCGAACGATTCTTTGAAGAACTGAATGGATATATTAAGTCAAAATCAACTGAATCAATAAAAAAATATTTTTCAGTAAAACACACGGTTAGTAAGGATTCCGCTACAACGTCTTATCGGTGCATCAAAAGTACATTAATTCAATTTTTTTCATTTTAACTTTAAGGCAATTACTAACCATTTGGAACAGGGCACAGTCGCAGGTTATGATGAAACTTTGAGGGCAGTTCGTCAGTCTTTGGAAGAATTTCATTATGAGCTCCTAAAATTTGAAGTTGAACTGGAAGACCAGCTGGAAGACAGCATGGACGAATTGGACAGGGCACTATCGGAAATTGTCGATCAATTCTTACAAACTCTTGAAGTAAGGCATTTTCATCTATTTGTACCGAAATTGCATTGTTGAATCTAGAATTATGTCATGAATTGCCTTATGAACTGCTATTGTTTCGCAAATGGTGACTGAGCCTATGTCTTTTGGCACGAGATCTCATCCATTACTTTCAGCTTCACTTATTATAATGTCTAATTTTATCATAGGAAATGTTTGCAAGGCTAGCTGAAGAACTCTGGTTAAAGAATGGTAGCATTCCAATAAGTTCAAGCTCTAATAATTCTAGTTTGGTTTGTTTTTTAACCTTTGGAGCAACCAGTCCATTCGAGCCTCTTGACTTTATTCTCTTTCCAATCCTCCGATGTAAGGGTATGATAGAAATTTCTTGCATGTTCCTCAACGTTTTCTATGGTCCTCTGAGACTTGAAGTTACCTTTTAGTAGGTTTATAATTTTCGTGAAGATTAAAAGTCAATGAGTCCATTTGCAGTGCCTTCCTTTTCTAAGAAGGCATGATCAGTGTGGGCCCGTGTAACTCAGGACTTGTTTCGCTCATTTTTTTCGCGGAAGTACCGTGCAGAAACGAATGTTTGCTAATATAATCTTCCAAAACCGCGCCGAAAGATCTGATGACGCATCTATTAAGAACAAAGTTTAATATTTGTGTTTCTTCTATTTTAGGAGGAAATGTCTTTATGCCGATTAGCTGAAAATGAATATAATGAACAAGTTTCTAACCATTGCTTCCTTTTACTTGAAAACGTTTCTTTGGAAAACATGGGGGTAAATGTAACGCCGCAGTTAAAGAAGGTCAGTGAATGCCTCCTAAATTTGCATGCAGCAGCTTAAAATCAATGCCAAAATAATCTTAAAGAATCTTATCGTTGGAGCATTTAATGCACAAGGTCAGAAATTTCCGAGAAGCAAAGATAGCTCTGGCCAACATGACGCAAACTTAAATTAAAGACTTAAATAATAAATCGTAATATTTTACTGTTATGAATATTCTAGATATTCAAAGACAAAGAAGCTCTGACTGAGAGCTTAGCGGACTGCCATGCTGAACGAATAAACTCCATCGACTTCAAGACAGACAACATTCATAACCGTTGCCGGACATGGCTCAAAAATAGTCTTGACAGATTTAGGAAAGAATACATATCTGATCGAAGAAGGGCTAGGATGTGGGAGATTGACAACTTCATTGAAGATCAGCGAAAGGAACTGGATTTAATTGCACAGCATCGTAACGTTCACGAAATGGGGATTTAAACTGCTACAAGCTATTTGCATCCTTAATCCTATTTGCATGCTTTAAAATTAAGCACATAAATTTGGCATTGAAAATAGAATATTTCTTGTGAAAATAAAAATGGACTACTATGAAGGGGCTAAAAACGTAAGGAGCTTTGTGTGAAATTAAGTTACTTTTGGCATGGTTCTTTAGATAAGAAGCCTAAGCTTTTCAACGACGAAAGTGTTGACAATTGAATGGCGGGTCAGGGACAGGTTATTAAGCACTAAATAATTGTAAACGAAGCACTAAAAATTTGCAAATTGCAAATAGTTTAATGATTTACTTTCTGGAACATCTATTTACTATGTTGCAAAGTAACTAATATTGGCCTCAAATAAATAGGCAAAGCCGTTCCTTGTTTTTATCCAATATTTAGCTATTGTTAGAAAATTTAACATTAGGAAGCAATTTTCCTGAGGTACCTAGAAACTTAGTTTTGCATTCTGGTATTTGCTTTAAAATTGTAATTTTTCCTTGAAGTACGGCATTAACCAATCATCTCTTAATACATCCTGGATATCGATTTTCAAGTCCAAGGATGTCAACAGTTGGTGGCTGTTTTGTACGCGAATAATTATTGTTAATGTATCATTATTTAAATGATGATGGCTTTATTTATTACGTTTAATTTGTATTCTTTGGTTCCTGGCGTTCATCTTGTGACAATTAGCTATACCTTTGCTCCTTCTTCTCTAGGTATTCATTTGATCGCCTCGAAAAATGCTTGATTTGAAAGATCTGACATATCGCGGTGAAGGAAATAATAACATAGTTCTGTCAGATTGCAAGGGAATGATTTACAGAATCAGAAAAAGTCCAAACCCTTCTGTGGTAGGAAAGCACCTTCTTCTTAGCGGTTAAATTTAGCTTCCAACAAAGAAAACCCGGGCTATGAAGAAGCGCCGACAGTTAACTGTCCTGTTTGGACAAAATAGAATGGCGCAGTATTTTGGACCCGATTTCGTTCACCCTTTGGTACATTTCCTTTTATGACGTTTCTATTGCCGATTCTTTTTATTTTTTTTAGGAGATAATTGAGGTTGATTCGTCTATTTTGAAAGCTATTGATGACTTATTTAAATCAAAGCGACCTGGTAAGTAGTTGACTTTACGACGTACCCTATTCGATACCATTGCGTGAATTATATGAGATCGAATAAAGTTTGCTCCATATGCACTGTTGTGTTCATTATTTACTAGCCTTTCGTTTGAATCGGAGCGTTGATCTAAACACAAATAGGGTTCTTGCTGCACCTGATGCAACGCGTATTCCTCATCACCTTAATGTTTTCGGTGAAGGTCCCACTATCTGTGTCGAAATCAAAGTAAGTTATTAAATAGCATTCTTTCTCTCTTACTTTACTTCATTTGTTACAATGATAAGTGGCTAGTTTTTTGCCACACTTACAACTTGTTAAATGTCCCATTAATTGTTTAATGTTTATAACAATTTTCCATATTCTTTATAAAAGCATTATTTTGCATTGCACTTGTTTATGACTCGTGTCGTTTTCCGTGGTTTAAGTACGTTTTGTAATTTTTTTGCCAAATTGGCTTGATAACAATGATTTCACCACCATGCTCTCACGTAATGAAACGCAATCTAACATAGTTTTTCAAAGTATGAGACATTTCAAGCCAAATCGATAGCCCTACGTCCTTTGAAATCGGGTCATTTGGTAAAATCAATCAGTTGATGAGTGTAATTGCCTTTAAATTCAGATGACTACGGCTCAATCGCTATTGGATATCCTGAAAATTGGGGATGGGGAAGAGGTGAATGTGAGAGTGACAGGCATTGATCCCACATTCCAGGAATTTTTATCTGAGGATCTAGGAATGCGATTTTATCAGCTAAGTTACCCCCTGTCCTTGGGTAACCGTAATTTGGTGCAGTTTCCCTCCCGATTTCAGCCAAGCTCCAATTTGCCTGTACGATCGCTGCGGATAAGGAAAAGCAGCAAAGGTCTTTGATATGAAGCCTTGATTCGTCCACCTTATTAAAGTTGGGAAGATGGTACAGGCAAGTACCTCCAAACGAGCTGAAAAAATTTTTTTTGGATCGGTAACCGAGGTGTGCTGGATTTGAATGATCTCAGGTCAATTTCCATCTAACTGTAATGTTTGAGCCATTTGAAGATTGATGGTTACTTATTGATTCCTTCGTTTTATACCTCTACTTGTACGGAAAGCTAGGACAATTATTGTAGCAGTAAGTTCACTGGCAAATTCGCTTTAAATCAAAACCTTTGTACCGGAAAAAAATCAGTGTTCTTTAGAATGCATAAAATGAATAGATATTCTGAAAAGGAAAACTACCCTAGCGTGTTGGAATTCTTTTATTGTAAACAAGGCTTTGCTTTAATCGGAAAGTAGGCTTTTTCTCTTTGCTCTCCCCTCTTATTCGTCATTTTTTTTTGGTTAAAACGGACCCTCTTCAATTGTAGGCGTTTACTTTTTACTTTAGCCCAAATTCGGTGCGATTCCATGTGGACCTGCTGAGGACCAAATTGAAGAGGCAATTCGGCACAATGCAATGTTCTGTATCATGCAGTATCACGAGGTCAGTCGACGTTCTAGTGACTTTTCTTATCCCACTTGGTCGGAAGCGTACGATACTATCATATTTTATCCTCGCGAATACCATTTGTCACTTTCAGTGCTCGATGTCTGGGCATAAGTTGTTAAGTCTTCACAATTTTTCATTGAATTCCCTTATTATGTAGCGATGTCGCTACCAATGCTGCCTATTCCTATCAGTTTAGACTCTTGCTTAAGTTAAAAACATTCTAGTCAGATTTTATGACTAATCAGGCAGCCGCTCTCAACTTTTAACAGTCAAGTCTTCATTTGGCATCCGTTTTAAGTCTGCTTCTTCTCTTCAGACATATTTTCAGCAGAGGCGTTGACGTAAAGTGTGTTTTTCTGATAAGCTTACGATCAGTGCTAGTGTCGTTTAGGTTAGGTTATTTTTATTCTTTCTAATTGATTATTTATTTATTTTCTCCCCACCCATTAGGGCAAGTCCCAAGGACTTATTGGGGGTACAACAGAAGCATAAGTAGCTTATATAACAAGTAAGCGCAACAGTTAACACAGAATGCAGTTAAAGCGTTTGTTGACGTCTTCGGCTGTCTGGTCTCTTCTCTGGCGTGGCTTCGTCGTACACGTAGCAGTTCAGCTTCGTAGTGGCACCGTCTTCCGTCTTCATATATCCTCCTCTAATTGATAGTTGGACGATTTTTCCCAAGAATCTGGGTAGAATTATAAGTGTTACCACGTCCGACTCTAAACGACTCAGTGTAGTGGATGCACTTTTAGTGGGCATCCCCATTCTCGAGCTCTTGTCAAGTTATTGAAATATCCCTAGGCCTCGAACAGTTATGCTTCCTGATGTTATGGTTCACAGAAATTTGCTAGAACGTGTTCAACGCTAGGTTGTTCTGTTTAATTTTTCTACCTTACGAATGACGTAAAGACTGGTGTGGTTTTCCGTTCATTTTTCTGCTTTATCAATCATTCATATGACCTCTTTTACCACGTAGCGCTTGTAAATTTTCATCTGAATAGTTCGAACAGGAAAAGTCTTTGAGATATACTCTCCATGCAAACATCAGAAAGCCTATGTGAAGTTTAAAGAATACCTGTTCATGAACAACTGTACGAGTATATAGACAGATCTGTGTCGTATTAGTAAATTGTTCATTTTCGGCTCAGAATGTTGTGATTAACTCGAGGTGCTAAGTTACGTTGTTTTTTAAATTAAGAATAAAGATTTGAATATACTATCTATTGTTCGAATACCATTTGACGGTCAGCCCATTAGCGGTCAGCGTGTGGTAACACCTCGCACAAAGTGGCTTGTTCCGAAGATGTTGAACGTTCTTAAAATTGAAAGTACGGGAATCGTTCAATCCATATTGGTGGTCTTCCCGTAAGTGAACTACTGCTTGTTCTAGATATATGGTTTTATATCTCATCTATTTGTAGGTTCACATTGGAGTAAGTTTTTAAACAATATTCGGCATTAGAAACCTCTAGCCTCGTTCGTTATTTTATCTTGACTTGGCCTTGTCAAATCGAAGTGAAGATGTTGATACATAAATTGCTAGAGGGCCTTCTGAGCTTAAGGAGTTTACTTAAGGTGTGAATATATAATCAGGAAAATCCCTATTTCAATGGAGCGAAATGGGACATTCTACATTCTAACCGAGTCTGCTATTTTTGAATCTTTTGTCAAACGTCCGTGTGTCTGTCGACCGTGAAGAGAACCATGATTTATTCATATGCCAAGTGTTGTTCCTTCGATTTCCCATATTCATGCCATGGCGATCCAGCAGAGCATGTTTTTATGTCCATTTCATCTTTTCTGCTCTGTTTTGGGTGATTGAATTCATTATATTTGGGCCGAACGTTGAAAGACGAGGTTCTCTACTGAGTTGAAATTACCTTTTTCCAGCCGTATTATGATCATTCTTCGAATGCTTTGGCTGCATTCTATAAATTCACAAGTGTGGATTTTTTTCCCTAAGAACTTTCGAGTTTGCAAAGACACTGCTGTTCTGCTAGAAATGACCGAGCCCACCGGAAATCTTATAGAAAGTGGACTTCTGTTGCTGGTTTATTCTTGTTCTATCTTTTGGTGTCGTGCGAAAACCATCCATGTTTATAATTTCTCCTGGTCTGTGTATTGAGGGAAGGTGTTTCCTAACTTTTGTTCTCCGATTGAGGGTTTCTGTCTGGCCATGTCTTTGTAGCCTAGCGCTAACCTAGGGGCTAATCACTACAACCCATGCCACTTGGATACACAAACGTTCTACTTTTTTCTCATTTATGTGATCTTAAATTCGAGATTGTCCAAAGAAGTTATAGAAACCGCAGAGATTCACTGCTGTTGAAAACTCCTAGTAGTGATTCTCAAAATACGCAGTTGCCTTTCCATTTCTACCGAAACACATCGAGAAGAGTTATTTTCCTTTTCATCTGCATACCAACATTGCTTGTTGCTACAGTTTGTTATTATGCGTTGTTTTTCCTTGCCTCTTCCAGAATAAACTGCGTATGTGGGGTCAGCCATCCTCCTACTGTCCTTGTGATCTCTTTTCAGGGTAATTGTCTTCCCTTACTAATTCTATGTTGCCTTCTGATCGAAGCCCCATTAATTATTCATTTGATATTTTCAAATTGGATGCTTGGAACACTTCCAAGATTTTTGATGAAGTGGACTAGTCACATGCAGGTTAGTTAATGCTAGTAGGGTCCCAACAATTTGATTTTTTTTAAACCGTGAATTTTGCTTGGATTTTTGCATAAGTTTTAATCGAAAGTGGCATTAATCCGGTTTTGTTTGAAGCATAGCTATTTGAGTGGTTACTTCCTTAAAGTTATTGCATGTCGATTTTGCTCTCTGAAGGATCCCATCAATTTAGTCTTGAGAAAAATTATCTATGTCAGCTTTCTCTTTTGGAACACCACTAAGTGAGTGGTATTTGGTTTTTAGTTTTACTGGTTTCGAATCAGTTGTATTATGAGTAATCAGCCACCAAACCAAGAAACTAGTAGGAGGGCTCTAAAACTCCACCAAACCACTTTCAGATTTATCACTTATGTGGATTTTGAAGTCGCATACGTTCACTTAACTCAACCCAAATGAATCCCCGAATTGAAAATGTACGAACAGTTCGGATTTCCGAGCCTTTTGAAAGCAAAGTTTGCTAAGTTTTTTTACCCAGGAATAAATAGCGCCATACTTCATATGGTCAGTCACAGATTTCTTTTTGTTTTGAAGTACTTCTGTCTCTACTTCTTTTCAGTCTATTTCCTTCTCCCTTCACACACGGTTGGCCTTGATTACTTCTTCCTGACTCTATTAGTCCCTACGGCAATCTTCAGTAAGAGTCGAGTAGTAAATACCACATTTAGGTTATAGATCTCAAAATTTGCGCTCTGTTCTGGAAAGCCCCTCTTTCTCTCCAAGGCAGGTTGTTAGACGTTTGATTTTGCACTTAAGCGGCCATTTCGTGGATGTCTTTTCTCATTTCCGGAAAAGCGAGAATGTCGCAGATTTCCACGCGCTGTTTCCTCCAGATTTTCGTACTTCGATTTAACGTAACAGGATTCGGAGGTCGGCTATCGGTTCTACTGTTCTTGAATGTCCTTCCAGAGGTCCTTCCTGTAAGTACAGATAAGCGCAGTTCGTTTCAGCTCTGGATTCCAAAGTTATCACTTGGGCTATCAATTTTCTAGGATCAGTCTTCCACTGCGGTAGTCTTGGAGGATTTTTTTAAGTAGATGCTTTGGATCGCGTCATTCAATCCTTGAATCAGAATAAAGAAAGTCCCATCAATGTTAGGTGGGTGGTAAAAGGAGAGGGAAAACACATTTAATGGCGAAACTGGCATTTTGCTTCATATATGCCTCTACGCTTCAACCGGCCGTTGATTAAAGTGAAGTACAACGTTTTTACAGCACATTATGTTCCACTTTTCTTATTTAGACATCGTGAGAGAATGCTACGTGCCTTGCTGGCCCTGCTTGCGGTTCGTCAAAATAACTTACGAATCTTTCGGGTAAGCACAGTGTTATTTTAGCCAAATATTGTAACATGTTCCTAGTCTCGTATGGACTCGACTTAGCAAATACTATTGGTGTGCATTCTTGGTTCGAAGTAATCATTCACATCAGTTTATGCTTCTTTGCAAAGGGATGACCAAATGGAAGATCCCAATTACAGACCCCAGTGCACATTACCTCTCTTGTGCTTGGATTAAAATTAAATGAGTACTTTTAAGGATTAGGTATAGCTAGTGCGTATGAATTTCCCTAAGGCTTGAAATTTTTATGTATGAAATACCTATCACCTGAATAAAGTACTCCATTGTTTCTATGGCATCTTATTAGTTAAGGCAATTTATCAAGCCAGCTACCAGACAGCATTTTAAATTCGAAGAAGCAAGAAAGTTGGTGATCTCAAGCGTTTCGGTGTTTAAACTGCAGTTGTATTCCTTCTAGCACCGTCTTTTGCTCACTTCTTTTAGTTCTAGAGCTGCAAATTTCTCGATTCTCAAATTATTGACCGAAGCATTTCCGCTCTATGATCCCTTAATAGTAATCATATATTTAGCAGATTTAGGGCTAATCCTAAGTTAAATAAGCTGAAGAAAAACAAAATCTGAAGTTCTTGCCGTAAAGATCCTTTTTAATCATTTAGCCTCCATGGTTCAATTAAGGAGACCCAAGTTCTGGGTGTTTTGATGCAAAATGGCGAACTTCTTTATAATAAGAGTTATTGTACTAAAAGCCGAATCAAAAGTTATGGCTTAAATCAAAAGTTCCCTTGAGTAATTAAGAAGGACTTTATCAGAATCATGATGAGAACATGGATGGTGACACTTCGCATTCAAGGTAAAACGAACGAACTCCCCGAACTTATATTGTGACCTATGGACATACGAGACCGATATTGCTGTTGAATACTAACTTAATCATGCTCGGTAAAATGTTGGAGCTTGCCATACGCAACAAACGGGCGGCGTATATTTATAGTGTTTAGATAATAAATGATAGAATCTCAAAGCATAATTAAATCATTTTCAAGCGAGTAAATAAGAGGGACCCTTCTGGGTAGAACAATCCGTAACCACCTCTATTTTGAAATATGCTTTGAGTCAGCGTCAACGCATGTAAGATGCACTTTGAGAGGACGCAAGTCATGAAGACTCCAGTTTTTTTTTGTAAATTAAATGTTCTGAAACTAGAAAACGTCTAACCATCCTTGTGTTAAAAGGATTATTGTAACCCAAGGGGGAATGTCAAGTCACTCGTGACGGTTCAGTCGTATTAAACATGTGTGCACTAAACACCCTAAGAATGCGTCATTGTCATATAACGGTTATAATCCATACACAGTAAGATCCTCAGTTGATACGCTTTTTGTGACCACCTGGTGAAGGAGGGGTAGCCAGTCATACATTCTCGTTTCCTGAAGACTTTCAATGGAAAATATAAGGTACTAGGTTAAATAGAACTGCCTTTGAGTTCCCACCTAACAACCTTTTACTATGTTTGGCGTTTATGGTCGTTTTCTTGCGAACCGGGATCGAACGAGTGCATCCATTGATGCGTTTAGCTTATAAAGTCTAAACTGGCGAATTTGTCTCAATTTAAGAAAAGCGTTGATCAACCTGGATTACTTGAACGCAATAACTAATCGGCGAACATTCTAATGCCAGCTACCTTGGAAAAGGAACACATCATAAATCTTATGCTTGTAGGGTTCAAGTCTCCACATCTTATTTTGTGGTCCTGTCTGGCAAAGGTCATTCGTTAGTCCAGTCAGGAACCAAAATAGTCTATGTTTAAGCAGATTGGTTCTAGCATTTGTGGTTTTCCTGCAGAATTCGTGGTAAAAAACTATGGTTATGGGAAAACTTTTTTTCCGGTCTTACAGGACGGTCAGTGCATTCTCAATAACAGCATTGACCGATTAGACGAAACTCTGCAGGATTTCTTTTGTCCAAAGTCCTCCTTGGAGTCCCTGTTGGACTGTAAGCAGCCGAAGAATTTTGGAAACTCCTACGACTCTATTCACGTCACGCCACCCCTTCCAGTCATGTAAGTTAATGTTAATGTGACTCCTGAAATATTGGTTTATTTCGAGCCATCTACCAACACAAAAAATTAGGCGACTTGGCTAGTTTCAGCCGGTTTGAGTTTCATCTGTCTTCAGAGTGACATCTAGAATGATCTCATTGGTCTAGTGCTCCCAGTTTTACTATCACACATCAAAATCGCTCGTTCGATGTTGCACTTCGTTCAAGGTGTTTAGACAATGACAAGTGGCCTTGGAAGATTATCGAAAATGATTGGAGGTAGCCCCTATTTGCTAATTTGCTGCTAAACGTTGGATGAGATTTAATCTTTGGGCAGAATAGCCTCGCTGTACATTTCTCACCAAACTCGATTTGTGTAGGGTGACTTTCTTACACCGATATCGTCAGTATCGTTTTTGCAGTTTATTAACCAAAACACTTGAGTTGGAAACGCGTCCGCGTGAATCCATTGAGGGTTCCGAATAGGGCTAGCACCATGCTGCCTGCCTTCTCCCCAAGGCAAGAGTCTAAAGGCGCCTCTACAGTATGGATCTGGATCCTCTTCGGTGTTTTCTTGTTTATAATTTGAAGCCTAGTTCGGTTGAACGTCTCACTGACAGTGTAGTTGCTCTTAGAAAAAGACTACTTCAGCTGGTAGCAGGTCAAATTTCGAGGGCAATATTGTTCCATCCAAGCGTGAGTCGACTGAACCTCGCTCCTATGCCCTCTATTAAGTGCACAGTCTGGCACATGGAATTCTAAGTAATTCATATTGATGGGCATTATCTTGGCGTCCACACTAACAACAAGCGACTGTATTGTCCTTTTCCAGGTGAACAGGGGGAGCGATTAACGCACCGTAACTGGAAAGAAGTAATGCTAGACTGCAAATTCGGTTTCATTACTATTTTTGATAAGCATATTTTGCTATTGCACGCTCATACCCTCTGAAGTTATTCATCCAACCTGACCTTTATTAAGATGTTCTATGGCATTGGGTTAACAATAGGTCAAGTGAATTCAGTGCGCCAGTGCTGGTAAAGATACACAGAATAAACCTATCTCTATGGAGAAGAAAGTTCCGTAAAGATAGGTTTCAATCGTATTTCAGCGATGACCGACTTGCATTCTCTATCGGCCAGTCATTTCAGCTTAAGTATACACATGCTCATGTTCTTTAGAGATATCTCGGCAGAAGCCCATGGTTGATGGTCCTAGTTTGTGCACATATCCTGAACACTGTTGTAAGTTTTGTCGATGTTTTAGCGATTGGAAGGCAAAAGGATGGGTTATTTAAATCTTTATTTTTCTAAGATAGAGCATTCTTCTCAATCGAGGCTAAGGCATGGTTCATTAACACTTGTTGTCTTCAAGTTTCCCTGAAAGCTGCACTTCCTTTCAGAATTCATTTCAACTCTCGCTGAAGAAATGTGTGGTATTTGCTTTAGTACTCTTTTAACTAATGGTGTTCCCTGTGGCTTGTTGGGACATTCCTTTTGAGATCGTTTCTCTAAATCGTGCTCGTTTCTTCATGGATGCAAAAAAAATTATTACGCACTTGAGCCATTTCAGACACCATCGATGTTGGGAAAGCCCAGAAAGTGAATAAAACTTAAAAATGAGCTTACCCATAGACTAAAAAAGCCAACAACAAATTTCTATCTCTCATTTGCTTTCCGTAGACGGAACTCTAGTCTTTGTTCCCCCTCATTCCTTGTTCCTTGGTTTCCGTGATCGCTCGTAGGCGTCATCGAAGCTTCCTCTTCTCACGACCACTTCACTCGACGTCCCATTCGCTTTGTTGTAGAATTGAGAACCTCCCCTTCATTTGGTTATCTGCGTTGAAATTTTGATATTGGATATTTCAGTTCATGCTTCGGTGCAATGATCTCAGACTTCATTCCATCAGATATATGTTTGTAGTCAGAGTAGTGAGAGTCCTAAGGATAATTGAGGAGATATTTTGAGAAATGCCTTTATCGGTATTAACTTATCTGTTTCGGTGTAGTTGTATTAGCGAAATCTTTTTACTGTAAGGCCATATACCTCGATTAGGTATTTCTACGACGTTTGTCATCATGATTTCTGACGGTTTTGTTTCATTTCAAAACCCTTATTAATTTTCAAGTTATGAGGGTGGTGTGGCGAGCTCGAAGTCCTTCAGTGCTGATCCAGTGAATGGAATGATCACGTGTTCCGGTTAGGCGCTAGTCTACGAAGAGGTGATCGAATGGAAATTAGTCAGTCGGAAGTTTATGATATGTTAACTTTTGCAGAGGTGAAGATTCGTCAAGCGACAATGATTTCGATTTGGATGCTACAAGTTGCTCCTGCTCTGCGTACCGTTGTGAGCCCGTGGTTACCTTCTCACTTCGTCTGTCCTTTCTCAAAGATCTCATTATTCCCACACTTCTTGCTGAAATACCCTCTAAGTCGAATGTCCCCTCAAAGCTTACTGGTTTCGTTAATCGGTCGGCGAATTTCTGCTATGAATGCGACCTCCATCCTTTCTCGCCTTCGATTGGTGAGTTGTGGCACAACTTATTTTGAAACTGATTAGTCCGTCCATTTTATACTTTTCGTCGATTCTACTAAAAAAAATGACCGAGTGGGGATTCCTATCTTAGGATTTTCTCTTTCTCGAAAACAAATGTCAGAAGGTGTTTTTTTTTGTTTAGGTCTGAGCATCATTATCATGAATAGTAGGTATTTAAGAAAGAAGGCCAAATTCAGGAGATGAAAGACTGCTAGGCGCTGACAAAATGGAATGGTTGAAATGCTTCTTACTCGCCTGTCTCGCGCAGAGAAGAGTCTCCCTATTTGAAGCTGTACTATTTTCCTATTGATGCTTACATCTTTTCTTAAAAGTTCTACACTTCCCACTCATCATTTCTCTTCGACCATTAATGCCTTATTTTAAATTTATGTTTGTTTTAATCCGCATTTTTATTTGTCGCATCTTCATACTCTAATGGTGGTTCGGATTGTTGTTTGGGACCTACTATTTATAACCGTAAAACGTGAATCTAGTCTGAGCTAAATTGTAACTTTTGCTTCGTTATCTCCACCCCGTTCGACTGTAGTTTCTAAGTATCACTAACCATTTAATGCTCTTTTATACGCCGGTAGGTCTCAGACTGGGACCGCTTGGTTGATCAGACAGGCCAACTATATAAGCGGACACATAATGACATCAGATTCTGCAGTTAAGGTGTGTGGCCACATTCGCTGCCTGCACTTAAACGTAAAGTTTGATTGGCCTCCGCGACCCGGAGATCATAGAATCAGTTGTTTAACATGAATCAGTTAACGTTACTGAGGCTCATTAAGTGTTATACTATTTATGATATCTTACTTATAATGGAAGAAGGAGCCTCTAGATAAGGAATGGGTACAGTATGCTGAATAACTAAAACAGCCCTATTGCATTAGTCCGAATTTAGCACAGTTTTCCCTAATAGAGGTTTAATTTATGCCTGCCGGCGTTTTTTTAATTCGCGTTCCTTTCATGCTCCCAAAGTCTGCTAAGCGTAGCATTGAAGGGCATCTTTCTTCAAAGGTCGTGTTTTTGAGCAACTCGCAAGTTCAATCTTTAAAATTCCTTCCTCTCCCAAAAAGTCACATTGACTCGCACTTAGTCATATGTATGGACAGTCGATTATAGAAATTTCAAAACTCCGACCCTACCTTGAGACAACGCCATAGAACTTTTAATGCGTACAATGGGCGCTCAATCAATGACCGAAAAGGTCACTCATATTGCTTCGCTTAGTCACTGTCATATTTTCTTGGTTCATTCTCCCCCCCCCCCCCTTCAGACCATTTTCACTATTTCTCCACTCACCTTCATGACTTAGCCTCCTCTGAATCGACTTTTAACTTTTCCTTTTTATCTTAACAGTTAACTTCACTAGGTCAATCATCACCTTGCTTTTATTCCTTGAGTGTACACGTTCAATCGGTCATCCTGCCTTGTGCTTATTTGTTCTGATGCGTACATTCCCATGTAGTGCTTAGCTTTCTGAAAATTTTTTGCTTAACTATGTAATCCCCTATGTTGCACACTACGTTTGCACTATGCTTTGGCCACACTAATTAGACTGGATTATTTGCATAATCATACATAGTCCGCGTTGCTTTTTCGTTGTACTTCGTTTCGGCAGTCTGAATTGTAGTGTGGAGACATATCTACTTCATTGGCGTGTATGCTATAGTCGGAAAGGCATTCAATTTTGGTGTTTCAATGCATCGCATTCATCCTTCCCTCCTTGAGCTGAAATAAAACACGATTCCTTTTCTGTCTTCTCAGGACTTTTTGTGCTTATTTGACCCATTTAGCACACACCTAATGAATAGACTAAGAATACCATAGTATTTCCATACGAAATGGGAGGTCCTCGGTCAAGCTAAGAATTGAGAGGTACTAACCTTTGATGATAGTGTGCAACTGCCCCTCATTGCACTGAACACAGTTTTCAAACTGCTAACCAACCTTCGTCTTCATGTTGTAGATAAGGAAACTGGATTCTGCTCAATATCGATTCATGGAGACATTGTGAAAACATCCCCTCTGGGTCGAATATATACAGCCCAATTGGAGAGTTCTCTCTTACACAAAGATCTCATTCGTCATTACGAAGTTGTAGCAGCTTACTTCAAAGAGCACGAGATTTCTTGGTGAGTCTTTCTCCAATTTTCTAGAAGGGCCAAGAGTGTTCTGACCTGCCGCCGGGTTTTAAAACTAAGACTGTTTACTGATACGGTAGCAATAGTCAGCATCAATGAATCACAAATAAAATTCAGCTTGGCTAGTGCCGGAAAATCATAGTAATTGGTTGAAGCCATGCAGTTACCCTTGGCAAATAAGGACGAGATTCAGGTGCCAAATGTTAGCCTGAGCTAATGTGCAAGCCAATGCGTTGCGTAGCCCTGAATTTCGTTTATTTATTGCACTTTTATTTTACCCACAGGGACTCCTATATTGGTGGCAAAGTCATCATCAATCCGGCGGAGACTCCGCCCAGCCTCCTTGAAAGCCTCAATCTCGTGAGTCAGTTTTCCCCCTTCCCCTATCTCTACCCTCGGCTTTGCTACTTATTGGCCATTAATGGAGAAACGAGTCGAATCACAAATGTTCTGCATTCGGATTTAAAGCGTTTAATTGGCCATTTGACTTGATCTTGATTATTTAGTAAATAAAATGTGTATACAATCCAAAGTAGCAGCTGCAAGATTTACTGACTGACTGCATCTTAATGAAAGTGCCATTTGTTCGGCGAAATTTGTGCTTAATATCACCACTTTAATAGTCATTTTTTTAAATTTTAGGTCGAAAAGCATTTGGTTGCAATGGTTGCTCGTGATTGTTCGATTATGCTGACCTTCCGAAGAGCCACTAAAGAGTAAATTTAGAAGAATGTTTTAGTCTTGTGCACCGGCACTATTTTCCATAAATAACAAAGTGTTTTCCTAACTCTTTAAAAACTGTTATGAGAGAGGACGGTTTACTTTCAGTTCCTTTTTTTGACCTATCCTATTGTTTATTTTTCCAGTTTTGGCCGTAACCAATATTTCGAAAACGTGTCATACCTTTCAAACTCAAAGTGCAAGCTTTGTCTTTTAGTTGTCCGCCTGACGTTTTCACCATCGGTGATGTGTGTCAGCGAGTTCCAAGAACCATCGTCTACATTAGCATTGTTGATTTGGATCCAAAGGATTTGAGTAACCTACCAGAACGTGTCGAATCCGAGCGTCGGGTCGTGAAGCAGTTCCTTACCGCAAGAACAGAACTGGTTACTCGATAAATTGTTTTGCTGACTTTTACGTAGTATGTTATTTCTGAGATTTTTTGTTAAAGTAGTCGTTGATAGTTTACTGTTGCTGTACAAATGCTGACGTATAGACAATACAGTTTGCATTAAAGGCATTGTACCTAGATGAGCCTCTTTTCAGAATCTTACTAACCTGTAGATTGGCTAAGCTAGCATCATGGATAGAGAAAAACGTAGCAGTAGCGCTACATTTAAAAGTATTTTGTGAGGTTCGATTGCTCTTCTTCTGGAAGGCAAATGGGAGACGGTATAATCGTTAATCGAATTTTTTTGGACGCTATATTTCGTGCTCTTGGCAAATGGTCTATTCAATAAAGTTCTTCATGGAATCGACGGTGGGAAAATTGAGGGGAACAAAGGATTACTTTGTGATGAAACTTGGTGTGAAACAAGGTTCGAAAGAAAGGCCATTTGTTTTCAACCTAATCTTCCAACTCATATTAGCTTAAGCCCTCTCCTCACTCAATGACAGTGCGGTTCAGATGATCGATCACTTGGGAAAAGGATGGCAGCTAAATCACCTAGAATGCGCAGATGACCTATGTCTTATTGCGCCAAATAAGGTCGCAGCTGTCAGATTAATAGAGCACCTGGGGAAAACGATGCTTAAATACGGAATGCAAATTGCAGCGAACATGACCCTCTAGTTTCAAATTGGTGCTGCTGAGGGTCAAATGCCTCTCGAGGCAGCAGGAATATCATTCCGACGTGCCTCAAACTTCGAATACCTTGGCTCCATAATTCACGACACCGGTGAGCCAGACGGAACAATAAAACCAAACTTAGCAAGGGCAAAAGGTATCTAATACGACTACGACCATTTCTCGCTCAAGAAGTCTCAACAACACCTTGAAAGCAATTCTGATGGGTATTTTTGTCGATCCTGCAGTCAATTATGGATTATCTACTATTGGCTCGGGAGTAAAAGATAAAAGTCAACTGAAAACCATTCAGAATACGGCTCCACGTATGATGCTTAGATTATACTAGCGAAGAGCCAAAACTGTCGAGGAACACCGAAAGGAGCTGCCGATGCGTAATTTGGCAAGGCTTATACAGGCAAAGTGGATGAGCCCATGGAAGAATCTAAAAACTGACAAAGACAGCCTGATACTCTCCATAAAAGAGTAACTGTGAAGACGGAGAAACTAAGAAGGCCTCATATCAAAGGAACTGGACGCCTCAATTAATTGAAGATGAGAAGAAAATATGGTAAGAGAACTCCGAATCATTGCTACTAAATCCAAAGAAAGCCTTAAAGATCGAGATGATAACTATTCATCTAGATCGATAGGAAAAGGCAACGTGATATTGTCTGTACCAATGCAAACTGACACACAATGCAACAAAGATGTGAAGACACGTGAGACAAGATCATGGAGGACACAAAACTGAAGAAATACTGGCCCACAGGATAAAGCGCCCTGTTAAAATTGCTTTAAAAAAATACAAGGCTCGAGGGCGGCCAAAGAGACATATTAGGGAATGTCACTCTTCGTGAGACGTGAAGACCTGAAAAGAGAGAGGTCTACAAGATCGTACGACGAGCTTTAGACGCTAGATGGGGTGGCAAAACGTTTGGTGAAGAGGGAAATTTGAATGAATTGTGACTGCTCTCCTATGAGTTTGCCGAACAGCATAATCGATTTGGGATGAAGTCGATTTTCCCGTGACATAAAAGTGGGTGACATTTTATCCAGTCTCTTCCAAGTTTTTGTTCTAGTCTTTCGACTTCTTTCCTCAAGACTAAGCATCCTTAGGGGCTGCTGTTTGCTCGTCTGTTCATACCTGTATTTGCCTATATTGGAGAAATATTCTCCAGTTTTGACGTTCTCTTCTTTAAAATATCGACCATTCATCTTTGTCATATCGCAAAAGGAACATTCCGGTTTCTTAGGAGGCCTCATCTTAGTCTTGGCTGGTTCAGGAGACTTCTTTCAGGGCAGATAGGTCAGTCTGAAGTCGTTTTGTTCCTCGGAATTCGGCTAGTTTCAGGAGGATGTTCTGACTGGGTCTGCTTTCAAGTTTTGCCCTATGGTTGATTTCTGTACCTTCCGAGTCACTTTGTTGATTGAGGTTACAGCCCTATTCTCTAAATCCTGCTTGCAACCATCTCTAGTATGAAATTTTCATGTGTGATTATCCACCCACCTTCGACAAATTATTGATACTCATTCCGTGTACCAAGTGTAAGGGCACTGATACTTTGCAATGTTTGTCAAAAAGTGCGTTTAGTTCCAGAGTCATGAAGAGCGCAAGAACCAATAAGATTTTGAGTATCCTGTATTACTTCTGCTGTATTTTCTCGATTAATGGGGCTTTGCCTTGCCAGCAATGTTCCAATGCCTGCCATCGCTCTCGATGTCAGCTCTATTTGCCTAATTGGAGGTGCAAATATTACCGCACTCCAAGCGATCGAAGCAAGAGAATGACCAGTCGAATCCCTGAACAAATGCGTGCTGAAGGCTTATTCACACAGCTAATTCATGCTTTTAAACTTGGCAGCCAGCATAAGTGCGATCCATGGTGTAAAATAAAGCCCATGATGTAAGAGAAAGCTCAATCAACAGGGGTTACATGATTTGTCGGAGGGGAAGAAGTCCAACTACAGCCACAAGATAGACCGATGAGAACTCAATTGTGCACTAGAGTTAACTTGCGTAGTCACGTGTTTTCCATGCCTCACAGATGGGGTTCACAGCCCCCAGTCCTTTTGTACGCAGAGCTCTTGATCGACCTCGGTTCAATCGTTGAAGGTCAGATTAATTAATTATTTCACGCCCCACTGCCACAGCAGTACATTTATAATTATATAGCAGCTGGTTCAAGGCTAAATCAAGAATTTTTTGTTCTCTCAACCACCCATTAACTGGTACTCATTAAGTTAACCCACAGTTGGCTTGTGTTACGGTTCAGCGAGATTGAAACTCATGTTACATAGAGTTAGGGAAATTCAAGTCCTAGAGCAGCCTTCTGTCCGCCACACCAAATGCCTTATCATTTGAGGTTCTTTATTTTGGCCATTCTTCCTCGAAAATTGTGTGATTTCACTAGCCGCGAAAGCCAGATCTCAGTGGCATACGCACAGGAACATTGAGTTGCTTGTTGGAAAGAAAGAAAAACTCCAGCACCATAGACAAGACCTCTGCAATCTGAGTACGACGAACTTCAACAGGAACAAGTACTTGATCAATGGATCTGTTAAGTCTTATAGAATAGAAATATGGCAAAGTTATCATATTCGTGATCGCGACCCTCAGCTCCTTGGTAAATATGACTCACTGCAATCTTCTTCTTTGAGAGGCTCAAAAAACGCTCCATTGAACTAACTTGAAGTGTAGACAGATAACGATCACCGGCCCGAAATGCATGCTTTGCCCATCCTAATCGATGTCCTTGTCATCAGCATGAGGAATCGCGCATACTCTGGAATTCGACTGAAGGAATAGGCCTGCTGATTCAGTATGTATGCTACATAGCGACGAATCTTGCATGGCACATATCACTAGGTTGTAAAATAGGGCTTGGAAGTGGAGTGGAGTTATTTGAAATTAGACCTCAGCTCAGGCATTGTTTGTTGAATCAAAAGAAGCCATCTTCTTAGCGGCAATTTTGCCACCAGAGGCTTAAAGTTCATAGCAATTTTGCAAAAGTATTTTGTACTAGCCGTAGAAACGTTGCAAGTTTTGAGAATTTACTGCGCATATAGAAAATACCCTCTACCACATTCGCGATTGACTCATGAGCTCGGCGGTATGGATCCAAAAGCACGCCTTTGTTACCTGAATCAACTAAAGTGTCATTGTCAACTTGGCGAATTTTATATTTTGCTTTGATTTTAGATTGAATACAATCAATAAGATCGGCTGAAATGGTCAAGTTGGATTTAAAATAACCATACTTTGAACATATTACGCATGTGCCATGATAGAATTTGATGAGGCATTCCATGGCTCATGAATGAAAGCTGGAAATCCTGATGGATTAAAGTTGCTATAGACAAAATGCCTACGAGATACTGAGGTTTCAACATTCCTACCGCATGCTGAAATGCATTTTAAATTTGTGAATAAATGATCGCCATTGTACACAGATCAATGAATATTTTGCAATAATTTTTCTTAGAAATTAATTGCATAGCTAAAATAGCCAGCGCAGCTTTTAATATTGCTTTCCCAAAAGACCCACGACCAATGGGAGCGCCACAAAGTCGGGAATGCATAGTGCCCAGTATCCACACAAGAGGCAGCTGAAGCTTTTGGAAGCATTTGGCGCTAGCTCAAATAAACTTCGTAACGACAATTTGTAATCATTTCACATGTGTCTTTTCCCTTATATACTATGATTTCAAATTGCTATTTTAGCACGCGTGACTAAATTTTAGGTGTACCTGTTCTGCACATTATTTTTACGCTTTTAGCAATAATTTTGTAAAATTTTCTATCAATGGTAGAATTATGTCGGTGCTTTGAGCCATGATCTACTGACACTACATGTCGACTATAAAGCAGGATCTATTTGCTTCTGTATAGACTAAATGAACCAGTCTGATAGCCTATATCATTTTTAATTCATTCCCTTCGCATTGCATTTTAGTATGGCCTCAAATGCAACAGACGTTTTCCTCAATCCCCATTTCATCTGGAAGAATACCGATGAAAAACCAACCCAATCTGCTTCGAGTTTAAACGAAGGCAGTAAATACACAGAGACGAATTTATTTAAGGTATACTCATATACATCGCACGTGTTTATCTTTACACCTATACATCTATATATCCACATATATATATGCGTGTGTATTGAAGTAGAATCGGACAGAAGCCGACCCGAACTCCGATGGTTCAAGTTCCTCGGATTATGTGGACGTTTGGAACGCTTCTTATGTGAAGATGCCCTGCTCTCCTCATAATCTCTATCATGAAAATGTGGGAAGACTAACTATATCCTAGTCCTTTAGATATGCCGCTGTTTAATCGTTGCTTTGTTTTGTATTAGGAGAAACTGGTTCCTCGTTGGGGTCTCATCGAAAAGGCTCTTTCATCACCAATAAATTCTGTCGACGATTTCGCGGTATTGCAAATTCCCGCTTTCTAAATGTCTTGTTCGGTCTTGTAGAAAGCAGTGCTTTCATATAACACTCGCTTTGGCGACTTGTGGAATTTCAGTCATCTCTCGGCAGCTCTGCAACTGAAGCCATGTTATACTTACCTCCTATCTAAGATTGCCGATCTTGCTCTAAAGCTCCCGAAACTTATTCCTCAGGTAACGCCATACTTCATCCTGCAGTTTGCTTGATACATTTGTTGGTCTTCATGCACTTATACTCAATTGCAGCCCATACCACTTCTTCAACGCAATCGGGAGGGTAGCTTAACCCTTGGTCAATACCAGGTTGCCTGTCTTTTGGCTAATGCCTTCTATTGCACATTTCCACATCGAAATACGAAATCCAAAGGGAGTGAATATGCCAACTACCCCTTTATTAATTTCGGTTGTTTGATGTCCAGGGGGTAAGAAATCTCTCTATTTTGTTTGCATAGTTGGCAATTTTAGTCACTGTCGCCTGACTGATAAGTCTGCAGTGTTTGTTCTTCTGTTGAGTCACTGTAAGATAATTTTTTTATTGGACTGACTCAATGGCATATTTTTACTTCAAATCCCAAGAGTTCTCGCTGTCAGCGGTTTTTTTTTTTTCATTTTATAGACGTGGGGACCTGTTCTTGAAAGTATTAATTGTTATTTAAGAAGCCATTAGCTAATCTTAGTCCTCGCAAATGTAAATGTCTTAGGCAATTTTATTTCAGATGGTGTTTACTTGTCCTTCATTTCTGTGCTCTGACATTCTCAAAGACTTGGCCACTTTTACATTGTTGAATTTTAAGTCGTGCATTTAGTTTCTGGCTGGCATTTTGACTACTTGGCGTGAGTCATTGGGTGTCTTGACAAAGTTGAGGTAACATATCTATGTTATTCACCCCAATCAATCCCCAGGATTAATCGGAAGAACCGCATTTCTGAAGTGTATTTTGATGAGCTTGAACAATGTTTTCTTTTTTTGAGAACACTGAGCTTGAATCAATTTTGCTCGCAAACTTTGGAGAAAACTCTATCCACGTTGGTGGGTAGTGCAATTCCAAGGTGTGCCTGCAGGCCCTTTTAAACTTGGCATGTTTTAGATGAGTGTCCATTTATTTAAGGTAGGGCCATCGGAAATGTGGGGCAAATTCTGCATGCATTACGGCATTGTACATCCGTATAAGAGTTCCAAGTTTTGCCTCAACCTATCTTCAATTGTTTAGTTCCAGAAATAATGCCAAATCAACCGAACATAAGATTCTCTGCATTCTGCATTACTTCCATCGTATTTTCTCCACTGATGGGCCTTCCCAAGGAGTGGTGACGTACACCCGACGCTGTCTGGACAAATCGCCTCCTTTCGCTCACAGTGATGCTCTTTTCAAATCCATGGCCTTTGGTGTCAGTTCCACGTGCCTCATAGAGGACGCTGGTCCTGATACGATTCAGGTGATCTTTACTTTAATAGCTTAGTAACCTGAAGCCGAGTGTATTAGCAAGGTCAGAGTACTTTTGTTTAAATGCGTCCAAAAGTGTGGAATAGGTCCAAAAGTCAATTCAGTAATTTGAATGACCACTGAATGAGATATCCTAAATCAGGCCGGCATGCGAAGTAGCAAGCTGAGTCGACGCTTTCGTTGAGATGGACCCCGTAAGAAGAATATTCGAAAAAGTAGTGCTGAAGAAGACTAAAAGTGATAGTCTGTATGAGGATGACAGATGCGGTCGTTGAGTGCTTATTTAGTCGTTGAAGTGGTGAATGCGCAAAGAAGCGTTAAAGTAGGTTTGAAGGATGAGACAGTGATTTAAAAATCAAAACTGGTTGCACGTCTATTTGACAAATAGAAGACCAAATACGAAGTCGCCAGTCAAAAGAGCGCGTGACTATATAACTTAAGTCGGTTCCTGCATTGAGAGTGATTGTGGAAGCAGAGAAATCGGAGATATCGTGCTGAGAAATGGTAGGTACCTAGAATTTTCATCATATGAGGGCCAATCTGGTGAGAAAGTTGAAGAGTTCACTCCTCTCCTATGATTAAGGGTCGTTAAATCCTTTTGCTTTGCCAGGTGAATTTCGCTAATCGTTTTCTCGGAGGTGGGGTTCTTCGTGGAGGATGTGTTCAAGAGGAGATACTCTGCTGTATTCGACCTGAGATCATCGGAGGTCTACTCTTTATCGAGGTGATGGAGAATAACGAGGCTCTTGTAATTGAAGGCGCTGAGCGCTTCTCACGATACACTGGGTATGGGAAATCATTCAAGTGGGTTGGTGATTTCAATGAGGCTGAGGATGCCAAAAATGTACGGTACGATAGAGACTGTTCATAGCTCATTGATGTCTGCCGTGATTGTAACAACTGTTTGAAAAATAATTTTCTAAAAGAACGGTTGTCGTTGCTCTTCATTTCCAATTAGTTATGTTTTGTCCCTTTGGAAGCAGAAATGTCTATTTTGTTTGTCGTTCGTTGTTTAGAAATGACGAAGGCCGATGGAAGGGCGCCGTGGTAGCGATCGATGCGACTCCTTTATCAAGAAGCAAGCGGCAGTTTGAGGTTGAGTTTCTTCAGCGTGAACTGAATAAGGTAAATTCAATTCTTTATTCCCTAACATTTGCGCCAATGCCTGTCTCACAACTGAAATGACGTTTTCTATTAGATAGCTCACTTCCAACAGTCTTAGTGGATTATGGAAATTAGGTTGGTAGTGGGCTGATGTTAAGTTAGCCCTCAGTTATAGCCATCTGTTACGGAGCAATAGGGTTACCTTGATCAAGGGTAGACCAATGCCATAAGTGGATGTATGGGAATCAAGTTCGGGAATTGGATTAGGCATCTGTTCGACTTCCGCCCTTCTCTAGCTTCGGTTTGCTTGAGGTCAACCCGTAGACTCCGCTCCATCACACTCTCTACAGCGTTCCACTCCTCCTCAACTCTGTGTCTTTTCAACCTGAAAGACTATCTCTTCTAGCACACCCCCTCAATATCCAATCCGTGACGTCAGTGGGGTGGGTCAATTCGGTTACTGTTGCACAACCGGGTCGGCAAGATTGGCTGTCGTAGTTGTCATCTGACTAAGGTTGCCTCATAACACGAAACGCAATCGTATTTATATCAAAGTGCATTAGTTATTGGATTTCCTTTCTCTGCAGGCCTACTGCGGTTTCTGTGGCCATCTGGCCCCTTATCGTGGCCTTCCAAGTGTGGTTGTGAGCGGTAATTGGGGTTGCGGAGTCTTCGGAGGGAACAAAGAATTGAAATGTAAGCTGAATCTTTATACTTGTCATCTCATGAAGGAGGAGAGAGCTGAGATAAGGGTGGTGTTAGGTATGCATGCGCATTCTATGTGCAATCATCTATCCGGCTAGTTGAAGTGCATACACTTCTGTCAGAGTTCTTTCAACAGACCAATTGAAATGTCGGTTGAGCTTTTCTTTCCTTTCATTGATCCCTGAAGATACTGAAGTCACTCCAGAAAGCACTACGATGGGGCGAGGGTTAAATAGACTATGGTTCGCAAGGGCACAGTCGAAGTTTGGGCAGTTCGTTTGAGTCTAACTGCATTTTTCATCTAATTGTAGGTCTAATTCAGATGATGGCCTGTGCACAGGCTGGAAGGTGCCTTGCGTACTGCACTTTCTCAGACGAAGACTTCGGCAAAAGGGCACTTGAAATTTTTGAGGCCCTTTGCTGGAGTTCTTGCACAGTGGGTGAGTCGTACAAAAGTGGAGTTGAAGTTTTAATGCAAAGCTTTAAAATTGGTTAGCTTAGAGGTTTTCCTTCTTATGTAGGGCAACTGTGGCGAATTCTAACCACGCTTGATAGGTCGAAGTACAACAATCAGACGATAAGCGTTTTCAAATTGGTTTTGGAGAAACTGTCCAAAGCAGGCTTGCTTCAATCCGAATCGTCGAATTTGTAATATGTCCTTTTTCGTGTTTTCTTGAGATACAGGCCGGTAGCATTTTACTCAAGTCGACCTTGTGAATTATTGGGCCTGAAGTTTTTCAATGTAGAATGCTTTATACTTAAAGCTCTGCTTCTATTGATTGATCGGAGATAGAGTACTTATAAAATCATAATGTAAGGACAAATGCAGTTGGCCAGGGTCATTGATTTTGAAGCGCTTGGGTAATTAGAAAGTCAAGTTATATTATTGCAAAAAAATATGGCCTGACTTCTCTACTTATTGGTGACCGTCATTGAACCTTGTAGTCGCTGTCTTGAACTACCGAATTAATTTGGCGGCTAACTCAAATGTTTTATCGGTTAAACAAGGCAAATCTGAGATAAGCTGTGGACGTTGGTGAAATTGGTGCACCTTGGTCGACGAAACCGCCGTAAAGCAGGGTTGGTTTTGTGGTAAGTAAGGTTTCAGTGAGTAATCCGATTTCATAATTTTGCCATCAAAGAGATGGCACATTCTCCTGCAGATGTTACCTAAGGTGATGGCAATACATACGTGGGATCACACGAATGCATTATAGTACGAGGTCAAAACCTCTCGGTTTTACCAAGAGAGGACTCTGTTTCATAACTCTGCAGACTCGACCTGTTATCGGCTAAAAGATGCTATTAATTATCCGCAAAGTTGACAAGTGGAGTAATGTCGAAGCGAAGATCGAAACGATTGTCTGAAGTGGGCCATCATTGCGGATGCGTCTGAATAAGCCAATTTAGAGCCGCCACATGAGGTCTGACTTTCCTGTGGCCTTTCAAGGCCTTTCAAGGCAGAGTAAATTTTCGGTTGATGATATGCCTGCCTTGCATTCCATATTAATATGCCTGTTATATCATTCAGGTATTTTTCGTTCCTTTTAAGCAATGTTGCGATACAAATAGAAAGATCTCATTTGGTGTATTAGGACATATATCGTTTCGACTCGGCGCTGGTGTGAGTGTACATTCGGCGTGACGCATTTGCAGTGCTTTGGGAAACACGGAGAAGTTTTGGTATTTGAGAATACATAGAAGGCAACAATCGGTTTAAGCGTTGTCTTTAGGGATGGGTGAGTTTGCTTAGGTAAGCATGACAGAAATGGATTCCTTGCAGTTACGTCTGCTTTCTAAAATTCTCATTTGACTTGGGAGAAAGAGCCTTCTTGCAAACTTGGATTTTAAACTTCAGCACATTAATTATTGGATCTGTTCTAAGGAGTGAGAAGGCCGATTACGGCGTGGTCATTATGCAAGGAAAATATTTGCTGGCTTTCTTGTGTAATAACAAAACAGCAGCTCATTTAGCATTGGAAAGGGGAGCATTCAGATGTTTGTTTTTGGAAATATCCTCTTGAGCAACTCCAAACACGGCAACCAAAATATTGTAGTAATTTACAAATTAAAGTTTGAAATATCAAGTCAAAATTGCTTGATTAATTTGACTGTAGTTTTACGCCCGGAAATTGCCCAGATTTTGATTGGTAATGGCACGAAATTTCACGAATATGTACGGAAAAATGACGTCTACATTACAAATCGAGATATTATTGGGTGCTACAGTCATGTTCGCTTAGCCCATTGTCTCATGGGTTGTGCGGGTGTTAAAGTGGCTTTCCGGGTGGCCGATTGGCGCTTGGTGCTTGTTGCGAATTTCAGGGTGTTTCGTAAGTTTATTCTAGTAAATCGTAGCTTAATTTATGCTTCTCCCTGAAAACTTACATCAATTTGGGAAATTCGTCAGGATGTTAAATACAATCGCGTACTTGAAGTTGTGCTTATTTGTAATCTCAGAAGTGTTTTCGAAACAGTGCTTTCATGTGTTTATATTCTACGGATCTTCCGTAGCCCTTCCTCGTGCAGCTGGATGAACGCATCAATGCGCTGCATTCTGCGAGAAGCATCGCTACTCCATTTATCTCTCCGGAGCGTTACCATTAAGTCATGGCCGACAATCGAGAATCCATGGCGGGATGGGCTTGACACCTCGAAACCGGGCACATACCCTAGCAACTATATAGTATCGAAGGAGGAATTTAAGTTCGTGGAAATGCTCCAACCCCAGGCCTTAATACCGTTACCTCCCGCCAACGTCGGAATCACACCGAGTGGATGGATTCCCCCTCGTCGTAAGCTCTTTCCTGGAACTTCCAGATGGTGTTCTTATTGAGTCATGAGTACGTTTGCGTTCGTTTTCCATTTTCAGCCGAATTATCATCGAAGAAGCCATACACTGTAGTTCGTTCTCGCAATCACATGCTTCCGGTCTATTTGCGCATCAAAAAGAGGAAAAGACTAGAACAGACTCACGGTCATCGAATGCTTACAGTTGTTAAAAACGTTGGGGGTGATCTGTCTGTAAGTTTATTCAGCAGCTTCTGCCTTGAATTCGGACAGCAGCATTTAACGTTTATTTTTCTGTTGCTAATGGCTATTTAAATCGTATGAGTAGCATCTGCTGCAACGCTTATATTATTTAAGGCTTTGGCGGCGGAACTGGAAGTTTTATTGAAGCCGAAATGTGAAGCGGGACGTTTTCTCTGTCAAGTGGATGAATCCACTCAAAAAGTCGTCATCGACGGTGTTTTTGTGGACGAGGTCGCTGCTTACCTGTTGGAGAATGGCTTTTAGCTTCAGTGGATAAAGGCTTATGAAATAGCCTCTTGTATAATAGCACTTGCGACTTTGCTTCCTGTTTTTTGCCAAGGGTGGTTGATTAGCCTACATTTGTTTCTCTGAAATCGTCCATCGCACGTGTTGGAATTATCCCTGAAAAAGCTTTGATGAGCGGTTATTACTGCCTTGCAGCGGAAGCTGCTGTCTTAGAGGCAACTCAAGTCTGCCAGTTGTCAATACCGATGTTTGGTTTTTTCCAGCCAAATTTCACTCCTGACCGGCAAAGCGGCCTTTACAAATGGGAGTTTTGCGATGATTCATCAACTAAATAATTCGGGAAATGAGGTCACCGTCTAAGTGACTAAGGAGTATCCTTATACGTCCCAATTTTCATTAGAAGAGCGAGTTGCATGCTTAGTCTAGCGGATGAGGAATAAAGCCCTTTTCTTGTTATGCATCGATCCTCCCATTTGACTCAGTTGATCTGTTGTGGGAAGTAGTAATTCTTTCCATCTCTATAACAGCCTTGCGTTTGACATTTGCAAAGGGATCAATACCCTCCGGCGAAGCTAGCGAATTCCCTTGATGGCATTTGATCATTTCTTAATCCAGTGGAAAATATCGCATATGCGGTCCTTGCTTGTATTCTTTTATATGCCGAATCATGTAATAGAATGGCAGTAAATGGAACATGTTTCAAATAATATCACGGCAAGGGCGGCGATTTTGGCCACAGGAATGTGGAAACCGAGAAAGCTGTTGTAGAGGTTGGGGTATAGCTGTGTGGCCTATGTACCGAACATTCATTGATGATAATCATGATCAGTATGGTAGCGTGTTTGTCCGTAGGTGAGAATAGCGATGAAATGGTTACTAACGCAAATGGCGTTCATCAAACAATCAGTCGGTGTCCGCGTGTTTGCGTGCACATGTTTGCGCTTAGGGCCTTCAAAATGCCCTCTAGATTGATGATAAAAAAATCGGGTAGCCTTAATTTCGATGGCATTTTAAATGAGCGTGTGTTGCCACCTGCTGGGTAAATTCTGAGTCCGAGAGTTGTTTGAGTGGAATTGGTCTTGATGAGAATGAAGGCGCAGTGCAGTATTCAGAGATAGGGCAGCCCCTAAAAGGGTAGAGTCTGAGGAGGGAATTAATAAGTAGAAGCACGGGGTCTTGTTTGGTGCTTTCGTGCCTCTGTGCGGTCTGGGCTACTCTCACGGTGTGATTGGACGCAAAATCGAAGCTCTGAGATGCCTCCTATCCTTTAAGAGACTAAGTGGTGGTCAAACCTACTCAACCTCCTCGTGGTGACCACCGATAACCTCAGGGGCATATTATGGCGTGGGCTAATGAGAGGGGCGGCCGGTTAGGACTAATCGCCCTCCGGACGCATAAGATTGGATTATTTCAGCAGAAGTACAACTTCTTACAGTTTGGCAAAGGAGGCACGACGTAGATAACCGGATTCCTGGTCTCAATCTGGACTATGGAATTGACGTGCATTTAACAATGAACGGAATCTCCGCCAGGATGTTGAGGATGTGATTTCTGGAGGAGGTATGAAGACGGACGAGGTGCCACTGCGAACCTGAACTGCTACCTGTACGACGAAGCCATGCCAGAGAAGAGACCAGACGGCCGAATACGTCAACAAACGCTTTTACTCTGTTCTGCGTTAACTGTTGTGCGCTACTTGCTGTAAAAGCTAGTTGTACTTCTGTTGTACCCCCAAATAAGTTCTTGGGACTTGCCCTAATTGGTGGGGAGAAAATAAAAAAAATAAGAATAAAAAAGAAAAAAAGAGACCAAGTGTGAGGCTGGAGGGGTTATTTAAGTTTCTTAGTCTGTAGCCGGTTCCTCGCCCCGTCGGGGTTGACACGACTTCATTGCAGCGCTCTAACGTTCGAATTTTACCAGCATTGGCAAACTCGCAGACCCCAATTTCATGGAGAGCCACGGTAAACTAGGGAGCCTGTGACGGCCTTGTTATTCGCTAGATGCTTGGTTTGTCATAAAAGGTGCCTTCGACAAATCAGTCCAGTCGGTCCACCTAGTTGGTTTCGGCAAATCTCTTGGGCTAGCAGCAATTCACGTGATTTCCAGCCTGTCGTAGAAGCAGTTATTTTAATATTTTATAGCGAAAGTTGAGGGAACTAATCTGTTCGGCTAAAAGTGATTATTTCCTTGAAGATGCTTGATTAGTTAGGAGGCCAGCCAAGGTGATACGGCATACTTTGCTTCCCGCAGAAGCGACAGCTGGTAGGTGGGGGATGACAATCACATGGGGTGTGGGTACTCGACAAAACGAAGCAAAGTAGCTCTTTGAATTGCAAATTTAGTGAATTTGGAAAAACAATGCCAACATAATGAGAACCAACTTGCTCGAAAAACGACCTCTGACGAACTAACTTAACCATCGGTACATGTTGGTAAGTACTTCATCAGATCAAGACCGAGTTGCATCAGTCGCGGTCAAAGTTATATGCATTAATTAAAATCCCCAACTAAGTGATCTTTTAGTGAAGCGTGTGATAACTGGCGAGGCAGGCGAACCAGATGAGCCGGATTAAAGTGCATACGATTTCCTCATTAGCATTAGGTGGGAAGATTGTCGATTTACTTTAGAAATCTGCATAAATATGATATTTTTAGATAATAGATTCACACTTCATATGCTTCACTGGCTATTCCTTGAAACCAGCGAGGAGGTGGCGAGTTCGAATTGATTAAATGTGGACGCCTTAGTGGATGATTGCTGCATATCCCGGTCCTAGGGTAATGTCGGTCTCTGCAGTAACATGGCTAAAGAGCTCTAGAAAGGCAACCAGAATCAGTGACTAGTCCTGCCAACTTGAAATCGTCAGTAGTTGATGCAACTGGGTGCAGCTATCAACTGCTAATCTGCAAAGATACAGCTAATGGATGTTCGTCTGTTAAGTGCGTGGCAGGCGTCAGAATGCGGCAATAAACAAGAATTGTATGCTCTTAAGGCGAGGTTTTGCCCGACTGTTTGGCATTGATTTCCGAGATAAAAGCAGTAAGTGCTCGAGTTTCTATTTGTTATAAATGTGAACCAAGTGGGCAGGACACTTGACTCGATCAGAAATAAACCTAGACTGTTATGTGCGAGGTAGACTGGCTCAACAGAAAATCTCCTTTAGGATGAAAATGGGAATATCTGTGAACACATTTCTTAGTTGCGATGAGATTTGGATTTTTCTCTTAAGCAACTATTTCACCAAGTGCCGCGGATCGACGCAGGCGATTCGTCGTAATCGAACTGCAGATCGCTTCTCTAGTTCCCCTAGTCATGTGAGAGTGTTGACCCAGCAGAGTGTTTTTAGTAAAGCGGAGCTCAGAATTTTCCTAATAAAGCGTTTTTGCAGGTAGATACTATCACCTTTAAATGCTGCTGGGTAAGAACATTCTGACGATTGGCTGAATGAATCAACAGCCTCAGTACGCTGGTCATTTATTGGTGCCCTATGCTCACTAGCAGCTATACATGTGGCAACTCCATGCTTTGCTCGACGATATGAAGAAGTGGGGCAGATTCATATCTTGTGGTGAGACAGGGTCGTTCTGTTCCTTCTACTGTGAATCAAGAGCGAATCAAGACAATGGTGGATCAATTTCAGGTATACAAGATAGTGGGACTTAAACAACTCTGTGGCTGTTAGAAGATTCAAACTAAACGTATCAATGAACAGCGACATCAAAGCTGAAGTTCAGGCTGCCAAAAATCAAGTTGAAAATCTAAGTTCAAGGAGTCAAGGAAGTGGATTCTAAATGATTGGAATCTTTTGCATGAAATGAATGGGAATAATCGTTAAGAACGAGGGCAAAATCAGTCTCAAAATGCGTTTAGCAACTGTTGGAGACAATGGATGTAATCTCTGAATAGGGGATTCCAGGATCGTTGGCAGCGAGAATGATAGCGAGGTTCGGTAAAGAAATCGGTCAATGATGTACATTCAAGTTTTTTTAGCTTCCATTATCTAATTAAGCGTTCATCGGGTGCAATACCTTTCATCGAATACCACTTATGGTCTCTGCTTGAAGTAGTCTTTGAAGACTGATATTCTGGGCTAGCTATCCTGGATTCGCCGAAGTGCTAGATTATTTTTGGAAAAGTTCTCTTTTTCGAGGATTGCATGGAAGTTGAGAACATACCGGGTACCCTAGGCGTCTAACTGCCTAGGCGAATAACTACTAAAAGTTCAGAATCGCTGCATTAGCGAATACCGAGAGCACACACAGAAAGACAATTTTTCCCGGCGTCCAGCATACAACACGAGCATGATCGAAATCGACATTCAGAATAACACCCAAATTGCGGCTACGTGCGCATCCAACTGATTGGCCGTGGAGCACGTCCAATGACCTTCGCTGCCTAGCCAATGGGCGAAGCAAGTGCTGTTCGCCAACGGCCAAGAAAGTCGTCATATATGCCTTTGTGTATCCACGGACCCGACGTAGACGTGCATCTAAGGCAATGACTGACCACAGGGAGCACTTTCTGCGAAAATTCAGGGAAATGGACATTGATCATAGTGGTGTGCTTTCCAAGGCCGAGGTTAAGGAGTGCCTTGGAACCGCTGGATTCGATAAGAAATTCATTAAGGTGAGCGACTGTGGATATATAGCACGTATTTGGCTGAAATTGCTTTTCAGAACTCTGGCTGATGTATTGCTGAAGTCTCTTTGAACGACATCTGGGTGGCCTTATTGTGTGTCAGCAGAGCAAATGAGACGTGGATGTTTTGGGTTTGTAAAATTAAACATGGCAACTGCACGAGTTTGTAAGAATTCAGATCCGATCTTCGCCACTCCAAAAGGACGATGCGCATGTTGTCGTCTATGTTCGCGAAAAATTTCTGAAACAAATGAAGTCCTTGGAGGCAGTGTTAGGCAACCGACCATTTTCATTGCTGAGCCGAAATAAAACGATTGTTTTGAAGTCAATGACCAGAACGCAGCGAAAGAATGGACATCGGTTAATAAAACCACAGTCTGCATTAGCACAATTACTTTAATTTCATGGATAAAGGGCTGACGGATGCCGGGCATAGTATGATCATTTATTTTTGTTTAAATTTGCGTAAACATAACGCAATCAGCCTCTGACTGCCTAATGGAAATTCATATTTACCAAAACCCAGTAAACAGAACCTTGCTCTTCAATCGATTCAACTTATTGAAACGATCATATGAGTTCTTCGGTTGATAAATCTGAATTTGTGAATATGAGCTCCTGACATTAAGTTAACTTACTTAAAATTTACTGCTTAATCACGCATGGACTTATCACAACATCTGAAACATTACATGTTGGTGCTGTCTGCTATGAGGCATTCTCCCTGCAACCATAGCTACTCATGCAGTCAAACATTATAATGGGGGGGAATTGACTAAGTATAGCGTTTAATCGAGTATCTGTTTGTCGACTGTGATGCGTTTCAGGAAAACCTGTTGAATGGTTAAAGTCTTGCGATTACTTCATTCAACTCTCATGATAGGAATCTGAAAAGACTAGTTCAGAGTTGATTTTCCGTTTTCCAGACCTTTATGAAGAGATTTGATGCTGACGGTGACGGCAACATCACTGAAGAGGAGTATCTTCGTGTGGTTTGCAATCTGCCGGAACGGGACTTGAAGTAAGTTGCACCAGAAACAAACATCACCGAAAATTAACACTCGGGCACCTGCTCCGCCACGACAAAACAAACCTCCTATTTTGTCGGTGAGAGGGCCTAAATGATTACATTTCCTTTTCTCATTTAACTTTCCAGCCCTTACGCCCACAGAACTGCCTTTTGGCGCAACGTTTTTGACGATGTGGACAAGGACAAGTCGGGGCGAATTTCGTGCATCGAGTTGCACAACCTACTGAAGGACATGGGATTTTGCGTCGAATTTGCCGAGTTGGAAAAATGGATTCAAAATCATGACAAGAACATGGACGGCGAAATGGACTTCAAAGAATTTGTTGCATTTATGTCTGACACTTCGCATTAAAAGTAAGATGAACGAACGCCTCGAACTTAAATTGTTACCTCTGTACATACGAGAGCGATATTGCTATTGAATGCTAACTTAATCATGCTCGGTAAATTGTTGGAGCTTGCCATAGGCAAGAAACGTGTGGCGTATACTTATAGTGTTTATTTAATAAATGAGAAAATCTCAAAACATAATCAAGCCATTTACAAAGTCCTCTATTATTCCTCATGCATTGATCCCTCGAATCGGTGCATGTCAAACGAGTGAATCTAACTATCAGACGTAAACTCCCACGAATCGAAAATACTTATTGCTCTGGTATTTAGCTAATGGTAGACGTCGACATTGGCATACTTGGCACTTACCGTTCTTTTTATCAAACCAATTTAATAACTTTATGCTTGAATTCCAGTTAGCATTTAGAGGGACTTGATCAACAGTAGACTGAATCAGAAAACTAGGTCAATATTTGCTTGAAACTGGTTGTTTTAATTAATCATTTACCTAAATAGGTAGGTGATAATCAAGATATTGAGGCCGTAATTTTATCTTAGGAAACAGTAATAGGAAAAATTCCACACGACACCTCTTATTTAAATGTCAAAAATGTACAGTGATAACTCTGCTAACGATATCACTAGTATTTCAAGTCAGTTTCGAAATGCATTGTTGTTGAAAGCGTTTTGCGCTTTGCATTATATACCAGTCACTGAATTCCTTGAATTGCAAAGAAGATAGCAATGTGGCTTCAGAGGACAGACTACCTGCGAAATATTGTCATGAAATCCAAAGTAGATCATATTTAAGACGGGGACAGAAGTTCAAAGAGGTATTAACAGAGTAGACCCTTAACAAAAACTTTCTATCCTCCATTTCCCTAAGATTCAGTCTCATCTTACAGTCATAAAATTGGAAACCGACCTATCGAGCGCCAACTCACGAGGAATGGGCATGAATGCTTTTGACAGCAAATGTTAATGAACCTTCATGAAGATAAATCAATGATTTTTTTGCTTTAATTAAAGTGCCAATAGGTGACTTCTACCATGAATTCCACAAATCCCACAAATCCAAGTCCAAATGCAAGTCCATTGCAGCTGGAGAAGCAGGCTACATGTTTCCAATAGATTATCCATGAAGGCTTTAATTTAGTTTGATGATGTTCCATTTGTTTATGGAGATTACGTTAGCTGTCCACTTTGAAGTATATATAACCATGAAAAATTGGGAGAATTTAGAATGGAGCTGGTTCCAGCCACCTGTCAGTTTCAGCCAGCACGTCTCATTGTGCGCTTAAATAGGGCTTAGATTGGATTGCGACTCCTTTCACGAGGAGGAGACGCTAAAGGTTTGCTTAGCACGAATTTCCTCCCAATTAAAGTCTGAAAATCGGAAAGAGGTCAGCCAAGTTAGGTTTGCCTGAGGGGTAGAATCAAAACTATCGATAAAAGTTTTCCACAATAGGTTAAATGATTTGGTTAAAGTTAGGATACAGAATTTTGATATGAACCAGGCCTTAATATCATGATTAAAATTTAGTTAATGTGCTTTGGTGTGGCAAGCTCTTCACTACATGCTGTAAGGAAGCCTTTTTTATTAACAAAAACTGGGTGTAACTGCAGTTATCTAACACCAATCGGCGAAAACGTCCATATTCAAACAATCGCCATAAGTTCTTTCGGCTTACCCTCACATTTTTAAGGGTCCCCAAGCAAATTTGCGTTGAATAAATGTGGGTGGATTTTCTAACCATGAGATGTATGCTGACAGGTAAGCTTCGCAACGGCGCATATACGGTACTTTGATTCCTGTTTCTTTACTAACCTTTTAACTTATAAATATGCACTAGTGTCTGATTCTAGCGGAATTATCAAATATATTTCCTTTTTTGAGATAAAAGCTAAGGTCACGCCTACTAGTGTTAATTATTAAAAAGCATAGCTGATTTGAAAGTTATAGTGTGTAATTGTGGACAGATTTGAAGCTAAGTTCAACCTCATATTGCTGTGGGTATCGGCGGTCCTGTCAGAAGCTAGTAACTAGGATCTATTCATATGAACAGTTTGCCTAGCCACATGATCCCATGTCCTGTCTAAATACAAGTGAAATTAACTGAATTGAAGGGCTGATCATCAAAGAAAGAAGCTGTGAAAAAGGGTTACATAAAGCCACCTACCTCCAAATTATCATAAATGCTGCCACAGAAGAAACGACCGACCAAGTGTAACCCCTAGGTCCTATTAAACCGGACTCCACCCATGCTGACTCAGTGGTGAGACGAAATTTAACCTCTCGGGTTAAGAGGCCAATCTTCATTCCGTTTAAAAGTG
The DNA here is from genome assembly GCA_019097775.1 of Moniezia expansa. Lineage (NCBI taxonomy): Eukaryota > Metazoa > Platyhelminthes > Cestoda > Cyclophyllidea > Anoplocephalidae > Moniezia > Moniezia expansa. The sequence continues at coordinate 3,199,176 of JADFDV010000097.1, forward strand.
CATCCATGCTTTTTTATTAGCTTGAGTTCAGCAAACGAATATTTCTAAATTTGTTTTATAGTTCAATGACAATCATCACATATGAGACTATAACGTGACAATCACGTGAAAAGAAGAGGCAAAAAATTATGAAAAAACTTCAGCAACATTAATGGTCAAAGCATGACTAAATATGGCGATTTTGAGCCGTCAATGAGTGCAGCAGCGATGTTTAAGCAGACGGCGGTTCAGTTTGACAAAAAAATAGAATAGAAACGATTCTGGATTTCTTGATTTAATTTCTTTGTTACTCTGGAAGCAAACGAGTCATAAGGACAATCCTGATCTATAATTAATTATGAATTTCAAAAATAGAGCAAGGGTTCTGGACAAAGCTGGCGAAATCTCCTGGAAGTCCTACAACAGGGAATAAGAGGTGAAACACTTACCAAATTATCTAGGGAAATTCTTAGCAAAGCGGTTGACGGATCAGAAAGCTTGGCAAAGAGGCTAAAACAGTTATTAAGAGAGAAAAGCGAAGAAAATCAATCGACTTTCTAAACGCCATGACCCATTCAGCTTGTGGAATAGTGCTGATACCAGGAAAAAACTAGAAAATTGCAATTATTTGAAGGAAAATGTGTTAATCTTGCACCTTTAAGAAGTTTTATGATCAAGTTATTCACTAAGACTTTAATTCAGTTCAGATAATCATTCTATGTAATACTTATAGCGAGCCGAGGTTGCCATAAGAGCTCACGATTAATTGCATCTCCGTGCCTCGTGGGGCTTTGGAACAACGTCAGTTCCAGGGCTTTCGTGACTGGAATAAATACCGGTAGGGAACCCAATTCTGTTCAGCCATAACTATTAACTCGATTGTTGGTAGAGGAAGCAAGGAAAGCCGAATAATCCATCCAGTCAAATTACTTTACCTCCATATTTCGCAGATTTTTGGCGCTTAAATTCCTTTAAAGCGGAACTCTTGAATATTGTTAATCCAAGTCATATACCAGATGAATGTGGAGGTACACGAGACTAGAAAGTCGAACCCACCATCTGTAACTGGAATAGCGATTCGCTGGCTTTTGTTTAGTACACAAGTCTCATTTGCTTCTCTAAGAGAAAAACCAGGCGTGTTATTAAGCCCCAGTTGTGCAAATATTGTTATACAAGTACACATTCGTGTTCGTAGCCAAGTCAATTTTTGATTCATCGATGGTAATAGTCATATGAAGATAGTTAAAACTTGCTACTATTGCCATTTATTAATTTCTTATTACCTTTAGGTCACAAAATTAGCTGAGAAGGTTAACATACTATCCCCAGAAAAATGCTTGACAAGCAGAGGTATGACATATTAACTAGCAACACTTTGAGGTTTTAAAAAAGAATGAATTCGCGAGAACAGAGGGCAAATTGTGTTGTAAAAGCTTATGAACCTAGACTGCAAACAAATCCAAGGAACTCCTTGTACTTGAGTTTTCCATCGCCATCTACATCAAAGTCAGCCATCCAGTCCTGCAAAATGGGGATCATTTCATCAGCACCAGAGTTTCTCAGAAACGTGCATAGCTCATTAAATTCAATAACACCGGAATCATCGGCATCAAGCTCCTCAAATAGAGTTTTCCACCTGGAAAAATGTAATTTCTTTACAAAAATGAAGTTAGTTCGGGTTAGGCAAGATTTACCGAGTCAGAACCTACGCGCTTATGGGTTGGGTAGATATTCCAAGTGCCATTTCGTATTCTTGGAGATGAATGATTCCGTCCCCATTAATATCCAGACGTTCCATTAAATTCTTTAGGTAAAATTAAACAAAGACAAAAGTTTCAACTTAGTAACAGATCTGAGGAATTCAAATTGAAAATTGGGAACAGAGGAAATGAACAATGAAGACTAACATCAATTTCACTGGCTGTAATTCCTTGGGATTGAAGAGCTGCAGCAAGCTCTATCCTGTCCAGAGACCCACTGCCATCTTTATCTGCAGATTTGAAGGCTTTCAGATAGCGATGACGGTTGCCGGACATTCTAGAATAGTTATCAATATGCCATTTGTTAACTCCGAATGAATAAAAGGATATTAACACTTGAAAATCACCTTCAGGTTATTCAGGTCTCAAGAATTGAAGAGAGCTAACTTTGCAACGACTTGAAAATTGCCTATAAGAGGTTGTAGTAATTGTGATCCGCTAGGTTTGCATTTCATAGGTGGATTCAAATTGGAGCATAACAATCTTGTCATGAGTAGCTGAAAGGAGCAATGGCGATTTGGCAATGCAAATACAGCTGAAACACATTACGCAAATATGGGGAAATCATCAAACTAATCCAACTGCTAATTGCGTTTCATAAATACGCTAGAAATAACTTGTCAGTGATTTCAAACTCCCTAGGTGGGATCCAAAAAAATTAGTGTAGCCTAGAAAGATGTTGGTTTCGTGGGTAACATATTCAAGAGCTAAAAAATTTTATAAATGATTGAAAATTTAAAAGCTTCGCATTAGACACAAAGTTGACGTGTATTGGCCAAACGCGATTGATTTGTCAAAAACTCCAACCATGCAATAATCCTTCAACGTTAGAAACGACTACCAGTTAAATTACCCTCAGGTTCCAGATTTCTTAGGTCGTCAAACTGACCGCATGTATTAATGCCTTGTGGTTAACGTTTTTGGAGCGCAATGTATCAGTTGCAACCATTTATTTACCTCTTGAACCACCAAATACCCTCTCAATGATGACGATTTCTCCTTGCCATTAATCTTTAGTTGGGTTTGCCGCAGTGGATTTCTTCTTCACAAGATTTCTCAGATTGGACTCATTATCTTCATAGTATAAATAGCTCTCATTGTGGAAAACGTTTCTTTTGAGCTGTGCTCTCAATGCGAATCAAAGGTCATGATTCCACTAGATCCGGGTCAGGATTCGATATTTTAATGTCCAAAGAGAGGGTTAAACGTGCCTTCTGATTGATACCATGAATGTAGGATGACTTAACTGACATTTATATTACATCTAGTTCGAAGAATATGAGAAACAACTAAATTAGATCAAGAAAAAGACCTTCGAGATCGAAGAAAGATGGTTAACTGAGAATCTGCTACCCTAAGAGGCTACTCAAGTACCGAACATGATTTCAGATTAGAGTAGTTATTCACTCCGGGCCATTTTCTTTGACCCCTTTGAAATCGGGTATGATTCACTTCAAAAATACCAGTATATGTAATTTTCTTTAATTCAATGGATTAATATTCTTAAAAATTTAGTTCCTATCAAAAGACGATCTTAAGAATGTGGTGATGAGGCAATCAGCAATCAGGTAATGGACGGAGAAACCCATCTCATACCGGTGTTTTATTGATGGGCATGATGATTTAACTAGTGATGAATGAGAATAAAAGGTAGCATTCAAATAGCAATGTGTTAAAAAAACCAGAAAGTTGCCTGGAGTTGCAAAATAGTCACAAGAATTGTCAGCAAGTCAATGATAATTAACTAGGTCAATTTAAAATCATTCTCTCTCTTCTCCGTTAGATTGATCTTCATGACCTTCTCTGCCGATGATTTCTATGCGTATATTTTCTATATAGGTTTAAATAAAGCAAAGAAAAGTAATGTAAATCTGTTCAAACTAGTTGTGGACGATAGGAGAAAGAAGTATGCATGAAATAGGAAGAATGAGTAGAGAATTGACTGATTTGTTTGCATGAATTGTTAGCAGAAATGATCTCTTCTGTCTGGCGAAAATCCACAATCCGAATCTCATTTGAAAGTTTTCCCAAATTCATTGTTTTGAAAATTTCGCCGACTTGAGCGGTAAGATTTACAGGAGGACTGCTTATAAGTATCAAGACACCACGTCTCTAGTAGGCGTCATTTGTAGCTTTGGGAAATCCGAAATCGAGTCAATTTCTTTTAATCTAACTTCTGACATGCTTCGATTTGAGCACTTAGCGAAAAAACCTTTTTCCCCTTCGTAACCACCGGGACAATTGACTATTTATCACAGTCTGATTGTCATGCACCAGAATTAAGCAAACAAAGTAAGACTTCCCAGTCTGCTATTTGTTTAGAACTGACCCCTGACCACTAAACTCGTAGCAATGAAGAATTTCACTGTTTGTCAAGGTTTCACGACGAAGAGTGGAGTCGAATTCTCGTCCCTATGAAAAATATTCAGTAACAAGATTGATTTTGATTGCTAATTAAAGCGCAATCAAGCATGAACGTGAGACCAACAGAAAGGTTAAAAGACTTAAGAACTAGACAAAACAAAGAACTCAACTAGAGGCTATTGCATAGTGGTGATCAGCGTGGAATATGGAAAAACCAAACGAAAACCTCGAGGCTAGACAACAAATTGAAATGAAATAACAACAAAGTTTATAACAAAATTGATCGTAGATTAGGCTTTATTACAATCTATGATGTAATCAAAATACTCAAAATTTCAGTCTGATGTATCTGTTAACATTTTCAACCAATTTAGTTGTCTAGAGAAGCCACAAAGCCGAGAAATTCTCGGTAATTGAGCCTTCCATCTTCGTTTACATCATAATCTTCCATCCAATCGGATAAGATTGGCACCAAATCGTCCGTACCTGCTTCCTTGAGAAATTTACACAACTCATTGAACTCGACAAAACCCGAGCCATCGACATCTAATTCGGCAAAGAGTGCCTTCCATCTAAAAAATAAAAATCGCCAATTTGGCAATAACATGACAAAATCAAAGCTAAAAATGCACAAAGCTTTCTCACGCATCCACAGGTTGGGTTGAAATGCCTAGGGCGAGCTTGTATTCTCCAAGATTAATAATTCCATCACCATTAATATCCAATTGGTCCATTAGTTTCTTTAAATGAAAACCAGAATGAGAAGATTCAATATTTACTTTGCAAACCCTTTTTTTTCAGTACGAAACGACAAACAGTATATTTTTTAATAAAATGAATAATCACTCTCAATTTAAAAAAAAAAATTTCAGAATTGGAGGTAACTTTTGAAATGTTTTCATGGTTTAGTTTCAATTCGACATGATTATTCTCATCTAAATTTTAAGCGACTTTTCAAATTTACCTGCACTTCGTTAGTTGGTAGTCCTTGTGAGGCTAGAGCGTTCACCAGCTCTGATCTATCTAAAGAACCACTTTGGTCCCTATCGGCTATGCGAAAGGCCTTCAGGTAGCGATGGCGTTGCCCGGACATTTAATTATCTAAAACCACGTTATATTTGTCAGAAATAATTACAGAAGTGACTGAGGCAGTTCAGGAATAATAATTACGTAGATGCCGATAAAGGCAGAAACTACAATGATTAGACCCAAACAACAGTTTGAAAAGTGAAAAACTGCTTTTTGAAGTTTTAAACAATTTTATAAAACTTGATGATAATTGCTAAGAGACGCCTAAAAACCACTTACATTGATAAAAGCTGAACTGCGGCACTATCCCAAGATGGTCTCTTTTTATTTTGATTGCATAGGCTAATACCACTATTTTTCACACCAAGCAGCGTTGATACTCTCGTCTTACACGTGATCTAACAAGCACGTAGATGCGGTAGATCTTGGGTTGGATTAACGGGTTAGCGCCGATTCTGCTGGTGGGTATCACCCTTGGACTTTTAGATCAAAGGCTACAAGAGTTCGCTTAAGAGCGTGATAAAAATACGTTGAAAAGTAAGCACCTAAACCTGTTACTTATTGAATTTTCAGCTTTTTTTTTCAAAAAACAACCTAAATTACTTAAGAATTTATTTCCCCTTTTTACAACTGGTAAGACATTTTTGTCCTGACAACACTAACTTTGAAGGTTAAACTCAAGATGCAAACAATCTTCGAAAAGTAATTTGGACCTACGCCGCATAAAATAAGTTGTTAGAAGTAAAAGCATAAAAAAACGATTTGTGTCGAGTTAAGAGGAAAGTATTTAAACTAGATTATTTTATCAGATCACTAATTTCTGAACATTCTGTGGAAATCGAAAGCTTCAATGGCTTTCGCCATCTCAGCGGTATTTGCGTAGAAGCAACATCGGTGAACAAGTCTGTAAAATGCAGCAGATTCGTGAGTCTCATATGATATCTTTCGGGAAGTTTTCCATTTCTAAAGTATGGACACTCTTATTTGGTCCCTACCATCAAAAGAGTTCTCTCACACTATAATTTTTAAAAAAATAAAATCCGTTTCTTGTTACGAAATGAAAAACGTAAACATTTTTAGGCCCACACCTTCTCAATTTTGTCAAATAATTGAAAGCAATTTCGTTTTCCCTTGATCTTGACATTCATAACTATTTCGATCAAGTTGATCTAGTTATGGTTTGAAAAATGGATTAAACCAATTTTTTTCAAGTTAAGGGATAAATTTAAAACGATATTTACGAATGCAACGAAACTACCTAAAAAAAGTTTTTTATATAACCAATTTTCGTTAGTTTACGACAACCAAAACTCAAAAACCGCTGTAAAGTTGCTGGTGCAATGAGGTTATTTGACAAAATGACTAAGAGCAGAAGCTGTAGACAGCAACAGCTTGTACTTCTGGCATTCCTACACCATGCGATCCCAAGACCTTTAACAACGTCTTTATGGCCAGAGGATTGCTGTGGTCTTTAGTAGCCATTTCGAAGGCTTTAAATAAAGATGGTATTTACCTAGTAAAGCAAATCAAAATTTAACAAACATAAACTTTTCTTAGGAAAAGAGATGACAATATCATTTCTTGGCTGCATTTTTATTGAAGCATTTTGTTTAAATGGGGCATTCACCTTAAATATTTACTCTTTGCCTAAAGAACAGCTTAAAACACAAAAAAATGCAATAAGAATCTTTAACAGGTACAGTACACTAACTTTTAACAATAGGTACTCCTATTAACCTGATCGTCTTTTATTTAAACCTCAGCAAGTTTGTTGTAGTATGATTAGTAGACGGGGCTTGTTAACAATTCGAGACACATTTATTAGCAAGGAGTGAGGTGCTTGATACCTCTTGCTCTTTCAAATCCAAAAATGGGTTCCAGAAATCGATTGGACGCGGATCGTTGCTTTCATTAAAATATTTACAACCCAAGGCTTAACTGAGTAGCTATTAAAGTTGCAATATCCGTGATTTACTATATATTTTGAAAGAATTGCGGATTCTACCACATTAAAAATGTCATTGTAAAAAATATTTCATTTTGATAGAGAGTTCGGAATCGTTTTAAGACGGCTGAATTTCACCTTGCGTCCCCTCTAACCTGAATAAACTTTTTGGTCCAAAAGAAGGCATTCATGAAAATACATAGGATTCATTTTAGTCCAGTCGGGAACAAGTGGCTAGAGTGACACCGGACCTGAGATATGTCTAATCACTTCTCACCTATTTTCGGGCATCTGTGAGAAGTTGGACCATCCACTTTCATGGAGCTCTATAGACTATCTCTTTCTCAAATGGGCAGATGAAAATTGACTTAGTGAAAAGGCCATAGAAATGTACTGCATGAGCATTGGATTGAAGACTAAACATTTGAGGCACTTTTTTTCCGAAATTCTCCTCTACTACCATCATTTGTTTGAGTTATTAATCGGAAAAGAGATGTAACTAGACATGGGAACTCAAAAGATTACTTACGCAATAAATTCCCATCATTTCTTGCAGTAGGTGACGTTGAAAGGGATTCGCGTTAACTTCACGTATTAAGGTAGAGCTTGTGTTGAACCTTAACTTCTAAATTAAATTGAGGGGCTTTGGCTTTTTCATTCATTTTAGTTGCTCTGCAAGGATTTAGCGTAAATGCATAAATGTCAGAGTTTGTATGAAATCAAATGGAGAAACGATTTGGTTGCATTTTCATTTTTAAATGGTCGAACGGAAATGTTAGGAAACTGATACAATGTTGATTTTATGGCTAGTTTGACTAGTTCACAGGTCAGTCCGATCCCATCTAGCTAATATCCGCCTGGATGCAGTAAAATTAACCGGCGTGAAATATTTACTACTTTCAATTCCAATCCAATTCACATACATAGTAATACTCCATATTGTTCACTGGAATTTTTACCAATCCAGCGTTTTGTCAAAATGGATTGTAGTCGCGTCAACGAAGCCTTAACAGAAAGTAAAAAGCTGCACATCTTCTCTCTTGGGGTGTGTCAAAGACAGTAAAAGGAGAAATGGGTCTCTAGAAGGCGAAACTCATGTTCAAGTTGATATTCCAAATCCCACCATACTAGCTCATGAATAAGAACGACGTTGGAAGTCGTTTACTCAAATGTCTGTTTGTCCAATCTTCCTGCCGTTCTTCACTAACTTTTAACACTCCCTTTTCCGAAGTCCTTTTAAATAAGAAATTTGCATGCACTTTTGCATGAATTCCTTTTGTCTGAGAATGTTCAAGTGGAATTACTTTAGTAGACTAAAATTTAGCCAGCATGAATGGTCATCTCGATCTCTGGATCAACAGAAATTTCTGGCTCAATATGAGGCAATCAAAGGGATTTATCGTTAAACTATCATAAACAGAGAGAAGCTAGCTATGGTTTTTTTAATTTTTTTTTATTTTCATTCCTCCCCACCCTTTAGGGCAAGTCCCAAGGACTTATTGGGGTTATAACAGAAATACAAGAAAATTACATATCATAGCATAGAAACAGTTATTTGACGATTTTTCGACTCGCTGGTCTTTTCCCGGCAGGTTCCGTGGTGCAATGAAATTCATTCTTCTGCTGCATCTCATGGAGTATCTCGGTCAGAGTTATCCACAGTCGTGATGGAGCAGAGGTGTATTTCATCCTGCCTGATGGACTTTTCGCTTTTTTCTGCTTTTTTTTTGTTCAGTTTGGTTCTTTCTTCTCCTCTGTTGGTTTCTCCATTTCTCTGATTTCGACCAAAGGGTGACAGTCCCAAATATGTCTTTCTAGCCAACCCTGAATCTTGTATCTTTTAAGGCAGTCTGTAAGAGGGCACTTTAGTCTACGGTCCGGTATCTCTTCATCTTTACGTTTTTCTTCTTCATGATTTTGTCTTACGTGCCTTCGCATATCCCTTATTCTGGCGAAGGATCTTTGACAGTTTGCGTTGGCACAGAACAATATCACGTTGCCTTTCTCCTACAGGTCTAGGTGTGTAATTTTCATCTCGAAATTTAGGGCTTTTTTGGGTCTAGTAGCCATGAATCTGAATGCTTTTACCATATTTCTTTCGCATCCTTCCTATGGTACTAGTTTTAAACCCTCATGAAAACAGTTTGAAACTAAGATTTCTTAATTTACAAAATTCACTAATCATAGTCAGAGCATCGATATCAGTGTAATTTAAGGATAAACATCAAGCCTTGAATATAATTGAAAAGGCCAGATTCAATTCGTATCGAGGGAGTCTGAAGCAAACGATTTTATAAAAAAACACTTCTGAATATTTGTGGAATGTTCAAAATATGCGCTCAGGATATCCGCCTTATCTAGGCGTTCATTTCGGTTGACTAACAATTGCATGGTACCATGAGACAAGGTTTCAGGCCCCCCCAGAGGCGAAACAACATTCAATATCGAACATACAAAAAGTGATTTAGACAATACATAATAAACGAGGTTTAGACAATGGTACACTAAGAATAAAAAAGCAGAACTGCGCAAAATATTTTGAAAGAAGTAAGATAATGCAAAGGCTATTCTTCGAGAGAAGCGATGAATCCTAGGAATTCCTTATAGTTTAGCTTTCCATCCCTGTTAACATCATGTTCGGCCATCCAATCACCCAGTATGGACATCAGTGACTCCATACTTGCTTCTTTGAGAAAAGCCTCTAGCTCTGAGGTTTCTAAAGTTCCGGATTTGTCAGTATCAAGTTCCTCAAACAAGGCCTTCCATCTAGAATAATGGGAAGCTTTCCATTTTTCAATTAGAACGAATTCAGAATTCATTATAATTAAGACTTACGCTTCCATGGGTTGGGAGGAAATGCCAAGGGCTATTTCATATTCACCACGAGTAATGATTCCATCTCCGTTGAGATCGAGTTGGTCCATCAATTTCTGACAAAGGGTAAGTTCGATTGAAATTTTCATTTAAAAAAGGTAATTAAATTAGTACTATTCATTCATTAATATGTTCTTGGTTATTGTTATGCTGCAGAAAATTCGGAGCCTTTATGTATCAATCTTCAAATCTAATTTTTTGTATCTTGAGTGGAATTGTGATTTTAAAAGCACATACATCAGCTTCAGACTCCCTTATTCCTTGAGCAGCCAATGCTTCGACCAATTCTTTCCTGGTTAGAGTGCCACTGTGGTCCGTGTCGGCCATTGTAAAGGCCTTGAGATAACGGTGACGATTTGAAGGCATTCTCAAAGTTCTGCAGAAGATCAGTCACTGACTATGGTGTTGGCGATTATGAGTGATTAATAAAATTTAATAAATTATAAGTCCATGAAAGATATTCACAGAGTTGAACAAAATAAGACTGACTCCAGCTTGAGTATAAAAATTAAGCGCTCATTCAGACTGATTTTCGAAGCACGTACCTTTGAAATGGAGTATATGGAAAAGGTGGCGATTTGCCCTTTTATCTTATATTGTAAATCAGCCTTTCATAGGTTGATTTCGCAGTATGGTAACATCATCTTGAACCGACACGTGCGTTTAAGCGTATCATCGTGTGAAACACATGTTTTCTCCCAGAGCGCAAGTGTTGTGTTTGCAGCAGTTAAAAAAACATCCGATTCAGTTGCCAGTTCTCAATGACAGCCTAATCGATAGGTTGAGTGGGTAAAAATTTTCAAATATACGGACTCGGAGTCCTACAACGACAGTCAGAAACGACTACTGCAGCACTAAATTACATGAGCACTCCAGACACAAGGTATCTGGTCATTTCTGAGGAAAGTACGTCAAGTGCACTTGGGGCGGATTCAGTGCATTTACATTTTCATGGCTAATCTTTTTGAATTTTGATAACAGGGGATATGCATTTCAAAGGCACCCAATCATTGAATGATGCATTCTAAAATACTGGTATTGTACGTACATCCCGAATCTCCGGCACTTAAATCTATCTAATATACGATCCTTAATCAGCGCAGATGGACTTTAAACAATTCAAAACACTTGAATCGGATAGTAGGGGGAAGCCTATGGACATTGCGACATTACAAATCAATCACAAAGACTAAACTAAAGTCAAATAGCTAAGCATCGATAAGCAGGACAGTATCATAAGTAAAGTTTGTAATTACATCCCCCGAAGCATGCCTACGCAGAGTTGTTTGAAACCGAAACCCTTTATCCTGAGTATTCGGTGAAGTCTAACCGGCAGTAATAAACTCTAAGAATGCTGGTGGTCATTTGAGCGCTCTGGATCACCGATTTGAACCGTTTTCAGTAATCGGTAGGGAGCTAAAAGCTTTTCCTGACAGAAGTATAGCAATCAAGCCATCAAGGATCTCAGGTATCAATCAGAGTGTCAAATTTGCATGCAGTCGTTAAAATCTATCTTGAGCATATAGCTGACAATAATCTCCACCTCATAAAACAAACTCTCTCAATGGTCATACTAGTTGAAATAAAAGGGACACTTCCTCAACAAACAGAGCAACTGGAGCACTTTCTTTTGTGACAAAAGGAATAAAGAAACAAAAGAGTAAATTTCTCGTTTTTTTTCTCAACTCAAGCAAGTGACATTCGCCTCTTTAATGCTAGGTTTGATTTCTTTCCGGATTTAGTATAAGAGGCATTTAATAAGGCGGAATATTTATTTACAGAACTTAGTGATTAGAAGGACAGCAGATATTGAAAATGGAATTGGAGAAAGGAAAAAAATCAACGAATATCGTAGCAGCAAATACTAATTTTTTTTGAAAAAACTTAAATTTTTCAAGGAAAAACATTGATTTAGGCTTGATCTAAAACAATAAGCTCTTCATTACTCTTCATTACAATATGGTTGTTGTAGTTTTTTTCAATCAGACCAATTATGGAAAAATACAACCAATTTTTGGTCTCATAAAACGATTGTCCAAACTAACACACAAATAAATATGCTAACTTCTCATAAAGGCAACGTTCGTTGTCCATTATAACTTATCCATAAAGCAGTATTCACAATTTACGTGAAAATGTATAGCAGATACTGGCGCTTGAGCACGGTTTCCGATGGTCCTTTTTTTCTCTTAATGCAAAAAATCTTCTAAGTCAAGTTAGTACAAATCGGAGTTTTGAGTTCCCAATTGTGAAACTATTTAAAAAGGTGTTAAAAGCAAAAGATTGAGTTCTATCTTAGTTACCTAAAGTTAATAAATAAGATGTTTATTTCAGAACGAATGCTCAAACCACGCCAATCACAAACGCAATTTCATCGAATGATGGATACAGTTTTTTGATTTGTTGAAGTTTATTTATATTTTTGAGGAAGACATCAAGAACTACAAAGATATGAAGTCTAAAATAGTTTCCTTCTTTAATTAAGGAAAAATATAGAATTTATTTTTTCATAGAGGCAGTGAAATCCAGAAAGTCATTAGAAGTAATTTGTCATCATCATTTATCTCCTACACTGCGATCCGGATCTTCGTGTTAAGAACGACGGATTTCATATCCCTCTTGGTGAGAGCAGCCCCTAATTTTTCGATTTTAAGGGGTCGGAGTGAGTTACAAGATTTTTCCCATCTATTAATTTCAATTGAAAAGTTGTTAATCATATAGATTATTTCATTTTTCATTGATTAGAAGTCTAAAGAGTGAGCATCTTCTCACCCACCGCTTTCCAAATTAAGGATTGGATGATCCATCAGATTCTGAAATATGGAGAGATCTCTATGATCTTTACAGGGACAATTATTTATTTTACAACTGCATTTATTTCTGAGACTGGAAAATTGTCGAGGGACGAAGATCCAACTCATTGCCAGTAAGGATTTCACTTCTATCTTTGTCAGCAGGTTTAAAGGCACTTAGAAAGTGCACTTTTAACCCACAGTCTACAACAATGAACGCTTGTCTTCAAAGTCATTGCGTTGGATCTACACAGGATTAATAAGTATGTGCATGAGATGAAGGCATTGCTAAACTCATATACATTCGATGTGAGAGTCAGAAGTTAGAGTTTGCAGACCCCACGGAGTAGTGTAAGTTGTCAAGGTCCCCAACGTGAGCCGCTGGGTGACTTGATATATGAAATGTGAGTTTAGAGTAGCAGCTAATCCTTTGAAGTGAAAAAAAGTTAGCTTATTTGCAACTAGGCCATCATGCAGACAATTAATCTTTGCTGTTTTTATCTCCAAAGATGGATCCATCAGATTTCTTATTCTAATAAAACGACAGGTAGAAAATTGGGGGCTTCAACACTTTTTCTGTTGGATTAGAAAGGTGTAAAAGGATACAAATTCCAAGAAGATGGAGAGTGACGTTTAAGGAGCCATTATGCTTCCAAGCTTGGGGCTGTAGTGCGATGCAACCTCGGTTTTGGAATTCTGAAAGATTTTTAGCAAGAGTAGTGCGACAATGGCTCTGATAAAAGAAATGAACAAATACTTTGGAAGCGTCAACAAAGAGAGGCCTCGGGAGCAAATAGGAAGGCTGCTCAACGAAAATACTCTGAATACGTTAAAATATCAAGCGTTATAGAATCACTGATGTCAATGAATAAAAAAATAGAAAGCGACTGGTGTACCAAGTGTTAAAAGTAAAGTACAGTGCAGGAAAATACTGTCATTGAACGCCATTGCACTGTGCTAACCGCAAGTCTAGAAAACTTCAACAAGCGTCCTGAGTCTTGCTGATACTCCTACCCTTAATTATAAGGAATACACATACTCAGAAAGCAGGTGCTGAAATAATCTATTAAACTGCTCTGCATTGGTTATCAGCTTTAACGAGAACTTCCGGAAACACTAAAATGCTGAAACCCATAATCCTGCCGTGATGTGAGGAAACTGGATAAAGGTGCAGAACTCTTGCCAGTAGGAAAAAGTAAATAATAGTCCCCAGTGAAATGCTACTGAATTACAATCGCTTCTATATTACACCTTTTTGAACTGTTAAAAGCAGTCAGACTGATCGCAAAGGCTTGATCATTGATGTTTTAAATGAGTAATTAAAAATTCCCTTCATACATGCTCAAATCACTTTACACAACTCCTAACTAACTATATGCTGAATTGATTACTTGAGGTTAAACCGCATGGGACCATGATAAAGCGCTAGGAGATGTTCCATCTACTGGATCAGTTCTGCCTAGCTGATTTCGGCATTGCGTCAGGCGAAGCAAAGAGAAGTTATAAGTGAAAAACCTCGCCTTCAAAATGAAATTAATGCTTCATTGAAAATACGTTCGATTGTGCAGTATTCGTTTAGAAAATCTGTACACGCTAATATTTATGAAAGCCACACTTTCCAAGACGATCAACTTTTCCATTCTATTCCTCCATCTATTCTAATTTATTCGATGGAGATATAAACTCCATTACAGTATCTCATTCAGCTGTCCAAACATTCTCTGTATTTGCATATACCTGTCAGTGGTCGTGATGAAGGCCGTGATTTAGTATCCGCCACCATGATTAAATCAGTTAAGGACTTATTGAAACCGATTGCAGTTTGGGCTATGTATCAGTTATGTGCTACTGACAGGTGTGAGTAGCCAGTAAGTCTCAACTGGTGGTTCGACGCTTCTGCCCATAGACAATTTAGTCAGTATCTCCTGAATGAACCGTAATTATTCCCGAATATCACAATCATATAAGCGCCTAATCCTCCGTATTTTTTACACCCAAACTACATTTTGTTTAAATAAACTCATAGTTGTTGTAGAAAGTACCGAAATAAAATAAACTCATAATTTTCAGGTTGTGCTTGAGAAGCCACACCCAGCATGAATAATACTTGACGAGATGGCAACCTCTAATAATTTGCGCTTGATTGAGTAACATACAAAGGCCTGTACATCTGTTTTTTTAACATTTGTTTAAAGAAATAAAAGCCGTTTGTACAAATAACAAGGCTCAATAGAATTATTTCTTGCAGTAAATTCATAGCTAGATGAGGTCTTTTAGCTAATTTATGACCAACAATCAACCATTGTTTTTCATCAAATTAAGTCTTATTAAATACCATTTTTTCCGACGGCGCATAGTGATAGAGAAAATTTGTTTGCTTTATCTATTTACTTAAAGTGTGCTTGCCTTGAAAATTTATAAATCGAACAAACCCCTGTGGATCGTGGAAGGAAGTAATGTCAGTCCATTTCCCTTTATGGAATGAGTGATTTATGTGTCAAGTTATAAACAAAGAATAAGGTGAGAAATAGTTTGAGAAGATTGACAATAGGGTACTAATTTGAGATTTTAGTTCTCACCCCATGCTGTTGCGATGGTACATTGGAGCATCCATTTCTACTTACCATTCGATAAGAATATAATAGTTTAAAACGGATGATTGACGTTTCCACTTATACACTGAAGGATTTCCAGCTAGGAGAGACACTGGATGCCACAGCTGATAGCATCGAAAAGAACAGCATGTCCAGTCCTCATCAAAGATGAAACCTTGCCTCCTTTAAATTAGCCTTAATGAAACTTAAACTAGACGACTCTGGAAAAAAACTAAACAACTTGATTATGGCCTTTTAGCATTATATTCGATCATGCATCTATAAAAAAATACTGTAGATCTGTTTCGCTTGACAGGCTCCTGACTACCACTTTTTTCGTCGCGTACAGTATCAAAGTAGAGCAAAATCACTTAGGTAATATTGAGCTTAGCATTTACCAAGCAACTCAGTAACATAATGTGCATGCCAACTTACAAATTCAGCATGATCTAAAGACTTTAATCTCGAGCATTCTGGATATTTCTGGCTGATTTAAGTGACCGAGATAAACGTGTTTGAGTGGATGAAGGACTTCGCGAAAGCGAGCAAGTCTTCGATCGGAAAACGCTGATCACTGAAGCAAAATTCACTGTTGATCATGTATTTCCGTAAGGAGGCAACGACATCCTGGATAAATAGAGCAGATTTCAATGGATTTTTTGTCTTACTATAATCCGTCAAACAAGCATATTTTTTCTGCTTATCACAATGCGTATATAAATAGACAAATGCATCGTGATATTTAGGCTTTCTGAGCATGGAAGTGGATAAAAAGAATTCACCATCTCACTCAGCAAATGTCCCATCTCAATGTCTAATTTTTATTTTATTGAAGAATAATTTTCGCCTTGAAATAAAGAGCTTCTCCTAACCTACTTTCGGTACTTGTAAACCCTTAAGATAATTTCAACCCTTTTGTCTTCTGTTTTGGACAAGACTTATTTGAATACTTGTTACCATTCCGAAATGGCGAATGTATTGTTTATTATCATATTTGTTAACGGAAAGCTAGGAAAAACACTTGCCAATTACTTTGTCAATTAGATGAATTTCTCCCGAAGACCCAAAATACATTGATTTACGAGATGGAGTCCCATTCTCACTTTCAATAAGCAAGTTTTAATCAGCTTAAGTTTTATTTATTTTTTTATTTTTTGACACATAATTGCATAATTGCACTATATTTGATGCTTCAATGACATAACCCTCGGCAGGCTTGCGATTTCTCACTAGACGAAAACAGCCGCAATCATCAAGACTGGTTAAAAGGGTTGTAACCAGCTAAGACTTAGCAGGATGTCGTTATCTCCTTGCCATTTTGGAAGCGAGTTAAAGTGGCAGGAAATGTGAATTCCATCGGTAGAGGCTACTTGGGTTATAAGTTAGTGGTTGAACTGATCGAAGGTGGTTCATATCTGCGGTTTTTTTAGCTAACATTTAGGTGAAAGTGACAAATTCCCTGTTCACTAAAACGAAGTTCGTGAAAAATCAACGCTTTACATCAGTAGAGGGTAACTTGAACTTGTTTGAGAAGAGTAATTTTGAGCTTATGTAAACACCACAGGGCCAAAAATGAGTCTAAATCTAAAAAATTCTCACCGCGGCATACAAAATGAAAGATTCCCAAGACTTCTCTCCGCGTTTTCATATCAAAGAAAAAGACATGAACTCATATCAAAATGTCGGCCATGAGATTTAAAAAACCATGTACCGAAATGTTTTGAATCAGTGCATTTGAAATAGATAAATTATTTGAAAAATGATTGCGATAAACACAAAAGCAACTTATTCTTGTAAAAGATTGCTTTGCCGACCACCAGCAAACCTTAAACTGTTAGAATTTTACTATACTAGAGGCCTATTCTATGTTTTTGACAGCTTCAAACAGAAACTTGGGGCATATTTGAGGAGCGATGAGTGGAATCGCCACTTCATGCTCTCTAGCTACATTATACATGCAGCAGCACTTATTGAAAAAATAATTTAGAAAACCCATGGCATTGTACTCAAGATTTGCATTTGATGAAAAGCGTAAATGATGATGCTCGAGAAGAAGGGAACTGGAATATACAAATATATTTTATAAGCGTATACTGACGTAGAAACCTCAAACTGAACACTGGACGCAAAACTGCCTCCCGCGACGAGTCCGACCACCCTCCTCGATTTCTAGGGCACTGTGATACAGTATTGTTCCCTAACTAGGTTGCCTACTCTGGACCCTGACGCTTCTTTTAGATGAAGAGCTGATCAAATTGCAGTACAATTCATCCCAGTGTGGAAGATATTCACTATTAGAAACATTTAGAGAAGAAAAATAAGTTTTTCGTGTAGGATGCAGGAACAGGTCTTTCTGATCGAATGACTGCCTTTGTTCTGTAGGCTTTCTCGTGTATATGCTGGGCTAAGCTAAACTCGATAGTAAAAATTTTAAACCAATTCGCCTCTATTTGGAAATTTTGAATTTCGTTTGATTCATAAGGATAATTTTTCTGCTCTTATGGCATTCTTAATTCCCTACTTAGGTGAACCTATTATAAACTAGATTAATCCTTTACATTAAAACGGCCTAGACGCGTTGATTCAGCTGTTTAATTTCCCTATGGTTAGAAATGCGAATGACACTTTAAGTTCAGCAGTTTGCCAGAAAAGTACCAACTCATACAATTGTTTGAACAAATAAATAAAATGCACTTTTTTACGTTTTTTTTGATTTGGTGGGAAAGTTGGCAGGAGTAGTGCCAGTATGTAACACAATGACGATCACGACGTCAAAGAACCAACTGCGAATGTGGCAATATGTTGCAAGAATAAAATTTTTCAGCTTCACTATCGTTGGTGAACCTTGTCTTGTTAAATGAAAGCAATCTAGCTTAGTGGTTATACAACGAGAAATAGCCAATCCACCGTGAACGATTCGTGGCCACGTTTAATCTGCCTCGTGCACAAATTTTCCTCCAGTTTCATGAAATTTTATCTTCTTGAAAGATAATTTATGCTATTAGTGCAACCACAAGAAACGTTTGATTAATAAAAAGAGGTTTTTAGCGCGGAGATCAGCCAGTATAAAGATTAACTCCGACTTTTTGTTTAACGCCATATTTTCCCACTGTCTGTTTGCCCCGAGAAAGGTTTGTACCAGAAATTTTCTTCCCTGTTTTAGTTTAAATTTTGTCGGGCACTGATTGATCCAAAAATCACAAACTCAAATAAACTGAAAGCAAACAAACTTTAATGGAAAAATTTCCCAAACACGAAAAAAAATAACAGGAGTAGGACATGTTTAATTTATTTAGTTTTTTTTTTGTTTCTTGGCAAAATTTAAATATCTGACTAATTTGGGCTTCAACAATCAATTTCCTATCATTATTTGTTTGATTTAACTTTAAAAATTTGGGTTTTTTAAAAGATGGATCGCATTCGCAGCGCTGGTTTTGGTTCATGTGTTAGTGTAAACATCTGTAAAATATTTAATTAGATGCTTTTCTTTCAGTTAGAACGGAAATTTTTAGGAGCTGGTTAAAACTAGATGCGCTATTTTACATCCGGCTAGTGCTAAAATTAAGAGAAAATTTTAACTGTGGTAAGCAGCACTGAAACCGAATTAACTTCTTATATGATTGGGGAGATAAATGCACGAAAACAATCAATTCAAACAAACCAAACAAAGACACATAAATTTTTTGCAGAATTCAGGTTATGGAAATCGAATTCTAAATGCCCTCTTTCATCATTCTCCATTACATAGTAATAGAAACACTGCTAAAATGTGAGGTAAAGAAAAATCACCTAAAGCTAAATAAACCACCATGGCATTGCCCTCTGATCGGGTACCCTCCTTTCAGGCTTTCCCTTCGCAGGTTAGTAAACGAGGCTTCAAGTGACCATCCCAAAAACCGAGGGGCGGGTCATTACAAGGCTAATGCATGCATGACAACCGATTTACCTGCTTTTGAAGCAACTTCCCCAAACCAATAAAATGCAGTATATAAGCCAGAATATTTTTAAAAGCCATCGTAGCTACTGCTACGTCAGCGAGGATGCAATCTTTACCAACATCCGTATTCGATGTCAGTGTCAAATTAAGTTAATTTTTTCATTGGCAGGTCATAAGAGTCTTGGTGGGTGATGGAAAAGATTCTTTCGATAATTTAAGTGTCAACTGTTCGAACCCACTGAGACCCCAATTAAAGCCCCTGCTATGCAGTTGATTTAGTAGCATTTATGCTTTTTAACAACTTCAAAGTGGCATGAATAGTCAATTGTTTTAGTATGTTTTTAGTCATGTGCTTCAAAGACATCAGAATTGCAGGACGATGCAGAGTATAAAGTCAAGCGCCAGTTGAGCATGGCATATGTTCGTCACGTTGTCTGAGAAATGCGATTTCAAAGCACGATCAAGCAGATCTTCATGTTAATGCTGTTGTCACTGAAATTGTTTCTTGAAACGCCCCCGGGCTTACCTCAAAGGTTTGTGCTAATATAGTAAGTTATAAAAAATAACAGAGAGCCCCTTGTTAGGAGGGACATTATTTTAATGAATGAAGGCAAGGAATCAGGGTAAGAAATAGAAATTTTGGCTCACGGACCTCAATTGGTAATTTCAAATACCATTCTTTCCGCAAATCGCTCATATTGAGGGCGTTCACATCGAATGCCCTCCATCTTAGCACCCGTTCCGGTACCCTGTTCATCAACAAGATTCTTCAAAACATGACGAGAATGGATGATCAAAAATTAAACTTATTAGAAAATTACAATCGATCACAAAAAAGAATCATTAAAAAATATTCTGTCATTGGTGCCATCAATAATTTCACTATTAATCTGGTTGGTCAGAGGATGTTCTCCTTCAGCTACTGATACTTTACCCTATTGATATTGGCCGACTGACTGGATTGGGTCAATCGTGATCTTCCCTTATAACAAACCATTCATTTACAACACTACGAAAAAATGAGGAAGGAAGCTCTGTCGCGTATCTTGCTTTATTAAAAAAGTTAACATTTTAACCTTTCAAAAAGTTCCGCTTGAACTGTAGTTTAAATTAATTCTTTCTAGAGAGAAAAATTGTGCTTTCCAGAATGCTGTGGGAATGACGTATGGACTGACAACTAGCTAGGCTTATGAAATGTGTCGGCAATTCCCATCTGGCATTGAAGAAGAGAGTGTTAGACGATCGCATGTTCTGATTGGGATTCACAAGCCGAGCGATAATATCAGAGAGATTAGGATAAGTTGGTGGTAGCGCACCACAAGCAGAAAAATTTCCCCAATGAGTCCATAGGGAGGAGCATACTGAATGCCAATTGCATTTAATTCCTCCATTTTAGTCTTTATTTGAACTTAATGAATCGATTCTCACAATTACGATGTATTTAAAATCGAGAAACCAATTCAAAGTTATCGTTTAAAACATATTTAGTTTCAACCGATTTCTAAATTTGACATTTACTTAGATGATTTCGGCTGGTTCCTACTTGAAAATGCCGTTGAAATTGTATTCCGACTAGTCCAATTTTTAACAATGGATGACCATGTTCGTTCGCTAAATATTATTTACATACACAAAGCAAATTAAAGGAGCAGTATCTTTCTTTCGCTGCTTTATGCTCGTTTACGAGTGCACTAGGACCACTCTAAGAAAATATTAAAACTTTTTGAATGTGTAGCAAAACTTTGGTTCGCGCAGATAACCACAGAACACACAAAACACGCGAACACACAGATGTCCATTAATCCGTGTTTTGGCGCCAAAAATTTCGTGTGTGGGCCCAGACACATGCACCCACACACATACACACATACACACACACACAGGGTAAGGAGGGGAAGCGTATCGCGCCATTACGTCAGTTCAGTCTTAGCGAAAATTACGGTCTCGGCCCGTGGACTCTTTCATTCCACCCACCGCAGCAGAAGGAAGACCCACGCGCTTAAAGTGTCTGGAATAGCCACCCCACCTCTTCCAAGCTCCTTGTTGTCTCTGTCCGCTAATTGCACAGGCGCTCGTGCGTGCCTATGGACCGAATCGTGCGCCAGGTTCGCGCGAGTGTTATAATTGGTGCCGACGCAAAGAGAGATTGGTAGATAGGTAGGTGGGTAGATAGGATGGAAGGGGACGAGCCAAGAGGGGACAGTTGAATAGAAACTGAAACACTAGATCACCGACCATTACAACAGCTGCGGTAATATTTTTGGGGTTTTCACTCACCCTGGCGCCATGGGAGCTATTGGAGGGCCCGGAGGAACGATAGAACGCCTTTTTGTGATCGGTATTTTTCTTCAAGTGCTTCAAAATGTGAAGGCATCCACTACTTCTAATGCACCGGCGGAGACGCTTGTCAGTAAGAACCATCTTGGACTAGTGAAGCCGAATGATTTGAGAGGGAGGAGGGATGACGAAAATTCAAAAATACCGGATTATCTTCTGAGACTTAGAGAGCGTCACAACAGGGAATGGATGAACTTTGGACAGGCTGAGAGAGGAAACGCGCCGAACTTAGGAATTATAACATCAATAAGGCATCATAGGAATGTAGGTAAGATTGATAAATGAGCCCTTCATAGAGCTTTTCATTTGATTTAATGCTCAATCGTCGTTTAAAAACTGAAGAATCAGTTACTTTAGCCAGTTTATCACCTCACAATTTCGAATTTAAATTAACTGTAATTTCCATGCAAATCGCAGAATATGTACCATCACCTTGGAGATTTCATTCATTATGATGATGAAGCAGTATTTTTGGTGATTGTTCTACAATGCAGATTGGTAAGATAGTTGGCGACCTTTATTTATAACGTCATTGCATTAATTGAAGACAGTACACTAAATGGGAAGACGAAAATAAAAAGATCGGTACAGCTTTAGAATTTCCCCTTTTGAAAGTTAGTTTCCTTAGCTTGGGTTACGAAACTTGCGTTCGCTTCCACTTAATAGTTTGAGGGCTTGATTAAGTCAGGCAAGCCATCTTTCTTAATCACTTTGGATAAAAATAAGTTTTGGCTCATATATCTAGCTACCAAGTTCTATTTTCAATGCAAACAATTCCTTCGAATAAGCTAAATAAGTGTTTGGAAGATTGTCTGGAAATTAACATGCTGAAAACCGGGTTAATAAATCGTATATTGACTTTATAAAGACGATCAGGGGTCCGATTGATGAATCTTGCGTACCTGTTTGGGATCAGGATGTTGATAACCTCACCTGTGCAGCCTTTTTTATATTTCGGGTCTTGAAGCCATCAGATATCACTATTTTGTTTGTTTCCTCATAAATCGAATCACTTATCTAAGAGAGCCTGAAGGTTGAGAGAAAATCAACCTTGATAAAGAGATCAATTATTTGAAAAAAAGAGCTTCATAAGTCCTCCAATCATCGAACTTCCAGCGTTAGATAAGGAACTCTACCTTGCGACGTTCTTATCCATTATTAAGTTGGAGAAAGATCACTATCTATTTCATGGGTCTGATACCTCTTAATTTGACGAAATTCTTTCCGATCTATCGTTTTCGAGCGATAGTTCGCAATGCTGGGTGAGGGCATACACATTTATCCGCACTGATTAACCAAACTTTATGCTCGCTAGATTATTCCCCTAGTCGAGAGTTGGAAATATATGATCATGTCATCATGAGATGTGTGAATCGGACAACTTTTAAATTGCTCTAATGTCAGTAGACGAAGACGAACAATTAATCTTTATCCAAACATTCAATGGATATTTTAGCAAACCAGCTGAATAGTTGGTCCGTTTTCTGATTCTCGATTCTTTAAGTAAAAATGAAGCGGCAAACAGTGTCTACAGACATGTGTCGAAATTCTACTCTGATAATGAGAACTTCCTTCAGTTATTCCAAGTGAAGAAATATGCCAAAAGACATTAGCGGTTGCCGTTTATAGGTAATATCAGGATCTAGAATGGAGCCAGAATGGATCAGATAAGTCGCGGATATTAATCGGACTGGCGCCAGTAAAGGTCATTTGCCCTCTCTGTCCGATTTCTGAAACCTGTTATTAGACTCTCTCGATGTTATATCATAGATAAGACAAGATTTCGGCAGTGCAAAACTAATGTCTATCTCCTCCATGAATACACTTTTTAGAAAATGCCAATCCAAATGAGTGCAATAGATTTTGCAAAGTTTGACAATGCATCTGTAGAGCAAAAGATTCTTCTAAACATAACAACCTAGACAAATCTCAGATTGGAACAGCTATTAAAGGCTCTAATCCGATTTCTTCTAACACTGAAGCTGTTTGTTCAATTAAAGCATAAAAACCTTGAAAGACCTCTTGATCAAACATCAAATATTTTTTTATTGTATTCATAAAGGTAGAGCGTTGCAAATGCTCTAACTTCGTCCCTGAGGTTTTCAGAGATTGGTTGGAGGTATAGACTTTTTCGCAGGAAGCATGACCTTTGCTTTATGTCTAATTCAATTTATAGAACAAGAATTATTTCAGTTTCTTTGGCTGGAGCACCTTGATTCAGCCAGGAAAAGTATTTTCCAGTGGTCATCTTTTGCATGAAGTGTTCTTGATGTCCTCATGGAGATTGGCAGCGCTCCATAGCATCACAAGCGTGAGGAAATGCAAGGCTTTGCGGAGCTGAAAATTCCTTCTTCATAGTGCATGTACTTATAAAAGTGAAAGAAAGATTATTTTCAATCTTAAATATAAGTTTTTAAGCCTGATAAATGAGTGTGCAAATTTAAATGCGTTTTTTCCCTAGAAGAGCCACAATGAGTTGATAGCTTGGCTTGGTGAACCGTTTAAAATGTCGTATAATAAGAATGCCAAATACTCATTACAAAATAATTTTTTAAATATTCAGTGATTAAAGTAATTATTATGGACCTACATTGAAGTCCTCAGCTCAATTAATAAGATTGGAAGTTATTCAGTTATTGTTAAAACTTTGCTTTTTGTGAAAGAAAAATTTCAAAAACCAACGCTTATTATTGTAGCCTCAAAGTAAATAGTCAGCTGTTCTGAAAGGGGCATTTGAGAAAGAATAATAAGAAGAAAATGCTATCCCCTTTGCTTTCCCACCTGCCTCGTGTTGGTCAGAGTTACTTTTGAATGAATTGGATCTAGCAACCGATGTCTTTTCTATCACTCCATCTCGTTGAGAGTATCCCGTCTTTGCCTTTTAGTTGAAAATTTTTTGCATTTTTTTTAGAAACGAAAAGACCTCATTCGAATTGGCAACTGCGTCAGAATCTCAAATTTCGTCTTGCATCATACCCTAAAGATGAACAACTGGTCGCCAGTAGTCTTCGTCTTCCAATACGGACCATTAAACTTCGAAACTCTACTTTTCCAGTCACAGTACGGATCGCCGGTGTAACAGAGGTGGTTGAAGGTGAAGTCTATTTTGAAGGATCTGCAGGATCATGGCTTAATGTGCCATTACCCCCAGGATCTTTGCATAATCTACTAAGAAGCAAACAACTTCTCCACCTTAGCGTGTCTCTTGAGGATTCCAGAATGATCGATACGTCTACTGAACCGCACATTTTGACCTTCCATAGGAGTCAAAGCCATGCAGAAAAGATGATCAGAATTCGACGAGATATAGACGAGAAAGTGAAAATAGAGAAAGATAAGAGGGAGAACCTGGCGGAAGAAGTAAGCCTGCTCTAATCTGATTCTTGTATTATCTTTGGGACCCAATCTGTAGACTTAATTGTAGTCATTTTCAAGGAGTCCCACTAACCTCATTTCTCAGGGTCTGATTTTCATCTGTCTGTCTGGCTAAATGATGAAAAATAATAAAGCCTAAAGTGGTGGACATTATCGGATGTTTTGCAGAACTTTGTATTTCCACATATAGTCACATTTTCATTTCAAAAACGCTAACTTTTTTCGACGGAATCTTTGATGCCGGAGTCTTGGCAAACTGTTTTATCATTCAAAAATAACCTCCCAATGGCTTTTAGGGCTGCAAGATTGCCTCCAGAGAAGGGGAATCAGCCAATAAGAACTTTCTTCCCATTGTTTCAAAATCGTATAAATGTGGCTGATGATCAAATCAGTTTTGTTACTAATTTTTATCAGTGACATGCAGAATTTATGTCTAATTTCGCTATTTCGAAATTCTTTATAAGATAATAAGCTTTTTTGTCATATCTTTTAGTTGCGCAGAACAGAGCCCTCCCTACTTTTGGCTTCAATTGTAGCAGTTCTCTTAATCTATTGCATCCCCTCAATGATTTAAAAACAATTTTTTCTACGATTTCACTCTTCAGCTTCATTCGGATAGGTCTTAACGACTTAACTTTCATATGCAGGTTTTCTAGTTAATTGTAGATCGGGTTATCTCTTATGCTGACTATTTTATAAAATAGATGCTACTGCTGATAGCGTTACTGAGATCACAAACTCAATGCCGGGAACACCCCAAAAAGCACAGATTGTTGTACGACTAGTTCTAAAATCGAAGGCTTTGACAGACGTCAAAAACCATTTTATCACTAAGATTGCATACCTATGTGTGAGGAGAGGTTTTTAAGTTGCCGGTCGGGAGAAACTAGTTTTTGCATGAAGCAAATAGCATGGGCTAATGCGGATTTCAGTCGAACAAGACCTGAAGTACGAACAAAGTTCTATGAAATAAATGAAAACTGGAGGAATAATCATCCAATGAAAGTCTCAAAGGATTTGAATTAGTAGGAGACGCGTGACTTTTAAAAATAAAAAAAGGAGGTCAACTTAGTAAATTTGTAATTATTTTAACTTTTTTAATTAGTAGTTGGATTTTTTTGGAAAAATTTGTTTAGCCTTGCTCGTTCCCAAAATTCCCTCAGCATACCCAAGGTGTCTATCTAATTACCCTCTGAGTGCATTGATAGTATGCTTTCGCTCATTTAAAGTAATAACATTTATTAATTGCTAGTTTTTTTTGGGGTGTAATTTCTTTTACCACAAATATAGGAAAACTATTTCGATGCGTGGTTAAATGAGGTTCCGTATTCAAAAAAAAAAATTTAAAAATGCCTGAACCCTACAGAGTTGTAAGTTTTAAAATGCATTCCAATGACCTGCATGAATTCTCAAAATTTGACGCTCCATCTCGATGATTTGGTATGCCCTTACAACCGCGAAATATGCTGACATTATAACTTTACTTATCTGATATAAGTAGTTGTATTTTTAGACTGCGTCTCGTGGAAAAAATCGGAAGAAACGCAATCGCAGGCGTCAAAAAGGTCAACGCGTTTTGAGCAATCGGGAAAAGCGGAGTCCCCGTTACTTGATGAATAAGCGATACATAGACGCGACCTGTCAACGACGTGACTTAACGGTGAATTTCAACTCGATCGGTTGGTCCCGATGGGTTATCGCTCCAACAGTCTACGACGCTGGTTATTGCTTTGGTTATTGTCCGTTTCCGCTTTCAGCCCATTACAATACTACAAATCACGCGATTATCGTTCACCTCATGCATAATCTTGGTGTAGCTCCGGCTCAAGTTGGTCCACCATGTTGCACCCCTTTGACTTTCAGCCCTCAGTCCATTCTTTTCTTTGATGGAGACGATGTTGTTCTGCAAGTTTATGAGGACATGATTGTCGAGTCCTGTGGGTGTCGGTGACCTCGAAAACACATTTCATTACACTTTTTTCCCATTGAAAATTCCCTTTGCACATATTTTTACTGTTCATGTACCTCATAAATTTAGGATTGTTTAAAACGAATTGCCCGAGATATGCGCGCTGAATGAATTTTTAATGCCATCCCCGAGTGTGAATTATGACCTTGGCCACATAAGCTTTGGGGTGCCCCATTTGATCATCACATAAATCACATATTGAGACACAGCGGTACTCTAAAACCGTTCTTTATGCTAGGGTAACCAATGGATATATCCTTGGTCGATTTCCAGAAAATTGGTGAATTTCTCACATTTCATGTAAGAAGCATTCACTGTTCTTCTCATCTTGAAGACAAAACTACTCATCTTCTGTTATAAGATTTAAGAAAACTTGTCTGGGAAGTTGATTTCGGTGATAATACCTCACTCTCTCTTGATTAATTGGTACCAATATTTCAATGGATTGATTATCTTGAATCTCTTCCGATATCTAATTTCGACCTCAAATTAGCCTCGTATTTGATACTTTCACATCTCCTGGGGGACTCCAAGGAATTTTCAGATGTGATCTCCCACCTTGTCGAAAGCGTTCTATGGAATTTCGCTGCTATCTATTCTGTAAGATCGCTTCACAAAGCAGATCTCCAACTAAGTGCTTTTTTGATGATGTATCTTGTTCTCAGCAGCTTTCATTCAAATGACTGGACAGTAATGCTGGAATGGGTCAGCAGTTTTATTGGCATCACTTACAAAGGGGATCACTACTGCTTACAGAGCCTTCCAGCAGCCATTAATATGAGCTAATGTTAATTAGCACTTATGAACCCATTTCGATAAAACAAACTAATTTTTGAATTGAAATGCAAGGTTGGTTACTATTACAAATCCGGAATATCCAGCTTACCAAGTCGCATTCCGGCAACGCTCTATCCAACCCATCAAATCGTAGATTTCTGTTATTAAGACCGCTTTGGAACAGACGGTTCGAAATTAGCCTTGAACAGTACATCTCCTTCATACAAACACCAATTCAGCTATATTTTTTTCCAAGTGTCGTTGCATTAATTTTAAGCTCATCAACCTTTCTGATTTATAATATTATCAAGTTTATAACGTTATCTTAGGCACTTCTTCTAAGCAACTGCATTATTTGTTTGTGGAATATTAATTAAAGGTTTGAAAACGTCTCTGTACAAAATATTATCCCTATTAAAACCGAAGTTTAATCATTTGTTTAAACTTTGAGCTCAAAACATTCATGTTCAGCACGCCCAGTATCCAGGAGTTGTGGTGATTTAAACGGCGGGTTTCCGACAATCCCAGTAAGATTTTTTGTACTCATTACCCCTTCTCATGCATTTGTTGAGAGTTTTCACCTGATTCCGATTTTACGTCACCTTACATCAAATCTTTTCTTGAAGCAGGTGGTTCAACCAATGAAGTAAATACTCAAAAAAATCCTCTTTATATAAGGAAAGGTGGAAATGGCACCATTTAATTCGAAAAAGGATCACTTTTGTTTCGAAGGGTAAGAATCGCTGTGCTATGAAGTTGGAACAGAAATGAATTTGGGCATTTTTCGCCCTCCCTAAGAAACAAGTTAGTAAAGGTGTGTTTCTCTCGAATGGAATATCTATTTGACCAACGGAAGAGACAGCACAACGGTAAGCAAATGCTACACTGCGGCATCTGCTTGGCCTCCAGTGTGCTAGTTTCTCGTAATTTCATAAGCCCGATTTTTCATTATGCTTGCAACATAAAATATTTTTTTTCTAAAAAATTGAAACTACGACTCTAGTTGCTGCTCTTGTGAAACCAAAAAGTATCTAAAGAACTAAGTGTTCCACTGGTTTCGAATAAAAGCTGTGCATAGAAGGATTCAGCAGGCATTGTGTGCTTATTTAGTATGGTTTTTGGAAACAAATCATTCAATAAAATAAGCACACAACAAGGCTACTCTTGAGATGAAGGCATTTTATTTTGATGCCTGTTGCTTATCAGGGGCCCGTATCTTCACTTATCGTAGTTAACAAACGAAGGTGTCACAATGACTTCTTCAGAAATGGTTCCGGCAGTTCAACTCAAAGCATCATTATTTGAACACGGTCAGTAGTTTGTGTGTTAAAGCAACTGACTTCATATCTTAATAAGAGCTGTTGTGCCTCCACGCTTATGTTCATTCATCTATTGTCAGGGTACAATTATCAATGTGAAGCACCAAACTTATTCCAGTGGCATCCATTCAGCGACACGATCTGGCGTGTTGCGTAAAAAAAGCCTACTAGTCTTGCACAGCTGTCACCAGGATCCCTGAAGAATTAATGAATGAATGGATTTAATTCCCATTTTTACCCAGAATTCGGTTGACGTTCAGTTTCCAATAGATATCGGAGTAGATTGACAAATCAATCTCCAACACTTCGACGAAATCAACAAATTTTTGAGCCAGTAAAAATACTCGAGATGGTGGTTTAAATTTAAAATATGCACTATAGTTTGAAAAAAGTTAGTCCGTTATGAATGTAGCAGAAACTGGGCGAGAAAACAGAAAACAACCATCATAGTGGTGCAATACTAAGGTTTAAAGGGTCGTTACCACAGACACCAATTATAATCTCATCAATACTGTAAATGCGTTGAAAGTCAGAGAGTGATCCCCATTTTCATCTGCAGATTTAATGATTTGTACCAATCTGTCTTTTGAAAGTTCGTAACCTTATTTGCGTACACCTTCATTTTTTTATTCCACCCCACCCTTTGGGCAATTCCCAAGGACTTATTGGCGGAACAACAGAAATACAGCCAAACACTTACACATAGCATAGAAAGAGTTAAACTGATATCTGCGACTCTCTGGCCATTTCTCGGCATGGTGCAGTAATATTTCATTCTTCTGGTACACTTCTTGCAGCACCTCATCCTCGTCTATTTATTGTTATTTAGATATTCTTTTCTAGCGATCGTGTATGGGTCGGAGTTATTCACAGCCGTGATGGGGCAGATGTGTTGTTCATTCTGCCGGTTGGACTCTTCTTTGCAGTCTTTTTTCCTACATTCCACTCCATCTTTTTCTCCCATCGTGTTCAGTTCTTCTACTTTCTCTACTGCAGTCTGGTTCTTTCCTCTTCACTTTCCGTGAGTTTGACCGAAGGGTGACAATCCCTAATATGTCTCTTTAACCATCCTTAAGCCTTGTATCTTTTAAGGCAGTCTGTAAAAGGGCGCTTTAGTCTACTGTCCAGTATCTCTTCAATTTTGCGTTCTTCTACTCCATGATCTTGTTTTACGTGCCTTCGCATCTCCTTTGTTTTGGCGAAACATCTTTAGCAGTTTGCGTTGGTACAGCCACTATCACGTTGCCTTTCTTTTATCAATCTAAATATGTAATTATCATCTCGACCTTCAAGGCTTTCCTCTGGATCAAGTAGCCATGATTCGGAGCGCTCTTGCCGTGCTTCTTTGACATCTGTAATTAATTGAAGCCTCCAGTTCCTTAGTTTCACCATTTTCAAAATTACTCTCAAGTATAGAGAGTATCAGGCTATCTTCGTCCATTTTCAATCTCTTCTATTGGTTTGACATCTTTACGCATCGGCAGTTTTGGCTCTTCGCTAGTACAATCCAAGTACATACGTCGACCCGAGTTCTGTATCGCTTTTAGTCGATTGCTATCTTATACTCTCAAGACACTAGTAGGTAATCCGCGAGTGATTGCAGGACTGACAAAAATGCCCACCAGAGTTGCTTTCAGGGTGTTATTGAGACTTCTTGAGTGCAGAAATGGTCGTTATTGTATTAAGTGCCATTTTGCCCCGACTAGGTTTGCTTTTATTGTTCCGTCTGGCTCTCCGGTGTCTTGAGTTAGGGGGGCCGAGGTAATGACAATCCTGCTGCTTCGAAAGACATTTGATCCTGACCAACACCAATTTAAAACCAGAGGGTCTTGTTCGCTGCAATTTGCATTCCGTATTTAAGCATCATTTTCCCCAGGTGCTCTATTAATCTGACAGCTGCGACCTTATTTGGCGCAATAAAAGACATAGGTCATCTGCGCATTCTAGGTGATTTAGCTGCCATCCTTTTCCCAAGTGATCGATCATCTGAACCGCACTGTCATTGAGTGAGGAGAGGGCTTAGGCTAATATGAGTTGGAAGATTAGGTTGAAAACAAATGGCCTTTCTTTTGAACCTTGTTTCACACCAAGTTTCATCACAAAATTGGAAGTTTAGGTTAAAAGGAATTGGTCCCTCTTTTGAGGCTTGTCTCACGCCGCGTTTTATCGCAAAGCAGTCCTTTATTACCCTCAATTTCCCCTTCGGTGAGTCCATCAAGGACTTTACTGAGTGGGTCAATTGCTACGAGCAGCCCAGCTCGATCATTCGGTTGATCACTGCAGCTTCAGGCAGTGAGTCAAGGGCCTTTTTCATGTCAACAAACATTAACACTATTTTCTGCTTCTGGTCCACGGCTTTCATTATACTGCTTCTTACCCCAAGTATAGCCTGTTCGGTGGATATTCCTTCACAGAATCCGAATTGGGTTCTTAAGTGTAGTTCGACAAGTTGGTGGCTTCAAACATTGGCACAGAATAGATGCATATAATTTGCCTAATGTATCTAGAAGGAAGGAAGATTGATCTATAGTTTGTAGGATCTGTCTGCGAACCTTTACGCTTGTAGATACTTACGACTTCAGCATCAATCCAGACTCGAGGTATATTAGTGATCCCATTGTAGGAATCATTGAAAATTTTTAAAAGTTAGGTATTTAGATACTGAGCATCTCATTTCAGTAATTGCGTTTCTAATTCCATTTTAGCTGTCTCAATCTCCTTCATTAAAATAGATGAGTTCCTTAGTAGAAGATCATAATTTTTAATTTCTCCAGTGGTTCTGATCTTAAACAGTTGCTGGTAGTGTATGGCCGGATATATCGATTTGACTAGTATCCTTGCAGCTTTCCGTGAGGAATTTCCCTTCATTATATCCTTCAAGAGCATGAAGGCTTTTCGAGGTTCTTTCTCTGCGAGGTATACTGGAAAGTTGGTTATTCTCTCTTCTTGATATGTTTGTTTTCAGTTTACAATCACGTTGTTCACCCTGTTTATTTGACCTTTGTACCACATGAACATTTCTTGAGAAGGAATTGAGAGCCAATTTGTTCTAAACTGCTTTTGTAGCAGAAGTTCTTTGTCTCTCTTATCGCGTATAGCTGTATGCCATCCGTTTTTCTTTCGCTTAGCTTTTTGACTTGTTGATTTTGCGGCAGCTTTTTCTATGGTTTTCAAAAAATCTTCGTATTTTGTTGTCAAAGGGTCCTGAAGTAGTTCCATTTCGGGGCTTTCCTGGTAAGTTTTCTTTGATTTTCTTGTTTATTCGATGCCTTTAGGCAGTTTCCACGGTTGCAGTTGACTGTTTATGCCCTCCTTCAAAGTTCCATTATTTGTAGGCAGTGATCAGTGCCGTTCTAGAAGCTCCTATGTCACTTATAAGGAACAAATTTGATCTTTTTCATCAGAACAAAGTTAAGAATAGCACCTTCCCCTGTGGGATGGTATCCAAGTCGATCTTCCAGAAGTTGGTTTCCGAGAGAAAGTATTCATCATGTGAAAATTATCCTCTTGGCATAGGCCTAATAGCCTTAGTCCGTTCTCTGTGGTGTCTTCTCGATCAGTAAATGGACCGACTAGTGTTGCGCCAATGTTACGGGCATCAGAGCCCAATCTGCAATTGAAGTCACCAAGGATTATTATTTGTACACATTTAGAGTGGAGTAGTCTATAGGTTTAGGCCACAATATTGTAGAAGGATTCTTTAACCATTGTATACTCCATGGACTCGGTCGGAGCATAGCATCCCATGAGTCTAAATTTTACTCCTCTGATTTGCAGTGGTAGCGTGGGAAGTCTGTTTGCGACAGGGTTAAATCCAGCTTCTATGCTCATTTTGACCAGAGAGGCGATCCTACCGTTCGGTCTAGAGCTTTCGCTGTGTCCAGAGTTGAAGGAAGCGTGGTTTTCTTTATAGTAGGAGCAGGATTTCATTTGAATTTCCGTTAGAGCAACAATTTCCATATCCCTATCAGAAGTCTCTTTAATTATCTGGCGGAGTTTCCATTGATTGCTACAGGCGCACTATTTCCATAATGCAAGTTTCAGATCATGGATCCAGGTATTACGTCGTAGACTCAGGCTGTATTTCCGCTGGCATAATAAGATATTCGAAAGTCCGGTGGGTGATTAGTCCTACCCGGCCACCTTTCTCTTTAGCCCTCAGGGTTGCCCCTGAGGTTTCCAGTGTTCACCTTGATTTGCGTACACCT
The DNA here is from genome assembly GCA_019097775.1 of Moniezia expansa. Lineage (NCBI taxonomy): Eukaryota > Metazoa > Platyhelminthes > Cestoda > Cyclophyllidea > Anoplocephalidae > Moniezia > Moniezia expansa. The sequence continues at coordinate 3,232,435 of JADFDV010000097.1, forward strand.
TCATACATTTTCTCAGCCGTCAATTTCCCAGATTTGTCAGTGTCCATCCCTTCGAAACCTTCCTCCCACTGTTCAGTCCTGAAGAAACGGTTAAATAGCAAGTTTATGGATCCAAATATGGTGTTCGATATCTCGATTATTCGATCCTTGAATGAATAGGTTTTAAATGCGGTGATGTCCTTCTCAACTTAGCATGTCTACTTATAACAACACAGTAATCTTTGAAATATATATGCAGGTAAGGCCAAAGGTGTTTGATAATAAGTTTTTATGTATTTTTCCAGAAGATTTGTAGATTATAGGATCCCTGACTGCTTACGTAGTTGGTTCCACGTGGCACGAGCATTTCCATTATTATCGAAATAATGAAGAAATTCCAATGAAATATTAAGTAAACGGTGATTTCCTGTTGCAATTTAGCATGTCAAACTAAAAAAAATAGGAGCTTTCAAAGTGGACAGGACTCAAATCAGAAAAAGCTTTAATAAAATAAGTAGCTTTCAGTCCTCGATTTAGAAATTATTCCACAAACACTTGAGCTGCTCAACTTCATTTAGATTACATGCATAGACAATAAATCAGTTGCTTATCTAAACTGAATTTGCTAAAACAAGACCTGATACATGATTTTTCAGATTTGTTTATAAAGTTCTGCGAAACATACTTTAGGTAGTTTGAAATAAAATCTGTATAAGATAAACAGACATTAAATGTTCCTCTCAGTTTTCCATTATGATGCGCAAAATAGAGTTTAAATAACAGAGCTAAGAACGAAATATTTATTTGGAGATTTTAGTGCATTTTAGTCCACTTTATAAGAGATGAGAATCTTACCTCAGCCTTTTCCGGAGATAACCTAGAGGCTTCCACGTACTGCCTTATTCCATCCTTTGACAAGGAGCGATCGTTATTCACATCCATATCGTAGACCGTCCGAATGAAGCTGTATCGTTTCTTGTCTGTAAAGTGAGATATTGTCTGATTGTATTAGCGGCAAGAAATGAATATCTACAACGAGCACCCATTTCTGCTCATTCTCCATTTGAGTTCTCTGTCGTATCATCAGTACACACATTTAGGTTTAACTAACGCAATTTCTTTGATTGGCTACCGCGGCTTTGCAGAGTTTCTAAGAGCACTTGAAATGGCAAATCGTTTCTGTACTCCACTTTAAGTTGCAAATCCATTTGTTGAGAAGACAATTCCCATTAGCCATTGTAATCGTCTTCGCTGAATCATATTTTTCGCAAAAAAAACTTCGTTTGAAAGTCTACTTAAGCTCAAATCCAATACCAGCAGTAAATAACAATATACTAGAAAGTGAAAGTCAGAAAATATCATTAGTACCTATTGAGAGCCGCTTTCAGACTACTGGCAGACATTTGCAACTCTAAATGAGAATACTGGCTTTTATATATTAAGAGCAGAATAGGCGAAAATAGCTTTTAATGCCCAAAGAACCTAGTTAAATAAGTTTAGAAAACGTGGTGATACCAGTGATATTTTTTGTATACAGAGCCCTATAGAGTGCATGAATGGCGAAGATAGTGCATTCACTTTTTCATGCATGAAAAGCAGCATCGGTCAGCCAATACACAAGGTTATGAGAGGATTTGAACTTGCTTAGGCGGATATGACCAATTGGGTCATAAGGCAGGAAGTACCATCGCCTAGGACAACAAGATACGAATAACCCAAAGAGAGGTTAAGAGGATTGTTTCATTACGTCACGTGACCTGGCTAATTGATAAAGTTTGCAAATCACACCGAACCTGATCTCGTGAAGTTCCTGATGTAAAACTTATCCATGAGTCAACTTGTGAAAGCAGCACTTACTTTAGTTCATTCGACTTATTATGCGGCTCATCTTCACACTTTTTACACATTTTTAAGCATCATCTTATGAAAAAAATAAAGATATAGTAAGAAAACTAATCTGCATCATTTGATGTAATGCTTCAGTTCTGCTAGACCTACCACTATACTAACGCATATGTGATCACGTCCACCATATTCTTTAAATGATGCCTCTTTTCTTCCATTGTAGAACAACCTCCTTCTACTTCACCATATTCACTGACCTTTTGTAATGGTTTATGGATCGGCTGAACGTAATGGTCAGAAAAGATGAACGTTCAGTCAGCACCTTTCAACTATGCGATCTCGAAGTCGGACTCATATGATTAGCAGGCATGCAAAATGTTAGGTGCATCCTACATTTTCTCAGCAACTGAGTTCGAAAACTAAGTAGACAAAGAGCTGATATTTCTCTACTGGCTTATGTAAAGATTAGATTTGACCTTATTTTCAAGCTGATGAAGCTCCCTAAAGGGTCGGCCCATTTTCTTACCGATTTGTTGGCTAGAATCACCGACTCACAGCCGAAATGGTGGGACGCTCACCATGCATTACAAAATAAAGGGCATGAGGAGCTTTTTTTCACTGACTACTTGTAAGTGTAAATGTAGGCGGAGAGGTGTAGAAAGCATAGATAGTGACAGTTTTAACCCCAGTAATCACCTTCCACCCACATCAAACTAATCGCTTTAGTAATAGATCAGCCCTGTAGCATTAAAATGGTGATTTCATTCTTTTCTCCTGCTATAAAGATTTCAAAACTAATGTAGTTCAGTGAGTGCTCGAAGGTCACAAACATTGATGATCTTAAAGCATAGGTTAATAATGGCAGTTGGATTTTGGAACGAGAAAAAGAATCCTGCTGATTTTTGAAACTTTTAATTTAATCATGATGAGAATAAATACTGGCTTACCGATGGTGAAAAAAATAGTTCACGAAGTATATAAAAATTGGTTTTCTGCCTTTGTCAGGGATGATTTTCAGTGTGTGGATAGTGTGTATCTAATAATAGCAGTTCTTTAACATTTTATTGAAGACAACCCCTTTCAAGTCGGCATTAAAACACTGTCAACCAACAAGATTATTTAGCTTCGATGAAATAAATTCCAGATGTCGCTTGGAAGAAGTTGGGTGAGGCATCTTGTCGAAAATCAACAAATCAGTAGTGATCAATTTAATAAAAAACCAAAAAAAATAGTAATAAGACAATCGCTGGGTTAATAAAAATGTGGGAATTGTATTTCATTCGTTATACAAAGAAAGTCTGCTGAAATACCTCTTTGGTGGGACACTTACAACATGGAAAACTTCAAAGACAAAAAAAAACACAAGGAAGGGAGATCTTACAGCCTCATTAGATCGATAAACTCTCTGAAGGTAAGGCATTTGTCTCCATCTTTGTCTACTGAATTGACAATCTTTACAACTTCACTCATTTTCAGTTCACAGCCAGCTTTTTTTAAGCCTTCAAACAGCTCCTCAACGCCCAACTTCCCGGACTTATCTACGTCCATCTCTTCGAAAGCCTCCTTCCAATGTTCGATCCTAGGTTTCAGGGAAAAAGGAAATTCGCAGTTAGACGATTATCAGTTCATATCGGGTATAGATGATTTCGTACATAATAGGTGATTCTAAAAGTCTTTATCTGAAGTCCTCTTGAGCAACAAAGCATAGAAAATGACTTCCATAATTAAATTGATCATTTTTGTGTATTGGTTGCCTAAAAATTTGGAGTCAAATAATTGCTCCAATCTATTTGAATAAGTGCAAATTCAAATGGTTGATAATCAATGACCAGTCATGTTAAGATACATTTTAACGACTTACGTAGTTGGCGGTATCTGCTTTAGGCCCAAAGCTCTCTCGTATTCATCCAAAGTAACCCTGTTGTCTCCATTGTTGTCAAAAAGGCTTAAGAACTCCTAAATTTGTAAATTCAACAGTTTCAGCAAAATTAGAATAATATTAGTAGGTAATGCTGCTTTCAAATATGATTTCAATAGCCCAGTAGAATGTTTAACCAAAACATCGAAGCCGTTAAAATCTTACGTATTTTCTTAAATATGAATTATTATCTTCCAAAACCGTATTTTTCATAAATGCGGAACGTTTTAACAATATAAAAAACGAGTTGAATGAAAAACATGGCTGAAAAGGAATATGAAAAAAGGCCTACGACAAACATGGTTAACTCATTGTTTCACTTTCGATGTATGGTCGTTTTTGACTCACATCGACCTTCTCAGGGGGGAGATTGGACTGCTGACAACAAAGCTTAATCTCATCCCTCGAGAGGCTATTGTCGCCATTTACGTCCATATCGCGGAACTTTTGAATGAGGGCATATCGCTGCTCCTTGCTATATTTCGCCATAGAGCAAGCTCTAGTATGAGAAATTGAAAACGCTTCAGGTGTGTGATCTATTATGTACAAGTCGAAGCGCACCCTTTAGAGCGACCTTGACAACTTTGAGCAGGACTTCTGGTTGGTCAGACTGCCTCCGACGGTAACTCTGAGGCAAAACTCCAAGAGCATCATGTGCCGTTCTAACACACTCTATGATCGCAAATGCAAGTGAGACCAGGCTGACTAGTTATTCTAAGCTGTCAGGGCGGGTCATTTTTCATTTAGTGTAGCATCCAGGTATCTAGACATTGACGTTACCCTAATAAATGGCTGCTCAAGAATACGAGCGAGTTCTATGAATTAAAGTCGCGCCATTTAAAGAAGTAGACTCAATCAAACCTGTGTTTCTCAATAATTTATAAACATTTGATACACAGTTTCATTGTCGAAAATTAATAGCTGTCATAAGCAGAGTCAGTCGGGAAATAGATTCTATAGAAAAAAATTCAAACCTTAATCCGTCGAATTATCTGTTGAAACCTGAAATGTGTCTGAACGGAAGAAATGATATGGCCAACCACTTGCCCTAACAGATACCAGATGCGTCACATGCCCGGAGAGAGCTCCAGAATAAGTGCACTGCACATGGTGTTTAGTCGATGACGAATTTTCAGAGGCGTTCTCAGTTGGATATGGAGGAAGTCACTAGAACTGCTTGGTGGATAGAATAGAGATGAAATACCGAATTGTAATGTCCGGGGTTGAAAAATTTGCTGGACATATCAAGCTTCGTCAGAGGAGACTAAAAACACACTGAGTGAATTTGAGTACCCGGTTCCGCGCATTTTTCGCAGGTGCCTTTGCGTTCAGCCTTCTACCCGCATAAGGCCACCTTGCACAGACTTGGGTTTCGCCTCCTTCAGGTACAGTACCCAATACCTAGTCCTCTCACATACTTCACCTCCATTTCCTCGTGTCTACCTTCGGTCATGCAAGTGATAAATGACCAAATTTTAGGCACAATTTCAGTAGCAAACAATGTTTTAGGCAACTAGAGCGCCTTCATTTATCAAAACTGCATTTAAATCTCTTGTGTGCAATTAATATGTCAGATTTTCACTTTTGACTGACCATTCTTGTATTTATTCCCTGAAAGTTAATTTTAATTAATTGACAGCACTTAATTATAATTATAAATTTGAAAGATGCTGAATTTGAACAATCGTCTGTTAAGAAAACCTTGCCTGGAAGGCTTTAAACTGCGCGACCAAGTACCATCAGCAGAGGCAAGGTGAGATCAATGTGAAATCAGATTCCGTAGCATGAGTGAAAGTCCACAGTTGAACAATGCAAGCAAAGAGTGTGACATATAAGTTATCGCGCCAAATAAAGTCAAGCACCTCAAAAGCAAGCAGTAGACTAAGGCTAAAAACCCTTTGAAGAACTTTGAGAAATTAATCCGAATATCTATTATTAGAATAAAAGTAGGTGTAATTTAGCTCTTGTAGTAATAAGGAGAGAAGATATTCGGTGTGCCGGCTGAGAACCCCAAGTTGGTCATCTCGTTGCAGAAATAGATTAACCAGTGTGTGTGAATCTTCCAGTGAGTCGAATGTGTGTGCGATCGTGGTATGAATTTGAAGAATAAATTAGTAAAATCTGCCTTCCTCTTATTCATTTTATCCACCAATCAGTAGTTAGTGTCCTCTAACTGAAATTTTTACATTAAGTGTAATTTTGGTGACGCTTCTTAATGCCGAACAATTTGGAATCCACTATTTGCAAGCAGGTTTTTTACTCCTCTCAGTGGGTCTGCACTCTCATAGCTAGTGCTAGCATCTTACACTGGAATGAATGGTCGTAAGACTAAAGGCTGGGAAAAGTTAGCTGAGGATAGCTGTGACTAGAACAAAATAGAAGGACTGCTCAGTTAGAGCCTCAGTGACTAAGGCAGACGAATGGGAAAATGTTATTTTCCAAAAGTTCTTCCCTTAGTGAGTTTACGATTTTAAGAAACTTCAACATACTTGAAATTGCAATACGTGTAACTGATGGCGCTTCATTTATATGAATATTTTGTTTGTATTTCGCCTTTTCCGATTTCACTTTAGGGAAGAGGGTTATCGTGCTTCTCCGGTGACCTTAGGGACAAGCGTGGACTTCCTGTAAGCAGTCTTAACGCGTACCCCTCATTCCTTTCATCTACACATTACAGCAATCACAGAAGGATGCCTTTGCAAGCCAAGATATATGTTCATTGATTTGATCAAATTTTCATACTAATTCGGCAGTAGATTTAAAGATTCTCCAGGGAAGGCAAAAAACATTGTCTCTAAAGCTTATAAGATGGTCTTTAAAATATTTACAAACTTTTAAAGGTTGGAGATTCGGTTGCAATTTCTAACCTTCTAAGTCTTCTTAAAGCATCCATTTATGGATTCACTTTAAGATTTTGTATAACGAGCAGATTTCCAAAGGCGAATTCTGCTGTTCATATACAAATTATGGAACCGATTCTTCCAGTTGATTCAATCCCCATTTCTTCTTCATGAAGATCCTACACTTAAAGGGAAGTTCCATTTGATACTTCTGCCAGAATCTTGATTGGCAAGTGGTCTTTAGTTTAGGAAGTTACTGGATTTAGAGTGTAAATTACAAATTACAGCATTGCGGAAGAGGTAGAAGCCAGGTGTTCCGTTGAAAACGAACGTCAAAAGGGCTTGAGTCATGGAAGGACTAGAAGTCAGTTCAAATGATCAATTCCTTTCAAAGAAGTCGGTTTCTTCCATTATCCTCATCAGCATTCTGCTTTTGCTATTATTTGTGGTAGTTGCAAATTTTATCCATTAATAGATTACAAAATGCCTACTGGACAACTTTTAAATTTCGGTGCGAATTTAGGCATTTATATCCTTATTTCATAAAGTGAAAGTTAATTTAAAAATAATGTCGGAATTCCCGCACTAAATATTTATCAAGAAATTTCGTTTTTTGTGAAAGCTTTTCTTGATTTACCTAAGCATTTTTGAGGCTTTATTTGAGATGGAAAAACCTTATATTCTGTCAAACTTTCTCCTTTATTCCGTGCCTTCTCAAGGCTTGAGATGCAGCACCAATAGAGATTATTTAGAGCTTACTTTGAAACCTTTCTAGGGAAGCAGTACAAAGTGCTGCAGATCTTAATTAACCAAGAGTCAGTTATGTCAGTGGAAATGTAGCGTTGCAGGCATCTTTATAATTTTATTTTATTTTATTTTCTCCCCAGTCCCCAAGGACTCGTTGGGGGTACAACAGTAGTACAAATGGTTCTTACAACAATGGTTCTAATACAGAACACAATGCAACTTTTGAAGCATCCATTAATGATGTAGTCGCATTTTTTAGCGATTCTCAAAGCAGGGGCTTGGAATGCCCGAAATCTGGTGGGTGCCAAAAACATTTTGAAATTCTTACTACTCGGTGTTGCTTACATTTAACGTGATGCAAGTAACTAGGTAACTTGATAAATGCCCTCTTAGCCTTCTTTACTATAAGAAAAAGGTCAGTCTTGCAGTTTTTCGTATAATGATAACTTGAATCGTCTAAATACTGTTTTGCATTTAGAATACTCACTTACAGGTATAGAAATCAACAAGCAACCCCTGCATGAGTGAGATTTGCATTTTTAGATAAATATAAAGTATATACTCATAAATCCTAGGGTTTTGGATAAATTTAACAATTAACAAATAAGGAAAAGGCTGACTTTCTATAAAACCTTAATATTTTTCAGGCAGAAAAGTTGATTTGCAACTCAAAGGCGTATAAAGATTATAGAGAGAATTCATTTATGAAATATTACCTTTTTTTTGAGTTGGTAACTAAAAATTTGGCTGATTTCATCAGCATCGAAACGTAAAAATAATTTTTTTTTAAATCTACCAAATCCAAAAGGACACCTGAATAAGAAAAGATTTAGGAATCTAAGAAAGAATAGGCTACTTCTGAAAAGTAATGATTTTGCATACTCAAGTCATATAGTGCTTTTATCTTGGTGTCTTGATCTTATGAGGACACTCCGACCATACACTGAATGCATAGCTAGCCCATATAGACCAACAGCAACCATACTGGATGGTGATTTCGATCACTGGATTTCAAATTCGCACCAAACAGCGATGCAAGCTCCACGCGGAGTCCAGGCATATATGCGAAAACTAGGTCCCATGGTATGCATCTCTATAGACATAATAACTTAAAACTGACTAAGATGACAGTCAATTCCTAGCATACCCAAATCTGACTGCCTTGGTGAGCTTAGAGAAGACTCTGGAATATTAGTAACGGCTCTGCGCAAGAAATTCTACATCGCCTGATTATTCTTAGGGGATCAACTTTATATATCTGTCAAAGTGAAACGTAACTTGAGTACAGCTTGACGTAACTTTAGCTCAAGAGGCTAAAGGCTGAGAACAAAGCTTGACGAGGTTCCTAGATCGACCATCTAAAAAAGATATTGCAGAGCCATCGCAAAAAAATGACATTAAGGGGTTTTAAAATCACCTAAGATATGATACCCCTTTCAACTAACTAAGAATTGAAGTTCACCTATTTGCAGATAGGTCAAATGTCATTCCGAAATTTGTTTGACCTTATTGTTTTATTTCAAAAAGAAATAGAGAAAGGCGATTTATTCAAAGCAAAAAATTTGTTTAAGCTTACGATAAAGCCGGCAGACATGAACAGTGCACGATTACTCATGGTTACTATTCCGATGTGATAAAGAGCCGTTCATTATGGATTCCAGATGTTGACAAGAATATGACGTGCTGCGTCGGATGTGCCCTAACAACCACAAGGTTGCCACTACCGATTTAATGACAGCTTCAATGTTTAGACTTAATAAACAAATGTATTTTGATAAAAAATTCAGCTAGTGTCAGGACTAAGCGATCACGGTACTTAACTTTCATTATGTCAACCACTCAGGTAAGTGGAATAGGACAAATCGAAGGGCCACTCATGATAGGACCTCGAATTCCAGCTTCAATTGCTTAAATCCTTTTTAATGGCAAACTCCTTTCATTAGTATCTTGAAGATTGGTAGATAATGATGCTTCAGCTTATATTTTCCTTTTCTCTAAGCCCATCATGAGGAGAACGTCGACTTTCATATACATTTTGGGCTGACCTCGATCGAGGGAATTCAGTTTAGCTTCTTAAGTAGATTGGCACACCGTCAGCAGGTGCAATTTTTTGTGAGAAATGAGGAATGGTTTACTTCGTTCTTGTTAGAGAAACGCTTCTGATATTGTTTTTAAAAGTGAGGCATTAATTTTAGAAAACCATCCCGGCGTCCTCAAGATTTTACGCACTAATTTTTAGTTCCGTGGTCTTGAAAGATTTCAACAAATGATTTGTAGAAATCTAGGATAAGTTACCCAATTTAAGCTAATGCATGAGTTACCATGACTTTATCCCTGTTCAACGAGCCATCCTGCTAGACGCGAAATGTTATTTTAAATTTAGTAGATTTGTCTATTGAGAATTAAACAGCGTTAATACTAGATTCATAGTAATGAGGAACTGGGCATGGGCCAACACTTAGTGCAACAACAACAACTGCGTAACTTTTATCGTTCTTTGAGAAAAGGGTAAGAAACTGGAATTCTTCTTTCCAGAACTCTTCTGGGTCAGGCTTGCGCTTTTCTTTAAAATGAACCGCCATGTATCATCCGAACAATGTAGCAAATAAAAATTCGAGAGGCTTTCTGGATTGAAAGAGACCAGTTGAGCAGTTCACTTCCATCAAGAGGTGAGCCAAAAATACGGAGGAGTTAAGTGCTGTGCTTATGAACTGTTCAAAAAAGTAGCGCAAATAATGATATATCAGTGTAATTTAATGATGATGTGAATAATATCTGTTTAATTATTTCCAACTTATGTAAAATTGTGTGTTCAAAAACTATTTCAGTTTGTGATTTACAGTGAAATGAACGATTTCATCGCGTCACTGGCTTGTGTAAACTGAGTCAGAGTTAACCATTCCTCCATCGGCGGATCTAGATTTATTGAGCAGCAGCTACAATGGAAACCAGGTAAGGAAATTGTAATTGCAATTCGCGCGTGTACTGAAACTGTTCGAGTGACCGACGACAACCCCGACTTTACCACCGAAACAATAAAACACATATTACTTGAGCCATTAAGCGAAAGGCATTACATCTTTGTTCAAACAATTAAACCCGGGTCGCCTATGTATTTTTTAATGTGCATTACATACCTTCATCTCCGAAATTGGGCGTTATTGTACTACCAAGATTGGTGAGCTAGACCCGCTGGGCCTTTATCACACCAGGTTGCAATCTCAAAATTGACCTGAATGAGTTATGAAAACCGGCTTCATGGTCATCGGTTCAGCTGAATTTTAGGCCCCTATTTACTTATAACTTTTGCTGACAACAGTAGTAGTCCTCAATGCTTTCCTAAGGGAGCTAGATAGATGATGTAAATATAAGTGTCCGAACAAAGGCTATTTCAAACAGCCTGCATTTTCCATTGTATTTCTAAGCAGGGCCATAATTACCTATCCCACGATTCCTTTCATGGTAATCGTGAAAAAACCCTGGAGGCAAAAATTGGTACTAGTGCAATTTTTCACAAATGTGAAAAGCTACCTTTATCTAAAATGCAATGAAATGACAAAATAACAAAGGGATAGTGTTAACCGTTTTATATAAGCCTGATTCACCATAGTTCTAGGCCCTAAGCGCTTCGTTAGATTTTTAAATTTCCTCAAAAAGTCATGAAATCTAGAAGCTCACTGAATTCGATCCTGTTATACGACAAAGAACCAGAGAGGAAGTGAGGAGATTTGACAGTCAATCTCTTTACAAAATGTATGCTGCATGAATGTGAAAGCCTTTAGGGCGATGATATAAAGAAAGCGATTTCAGAGGTCATCCAAGTACAGAGTGGAGAGGTAAGCACAATCGAAGAGCTTTGTCCTAGCTTTTGGTCTTTCGAAAATAGCCCTATTATCACTTGCACCCAATATTTAATACAACTTTTTCCAAATTACGAGGCTTCTCAATATTTCTTAAATGAATACAGCGAACAAATCAGGCTATCTAAATACCTGTCAGTTAGAAAAATTGGAGCAATGTTAAAAAGATTTTTGTCTAAGATTTCCTTTAGATTTACAAAAAAGTACGTTAGATTTTGTCAAATTTTGGCTGGAAAATGTGGTGGGCTTATACTTGATTATTTGTGGTAAAAGGCAGAAAGTTTTTACTTTTGGCATTTTCTCAAGGGTTTTCACCGATATCAATGATTGTACCTTCCTTTCGAGGCCAAAAAACGGAAGTGACTTACATAACTGTAGACTTGATACTGCTGCTTTAAAGGAACTTCATTTCTTCACAACTAATAATTTAAAACCATGAAAATTGGGGGATCCAGTCGAAGGAGTGAAGAAAGCCAGAAAATCCAATACAGACATCTCTTTTGAATGGACGCTCAACCTCTCCTGAAACTGAGCAACGGATCGACGTGAGAAAAACATAAATACCACTTCTTTTTTAATGCCCTTCATATTCTGTTCAACTAATTATTTCAAGAGATTCACGAACGACTGCGATTGTTCAGCTCTAATTTCCACTGCTTTTTTAGTACTCTTCCATGATCTACCTTTCGCTCAGCCGCCTTAGTTAATCCCAAATGGCACGCCATTCGCAGACTTTCATCTGTCCGGAATCGGGAATCACTCAAATCTGACCATGAACCATTAGTTCAAGACGACATTTATCATCCCAATGCCAGTACTTTTAGGGCGAATTTATGCAACACATCTGACAAATTTGGACTTCTGTGACCTGAGAGAAGCCTAATAAGCTAAAAATACGGTATAAATCTACCCACTACTACTGAACACCACAAGAAGATAGCCTCACAGTTATGGAACTAGGCAGCCTTTCAAAGTGAGGAGGGATTCAGCAATATTTCGATACATTTGATGCGGCGGGTTATGACTTCCTTAGACTGTTAGCGACAGTAACTGACCGACTTAAGCTCTGTTCCATTCCATCAGTCAATATGTTTCATCACCGAGACTAAGTAAGGAATCGATCCTCTGAAAATCTCATTCAAGTAAGGATCTTTAATATTTCAAGTCATTGAAGTTCCATTTGCTGGTATCTTGCGACTGTAGTACACTGTACTGTAAAGTGACTCAAGAAGCGTCCCAGTTTTCTCAGTTATGCAACTGCAATTTAAAAAGTCTTAACTGAAGCCGTCTTCGGTGGAAAACGGCTACGATCAAAAGAACATTTATTCATACTCACGAATCTCATATACGTTTATGCAAAGATAAAAAAAACCTATTTGTGTAGGCTTCTTAATAATAAGATTGGCTAAGACAGCAACATTATGATTCTGATTAGAGCAGAAGACGATCAACCTCTAGCTGCTGAACATCGGCATATTCTCCTCCGGCAGCCCTTTTAGCCTCTGCGGCCCGATGTGAGGCTATCTTACTCTCCAGAAGAGTCACCACATCAGTCCACAGTTTCTTTTGACGTATATTTATCGATTCATTTGCATCCAGATCCTTTTGTTGCAACTTCAGAGCTGCTATCTGGACTTCCTGCTCAGCTATTTTCTTGAGATATAAATCACTTAAAGTGAAAAACATTAATGAGTTGTTATAATCTTAAAATTGGCAATAAAGTTAAATGTCACTGCAATTACATTTATTAAAATAATGCACTGAGATTAGTCTTTTTGCAGGACGCATCAGTGAAAAAATTAATGGCGACATTTGCTGTATGGCGATTTTCAAGAAGCAGGTCAAATAAGAGGTCCATAATCAGAAAAAATATGACCCTGGAGGAGAAAATGTGAAAATGGCTCAAGCTGATAGGGTCTTCTAAGTGCGGTTATTTAGAATAGGGCAAAAGAGATCACCATTTGGAGTGTGTCGCCATAGGCGTCATCATCGAGCATATAAAAAACCTATTATGTGATCGAATGAACGATTAAATTAATTTCCTTTTGTTTCGAAAGTAGGGTCAAAACTTTTCCGCTTTCATTCTCAGAAGTCATGAGGGTGCATTTTACATCTTTGTTTCATTTAGTGCAACAATTTATTGCACCATCATGACACCTGCAATTGAAATGTGCATGGGTGATTCGGAGATTTGTAGAGGTGCATTTATGAAGCTGGACTTATGATTAAAGTGCTTGCTTTCTTTAAAGACTGCGTGAACCATTATGTTCAAACATGTCGCCAGATTGGCGGTTGCCTACAGGCTATCAGCAACCGTAAAATGTTTAATTTCGGTGAGCAATATGACTACACATTAAATTGAAGAGTCTTTACTCGTTTTTTTTTTAGATTTTAGGCCAAATTAAGTAAGCCTTTCCAGAGACCATGCACGATTATATTGGTCGGCAGAACTGCATAGGTGAGTGAATTTCGACACTACAAAATTTATTGCTTGATACCATAGAAACGCAACGCTTGGTTGAATTTTCTGGCTTTTCTGTGAGGTTTTGATTCACTTCAATTCGTTGATGATTGTTAAGGCTTTGTTCTAATATAATTTGCAATATCAAGCTCATGGCTTTGAACGAACAATACAAATAAAGGGAAATATGCAAAAAACCTATCTCTTCCAATCTTTTATTACAGCCACGCCATTTGAAAATAAAGAATTTAATAGATCTCGCGGGAAATCTGCGGTTATTGTTAGAACAATTGAGAGAATATTAACTTTTATAAATTGATGGATTAATATGTATAGCATTCATTCTTTCAAACAATGAGGAAAATCCAGTTAAATAAAGCAATTTATTCCACTTCTTGCCACAGAATAGAGTTGATCCTAGTAGCTATCGAGCGCTGACTAGCTGGAGAACTTGACACAAAGTTGGTTTAGCTCGTTACTTGTATGAAACCCGTCACACTGTAAGTAATACGAAGAAATATTCGCAGTTTGAAGGAGCTCCAGCTCCGAGAGATGTCCAGAGACGCAAACGGGGTGAGCATAAAGGAAAACCTTGGAAGATGATTCACGGAATCACACTCCATTTGTTTAATATCCTTATGGACATAATCAAAAATACCCAAGAAGAACGCCGAATATAACCCAATGCTGTTCGCGAATCGTCCTTTCATCTGAATTACAAATACATCGTCATTTATGGACCCTCCGGAGTGTTATATCTCTCATCGTTATTTATATTCTTTATATCATGGAGAAAAGGCAGAATTGGAACATGAACGCGGCTTAGTTGTTGCTGTCAAACGGCATTTGATGTAAAAGTATAAAAACAAAACTAGATAAATTCCATATGAAAATCCATTAGATAGGTATTTCGGATCCATAAAATTTGCCAGAGCCCTAGCATGAATTCTGCTAGCATGATGAATAACCTCCATACATGTCGCACGTTGGTGGTTCAAATGCAAGCATGCAATACTCAGGGAACATCTGCAGATGCCTTTGCGGAGCCGCATTGCTGATTGGCCCAAGCAGCTTCAGCCAATATTTCATCAGAGGTAGCTGTATGCATCTATCGATACATTTCCGACTTTCGACTTTCGACTTTCCTCTTGCGCATTCCAGTCAGGAAATACGAGAGATGATGAAAGAGATTTTAATTCTAAATTGGTGTTTCAGTGAACGAACAAAATGGAGGAATTAAATTTTCGTCAGGAATTGACAGCTAAAATTAATCCCAAGGATTCATATTTCCGAATTTCATATGAAACCCCGATTTCAAGTAATGGTTAGAACCAGCTTCTCTCACATGTCAATGAATCTTGAGATTACTAAACTTTATTAGGCATTTTAAACTGGGTTAATCAAAATGTCAGTATAGTTAAGCTACTTCAATTAGCTCACGGTTAGTTGTGTTTGCTAATAACAGAACCTACAAGAATACTTCCTACGAAGCTTGAAACCGTCATTTGCTCGTCGTGCTACCAGTGTTCTATCAATGCTGTAGCTCCTTTTTTTCTTTTACGACTCACCGACAGGATTAGTGCGTGGTTGTCAAGATAAAAGGCCGAAAAATCCAGACTCACTTCGAATTAAGTGGTAGACCTTTTTTTATGTCCTTGTCTTCAGAGCTTTTCACATAAACTTGTGTAATTTTAGACACAAAATGGTTTTTAAACGTCTAATTTATTCCTTTAGTACTTAAAGGCTGTCTGTCAAAGTTTTGAAGTTCCCAACTATATGTCAGAAACTTGGGATGTAAAAGTGTTAATATAACATAAATATAAGACAAACTCACCTGTGTTACGTTAGTTAGAATCTTTTTTTTAAATTATGCTCTAAAAATTTAGATTTTTATTTATTTTGGCAATTTCAAAAGTTGTCCAACTTCTGATTTCATCAATATATATGTAATAGATAATTCTGCTGATGTTATATCGAATACATTTATAAATATATATAATGGTTTCAATACTTTCATTGTAATATCATTAAACTATTCGTGTTTTGATCCAAAATTAAAAGCTTTAAGTGAGTTTCCTAAAAATGATGGATTAAGACAAAACCAATAACTGCAATTCATGCATTATGAAGAAAGAAAATAATCTTTAAAAGTTCCTTTCAAAGGGTTTCTCAGTGTTAGGGTAGTCATGGCAATGGGACAAGTTTGAATCCACAAGAAATAAGCGAACAAGTGTAGCGGCGGAACAAAAGGAAAAAAAATGTCAAGATCAATGAAAGGAAAACATAGGCTCGCTACATATCTACAAAGTATTAGACATGAGGAGCTAAACGCCGACTACTTAGTAGGTTTCCAGATCAGTCAGCATGGATCTTACGCGATATAGAAAATATGAGAATGGGAGCTGATTGTGTTATCAGAATATCCAAAAATGGAGGACTATCTCTGGATGAATGGGTCCGAATCAAGGCTATGCTTTGCCTTCAATACGAAACCAATCCATAGTCAAGCAAAGTCGTTTTCTGGATTTGTTGGTAGAAAGCGCCTTAAAATATTTAGAGGAGATTTCAGCATCATCGCTTAGACCGAGTTTAATATGATTCTAGCACATGGGCTTCTTTTTACGATGTCACTCCAAGCATGGACACGGTTGGAAAGTCAAGTTTGCGGTCATTGACACTACGAACCATTTTTTACAGGTTATTCACGACGATTTTCGGGTCCAACCCATAATCCAATTGTCTTAGATTATTTTATGCCATAATCATAAGTTAAAACTTCCGCGAAAGCTATAAAGGGACTACTAATCCTCAAATCGGCATTTTTAGGCGACACAGTAAGTCGCGATCAGCATATAACTTTTTTTCGAAAATTTTCTTAAGGCTTAAGTAATTTCTGAACAGGCGTTACATTCCAAGTAATTTTAGCCTGAGAACGTCAAAATCTCTCCGTCGCAATGTTTAGTGAAGGACCAATATTACTAGGTTGCTAGAAATGGACTTGGATGTAGCCAACTGCGTCGACAAGTGCCTCTCCAAAATCATTGCTGTCTCTAGCAGAGCATGTTATTGGTTTTAAATAGCAGCATCCGAGGACAAAATCTGCATATAATGCCGCAATTTCAGAAAAATCTCTCGTTAGTCCACCAGAAATCAAGTAATTTTATCTAAGCAAACACTTGAATTCACGAACTAGGTGAAAACCAAACCCAGAATCCTTTTATTAGAGTGTGAACAAATTTGGTATGAAAACAGTTACTATTTTTTCCTCTTTCTAGAATTGTTGATTCCAAGCACTTATTCTTTGGAAAAGGCCCACTGAATGAGATGCACCAATACGCTCTTGGCGAACACGAAGGCTAACCCACTGGCATGAATTCTAAGCTGTATGAAAAAGAAAGTTAAAATAGCCTTCGTGATACCTCATATTTACACAGTTTCTTGCTCTCAAAATCAAGATTCCCTTCACTCACAACCATCAGTCCACATTTATAGAGTAACATAGTGGGTATAACAACGCATAGATCATCAAGCTTGTTTTCATTTACAAGTTCCAGAATGCGCATGTTTACTGTTGTTTTTGAATGGGTATGACAGACGCTCTAACACGCTATTGCACTTAAGAAACTGGGCTGAAATAAGCATTTTTTGGCTCAAGTTGAGCCAACAGGAGAATGTGCATAAGCCATGCCTGCAAGTCATACATTGACGCCCATTTGGAAGGCGCACTTTAGCCTAAATAGATGGACGATTCCTTTTGCTTTCTTCGGGAATGATTAAGGCGCTTGAATTATCAAAATTAAAAATCGCACTGATGACTGAGCATGAGCATCTGAAGCTTAACGGATAATCATATCCAGAATCCCAACCGACACTGCTCCTATTCAGGAACTATAACATAGTTATGGTCGAATTTTATGAATTTTTTGTTATTCATTAGCAGGGGGATTTCAAATTATTTAGTAAGGTATCAGACTCATTTGGTTGACCGATTAGTTGTAGTTATTGCACTCCCCTAATTGTTCACCAACTTTCCTATCCCAGTCATTTGCTTCAGGCACCAGAGCAACAAGATTAACTCACCGATAGCTGCGGGGTTTGACAGTGACATTTGTAGTTCCATCGCCTTCGGCAGATCCACTATTGCTCGTTGGAATAAGATAGCCACGCATCTCTTCCTGCAGACGAAACTGCTGCACTCTAAGAATATTGAGTTTGGCATTTAGATAGTGGTAACGCGACTCCTCAACTCGGGCCTCCTCTCGTAGAAGACGTGCCTCCTGTTCCAATCGCAATGTTTGTGCATCTCTTCCAGCCACAAAGGCATCATACTGAGCCTTTTTTTCGGCGTGAAGTTGACTCATTTCCTGCAATAACAATGAGACGAGTTTTTCTATCTACTGACTCCATTAGCGTGACGGCGTACCGTTTTCGGTGTTATTCGAATAGCTCTTCCTTTAAACTCGTATATTCCAATAGTTTTTCGATCAAACGATTTGATATAGCTTAACTGAATACACAAGATGATAGGGACTATTAGCAAAATACTAGTCGAGCAAATAATCACCCGGAGGCTTTTTTTCCGTCAAAACAGATGAAAGATCATTTTGCCTTTGATAATACCTGGCTAAGTTTCGGATCATATTTGACTTTGTAAACGGTCCAATTAGACAGGTCTACAATTGAAGCATCCGATGTTGAAGGATCAGAATGTTGATTAGATGACTGGATTTGCCAAACTCGCTCCCCTTTTTTTTAAGCAGTTATGAAAGCTTTCAGTCACAAATCTATCACTCAACGATTTCGGTCGCAGATCAATCGCAGTTCTATCTACTTTTTTTTTACTTTGACACTCACGAAGTTCGACCTCCAAGATAGTAATTCTACTTTTAGTTACTTTTATTTTGGGGCTATGATATAAAGCTTCACCCATTCTAATCCTATGATTTGCCCCCGAAAACATTTATCCGATCGGCTCGCAATTATTAAGCAGTATTAAATACCTGCTTTACTGCCATTATATTCAATTTAAGCTGAACCTTAGAGGCGAGGAAAGTGGATGAACTTTTGGTTCGTGAAATCGTAATGCATCTGTGTTAGAGAATTTAGAAATTCATCGGCACAAGTCCACTGATTTAAGAATACTTGTCAAATGAGAGGTTTTGGCATAATGGCAGTTTTTTTATCGAAAGATTGGGGTCAGAAGGCAATTCGTTCAATATAAGCTGAGACAGTGCTATCACTTATACAAGCACAGCCTTAGTATTCCCTGATTGGCGGAGCCTGCTCTTAAATTGAATTGAACTTAATAAAGAGTAAACCATAAATGGATTTTTTAAAAAATTTAATACGGTGAGCAGATTTGGAACTGACTTGCGCCTTTGTGCGAAGTGGTCGGAGCTCTCGGATGAGTGGAGCCAGTTTATCGCGACGTGAATTGATTTGAAAGTTGAGACGACTGACCAAGCTAGACATCTCCTCCAAAACGCTGCTTTTTCGCTCATTCATATTCGCAGTCTCTTCAGACACCTGAAAGATAGAAGAACAAATAATTTTTCATTTAGAAAGTTAGATCAGGCAATTAGGCAATTGTTTTCTTTAATAATGAACCCCGACCTAGAATTCAAAAGGGGATATTTACCGATTTTACTTTGCAATCGAGCTTGTTGAATTTAGTGATTTACAAATGGTTTGTAAATCTGAAAGATTGCTAGACTTAGGATTGGCTATCATTGCTTGATTTATTGATTAATACTCATTACGCATTCGCCGTAAAAAAACATACATCTTGAGTGCTCACCAGACGATGGTCTTCGTCTGCGGTGTAAACTAACCTTTTCGAGCTTTTCCATAGTTTCCCAATAGCCACTTATTCCTCGCATTGCTTCGGCTGCATTCAACTTCTTTTTCGCTTGTTGAGAGGTCTCTTTCAGTATGTCCAATGTTCGTGTAAGAATGCCTTTCTCCGCTCGCAGATTGTTGAGCACTGCGCGCTTTTCTTTGTAAACCTGGTTCTTTTTTCTCAATTCTGCTACATAATTCTGAAACTGTAGTGGTTAAAAGGATAAACATTTCATTCTGAAGCCCATATTTTCTGTTTTTTTTCTAAAATGACGTTCATTTAAGCTCGATCGAAATAACACCAAATTATTAATTACATATCTAATGATGCTAGTGTTACGAGTGGACTGATTCAAATGAATCGTGACTTGTAACTGATTACTGGTTGGTTTAAAAGCGGTAAATGTGCATGCGCTGGGTTGGTATAAATGAGAATGTACTCCTAAATTCCTCCTGATATTAGATGACGCATATCCCTGTGTCAAATTGATCAGGAGTTTCGCGTGATATTTGAATAAAGCCCCGTAGAAGATAGCTGAATTCATAGAAGCTGGTTTGTTTTCAGCAACGTCAAACTCCAAGGCGCAGTCGAAAGATGTCAATAACTGCACTTTTTCCATAAATTAAACAACTGCAAGGTGAGATGTTAGGGACAACCCCATAACCTAAGAGAAGCATTCATGGAACTCACAACTTCTGTCTTCGATAGACGAGCAATATTCAAGCCAACACCATCAGCATTTGATAAGTCATTAACAACATCCGAACAGCCCATTTCCCTCAGAGATTTTGCGTATTTCTCCCTCACCTCGGCGAGTTGTTTAGAGACAGTAAGGTAACTTTCTCTGGCCTCTGCCAAAGCTGACGCTGAGGCTTCCTTCCGGTTGGCAGCAATACTTGCCTGTTGACGAAAGATACTTGCTTTATCCTCAAGGGGATCTGTCGCAGCTATGCGTTTCTCTAATATTCGGTTGATTTCCGCTTGAGCCTCACGAAGCTGCAAGGAACATGAGAAGGTTCAATGATAACGATGGACGATAATAAGCTACCTTCTGGTTTATCTGATCAATAAATGTGTGCGTCATGGCCGGATGATTTGCCACCCTTGTGAGATCTTCCAGATACATTTTGGTTGTCTCAATTTCTTTAGGCTGTTTATCTGTTGCTAGATACCGGTTGACCTTGACTTCCTCTTCCAAACGGCTAAAGAGATCTGAAAAGCATTTAAAATGCTCAAATGTCTTCGAAAATACTGAATATCAACAAAGGATAGATCTTCTCCAACGCATGTTCATACAGACTCAACCGAGCTTACTGTACGCTGAATGTACGTGAAGGATATCTGGAACAAGACGAACCTGAGGATTCAATGTTAACATTTGGTGATGGGCACTGTACTTAGTGCAAGAAGTTGTTATAAGAGCTGTAGTGCACAGGGTCAAAAGTCACCTTATCAAACACACTTTCATTCATCAAGTGCTGAGAACTTAATTTAAATCAGGACAAGGCCGGAAATCCAGGCCTATAACGAAAGGTGCACTTTCGCTCCCAAGGGTAGAATGGCTACCGATCCATTTGTAGACCAGGATCAACTGCTATGAGTGACCGCTTCCATCACCGGTTACACAAATATAATTTTCATGCCCATGTCGACCAAAGCACAGCTAGGGCCTCGTTCTTGTGCATCATGAATACTCTCATCAGGAATGCCCACAATCTACTTTAGGCTGCTTCTCAACATCCTTTTTGAAGGGAATAAACGCAGACCTTATCCACCAAATCAGTGAGAGCAGGTTTAAGGAGGTGAATTTTCCCTTGAAAATGTCCTTTAAGCTACGAAAGTCAATAATTGTTCGTCAACTTATGCGCCCAAATAAGTATTAAGTTCTAATTTTGGTCTTCTTCAAATTTGAACAATAATCTTTGTGTAAACGAAAGCATTAGAACATAGGAAATAGTCATACCTTACAATCCCCACCTCTCTTAGGCAATGTTCGAGTCGATATTGGTTGCTAAACTTCTAACCTTTATTTTATTCAAACTAATAAGAAAGAGAACTAGATTTTTTCGTCGCGTTTTTAAAATATCAAACAGAAACGTTCGATCAAACAATCTATGCATCTGTGCACCTTTTCATGTTAAGCCCTCATTGTGAAAGACAAATCACAAGAATGAAGATGTTCAATTTCGATTCGCTTTCCTCTAAATACATTCGACTATTCAAACACATATTTTCTGTGACTATACCTAGGTATTTAGTTAATGTCAAAGAACTTTGGAAAATAGCACGCCGCACATTGCCTTTGAAATTTCAAAAAAATTTACCTATTAAGATTTGCAAAAATTGAAACTGGATGAAGACCTACAGTTCTATTTGTGCCTATTCTGTAAAATATAAAGCCATATAATCGTGTCTGTTGAACATGAAAAGAGCTCTGTTTGACTGAATCAACTAGTAAATCAAGGTCCATTGATTATTCGAGTCTTATATACGATCTCTCTGAACAAATTGTCTCGGTAGTTCTAAATGCAAATTTGCATATTCGGTCTAGCTATTACGAATACTTGTTTTAACTATGAGTGATCAACTTACATGTGGCAGTATAATCAGCGGCTCGCCTCTGAAGTTCACCGGACTGCTGACGCAATTCAACTATCTTTCCCTCTAAAATTTGTATCTGTGGACAAATAAACAAAGTGTAGAGTTTACGGAAGAACCATGCTAGCTCACCATGATTCTTTGCTCTTGGAGTTGATGTGCAACCTTGCCCTCTCTTTCTCGTTCCATTCTGAGCTTTCTTGCCATGTCTAGCATTGCCGTGCTAGTGGGAAACATTTCCAGCTAGAATTGGGTGATATGAAACAAATTGATGCCGTCTACTCATTAATGTAAGTAGAAGAAACCTTATGAAAAAATACCTTCTTTTTCATCCTATTAATGCGGCGTAAAATTTGATCTTTTTCCTCCTGCATAGCTGTAATATCATTTTTAATTTCAGTTGTGGAAGGACCCTCCGACCTTAAGGATTCTAGTTGCTTGTGAGCATTTTTGAATGTTTCTATCAGGGCCTCATGCTATAGAAGCGAAACTTATGAAAGCACGCTTGACTCAAATAAAAAAAGCGATCACTGTATATTTGGAGTACAAGTGAATTACCTCTGCGAAGAGCCTACTAATTTCCGGATCCTGTAAAAACTCCGCAGGAACGCGGGCTTTGGTCAAAAATTTTGAAAGATAAGATCGTTTCTTATGCTCTTCAAAGTTCTTTAGAATTGATTCCAAAATAGGATAAATGTGAGACTTATCACCGACAACCAGGCCCTCACAAAACTTCGTTCTAAACAAAGTGTTCAGCGCCCATACAGAAATTACAGCTCCTCAGGTTCGACAGGAATATCGTATCTTAAAACTCGCAGCGCTTCCAAGATTCGCATTGTGGTCGATTCTGGCGTTTCCTCTCTTATATCTACTTTATGCTTTGAGACCAATTTAAGTAAATATTTTGTACTTTTGGGTCGAGTTCACCAAGAACATCGCTAAGTATCTGAAGCAATAAACCTGGCTCCAAGCCATCAAAAGTTATGAAATTAAAATTTCGATTGAAGGGAGGTGCTGTTAATCTTTCTGTTATAAACTTTATAACTCCGCTCATGATGTTAGGGACCAAGGTCAAGGCTTCTACCAACCGCAGTAAGCTTTTGACAATACTCTGATAAAACGTAACTCTGGTTGATCACTATCTCATTTGATGCGCATTATTATTTTTCAAATTATTGTCTTCATATTTTTTTCAATTTACGTTAGTAGGCTCCTAATAGGAAAATATTGTTATGCTTTATTGCTGTGTGGAATAAGGCAAGCAATTTTTATGTGCCATCGGAGGCTAACTTAACCTTGACTTCTTGAATTTCACAAGGCAAAATTCGCTATAGGGAAAGCTGTGCTCCATGGTTCAATAGCTAGTAAATTTCCAGACAGAAATTTCGTGAACTAGAACTGAATTATTATATTGCCCATATCATATGCTTTTCTTCAGCCCATCAAATTGATACAAGAACTAATAAGCAATATGAAAAAATTCCCAATCGCAGAATTCCGTTACCGCGTCGTTTACGGCAAACGTATGACAAGTAAAAATCACCCATTAGCAGCCAAAAGTTCCCTTTGAGTTGAAACCCATTGCTGAGGCACGAGTCCTTTACCGGCTCTCGCCGGTAACAATGCCTTACCCAGTCTAACCCAACTTTCAAACACCGTGTGGCCACAAAGGTACTGCGAGAATCGGGCCTTACTACGCCCTATAATGAGCAGTAAGCGATGCTATACTCGAAAAGATTACCAACCGTCTCATAAACGAAATATGGAACCTACTAAGCGGAAATCCATGTCTTATATGTCAACCCTACAACACCTCGAAAAATGAATAAAGCATCACATCCACTTCATTAAAATTCCCTTTTACACGGTTAAATTGTTCAGACACACACAAGTCTATGGAAAAAGACGAGACCACTATTCTATTTCAACGCTGACTGTAACTGTAGCCCCCTCCTTGTTGCGCCTGCGAGCCACTAGTTCCCCCGGCTCCGCTCGGAGGGTTAACACCAAAAGGCCAGCTTCCTGATGCTGGAGTAGCCGAAGCACTATAGTACCCACTGGCTGCGCCATATCCATAGGCAGAGTTCGGGATCTGTTGTTGTCCAGCTGTAGGAGTAGCAGCAGATCCATAACCAGTTGGAGCAGCTCCGGGTCGCCCAGAATCGCCTGTATTACTCTTTGAAGCAGCATCCAGTGCGGCAGCATAGAGAGACGTCCCACCAGTTCCTCCTGCCCCGCCAGCTACACCTCCAGGTTTCGTTGAACCTGACTGGGCTCCACTGGCGGGTGTCTTGTCGCTTCCAAAACCATATGTTGCAGCACCATAGAGGGAATAATCATAACTCTATAATTAACGACGGCAAGTTCACACGACGAATAAAATTTTTAATGTCCGTGAAGTGACCTAAACCTACTCTCGGATCGAGTTTGGATTGAGTTGTGCTCTGCTGACCGTAACCACTTCTTGAACTAGCAGATGCACTACCGCTGTCACCACCATATCTCTGGAATAAAAAATTAAGATGTTTCGATTGAAGTCTGGACCAGAAAAAGAAAAACGGAGATCAGATTTCACCTGTTGATATTGCTGCGTTCCAATCGAAGACCCGCTTTGCTGTCCATAGTCAGAATAATTCTTTTGAGGCAAAAAAAAAATCGATTGGCAGTAGAATACAGGACTTTTAGGCCAACTATCTGCATAGAGGCCAGAGAACGACAGCATTTTAGAAGCACTTAAATAACTACTCAAAATAATCCAATGATTTAATCAAATACCTATACACCTTATGCCTAATTCGTAAAGGGAAGACTAAATGAGAGGGTCACAAAGGTAAGAGATAGGTCACCGATTCAGTTTTCCAAGAGCTCTAGAAAAAGAGCGACCTTACAAGCAAACACTAAAGAAGGCGAAGAATAACTATCCAGAAAACACCTCATGGAGGAACAATTTTGGTAGGAAGCGGCGTGTCTTTCAGCAAAACCAGGAATATTACTAATGTAAAAGACATCGACAAATACATACCAGTTGACCTTGAGATGCTGCGCCACTTTGCTGGCTGAAGGTTCCACCACCGTACCCCTGTTGAACAATTGAAAGAGCTCAAGAAATGCGACTGATATTCATTCTATATTGATTAGAAAATGAATATGTTTTCACCTGTTGTTGATTTGACTTGCTAGAGCTATTTCCAGCAGATGTGGCGCCACCATAGCCCTGATAGTACCCCTATAATGAAAAAAGGCCATGCTGGTGTAACGGTTTCAAGGCAAGCCCAATTTAGAGCGGATAAGCGAATAGGTCTAACACTCACTCCCTGTGGTTCTTGATTTGATTTCGTCGTCGTTTTACCGCCATGGAATTCACTCCCATATCCCTAGTTAAAGATAAAATGTTTCAGTTGACATTTGTAATAGACAATCTAGCATCTACAGCAAAACTTCGAAAATGCGATCGTGCGACAAGACAGCATAGGCATTGCTGACGAAGCAGTTTCCCTCAAAAGCATGGCAACAAATAATTTTTCTGAAATTGAATTTAAAGAACGCAGCAAACTCGCAAACAGAATGGGAACGCTCTCATTCTTAGACTCAGTTCTACAGCTAAGACTCCAAGCACCCTAGGGCAATTGAGAATAGAGCTAGTGCTTACAGGCTCGAGAAGCAGATAAACTTTGAATGCTGAAATGAAATGCTTCTTAAAACCTAACCCTACATCTCAGGCTTCGGGGAGTGGGGAATCCCCACATAGAATTAGTTTGACGTTTGAATACCTGACGGTCCATTACCCAAGCACTAGATGCTGGGTACGAAAGGTACAAGCTGGGACAAAAAACTCAAGTAGAAGGACCTAGCTTCCAAGAAATGACTAGTGGCAGCCAAACCTGGACAGTTTTTCAAAATCCAAACGGTGAAGACTTTGCCATGGCGGGAGAAATGAACTGATGACCAGAAAACGAATCCCAAGCAGAGGGTTGCTTGGATAGCTACGAAAATCAAGGATGGTTAAAAGTGCTCTCACAATGCTGCCAGTCATTTCAATTCAAAGACCGTCAAAATGCATTCCTTTATAAATAAGAAAAAAAAGAGATCAAATGGATGAAAATCACTTGTTGGAATTTCGGAGCGCTAGGATTCGACGACGCGCCAACGCGTTGACTGTAAGCATCGCTACCGTAACTCTAATCAAGAAAGAGGGAAAAAATAAACCGAATATCATATCATAAATAGTACTCAGAGTTGGGTTTTACTTGCTGTTGTTGAGTTGGTTTGTTGAAGCCACCTGCACTAGGTTGATCAGCCCCACTGAAACCCTTAGAGAACCTCTGCTAAAGAAAGTACAACCCGTAAACGGGTTCCTTCATAAAAGAAAGCAATAAAAACAAGCTAACCTGAGAGGGATCTGCAGGTTGTGGCGGCTGACGGGCGTAAGTTCCACCGAAACCACCTCCGAAACCTCCCTAAAGTGAAAAAAATTGAGACACGGTTTGTGGACGAAAATTATTTTGTTAGATTACAGCAATATATAAGCTTACTTGTTGAGATGCCTTTTGCTGCTGCTGTGTACTTGACCCACGACTACTGAATTCGCTGCCATAACCCTAGCGCATAAAATATCGAATTGAACTATCTTTAATTGCGATACGAACGGATAAAGAACTTGCAATATTGTAGAGATTGGTTGCAGAGTAAACAATGAGCTACGGAATTTGCATCCATAATCACCTTAAGCTATCTTGACTTGAAAAATGGGTTGTTAACGCCCACAAGACGAATGGGCCGGCATGGGTAGAAAAATAATATCTCTATCCTAATTCAGAATAAACCAGATACTCATATTTTTGAAATCACTGTGGATATCCAAACAAGAAAGCACCAAAAGGAAGGTAATTAAAAGTCTAACGAACTCCACTATCGTGCAGATGGATAGTACAAGACATAAGAACAAGATAGGAATGAAACCATACAGAATCGTGAACGTATGGAAAGCAGGTGACAGACAACTTGAAGTGAAGAATATAAGGCCAAAGCGAAAGAGAGCCTGGTGATCTAGCAGTACCAATAACGTTCTGTTTATTCTATTTGATAAACACCCTCAGAAATAAAAATATATGAAATCTTTTTACCAAAAACACGAAGACTATAAGGCTAATAAGTTGTGCAATGAGATGATGGAATACCTGCGGCTTGGATGGAGACGGCGAAACTCCACCTGGAGGATTGCGAACCTGCTGGCCATAGCCATGGTTGTAGCCCTGAATTTGAAGAGGCCAGATATTAATCTCCTGCTAATAGATAGATAAGCCAGGCCCAGATGAAATGAACATTACTTGAGAACCGCCGGCTGATGTTGTTTGTCTTCCACTGGATTGCTGACCGTAAGCGCCACTTAATCCATATGGATCCTTTGAAGAAAAAAACAACATAACTGCATTAACGATTAAGGCTTTGATTGACACTTGAATAGACCAACTTGGCCTTGTTGAGCTAGCGAGCCACCAGGCTGATCAAACCGCGTACGAGAAGACTGCCCCTGACTATCTTTTCCACCATCATATCCCTGTGGAGCCTGGTAGGAGGACCTGAACCGAGAACCGGGAGAATCCGGTTTTGGTTTATCGTCAGTTGATAATGAACTGAACCTCGAGGGTCTTGATCCGCTGCCAACACCATAGGTACCGGCTCCTCCACGAGATTGGGACTTTAAAAAGTCGTCAGGGCGGCTAGATGTACTACCTGGATATCCGCCAGAGGTAGCGCTGTCTATACTCTTGGACTGAGGTGTTTGCTGTTGTTGACTATAGGCACCGTAGTAAGCCCCAGGATATGACGAACCAGGAGGCTGGGAGAAGTTGCCAGCTCCGAAAGAGGGACCCCTGTCAGTACCACCTCGTCCTCCACGGAAACCGCCGCGATAACTATCACTTTGGTAACCACTGCGGTACTGTCCGTCACCAAGAGCAGGTTGCTTCGCAGGTGGTGGTCCGCTAGACAGGTCGCCACTATCGGTGTCGTCATATCGTCTTCGGTCGCCAGGTTGGTAATATGCGTAACCAGGAGTGCCTCCATAGTTATCGTAACCACCGCCACCACGACCTCCTCTTGAATAGGCATCACGTCTAGGCTCACCACCTCCACGATTAAAGCCACCACGATTAAACGGGGGCTCGGTTGGACCATAAGGAGCTCCGAATGGGGGGGGACCAGGATACGGTGGGCGAGCGAATGGAGAGCCAAAGGCCCCACCACCTCCCCCACCCCGAGAATTTCTCTGGAAACCTCCACCGTAGGACCCACCTAGGCCTCTATTCCGGTAGTCAGGTTCGTTGTCAAAACGACCATAACGACCACTGTCACGACCGCCGCGTCCGTCTTCCCGGTAGCGCGAACCAAAACGACCTCTATCCTCGCCAGAACCGCGATCGTTTCGATGGTCGAAACGACTGCCACTTATAAAAAAAAAAATTCTGAAAACGCCACACGGCAACCGTGAAACCCAATGATAGAAATCGGGAGTAAATGAAAAATTCTGATTTTCAGGTTTTTCTCAACCTTCTGGGCTTTCAACTTACCGAGATTCTCTGCGGTCATGATCTGCACGGCCCGATGATCGACCGTAACTATCATAACGGGAACGGCTGTCACGATGTCGATCATCACGGTGACTTCTGGAGTGCTCTCGATGACCTGGAGAGTCGGCACGTGACAGTCTTTCAGCGGCTCTACTAGCTTTTCCTTCAGCGTTATACTCCTTGACCAACTTTTCTGCCTCTTCGCGTTGCAGCTCTGCAAAGATCACCTCATCGAACATGCCCCCTGAATCGTCAGAAACTGCTTTGGGGATTTCAAAATTGGCTATAAAGAGATAACAAATGAGTTGTTCATCACGAGTCAAATGAAATTGAAGATCTCTTCCCAACCCGTTTTTGACAATAGGCATGAATTCCCAATCTTAGTCTTGCAGGCCTCATCAAGCTGGGGAAAAAAACCCGTCTCTTGTAAAAATAGGTAAGAAATGGGCAACTTACCGGTGCACTGTTATTAAAATAAGACATTTGAAAGAAACAAAGCGAATAAACCCAAAAGAGAGAGGGTAGAGACATCCAGTCAAATTTAACAACTACCTTTCATTTCGAGCACAGCTTTCTCAGGAACTTCTTTTCCCTCCTCCTTGGTACGCTGATCAATCCTGCGTTTGAATTCTTCGTCCGTTGGCACGATAACAATGGCCTTGCGTTGAAAACCATCAAATGGGCGCATTTTTCGGCGCTGGGCTGAGGGATATACATTTGTCTGTTGGTGTGAACAGCCGCGACCCGACGCAACCGAAGTGAATAGGGGGAAAAGTTAGTCTCTTTGGTTGACATGAGTAAAACCCATGCGTGCTGACATCTTTAAGTCTTAATAATAACCCTGCCTGTAGGTTAACCTATATTCTGTCAAATTACCGCGTCCTTGTGTTGTGTTGAATCCAATCTGAAGTTACTTCGTCTTTAACCTAACTTGAAAAACCACGGTGACTTCTGAAAAAATTAGACCAAAATATGCCACATCCTCACGTTCTTGCCTATGCAGTATGAACTGAAGATTTAATTCAGGTAAATTAAATACCGTCATAATGAATCGACGGAGAAAGCCGGGGCAAAATGGTTGAAGTCTTGGAAATAGCAAAGTAGAATGATGATCACGATTACAATCAACAAAAGCAAAATTTATTGCGAAAAACGCTCCCGAGAATGAAAGTACCTTTTCTAAAGGGAAATAAAATTTTTTTCAAATTGAGCATTCGATTCAAGTAAACGACAGGAAGACGGTATCCAAATATTACTGCAGACAATTTCCCACAAATGCTACCGAACCGCCATCGCAATTTCGTGATAGTGATCAGCGTGAAAGATTCAGTTAACCAAACTGATCGCTAAAAGTACCACTAGTTAATTATTCTTTCAATATCTCTTTCTCTTGAAGTAATGCAGATAGGAAATTAGTTAATCTGG
The DNA here is from genome assembly GCA_019097775.1 of Moniezia expansa. Lineage (NCBI taxonomy): Eukaryota > Metazoa > Platyhelminthes > Cestoda > Cyclophyllidea > Anoplocephalidae > Moniezia > Moniezia expansa. The sequence continues at coordinate 3,262,516 of JADFDV010000097.1, forward strand.
GTTGAAACAATTCAGACAGCTTGAATCGTGTACAGTGTACGAATGAGACAATTAGAGCCGCATATCTTCGGTAGCTTTGAGTCAATTAAAGCAGTAAGTATTGTGTGAAAAACAACTTCAACAGCAGATCCGGAAGAGCGGAACTAAATCGCACTTGGCGGCTACAAAGTGAACTAATCCTCATTTGTGACTGAACCCTGCGTAGGAAATTTAAGGCACAGAAAGATAACACTAAAACCAACCTGATCAAGAATGTAATTCCGCCTGCGTTTGCAAGCAACTGATATAATTTTATTAAGACATTGGGTGGCTTTATTGATGAGCACATCCCAACGTCCCGCGTAGTTTCGTTTCCTCGCAAGGCCTGTCACCTGAATGAATAAAAGTGATGCTTAGGCAGACCTTCAAAGAAAAAACCCAACGGACACAAACTCACTCGCATCTTGTCCAAAATCAAATTCGTGCCGAGAACATTGAAGTACTTTTCTGGTTTATCTTTGCACAGGTTAGCAGCATAGTACGTTTTACCGGATCCAGGAAGTCCAATCATCATGATGACCTCACAATCACCTCTTGAAGGTGGTGGTAATAAACCGCGAACTCGCTTCTCTGGAGGAACCAATCCAATTATGGTCCAAGATTCGTTGTCTGAAGGTGGGAACCACGGCGCTTGATCATTTTGACCGAAATTAACTGTAAACTCCACATTTTTTACGTAGATGTGCGGGAAGAGTGCAAAGGCATCACCAAGTGATGATTTTGGGACTCGAAAACATTCGCCTTGATCAGAGCCGTTAACAGCGAAACTCATAATAGCCTCTGAATCTGTGATCTCCAGGAAAGCACTCACGATATCGCCTTCCTTGAATCCGATTCCATAGTCCTCAAATTTTCCATCAGTCGATTTCTTACCCATTCCACCATAACCAAAAGAGTTTACTTCTTCACCAAGAGCTAAGCCCGTTTTATCCAGTGACCAACCGATTCGTAGAACGTGGGTAGTACCTCCCATATCAGAATCTGAGTCATCAACAGGAAGCTCCTTAACAAGTTTAACTTCAAAAAAGGTCTTTCCGCTCTTCACGCCATAGTTCGCACGAGAGCCGGCCCACATAAGGCAGAAACCCTCATCTGTAAGAGGTTTTGCAGAGAAAAGACCCTGGCCAATCACCAAACTCAGATCAGAGTTATAGAGATCGAGGAAAACGTCTTCCATGGTCTCCCAACCGTCCGGTTCTTCCTCAATTGAAATACTGCGTTCACGAGTACGCCGCGGGGAACGTCTTCTATCACGATCGGAGGATCTATCCCGACCTCGGGACCTGTCTCTCTCGCGAGAATGATTTCTATCTCTGGAATGGCGTCGGCGATCTCCAGAACGGTCTCTTTCGCGAGGTTTTTCTTTATCTTTAGAGTGACCACGTGATTCTCGACTCCGATCAACAAAATGCTCACTTTTCGTCTTATTTATAACATTCTCCGCCTGTTTGAAAGCTTCCTCGTGCAGGGCCTCATCTTCAGCTACAATTTGATCCTGGATTACTTGGGTAATTTTATGATCTGGATCATTTTTAGAAGCAATGTTGCCTTCTTCGGCAGCCTTTTCAACAGAGCAGGTATCACCTGAGTTGCTGGTTTGATTAGTAAAATCAGGAACTTCACGATCATTACTGGTCTCAACAGTGCAATCACCAGAAGAATCCGGTTGCTGGTTGGAGTTCGCAGTATTGGAGTCATCCTTTAAAACTGCAGGTATGTTATCCATAAAACTTGACGATTTATCGTCTCTATCTTTTTCCGTTCTGGAGGAGTCACCATTTGCAGAGACCTAGTGGCAATAAAAGTTAAGAGACCGAACATACCAAAAGATTTTCTTCAATAGAACTAACACTGTCCGCCTCAACGGCAGCAACTTTTTTAACCGGACTTTTGGCTACGAAAGTTCAAAAAATAATCGTATTTGACCTACCTCCAGAGAGGAACTTTGCAAAGTCTTCTAAAGTTTTATCTTCCTTTGCCAAAGCTTCGGAAAGACGCTTAAGAAGAACAGCTTTGAGACCAAGGGGATTAAGCCCTCGGCGACGCAATTCATCGCGCAAATCATTGACTTTCAGCGAGGAGGGGTCAAATCCTTTATCCATTTCGTTAGTAAATGGATGGATAATACAGGTTAAAACAAAAAATGACTTATTCAGGTTCACACATTCTAAGCAAAAAATTGATGAATTAATAAAATTTCAAATAAATAGCATTCGAATTCATTGAAAATGTGAAAATAAATTTTTGTCAGAATTTTTAACATGACGATGCATAAAAGTATTTTCTTTTTCTTTTAAACTTATAAACTTAAAAAATTTACATTAAGTTTTTGAATTCTTTAATTTATCTATTTCGCATTGATTGACCAATTAACATTGAATCTTCCAATCAAATAACCTAAAAAAGATTTTTAAAGAGTGTTTTTATGCATTTTTACTTTAAATACGTAAACAAAATATTTGATCTTTAGCAATAGAGGTCGCAGGTATTTCGCGGCTTTTATGGTTCCATTACTGACTGCGCGAGATCAGAGTGGTTCATTTCCAATACTCATTTTGCTATTGATTAGCATTCGATGTCATGTCCTCAATGATTTCACTTAACTGCTGTAAATTATTTAAAACGGACAGAAGAGACCGTGTCAAAATTGAAAATAATGTTAAAGATGGTCCTCCGAGGAGGAAACTCAGACGTCAATCAAAACGTCCAGTCCAAAAAATCTTGCTTCTTGGTACAGGAGAAAGTGGAAAAAGTACTTTCCTTAAGCAGATGCGCATAATTACGGGGAAGTCGTTTTCTGAATCTGAACTTCAAATCTTCAAATCAATCATCTATGAAAATATTTACAAAGGTGTGCTTTTTCTTCTACAGGTATGATTAATTTGTTTTCACTTAGTATCTAATTACATATCAAATGTGATCATAAACTTTTATAGTCTTCCACGTACTTGGTTGGCATCACTGTAACAGTCAACCTTGATTTAATCGCTCTCTAGTAATCCAAAAATTTTCATTTCGGTAATACCACCGATTAATTTACCATTAACCAAAATGCAATGGAATTGCGATAATTGACTTTATTCTTCGGAATTCATTGAAATTCGCTTACCTTGTATTGATAGTTTAACTTGGATGAATGTTTCGTTTTTTTTTTTTCCTTTCTAGTTTTAAATTACATCCTGTGCATACTCTGGATATATCGCTACCTATTTTTGTTATAACTTGACTTTTGAAGTGCAAATTGGAAAAAAACTGCGTTTAAATACTAACTGTCGTTTGATATATTCAAAGGCTGGGAATATGTATATTTACAATTGAAAGGAAATAAAAAGCCCCAATCTCTCCTTCGACAAATGACTGTTAAGTTGTATTCTGTTAACGCATCCCTTGCATTTCTTGATCGATTTAATCCAGGTGGCCAAAATTGCCTCTATTACCTCTTTAGTCTGGAACAATCGATTCATTTGTACCCTACAGCCAGATTTATTTTGTATTTGTTGAAATCATTCGCTTAAATATATATAGTAGTTTAACTGGGTATCGCTGCATTACCATGTTTAAAACAGATATCTCTTTTTGTCCTGTAAATAGCTAAAGGTCATCGTTTGTTACTCTAATTCGTTTTTCTGTTTTTATTATATTTTTTCCCTGTTGAACGCTTTTCTACGTTTGTCTTCAGGGTTTCCATTGAAAACTTTGCCGAAAATTTCAATGTTTAGCGCCATAAGCGCAGTCTATCCTCTGTTAGAATGCAATGGAAAGGAGCATTTTTTTGAGGCTTCTCTGGAGAACAAAATTATATAGGCTCGAATTCTACACTTCACTGGTTGCAGACTTGAGCGGAGACTAAAGTGCAACTGAAATTCACCTCCATAGATTTGTTCCTTATTTATTGCTCTCTTTTCTCCCAAACGATTGATCCTCGGTTTTTCTATATAGCCCCATCAGCTTATTCGCCGCGTTCAAACATAACTCGGTGGAAACTCGAAACACTCTCATTGAGGGGCTGCTGAGTCTCACCTTAAAGTGTTATTATTACAACTATATATTGCCATTGAAGAGAACCCTGAAGTTCGTGTCTATTCTTCGGAGTTTTACGATGGTGTCATTTTGGTCACTCTCCCAAAACAGGATACTTCACTGTCCCTCTCTTTTTTTATCCTCTATACGCGTGATACTTGAAAACAGACCAATCAGGTTGAATGACTAACAGCTGTACTGCCGCAGACACAAGCATTACTGAAATCCTTAAAAGCAGTTTTGCTTTTCCGACTCAACTTTCTAAATTCACGCCATCAGTTGCCTTAAGAAAACCTCTAATAGGGCGAATTGGGGAGGGGGAGAGATTACTTCGATGAGATCTTAATTGCTGGTCGAGTCTTGCCGAGGAGGTGGGTCGATGAACTACTAATCTAAATGCGAATGAATCAGCTGAAGACAGACATAATTAAAGCCCAAGCAGTCACCTGCTGTTGAACGCCTTTTGAAAACGGTTCCATCATCATTTTATTCACACTAGAGTGGTGCCTTTGAAATTGTGAATCTCCACCAACAGTATCGGAAGAATGCAAAACTTGGATTTGATAAACCTTTATTACAACCTGGAACCTTTTTCTCATGGGGTTTTATTCGTTCTCACCCACTGGGCAAGTCCCAAGGACTCGTTGTGGGTACAACAGAAATACAAGAGCTTGTACAACAGCTAGACACTTACACATAGCATATAACAGTTAAAAAGACGTCTTCGGCTCCTTGGCCATTTCTCGGCATGGTGTCGTGGTGCAGTAATAGTTCATTCTTCAGTTACACCTTTTGCAGAACCTCGTTTCCATCGTCTGTTTGTCCTACGTCTCTGTCTTTTTTCTCCATCGTGTTCAGTCCTTCTACTTTCTCTAGTACATCGTTTGTTCCTTTCCTCTTTTTTGTTGGATTTTCACTTTCTGTGATTTTGACCGAAGGGTGACAATCCCTAATGTCTCTTTAGTCACTCTTGAGTCTTGTATCTTTCAAGGCAGTCTTCAACAAAACATATAAGCCTACGGTCCAGTATCTCAGCTTTGTGTCCTTATTCTTCATGATCTTGTCTTGCGGGCCTTCGCATTGCCTTCGTTGTGGCGAAACATCTGTGACAGTTTGCGCTGGTACCGACAATATCATGTTGCCTTTCTCCTATCAATCTAGGTGTGTGATTATCATTTCCACCTTTAAGGCTTTCCTTTGGATCAAGTAGCCATGATTCGGAGTTCTCTTGCCATATTTTTTTCGCATCCAGTTCCTTGTATGGGAGGCTTTCTTAGTTTCCCCGTTTTCAAAGTTACTCTCAAGTATGGAGAGTATCAAGCTGTTTTCGTCCATTCACAAACTCTTCCGTAGGTTCAACCTCTTTGCCTGTATAAGACTTGCCAAATTCCGCATTGGCAGATCCTTTCGGAGCTCCTCGACAGTTTCGTTTTTCGCGAATTCAATCCAAGAATCATACGTCGAGCCGTATTCTGTGTTGCTCGTATCCCAGCATAAATGCCTTGCTGAAATTTTGATCTTTCACGTTTCAATAAAAAGTGCTTGCGATACTGGAACTCAAAATTTTCATTACGGTCGATTTATTCCTATTAGGGTCATTCTGTGGACGTACGTTTCTTTCGCACATCTTCTGTGTTACTTGGAGGATGGCTAGAAGCAAAGCAGCTTGCTAAACTGGCGAATCTGCGCACCAAGGGCTGACTTCCAAATCTATTTTTGTTGAAAAACTTGAATTTCGGTATAAATTTTGACTTTGCATATTAGTGGTGCCCATCTCTAATGCGGCAGTTGGACCTGTCGAAGATTTTTGTTCTAAGCAGGTAACTATACATCCTTCGAGGAATCTTAGAGGGACAAGTTTTTAAACTCTCAATTGGTAAACTCAACGAACATTCTATAGGGCGCATAAAATTGAGATAGGTTTGAGGCTTTTTGGTTTTCAACAGTAGTGCCTTCCTGTTTATACTTTGTTAGTTTAGTTTTTTGATGTTTTTTTCTGCGTCTAAAAAAGTGCATTTCCTTTCTAGTTAAAGACGTGGCTGTTATTTTGCTTAGTCCTGTCTTCCATAATTCTTTTGTTTAGTACCTAGCATTTTAGTTAATAAATGGAGTGCTTATAAAATGAATGCATTCAGTCGAAAGTTTTCTAACATGCCTCGGCTTCGTCCGTAGGCTCGTAGTACTCTAGGGATACCCTGGGACACACATTCAATTTCTGGTTCCTCGCCATCTTCAACGGCGGCGGCTGCGGCAGAACGGATAGAGGAGCACTTTCGTCGCACTCGGGCACAAAGACGTGAGCGGGCGCTCCATATGGCCGGCGGCGATGACTCGGCTTGGACAGAAGAAGAGTTTCTCACTCTCGCACCACTCTTTCAAGCTATTTGGGCCGACTCGAGCATCCGAGCCGCTTTCGACCAAAGAAATCGTCTAATTACTGAAGATTTTGTGAGTTCAGCTTTTCAAATTTGAAAGTTTTGAGTGGCAGTTTAGTCATGTTCTAAGTTGCTTATCAATTTTGCCCGTTAAAATCATCACATTCACTCCAGATGAAGGCCATTCATTCACCATTTGAGCAGCCTAGAAGAGCTTCTAGAACCTGAAGTATTCTAATTGGGATTTTTCAAATTTAAAAAGTGGATTATTTGTACCCCTCATTCGTGTAGATTGAAGTCATTACTCATTTATTCTCTTATCTCAAAAGGATTTCTTTACTGTTGGCTCTATACAATGAACCAAAGCAGTAATAACAGCGTTGCTTTAGTCCTTATGGTTGTCAGCATAAAAGCATTTGTTACGGAATAAGTATTAGCCCCCGGATTACTAGCATTATTTGTAGATGAGGCGAATGTACCCAATGTAATTTATTAGTAAATGTCACCGTCAAGTTTGATTAAATCACTCTCCCTAAGAACCGTGGTTGTTTTCTATTTGAGAGAACTTTCTCTTTGGAATCATGTAAACCTCAACCAACTCGAGTATCTCTGATCATTCAAAAGGAATTGAAAGTTGGAAAACATTGACTAATCTGTTTATGAATGAAAAACCAACTGAAAACCAAAGAGAGTTTCCGCTCGTTTTGACGATCATTAGCTTCTTCAGCAGTATAACGTGGATAAGTCCGAGGTGAAATACATATTGAAGTCGTTTCGTTTCATTCAACTCGTTGGTCCCAGCGTCGGCGTGGAATAACAAACAATTTTTTTTGATTGATCAGCCACCCAAATCATCCCAGAGCTTACTGACTTTAGTGGCCTGAAATTCATCTTACCGTACGATTTCCTCAAGGTCTGTTCAACATTTCATGGCTCTTTCTATCGGGAGTCTGTCATGCCAAATAATCGAATAACATTATCGACTTGAACCTTTCACAGCTTATCAAAACTCGTTTACCAGCTGATTCACAGAGTCGCACTTACCTGTTCTCCTTCTCCATCAGATTTGTACCAAAGGGCCTCATGCATCAGTATGCACGCTTCAATGGATAACTGCACTCGAAAGATAGATAGATTAATTCAATGAAGAAATTCGAATTTTTATCACACATCTGGTTTAAATCTCGGACTAATCCATTTGGTATGTTGGATTAATCAGCGCAAATTTCTGCCTTTTTTTTTCGAGATAATCGGCTTTCGTCAATAGCACGCATGTTGAAATTGTCATCTTTCACAAGCTAGTTCCTTTCAACCTATCAATCAGCTTACTGATAATTCTGTCCTCTCAGGTCTCTTCGAAAGATCTTCGTTTTTAAGTATAACACAACTAATATTGAAGTAAGCATCTACCTCAATATGTGTATTTCTAAACTCTGTTTCAGTAAATAATAAACCATTGATGTCAGTAAAGCAAAGCGCCTGGTTGAATATTTTTTCTTGAACTTCTCTCAGATCAAGATTTTTACAGAACTAACACTTTTGGCTGCTATGGATTAGAATGAATAGATGGTCATTTTTTTTAAATGAAATCTCAAAATCATTTTATGAAACGCATCGCTGTTTGCCTCTTGGCTTAATAATTGCAAAGTTGACCTTTTTGCTTTTCAAGTGTGTGGAGTTTGTTTATACTGCAATGTGGCTTTTGTCGACGTTAGAGCTGGGTGTCAAATCAAACAGCAATTGTAAAATTTTTCATATTTTGCATTCAAATGTGGAAAATGTTTTTTCAGCGAATAACTCGATTGTGCTTGCTTTATCAGATTATAAGGTGATTTTGACCATCCCAATCGAGTCATTCTGGGTTGAATCTTCCAGAGTAAGTGGACTTTCCTGACGCCTAAGTGACAAAGCTAGATTCGTTGCAGTGATAGAAGCTTCAAAAGTTTTCACTAATCCATGCGATTCCGATGTTTTTGAAATTATTAATTCATTTCGCTCATCAAAGAAGCAACTTTTAATGTTATCGTTTGTGTAAGAACTTCTTTTACTCGGTTACACCTCAAGCTGACATTTTGACATATTTGATCAACAGATGATGGCCAGTCGTTGGATTATGTAGATTGAAATAAATTATAAATTTAGTCTGCGCCAATCCGTAGTCGTAGTTCCATGGTTCCGTCCTTCCATTAAGTCCATTTGAATAACCACGTGTGGTTCCAACTAATGTGGTATGATATTTCTCGAATTTCGTATAGGTTGTATTAATTCAGTCTTGTATTATATCCGTTCACAATGGCATGTGACACTGCTTCTTTATCTGGTAAATTTGATTTCTCCTTTGCGAAGAATGCACAAAAGCCTTATTCTGAGTTTGGCTGGTCCAAAGGTTTGAAAACTTTATCCTACTAGCGTTAACAACCAGTTTATGTTAATATGCGCATGTGATTTAAATTATGACTTTTAAAAGCGATAGGCTTTAAAATGAGTTTTGTTCATTTTCAAGTGCGTCAAGCCAAAAATTAGTTGAATTTCGTAGATGCATTTACGTAGTGTTTTTGGCTTAACTTTTTAAGATGTCATCTTAGGTAAATGTGCATAAAACAAACCTTAGCAGTGACAAAAAACAATAATAACTAAATTTCTCTGAAACGCTTCGCGATTTCTTGCAGTAACCTTTTTTGTTCCCAATGAGGTGCAAGGAGAATGTTGAATATGCTCGATTTGAGTTTTCACCAAAAATTTTTATGAATGTCCTCAAAAATCGGAGATCCAGCCTAACATTTGACAACTGACGCACTTCCACCCACCTGTCCGCAAATCAGACCTTCTGGTATCTTTTTCTCTCCGCATCGCCCGCATTTCTCACGGTTGAATTGTGCTACTGCTGATGGCAAGTGTTCTACTCAGCTCAATTCAAATGAATCCGAATTTCAATAATGCTTTATCGCACTTTTTATAGCTTCACATTTTCTTTGTATTGATATTTTAATAGAACTTCACTTAAGGAATATAATTTTCGTGTACCCGTATGAATACTGCTTATTTCATGTTTAATTTTACTACTCATTTTGATTAGGAATAGAGAAAGTCTACGGAAATGCAGAAAGCAGGGTGCAGTGCGTGCGTGTGTATGTATGCAAAAAGATTGGAGCAACTCTCATTTAGTGCGACCGATGGCTTTAGGATGAGGTTATTTATTCATGCATTGATCCCAACATTTATCCGAAAAATAAATGCACATGCTTAGAGTAATAGCGGAACATGTATAAACCACCCGTTTAGGGACTTCAATTAGTTGGGGGGAGAAATCAAATGCAGAGGAGTTGCGCGTCAGTGCCAATTATTTGCATTTATTTAGCCTTCTCTCTCTATTAGCTTGACTTAAATAGGAGTTCTCCTTTTTCTGATTGATGAGATTGAAGATTTTAATCACTGAGACAGCTTTTCGCTTGACGTTTGAAAAGTTTGGCTTCTTAAAGAAAATTTTCGTGGGGATTGTTTCTCATATACTGGTTCATTTCTTCAAGTGTGACCTAAAGCCCATCCTCGTCATCTTCGAGTAACCAACACGTCATCTTCTTTAGCTTATGAAGTATCAATTTATTGCATGTGAACACAGCATGAAGTATTAAAGCTAAATAGCAAAATCATTCAGCTTTATAATGGCCTGATCATTTACAACGGTTCTGCATTAGAGCCTTTAGTATCACTATTTCTGTACGGTACTTTGGCTGTCGATAGCACGCGGAAAGTTTCGATGAATTCAAGACACATGTGAGTCAGCTGGTTTTGTTACCATAAATGGAATCATTGTGGCCTATTGGTGTGTTTCTCATTATTATGCCGTTGCACGGAAGATACTGCTGTCAAAGGCACAGATAATGAACTTGCACACCAGCCGATAAATCGTAGCACGTGTTAAATGGACTTGTTATTGTTTTTTACCTCGTTTCTTAAATGTCTGTAATGTGGGGATGACTTAACCATCACTTTGATGCCGTTAGTTTCGATCAGGACCATAGGCTGAACAGAAATCCTTTCAGCTGAAAAGCTACTTATAATACTTGGCCAATATTAGCGTATGCTTTACTGTTTTTCTAGTTAGCTATTATTTTTTATTTGAACTTGACTTTATATGCAAAACTTGCAAATTAAACGCATTACCGCTTTATTCGTTGTCAGTAGAAAAATAGACGAGGATTCTAATCCTACTCAACCGCAGTCGACGCCTTACATTAATTTTGAAATGTATAGAAGTCCGATCGTCCATTCATTAAATTCAGTTTTTATCAGGTGAGGAGTGAGCACCTCACTCTTCATGTTCGTGAACTAACATCCGAACAAGTTTAAGTGACCTAACTGTGCATTTCAAGCGCTTAGAACAAAAATTACACCGACACATTTAAAGAGATCTTATTAGGAACGGTCTTCATTCGTCTTCCGGCCAGTTATCTTGCATAGTCATGCAGCCGAAGCACACATTACAAAATTACATTTCCAGAAAGTAGTCCTTGAATTATCCTGTAAGTTTTCATTGAAATTTGCAGGTTTTAGTAAGCAGATTTTTGGATCATATCATAATCTACACTTATAAATTAAAGCATCCGGCTGACCTACGCCATGACAGGCTACTGAGGCCCATGATTGCTTGATTTTTCAAGACCTGCAGTATCACTCAATAGTATGATTGGTTATGAAGTTAAAGAAGTTCGCATTTCAAGAACTTGAATTTAGATAAATATAAGGTACGTTGGCAAACTTTGGAAAATAAAGGCGTGCATGCTGCAAAAAGGGAGATACTCATTTCGCTGACAGGCCAAGTCTTGGATATGTATCCAAAAAATTGAGAGGTGCTTCTTTTTCTGAGTTATGGTTATATTAAACTTTATAGATTGCAAGTTTCCTTTCATAATCTAGAACTTTGCGTGTCACCGGGTAACCTTCAACTTGGCATGCAACAGGATCCCTCTTCAGAGTTTGCCTTTTGGTATTTACTTCTGATTATCATACAAGTTTGGATATTCTATACTTCAACATCTCAAATTTTAACTATGCTCTCTTTTCTGTAAAAAGTTTACCCATTTAGCGCTTTTAATATCCCATCACACCAGTTCAACCCGGTTTGATCGAACATTTACAATTAAAATAAAGAGGGGTTAAATGCTTCCGGTTGATTTACAGCTCTTGCCTAAAGGTTTCTTCTTCGCTTTTAAATGAGTGGCACGTAGCTCGGGTTCTCTTTTGTCAAGGAATTTTAGGAATTTTTGCGAAACTAATTTTTTGGACTTGGCTTAATTCTTTAGTCTGTGTTCTGGTCGGCAGTGGGTCTGCTGTAGTCCACGCATTGTAGAGCAGTGCTCGAAACACCATAGGCTAGTATGGATTCCAAGGACATTTTAAAGACTTTCGTGTCATTTATAGCACTTCAAAAATAATTTTGACGAGCCGTTCGTTAACGAAAGCGCTAAAATGCCGTACTTCTATTCAAATGTTATTTCATTCGGTTAGACGGTTTGTGCGTTAAGTTGGTTAGGCCTGATCCTTGAATCGTCTAGTGCGCAAAGTCACCGCTTTATTTCATCCATGCATTTTACTCATGATTCTTCCGAAAGTGCTTCTTCAATCTTAACTTCATTGGCAATTAGTGCCTAGGAGGGGGGGGGGGGGATTACCATCATTCCCTCCTCAAATGCTCGTCCCCCCCCCCCTTCAAAAACTTTTTTCACTCCTAGTCTTTGCTTTACGACCTTGCGAGTTCTCCTTCTTTCAATCAATCATCACTGCATTTAAAAGCGGTGCTCTATGCGGGTTCTGAATTATGACTCAAAAGCTCAGGGAAGGGGCCTTCTGGATTATTAACCTGGGACTTTCGGTTAATAGTTGAGGGTTGAAATAAGCCCCCTGATGGATTTATTTAGGCTTCTCATTTAGAACATTGTTAGGATTTGATCGTCATACATCATTTTGAGAATAATTTTTCGGATTTTCCTGTACAAACCATTTAATAAAATTATCAAAATTTTCATTTAGATGCTTTTTTCTTCTGGCTTACTTCATATGCAGATAACTTCGCTTCTGGATAAAAGAATGACTTCTTGAGGCCAGTATTTCATAAACTTTTCGGCACGAAAATGATTCCATTAGTGACATTCTTCGTTGACGTCTGCTTTCCTCAGGGGATTGCGCCGATTTCTCTCAAAACCGAAACTATTACTTCAAGAAACCAATGCCAGTATTGGCCTTTATTTCACCGTCGGTACGCCAAAATAAGTGCTGCCCAATCTAGTACTAATTGATCTACTATTGACAAGAAATTGTATTTTTTCGTTCCCTAAGTGATCTCTCACCTGCCCCCACCCCTTTCATTCGATTCAGTATCTATTGATTTCTATCACAGCTAAAATAACTTGACTGGTTCACGTCTCACTAGCGTACATATTCAAAATACACACGCAAACGTCCCTTTTACCTACACAGCTTTCATTTGTTTTAAGCTATTTAAAATATATTCAATTTAAAGTTGATTTTTTCATTTAGTATTTTCGCAGTACTTTTTTCGGCTCAGAAAGGCAACTAAGTTGCGTTTGTTTATTTTAGAGCGAAAATACACGTTATTACCTCAGTCGCTTACAACAGATAGCTGTTAAAGTAAGTAATCTCGTAATAATTTCGGATAATATACATAAATTGCATTTTCCCAAACAATGGCACGATTCTTTCGGCATCAGCCAACTACAAGTAAACTGAGCATTTATGAGACCGGTTCATTTCTTAAAAAAACTCATTCGTTTATTCCTGCGTTCCAGAATTACATTCCAACCAATGAGGATATTGTTTGGTCCCGACGGCCGACGGATTCCGTAATTGAAGAGGAGATTCTGGTCCATGGAACTTCTCTCATCTTTATCGATGTTGGCGGCCAGACGAAGGAGCGTCGGAAGTGGTGCCAAACATTCACCGAAATGACATCTGTTCTTTTCCTGGTTGGTTCCTCCCACTATGACGAACTTTATCTTGATCGAGTAACCGGTGAATATCGGAACAAACTCCGAGAAGCGATGGCCGTCTTTGAAGGTCTTATTAATTTCGAGACCTTTCGTCGCGTTTCCATTATTATTTTCTTCAATAAGAGTGATTTACTAAAGGAGAAAATAGAATCCCGGCTGTCAGGAATTCGCGCCCACTTCCCAGAGTTTCCCGCTAATGCGGATGAGTTCAAGCTCACGGAAGTGCAAAACTTTCTTGTGGAATCCTTTGCTTCATTGGTTGATCCAGTGGTATATTCTTCCGGCGCTGAAATGACCCCCACATCATCTCCAACTAACCAAAATCGATTCAGCTTTTTCCAAAGAAAGTCAGCAGAGTTTCAACCGACAGAAATGGGCTTAAATGCTTCACCAAACATTGTACCTTCCCGTAGAAATACCCTTCTCGATAGGATTCCTCGAAAAAGAACCATCTACAGGCATTTCACCACCGCTGTGGACAGGAAGAACATTCAGATGGTCTTCAACGCTATGCAAGATACTATTCTTCAGAGTAACCTCCGAAGACTAATGATGAATTGATTGATTAATTGAATGAATGAGTGATTGAACGATTGATTGGTTACGAAGACTGCATCAAAGAATCTGTGATTTACATTCTTATTCCGCCAAGCAGTTCTTTGTGAATAACTCCTATTCTGACCTTTAAGTCCTTGTCAGTAATGTCAAGTCAACTGTGAATAAAATGAATACATAGATGCCTTTATTCTACAGGCCTTCTACGAATTTTACTGCTGTTTTTGGCAAAGCTACATCTCTTGCATTTTAATTACTTAAACATTTCGCTCAAGTTTTCATGTTTTCAAGGATGTAGGCGTATTGTTAATTTAAGTAACTTCTTGAGAACTCCTGCCCTTAATGTGATTTTAACTGCTTTGTTTACTTTTTTGAAGCAGCCGTATTGTGGAAGAAAAAATAATTTCGGTTGGCATTTTTGATTTTCATCCTTGTGTGCTATTGAAAAGCAAAATAAATTTCCATTTGAATAAGATGCTTTGTTATCATTATCATTTGAATTACTCGTTGAATATAACGACTACTTCGAGCTGTTATCCCTTTAACTGATGGCTCTATTCTCTGGCGAGACCGGCAATTTGACCGACTCTGGTGGTCTTGCAAAATATTGAAAATCAGCCAAAAAACTGTTACCGCTGCCTTATTGCATTCGAATCTAAGAGAGAAATAAAACCAGTGGTCAAGATTAACTTCATTGAATTGCTAAACTCAGTCGTGTTTACGACTACGTTTTCAATAATTACGATTTCCGTGTTACTGACGGCTTTAAAGACTCTTGATTAGTTTTGGTTGCAAGTTAATTTCCGATTCAGAACTGCAGAGGTGTAAAAAGGTGCGGTTCAAGAACTCCATCCAAGAGATAGAATTCGCAGTTCTCTTTGTGTTGAGCAGAGATTGCATCTCGGTGCATTTCAACTGGTGGCAGAAAGTAGACCACTGACTTCAATAATGTATACAGCGAACTCTTCTCATTTCTAATGTGCTATTTTCTCTAACTTTCTGAGTTCCCGGGACTTATCTTCTCGTTAGCTTAAATATATGCTTTTTTATAAAGTTTGAGATCAATTAAATTCAATGCTTTCAGCCATTTATCAAAAAAACCAATTAGACTTTAAAAGAGAAACTATTTGAAAATGCAGTTAGCATGACAGTAAGAGGTTAGTAGAATGTTTTGTGAAACTCAGTTTTTTTGTTTTATCAATCCCACACATGACTTGCCCAAAAATACAAATGATCAATGCTTTTTTATAGCCAACTAGACTGAAATATTCGTAACGAATTCACATGGCAGAGTGAAAAAAACGCAGTTCACGGCATTTCAAGCCTTGACAATCAACAAAAAGCATGCAGGTATGCATAGAAGGTGTGAGAAGGCAGACACTGCAAACCAGACATGTCTAATAAGGTCGGCAGTAAGGACGCTGAATATGTCCGGAAAATCAGATAATCGGGTCGTTTCAGTCATCAAAATATCGTTGGTTAGCTAGTTGATTTCTTGTTCCTATTTGCCCTAGCGGGATTCTCCCGCACATCCTGCGACGCTGTGCAGAGCTTAAACGCCGTAAACTATTTTTTCACCTGCCTACTACGACAAATCCTTGTCCGGGCTTTATGCAACTGACTCTAAAAGTCACCCTTTTTTATCCCAGCTCGACCGACCACAGGATCACTCAGTAAGTGCACCGATTTATGACTTGCGTTGGGGTACAACATGGACTCCTGCAAGACAGTGGTCATTCTCCATATTCTGGTAAAATTCAAAGCGATATCTTATATGTCTTGATTAGTTTCAAAAAGTTCAACAGCAAACTGCAGATATTCCATAGCAAATTTTTTACGCCTTCAGTGTAACTTTAATAGATGACGCTTGATGGCATTTAAATAGCTTGAGTGTCATGGAGTTTCACTATTTGTATGCAAGACCGCAACCCTGATCTGAAGCGAAAATGAGTTGATTGCAATTATTGACTTGATCAACCCTCCTTTTTCGATCACATGAAGTGAGGTATTTTGGAAAGGGGCTTTCAAATTTGGCGGAAATTCCCAATCCACAGGTTCATAATGACCTTTTTATCAAAAAAGTAGAATCAGACGATGTAGACATTTGAATTAGAAGTACAGATGAAAGTTCAGGGAAAGTAAGGTGAGATAAACAACAATGTTTTGGATGCGTCGTGGGGAGTTCTCAGCACGATGTCTTGTTCTAATGACTAATCTGATTTCTGTGCTCATTCTTGGTTACTTTGCCTTTAATGTTAACCGTCTTTTGCAACTAATTCCATTTTAACCAGCAGAGAGTGGGCATCATACTGCAATCAAATGTGTGGGGCTGCGAAATTATGCAATATATCAACTGGCTTTATGTTGGTATTAAGCTTTCTTTTCATCCCGAAAGAGTTTCCTTAGCAATTTTTTTGCAATCCGCGCGCACTATACTCTTCTCAAGAAACAGTCTTACCGCAGATAAGTCAAAGAATTTCAAGTTAAAACGAATCAGAAGATTTCAGATTTGTTAAGGATGAAAATTAGCAACAAACGATTCGATAAGCAACTCCAAGAATTGGTTGACCGTTGATTGGTGTTGAAAGTATCTAAAATTTAAAGGAAAGGCCTTCAAAGACTCGATTTCTTCATTAATTAGATCAAAACTTCATAAAACACATCATTCCTTATTTTTTATTTATTATAAAAGCTTCTCTTAGGAAGATTAAAGGCAATTTATTTTCGGCACATATAGAAGTTTGAATTCTTAGAACAACTGCTAAAGTAGTTGAAAGACTTGATGTGTTAAGCGTAAACTATAAACTTATATCAGCCAAAATCGAAATTCAGTTAACTACAAACTTGATAGACTTTAAGCGAATGTTCTCAACTCTTGAAATAGTTCCGTAATTTTTAGTTGCGCGATTTCAAGGCATGTTGGATACATTTATTCAGAGGGCTAAACCAGAGACCGATTTTTTCCCGCCACCGACATTTGTAATTTGACGCCAACGGCAGTGGCAAACATCTTTTTTGGCATTTTAGATGTGGTTGTGAGAAAATTTCTAGAAATAAGAATAAAAACCAAAAAAAAAGTTGAAGTGGAAAGTATCTTCAAAGTAAAGCATGAATTTGATGAGCGAACAAAGTTTGCAGTATTAACCTCAAACACAGGTTCCTTTATTTGATATGTTTTTTGACAAAAAGCTGTTCTACCGTGTCTTCTGCTGTCAAAAATGACTAAATTTCAAGTCTAAGTTTGTGGTGCTACACCAGATGACGTTTAAAGTGCATACCCTAAGTCAATAGTACTATTAGAACCATATTAAAACAGAAAGACGAGACAGTCAACTGTTTTGATAGCGAAAATACGAATAACCGACTTGGAGAAGACAACAGAAGAGATGGTTGAAAGAGGACTACGTGTATTAACTGCTTTCAGGTATGAACATGATACTCAATCTCCACAAGTAAATAGATTAGCTTTTGCAGTTGACATCAGTCGTCTCAATAACGAGGACCTTTCTTGGTAACGAATGCTCTCTTTAGGCACTCAGGACACTCGAACTCGGGATTTTCTTTGGACAGTTGTAGGAGTAAATCGTAACTCACTATCGGAAATCCGGATGTGTAAACATGGTCAATAGCCTTTTACTCGCAAATACTGATGATCTTAGATGATTTCCAATTAAGGCACTTCTTATATTCCAAATATGAGTAATTCGGAGCAACTGACACCGCTAAATGCAAATGGTTTGAGCTAACGAGATCTCTCTATCTCGATCTCGATTATTATGATCTAAGCGCGCATTGTACACTCAGGTACTCGGAAATTATCAGTGGTAGTAAGAAGGATTATAATAACGATGCCCCTTTTTGGGGGTAGAGGAATCATAATGAAACTTCCTTCTGATTGTGGATTCTTCGAGTGATTACACCCTTGAAAACCTGTGGTTGTTAATTCAGTCGTAAGATTCACCACAGCCATGTCAAACAATGAGTGTGTCACGTAAGCAACCGCTGCACTACGGGTGCAAACCAGTGCTATTAGTGGAATGTTAGGGAACAGAAAATAGGGACTATACCCGGAATATTTCAGATGAAATTCCATCTGGATTGTAAAGCAATTAATGATTTGTGAAGCGCATTTATTGTGCACTTACTTCCTTTAGCAATTTAGCTGCCTTTTTTGAAAACTAAATTCAATGATTACTGAGTCTATGGTTAAAAATTATATCATTTCTTTATTAACTGTTTCACAACTAGGGGTTGCGAGTTAAATCAGCTGCTTCAAGGGCTGCCAACTAACAGAATCTTGGGCGAAGCACACATGTAATCAGCTATCTCTGGTGGAACTTTACAATTAAGAAGCCAAAAGGAAAGCCTGATACTGATAGAAACAAAATTTAAGTGAGAAATTTCTTAAAAAAAAGTCCTACAAGGAGCTCTTTCCGGATTCCAAATGCCCAATGTTAGTTTGAAATCACGAGAGATAATGGCAAATGATCTTTGCTGTGAGGTTGATCCAGCTAAGCCACAGATCAACCATCAGAGGTGCTGGCATTGGAGTCATTTTCGAGAATGACACTAGCGCAAAAATTGAAAGGTAGCAATTAAAAGAAGGAGGAAAAAATGAGTGTCAGGTTTTCAAAGCAGGATTTTCATAGTAGGTATTGGCTTAGAGCGTTGAGGAATTATCACCCGGGAATTAAGAAGTGAATATCAAAGGAAAGGAATGAATTCCCAATCGATTGTTTATTTCTCCTTTGATTCCCTTCGCTTATGCGAATGGGCCTTTTAAAGTCCTTCCATATGTACTCCTACTGCTAATAATCAGTGGGACAAATCTAATATTCCCTTTTTTCTAGAAAAGCCTGAAATATACTGACTGAACAGCCACCATCTGCCCTTTCAGAGAATGAAAGCGATGAAAAGGGCTTTTCGTGGTACATTTATCTTCCCACCCATTCAAATTCTACCATCATGACCCATTGCTTGAATAACCTGTAGGGTGCTTTTCTGGTACTCCAGAGCGTGGTTACGGGTCTTTATAACCACGACATTCGGTCTTTAAAAGTAATTCTGTAGTATGATTAATTTGAGGTATAATATTCGACCAAGCTTTTTCTGTGAAATCGGGTTGAAATAGCCTTAATTTTGGATTACCAAGTCGCGAATTGAATCTACTATTTTGGCAGGTACTCGCTACGTGCGTTTCTGCTCATTTTTATGAAAGATTTGAACCGAATCAACACTGATCTTGTCTTGAAAAGGACAAAGAGGTGTTTTTGCTGTTCCTTAATACGTCTCTTATCATGGGTGTCTTTATGAAGACTCTTCGTTCTTATGTTATTTCTAATATTTCATCTACTGACATTCAGTTTATGCGCAAAACGTGTGAGAAGAGGTGAGGTTGGTTGTGCTCTCCCAGATAGGCGTAAATTTGCACTGTGACTTGCTTTTGAACCAAGCTATTTAATGAATTTGATGTAGTTTTGAGTTAGTAAAAGTTTGGCCTAAATATAATAGGCACGACTTCTTTCTTACAAGGTAAATGCAGAAATTTAAAATTTTCGATCAAAATGAGTTCTGGGATGTGCATCTCACGACTTAAGATTAATAAAACAATAGTCTTTTTGCAAATGCCATGTTTTAAGTACATATTTTGCTTCAACCATTGATAACATAACACCTTACATGTTGAATCAGAAGTTCTTCAAATGCGTGATTTCGAGCTCTTTTTGATTGAACATCATTGACCCGTTGTAGCAGTTTTGTCAGAAAGCGACTGATTTGAGTATTTTCGAATTCAACGGTCATCCCATTACTTAGAAAAGCCGTTTCTACCTACAGTTTAAGAAAGAAAAATTAGCTGCACGCTACATCTCTTCCAAGCCTTCACAGGACAAAATTCGCCATCTGTTGGATCAAGTAGCTTCGTGAAAGGGTGTGTTCTACCTCCCGGATAAGTGATCTTTTTACTTATTGTCTTAGTCTCAACTAAAGCAGCTATTGCAATCCGTTTCCTTTTCATCTGGATCATTTTCCATGACTCCACTTCTCCCCTTGGCTCACACTTCCCTCATACAGATGATGTACTTTATGAAAACGAGGTAAAATCAAAATGTGATGCAACTCTATTTAGTCTACCTACCATTTATGTACACTAAGATGCAATATCATTTTCAACATTTAAATATTAAACTCACCATCCGATCTGCTGGCAAACTTTCCCCGAAGACATAAATTTGAGTGGCCAGTTGGAATTCGGCTTGATTGCCACAGGGAAAAATTTCAAATCTGTAATTAAAAAGGCAATATACAATCCACAAACGAAATGAAACTGGCCCTAAATCCTGCCAGTTAAATTTAAATGCTTCTTACTTTGAATGATGATGAAATTCACCACTGCTTGCGAAGAATTCGTTAAACTGAATTTAAAAAAAAAAGTGATAAAATCATGTGCTTGAAAACTACATTTTTCAATCGGCTTGTAGTCTTGAAATTGATGATAGCATGAAAGCTTAAATTCATCCATTTTACTACTCTTAAATTTTCTTTCAAGGATGTCTTCCCTGCAACTGACATATTAAAATTCCACTCTGAAATTGCAAAAATAAACAAACTCTAACAAAGGGCTCATTTCAGTGCTTTTAAAGTCGATGCACATTCGGCTACTTAATGAGGAATGGGCTGATGTTAATCCTCAACTCTGCATTAAACTGCAAATGACTGGCTGAACCGAGTGAATTGCTCGAACAAGTTGGGCTCACCTTTAATTGTCTCCAAATAATGCGATCTGCGTTACGTAGGAGCTGGGTCGGCCAAACTAATTTTCTGATTTGCAGAGGTGGGAACGAAGGCTTGTTTTGTTCAGTCGGTATCCACTCTAATACCACCTGATGTCCCTTCATAAATTCAACCAAAATTTGCATCAGTCAAGTCAGAAAATCGGAGCATCATAACAAAAAGCAGCCTATGTAATCTGACCTTTTCTCCCCTCTCGCAAAAGTTGCGATGAATTTTTGCCAAATTTTTTGGCTCTGGACTGCTCATCTAGTTTGCACTGCTTGTTGGATCCCAATCTCAATCCAATCGAAATGATGCAGGTTGCTACTGAATGATACTGGCCTGCTGTAATTACAACACTTTTCAACTCTGTATTAGCTTTGGCTGAGATGGATAAACTAACTAAAGTAGAGATTGAAAGAGCCTATTGCTCTGCTCGCAGCGAAGATTTCAAGGACCATGCTTAGACCAGGACTTCGAGTCATTCCTTTCAACACAGATGGCTTGATCGTGCAAATAAACTCTTCATAAGGATTTACAAATTTCAGTCCCTACAGAACCACCGCTTCTACTGTTTTTCCACAAGCTTCCCTTCTAGTCGCATGAAATTCGCAGACAGGTAGTCTAATGAAATTCTTCTAACTTTAAAGGAAAATTAAGAACAAGTAATCCAAAATAATATAGTTTAAGAATAGCTTGGGCTCGTTAAGAGTGCGAGAGTCTGCAATCTATTGCAAGAGGCTGTGCATTTTCGCTATTTACATTGTCCAGTAGGAAGTAGACGTCGAATGCCTGGATGAAGCCGTAAAATTTTCCTCTGAACATGTTAAAAATAAGCTCCAAGACTTACGTAACTACGGATTGGTTGCGGTGACACCCTATTGAATGTCTCCCATTCCTCAACCACAGATAGGAAGCCAATCACAAAAATTAAAAATAAAATTGAAACAAAAATCACAAAATGTTAAATCAACGTTTAAATGATGCCGAAATTCATTTCGCCTTCAAGCTGCCGTTAAATTAAGAATGTGCACAAGTTTAGTAAAACTGGATCCTACAGAACAATGTTTAGGGAGTGTGTTAAATAAATCTGTCGTATGTATTGCGGTTTTATTGTTTTAAATGATTTATGGATTAGCTTATTTACATCAAATTTCTTAAAAGGCAACATTTTTTGAATTCCATCGCGCAAGAGTACTTATTGGTTCATTCTTCCAAAATATTGTAGCTATTTGCGGATGCTCGATCCTGCAAAATCAACAATCTTAATTTGTCCAAGAAAAAGAAATTATTCTGATAAATTAAAGGGATTTAAAATATAATTTAAGTAGACTGACTCGCACATGTATAGATTAATTACTTTAGTTAATAGTGAATTGAAATTTCTCCAAACATTTCCACTTGGAAAAATTGCATTTACGGTAAAACGTTAAGTGCATTGCTTGCAACGGACTTTGGTCAGGAAAGCACACCATTGATCTGGTGGAAAATCGAGGAAGCCTTGTGACCGCATTTATCAATGATCGGAATGGTGCACTTTTAGGGATAATTAACTAGCCTAACCGCGGATCGGAGACAAAACTAGTTGTGGTAACAACCTACCCAAAATATTTGTATCTGGCATTGAGATACAACCCAATTTATTAATAGGTGAATGGACCTAATATCAAGGTGATTGATCACCGTTGCCCACTAAATTAGGGCCTTCCTTTCTATATTACTATGTTCATTAGGCAAGTAGATTCATTTCGCCCTTGTCCTGACCCAGTGGTACTTATCATGACCAATATTGATCTGGACTGGACTAACTACTCCCTGAGTGCGAAATTGATACGGATTATCTCGGATCATTTACGAGATCAAATTATTTTGCAATCTAGTTTAGCAATCTATTTCCATTCTCAAAAGTAAATTAGGCTTGTTTGGAGTTTTCTGTCAATTAAACAAGAAAGGCTGGTTGTTTGGTTTACTAACGATTAATCTTCATCTTTCTTTCTGTTCTACTTCAGACAAATTCAGTTTAATTGAAAATTTTCATTTCACCTATTGGATAATCGCTGGATTTTTCCAAAAAACCTTGCTACTCTATTTACATCAGTAAAAGTTAATTGCTAGACTAATTGACGTACTAGGATTTCGGCGAAGAAGTTTACTTGAGAGTATACAAGACGAGCATGCGGCGTATTTTCTCGTTCTACACGTATTTGATAAAGAAATTTTAATTTCGTATGTTTCTCGTTCTTATCTGTATAGGATGGCCTCTTCTGGGAAGGAAAATTGTTATGTGGAATCATTTGGACACAGCCGTCAGGTGGTTCATTTCGGCCGCTCCTTCTCGCAAGAACTTGAATGTGACTAGAAACCTGTTTTCGTGTTCGAGTTTTCCCTGTTCTCAATTTGATGTACCGCGATATCAGCTCGTTCCGACCTAGATTAAAAGAAAACCACAGAAGCAGGCATGATAAATTAACTAGTAGAACAAATCGTCCACAGAAGAATGGTACGGCTGAATCTGACATTGGGAAGAAAATCGCTTCAATAGACGCTATCATCGGTATGAGGTTAGTCATGAGTTATTAGAATCCGTACTATTGAGAGCTCAGAATGCAAAACTCAAAATTGTCGAAAAACTGATATTATCAACTCAGAATGATATGGATTACTTGGCACTAATTACAAGCGTCAACAGCGCAGTGTCGTTTAACTTCGGTGATGCAGCCGGAGAGGTATAAAATCCTTGTATAACTGCAGAAGATATCTTCCGCAGTGAACCGAATTCGGAGTTGGTGAGAAAGGGGGGCCTACTTGTAAATACCCCTCAAATGACCATAATATCTGGCAGGCTTAGAACCATCTTCTGCTTAAAAACGCCTTTCCGAAATTTGTTGAGTTTGTTTCTTTCCTGGTCATCCATCACAATTTCAGTTCGTCGGTGCTTGCTACCTGCTCTTTGCCCCAAACTTTGCTCACTTCTTACTCAATCCAACTTGGAGTTTCCAGAGTCTTCAGTCGATTTCAGCACTTATCACTGAGGTGTAAGATGGTTTAGCAGTCAACTATAGAGATTAGAACGCAAGAGAAATGCTTTTGGGCTTTTCTTTTCCCCTTGCGATAACAAATGCTCAATCAAGTTTTTTGTTATGATTTGATCTAACAGACCTTGCTTGGATGTCTTTGCAGAAAGTACGATCTACTTTGATTCATTTTTTTTTCAAAAATTAGGTGGCGTTACTGATTAGAGGATAGACGGCTGGAATCCATCATGACCCAGATTATCGTTTTATTTGCCGCCTTAGAGCGACCAACTCTTCAATAAGGTTCCCTCTTTTGAGACTGTGATACAAGACTTACAAATGGAGTTTTCTCCATTTGTAAGTCTGGATAGTAACTATGTCTTACCGGGTAGACAGGTGTCAATGAATCGTGCAGTGTACATGGGTTTGTAAAGATTTCTGCTGACTTCTAATGACGGTTGCTTGTGCTATCAACATCTTGCCCCAAAATTGGGCAAAATAATAGCACAGACTCCTGGAGAGTAACAGGCTCCAGCATTAAAGCGCTGATTGGCTACTTTTTTAAATAGACTGATAGAAGTGCCTGATTAGTCTTCTTACCTTGAGTCCACCGGGAAAAAGCGCTTACCAAATCTGCTCCAAGCATGGCTAAATACACAAGCTTGCCTTGTCCATTTGTGCACAATACCCACGAATATAAGCCTATCAAATTTATTTCCACCTTTGTTGCCGGAAGTAAACTTGATAGTTTCAACATTGTTTTTAATTATGAATCTTAAGGCCAGAGCAACTAGTCAGTCCTACCTTCCACTCAGAAGTGTCCGAGCCATAGCTGGCAAATTTTCAAATCTGTTGCCTATTTAAAAGATGACTTTCCTCATCATACAATCAATCGCAAGTTCATCTCATTTTCAATTTTGTCAGGTTCGACAGCTCCCTTCCGACACATCAATTAAGGAAATTGAACAGTCATCACCCTGATTTCGTCACCTCCTGTTGGGAACAATAAAAATTAATTAATTTCACTATTCTCGTTGTCCAGTCAAACGAATTACCTTTGATTTTAAAGGATTTGCGTAAAGAAATGAAATCAGGTTATTTATTTTGAGCCATTTGGATGTAGATTCATTCTCTTTGGATTTTGAAATTTCAAAGCTATTCTACACCCTCTCAAACTATAATTTGCAACAGCTGGATGGAAGTTCTCCGGTGTTCTCTTCAGCATGAACATATCTTCTCGGCCAGCTCAAAGGACTCCGTTATTTTAGCTGTATTCTCACCCCAATTTGTGGTCATTTGTCCAATATATGGATAACGATAAAACTAAGCTTACACTTGTTCAATGTAACATTTACATTCATGTGAAATGTTGTTTCGACATCAGTATAAGAAAAAAATGGTTAATTTTTGAAGTAAAATCATCCTAAACCATCCCTTTCAGTTCAATTTAGAAGAAATAATGACTGAAAAATGGATCTAATCAAGGATTTTTGGAACTGCGGGAGAGTGGAGCAGAAACTAGGGGAAGACCTTCAATATTTGAATCCCTTTGCATGCTGATTGGGAGGTTACTTCAAGGTCTACATCACCCCAATTGATAAAATGGATTGCAGATGAGGTAATTTGTGAACTTCGTTTCAAACGAAGAGGAGGCAGGAGATTGAAAGTAGCTGGAACCCCCAAACTAACTTTCCTTCTTGCTCTTTTTATGTTTGTAAAATTAAATTCGCCATTTCGTGCCTGATTTCTGGTACTAGAATTGACCTTCTCATTCAATAGTTATTTACTTATTCACATGCATCATTTGCATAGCTGTGCCTGCTCAAATATAGTACTACAGTACACACTTTGCCTTTTTGTTGTCTAAAAAAACGTTGAGATTCTGTGGGCACTTTGATATGCTCAAGACCAGCAACCGCAGTTCATCCCTCTTTAGAAAAAGGACAAACATGCTTAATCCAGCAGACTTATGTGGATATTTTTAATGAGATAAAGAAAACTGGCAAAAGTGCACGGAAAGCCATTTCTTTGAAGGTGAAGTTGAATGTTATGGATTGCTTCTTTCTTCTCCTTTAGACCTACTACCCATCCTCTAACCACAAACCTCGCTAAGGATGCATTTTCCAAAGATTTGCTTTAACAATAACTCCTAATGTGTTTGTTTGACTATTATCAAATTCTAAAATCGGAGGAGAGCAAAGTGTTAAGTTTTCACATTTTTAAATTTTCGATTAAAGCATTCTCCTCGGCAGAGACTTATATAGAGTTACCAAGACTCAGTGCAGTTCAGTTTCATTCATCTCCTTGTTAGCCAAGATGCAGCTAGAACAATCAGAAGTATCATTCCATTTATACTTTCTATGTGCTTAACTCATCCTGATTCTCAGAATTCTCAGTGCCGTCAGAGTTAGATTGTGTAACCTTTTACCCAATGAAAGCTGATCTGATTGAATTAAAGGCAACAAATAATGTATATATTGGGTATAAGCCTGCTTTAAGAGGATTCTAATGAAGGTGAATTCATTTTTGGGACTCATTTAGCTACTAGTTCAACATCGAGTATTCCTTAGATGCGACTAGGAGACGCACCGCAGTAACTAATTCTTGACAAAGTACTCAGCGATTCTTCAAAACTTTTGCTGCGCATTTTTCATCTCTGTGATTAAAAATATCTGGTGTTTTAGCCGTGCACACTTGCCGACCACCAAAAACCGTGTAAAACTGATAATGATTCAGTAAATCTTTCGTTCCCAATTAAGTCAAAATGTTAGTTCTAGAATGTAGTTTGAACTCAGAACTAGTGAAGTAATATATAGTTAGTAGGATAATCGTGTAATATATTGAATATGAAAATTACCGAACATTTTGCGTTCTTCGGAAAGAATAATTTTTCTGCGACCGCATGGCGGATACACCGTCAGGGCCTCGAAGAAGCTCTCCTCCAATTCAGGAGACCAAACGCCTTCTTTCGACGTATCCTCACAAATTTCGTCCATTGGGTGCTACGCTTTGTTCGAAAAACAAGTGAATGGACAAGTGAATCCTTTTTTAAAGCCCACCGGTTGGTCGGCGCTGGCAGGAAGTCACCCTACTGGTCAGAAATGGACATCAGCGCGAGCGCATTAAATGTGGGCGCGTTGCCATTTCGAACAAAATGAATTGGCTTGCATCTACCTGTTAGTTCTTTTGTGGAAAAGTGGCCCTGGTAGGAAGAATAAATGAAAATTTTAAACTTTGACATCCAATTCAAGCTTGCACTTGAAATAAACTGGGTAAGGATGAAAAAGATTTATCGCATAGTAATTTACTAGCGACTTAACCATAACCACATCAACGAGTATCAGAAGGTCAGTCAATAATGGATCACAATATCCCTTAAGCAAAAGTTTAAGATGAAAGTACCTGGATAGAGGGATAAGGGAGCTAGGTGGTAAGATAAAGACACTTCGATACCTGGATCGATCTCAAAAACCACAGAAACTTATGGGAAACAAATAGAATGATTATCGGGGGTAAACTGTCCTTTATCAAGCGTCAGCTGCGTATATTTTCATCATACCAGCAGCCCAATGAAAAACGACCAAGCTAATTCTAGAAATTATAGTACACAAAGGGAAGACTTTATGGGAAATCCTCCAATAAAAGAGCAAATGAGTTCACAGGCTCGATTGATCATATTATCGAGAACGACTGTGATAAAAACTGTTGTGAATGGTTCGTAAAAGTTGTGGGTACAAATCAACGTTAGAAAAAAAAGAGTTTCAAATGAGACGGATCTCAAAAGCAGTTTTAAATTCTACATAATTACATCATGTTTTCGTTCTACTGCCTTACTTTTTTCGTTTTTGTACTCCCATCATTGTCTCTATTCCCTGAAATTGTCAGTCACACACTCTACTTGTCGTTGTCTGGGTTATTCTCAAGTATCTGGAAATTATTAATCACTTAGTTAAAGGTTACAAACACCAATGAAATTGTTCAATAGCTGCATAAACATCAACACCTTATGAAATGAATTTCATCCTATTCTTCGATCGTTATTTATTATCCCTTTCAGAGTTTAGTTAGGCGACAAATCCACTAAACTAGGTAACTATCTTCTAGATGATTTATTAGTCCTCCAATAATGACTTATAAACCATTCATTCTCCTCCGAATCATAAACCAAATTGATTGCAGATCTGGCAAATGGGGCGTTTCGCATTTGCTCCAATCCCCACAGCATAAACATGTAATTTCTTATTTACGAACTGTTTAAAACCTCAAGAAATAAATCACCGAGCTCGACCACTAAGCAAAGACGACGGGAAGGAAAATCTCATGCCAATCGATTACAGGGTCTGAGAGGCACCGGTGTCAAGAGAGATGAGTGAGCGGAGTGTTCGACCGAAGGAGGACTTTTGACGGATATCTTGGAGTTTAGTACCTTTTATCGCATATAAGCCCTAGAAACCAATCTTCCCTCTGGATTACCGCAACTTATTACCAAACAGTTCATTCGCAGGCTTAGCAAAGTGTCGTTTTATTCGTTACAAGAAAAATTTAGCAATGGAATGCCTAACGGTTCAGATTCCTTGTTCCATTATCTATTCTATCTTTAACATTGGATTTACCTCCAAAATGTTGAGAAAGTTCCTCTTATGTTTATATCATATCTATATCTTCTCACCGTCTACTGTTTTAAAACACATATTCATCTCTTATGTCAACAGCATGCATTTTCCCTTTATTTCAAGCTATATTGTTCACATTCATTTTATAACGTAAGGGTCAAGTCGGTGGAAATCATTATTATAACAAAATCTCGTTTGATCCTTGGTCCAGATCGCAGGCTCTGGTATTGGTCTATTTAGAATACTGCAAGGCCATCATCTAAGTTTGAATGGGTGGAGTTACTTTGTGCATTACCTTGAAGAGTGGATTACATTGTGGTGGGGTGCTAATATGATAAACTATCCTTAGCACTTGTCCGCACTGAATCCGATGTCATATACTTATTCAAACGTTACTTTTTACGGTAGTGCTAGCACCGACATTCTATCTCACTCACTTATTAAGCGAAGGACTTTCAAGACCGATAAGATTTACTGAATTGATTTGGGTCGTAAGCTAACGTCCAAATACCTGCCAATGCATTTTTTATTAAAAAAATATAAAGATTAAGATGCATGTTGTAAAAGAACACGTTATTTAAATATAGATGTTAAAGAGTTTGAACCTCAATATTCAATATAGACATATTGCGGTTATACAGAGAA
Organism: Moniezia expansa; assembly: GCA_019097775.1. Classification (NCBI taxonomy): domain Eukaryota; kingdom Metazoa; phylum Platyhelminthes; class Cestoda; order Cyclophyllidea; family Anoplocephalidae; genus Moniezia; species Moniezia expansa. Next base: position 3,291,555 of record JADFDV010000097.1, read on the forward strand.
TGATTGATAATGCAGTAAAATCTTCCCAAGGAGTGTCATTTGAAGAATTAAAAATATTATAGAGCAAGATTCATTTTTGATCCCGAGGTTTCGCCATTATTTAATCGCTAATCTTGGGTACAAATAACTTTTAATAAAACGAAACTTAAAAAATTCAAGAAATTGGATAAATCACATAATTTTCGAGTTGACTATGAAAATAAATCCTAAAGAAGCTTGAAAATAAAATTGATGGATGAGATTTGATTTATTAAGTCAAAAAATCGTCTTAATCCCCACATTCACAAAAAGACTTATTCTAATATAATTTCTGTTTTACATCCTATCTTTGAAGGGAGAGTCAGCATTTTTGACAACTAAAATTTTTGAATGCGCTAAAGTGCGAGTGCGACAGATTACAGTAAATATTCAAACATCTAAATATGACCTTGATATCATCAAAAAAGCATATATATTTGTTGCTTCATGCAGTCCTATTGATTATTGTGCAAATTAATTAATTGATTTCTTTTTTGGTAAAAGCATAAGAAAAATTTCATTAAATGCATGGAGTTATAATACGTTGTTAAAATTTACTCCATGCAATACTCCGATCCCAATATTTTTTATTTAAATCTAAGCCTCTTATCTTTTTACAGCGCAAATGATCACATCAAAACGACGTGAGTCAACAAGTACAAATAAAGATGCTTTACACATCCACATCCAGAATAACATAGGGCCACCACTTAGAACAGATCAATGGGTCAATGAACATGGCCTTAAAACCTTGTGTCTTACAAATGAAGATTTAAAATCTATGATAAACGAATGTTTAGCCCTCAAAGAAGCACAGTCAGAGACCACAATATCTGGTCTCTATGAATTCGAGGACCGATTATCAACTTTATTTCTAAATCTAACGCATCGAATAAACTGGATGCTCGAAGTAAGATGATTTTTTGCATTATACCAACCATTTAAAAATAAAGGTTAAATTAACTTGTTTTCCTCTATTCAGATCAATTTTAGTTGGTAAATTGGTTTTGAATAATAAGGCTCTAATCATTTTACATCTTGTAATCATTAAGGGGAGTAGAAGAACTTTTGGTGTTCAAGCAACATCGAAGAACTTTGGCATCCTTGTTGATGCATCAGATCTCTTTCTTTGCTCTCCGAACTCAGCGCATCTTCGAAATTCCTTGATTCAACTCCTTGATGATCAGCTTACCCGTAACATCGATACAATTTATGTAGCGGAGTATGGGTCATCTGTCGCGTATCTTTGGCGCGAACCGCAAGCCTTCAATGAAAGAACGATGCTTGAAACGAAACAGTATTTTCGCTCCGGTCTTCGTAACAGTGGAGGTAGTAATCTTATGGCTGGCTTAAAATGTGTAAGTTACCCCCAGACTGTCTAATCGGTCATCTAAAAATGGATATGCAAAGTTAAAATATTTGATGCATTGGTTTGAAAATTCAGCCCGTCCATACGTAATTGCAGGAGCCGGACATCGAATTTTTCGGAACATGAATTTACTTTAAAGGGATTTAAAAAGCTTTTGGTATTTTTTGTTCTGACTATTGATTACTCAATTTCTAACCTCCGGTTCAATAATTTGCCGCCATTGTCGAAAATGAAGACTGCTATACGCATGGTGCTTGGTTACTATTATTGCTGGTAGTAATAATATGAATGCCATTAATATTCTACGCCCACTTATATCATTCACAGGTCTTACATATTCCCTAAAGCAATTCAATCAAGATTTCTCGGTTCATGGCAATGAGAATCCGTAATTTCTAGTCAACTGGTAGTTTTCACATTCTTCGATAGCCAAGTCTTTCTGCTGCGCTCCACAAAACGAGTTTGCTTATCAGCTTATTTGAATTTATGTTGCGGCATCTTAGCTGATGTTCAAGCCTTTTCAATGCATTGTTGAAACAACTAGAGAGTTCTACATCGCTTTAATACTTGCCTGGTTGGGATACTGTCACGTAGTCAGGACCAGTGTAATCTGAAATCAAATGCAAATCTCAGGATTAAAAACCTCAAAAAAGCCCTCTTACGTTAAGCAGATCGGAAACTTCAAACAAAATATTATATTTTTTGGGCACATGTCTTTTCATTCTGTCTTTAGTTTATTTATTTCTCCAGATGTTTCGAATTGCTGATTTGCACGGGCTTGAAGAAATCCTAGTTATCGTGGGAAGCCTACCAGATCAGGCTGATCACCTACTGGAAGAATATCTGGAACTAACTGTAGTATCGAACCCCAACCTCCTCATTAACTTCGTTAGTTTTGACTGCCGAGATTCTCAAGTATTTGAAACCTTGCTAAAACTGACTCGAATCAATCCAGAACAATTCAGTTTGCACGTTTATTCGTCACTGGACGAAGAGATTGTATGGACGGGAACTGATATGCTGGCCCTCAGGCACGAATTTATTGAAGCGAAGGTAATAAATTGCTTTGGTTACCAACTGTCATTAAATCGTCAAAATCGAAAAATCTAACAGATATTGAAAGCAAAAATATGCACTTCATACAACTAAAGGTTAATCTGCTAAATTTCAGACGTTCCCAAAAAAAATATGGTCTCAAAATATCGTATTTGTCATTTCAAGGAAGTAGCAAAAGAAGCAAGAAAACTGCGTACGGATTTAGAAAACGGTCAAAAAATTACTTCGAATGATTTACTAAAGAATCCATGGGCTGAACTGGAAGATGAAGTTATCCTTGAGTTCCGTGAAAAAAAGGATTCGGTTCTCCCGGAAACATCGGAGAAATGGCTGTCACGCCACGGACTGAGGGCCAAACGTCTAGACTTCTACCAGGTCAGTTTAGAGGAAGAGACAATAGAGCCAATTCGAGGTGTTCGTTGATAGGTTTTGGTGTGAGACATTAGCTGCTTATTCCGAATTTTTCAAAAATTTGCTATCGACGGATTTTCTTCAACGGGCAGTTGCAAGAGTGATGAGACAGACGCATAACGGACAATCAATTGTTGAATTTACTCAATTTTTAGTTTCATAATCTATGTTTGGACAAACCTTTTACTAAAATTTATTTTTGAACGTTTCACACCCTTTAAAAGTTTTTTACCTCCCTAATAATACTCTGGAAATCACTAAATCAGTTTAAACTACTTTAAGTACAGAGTCTTATGTTGGACATCATTTATACACGGCTTTTGTTCCATTTGGTCTCTTTTAGGGGGTTGAATTGGGATGTTCATCTCAAAGATGATATGTTCGTCAGTTATTTAGCGAATCCAGCTTTAAAAGTAGAAGTACTTTGTCACTTTTACACTGACAGCACATGAGCAACGCACAAATTTGACTCATAAGGTAACTAATTTCTTCTCCTAGGGCCGCAATCGCAAGTACGATACCCACTGAAGGGTTTGGTTAATCAGTTGCTGGTTGAGTTCAATGTTTCGTGGTTTTATTTGCCATCGATGAAGTTTTTTTGACATTTTCGATCTTTGACCATCAGTAAAAAGAGCCTCTAATATTTAGCATTTCTAGTTAGAGGAAACGTTTGGTTCCAAGTGATATTCAATTTCTTGTAGATTCTGTGCTTGTTTTCTTCTTTGCGGGACCCACTTCTACCGATTCGTTTAGATACTTTCCTATCATTATCATCATCATTTATGGAGTCTCCCCTTTGGCATAGATCCTTTTTTAATGTTCCTCATTTTCTGTTTTTTTCTTTTCGTTGAATGCTAACTCATATTTAGGCTGCCATTGTCACATATTTAATATACGATTGATAAAAAGGTATGCTTGAGCCGGACCAAAATCGCCACTGGAGAGAGAGTGTGTAGAGGCCTTGAGGTTCAATAAGTATTATTACGAAATAAGAAAAAGTTCGCTAAATGCGCGCCAAGGACCAGGTTTCCATCTTGGGTACCACTGCCCAACTCAGTATTATAATTTTTTATTTGCAAGCAGATGCTCTCTCCTTACGCTCATACGAGGACAAGTAAATTCGTTCCTTCCATTGGCAAAGAAGTAAATGGTAAAGTCTACGCTGACGCTGCTGTACAGTTGGAATGGACCGATGGTTCTGTCAAAAATGTTTACGTGAATGTACCGCTTCTTAGAGCCTACCAGGACCGACTGATAGAACACGTGCGTGAAACGCATTATGTTCACAAACTAACTGGATATTTTTTTGTCAAAAACAAATTATTAACAACCGCTTTATTGCCTAATTTTACCTTTAGATCTGTGTACTGGAAAAGCGACTATCCTGGTTGAATCTCCAAGTTTATCACCACTTTGGTACATTAGTCGAGGAAAACGTCGTGATAATTATTGATCAATCCCTCTACAATAGTCTAATTTTAACAAATATCCAAGGTTTTATCAAGCAGCTCATGGAACACCAAGTCTATAATGTAGCTAAATTCTTTAATTTAATCGTCATTGGTGACGCTATTGAAGCATTTGGGAAGGAAATGGTTGAAGTTACCAGAGAAAAGCTGCAAAGTGCTTGGAAATGGGTTAAAGAACGTGGCTCTGCGGGCACCAGAAATGTTTTGGAAGCCTTACGGTAATTCATGCATCGTCACATTCAGCATTTAAAATGACATCCTATTTATTTAATGTTCTTAATGGCACAATAGGAGCATAAAATTCATAAAATTTTAAACTCATGCATTTGTTGATCAGATCAAGCTTTTCATATTATAAAATTATATTTGCAGTAATGTAGATACCATACTGCAGGATTGGGACATAAATCCTGTTGGACTTTACCTTCTGACAACTGGTGATCCAGATCAGAAGTTCGATGAACTAATCGAATTTCTGGAAATTATAAAAGTTAAAGAAAACATAACTTTGCATGTGTCTTTGTATTCAATTACTGCGCCGAAAATCAGTCAACCAAACTACGCCGCTAATGAAGAATTGCTAAGGTTAGAAACAAAAACATCAATGTATATTCATTCCTAACGTCATAAGCAGGGCAATGCTCAAATTTAAACTTAGAAAGTATTTATCAGTTTTGTACACATCACAGTCCCTTGGCTCAATCATTTTTGGCGTACTAGAGATGGATTAAGTCTTTGTACAAAAAAGCAAATCACGAAATCTAACATCAGATAGGTTTAAATTCGTGTAATGGAATGAAAGGGATACCTCTCTGTTGAGAGCCTCGTTGGCATTACGCCTTCTAGAAATGAGAGGCGTCATGTTACAATGGAAAAACAAACAAAGTATACATTTTCAAGCAATGAATCCACGTATTTTCTTTACAAGCAATTAATTTTAGGCCCAAAGAATACTCGGTTGAATTTAAGTGACTTACTGGTGTTTTATCCCTGCATGTTTATCACCATTCAATGGGACAAAACACGCGTTGTATTCAGTTGAGAAAAATTGGGGAATATCAAAGCGCTTATTCTGTTAAGTTAGCTCGAATTAGGCCAGTATTCCAAAGTTCAGTAACTTCAAACGTTTTAACATTTGAAATTTTCGCGACATAATTTTAAAAAGCAAGTAATATTTTAAAGAGCAATTAATATCTGATCTCATTTGAGTGTTCATGACTTTAACGGGCTTATGTTTTTACTTCCGTCTTTTAGTTCCCTTGCCGACTCGACCGGTGGAAGGTATCACAATTTTTCTGATGAATCCGTCAACTACTCTGATGATGTCAATGCTCTCATCGAGGAGATAAGAACTACTCTTTGTCTTATTGAAAAGAGCAGTAATTTAATCGCGGAGTTGAATCAGAAGTCTAAAAATACGATAAATTTGTTCTTTCGGTAGTTCATATGTTACTAAAATCATTTTAAGTAGCCCTGAATTGGTAGGTGTCGAAAAGTCAAGTAAGAAGATATTTAAAAGAAGTCGGGTGGCCGATTATAAAAACGTCGCAACTACAGCGCTGGTTGAGTGCAGAAAAAAAATTATCCGAATTCAAAAGCAAACCAATGCCTGTAAGGATCGAAAATCGTGCGAGCGGAAAAGAACTACAATGCTACCACTGAAAAAGGCAGTTACTTTTTGCCAGTTGCCGCGTAAAGAGGAACAGGTAAATAGCACGATTTTACAGTTGAACTCAAATTCCCTTAGCCACAATGAAGTGTTCATGCGATGAAATACGTAGTATTGTATATTTAACGTATATTTTTACAAGCTTTTAAGTTTAAACCTGCTATGTTTCAACTCTGAGAGCATTGTTGGTATTTTACAAATCGGTCAATGCACGTGACCATAATATTCATGTGTGCAAGTACTTTAAATGTGAAAAATTAGCGGATTAGTTGGCATGAAATCATTGCTACTGAAAATAACTCAGCAGCCATTTTTCAATACTTGATTGAATTTCTGCTGATAGATAACAAGCAAAGACTGGATACGCAAACATGGTCTAAAAGCTCTTTATCTTCGGCTGAATCCTCTTTTCATAGGAGCAACATGTTCTAATATATCAAACCGCACGGCCACAAAGCTGCATTGTGAAAATCTCTTCACATTCACTGATATCGATGACGAAAGCACTCATCTGCAAATTTCTGAGAAGCAAATAGATTTGATGGCGCAAAAAGTATAGTTGACTAATAAATTTAACTAAATGCTTTTTTAGGTTAGGTTATTAAGGGACCGTTGCATAAGAAGACTTAAGTGGCTTCTCTCAAGTCCAAATACTGAGATCGGCGTTTTGGTGGAAAAGCAAGTATTTCTGGTGATTGATGTGTCTGGATCGATGGTAGGACAGTTAGCCGAACTAAAGCGAGACCTTACTAGCGTTATAAAGTTCCAAATACTTCGGTAAAACAAGTTATATTTACACTTTATTGTCCCAGGCGAAGCAAATTTTTTAATATGATAGGATTTAACGATGAAATTAAAGCATGGTCGTCATCGGGACCAGTAAAGGCGACAAAGATTTTAACTAATGACGCAATTTCCTGGTTGAATTCATTAAAAGCCTGGGGCGGAACTAATACACTGAAAGCCATCGAAGAAGCTTTCCGTCAAATCGCGAAATCCAAAGCAGAGAAAGCGACAGGAATATATCTTATTACAGATGGATGTCCCGATACTAGCTGTGCAAAAACTGAAGAGAAGATAGCAAAAATGTATCGAAAATTCGAGAGATCGGACCATCCACCTCGAATACATACTATTGATTGTGCACGAGAAAACAGGTAATACTGATTATAGAACACTTTTGATCAACTCACTTTTTATAAAAAAAACAGATCACTTGAAGGATTTTTAAGGAGACTTTGTGAACTGACAAATGGCCGCTATCAACAATATTATAAAAAAAATAAAAGTATAGCTGAATATGAAGTACTAGAACTTGAAAACCCCTCCGATGATGCATCTCTGATTGGAAATGAAGTAAAAAATTGTCAAGACCTTTTGTCGAAAATCGCAAGATATCGAGAATGCCTACTGAGATCAAAAAACCTACAGAAAAATTGTCGTAGGAACGAATAAGACTGTAAAATACTAAAGACCAGGGACTCAATTTACTAATAAACATATTAATTTACAAACGTTGTTAAAAAAGCTTGAAACACCGTACAATATCATGGTAATGAGTATATCGAAATCATTTTTCTAACGGTTTTTTGGATTTAAAAAATTCAACGAAGTAGTATAAAAGAGGGACTGGTTGATCCTTTAGCCGAAAGCTTCCAGAAGGCGAAATCGATTTATTTGATGGCACTTTCGCTGAAACAGTCGGTTTGACATTGAGCAGCCGACACAATAGACGTCTCGACATCGGTTCGTATTTGTGTCTTAGTTCGCTTCGGAATACAGATTCGCTGAATTTCAGTCTGAGATAAAATCGATATATTTGTAAAACAATCGATGAAGCAACTAGTTTTTAGAACACAGTATTATGTAACGAGTCTCACCCACTGAATTTCAGGTATTCCAAAATTAGCTCATTTATAATGTAAGTGGCTTCATCCACATCAGAAACAAGATCGGACTTATGAGAAATCACTGTGCTATCGAGAGCTGAAAATATTTCGAATTTTGCCTGCGCCTCAATTCTATTCAGGGCTCCATTCTGTGTCAAGACGCGCTTAAGTGCATTCTTGAGGTCGCCAACGGTTGCCATAACGACTTAATATACAAGTAAACATTTGAGTGCTTTATTCTCCTGGGATTATTTTCCCCCATTTTAAACATTTTGACATGCATTGGTTTTGAACAATTTTAAACAATTACGACAACATTGCCGTATTTCTATTTAATATTTGCTTAAAAAAGCGCACCAAGGGCTTGAATCTTGGTTGTATCGCCTCAGCATATCGTTCTTCATTGAGAACTAATGAACACATTCCGTTCAGTGCTGCGGTTCCTGTATCATTCCTTGATTTCCATCTTTATGTTAAGCATTGCGTTCTGATCTGGAAAGATTTGTATAGATTTGTTGGGTCTAGAATTGGGCTTTTGATTTGCATCGTAGGAATCCAGTTTCTGACAATCTAGTCTGAAAACTGCAAGAGATTAGAACTCTGTAGTATTCGGATTAATGCACATGACTTGACGTGGACATGTCGTCAAAAAGCAAAATTTTAAAGCTCGTGGTACTAATTTTTAAGTTAATTAAAATTGTCCTGAAACCGTCATACCTGGTCTTATTTGAAATATAGGTTAGCAGTGCTACTGATGGCTTGCTTTATTTTGTGGCATTTAACAAGGACCTTACGAAAACGTTTAGGCACTAGTCAGATACTAATATGAAATCGTGGTCCAGAATGTTGACAACAGTCTAATGCACTTAAACTATCTGTAGAGCACTTATGAGGTAAAACAATATTTTGACTTCAGCTTTATTTAATAAATCGTTAATTTTTGAAGACATATGCAATAGCAATAGGAATTTAATTCAAATTTAACATCACTAAATACCATTATATCAAAATATTTCGATTCATCTACCATTAAGCCGCAGTTCTATATACTTTTCTTTATGCGTAGTTATGGACTACTTCAATATTGTTTCCCATAAATCATACAAATTTATTCATTGCCTAAAAGAGGTATTTATGTTAAACTATGGGATATTTGGCATTTGAGTATGCTAATAATATTAATGAAAAAGCTCGTAATTGAAATGACCTCAAACGTGCGACACTATTGAGTGCGTCGAGCTTAACTTTTATGACCGTCCCGGTAGGCTCCCTCAGGAACACTCGCATTTACATTGTACTTTCTCTTTTTATAGTAAGAAAGACCCTTCATTAATAATTTCTAGGCCGTTTTCTTTGGTATGTCAACCAGATTGAGTAGTCCAGTTGTCCAATTGCTATACGAAAAATTTGAGCACACCGAGGTGCACAAGCAATCTCAGCATGAATTCGTATTTTCATCTTGCATGTAATTTGACTTTTTAGTGGTACAGCATAGAACCGCATCTACTCTCTAAACGTGCTTTAGATCTGTTTATTCAAGCCCATCAAGATGAAGAAACATCTGAATTTCTTCAGTCCTGTTTTGATAAATCTGATTGGTTCTTCACTCAGATCTATCATTCGATTTCCAAATCAATTTTGACGTGGTTTATGACCGCTACTTCGTGCAACGGGTATTCTTATCTTTTTTAACTTCTATCTTTTCCGTTTCTAGACTTCTTAACCGAGGATCGATGTTTGTCTTCTCAAGTGATCTCTTTCGCAAATTGCTAGATGTTGATCAATACTGGAGAGCGGAAAAGCTGTTAGATCTCGGTGCGTCCCGTTCTAGCTTGCTTTTTTATATTGAACGCACTGGTTTTTGCTAATGTTCGAGTATTATCTCGTTTCATACTATCTTTCGAATTTTTACTGAAATAAAATTATTTAGCATTTGATTAGTTTTTTGTCTTTTAACTTTTAAAGTATACTCATTTGCTTTAATCATTCATCTAAGCTACTCTAATCTGAATAACAGCTTAGTATTTGTTATTTCCCTGGTTTGTGTTGCTTATCTCTGTATCGTTTTTATATTGTATGAATTTGTAAGCAGTTTATGTGAAATCTATCTTTTACTGCTCCTGAGAACTTGTTGATTTACTTCAAGTTAGCTACCGGAGTCCAGAAAAAATTTTTGATTCCTTTTAGCATAGTAACACAATAAACTGGTGCGGCATCGTTTTAACCTCTTTTATTACCTACCTTCACCTCTCTGGATGGTGTTCTTGTTCAATGGAGGGTGTAATTTTGTAGTTCAAGTTAATATCACGTTTGTTGTTCCATTTGACCTCTAGTTGACCTTTGTATACTTGTATTTTAGAGTCGCAGTTGTTGGTGAAGATTCCTCGTTTTGAGTTCTCTTATTCGTGTATTCTATATAGGATGAGAAGTCCAAGTGAACGCTGTTGCTCAGCATGCTAGATTCCTGCGAAATTTGTTGCTGCCTTGTTTTGGTTACCCTTTTGAATCTAAAGCCCTATTATTGTGGCCTTCTTGGTTTCGAACTGCTTCGTCTTCCTGTTTTCATTCAGGTTGTGTTAGCATCTTATCGAATCATTCGATGAACAGTTTTACTCGAATTCAATTTATTTTAGTTAAATAAGCGTTTATCAATACTTAATTACTTATTCTAACATTTTTAAAAACAACTGGCCTAATTTGTGGAAATCCGCTTTGATAAAGTTATTTTGGTAAATTGGAAGGTAGTACAGAGTTAATTGTGATGAAATTCAGATTTTGATTCCGCACTTTTTTCGGGCCTTTTTTTCATAGATTTCTATTCTCATCCAGTGGAACCTTCTTAACTGATGAAAACACGATATAATACTTTCTCTTGTTTAAGTAGCCTCAAATAGGCCATTCTCCTTAGGTCTTATGCCATACTGATGTTGCTGATAGTGTATCAGAAATGAATAGCACTTAGTGAATCTCTAAATTCTTGCAACCGCTTGGAAAAAAGTCATTTTTTAAATCACTTAGTATAAGTCGCATCCATAGCCTATCAAAGCCGTCTTAAGAGGCACTAAGTTTAATTAAGGAGTAATTTAAGCAACTGAGATTCAAAATTTAGTGGTTTTAGAGACCTTGATTATTATTGATTTCATCTAATAACAATTAGCAAAGAGTCTTGTTCCGAAGTTCATTTTGAAACGTCATGAAACGGTTCAGTTAATGCATATATATATCGAATTTAAACCCAGGATGATTCGAGACTCTAACAAATTAAATGTGATTCCACTTAAATATGTTTTCACTATCTTGTATTTGCTTACGAAATCAGCTGTTCAAGATCGAGACTTATTTGGTATAAGATCTGTAATTCAGTTCGATGTTTTGGCTGATATCGATCCCGGTTCTTTCACAAGTGACAGACTGGAACTACAATGTTCATTTAACATTTAACATTGTAAAAAATTTTATTGAAATGCAGCCCACCTGCTAGGTTGTTTTCTAAAGGATCATCCTTTTTATCGGTGCACACTTGGTTGTTATTTAAGCACTTCTAATAAAGTCCCATTCCAAAAATCACAAAGACCTAACTTAGTGGTGCTAATGATCGTCCATTTTCATGTGTCATAAGTCACTTGCTTTTGATTTGTTCTCTCGTATTCTTGTTTATTATCATGATAAAAACGCCTTAGACTGCCGTAAGATAAATTGTTAACAAAACTTGCCTAATTCAAGCGTGACCGCGTTGCGACGCGTGAATCAGTACCAGAATCCACGTTTGTGAATTCAAACTGAAGTCATTTATTCCAACATCACGCACAACTTGCACGTTTGTTAACCAATTACTGTTGTTAATTAATTCTTTCTCATAGATTTTCTTCCTTGGAACTTTAATTCTTTTTACCATGCTGGAAAGCATGAAATTTTATTTGCGAAAATCACCCTTATTCATTCATTCATGTAGTAGACCGATTGTACATACTTCAAGCTGCGGTAAGGCAGATTCTGACAACCTCTTGGAACAGTTAAAATTTGATCAACATATAGAAAATTATTCATTACCTTAAACCTTCACTTTCCCTTCTTTTGATCGATGTAGACAATGAATACAGTTACATGATTCTCTTTCCGTCATTCTGGTTAAAGAATCAATTATCAACCTCGAAGGTTCAGTTTTAGCCACTTTTGGAATTCCATCTGTTAGTTGTACTTTCTGTATATTTGTCGCCACTTCACCGTAGCAAAGAATCTTGCCATGGTGGTCGATATCACATTTTCGTTGAACCGAAATACGTTCTTCCCATTGTCGGGGAATTATTTTTCATCCGGTTTGTTTTCGCGAACCAAGCATTTGGTTTGAGGACAGCGGACTATCAATCAAACTCTCAAGTTTCTGAATTCTGTAAGGCGCATACTCCAGTTTTCGCTGAGATGCGGCAAGGTCTTCAGTACTCGAGTCTTCTTGGATTCTTGCGCAATGCAGTTCATCTTTGAATAGGTCATAGAGACCTAATTACTTTTTACTTTGCATATTTCATTTGTCTTGATGGTATTTTGTTCATCAGAGATCGCTCTCAAGATTTAATTCACCAAAAATGGTTTACAAACTAATCATTTTCACGAACTTGTGAGTCATCGGTGTCCGAGATCCAAGTAGGTCTTATGCACTCGAACTGAAATAACCTACCTAATTGCTGGAAGATTCAAACAAAAAATTTGTAGAAGAGTTCAGGAGCTATATTCATACCAGAATTTTGAAGCGTGCTTCTGCTGAGTGTACGAACTGTTAATAGAATGCAAGTCTCGTTTTTCCACCGTCATAGAGCTCTCTATTTTGTCCTTCTATGCCATCTTCTATTTTGATCGCCAAGACTTGTCCAGCTATTAGCTTAAGCACGTACGTTCTTTTTGAATATAAACTGCGATGAATGTTGGCGATCATTCTTTAGTATTTCTTCTGGATGCTTTCTGACTCGATTTAAATAGTCTCTTAGCGTATTCGCATTTTTTGCGCAGGTTTAGGTCTATGGGGCATCATTTTGGTGATGAATGTGTCACCTGGAACTATCGAAAGTGCGTCTCAATTGCGCGGTCCATGACATTTTTACGCAGAATATGCAAAATTAATCTCAAAGTAATATTGGTAACTTCAACCTGTTAACTTTCAAGCACACCTACATCCATAAATACATAGCCCCTTTTGTAAGAGCTGGTTCGCTTCCCTCTTTCTTTTTATGTCCTATGGAAATGGCCCTATTGATTTGTATTGATGAAAATAGGGGAAAAACCATGCAAATCATAGGTAGGCGGGTATGCAAGAATCTAGCTTGTTCAGGGGAGATCAGTCATCAGTAGTATCGAATCTCATTTGTTGTTTTCTCTCCCCTAATAAATGTATGATGTTATCCGTGGTCTGATTCCTTCCAGCCTCTTCCATGTTTTCTAAATAGAACCTTTTACATGTAGAAGCTTTACACGTTTGACACGTGTTTGTGCTAAATGCAGTATGACCTTCGAGCACGAGTTTTGTTTAAATGACCCCTTACGTCATATTCCTAACACCCTTTAGGTGCTAGCCCTTCACCGAAGATATAATGTTTTCCGATGGTTCGCCGGCTAGGAAAAGTGGCATTCAACCGATTTCGTAGAATAGTGGCTATATAGATGTTTGTTGAACACGCCTAAAAAAGCAGAAATGCTTTTTCACTGCATCCGCCTGCACTACGTTCTTTTGTGGTTTAGAGTATGATCCAATGTTTTATCACGAAGCGTATTAGCTAACTCTACCACATTTCTACCGTTAGGTTTGTCTGTTCATGCTTCCATAAATGCATTAATGATATGGTGGTTTGTTTCTTCCAAAATAACTGCTCTTAGCACCACTACTAGTCTGACAGATGATGAGCCAGTTTTTTGCTCTATTTTACTTCTAGGTGCTGGAGATGGACGTGTAACCAAACGAATGGCTCCTATGTTTGACATGGTATACGTCACCGAAATTTCTCCCGTCATGCGCTGGCGACTACGGCAGGCCGATTTCACGTGAGTTTTCCGTTTCTTTTTGTCAATGCGATCAGTCCTCCAGGTTGATGCGTTCATGGCACCACTCGACCATTCGTTCAGTTATTTAGACTCCAACTGATTCCCTGACTACGGATATGTTGTAAATTTGTTGTGGGTGTTTGAGAGTGAGTGTAGATGAATGCAAAGCCTTGGCCCTCAAACCAAAATAAAGAATGTCAAAGTTCTTAACGCCAAAGACGATTGGAGTTCTGAGGGGAGATTGTTTTTTCTAAAATACTTCTAGTAGTGTTCCGTTTTCGTCTGTAAAACATTTCGGTCAGTCTTTGAGATGTCACTGGTGCTGTTTCAAAGCCAAATTAAAGCCTCATAAACTGATAAAGGCCTCTGTGTGTTCATGTTTAGAAGTTCACGCTTTTCTACCCGGAAGAAAGTGCCCGATATATGTAACTTGGCTAAATACCTTCCATTGCCAAGAGTTGCAAAGATATCTGGGGCCGATGGAAAGGGTTGATGCTCATTTTAAAGACATTGTTGAGAAATTAGCACATTTACGGACTGTCCCATTTGGTTTGCGTACCAACCCGCATATTATGACAGCTTGATCCATGGCAAGGCGTTGGGGCGGACTTAAAATTCCACCGTGCTTGAATTTTTCTCAGCCTCTGTATTATTAAACTTAAATTCTCAGTTTGATTCATTAGCGACTGTCCTGCTTCTTTCTGTTCAAATCACACTCGATTTGATTTTTGCACCTTGTTTGTTTGTTCCAATTATGTACAACAAGTACAGCGCATTCCGTCCCCAAAACCAAAACCGAAATCCGAAACGATTTTCACTTTCAACGCAAAGCAAAATGTCCAGTATACAAGGGGCTATGTTTGGCACTTAGACCTCAACTCTAATTTTGGTACTAGTTTAAAAAACAGGCTAAGCATAAAGGGGAAATATCTTGCACTTTGAAGGTATCATGTTCCATGACCGCTAATGTCATCAGTTGTATGGAAACCCTCTTTTGAAATAACTATTTTTTAGGGTGCTCGAGGTAAATGAATGGGATAAGAACCTCCCAGGAATAACTCCAGGGACAGATGTGATTGAAGCAGAGGGTAAATCTTCGGCACCAGAGTATGACGTCGTGGCTTGTCTCAATTTACTGGATCGTTGCGCTGAGCCCCTCACTCTTCTACGTCGGATGCGCGGTGTACTCAAACCCAATTCTGGACGAATTGTTATCGCTCTTGTCCTACCACTCTCACAATACGTCGAAAGTAAGTTCCAAGTGACAAATCCTCTCCATAGTTCTGTCGGGGAACATTTAAACCGCAACAGCTAACAAATGGCCTTCCTCATTAACGAAAACAACGCAGGGCACTCGTTTCAGGTCGAGGCTTGCAAGACTTTAAATAATGGCTAACACTTATATTTCCTTGCCTTAATTAGAAAAAAGGATATAAACGCTCAAACAAGTAGTTGAACAAGCCCTGGAGACGAGATAGTTCCAGGTTCTTCGGTAGGGGGAGTAACGGACTAGCAAGGGCTCAAGCTTGAAGTAGCTTCTCACTGCTCTTTTTGGAAGAGAGCTCTCCATATCACAAAGTGATACTTATTGCCAAATTTTGCAAAGCTAGAATTTGTGTCTCTGGCTACCTAAACCTATGATGATCCTTCTAGATATATATTGAACGGCTAAAGGTATTTGAAATCTACTTTAACTTTAATCATGTCTCTAGCATTTGTTTTTCAGATTTACCCGGGTATTTTATTCTGTAGCCACGCCGAGGAATGAGCCCCTGGAAGTGATCGAAGTGAGTAAGAGTCAAGCCTGGGAGGTCCAATTCGACAGTTTTATCACCAACGTGCTTGAACCCGCAGGCCTTGAATTAGTTCGATGGACCCGAGTACCCTACCTCTGTGAGGGCGATTTTGCCCGCTCCTTCTACTCTCTCAATGATGTTGTCATGGTTGTCAAAGCTGCCAATGTCACTGGTAACAACACTTCTGCGCCTGCTTCTTAAACCCTCTCCTTCCCCTTACTTGAACAATAAATTAGCCTGATTGCTAAACTGACTTACTATCGATCATCATAGGCGTGTGACAACTCCAGATAAAATGCATTGACGGCCAATTAGTTCTACTTTCATTTTAAAAAGCGATGTTATTACAAAATGGTAGCTTATAAAAATACGCAGACACATAACAAGTCTGAACAATGAACGCTGAACAACCTATTCTTTCTCTTCCTTGGTATCATTTGAAGACTTCGGATGAATTCTCGATGCGACAGGCGTCGACAGATCTTCTGTGAGTGTTACAAACTTGACGGAGCGCTGTTCACCCGTCTTCTTTGAGCGAACAGAGAGTGGTGTCAACGAAGTCTGACACGGTGATGCAGGTATCGGTTCGGTGAGAAAACGACCTGCATTTGGAGTGACAGGAATTGATTTGTGTGCCCGCTCTGGTGTTGCAACCCCTGGCACAAAGCTGATATGGCGATTTGGATTCAACTCCTCTACAGCCCCTGGAAGAGGCTTCAACCCACCTCGTTTCGCAGCCCTATTACAGTTAGGGTGTTTCATCAGAATGATTTGAGAAAAATACTTCCGGTGATTTAGAACTACTTACAGTTTTTGCTCTTCTTCCTGTACTGGACTGTTGGCTTTCAGTTGCTCTTCGGCCTCAGTTGATGCAAATTGATCAACTCTTGATTTCAGCGGTCCTAGATATGGAGTACCTAATTCTCCTTCACTGAAGTAAATCAGCGAACAGTAACCGTCGGTAGAAGCTACTATCATTAGACGGCCGTCACTTGACCACGAGGCATCGTTCAGTGACTGGTAGTGAATGTCATTTATCTGGGAAATATAGGCAGGTACACTTATTTTATTTCTCTCCGTACTTATTTCATAATTGGAGACATGGACCTACCTGGGCGAATGGGTGGACTTGTTGAGTATCGTAGAAGAGAAGACCATCGTCAAGAATGAGGCAGAATATCCAGCGGTAGGGTAGGTCAAAGAGGCTGGAAACAGCTACATTCTGTTCGAGGTTGGTGTTACGCAACTGGAACGGCTGTGGACAGAAGCGAACAGCCACGACTGGTCGACGACCTGTGGGCAAACTGACACATGGACTCTTGGACCAGGAGCACCGGAAGATGTGAGCAGCGTGCTGGGGAGCGCTTGCTGAAGAAAGGCATTGGAGTTTGAACATACCTCTCAACTTCTTGGGGAACGAAACACTTATTTTTAAACGCTGTCCGCTCCAGTCAAGTAGATAGGTTCCCGCAAAAAAAACTATTTTCTTAACAAATTTTGAGGAAAATATAACAACTAATGCTTGTCTCTTATGTGTTTATATTGTTTAATCTCCGATTACATGGTGAATAGGGTCATAGCAAGGGCGATTAGTGATATTAGAATAGTCTGGCGTACTGAAAGACGCACATCGTGCTAACAGAACTTCGAAGACAAACGTAAAAGCTAACTAAAGTCAATGCGGTTTTTCCTTGGTTCTAAGGAAGAACCTTGTTGCTCCTTTCCTTGACTGACCACTGGATGCGAGATCGCTACACCAACTGCGTAGTTCTAGGTATTTGGCCAGGTTTGATGCACGGATTCGTCAAAGCTCGCATGATCTCAAACTTTGTAAGGGCCTCGATTTTGCCAAATTCAAGATAAACATACAGCTTCTCTTCCACTGAAACTTCCAAAGTAGACACACTTGATACCTTCTAATAGTAATTGGTCTTGTGACGGGAGCAAAAGGCAGAAAAGCTGTATCCCTGCCCAGGTTATACGCTTCATAAACTTCGCCCTTGAGAGTACGGCGTTGGGCACCCGATGTGTGGTCTCGAACGTCGGATCGCACTACTTCGCCTTGCGTAAAAAATTGTCTGAACATTCTCACACGCATGTGTACTAAACGATCCTCACGTCTGTACTTTTTGCAACCAAGCCCACTGATCGCATTTATACTGAGCCACTGCCCCCTTTTTGACAGTGTGAAAGCTTGATTTGAGGGATAGTCAAATTAACAGACTCGAAAGCTTGATCGTCCGGGCCAACAGGTAGATCCTTAGAGCCAAGACTATAACATTATGAAGTGGATTTTGAGAACATCATAAACGAGGGAGATTATGGCTGGTAGGACGCTGAGTCCTCCATTCTCGCTTAAAACAATGCTACCACTATATGAAAGATCTAAAGTAAATCATTGCAAAGCTACATCATGATCATGATTGAATTCGACTGCGAGAATCCCATAGGCTGCCATCTTAGATCACACTCAATCCAATTCTCAACTCATTTTCAAGCCGAAGTTTACAATTTCACTTCTCATTCGCGAACCCAAAAACACAGAGAATGACTCATGCGCTCCTTAAACTTCTATGCATTGTACTAATTAGCAAGATTTAACTTTGAAATGTTAAGTGCAATTATCGCATAGAAGCGTAAGTACTAGTATTAGTTTAATCCTCGTAAGCGGAACCCATTAACTTATTAGAGGAACCTTTTTTGCTCCTAATTACAGGCATAAAAGGCAACAAGTGTAATATTGGCAAGGCATAATTTGAATGAGGGAAATAGGGAAGGGGAGTTCATACAGATCAAAAGATGATAAGCGGTAATGTCATTGTATTATATTATAGATGGGTTTCAGACTATAGATTCTCCCCGGCTTCAACTAAAAGTGACAAATAGGTTCTCTGGAAGAGAAGGTTAGGCCGATCGTTGATTGGTTCTCTTGGCGAAACTACGACCCATTATCAACTAATTTAAGGGGATTCGGAGATAGCTAAATCTTCCACATGACAGAAACTTCACAAACGCTTGCGAAAACATTACACTAGAAAGCAACGTGCGAACCATCAACCTACGAGAGCAACACCTATGTTAAGCCAACACATTGCTTGTTAAGGGGAACGATGTACCTGTTACGAAACTGGATAAAAACACTTTTATGAAGGGGTGAACAAAATAAGTTTAACGACAACAGGTGTATTAACAGTGAGATATTTACGAATTAAAGGAATCCAGTTCTTGATTTTTAATATAGATATTTACTGCCCTACGAAAGCCACCTGTGAAGAGTTTAGGCGACCATTTCAGCCCCAGCTTAGAGATCCATTTAAGTACGGTGAATGGATGCCTTATTCGTAGAAATTTGCTACCGAATGGTTGCTGGGGAGCGCTTGCTGAAGAAAGGCATTGGAGTTTGAACATACCTCTCAACTTCTTGGTGAACGAAACACTTATTTTTAAACGCTGTCCGCTCCAGTCAAGTAGATAGGTTCCCGCAAAAAAAACTATTTTCTTAACAAATTTTGAGGAAAATATAACAACTAATGCTTGTCTCTTATGTGTTTATATTGTTTAATCTCCGATTACATGCTGAAACTTTAATAAGAACTTACGCACTAGCCAGTATGTTACCGCGGATTCGTTTTCGGTAAATGGCAAATATGTAAATAGTTAGATGTTTCAACTACTTCCCACTGACTTTACAAAAATGATGCAAGAACAAATTATACTCTTTCCTTTGTGGGAATATAAGTGAGAAAACCGCCAACAAGAGGAGGTCCCAATGAGACACTCAGTTCAAATAACTAAGGCATAAGCGACAATAATTTGATTGATTGCCCATTACCGACAAAGTATTTGAGGACACTGAACCTAAGGCGTCGAAGAGCAGGCTGGATGAAGATGGGGAGGACCAATTAAGACAATTTTTTCATGCTCTAACGTGGAAAATCAGGAAGCCGCGAAACAAGATTCAGTGTTTCTAGCGACCACCCCATCCAAGACTTTAAAAAAGATGACTTGTTATTTCGGTATTTATGGTCACATTAGCCTCAACTGACCCAAAGACGTCAGCTAGAATTTGCGCACATACATAGACGAATAACACCGGGGTGACTCGGATAGGCCGGTGATTTAGAGCTGACACGCGCAAAAACAATGCATCTCGGTTGTCGGAAAGCTTTAAAGAATCACAAGGCGATTGATGACGTTGTGGATCGCTTAATTTACCACTACCATCAGCTGATTCATTAGTTGAATAGCAACTTATACACAAGTGTCAGAAAAGCAGAATGAGGTACTAAATAACCAGAATTACAAATTACCCTGAACAGGTGGTTCTTCCGACTTGACCTCTTTTTCATCTGTCTCATTCTCTGCGGAAGGAGTGGATTCACTGATTGAAGTTACAGAATTGATATCACCGGCGAATCGGGCAGCTTCAAGATTTCCGGAGGGGCAAATGAGCATCACTCCATCGGGACTGAAGGCCATGCGTCGGAAGAAAGACCTCCAGGAATCATCCTGTTTGAGAAGTGACAAATATTTTTTATTGATAAAATCCCGAGCATTTCGGAACTTAAGTAACTATCAAGGGTATGGCTGGTGAAGTTGGGAGCCAGAAAGAAATTGCAAGAGCTAAGTAATTCCTTGGAAATGTTGGAAAATATTTTAAAAAGAGAATTCAAATTTCACCTCATCACAATTCGATGGAAACAGTTACCGGCCTCGACTGCTTCGTAGCCTGCTAGCCGCTCATGGTCGTATTCTCGAGCTGGGCATCGAGCTGCGACCATTAAGGAGTTCACATGTTGATTTGAACAAATCGAAGGAGGAGCTCACCGAGTTCTAATGGCCAATACCTCTTGAATTCTTTTTATTCTTTGATCTACTCTGTCAGTATCCCCTATTCTTATCCTTAGATTTTAACAACTGAATAAATTATTCATTCAATTACTTAACCACTGAAGGAATACTACGTCTATTATCATTATCCACTGTTGTCAACAAGGCGGTAGATAAGAAATAATTTAATGGATGCACAAGATAATGCAAAGATGATGCAGGAGGTTTGGGGCAAAAAATAACTGAGCTTAAATGTGCTTACAGGTGAAATAATGTTGAAGAGCAATAAAGACGATTTTACGAAAGGGATGAAAAACAGGTCTGTTTCAAGTAGAATTTCAGCATTCCAACGAAGCGGAAAATAATCCAACAAGTATTGAAATAAGGCTTGTGGAACAGAGTTCGATGATACTTAGATTCAGAAAAAGGTATGAAGTGAATCTCTCCTTTAGAATAATAACAGAGAACTCTTTGTTAGATTCCATGGAGGGGAATATAAAGTATTTTCCTAGTTTTCTAATCGAGATATGGCACGTTATTGAATTGACGAACACGAAGTACACATTGCAATGAAGAGTTATGCGAACTCGATGTGATAGGATCCACCCAAAAGTGGAACTTTGGAAGTGCGTGTGGAGTGATGCAGATGCTAACGAAGTTCCATGATGCGGGCAGCGATAGGTAAATTATAGACTCGTGAACAAGCACACCTTTATCTCGCGGAGCTTTATTGATGCTCGAGTGGTTCGACTACTTGTTTTTCAAAGACTAGTTAATGTTATATCATGGCGCTAAAATGGGGAGGGCAATACAGATACCTTTGATGGTGTGGTTTTTATGATATTTAACTGAAGTACTAAACAGAGCAGCTGGAATGCCCTAGAGAAGAGAAATAACTAAGAAATACAATAGTGTCAAGATGAATCAGAGTACTCTTGATAGCTTAGGCCATCCTAAAACTAAACGCTTATGACATATTGCTATTCAAGGCTCGCACTGCCGGTGGCTGCACTGGTAAAACCCCACCACAAAAGGGCCTGTTTTCTGTAAATAAGTTTATAATTTTACAAAAAAATCGAAAATAAATTTGGACACACCTGGAACAAATGTGATTTCCCCACTTTCGAAATGTTAGCAATGCGCGTCTTCTTGCTTATCTTATAGATATGGCACGATCGATCATTGGAAAGCGAGGCAACGAATTCTCCCTTGGGGTCCCATGCGACCCCTTGGACAAGGTGTTTATGCGAACCGAGGAACTCCTTATCGACGGAAGGAGAAGTAATCTCACCACCTGGTACAGTATTCAATGTAAAAAGAATGATTTTCTTGTCAACACCTCCTGATACTAGCGACCTCTCGTCAGGTGACCAAGCTAGATCAAGGATTTCATAGTCGTGGCCTCTGAAACAGGAGTAGGTGGCATTAAAATACCTCCTTAATGAAGAGGTCAAATAGGGTGATCTCCTCACTTCACAAAACGTATAGGCAGCCACGTCTCCAGAGACTTGGGCTCGTCTGTATCGGCTTCCGGTGGTGGAAGGTCAGGCTTGCGTTTTGACTCCGGCTGCAGGTGCCAAATGGCTACAAACGAGTCATCACTGCCTGAGGCCAAAAACTTTCCTGTGTAAAATAATACTATACTTATTATAAAAAAGTAGAAGGGTTTAAAAAATGATCCAATGTACTGAAACAATGCAATCTATAGAGATCCAGCCTATGCAAGGCTCCTAATTGGAATTGGAAAAACAAACAGACCCAGGAGAAACGATCATTATAAGGCATGTAGAGTGTAATTTCAAGACCTGCGAAGCGAAGTTTTCTAAAAAACCGCCGTCCATTAATTCGATGAATGGGAATCAACTGTAACTCGACCATCACTTTATTCATCCAGGATGTGTTAGCTTAAACTCTGAGATCTGAAGATAAGTTCTCATGATTAAATAGTACCATGAATTAGTGAATCACAACGCCTAAAAGATCATGATTTGTGAAATTCATTAAATTTGGGAAAAAAATCTCGATTATTTTGCACAATTTCAAATGCTGTAAATGACAACCTACCCGTAGGTGACCACCGTACAACATTAATGTTGGAATCGTGCCGTTTTAAATTGGCCAGAAACACCAGTCCTTGGGCAACAAATGTGGCCTTCTTGACCCCCACATTGGCTGCCATGGCAGTGTTCCCAGAAGGGGCTGTACTCGATGAGGCGCGTTCGACTTCACGAGATTCTGAGGGCTGGGGTTTCTTGGGTGCTTTTATGAGAATTTTAGCTGGCGATTCCCAAAAGAGATTGACCTTCCACATCCGAACAATATTATCTCCACCCACAGTTGCTAACCGTGTCCAAGTTTTGCCAAATGCGCCTTCCGGAGTGACCGACTCCTCTACCCTCGTCGTTAACATAGTGATCTTCTCCACAGTTTTGAATGGGTCTACACCAATTGGCTCAGAGGGAAAATCGTTGATAGAGAGCTCTGCAAGGGGTTGGCGTAAATCCATTGTGTTTGAAGACGAGATTAGTTGAAACGGCTGCAAATCGCAGGAGTAAATGGGTTTAACTTCATGCCAGGCGATCTCAGGCGTTTGAATTTTCATGTTGGAGCTAGATAAAATTAATCGAAAATGTGTACCGAATGTAAAGAAATGGAATTGGACGGCAATGATTGGTGATCACTGTCTGCTTGGCTAATTACATAAGAGGATAATCGCATTTTAGCTCTAAAAAACTTTAGTTTACAACTAGCGTAGGGTAGGCGAAAAAAAAGCGTTTGAAAATGAATTAGAGTAGCTGTAGATACGGCTTAACTTTACACCAAAGAATCTCGTTTAAATTGCTATTTATTGCAACAATTTTGAGTAGAATGCTGATTAAGATTTTATGTAGATAAAGCAACCGTTGGGGTGACCATAGGTGTAAAAATCTAAGTCTATTTCAAAGGAAAAAGTCATCCAATACTTGTCATAGAAATAAGAAAGACACCTTAGAGCCTCGTGACTAAGGATTTCATTTCGGTAGACTAGTAACACTTAGTGGAAGCAGTCATTCGATCAGCCGGATGGGAGAGGACGGCATTAAAACTGGGATGGTGATAGAATACAAAGCGTCGTCTCCTTAAATATAATATCTGAACACTTGAAGAACTCTGTTGCTGCAGAATGGAACCAAATATAGCAATACATTAAGCTTCTCAACTTATTCATCCGGTGTTCAAGGTCATTGCACTCAAATACTGCCTATGCAAAATGTAACAAAAAACGGTTCGAAGCGGAAAAGATTCTCGGAACGGAGAGGAGTCGAAAACCATTTTCGATAGTATGAGAAAGCAAACACCTGATTGAGGTAAGGCAGAAATTAATAATGTAACTACGAGACCATAGCAACAAAAAAGCTTTCAAGTCACACGGGCCTCATGTGATTCTAGGTTTGCTAAATGGAAGAGGCCTGAAGTCTGAGGTTTCAGAAGCCTTTCCAGCTCAACAAAAGGAAGCGAAATGCGACCTGACGTTTGGGCGTTTGAGTGCTTACTACACTCATGCTAGACGACTTCTATGAAATGGTATAACCGGAGGTCAATACAGAGGAATCGCTCAATCGAGACCCATAAAGAACGATCAGAGGACGACTCTCAAAGATACGAGATCTTTCACTCGATAAAGTGGGAGTAATTAAGATGACTAGAAGAATCGAATCTCGCTATCTGTCAGTTAGGTCAGATAGGACGATCGAACCAATGAAAATAACGTAAATAGTTAAGGCGAGTATTTAGTTGGATTCGTCCAGGTTTACTTCGTTTTACAACCATTGGACGCCCTTAAAGTTGGCAGTGGTCATGGCCTGCCGTTACTTTCGTTCGTAGTCCATAACCATGATTTTAAACACAGCCTAAATTTGCTTAAAATAGCTCAATTCCAAACGGCTGCAAATAGTAAGCACGTTTAGGGCATGCTCCGTAATTCTCTCTCGCTCACTCAACAAATATATGAAGTTAAAACTTCCCATTCTTCTCACATTGGATTGGACTGCCCCATTACTATTTAAAGACATGATTCCACTACGCATGTATGAAGACTGGGGTAACAACTCAGAGTAATACGTAAATGAAAACCAGCACTTTAAAAGCCAAATGAAGTCTATCATTTCTCATTGGTCAGAATATTATCCAATTTAATTCACAGGGACTAGTGAAGCATTTAGCTTTCATAGCTACAAAGTAAGAACGTTCCATGCTTCACAGTTGATTGCTTACTCGAGTGGCCACTGCAGTTGACTCTTACGATATTTGAATGAGACGAGGGAAATGTGCACACATTCTAAGAGCTGAAAGAGACGATTTCAAAGCGCTCCAGGATGTATGCCACATTCATTACTAACAGGGAAAATAAACTAGTACCGCTGTCTTTATAAATGGCTACTTCCAGGACTCAAGATCGGCAATGAATTGCAGCAGAAAGAACAATAAAATGTATCATTAATATGCTATTTGTATGACCCCTTAAACACTACCTAAGAGAAGCCTTACTTAGATTGACTTCTTTGATTCGAAAAACTTTGAAGCAGCGAGTGGAACAATAAAATCAATAATAGAATATACAAATGAAGAGCAAGGTCGAAGACAATTTTTTTGAAGGACAGTAGCCCAAGATAGATGTTTTAACCACCATCAAATAACAAACTTTTAAAGTGTATTAGATATTCATTCTAAAAATGTAAAATGATGTATAAAACGCCAAATTTGGTATGCTTTGTCTACCATTTAATTAAATGCAAACAGAATTAGTGAGTTTAGCCGATCGACTAAAAAAATCGATACGAGAACGTTTTGTCACGAAAGCGAGAACAGCTTTACCTGAGCGACTTTTCTCCTCTTTTCTATGGGCGTAGTGGCAGTGACGAAAAAAAAGAGTCTAAAGAAACGAATTCATCTACACACTAGCCATTCAAACAGCGTAAAGCTTCGAGTGCTCGGAGGTGAAAAAACAGTCAGAGGATCCGGTTAAATTTAGGCAGAGTGGATTTTCAAATGCTGGACAATATGAACTACTGCCTATGCCAAACAGCGAAAAGTCGAATGGGTGAAAATAATTTAAAATGATGTGCTATTTTTCTCGAACTGTTTGAAATACCCAAACAAGGCATGTAAATCTTTTTTTCTTCCCGATGTGCAAAGGCTAATAAGCAATCCGACCTCGGTCCGAAATCAGTTAAAATCGGAGAAGTAGTTGGATACACCTTGGCCACCGAAATTATCGTTCAAGTGTGTTCGCACGTTTAAATGACTGTAACTACTTTGAGTATTTGCCAAAATCTAGTAAGCAGATACCTAAACGAACAAAAACCGTTGAATAGAATGCAAAGAGCTGATCCTAAGGGTAGTGTCTAAATTACTGGAATTCATGGACGAAAGACGATAGAAAGATATAAAACGGCTCCCATACGCACCACAAAAGTTGCGTCAATTGCCGAGCTGTTTGTGAGAGAGCTGTGATTGAGGAAAGGGCCAAAAACATAACATTCAACTTGACCGTAAGGAACGGATGCATTTTAATCCTAGTAAGATACTTTAAAGCACAAAAAATACTAAGCAAATACGCAGACAGAATCACCAAAACATTAACACACCGAAAAACAGAAAAAAAAACTAAAATTCGAGAACAAGTAAAAGAGCGAGACGATGAGATAGCGCGAATACACATGAGACAAAATGAGACGAGTTGTATTTTCGTACAGACTTTTATTGATCATAACAGCAATACAGACAAGCACAAAGAGACGTTTTAAGGTGAAAAGAGAAAGGGAGAGAGAGAGTGGGGGGGGGGGGGAATTGGTGGAAATGAAAAGAAATGGACAAAAGGTGAGGGATATTGAGAAGGCATGGGAAAAGGAGGGTGGTAATACAGTGGCGCAATAGAATGGACTAATAGGGAATAAGAACCGTCACACATACGCACCACAAATGCATCAACATCACCACCGGCGTAGTCATCGACATAGCTCAGAAGTCTTCTTCCTCACTCGGTCATGTGGCAGCTGGAGGGGTCTTTGAGCGCTCATCATCCGTCTCCTCGTCATCATAGTCCTCTGAGGTGTTGGTAGAGGCTCTTGAAGGCCCTACACTACCAATACTGCCGCCAACACCACCACCGCCGGTACTGATACCGCTAGCAGCAGAAATAGAAGCATTTGTGTGTCGCAGGGAATGTGGGGGACGAACATTTGAAGAGGGTTTGATGAAAGCCCCACTGGGGGAGGTTGAGGGGGAGAAGGAAGGTGGTGGAGTGACAGCTCCGCTACAGGAGACGTAGGACAACGGTCTGGTACTGTTCCCATGCAAAGAGGGTGAGGAGGGGACAAGTTGGCCACATTCTCGACACACACGACCGGAGCTTGGAATCGACGCACGACCTTGAAAGACGGCAGCGGCATAGGCGTGACCTGGTCCTAGAAAGGATCCTCCCACCACCGAATGGGGCAGAGAGGTGGGACTGCCATCTGAGGTTGTGCGAATACGACTGGAGTCTACGTAGCGCCTTGCATCGTTGTAGCAGCTAACAAAATAGCAACAAAAAACAAATTACTGATATACGGCGCGTTACGCCCAGGGATTTCGCATCATAGCCATTGCCTGGACAATAAAGTGCTTCCGCAGAAGAGTGTAGAAAATTTGGCACACACGAAATTTCTCTCGATAAAAATAGGAACAAAGCACCCATGAATAGTACTGAAGCTTATAGGTTCGGGTTGTACTGCCTTTGCTTATTCCGATGGTAAAGAATCATGTTGCTACCTGTATGAAATCAAGAACGATATAAGGAAAAGTAGCATGGAGTTAACCAGATCTCTTTCAAAATGGGAAGAGGACAAGAAAAATCAAACCTTTATCTCATCATAGTATTTTGGCTGACACCAGTTCTGAGGACTCTGCTCCTGACACGCGCTGTACAATGTAACATCGCCGTGCTATTCACACGAGCTTCGAAGACCTTTATGGGTTTTAGGAAGGTAGATTTAAGCTCTGGACATGGTTTAAGCAGGACTCCGTTGAGGGAGCATTACTGAAAATCAAGCTGAAGCTTGAGAGTTTGGCAGTCAATTATTCTCATACCGAATGGCTGCATCCAAGCGGATTTAAGAGAACTCTGAGGTTCAGCGAAGAGGCACCAATGAGTGAAAAACTACCTCGCTTCCATGATCAAAGAATAAAAGGTTAACGCGAAAGCGGTATGATTTATAAAGACCTAAACAACGCACAACACTGCGAAAATAGAGGGAACGCATACACACATAAGAAACGGGAGATGAAATACTTCCAGTATTTGGTAAAAGGTGCTTCAAAAATTATGGATCCAATGGATTGCCATCCTTCATCAATCTAAGGAATGATTAATGACTGTCACCCAACAGAATCTGCTGGCCGCGATGACAAATACAACTCCGCTATTCTAATACGAATTCCTTGAAGTTCCCAGACATATTACTGAGACTTGTCCGACTGCTAGTTTGTGTACGTGGCCCGTTTTAACAAAGTCTAAAATGAACTAATGGCCAAAAAGTATTAATCTCTGGTTTCAGGCCTCTTTTATTTAATCATGTGTTTCTGCCATACTCTTAAACCAATGAAAAAAAGACGTTAGATACTTCTAGTACACGGCACTAATCCCCAATGAAGTGCGAAATACAATAGGTTATTCCCCACACTGCAACGGTGGTTTGAAATAGCTGCACTCTAATCCGGTGCATTCAAAAATGCGTAAATAAGGGTGAAAGAAATAGTGTTAACCAACCGTTCATCTTCAATCTCTAAACTGGACTCGCTATCGCTGAGAGCTCTTGTGAGGGCTTTCGTGCGGTGCACTTCAGCTTCTAGGAGTTTCCGCAGACGAGCATTCTCATCGACGGCCGAGCGTTCCTGTCTTGAGTGAACAGCCTGTTCTGCCTGGTTCGCTGAAACCATTCGTCGCAGTCGAATCACTTCGTCGCGGAGTCTGGCCACGTATTCGGAACTGGCAGCAGTGCCCTCTAATCGGATTTCGGCGTCTGTTGTACTGCTACAGGGTTGGTAAAGGCTGTTGCGAAAGGAACGGCTACCAGATTGGGAACTGTCTGAACGAACTAGCCCCTCTACTAGGGCGCTTCCATCTGTAGAATGAAAAATGATGCAGACAATGACTAGCTACCGGCAATTTACCAACCCCTATCTACTAAATTGTGCCAAGTGGTAATTGTGCACGGAACTTAAATCAAGTTTATGCTACAAGTCTCAGATGGATATTAGATTCCGAAAGGTGAATAAATCGTGTGACCTGAACTCTGGGATTAAACAACTGCTCAGAAAGCAACTTTCACCGATTAAATGCGATTTTATAAAGCCAAATTTGGAGCACATCATATATCAAGTAAAAAGCAGATGATCGGAACAAGCACACTTTGCATGAAAATCGGGGATTCATGAAGGACGTAAGAAAAAAATAAGACTAACTAGGAAGATCAAAATTTACAGCCGTATTCCAAATGGACTGATCACATGCTATAACAATGTGTCGAGACTGAGGAGATGGGAGCATTTGAGAAGATGAAAAAAAGATGAAAACAGAAGTCAATGAAGAAATGAAATGATATAAAGTGGACTGCGGTTCTTCACCTTATGAATAGACCCATAAAATCAAACAAAGAGTTAGAATCTATCGGCACCCGGACAACCGTCTGCAGAGAACGTTGCTAACTTTAAAGTGCACAGGTGGTGCAAAGGTAGTTTGTTCGGGAACAAGATTTTGAAGAAAGTTGACAGGGTCACAAATGTCTGGAAAAACTGAGGAAGGTCATTAAAGTTGTAAGGCAGGTGGAAAACGATCCACCAACTGACCGTATCTGTTCATTTGGAATAATTCGTGGACTATACAAGTGTGCTCTAGTGGTATGCAATAAAATCATTCTTTTGACACCGACAGATGCCTAAGATTAATAAAGGGGCAGATTTGGTCTAATGCATCGATAAAGGCCAATCATTTAAGAAATTTCATGAAGAAGCCATCAGTTTGAGGCGACAATCGTTCCAAAGAGGACAATAATAAAGCAATCATTGTCCGAGAAAATATTTACAAAGTTTCTCAATAAGTGAGAAAAATACCAGATTGGCACCAGACTCCATTATTTCTAAACTGTATATTAACGAAAATCAACGTATGGAATTAAAAGTTAACGCGAAAGGGATATTATTTATAAAGACCTAAACCACGCATAACATTGCGAAAACAGAGGGAATGGACAGGCACTTAAGGAGAAATAAAATCAGGATTTTCAGGTCAAGCAAGAAATCTTACGAAGAAATGAAAAACGACTATGAATGCGTAACAGCAACAAAATTATTCAATCAGAAGGGTAGAAAGTGGGTAACTCGTATCATCACATACGTCAATCTAACAAGTGAAAAGAAATATCTGACGACAATGGCATGACTCATCAAAATATGGCTCAGACAAGTTAGAAACTTCGATGGTATAACGATCGTGAACGCGACTTACTAGTCAGTTTTTAAAGATTCAAGGCCCACGGATGCGTATCAAGTGATCAATGAACCAAGATTTACAAAGTAAGTTGACGTTAGAGGAGAATGTGAAAAAAATTAGGACATTTTGTTTATAAGAGGACAAATATCTGCTATTGTAAGGTGCCAAACAACATTACACAGACGCCTTGATGATACATTACCCCCCAGAGATGCCGGTGGGGCTAGGAATGCATAATTACAGAAAACTTCTTCCAAAAGAGGTACAAGTATGACAAACACCGCTGATTAGGCAGGACATGAGTGACAGTATTTAATTAAAAGCAAAGGTACAAGTACATTTTAGTAGCAGTGACAACCGAACCGATCTAATCGAACGAAAAAAATGGAATCCCCCTTTGATTCCACGGTCTCGATAAGCAATCACATAGCTGTATAGACTGATTCCCTTTTTTTCTCTCCTATTTCAATAAATGTTGGAGAAACGCATGTTTAAATAAAAAAAAAACTAAAGCACATGCGAAACCTAATCAGCGTCTTCACAGGTAAAAATCCAATGCCAAGTCTAAAAAGTACCGGGATTAAAGTATCACCTCGAGAGAGAACCACTTTAATGCCCTACACTATCATCAGACAACCAATATGAACGAAGCTAAGGGGAGGGTGAGACCGCATTAAAGTGCGCACATTCGGATACATGAGAGACGGAAGAAAGGAATAAAAACAGTCCTCTACTCCGTCCAAGAAGTATATACCCACGCCGTGGAAACTGTACAACTCCACAGGTCAACGGATCAGTAGCATAAATATTGGAGGCCTTATTGATATATGTTTTAACTTCTAATTGTTTAACGTTACCAATGAAATCGGCGGAATTGTTCTTCCTCGTAAGGCTAGGATAAGCAAATGATAAATACATGGAGCAGAATCCCAGAGGCCCATATCTAACAATTGGCATAGAAAAGATTGCTCAAAAGAAGTGGTTTTATAGAAAAAAAGTGGCCAATCTGATACGACATGTGGTAAGGCATCAAAGATCACCGGGTTCTAGTGACGTATCTCTTCCCTTCTTCCCAAGACAAGAGCAACAAAATTTTTTCCTAATGCACCAGTTACATTTCCTAACTCAGTATGAATCAGAGTAGGATGTAGAAGGATTTGCTCTTGATAAGGGCTCAGATGTGGTTACGGTTTTTCTTGACGCCGATTTAGTAAAAAAAGCGATTTGCTCTACTTTACTTTTACTTGTTTTTTTTTTTCACATGCGTAAGTTAACAGTATCGCAAAGCGCCCCAGACGTAGGGTGAGGACTATCTTCTCGAGCTGCCGATATTCCTATTTGAAACCAATTCCAATTTAATTGCAGAGGGTACATCGGAACCTTCGTCTCTTCGTGGTATTGTAGAATGGAGTCCATCAGCTGATTGGTTCTAGGTAAGAAACAAGGTTAAGCTAATAATGTGCGACGTAAATAAGCTTGATCGACATCGCAGTTAGTCATCGAAAGGTAAACAAATAAGAGAAATTGAAGGCTGCGAATTGCGCACAGTAGATCGGTAAGATCGCTTGAAATCGAAACTTCGATGAACGGAAAACAATAACCGGATCGACGCTGGTCGTGATAAGATGTTGAGGACTCAGAAAGCGACTCACTCAACCCCCCTTTGTCCACCATAAGTCTTTCTGAATTCGCTCTACATCGATTTGCGATTTCACCACCATTTTGTCAATTAAGAGAATAAGCTAGTGGACCACAGCCGCTAGAATCAAAGACTACACCAGAAGGTAGTAGAGTCGAACTTCAAAAACTCCTAGCCAACAGATCACCCAGCACACCACTGTATTTGCAAATAAAGAGGAGTTGAATGACCAAAATAAGATACAAGAGGGCTGATGTGGTAAAACCCATAAGCAGACGCAAAGAAATTCATCTTCCCGGATCACTTCTTTTAAATAAAGATGAGAGATAGTTAGCCAAACCGACTCATCTAACTAGTTTGAATTTAGTTTAATTATTAATAGGAGTCCTGCGCGAAAGGCCGATCAAGTGAACCACTTTTGTTAGTTGATTAGTGCTCCGCTCTGTATAGCTAAGACCTAGTTTCTATTCCTGAAAGCACGAGGGCTGAAAATTACAAAGATACATACGTCCTAAATAGCCATTGAACTTGCTATCTGACTCCCAATGATTACCGAAATTCCCGGCACAACTTGAGAAGTGATGGCGACCGCAACAGCCTCTAACCGAGATGCTAAGATCGAGCAGAATAAGACTGGTAAGAGTTTAAGGGTACGGCTGAGCAAAGGGAGGTGTTGTTTTGGGTAATAATGATGATAATAAATCACTTTGTCAATCACCAATTTCGAGAACTGCACTTAAGGTAGTATTCTGAGTTTTTTACTTCTTATGTATCACAAATTTGATAATAAACAAGGGAAGTAATTAAAGTGAGTTGGAGAGGGTGGATGAAATAAATCAACTCCACACACATTAGCCAATGGCACCTTTGAAACCCATCCTGTGATTAAAGTGACCATTTACACGGGCTAAGCAATGCTCAATGATAAAAACCAAATTGCCTTTCCTATCGCCAAACTGAAAGTTGGAAGATCTTTTGCTTAAATACATGATTGGTTTAAATTTGAGAAATCCAACAAAAGAGCATTTAACTAGTACCAACGGCAACAACAATAATACTACACCGGAAAGCCCCATAGTCCGGTGGTATTTAGATAACGATGCCGAGAACAGTGATACCCTAATCAGGTGATGCTTATTGCTACCATGTCTGCCAGAATATCATTACCTGTTAGGTACAACTTGGTTTTCAGCAAATAGCAAATGATGAGCAATTGACATTCACTAACAAACGCCATCTGTCATTATCGGGAACATGAAGCGCAAACAATAGTGCCCAAGAAATACAACTGTCCTGCAGCACACAACAATGAGCCAGATCTCAGATGAGTTAGAATTGAAGATCACAATTCAAAAACATCACAGGGGGAATCTTCGACCATGAAGAGAACTAAATACGATCATTTTGCATAGTAAAATCGGCCAAGCTTCGGCATCAAAAAACTATGACCTGCTATTTACTGTCGCTGTTGCTTTTTGCTTATTATCCAAACAGCGTCAATGCTTAAAAAGGTCCAATATAGCAGAAAATATCGAAACAACCGAGTGACTAGGTATAAACATTTACAGGTGACTTTTAGAATCGATAAATTGGCAATAAAACAAACAGCAATCTAAACAGAAATCGATTAGAATAATGCGTCTGAAAAACCCTATCTTAAGCAGCATAAGTGATCCAACACCTAGAAGACGAGATAACTTACCATCGAGATCCATGGGACTTTGGGGTGGACGAGGGCTAGTGGAAGATGTGAGAGATTGGTGAGGTGATTGTCCACTTATTGCGTTGTCTGATTCAAAACCATCACCAGCAGTAAAAGGAGTAATGTGTAGAGAACGGCGCAAAGAGCCCCCGGCTGAATGGCGGTGCTGACTACCGCAAAATCGAGGTGCTTGACTGGGTCCGCTGACGGCGGCTGATATGTTCTGAAAGCTGGCGCTTTCTGAAGGTGGAGCACTCACGCTCTCTAGTTTATCCTTGGAAGAAGGGATGTTTACAACGATTACTTCATTCATTTTTCGAAAATGCGACTAAATAAGAGGACCGTATGAGGAACATATAACACAAAGTTACCTATTCAGATTGAAAACTGCCCGGGTTTTCTATTGAATGCACTTTCATTCATTCAGACTTTTTGACAAAGAATGAGCACGCCTCGACTAAGAGGGCAGAGCTTCTTTTCGAAGACTTCATCTTTCAGAAGTGGTGATGTCGTCGTATC
Source organism: Moniezia expansa (assembly GCA_019097775.1). Taxonomy (NCBI): domain Eukaryota; kingdom Metazoa; phylum Platyhelminthes; class Cestoda; order Cyclophyllidea; family Anoplocephalidae; genus Moniezia; species Moniezia expansa. Next base: position 3,325,463 of record JADFDV010000097.1, read on the forward strand.
TGTTAGCCTGCCTTCGCCTATTGAGACTATAGACGTCATCTTGAAGTCATAGCTATTTCATAACTTTATAGGAGACCTTTTACCTGATATGCGGAACGATTCATTTTTATCTTTCCACTTATCGATGTCTCATATCTGTTCAGATCTTAATGTTTTTTTAACCATTTTGCACAGAAATTTAACTAATGGAAGTCATTTCTCGGAAGTGAGCATTCCGCATCGGCCTAGGTCTTTAGGACCCAACTTCTTCATGCTGGGGTTCTCGCGTTTGTAAAGAGACGCTCAGAGATTAGAGGGATTTCTGAAACCCCAAAGCTTTTTAAGCCTGTGATTATGCTTCAATTTGTATTCTGGAGGATCATGCAATGTCTGCAGTCCATCAGAGGTAAACCAACCTATTGAAAGACTATTGAGTAGGAATTTTAAAAGCGCTGACAAAATCAATGAGTGCCGCCCAGTCTCTATTAGCTTACCATTCTCAATGATGTCTGAAGAACGTTTCTTCTAATGATAAATCAGGTACTCTATGCTAAATCTCAATTGTGCTTCATTTTAGTTGACCAGATTGAATTGGTTGATCGGTCAGACTCTTCGGACGGTCACAAAAACACCAGCAGTTTAAAACACAGTGCCACTTTGGAGTCTGATTTGGGACTGTAGGAGATGATAGCCATCAAAATACCAGGCGACAAGGGAAAACTCAAAGAGTAAAGGTAAAGGTAAGAGTAAACATTTTGTGGATTCTTCTTGCCAATCTAGCTGCTCCTGCATTTGTAAAACAAGTCCAAACGTGCACTTTTAATCGACACATTTGCGCATACTTGAAAGAGATCGAGCAAAGTGAAACATCGAAATTGAGCAAACGCGCCGAATACTTCAATATACACAAAAACACATGAAAACGTGGAATAGCTAAACTTATGGCAAATATATGCTGGAAAAGCGAGAAAAACTATTCTGAAAAAAATTTTCTTCGGCAATATTACAAAACTAGTAGGTTTATAATAAAAAGCGCTTTTTAACGGAAGACCTAATCAGAAGCAACGAAGTATTTGAAAGCAATAAAGTAACTGGAGAGCTACCTGGAGAATACGTTTTTCCTCCTCTAGTTTCTTCATCTTCTTCCATAATCGATTAACCAGGGCCTCTTGCTCCTGTTCCAGGGCATTTTCCAGTTCAACCTTTTCTCGACGCAGTTTTTCCAAAACTTGTTGCTTGTATTTACTCTCATTCTCAAGCCTTTCGATTCGACGCTTCAGTTTATTCACCTAAGAGTCCAAAATTTATTCATCAGTTCCCCAAAAGAAGAGACACTACCTGAGTTTCCTGTTCTTTTGCAAGTGTTCTCTCGAGTTTATCTTTGTCCTTTTGTAGCTGATTAAGCTTGCGATTTAGCTCATTGATGAGCCGCTCCTCTTCTTCCTCGAACTTAACAACGAGTGACTCTTTATCCTTTTTCAGCTCAGAAATTTGACGCTGAAGTGTATTACTGATATATTCCTCCTCCCGTTCAGCTTGAGCAAGCTGCAAAGTGGGATTAAGGTAAAATGAGACACCTACTATAGACACACTATTCCGACGAAGTTGTTCGTTCTTTTCTACAAGACCTTTGACTCGGAGGTTGAGCTGATCAACTTCTGTTTTTAGCATCCGATTCTGCTGAGTTAATAGCTCTACTTGTCGCGTTAGCTGCTCACATCGCCCCGTGTGACCATCGATTGAGCTGGCATCAGACTCAAGGTCTAACTCAGAGGCACTATCGACCATGTTTCTTATGGGAATAAAAAAATAAAGGCGGTTGCTATTGCATTTACGATAAAACTCTCCGGGTAACATTTATCCTGACAACAGCTTATGAGATGGTCTTAGTAATAAAAAAATCGAAAAGTAGCGATGAACAACCAAAACTAATCCTACGAGAGCTCAATAGTTAACGATTTTAAAAAAATTTTACCGGACATAATGCAAAGGAAACTAAAAAAGCTATGACAAATCCATGTGAAAATGGCAAGGAAATCAGTAAACTCGAATTAAGCACATAAAGGGATTATTTGTGCCCAATTTTGCATAAAACACTAACGTGACGTACTCACAACAAAAGGAGTAACCGTCTGAAGCAAAATAACTACGAAGACAACCGGGTTTCGCGAACTTATTTTTAAAAACGGAAAATCGGCTTCTGTACGCATAAACAACAGCCAATGTTACTTATTTATAGAAAATTTTAAACTCAGAAGGTATTATTGAATAGATAAAATCATGAATTTTGTCAGATTTATTTTATAAAAGCATTAATTTAGATGATACTTTGATGGCAATAGGATGGCATTGTGGAATATTCAAATCAGGAATTGAAATATCTTCGCAGGTCACACTTTTAATACTTCGCTTGGAACTCTTAAAATAACTTCCACGCGCTCTTTATGTATTTTCTTCTGTTAAGTGAAATGAAATCAGGCAGTCGCAATCATAGAAACTCGAAATATGCAAGATGTTCTTACATGAAACCGAATGCACGATTGATTAATCTTGAATGTTTAAAGCTGAGAAACGTTTGTCAATCGAATTTCTGGGCAGCCGATTTTAAGAAGGCCAGTGAGTTGCAATATTTGTGTTTTTTTTCTTAATGCAGCCTTTGTGTATCTGATCTTCACATACAGCCCACTTCAAAGACGAAAAAATTTAACAAATTTTGACTAAAATTGATGTGCATTACTCTTGAACTCTTTTTTAATTTTGCTGGATGATTTAGAAGAGGTGAAGGAAACAGAATTCAATATCAGGAGTATTACAGCACGAGCATTTCTGCAATCCGCTTTTATTGATTGGTATACCACAGAAAATTTTAACCTAAAATCAATTATTCCCTTTATTTTCCCTTTTCTAACAAGCGCTCGACAAAAGCAAGAGACTTCGTGTTTTTTCGTGATTGCACGAAAAAGCCACTAATTTGCTGAAATGCACATTTTCACATGTAACATCGTTTCGGGATCCCGGCTTTGTGAAAATGACAAAGCGTTCAAGTATGATTCTCGCTGCGTGACCAACTTGGACCACTTCAACTTCCGTGGGAGTGATATCGAAACTTCTCCGCTTAAATTTGTTATACAATGTTGGTGATCAAGAAAGTTGTGGTCATTGACATGCTAACCATTGATGCAGGTGACATTAATTGTTTGAAATGACTTGAAATAACGCCCATATGTTAAGTTTTGTCAACGAAATTGGACAAAGGGCATAAGACCTTCTCAGTTGAAGAAGAACTATAATCTGTTGGCCGGGTCTAACTTACCTTCGAAAAGTACGGAAGGAGGTGAGATGTCATATGCAATAAAATGGAGTAGATATCGCTTTTCTACCGAGGAAAATCCTGCTTAAAACTCAGCATCTCCCACTTCTCTTTACGATTAACACTTGCAAAATTATTTTACCACCAATAAAGACTGTATAGTTCCTTCTATGAATAGCAATCCGAACACCAAAGAGCCAAGAAAATATTGATATAATGAAACTAACTATTGAGCCCAGTCCACCTTCGACTTTCAGTCATGACTTTACAAAGTAGAATTTAAAAGAAAGCCAGCAATCTATTCAAATGTGAGATGCAGGAAACGCAGCTGGGTACCTGCGAAAAACAATCATAAATCTAGGAATCCGTAACTATTATTTCACATCTGTACTCTTTGCTTACACATAATTCCGTATTTTGATTTATTCTATTAAAAGTATCCATTGGAGAGCAAATTTTCACCCTTCGAATATTTTTAACTCTCGTTCACTTTTTAATGCTGCAAACACAGGAATCATCAACTTTTCTTTTATTTTCCCGGTTCATCTTGGTCATTTGTTTTATCGATGACTGCTTAAAGATATAGCCGAAATAAAATACGTGGTCGTTTTTTTTCCATATTTTCTTTGACGCTCTGCGAGTCCGCGGTTCGGCATCTGGCTGTCCGACATTCTTCGTATCGCCTCCTCACACCCCATCAGTATTGTCGGTCAAACCCACTATCAGACCTCTGAGAATGGATAATCAGATCATTTTTTCTGACCATGACATCCTAAATGAATCCATTCACCCATTTTCTGGCCTGTTCTCTTAATGTACTATTTATGGCCTTGAAATCTTTTTATTATCCACTTATTACCTTCTTAAAATCGAACATGTAGCACTCTGCAATACTCTTTGATCCCGTCCAGACACGCCTGAGTAGTACCAATATTGACATACTGCATGATCTTCTAGGCCGCCAATCCTCGAGGTACACCATCGAAACAGATTTTACAACCAATATGAATTGGAGATATTAGATTCTTCTCACTAGAATTACGCCTCTGTTCCTAGTTACAAATAACGTCTTATAAAGGGAAGATTCGCAGACCTTGTCAAAAAGTCCTTCTATTTCTGGCAAATATATTTTGAAATTCATAGTCTCCACTATATCAAACAAACAACGGATGAAGTTATTGGATAACCCCAAATGTGAACATTCAATACGATTATGTTCAAAAAAAGGCGTTCTGGCATTCTTTAAGTGTCTCGCCATCGTTTGTACATTCACTTTATATTAATTTTAATCTGACACAGTTTCTGTTAATGAAGGGCATTGAGAACAACGCATATAACCTTTATTGATCAAACAGTATCTCGAAAAATCAAACGCACTCGAAAACTTCTCACATATCTAATCTTCATCCTCATCACCTTCACCCTCGCCCTCCTCTTCTGCCTCCTCAGCAGCAGCCTCCAGAGCTAGACGTCTCGCCTCCTTTCTTAACCGCAGCTCCTCTTCCTGTTGAGCCGTCGGATCGGAGATCTCCTTTAAACCAACTGCTTCATCATCAAATTCCTTTGAAAGCACCTGCAGTCTTGGGGGTTGGTGGTTGGTACTTAAATATTTGTTCCCCCACCCCAGGTAGATATTAGTGAACACTCTTCAAGGAAGAAATTGTAAATTTTAGAAACTCTAAAACGTGTATTTCGATGAAGATCTCTAAGGCAAATAGGCGATTCTAACTTCTAAATTTATGTCCTTACTTCAATAGTATATTTTACGAGAGAGCGGTATAACAAACTCTTCCCACAGTACCTCCGGAAAATGTCAGTTACTTCTATCTAGAAGAGTTTCAACCCTACCAAAGTAGAGAGAGAGAGAGAAAGAGAAAGGGAGAAAGAGAAAGAGAGAAAGACGAGAAATCCTTGATTCAATAGAAAGGGAGTTCATAAAATGGATGGTAATCTGTGCATGCCGCATCCTAATCGGACGCCAGATGAGCATGAAATGGCCGACAAAGTGGCCATTCAAAGGTGAAACTTCATTAGTCTTTAAGTAAGCGTGGAGGATCTTGTATGCTGCAAAATTAACAATGATGCGAACGAATGCTTGATCTACTCCCCTTGAACTCGATTTCTTAACGTGTCCATAATTACCAATCAGGTTTCAACTGTATGGTCAACAGGTAAGAAAGCGAAGTTGAAATTAAAGTTAGACTATATAATGGGAATCATCCCATCTTGATGCTGAGGAGAATTCTTGGAAGAAAAGTCTAATTGAGGATACTCTGTGGATGTTTGAGAGGAGAACCTCCGAATGAATTAAATTGGAGTTTAGTTGACAGAAACTGGTCGAATGTTGATTCCCACAATCTCATCCAATCAAATCGGAAATGATGGTTGTCAAAATTCTAAGCAGTTCAATATTATGTATATGGTTATAAGATAAAGGTAGATCTGTGAAGTTAGGTTATCAAACTTTGTAGTTTAAAAAATGGTTGATGCGATTCCCAGTTATATTTTTTACAATTCCATTTTAGGTAAGGCTTGAAAGCCCTGCACAGTTAAGGTTTTGACTTCCTATGCCGTTGCAATATTGTTCACCCATATGGAAGTACATATCGTTTAAGGCTTTATCCTGACCATCAATCTAACAGAGAGTTTTCTCGCTATTCAGCTTGCAGAAGTGATGTGCAGCGCGCAAAGTGGTGCTTGTAGCTGATTCTGCTAATGAATAACGGTGAATTATTGTTCAATAAAGCGATTGCTCCCTTTCAATGAATCAACCAAGGTAACAAAAGACTGATCCGTTACAAACGTAGACATAGCAGGTGACAACTGACGGCTAACCCAAAATCCGAAATTTGTGGCGCCAAGAGGTCAGCTACGGGTCAACTTACTTATTTCGCGCAAGAGCATAGGCACCGGGCCACCGAGTACTGCTGACGACAGCGATAGCACAATTAACGGGTAGAAGGACGGTGGAAGGACGCACACTCCAGGCGGAGACTGGAGCAGAGTTCGAGTGACCCAGCACCGAGATGCCCATGCGTCCAAGAGGATTCAGAGGCGCATCCTCGTCCACTGGCGTTAGAAGATCGGGTCCTTCTTCCTCTTCCTCCTCCTCTTCCTCTTCGCCACCTTCTTCTCCCATTGCTTCATCAACTTCCGGCTCTGGTGGAACTGAAATTCCCGATAATGCTATCTAAATAGCTGGACTTTGAACCAGGGAACATCCGTTTAATGAAGATCAACTCTGAGCGTCCTTAAAAACATAGCAGGAACGCTGAGTTGTTTGCGCGCTTAAGCTACCATCAGACTCTAATTCACGAGCTTTAGTGAATTATAACTTTAAAGAGCCCCATTCCAATGCTTTTTTTCATATATTAACTGGCGATCGCAAAAACCGTAGGCGTTGAATAAGTACCTTATCATATTGATAAGCAAAAACAATTACATGCAAGACCAACTAATTAAACCACTTTTTTATCATTAAAATGTGCATGTTAGATTAGTTCTATATTTTATCATTGAATATACTGGTGACCACCGGTAACCCCAGGGGCGGCCGGATAGGACTATTCATCCACCAGACGTATAAAAGTAGATTATGCCAGCAGAAGTACACCTTCGTACAGCCTAGTAAAAAAGGTACCACGTAGACGCCTGCATTCATGGTCTCAAACTGGAGTGTGGAAAGTGCGTGCATGTGGCAACGAATGGAATCTCCACCAGAAAGTTGGAAAGATTGCTGGAAGAGGTATGAGGTGGAACTGCTGCCATACTGTACGACGAAACCATGCTAGAGAGGCGATAAGAGAACCGAAGATGACGGCGAATGCTCTTACTGTTTTCTGTTGTAAAAGCTAATCGTACTTCTTTTGTACCCCCAATAATATTTTGCCCAAATATGTGAGATAAAATAAATAAATTTTCAGGATATGAAGTGCAAAAAAGGCCCTTACATGTGATAGAATGTGGTTAAAAAGACTTGCCTTCTGCCAATCTAATACTGATCCCATTCTTCATAAAAAATGGTTTGATGAAGACCATTATTAAATGAGCTTGATTGGTGAATAGAGGCGATAGAGTAGAACAAGCACTAAGAACACCGCAATGTATAAGACGAAGAGACTGATAAATTGGAGTTATGGGATGATCATATAATTTTCTGTATTGAAGACGCGTTCAACATTAATTTTTTTTTTTTATTCGTCCCCACATACTGGGCTAGTCCAAAGGACGTATTGGGGGTACAATAGAAATACAAGAGCTTCTACAACAGCTAGACACTTGTACATAGCATAGAACAGTTAAATTGACATCTTCGGCTCCCTGGCCATTTTTCGGCATGGTTTTATGGTGCAGCAACAGTTCTCCAGACATGACTCCTGAAGCTGAGTTCATCTCTAGTGTTTATCTGAAGGTAGCTAAGTCACATCATGTCGTTGGCGCCTTTCCGTTTCCTGGAATGTTCATCTCCACAATCTCTTACGCAAATATGAAGGCAAAACAAAACCCTTATTTGAAAGTATTCACACTTCAGTATGTTTATGCGGAATGAAGGCTTTATCCGCCTAAATTAAAGTTAACTTCTCATTGCAATTAACATAAATCAGTCAAGAAGGCATAGTTAAGCACAACTTATCGCACTTGAGCGCATGCAAGCTCTACTTTATTAACTTCGGAGTACAGTCTACGTATGGGATATTTCCTCTTCTTTACTGTGCTTCGGCCTGTAGCCTGTACACATTTCGGCCCATCGCTCCCACACGCATATCTTACCGATTGGTTCGCTCCGTGGTCATCGAATACACTCACTCTTGACCTCCTACCTCCCTTTCTCTAGAAGCTTACTTTCGATTCAAATCTGAAACCTAGACATATGCCTGAGCACTAACAACTTGCCTAGCCAAGAGCGCACTTGTTCATTTCTTCGCTTCAGGGAATTCAACCCTCACTCTCTCTCTGTCCAGTGGTAGTAATGCCAATCACCTAAGTGAACGGTAGCTGGCAACTAACAAGGGCCCTATCCCGAACAAGATTAGAGATAAATACCCATTTCATGTTGGCTGGTCAAAACTGCTCTTTGGTAGGCCTGGTCGAGTTGGTGGCCACCTAATTCATAAGTCCTGATCTGTCCCCAGCAGCAGATAAAGATGAGAAGCCTTCAGTTAAAGGAGCATTGAACCGAGGTGGGAGCTAAATATAGGGCCGCTAAGCGACGCTTCGAAGATGAAGACTCCGCTGAATCTAGAAGACTGTAAACTTTGAGAGGAACTTCGGTAAGGGTAGACGAGAGAGGAACGCACTGACACGGATCCTGTGTTTCAGTGTTTGAACAATCTCTGAACTTCTTTCGCCTTTTGGTTTACCATGTTAGTATCCCTGCATTCTATACTTTGCTGTTATTAGTTGTGTTAGCCTATGGCCAATGAAATAGGGCTGTTTTTACTACGAACTGCTATTCATCCGAGAGTTTAGGAACAATTTTCATTAACTTTTGGCTGCCCATTTATGATACTTGTCTAACTGGAATGTAGAAGAATTTCCCTTCTGAGAACGTTGCCAACTAGCAGAGTAACAGCAGGCACAAGAGGTCCAAAACCAGTGCGCTTTGTGTTTCAGAAATCTGCTATTCTTATAATATTCAAAATCAGAATCAAAGCGGTGACATGGCAAAAATGAGAGAATATGTTATGAACATTATCAAACAAGTCCACTTACTTTCGCTCTCCTGCTCTTCCTCAGCCAGTATTTCTTTCATCGCCGCAGCAGCTTGTTTACGAGACATCCAGTTAATCCGACCAATAGAGAAAATGTAAGGTCTGTGATGAACCCAGTTCGAAGGATCTAACATTTCTCCAAATTCCATCGGTTCGTACTCCTCGGCCATGTTCAGATTTTCTGGTTTCTCCTAAAATCGTAGTAATTTTTTAATGTGTCATCTCTCTAAGACCCAATGTCGGATTGGAAATATTGGAACTGATAGAGGGAGTCGATTCTCTATATTCAATGAGAAACGTTAAAATAACCATAAAAAGTGACAGTAAGGCTCATTATCTTATGCTTGAAACTGGAAATTATCCGTTTTAATGGCCGACTACTTTATTACCTTCCTGCATTCCTAGGACCAAGACCTACATTAAAAGTTTAATACTTCAAAAACTTGTTTGTTTCAAAACTCATTTTACGCATTCTTAATCGAACTAAATGTCTGGTGAGTTAGCTAATGTTCTTCAGTCCCGTTGATCGAGTAGGATAAAAGGGGAGTGAATAGTGTGACATCAGCGATGGACGAGGTAACCGGACTTCCAAACTTATTAGCTTTCACAAGTAGCCTAAATGGATAGGTCTGAATAGGTCCGCCTGACTCCCCTTCTAAATAAGTCCTTGAGAATGGATTCACATCAGCAAAGCAATTAATCGTGCTCCTGACTAGATATGCTTCTGACTGACTCTGTGTATTATCAATATGTTGTAAATGAATTTCTGGTGAATGGATCTCTTCCTGACTGCCTTTCCAGGACGATTCCGTTCATGCTTCCTTAATGCAATGCAGACGAATAGAATAAAATAGCACGCTAATAAGCAAACTATATTCTCACTGCATCAACCAAAAAAGAAAGAAACGGACCCCTTCTTCTGGCTCCTCTTCATCCAGCTCGAAAACACCCGCTGGTGATATATGTGTCGTCGTCGAGATACGAGCAATCTGGGCTCTTAGGTAATGAGCTTCAAGCCCAGGGAAAGGTCCGACCCCACAGGTCAGGCCTCCTACATTTGAATTGAGGTCACCAGTGAACATGTATACTGACTGTCTTGCCGCAACTACCTGCTCCGGTTTTACAATTGGCAGGCGGACCCAGGATCCCTCACCAAGATTCGTGGAGACAAAGTAATCCCACTTGTTCAATCCTCTGCCTCTTGGCTCGCGAGGATACTTCGTAGGAGGCGCATACTTGTTCTTTGGGAGATTTATCAATACCCGTTTCTCAACTGGAAGATTTGCCACAGTTTCTTGGTTTTTGACTAGTTCTAAAGTATCACGGGGAACTAAATCAAGGTCGTTTTCAAGTGATAAAAGCCACACAAATCAATTTCACCCTTGAATTCATCAGTATCTTGTTCCAGAACGGTTTTGGGTGGTTTAGGAGGGCGCCATTTGTCCCATGGTCCAGGAATTCTGTCGCTTGGTTCAGAATCTGCATCAAATTCTGCCTCCATAACATAGTAGTCTGCATTTTTCCCATATATTTTCCCCCAGAAACGGAGCCTTGTGATATTTTCCTGCAGAGTTTTCCATAGATAACGCAATGACAACAATATTCGAGTCAACTCTTCTCCGGCTAAGCCTAGATATAAAAAAAACGAAAATATCATTTCGAATATTTCATATTGATTGGACCACTAGGGCTTTAATATTTGGTGGAAGGTGGAGTTAAATTTAAGGAAAAATCACCTCTTCACTATACTACAAATCTTTAGAAAATCAGTTCGACTTTTTCTCCAACGGTTGCGATAAATCCCAACTCAATATAGTCAAGCATTTTTAATTTCGAATATAGCCAAGCTTCTAACTAAGACTCCAGGGAATACAGATTAAAGGGAGAGGTGCTGTGTTCATTATTAATAAGGTCACAGATAATTCATTGCATTCAATGCTGGGGTTAGGGCGAGATCAGTAGAATTTCATATATTCAACCTATATTTGAAAGTACACTCTTGCCCTGAGTTAGGGCAGTAGTTGAAATTTCATTGGGCCCTAGTGGGGAGTCTATCGGCAGAAGATTGCATTGGGTACCAATGTGCAATAATTGAGGATGAAAACGACCGTAAATGCTGGTCAAGTTAGTGTTATGAAGCCGACTAACATGGAGTATTCATACCAAACTAGAGCTGTCAGATCATGCAGAGATTCGCAAGTCTTGTGCACAAGTACGCCTCAGTGTTGTGTGAATATAACTGAGTGGCTGTAAAACCACTTTTTGACCTCTCCAGCACCATAATCTTCTCCCTTCTCTGATTAGTCTGTTTAGGAAAGGGCAAATGGAAGAGTCTCATTGGAAATAAATACTAAAGTACACAATCTACCGCTTAGCAGTGGTCTCGTGATGGTTTGATCTGAGAGGGATTGAAAAAGACCAATTATTATCTGCTAGCTGGTCAGTAAAAGGATTCAGAGATAAAGGTAAGGGATCTCCAATCACTGACTGGGCGATCCGTGTGTGGCTATAGGAGAATGACAAGATAGCTGACGAAGGGATCTTTTTAAGATGGAACATAGACGAAAGTATGGCGTCCTCACATAGAAGACGACGACGTCTCGAAATCTAACGACGCAAATTCTGTGGTTGTGCCACCCACACCGGTCAGTGCTAATCCTCAAACGGACAAGTGCTGACATACACTTCCTTGCAACTTAAGCTTGGTTATCACTATGATAAAGCTAGCGTGGTCTATACAAAGGGGAATTCTGAACAAGGCTCTCTTTGTTTGATCTATCCTTTTGATGTTTCTATATATTTGTGATACTCCAAAAGTGATCAATAGGGAGTCCAAGATACTTTGGCACTTACCAATTCCAGCTTGTTCAATGAGAGCGAATTGCTGGCAGACATTTCCAAGAGCCCCCGTCTCCTCTTCATTTTCCTCGAAGCCACCGGAATATGAGGCAGGTAAGGGTGGCTCTACTAATGGCGATTTGTTCCAGACATGGTCTGGGTGCTATATAGTGCAAAGAAATAACTTGAATTGACTCATTTTGGAAATCTAAACTTCCATTTCTTCTTTGTACAGCTTCAACGTTATAATTAGAGCCTAATTGCTGAAATATAAATAGTGATCTCAGTGGAACTCCTTTTAGACCCTTTCAAGATATTATGAGTGTGCTGTAATATTGTGTTGCTATTTTGCGTCTATTGCGGTTAGTTAGTAACCCACGTATCAGATCATTATACCTAAATGTTAGTTGATTGTATATTGTAATTAGCAAGTATACTCCATATTTTGAAAGTCGACGAAAAGTTTGTGAAATTCGGGATCTTTGCGCTTGGCTTTCATTAGAGAACTACGACCCTTCTTCAGTTCAAGAATCAAGACGCATACCTATTTTCTCTTTTTATGTAGAGGCAATGATTGGCTTTGCCTTTTCTTATACTCAGTGTCTTTCTACACTCACAGTGCAACGATTGTGATCTGTAATAAAAAAAAGAGTCATTTTAAGTATTCCTCTCTTTTCATTCGCATTAATTGACTGTATCATTGAAATCCACCGCGTCCAAATCGCAATACACGTTCATTTGCATTCAGCGTTGATGCTTTCATATGTTATCGTGCTTATTCTGATAAGAATGAGATGATCTCGATCGAATACTCTAAAGATAGCTAGCTAACCTTACCGAAAATCCATTTCACATCTGATAAAATGCCTTCGGCACCAATACCACCATGGCAATCTTTACCGATGACATTATCGGCAATATTGTTAGACAAGTTAAACTTACATGGAAGATAGCTCTTTCCTCTTCTGCGAAAATGACTTCCGGCGGTTTGGGTTCTACAGTAGGGGCGATAGCATTTTCCCGGGCTTCCGAGAGACCCACACCAATGTTCACATTCTCCAGACCCATTTCACGTTTGACGATACGCGATATTTCCTCAAATTGGTCCAATGCTTGTGCGGGTTGATACTCAAGAATGTACTTGGCGAGACCGACCATGTGTTCATACAGTGAGGTCGTGTGAGTGTCGGTTTCGAGACCTTCGTGCTTCGCAGCACCTCCATGATGAATTGATAGGAACAAGGCTTTTGCTTTCTCGAATTCTACTTGTGAGGGTTCTTCTGGTCCAAGACTGCAGAACCCTCCCGTTTGAGAATTGGGTGTTCTAATATATAGCGAAGCCATATGTTACATTGAGAATGAGCAGAAAAGATGCTACGCTTACGTTGACTCTGGACTCAGAAGTCCCGTTTATTACATTGCTGTTTGATGATAAAAACCTGGATGAGATTGGTGGTACTGCAAGAAAAAGAGCCCCTAATTGACAAGGGCACCTCGAAAAAACCGGAGAATCATTAATCCTTCTATCACCAGTTCTAAAAACGCCTCCTAGAAGTTCTACTGGATGATCTCACAGCCACAACGCCAGGTCGTCACTTATCAGTCCAGAGCAGACGGAACGATGAATCTATGGTTTAAGAGTCGCAAAGACAAAATCTCTTAGGCTATTTTGTCAAAAGTTCCTCTAGAAATTAGATCGATCGGATCAAGGCTGATGCAAAATAAAATGAAAAAGAAAGTCTCCGGAGGGACGATTCCGGGGCTTTCGTGCCTCCAAGAGGGTTGTATTCGGCCCATTTGCAAACGGCACAAAAATCTGCTACAGAGGGCATAATAAGTAGACGCACAAGAAGAGATGTCTCCCAAAGAAATGATACGCTTAAAGTGCTATAAGGACTAGGAAGAACTAAAAAGATAACTAAGAAAAGACGACTAAAGGGTGGGAATTTTCGAACAGTGGGAGGGATTAGCTGGCAAACTCAAGTCGAACATAGAATAGCGAAAAAGTGGACGAAATCCAAATTGAATCTACTTTTGCCTCACCGTATTCTATTTTCCAACTCCTCGGATAGATTCTAATAAAACATCTTTTCATAAGTTCAAGGGAAGATTGAGAGGATTACTATTCCGACCAAATCACAAATAAAGTATACAGCATTTGGGATCCGGTTGCCGAAAAGGCGTTTGCATTCGATAAAAAAAAACATGGACATAATGCTTTCACTTTGCGTTAAGGTGATTATTTGTAAGAGTTCATTTCTTTGGTAAAAATGCAAAAATGCTCACTACTTAAGAAATACACCTATCATCAAGGGTTTCAAGAGCAATCTTGGAATTCGTTACAAGCTTAGCGTCGATATAATTGAATAGTCCAATGAATAGACCTTCAAAAATCGTCCGTCTTGGCTCCAATTTTACAAGCAATACTTACATGGATAGCGAATCTGACATCACGAGCGGCTGTTTATTAGATCGATCCTTTCATTAGTTTTCAATGATTAACTCAACCTTACAGCCCTAGTTTAATTCAATTATCCAAAATTAGGTTTTGCATTTTGGTGATTTGGTTAAAAATGTATTTTCAGATTGATTAGGACCGAAGTAAAACAAGCATTTGCCTGTTTAGGTAGTTGCGAAAACTCGTTTAGCCAGAGATGTGATTTTTTTTCAAATAATCTCTAATTTCTATCCCAAATTTTTGAAAAACTGCTTTAATATTTGCTCATTCTGTAAGTGTGTTTACAGATTATAAATTCATATTTAATTCGTCCTATGCATATACATGTGCATACCGATTTCCGCTCTCATATATTCAAGGAAACCTGGATCTCATCCTATCTATGTACATCAAAGGCCGACACCAACCTCCTATTGACGCCGTGATGCAAAGCCATTCATGAATCCATAGGAAATTGAAGGCAAACGAGATCTCATGAAGAACCTGTGGTTCCTTATCTAAGTCGCTGATAATATCCATGAGTTGTCACATAATTCGAACACATAGATGGCGAGTTGAAAGTCCAAAGAATGAAACAATGCACGCCGCAGGTAAGAGCAAAAATGTACGCTCCACGAACAGATGAATGAAGAAGTGGTTGTTTAAAGAGGAGGAAGCCTTATATACGAAGCTTGTTTTATCCATTTAAGATGAACTTCGAATGATTTTTAGGTTCAGAGTTCGGAAGAATGCCGCCTTCTATTACCCATCCCTATACCTACATGAAGTACAAAGTTCTTTCAGCACTTACTGTGGAAAGATGGGACAATAAGCTCCACCTTGGTGCTTCATTCCACATCCAACAGATTTGATCTCGTAGGGACTCGATGTCTTCAAGGTGACCACTTATCTCGTCCTCTGCCAGCGGCCATTTCATATATTTCTGCGATATTAGCGTCAATCCAGCTTCCAAGTCTTATTACTACTGACTAAGTAGCTCCTTTCTGATCTTGCATTTGTAGATGGGCCCTCTTTTCTTCTGATCACTTCGCCAATGTCAGTTGATCGCTAAGTTAAAATAATGCGTCTCACATATTCATCCACTGCAAAGCTTTCGAACTCGACAGATACAATAGGGCTCCTTTACTCAGAATCGTCCCCAATTTTCACCAGGATTCCACTTTACATAGTCTCCTCCTTGTCAAATGCGACATTTAGCTTGAACATGACGAGCAGTCGAGCCCTTAAACTCAGTGCCACTTCTCACCAACTCTTCATGCTTCTAAAAGCTTGTTCGGGAGTCAGCTGATTACTAATATCTGGGCTGGGGAATCAGCATATTGACCTCTGTTTTCAAGGAGTTCTGGGGGACAATTCCACTTTTAACTGTTATCCCCAAAAGGCTTGCGTTTTATGAAATGCTTAGCCCGAAACTTGCAGTTCTTTCAATAAAGTGATTTTGCGCAACGGTCACAGGACACTGGCTTACCATCCATTCATCAACAGGAATAAAAAAGACATAGAAGAAGGCGTCTAATACACCAAATATGGTGTGGTATACAGAAAGTTCCCTCATCTTTTACTTTGAGGGATAACAGTCAGAGCGTGTGAGGCAATAGAGATGAGGTAGGGATCAGTGGTGGTGGATAGAAGTAGAAGTAGTATTCAAACAGAGAGAAAGAATCTGAGATGATAGCGCAAGTCTGCACTTCGGAGTCTGGGCGGTGAAGGCCGACAGTGGAAAAAAGAGTACGTCAAGATCCAGACAGCAGAAGAGCTCAATTCCACCCCAAAAAAGTGACTTTTATGTACAAATATATGTCGAGCAACTGTACACAATGTGACCTTGACCCACTACTACACTACATGAGTTGCATCCAACGAGTAGATAAGGGTGTTGCCACAACTTGTGGAAGCAGAGCTCGATGGGGTTGTAAGGAGAAAGGGTTTCGCGTTTGTGTTGCTGGCTCCTGTTGTAGCTGGACGCGGTCCGAGAGGGTAGTTTGTAGACTGGCGATTAATATCACTCGATGTCAAGTCTAGAGTTCCTTCTAGGCTGGCCATAATCGGCATTGGGACGGAAGAAATTCGCTGAGAAGCTGGTCGTTCTGTCGAGATGTCTGTAGAGTTAGTCTTTCCAGAATCGCCGGAGTGACTGCACGTGTTATTTGTACTCGTTAGATCCATGGTTCTAGACGTTGGGAAGGTGTTTGTAAACATGTTTCCTTTGTCGGCTCCATTTGTGGAGAGTAGATCTTGATGCCAAATGGATAATCTGGAGAGAATATCCTGGAAAGATGGGCGTTTCAAGCCAACTTCATCCCAACAATCAACCATGAGCGCGTAAACTTGAGGAGGACAGTTATGAGGACAAGGGAGAAGGTATCGAGACTGCACCAGATCGATGACCTCCGCGTCTGAGTAGAGGTGATAAGGCCGCATTCCGTCCATCCAGATCTCCCACAATAGTACACCGAACGCCCACACATCAGACTCCACGCTGAAATGGCTGTAGAGGATGGCATCTATCGGCATCCATCGGACAGGTAGAAGGAGGTTATTTGCAGCTGGAACACGGTAGTAGTCCATGGCATAAGAGTCACGGGCTAAACCAAGATCAGTGATTTTGCAAAGCAAGTGCTCCCCCACAGTGACATTTCTAGCAGCAAGATCGCGATGAATAAAATGATTCCTTGAAAGATATTCCATGCCAGAAGCCACTTGGAAGGCGATGTGGAAGCGGTCGCTTTCAGTTAACTGCTGATTTTTAGGCCACGTCTGGGAACCTCCGTTTGATGACGACCAACTTCCATCATCAGAAGATCGTCTTGCAGCTAGTAAGACTTCATGAAGATCACCGTATAGCGGGGTTTCAAATAACATACACCATGGTGGCTGTTGCAAACTAACTCCAAATATACTTAACAGGTTTGGATGATTCAACTCCGACATTATATTTGCCTCCCGTCGAAAGTCTGTTTGCATGGCTGCTGGTGCTCCGGGAGATAGCGTTTTAATCACCAAGGGGGTTGGTTTACTATTTTCATAGTCACTCGAGGCTTGTAGTTCTCCCGCATAGACTGGTCCAAACACGCCTTGCCCAATCCTGTCTCCGAATCTGAAATAAAACGTCCATATTGACTATTTACAACTTAAAAACGGATAAGTGAATGAGGCGGGGCTGTAAAACTAACTTGATTTGAGCGAGAGGATAGTTGATGGTTTGTAGAGATCGGTCCAAGGGTTCTGATGGAGTGGAAGAAGAGATGTGATGCTGTTGTTCCATCTGTTCCGTCGGCGGAGCAAAAAGACTACTGTTTGCCATGAAGAACTGTTTTTCGCCCCCGTCCATCTCTCGATCAACTTGGGAGGAGTATAACTGAGTAAACGCCCGATGACTGGCTAGATCGAAAGGGGAGTAGTTGGACGGAGGGGGCGGCGGAGCCGGTGATGAAGGTGGAGGGATTATAAGAGCATTCTTGGACGTCTGGCATTGATGATACTGCTGAGTTGGACCAAGTCGTCTACCCATATTTGGTGAAGTGGCAACCGGATAGCTATTTGCCACAAACGGGGCTGTCTCCGGACTGCTATTGGTCTCTCCAGTAGGTTGTTTTAGTTCCACTGAATTTGGAACTTGAGTGTGTCTCCCTGGTTGCTTCTTCCCGACTCCAGTTGCTTTTCCACAAAAGGTCCGCATGGCTCGCGATCCACCACTAAAAACATCGTTCGAGTATCCACCCTGCGAGTGACGACAGATGAAGCAGACTAGAATGATTATCAGTGTCAGAAGAATGAGCACTCCAAAGGATATAAAGAGTGGAAGCAGATCTGGCGACTGTACGACCGGTTGTCCCGGTTGTCCCGGTTGTCCCGGTCGTTGTTGAAGGGCAATGATATCTTTCTGTCTGGGCACAATCTCGGGATTTGGATCGCTGATCAGATCAGTAAGGTCGGGAACTGGGGGTCGCGAACCTGTTTTAAGACATGCATCCAGATGATTGGGATCGAATAGTGGCAGACTGCTGCAGTTCATGAGAAGTTTCGACGTGGAAACTGGTGAAGGAAGGGAAAAAGAGATCTTTTATTCTGCAGCAAGAGAAGACTCCAGAGTGCTTTCTTTTTGTCATTTTTCAGGGAGAGAAAAAATATCGCGGCTGGAACTTGGGAGTGACTTACCGCAATGTCTGATTAATAGCTTTCGAATAACGATTTCTGCATTTAATGACAAAGGGCACTTGTGCCCTCCCTAGTTCTTCCTTACATCTTCACCATCCCTACTCTACAAAATCTTAACCCTCTTCTCTTTCGGAATACGTAAAAAAAATTGCGAAATATTCAACGGGATAGTATTGAAGAGCACTATACGAAGCAGCTTGTTCCGTTTATAACCAAAATTTCAACAAATACTTAGAGTTGTTTCCGAGCTGATTTATTATCTTTTTGGCATGCTTGGCTTGTCTTATTAATGCACCAGCACAGCATGGACATGGAAAATAAAAATAATGCTACGGTAGATCATTATCACTGATACCGGTTGCTTTAAGTCTAAATTTCGGCGAAATCCAAATTACAACATGGCTAATCAATCTGGCTCGGAACCTTCCGATTAGCAATATATATTAGTAGATCAAAAAAGCTGGAATCCCGGTTTGACTTTATTACTTACCCCGAAGGTCAAGTCGAAGTAATGGTAGCATTGTCCAGTTTAGGAGGATATCCAGAGATAAAACGCATTATTCAACCCATTTTATTGGTTTCTCAAGATCGACTTAGTTTTTATCGTGTATTACGATAAGTCAATGCATGAAAATGGTAAAAGATGCAACTGAACAGTTTGTCTGATTTGATACACCGCTTGGGACGTCTAAAATTATTTGCAAGTTGTCAAGAAGTGAATCGAAGTTCGGCTACACACTATGTTTATATAAAGCGCTAGATCATATCGATGGAACTGCTAGGTGAATGGGAAGGTCTTTGAGTTGAAAATGATTGAATAAACACACATCCAAGAAACGATTGTTGTTAGTCGGACCAGAAAGGTTTGAAAATCCATCTAGAGGTCGATTTTGGAAAGCTCTTTCTCACGGTGAAATAAACTAAGAGACTTGCTTCAGAACTCCCGCACCCCCAAGGCTCTAGGTTGATTAAAATGACATCTGAAAAATCGTCAGTCTTTTATTCACTCATAACAATGAAAATGGACTTCGACTGGATGAAAACGAAATAAGGCAAATAATTGACCTAAGGCAAAAGAAAATTAGAACAATACAACACCAAAACAACTCAGTGCTCACGGATCTATCTCTACATACTGTTCGGTTAATGGCCCAAAGCACCTAAGGAGTGAGATTAACGGTTGTTAGTGCGTACTTTTAGAAACACTGAGTCTAAGAGACTTGCTGTTAGCAAATGGAGGTATCCCGAAATGAGGACCACAGTTCACGTCAGGTTCATTCTTAAATCTAACATTCTGATTCACTCAAGATTGGCCCAAGTTGGAGTTACATAAAAGTATCCGCTGAGCGGTCTATAAGGGCAATCGTATAATACATGCAGAGAAAGCTTCAAAGAAACTGGACTGGGGGGTGGAGTAGAACTTGCCAACCACTTCTTACTATCATGATCCTAACACGACTCCATTTATAATTTGGTTTTTAATGTGATCAGCGGAAATCTGCTCGCTTCAAATGCTCTGAATACAACTTCAAATCAGTCTTTGCGATGCCGATACTCCCTAAACTATGAGATCACTCAAAACAATCTAAAAGATCATATGGCAGTGAATCATACCCCAACATTCTCTGATAAAATCTTGAGAGCAGACCAGACTAGGATCACTGCCCCGTTATCAAGACTTCGCTCAAAATGGCAGGTGAAAGTGATTTCGAAATAACCCCGCAACCGGTGAATCGTCGGGGGCAGTGGGTAAAAGGTTACCTTGTGATTGGGTATCGAGTAGGAGGCGCTTGTATACTTTGCTGCATTCACCATCCGTAACGATATAACAATCGTCAGCACAAAGCTGACGTCTTGCGGACACTTCAGCTGACACACCGCCCGATTTATCGATCACTCCGCTGGGAGGCGGGCAGATAGGGAAGTGATAGTAGCAGGTAGCCTCCATTATCCGACCCATGCAATTTTTGTCGTCTGAATGCCATTTTCGCCGCGTGGCCGAGGCTATCACTAAACGCGAAGGGAAGACATTTTAACATCCAAACGAAATAAATTTACACCTTCATTCTTCCACGGGTTAGCGATGTTAGCATCAAGACTGAGCAGCAGGACGCCAATCAAATAAGGGGTAGATCTCCCTGTTCTGACCAATTAAATTGTGGATGTAATGATACGTTAATAGAAACATTACTCTATTTTCCTCATCTCATTTCTCATGACTTGAATAACAAACGCTTACTAGCAGATGTTTTCAAAAGGTTTTGTAGCTATCGACAGAGACATCATGATTAGAAAAGAAGATAATCGAACCTGCAGCTTAACATTTTATCTTCATTACATTAAAAAAAGGAATGAAGTCGTCATTGACAATGGCGGTAGTCAGACGTCATATCAAGTTCTTGTGAAAGTAGATTAACCAAATAACCGATGGAGAAATTCAGCCATGTATGAAAGGAGTTGGAGAAATTGATGACAAGGAAGATATCGCTTTTTATCTCTTCCTCGATCTCACATCTAATTCCCTTGCCTCTACACCCATCTCCCTCAGCCCCGACTCGTAACAACCTAGAGACAAACATAACGGACACAGCGCCGTGACTCATTCATTTCCCTCTGCCCCCTTCCGAATTCCTCCTTTTACTGCTTCTATTTCCACAGCTTAAGCAGCTGTCTTCCTTCTACTTGGGATGCAGAATAGGAGGTCGCAACTAGGCCACCCAATAGAAACAGTAATATAAACAGTACTACTCATTTGCTGGCTGACATTTTTCATGTTAAGTCAAGTCACTAGTCAAAGGCTGGTCAAATTATGCAAAGTCAAGCAATAGTCGTCATGTTGGTCGACATCTTACTGAGAAAGTACTGGCAAGCAATTGAGGGTGCTATTTAATTAGATGAACTAGATGGTGACACGCCGAATTTTCCGGTTTATTTTGCTTCGCTTAACTTGGCCTATAAGTCATATTAATAACTGTGAGTAGAGTGGAAAAAAGTGCGCTGAAAGGTGACATTATAAACCTCTGGCAGGACATGTCCCCTAGTCATGGCATATCTGGTGTATGCATGAGATTTCACTGAACCTTTACAGACAATGTCAATACAAAATGAGTAATTGGTTTGGTGAGGGAGAGGGGAGGGAAGCAGGCAAGGGGTGAGAATTAGCCTTAACATTTTTGAAATGGGCTCCCCTTGTCGCACCTAAGGTGGCAATGACTCATGAACTCCCTGAAATGCAAGGAACATTTAGCGTCTATCGCAGTACATGTCATTGATATACGAGACGAACACTTCTTGGTTCATCTGACAGAATTGGAAGAGAATTCAATCAAAACGCCGGCGGCCACCCACAAAGGGATCTGACCCCCCCCCCATTCCCCAGTAGTGCCCTAGGAGCAGGTGTAGCACTTAGACACCACCAAGAGCCACGGTCCATTTGAATTATAACCCTGTCAAGTCCGACTCCGTTCATACTACTTCTAAGAAATGTCAGGGTTTTGAACACGCAAATAGGGAACCAAGGGGAGTTCTTACAATTAGAAATTTGTTGTTCGACCAGAGTCTGATGTAGAGGTGTGGAGACGAAGACGCGATGTCCAGTTAAGTAGCGAACGCAGACATTGCTTTGGAAAATTTGGCAGAACCCATCATCTGGCGTCGTGCCACTGGAGAAAAAAAACAGTATGAAACATGAAATAAAGCGATCTTGTCGATTAGAATTCATTCCAAAGAGCTTCTCTGATGCGACGATGTTTTTACCAAACAAAATTTTTCCAGTTGTGCTCTTCTTTCTACATAGCTATTCAGCTCTATTATATATTGTGTGGAGAGAACTTCAGCACTCACGTATGTGTATTCTTGACCGTCCAGGTGGATTGGGGAGGTGAGAGAAGCGCTAAAGATGAGGAAAAGGAAATGGTATATTCAGATTATCCACACACACACACACACACACACACACACACACACACACACACACACACACACACACACATACACACACACACATACACACACACACACACACACACGCGCAAAGAAATTTGTTGAAGGGAAAAAACCAACCTTGTCGTTGTTTCTGCTGCTGCTGCTGCTGCTGCTTCTGCTTGGGAAGGAACCAAGCTGTCGTTGAAAGCTTGCCAGAGGGATTCTCAGCAGAGCAGATATAACGGCCAAAGTCTTCTGAGGTTGGCTTCTTAATACGCAAGCTAAAAGGTCACGAAAGGGATGACATCCAATAGACTTTCTACTTTGACCACTAAGGGTGATCGACATTATCACCCGACTTATCTCGAGCTAAAAGCTAGGCTAGTCATCTATGTCCAAAGTGCATGTTGACCAACTTGGTTAGCGGGAAATGCTAGCCTGGACGGGATTCATGACTAAATCAAGAGCTAAACTGGACTTTACTCATGAACGGCAGCGAAAATTCCTAAATACATTTTACCTTCTCAGCTAAATTAGAAACTCAAGTAAAGACTATCAGATACGTGAATACCGACCAAAGATTTCGGTGGCGGCACCGTTTTTGCCTATCGAATCGGCCTATTACTGTTCTGTGCGAACTCCATGGAGAACATAATGCGTGCCCAAACAATTGATATATTGACCTGGAGATTTCATCCAATTTTTGAAATTCTATCACGGTGAAATATTTTTAGAAAGGCTTGGATTGTGGTAAATCTGGTAATTCTTGGCTCTAAATGCTTTTCTCTGGGACTCGGAGAAGCACTTATTCATGTAGAAGTCTATGCAATGTCCTCAACGTCGAACACGGTATCCGACTACGACAAACAATCAAAGGGATGGAGAACGACTAGGGTTGCTCTCACTTCTAGTGCTGACAAACTGGTCACACCTTCATTGGGCGACTTTTTCACCCTCCGAACTACATGCAAGGCAATCTACAAAAACGTCCCTTTAGATTTTCCGATTAATCGGTCTTACTAACAACTTGGGTGACTAAGAATCCCAGGTACACAAAAAACGACCATCCAAGCAACGACAGCGGGATTTCAATACGAATTGGAAAGCCAAAAAGATTTGCTTTGTACGGTTGGAAAATCTAAGCATTATGAGGCAGAAGTCGAAAATTCCGGCAACGTTGAGCAAACATGAGCAGGTGGCTTGAGCAGATGGGCTCTATTAGTTAGCTAGAAAAAGTCAAAAAGTCTAGTAACCTATCCAAAAATCGGTTTAATGAGGTGATTTGTATCGACTATTGGTCTGCTTGGGGTTTGGAGGACAGAAACCGTTCTCAATTCTCAACTTGATAGCTAGTGAACATGCACTGTGAGGTTTCATAGAATGAGATGTCTTGAAATGCTACCAACACTGGCCAAAAGTGTGACCTGCGTTGGGAACTTTGGAAGAAGGGGACTCTAGGTGATCGTGTTTGAGATAACTAAAGGCATTTGCCCAGAAGAAAATTAGAAAAGTGTTTATAGTCCCACTCTCCCCCCGCCCCCAGAGGAAGGGAGGCATGAGCTTGTGATTCATGACTGGGTTGCTATCACCGGTTCTGTAACGCAGTGAGGGCGCGCCTATATGCACATAAGAGATCAACAGTTAGGCGAATTTGGCCGAGGACAGCATATCTGGCAGGATGTCCTCTAAAGAAATTATCACCCAGTGAACAGTCGCTTCACAAAGAGAGCAGTGACCCTAGAAAATGGGTCATGTAGGGTGATTCAGACAGGCCCTACGGCAGAAATTATATGGATAAATAGAGCCTGTCAAGAAATACAGATAACGATAGAAGATCAGAACACACTAGAATTGCAGTTTGGCGGCATGAAAGACCCGATCAACTTGAACGACAATAAGAGATGAGATAATAGGAAGTAACGGCAATCACTGATGGATGGAAAACGCGGTCTAGAAAGGCCACTAGGTTTCATAAGAACTGTAGTTGCATTGGTTAGGAGCTGGGCGACGAATCAAGCATGGGTTTGGGGCATCGAGAAGAACGTGGTGGAAGCGTAAGGGGAGATAACTGAACGCCATCTGATGTTACAACGACTGATCTATGAACTCGCTGGAGTTATCGAATTTCCCTATTTTCAATCGATAACGACGATTGAAAAGTATTGTTATGAGAATATGGTTCCGATAATCAAGGATCGGAGGAGGGACAATCAACTCTTTGTGACTCATTCGCAGGTCTAGGAATTTCTACGCCCAAGGAGGCGGAGGGGAGGGCAGGCCGGTCTCCACAAAGTGACAATTATTCAAATCTAGCAGGTTTCTCCGTGATATATAGAATGGCTGCGACAATCCGCAATCATTAATAACTTTCACCACTAGTATTCGCTCGGCTGAGACAATGCAAATTAGGGGGGAAAACAATCGGGACAAGCATGTCACTCACATACTGCCCCAGAGTTCGTGTTTGACATGATACCTCCCCGAGGGATCATCACGTTTGATAGGCCTGTCATTACGATACCAAGTGATGTTAGGAATGGGCTGGCCGACTATGTCGCAAAAGAAGCGCACCGTCTTGTTTTTTGGATTGTAAGTCACATTTTGCATTTCCTCCTGCAGTTTTATGTAGCCTAAAAAGGAAATATTCGAGAGTAAGGGGACCAGAAAACTAGGCTATGACGTCACGTTCATAAAATCTCGCTTAAATAATTAACTAGAGGGAATGAAAGAGGGGAGAGGGGGTCGCAAAACATCCAACTGAGACGATTAAAGCCTCGAAGAGACTAAATTTAGAATACCGGTTTTCCCTCTCAAATTTAAAATTCTTCACGTCTACGATAACAAGGAAACATGCTCTGAAGGTAATTTAAGAGTATATTCAGATCTTTGCCATCATACTTCCGCCAAACGCTCTAGCAGTCGACTTTGAAATGTTGCCTTCAGAATCCTCTCCTTCCTAAATGCTTTTTTACTTTGTCTCTTTTCTGTAAACCGCATCTCCACTCGGACGCATCGTTGATTGTGGTCTCTAAACCGGGACTGGTCACAGTAAGCACTGAAAAGGTGTAATCGGTCTCTCGCCCTCTGGACACAAAGGTTCAGGACCCGCCCCAGGCTTTTGCTTAGTAGCTGAGGCTTATTAGCCCTACTATTAGCACTTGTTGCCGTTGAAGCCCCAGGTACTCACTTGAATAACTGAGGACGTTGAAAGTCGAAGTAATGTTCGATCTGGCGTTCAAAGGGAATCGTACATTGGAAATCCTCCTTATTTTAATTTCTTCAGCGTCAGGCTACTTCCCCAACCATAGCGGAAAGCCTTATCTAGTTTGGGCCTCTGTATAGCTGATACACAGTATTTATAGAGTTTTGGTGGTCTTTACTAAGAGAACCCCTTTTCATCGGCATTTGAGGTGAAAGCGAATGCTTCAGTTTCTTAAGTTTTCTGGACGGATTTTCGCCGTTAAAACCACCAATTTCTAAATCATTTTGGACTAATAATAAGTCGCTCAGAAACCACGAGACAAATGTGATTGGTCGATTGCAGAATATTAAGATTCTAGGAGGATCTACTTTAGATGATGGCACGAATTCCAAAAAATCAGTTGGTCCCGTGCCACGATTAAGAGCTAAGCAATGAATTTCGATACTAAGCACTCAAGGAACGTTGTAAATTCTGAAACTTACACAACCCAGTCACTTCTGTGCCAATAAATACGATACTATACTACAGGAGTGGTCTGCTTTTCCTCCACCAAAAAAACTAACTGTATGCTTAACAGACAAACGCATGAGAGGAGAAAAAAGCCCTCCATATCGAAGGTAACTCGCTTCATTAAATTTTCATTAGTGCACAAGTTAACTAAGTCAATTGCGTCCAACTAAATGCCACATTTTAAGAAATACTGACAAGTCTTTCAACATGCACCATTTCAAAGATGCGAGAAATAGAGAGAACAAAATATGCGTCTGTGCTGGATTACAGCTACCATGTGAAATCGCAACAGAAACATTCACAAAGGGCTAAATCGCTTTATGATGCGTGTGGGAGTTACCTGAGCTGCAGTGTATAAGCGAGCATGTACGTGTTTACGAAACCTGATTAGAGGCGAAGAGTCCAAGAATTCATTCCCCTAATCCGCACCCCAAAAAAATCATCTTAAAAGTTCTGTGTAAATACTGATAGTGACTTGACTAAGCGAACATTAACCGTCTGACGAAGTCATATGGATGGAAATAAACTGGATATTAAATATGTATGTATGTATGTATGTATGTATGTATGTATGTATGTATGTATGTATGTATGTATGTATGTATGTATGTATGTATGTATGTATGTATGTATGTATGTATGTATGTATGTATTGATGCGACTTCAATACACAACGGCGCACATCCACTGATCGGAATGAACCACCAACACGGGTCCTCAAATGAATAACTAAATGGGGGATCCTCAATTTGAGAGAAACGAAGTAAGTATTTCACTCTTCGAAGGTACGCCAGAAGGCCCTTTTTCTTCAATGAGGCTTTGAAGACTTTACGAACAGAAGTAAATGCCTTCCCCCTCTTTAATTTTTTTCTCGGGGCTTTGATATTCACTTCAGACTCTGAAGATGGGAACAAAATCCATTCTCCTGTTAGAATAAAGAGGCGACTTTTATTCAAACTCCTTTTTTTACCAACTCCTGATTTTCGAGAGTTCTCCTTCTAGTGATCGCTTCTCAGGCTCCAAGTTGTAGTAAAGAGCCCTACACAGTACGAGCCTCAAATTATCACACCGCAATTGTAATTATCTTGAAATAAGTCGTTTCATTGATGAGAGGTAGTCCCAAAAGTTTCCATCCAAAGACGTCCTCGTTCGACGCCTAAGACTTCGCCTGAACCAAAGTCGTTCTATCTGATTCAGCATTTGATGCAAGTATGGCACTTAAGATTGCTGTTCTTTTCAAATTTTCAATTTGTAGACACTATTATTCGAAAGAATTTTTCAAATATACCTCGATATAAGCCTTGATGAATTCTTCGGTACAAAAAATTAATTTCTCTTCTGGAGTTTTCAAAGTGAACACGCCTTTTGGACACGAAAGTAGTGCTAACCATAAGACCCTCATTATCTATCTCAGGGATTCACATAAAAGCAAGTCTAGAAATATCAGCTTACAGACAACAAATTAATGACGTTACTCAACTGTGCTAGTCCATTTACCAGACCACTACGTCTCCATCGCATTTATTGTCCCCAATTTTCACGAATCTAGGCCAGAATTCCAAATGACGGTGGTTTGGAATCAAGTTACTCAAGTATGTATCAAATGCCTAGAGGTAAATGTTTAAACAACTGAGTTCTAGATTTATTCCGAATTTTCCTTTTCTAGGTCAGAAATTCCTCCATACAAACATTATACCAGGTATAATTTCACCGGACTTTCCTGATTTTGAATCTCACCACGTCAAGTGCAAGCTGAAAATATCTCCAAGTCAACATTTACTCGCAGCAATCAAATCTGAAAGACCAATGCAAGAGATCGCATCCGTCGAAACCGAAACTGCATCAAAAACCTTGAATTTGTAATTCATTCCATCAACGAGAAGAATTAAAAGTAACTGTCAGTCGTATGGATCCGGCATGAAGGGAGAGAGGAGCAGTAAAAATATTTAAACGATTTTAAAACAAAAATCCCCAATCTATTTAAGGTCACCAGCTAGCCATGAGGTGGTAATGGCATTTTCTATGAAGTCAGACGACATGAGAAAGATGCGCGAAAATAATTCACGTCCCTCATTTGAGCCGCTGCAGGCAGAGGGATGAGAAAATCAACTTAAATTACTAACCCCTTCTCAATAATTTGAAAGTGAGAATGAGAGAAGGAAGGCACGATGACTGAGCTCCTTCTAGGCCGCCTGCTCCCGAGTTAAAAATGCCAACTCGTCATCACCACCGCCTTTGCGAAAACATGCGCCGCAGCCGCCAAGCCAACCCTGAGTCATACACACATTCAGCAGTTGGAATAACACAAAACAACTCAATTTCTCTATGCCTAGGCGGCCAGGCTGTGATAACAACTACGCGCCGTAATTAAATCCTGTCCCTAAGACACAGAGCAGTCATAATTGAGGGCTCTGAAACCTGAAAGCACCGTTACTTATCATGCACATGCCAAGTGTCAAGATAGAAAACTGCAAGAAAACGTGCAAATGAGGACAAATAGAAGGAACTGTGATTGATGCTAGATCAGATAAAGGCACAATCGAAAATCGAAAGGGCTGCTGTAAAAAATGGTCACTTTCGTGATGCAACCCAACGAGGCGGATGGGCTTGAACAAAAGTGAATGGGCCCATCTAATACACCATTTCGGCAAGTGTAAAATAATATTTGCAGTGCTATTAGCACCGTATCAAACGGAGTTGCGACGTTATCACAAACTTACCACCGGTTGGAGCAGATAGTGGCTTTGGTGCGAAGAGGACGCTGAAAAGTAAATAAGTAGGCACTTAGACAAATTGAAAGCTGAAGAGTATAAAGCAGGAAGCCATGACTAACTTATCAGGAGAAAAGTCAGGTCTCAGGAAATCGTGTTTGGGATCCACTTCTGCATCAGCCCCCTCCCCATTCATATCATCTACATTGACATTGTCATCCTCTTCTTCATCTTCTTCGTCATTGTCGATGATCGGTGTAGCAGCATCGACACTGATGTAATCAGGCAAACCTCTCGTCAAATCTGGAATTACTCCTACAGTTTCCGCGAACTTTTTAGACTTTATATCATCTGTCGCCAGTGATAGGTGTGTCTCATTGAGAGAGGGAGTTAAGATAACAGCCAATATGATGAAGAAGAGAGTTTGCTTCGAATACATCATTGGCTTGAGGAATTTCTAGATGAAGTAAGCAACACGCTCAAGTATAAACTCAAAATTATATTCTAATAAGTACATGACTGCCGAAGTACTCCCCAGAACAATAAGCAGCTACCACCAAGTTTCGCCGCCAAGTAGAGGATGAGGGGTAACTGATAATTATGTGGACGAAGTGCAAACGACGGCACCACTAGAAATCATTTCTTAATGTTCCATTAACTGCTCTAGACCCATAACTTCGGGAATTGAGTTTCAAGGCACTTTTTTCAAAATTGTGGAAACCATAAGACGCCTATGAACCAAATCCAACTGTTCACAAATAAATGTGATCCGTTGAGCCAGTTAGAGGTGAAGTCCTAGAAGTGGCTTAGTTACATAAGGTGTGAAAAAGAGCGCACTATCCACAGCCATCACCCCAGTTCACCCCCTTCTTGGCTTAGTTTATCTCTCCCAACCATCTGAATACCCTCACTCACTAACATCTATGTGGTTGCTAAGCCAAGAAGAACTTGAATAGCAAGAGAAACACCCACAATGAAAAGGTAAGGGAAGGAGCCCATGGGTTCACAAAATGCGCAGCGGAAGTCCGGTTTTAGGCCAAAATCTGGAACAGTGCTGGACCGAGTTCGTCCCCATGATCTCCTCAAACACTCAGCACTCCATTCGCACCGTGGGATAGTGCATCGATGTACAAAAAGATACAGAAAGAAAAACGCATTTGAAAAAACTTGGAGATTGCAAACAGCGATCGTGGAAATCTATAACGTTGGAAAATGAACACTAGTTACGCAAATTTCCCTTAAAACCGATTGCTGAGTCTCTGACGTTTGACTCAAATCCGGTCGACGATAAAAAGTAATGCAACAGTTTTTTTTTTCGAACGAGTTAGTAGAAGAGCAGTAAAAATGGAATCGGCTTTTCGAATCAAAGACGCAGTCATTGTATTTGTAAAAACGAGGCAAAGTTTTTTACTCGTAGTAGTTTCGGAAGCGATGCAAAAATACACGGTTGGTTTACGACATCGGTGTGCACCAGAGAGGTCCTCAATAAACAGCCAGCACACCTTCGAGCGGCTTAAAATGCATTCAACTTTAAACAAAGCTTGCACACGTGTAGTCCCAGGAATGAGTAATTCATTAGAAATCATAGAGAGAAAAGTATCTACGATTCCAATTCCGCAAAGCATAAAAAGACACATCATCCTCTAACCCCCTCCCCAATGACTAAGACAAAGCGTTTGGAGCATTCCTGCTATACTTTCTTCCATTTAATTAATAAATATAAGTGCCAACCATTCCTACTATATGTTTTGCTCGCAATTCTAATAAAAATAATCTGCTTAAACAGGCCAGAGGAAACGAAAAAAGTTAAAGAAAGCAGACGACTTTAAAAGCACCGAAAGAACAGCAGATTTCCTCTAACTCGAATATAGAGGATCCCGAATATGACTTAGGAAAAAAAGGCGTTTTGAACAACCTATACAGACACGAAGTAGATAGGCTATTGTGTGTTGGACCATAAATCAAATAAGTTAGGAAGGGCAATTAAGTTAGGTAAGGGACGAGAAGTTGCTTCTTTCAAACTTTAACCACACGCAACGCCTGTTAGACAGAACAGGATCAGTTTTGTGGATGACATCAATGGGACATGGTTTGATTGCGAGTCAACACGTTAGGGCTATTAAGAGTGCAACCTCCCCTCTGCCGATTCTTCCCTCATTGACTTGATGATGAAAAATAAGGCTTTTAATATCAGCAGTAGTAAGAGTTATTGCAACTAGTGATAGAAGGTAGCCTCAACCAATTAGTAAAACCTTCGTAAACAGGGTTCAGGGAAACCTTATGGCGGTTATCATAACCTTCATATAGTCCCGCCAACTGAAGACGAGATATGTGCAATGTTTTCGATTGCCGCCTTCGGGAATGAGCATAGGTGGAACTACTGTAACGTTTGACAGGACGATTTCATCTGTTCGCCAGTACTATTGGCTCGAGAATGAATGAATCGCCATCCACGCCGACGAATAAAGACGTACCACGAAAACTTTAGAAAATACCTCAAACCTAGCATGGAACAACATATTAAATATTTCGTAAAAATGGCTAGCAGCCCCATTTATCAGATCATCCCGATCATCTAAGCTAGTCTGACTTACAAATATGAAGAGCTGTAAAAAGTTGGGAATTGCTCCCCTACCCACAGTGAAAGTTAGTTTTTCCACAACTCGAGATTGAGATTTGAGTGTGTCTATTTTCTACTATTTGTAGAGCCGTTGGTTAGAACGAACAAATCATGTTTTTTTCAAAGCAGCGGCTGGTTCTCAGTCAGCTGAATTATGTTATCCATAGGTCGGAGAAAAAACTATATACAAAACCCCAAGGCCTACCACATAAACATCGAAGAGATTATTGTGAACTAAGTGACAATCGGTGATAAAGTTTCTGGAGTTTCACCTTTTTAGCCCAATGCGAAGGGAGCAACCGATCGCAACGAAATGGATCAAAATCATTCACTGTCTCCGTTGAATTTTTAGAAAACAGAAAACTACCTGAAACTATTAGGGGTTATGAGTGCATAGCTTGACGTCAAATGAATGTTCCTACGATAGAAAATATTCAAAATCTCATTTTTGTGTTGCTATAAGTGGACATTTTTTTGAAAGGATGCGGATGAATGTGCACATTCGCAAGGGCGTAAAGGTAACAAGCCCATCAACTACAGTCCTAACAAAGAAGCTTCAGCATTTCCAGTCTCATTCGAGACTCCATCTTTAGCAAAACTAAAAACAACTCTTTTTGTCCGAAAAGAAGGACGCTCAAGATGACTGTCGGTTGTCACAACAACCTGATTTCTTTTCTCTCTATACTAAGCCTAGTCCTTTTCTGCAGACGTGCTCTAAGAGGTTACAAAGGCTAAAAAGGCTTCTGTATGATCAAGTTCGAGGAATCGACAAATCGAAATGCTGAGGACTTGAGGGAAATTTTAGGATCAATGTTTTCCCAAAGACGCTAAGTGCATTCTGTTATACTATTTTGCCGACATTCTAATCTCAGAAGAAACTTCTAAAGTAGCAGCTTAATAGCAACACGAATAGAAATCAAAATATCAAACCCAACCTTCAGATATGGCATTTTCATTGAAACAGGAGGACGAAGGGTTGCAGAAAAGAGGATGTAAAGGAAAAGTGGGCTTTATGAACAATCTAGCGTTTCTCATTTTACCGCTTACCTTCAACCTCAAGTCAATATGGGATAGATGAACGCCTCTTTTTTTTGAAAGAGAAAGAAATCAACGCCTTGTGGAGTTTTTTCTGTTTGAATATCAGTGAATCAGATTGCAAATGCACATCGAACAACCCCATGGAAATTTGGCAGTGTTTTAAAGTCGCCTTTTTCTTAAAAGGCTCATCAACGTCGAAAGCTCCAGGATGACTCAATCCCACCCACCCTCGGCACTTAGACTTGTAATATGCCATTTCAAAGGGATAGATTCTTCAATATTCCACTTAAATTCACAAATTGGCTGGATAGGCACAAACATTTCCCACAAGGAATGCAGATTTATTTGACGATGAAAATTTAAAATTCAATGACCTAATCACTGAAATGGGAAGAAATCTTAGCGCAAAAATAGTGAAAAAATGAAGTTAGATTAAACACGAAAATCTAGTAGGAAGGACATTGTTTCAGTTTAAAATTATTAGAGAAAAAAGTGGATTTACTGATACTGACATGGCGAGGAACACATGTTAGTTAGATAAATTTTCATTTTTGTTTTTCTCGACATTCTTAAGGAATTAATTGAAAATGTGGCGTCACAACTTGCAGAAAGCAATTAAAAATTGCTAATAGGGAAAATGGTCACGATTGCACTCCAAGAAGGAAATTCTGAAGTGATTTGAAGTTCTGGATTGGGTAAAATAATTTATCTAAAGACTGAACCGATAGCTCCTGGTTAACTTTCTTCATCGAGTTCAAGCATCTGAAATCGGAAGTCCCATTTATTTGATCAGACTGAAATCAGAATAATCAATCTAAAGAAGATGTTTTTTGGTTCTATCGCTAACTATTTTGAAACCCGATAAAGCAATAAAGAACTGTTTTTAGTAGCTAGAGTCTGACCAACAATAATCAACTATGGATGACTACCTTATTGGGTCATAATTTTTCAACTAGCAATGAAGTATGTACAGAAGCCTCGTTACGTCAAGTCATGAAATGCTACATCTATTCGATCACGGCCAAAATCTATCGTGACCGCATACCAAGAATGCCAAACGTGGGCAGCGCAGCGCAAAAATGAGATAAGAAGCTGCTTCCCCCTCACACCCAATGAATGCGCACCACGACTTGAACTGCTGGCAATGGCATGACACAAGTCCGATATTTATTCCTGTCACCCCGCGCATGGTAGTTTATAAACTCAGCCGACAGGATCCACCAAATCAATAAGCTACAATCATCTGGGGTTCCGCTAATATGACGCCCGCACGACGCTAATAAAAGGTCGCAGGCAGTACACAAAATCATCAATTTCCATAAGGACACCTCTAATTTAGGAAAATGTCAAGGGCCGATATAAACTAGATGGGAATAAAAACATTTTTAAGAGGTGAATGAGCAAGAAGGGTCTCGGTAAATCGAAGAGGAACGGCACACCAATATGAGGTTGATATGAAATAGATTTAACCATAAGGCAATGAAGCAGGGAGAAGTGACCATGGGAGGGGTAGAACATGTGACTCTTCAAGCGAACCAAAAGAAGTTAGTGCAATAGGGAGCATACCCTCAAAACGGTAGTCAGATAAAGTAACGAGAGAGGTGGATTAAAAAAAGAAACCTTCAAATGAGCGAAAGACAAAGCAAAAGCTACTTCCGCATTCAGAATCAACCAGTCACCAGCCCTTGGAAGCCATAGTTCATGTCTTGGTTCAGCAGAATGCAATAATTAAACATACATGAAAGCTCAACGCAAGAGGGTGGTGATTTATCAAGACTGCGTAAATGAACCTACAGAGAAGAATGCCAAAATTCCGGACTCCTCAAGACGAGCGTCATCCGTTTCTCCGACCAGAAAAATAGCAACCACGTTTGAAAAAAAAACAGATCCTCAGACCTGATACTTTATTCAGAGCTCTCTCGAATAAATCAATCACGACATGCCGCAGTATTTGACCAAATGTGCAAAATATTCCTGTCAAAAGCCGATTGTCAGCTTATCCAGTATCTATTAATTATATGCCAGTCGCCTTGAAACCAAAATAATTTCATCGGCTTTAAGACCAGAACAATTTATGTTGGCAGGGTTAGGTGCTACTGTGGTTTCTGATATTTTTGTTGCGAATTAGGGTAGCTGCCAATCCCTACAGAATTCTGAAAACAGATCCTAGAAGTAAGCTATCTTATCGCTAGGCTAGAATTGGAGAGCTCAATGCCCTCAATTATAACCGAAGCCCTGGAGACAACGTCATGTAAATAATGCAAGTTATGTTGAAGGAATAAAGACTGGAAAATTTCCCATGAAGCGGCAGACGTGACTCACTGTGACGTGACCTCTTTGACGCCCCCTTCCACCCAAACTATTCATTTTCAGACCACCCCCAGAGCCGTTTCTGGGTGGTTTAGGTTGGCCTCGTCACCACTCATATTGGAGCGTACTTTTGAATAGCAGAGACATCGCGGTTTAAGCACAAAATGTTCGTCTACTGTACCGCCGAATAGGATAGGAATGGCTGAAAAACCCGTCCATTCACTTAACCCCCACAAAGAGATGAAGAGCGGAACTCTACTAGTGAGACGTCAAAACTTGAGTGAGATTCCTACGAGATGGAAAGCGCTCTTCCTAACTCTAATTCATGAAATGATAGGCTCAAGTCCCAGCTAGTGATGATAAGACTCTCGCTAAATACTAGTTTTTTGGCCCTCGTCGCTGTATTACAATGAGGTGAGAAGCCATAGAGGCTCGCTGAATTAGTTGTCAGAAACGGTATAAATTTGCATAAAATGTCTGTTGAGTGCGTGGATTGAGTAACACGGAGCCAGCCCGACTGCTTAAGGGTAGCGAAATGCCATCCTAACCGAACGGTCCAGTCTCAAGAGGACTGACAGTCAACCAATTTAGACGGAGTAAACAACCGAGTGGATGATTTTCGGGGCGCGCCCGCAAACTCGTGTACAAAAAAATGACAGCATAAACATTCAAAAAGAAGGGGAGAGTGCATGTGAAAAATATGTATGTGCACGTTTGCACCAAAGACCACCCAAGGGGCTTTAAATTCGCTCTTCATTTATACATCAGTGTCCTGAATCTTGTCGAAGTAACCAGACAGGTCGTAAATCCAGAAAGATGACTGGACCACACGCCAACGGGGGGGAATCGCACTGCAAACTCAACAGTGAGATCATGAACACATCAACGCCAAAGACCTACTGCCGACAACCGACGCAGAAATATTGTAACACACCTCATACTCGGACCGATTGTACGACCCATCAAGAAAGAATCCCCAAAAAATCCACAAGAACGTAAAGGAAGTTTTAGAAATGAGACTGACATATCTGTTATTTCTCATGACCCATTTTCTGCCTTCTCGAAAGATTTCATGAGGTCTGGAATAAAAACAGCACGTGAACAAGAGCCGAGGTCTGCAAAAATACAAAATGCTGCGTCAGGGACCACACACACAATGAGAAACAAATAGAGACCATGTGTGAGAGAGAATGTGCAAGAACAGTAGCACAGAGCAAGTCCAGGCAAGTCCTCACGGAGCCCACCTACATGGACAGCACTAGAGGTAAAAGTAGTGAGTTTGCTCTAGATAACTGCCCCACTCCTGAACAAAATTAGCCAACAACTTTGCGACAAAATCACCGGAATTCAAGCATGACAAAACTCCGAATTTTGGGACTGCCAAATAAACGGCCACATGTTTACGAGAAACCGATTTTAATCACAATTTTATAAACTTGGCGTAGCATACGCAATGGGAAATTTAATCCACCGTTGCTTTTCCGGATTTCACCTTACGAGCCAAAGAAGGTTGATAGCAAAAGATGTTTCGGACGGGTGCACTGAATTTATGAATTTGGTCCTATTAAAGATGAGACTTGTCAGACTAAATGTACACTGCGGGTGGCAACGGAACACGGAAACATGCACCCTCATGGTAGTAACGAATACAGAGCTAGACGTAAATAGTTCCACCTTTTCTCTCATTGCATATGTACATGAATGGACATATCCACCACGATCATAGTGGCCACAACAACTGCCATGCCTCGTCGCAAATTAGAGGTGTCGAAAACAAATACGGTTCTCTTCCTATATTAGTAATTTGGCATTTAAGAGAAACCGCCCCACACGGGTATTTAAGGAGGAGGTATGGTAGCCAAACGTACAAATATGCAGCTAATGCAAAAATAAACGCAATGGCCATGAATGTGAGGGTGTCTCAAATGTAGAGCATATGCCACAGGCTGTGATCTCCTAGACACATGTCGATATTCACGGGCCCATCACAGCAACGTCGTGGTGACTAGACGTTCATGCTTCCTAATCTAAAGTACGGCTCATTTATGGGTAGAAAAGGACAACCCGTTTCAATGAAGTGTGATTGACTAGCCTTTCAAAGGGAGATAGAGAGCAGGGAACAATCATAGGCACGTATGAAGATGGAGAGCGTAAAAAACTTGAATTTGATTAATTGGAAGGCAGTCAAGAGGGTGAAAATCGACAAAGCGCGAGCAACTGTTACGCATAGGTGCAAACATGCACAAGTAAAGGGGCACAATCTAACGATTTTCCATTAGAACGTGAAGATTGTGTCGTCGTTCTCTAATGAGAGACTTTCCAAAAATCCTGATAGGGACACTGGGTTTGCCTTAAAGAGGGGGCGCACACATTAGGGAGATTAATGAGTATCAGACAATTTGGGATGACAAATAACTCCACTTTGTGCCGCTGAGGTGTCGAACTTTAAGCCGGACGTCGAAGGGTTCCAAATTTGGTCGTTGACACTTAGACACACACAGAAAGGGGTATCTTTAACTTCCTCTTTTTATGATCAAACTAAGCCACTACCACCGCTAGCGATGATGTTACAGTCGGTTCAGTTCACCTGCAGTAGATAAAGGAACCCTCTCCCTCCCACTGTGATGTCAAAGCATTTGATTAAAGAGCACAGAATTCGCACCTGGGTAAAATAGTTGTAATTCATTCAAGATCATGCAGTTTCAAGCGATTTACCGATCGACCGATTATTGTTCTTAAGCTGATCTGTATTTTACACGTCAAATTTGGTACCGACACACGACGAAAGTCAATTCATAATTCCCCAAAATGATGATTAAACAGGTTTTAGTTACGGACATGCTAGACCTCATGGGGGCCAGAAGAAAAGTGGCAGAATCAATTGTCCCGTTGCCACTTTAGTGGGCAAGGAAGCCATGTTTTTTTCACTTCTGTTTCGGTTGCTTCCGGAGCTTTATCACCCTTTCCCGGTTTCGCAGCCTTGTTTGCCTTACCATAACCTTTTTTGCACAACTGCCCACTTCTTGCCAACGAGAGGAAAAGAAGCCAAGAGGGAAGTGAAGACATCTCAATACACACCCGGAGAAAAAAAACAGTTGCGTACTTGATGCAGTTTCCAGAGGCTGCACAACCTCCACAAACTGGATGACATTAAGACGGCATTCTAGCTCCCTCATTTCGCGAAATACGGAATTCAAGAATTTTACCAAAAATATTGGCCTTGAATCTGATAGAAGATAAAGTCTACGAATGCATGAATCTAAAATTCAAATTTATCATAGTTTACGACCCCTGATTTAATGGCTTTAACAGATGCATCGAAGAATTGAGGTCAAACCGGTAAAAATCAAATGTCTGATCCCCAGGGGTCATAAACACCGCGTCCTAAAGAAATATGTGGAAATTGAAATATTCTCAACCTATATTCTTTTTTAAAGCAGAAGGAAGATAGCCACAGTATTTAACGATCAAATTCCTAAATTGGAACTCGCTTTACCGATACTGTAGACAGGAAGACTTAAAAAACGTCTGGAAATTTTAATGGTGCCTCGAAGTCAGACTTTATCCGTAGAAAGGATGGCTAGGAATAGAAAATAAAATTGGCTAGAATAAAACTCTGTTCGGCATATAATTCATACTGCTTACGAAGAAATGTCGGATTTGGAGCAAACTGTGCCATACTCCCAAAAATTACGAATTCCAAATATCTAATGAGTGTAAGCAGTACGAAAAAGGAAAACATGATTGCACGATGGAAATTCTTACCACTTTGAAGATAATTACTAGTCCTAGCAGCAGTTAGATTCCAAGCCCAAGGAAAATTGAGGCGGAAAAATGCAGACCCAAACCATAGACTCGCATGTGACAGAATGAGATCGTTTATGAACCTCCTAAGGCTATTCGGCTCCGAAATCGACAGTTAATTGGCACAGAGTCATGCAATGCAGCCATTGGTTCGTGCTCATAGGTAACGTGCCCAATTACAGTTCTTTACCACTGACACAGCAGACCAATCAGCTTGCGGACAACTGGCCATAGAGCGTCATGGGCGTGGTAATGAGGCTTGCCTACCGTGACGATCTCTCTCCCATTTGTTGATCGTTAGAGCACGTTTTATCCAACTTCTAGTGCACGCTCTACGACTAGGTAGCCTGGGCGATTGCTGGGATGGTGAAAATGGGTTAAATGGTGTGTATTTTATTTGTCTGGTAGTTTCAGCCAGGGAGAAAATTAGGTACAGATTCCCGACTAGGCATGTCGCTTAACTATAATTCGTCAAAACCCATTTAACTGATCCTCTGCTACACTAGTATTGCGTATTTGATAGCGGTTTCAAGATAACAGTGAATCCTTATCATAGATTCACAGTAGATTCCTAAGCCATACAAACTAGGGGAACTCGTTACTAATGCTTTTTATCGCATGGTTATCCCTGTAGGCTAATTTTAGCAGGCTAAGATATTCTCTAGTGCACTTTTCTCTGGTGCCGTCGTGGAGATGTTGTGTAGAATTAAAAGGCTGAATTAACATTCCAAGAAAAGATTTTGGTTATATTAGATTTTAGGGAGTTTGATTTTAGATTCAAAGCCACACTGCAATATGTCTGTTTATTAATTAAACCTAAGGTTGATTTGCTCTTAAGCTCTGAAGATCTATTTATAAGCTCAAGAACCTCTCTTGTGAATTTGAGCTGATGCAAACGAACTCTCAGGCAATGCGGTCTTTGGACTACTTAACTTCCAAGAAGTGACTTTCGTCAGCCAAATCTTAAAAAGCCAGGATCCATATTAGATATATCTCGTTTCGATAGTGAGAGTAATCAACTGACGCATAAACAATGATAATCAGACTAAGGATTATCAAGGAATGAAGCACTTTGTACATTAATTGGATGTTGTCTTAGAGATCTACAAGTTCTAAGGATGGGTAAAATAGATGCTTATTCAATGTCGAAAAGAGCTCATATTAATTCATATTAATCTTCCTCTCAATCGATTTGAAGTACTCCGGCTTTGTTCCATTAATAGTTCGTAAATGTTCGAGTTAAATTTATGATTTTAACATTTAACTAAGACATAGTATTTCAATTTTTGAGTTGCATAATGCATGAAACCACCTTATGCATTAGCACTCAAATATGCTTTAATCTTGACTACAGGATTAAATCGCGTTGCTAGTATGATTGATATGAAACTATGCACTTTTGCCCGACCAATGCAAGTCAAGATTCGACCCAGAGATAATATCATTTCGGTCAGATTCGCAACTGTAGTAGGTCAAAAATCAGGCCAGAGCAACATGATGTATCGTCGATTTCAATCCTTCCGAATGGCATTTTTCTCTTAGAGCTGCCAAAAAATCATCAACCAGGAGGCGTTTCAGTGGAGCAGTTCGCCGCTCGAAAGATGACGAATTTTGAGTTGACAAAATGAGGGTGAGGAGAGTGAGGAACGATGCATTATAAA
This sequence comes from Moniezia expansa, assembly GCA_019097775.1. Taxonomy (NCBI): domain Eukaryota; kingdom Metazoa; phylum Platyhelminthes; class Cestoda; order Cyclophyllidea; family Anoplocephalidae; genus Moniezia; species Moniezia expansa. The sequence continues at coordinate 3,365,697 of JADFDV010000097.1, forward strand.
GCAGTAATTTGCATTTCATTGAGCGCTTTTCTCACTGCCAAATAGGATGAATAGCGGCTCTAGATTTAAGCAAAATCTCCACCCTTCCTCGTGAAAGAGGGATCATGTACTGAATTACAATCCCTCCACATTTAATCTTTTCAAGTTCTTCACCTTAATTATGTATGAGGAAACATTTATACCCTTCAAGTTAATTATTTCACGTCATGCAGTGAGTTTAAATAGTCTAAATCATCAAACTCGTCTGTTATTCAAATAAAATTGTTATTTAAATACCGAAACAAAATGCGTTCGGCTTGTGCCAAGACTATGTGTGCTCAATAGTCTCTTATCAAGATCTTGATGGTAAATACACTTCAGATACCCTATAGCCGTCCAGAACTCTGTCTACAGGCGAGAAAATGACGAGTTATGAGTTGCATGATTATTGAAATAGAAGTCCAAGTAGGTAACCCGTCTTCCCTGATGCGAATGAAGAGACCTAATTTCCAGGCGGTTGCGAAAGGATTGAAGAATTCAATTGCAGAGAAAGCAGTCCACTGTTCTCGCATAAAATGCTAGGTTCGACGAACTCGTACTGATGCAACGGAGATGAGGAAGGAGGTTTCGCTAAAGAGAATCCTAATAATATTTCACTTCAATTAAAGGACTCGAAAAACCCAAGCGTGAAAAGAGTCGTCACCCATCGAGACCCTTTGCTTCAGCGGGGAAGTGAACTAACGCATTAGAAATCGACAGCCGTAGATAGACTTCTTTGAAATGCAACTCTTCCTACGTCAAGATGAAAGGTAAGTAAAAACTGGGTGTCACTCAACAGAAACCACAATCTAAGTCATTTCAAACTAAACGGACAAGGATTAATAGGATCGCATTAATTTAAAGTGACATTGTGCACCATTCCTTGTCATATTCTTCCATTTTACAATTCTAACAAGGTCTAGAATGAATGAACGCAACAACACTATACAATAAATAAAATGTAAATTAAATTGCATTGCAAAATAAGGTGCCACGAACCTTACGATTTTAATACTTTTCACTTATCGCAAGTTTTTGAAAACGACCAGGTCACAGTGACCGTTTATGACGTTGCTTTTTTACCTTAGAAGGGGATTAAAAGCACCACACTGGACTAATAAAATTACCCGGTTTTGGAACGTGGTTGCCAATTCTAAAAGTTGCTGCATTACACACGTCAGAATTAAAGTAGACGATTGGGGCAAAAAATACAGAAACAAGAATGTTTGTAGGCAATTGATGGAGATAAGATTAGTAAAAGAAGTAGAGCTGTCGTACTGAAAGGTGAAATAACCATGAAAATCTTCACTTGTTGAGGCGGTAATAGTCCAAATTTGTTATCGTTTTACAAGGGTTAGGCCGAGGAATGTCTCTGCCAGCTCACTATTTTAGTGCCATGACAATCTTACCGATTTCACTCCATCTGAACAATAGAGATAACGAGGAATAAAAATCAAATTTAATTCTTTAGGCTGGACGAAGGGTGGGCACATTTCCAGGCGCTCTTTCAATCAAAGTTGAGTTAGGGTTGGCGTTTGTGACAACTTCTTCGTCAATATTCGAAGAAATCCCTTGTTCCGAAGGGCTTTCTTACTGACGATAATTTGTTCAGCGTCTAGCTGTTGCCTTAACTACAGTGAAGTCGTCCGTGTACATGATCGTAACCCTATTTAAGTCATGGTTAATGCGAGAACTACAGATCCCTCCCACGCTTCCGGATAATTTTGCATCATATTTTTATTCTTCTTTTTTGAGCTACGAAAGTCAAATTTCTTGGTAGGCGTAGCTCCACTGACGAATCAAAGTTCAAGACATGGAGGCTACTCGGTGCTAAGATCATTCTCTCGTTTGGAATTCACAGGACAGAGTACCATGTTTACGAGACTGTACGGTACTACAAGTTCTGGACCTCTGAAGTAAATGAGGTAAAATGGGCCATATTAGTATTAACTAGTTAAAGACGATAAATATGAGTGAATTAATAGTGAGTTAAATACTAACAGCCTTTCTCGAGACCTTAAGCAGTTAGTAAAGGTATAACACAGAGAAATTAAATATCAATTTGAACTGTAGTAATTTGTTGTAAACGATAAGTGTTTACGTCATCGTCTTGGATGAGACGTAGAAGAATAGGGGTTGAGCTAAGCATTCACTCTGATTTCCATGGCATGCATAATTTAAAAGCTCAGTGAAAAATTGAAGAACTGAGCATCCTTTAATTTAACGATCAGCCTGGGCAGTCACTGTAGCTTGTCCTCTAACTGGAGGCTGTTAGTTCCTCGATTTATGTAAGTAGAAAACAGGTATTTTCATCAGACAATGAATGAAAACGCGGGTAAATAAAATGATGACCAAAGGGATGTGACCTAAACCCTTGGTCTTGGTCTTGCATTTTCATAGCTGAAGAAGCCACACGATTGGTATTCATGAGAAGAGTGAAGGAAAAGAGGATATTTACTCACTACAACTCAAACTCTTTTGCTCTGAATGTCTCTTCCGCTTCCTGACTGAATTTGTCAGTGGTGGAGGAAAGGCAATGTGCACGACTGCTCCCTTTGAATAACTACTCCAGTTGCGCTTTTTTCGGGGTTAGCACGTCTCCGTCCTTTTCAAACCGCTATTCAAATTATCTATTGGATCACTACCTCGAGTTTATATAAGTATGGCCTCGTATTAGTTGAAAAATCTTTCATTTCTTGAAACTACATCATTGGTAAAATAATCACCATACATTCTAGTTGGAGAAAGTGAGTGTTAATAGTCAGCGATTTGACTAATCGGGGATTCTTTGCATTATACGATTTCATTTATCTTAATTGAACCATATTTCAGGTGTTAGTGCTTTAACTTAGTAGTGCTAACAGACTACATTTACAAACCCATCCATTTTGCCAATTACTAAGTCCCAATCACTCACAAAAATTGCTTCCAGTCTTCTTCCGACAGAAATCTCTGCTTAGCAGCAGTTGCAAACTAAATATTGAAGACACCGTATCCGCTGCTTGTGTCAAAGGCACTTTCGCATAAGCACAAACATTTGCAAGTGCCTACCTGAAAAAGAGAAGCTGACTAGATTGTGGAATCAAAGCACCAGAGGACATAAGGCCATCTGGGATTTAGGGAGGGAATTATAGCTCTAGCTATCAGACGCCTAAAAGGGGATTAACCTCGGCCATCTCCCCTCTGCTCGTGTTTAGTCCCACGTGTAGATAAGACGGTGGCTTAAGAATAAATCTCTTTGAACCATATCCCTTAAAGTCTGGAAAGTGCCGTTTTGGGTTATCTAATAAAGGATGACTTTGCATGGATATGAAAAAATAAACCATTGTCTTTTCTTGATGTTAGAGTATTAATGAAGATTCTTGTGGGCTCACAATCGGAAGAACCATCGATTCCGGCCTTCAATTTTAGGCGGGTTTGAAAGGATAAAAGGGAAGTCTCGCTTGAATTTTATAGGAAGTGACTTACTTACCCACTTACTTACCTCCCACCCATTAGGACGAGTTGGGGGTACAACAGAAGTACAAACAGCTTTTACAAGTAGCGCACAACAATTAACACAGAAGACACTAAAAGCATTTGCCATCGTCTTCGGTTTTCTTGTCACTTCTCTGGCATGGTTTCATCGTACAGGTAGCACTTCCAGAAGTTTTTCGAACTTTCTGGTGGAGAATCCATTCGTTGCTGCATGCACGCACTTTCCGCAGTCCAGTTTGAGACTGCAAATGCAGGTGCCTATGTGGTACCTAGTTTATCAGGCTATACGGGCTTGTACTTCTGCTGGCACAATCTACTTTTATACTTCCGGTGGGTGATTAGTCCTACCCGGCCGCCCCTCTCATTAGCCCCCAGAGTTGCCTCTGGGGTTACCAGTGGTCACCACGACGAGGTTAAGAGTCGGTTTGACCACCATAGAAAGTGACTACGTGACTACTTCCCGATCCCCTTTTTTAACCGGGAATATTTCTCTTTTAACAGACAAGGCCGCATATTAAGTGGTGTGCCTCAAGTCCAGAGTAGATGATAAACCTTCTCATTCACCATCCAAAATAAACATGACACTAAAAAGGGGATGGGGATCGAATTTGTTTCCTTCAAATTTAATGCTTCAAGTATTGCATTTCATTTAAAGTTTGATCTCTTACTTTCAAATAATTTTTTCACAACTTAATCGTGCTTTTCAGTCCAAGAACCCTATTCGAATCATAAAATTGTTTAATAAATTGATAAATAAAAGGAAAGAGAGCTGCCAAACCCATTTCTAAATTTATCGCTTAAATAAGTAGCAGACATCATGCACCTCATAAAATTTCAACTTTAAAAGTTGGATGAGAAACTTTAGTAAATGTTAAAGGCTTATATTATTAAAATTTACTTTCTAGGAGATAAACAAGAAAGGTTATTTATTTCAAAATAAATCATGAGAGTCCAAATAATTCCTAAATGATTGTATTTATAAATGTCCACTCGAAATAGGCACAAACTAATAAAAGAGCACAGAACGGATGGTTGAGATTAATTACATTGAAAAGAAAAATGCATAGCATAACAATAGAGACTAGTTTGAGTCTGGTTTGATGCGTTGAAAATAAATTAAAACTCTGACCACAATATCGTTATGTTCTCAAAACATCGACTCAGCTCCAGCACAAGCATAAACAATAGGTGACTTATTTGTCGTCAGCAGTGCATATGAATACGGTGAGCAGGCCCGCAAGATTATAACATGTTGGACAACCAGATTTTAATAACTGAAAACAGCTGCACAGACTGCTGTGGAAACTACCAGAAAATAATGCTAGCAGCAGTATTCGCTAAGTGAATTATCAATATAAAACCAGATAATGTACAAGCATGAGCCATAATTCCCTAATTAAATTCATCAATTCGTACTTCAACTAATTACGTCTGGTTCACTGAAAGCGGCCCTTATTTCTAGCAGCAACAGACCTTCGGTATGTTTTCGCCTATTTATAGACTTGTTATTGTTAGGAGAATTGAAACTTTACTGAGCCCTTTAAACAAAGGAATCGGAGAGATTCATGTATCCAAAAAAAACTTGTGAGACTAAGTAACTTCTTTTGTGCTTTAATCCCCTTCCGATTGAAATTGGCCAGTCCTCGAAAGTTGTTTTTGAAAAGGCATAATTACTTGACACAAAGGAACTCGTCTTTAGACAGTCTCATTAGAGAGAGGGCAGAATGAAATTTAATATGCAGATGTGGATTTGTCGCCTTATCTCCACGGCTTAACCACTGACGTCTCAAAAACACGTACAACTAATGAAAACCCCAACAAATCTGGTCCCAGCAATCAAAAACCTTCTATACTCGCTCTAAATTGCCAACAAAGTACCGCATCTCAATTGTTCCACTACGGATGAGTCTAATCATTAATTTTGTGAGCAGCATCAAATAATAATTCAGCGGGGAATTTTGGTATCCCCTTTAATGATCTTTCGGGATAAGAGGAACCCCGTCACTTTACTAACGCCGCATTTATTCACTAAATATGTCTGTCCGGGGGTGGGGGGCTCGCGAATCATAAGATCGACATCGTCGCGAGACGATATGAATGTAGAGCACGGGCTGCACAATCCCATTTCCGACTCAATATCGATTTGCATATGGTCTTGAATACGTGATCATGACCGGTTAATACAATTAAATTTAGGCAAATGTTAGAGGTTTTAGCCCCTACAGGAAGGCTCTGTTTAGTACGAATCGACCATATAGGAGCCAAGCCGACGAAAAGCGTAAAAAATAAACGTGATTTTAGGGTGCAGTCGAGTAAGTTTTAATAGGATAAATAGAAAGCAGAACATACTGAATGATTGCTGTTTTTCTTATTCATCCCCACCCATTGGGCAAGTTCCAAGAGCTTATTGGGTGCACAACAGAAATACAAAGAGCATGTGCAACAGTTAAACGGATACACAGCAATATAAAAGTTGAATTGACGTCTTCGGCACCCTGATCCTTGCTCGGCATGGTTTCGGCATGCAGTAACAGTTCATTCTTCACTTGCATTTCTTTGCAGAGCCTCGTCCATCCTCTACACTTTTTAGTAGAGAGTTGTTGTTGTTGTTGTTGTTGTTGTTTTTAATCACTCCCCATTTATTTTGGCAAGTCTCAAAAACTTAATGGGGGTACAACAGAAGTTCAAGTAGCTTTTACAACAGATGGCACATAACAGTTAACACAGAAAACAGTAAGAACGTTTATCGACGTCTTCGGTTCTCTGGTCGCTTTTTTAGCACGTCTTTGTCGTACAGGTGGCAGTTCCATTTCATAGTTTCACCTTGTCCATCCTCGACACTATTAAGGACTGACCGCCTCCATAATTCTTCCAGAGGTCTTGTCAACTTTCTGATGGAGATTTCACTCACTGCTACGTGCACTCACTTTCCACAGTTCGGTTTGCAACCATGAAATCAGGACTTTACGTCTTACTCTGTTTACGAAGCTTTAACAGGTTGTACTTCTGCTGGTACAACCTACTTTTATACGTCCGGTGGGTGATTAGTCCTATCCGGCCGCCCCTCTCATTAGCACCCAGAGTTACCCTTGGAGTTATCGGTAGTCACCACGAGGTGGTTAAGAGTAGGTTTGACCACTATCATGAATGTGCTCAAGAGCGTCTCGCTCTTTTTTGGAACCTACTTGTCAGACCATTCCCATCCCTCATTGTTGCGTATATAGACAAGAACGTGGAGATCTAATAATTTGAAAATTTTCATCCTACGCTGATGATGATATTACTTTTATTACCTATTCAATCTTGCTATCTTAGCCACTCTTTCCTTAGCAGTGGTTAGCGACGCCTAATTGCCTTTTCACAACTTGAAACAAGGTAATTGAGAGATGCGTTATAGCTTCACTGGAGGCCTCACAGGAAGTATTTTTCACTGGATTATGATAGTCGTAGATTTGCGGTCTAAACAATATTCTTTAGCAGAAGTTGAAACATTCAGATGTGAAGTCAGAGTGCTTCCTTGTTTTCAACGATTGCTCGCATGCAGCCGGCATTCTTCCGCCATGTCCGCTTTTCAGCTGAGTTTCAGATTCGGAAGATTATTAGATTTCACCAATCTAGCCTTGAATATTCTCTGTTAAAGTCCCCACTGGTGCTTACAGTTAAATGACCTATGTTTCATCTCTCGGCAGTGGGTGACTAAACCCATTAATCAGCACTTCTGACATTCGAGGTCCTGTCAAGAAGACAAATTTCTAACAAGTCTTCACAGTCCTCCAAGTGCACCGAAGTCGAGTGGTCGCTTTCGCACTTGACCTATCAAAGGGCACGGCTTCGAAGCCTCTCCGCGTATAGACAGTAGAGTTAAGCGGCCCCAGGGTATCGTCCCTCTCACTAGGATGAGAGTTTGATGACACTTGGTTCATGCTTGATTGTTTTCATATATTCTTCTCCATTCCGATTCTTCAGACTAACTTTTGGACCAAAGATTAGCCAAATAATCTCGCACGATGGATGTCTCTAATGATAGCTAAATTTCATGCTTAATGGTAATACATCTTATATCTACAATGGTATATACCAGGCAGTAGATTTGGCAATGTTTAACTCGGCCATCACGTCTTAAGTTAAGGTTACCATTATACTAAAGAAAAAAAGTCTTTCAACATTTATCTCAAGGATAGGAAAAGTACTCCTGCCATCTTTTTCAGTTTGCATGATCACTTCTGTGCGCTAATTTATTTTGAATTAGCCCTTCGAAGCGTCCAATATAGTCTCCAGGCCTCATATGCGTCATCGTAATCGACGTTCGCCAAAGCGGCTGGCTAAATCCCTATCTGAACGGACGGAATACTTTAATCAAAAGCCCTTATCTTACCAAAAGTTCAATTACAACACAAATATTAAGAGCCGACAAGTTTCTCAACAATCCGAATCAAGCAGTCGGCCTGATTTCCATCAAGAGCTTCAAGATACCTAAAATCAAAATACTGAAGGAGGTGATGTCTTGAATTCCATTTTATGTTAGTTTCAATGCAACGTACAACACTTTAATAACTTTTTTCCCACTTTATGTGTAAATAAGCCCTACTTTCACGATTTTCAGTGATGTCATCTTCTCTATCAACAGCAAAGCAGACAAATGGGTACCATTTGCCTGAACTGAAAGCGCGCAGGCATCAGTGAGTAATAATTAATTGTTTGGTCTAGTCTAGACTCTATCTGAAAACGAGACCTGCGTTTAAAAGAGATCGCCACACTGATGTCTGTGAGGCATTTCTGGATGCCGATCAATTCGATATTTCGATTTATGTGATATTATTTATTAAGTGAATAAATATCTATAAAATAGGTTTGAGCCAGTCTCAGTCACTATCACAAAGGAGTCACCTTTGAATGGATCTCTAAACATTGTACGAGTTGAGAACTAAAGGTGTTCGAAACTTGGGATTGGCAAAAGGGCTTCATGATCTGCCCCTCAGTAAACGCACTCCATACCTTCTGGTGGTGCTGATTATTAAATCTAACCTGCCAAGTCAAGAGATTTCCGACCGTTGTAGCTGTAAACTTCCTCTATTGATCAACTATTTGTACCTAACGAGAATGTACAGGGTCACCAGTGGAACGGATATGAAGTGGAGTCATCAGTTTTATTAAATGTGCATCTTCTTCAATTCGTCTATTAACAGCTGAGTAACTGCTCAGCAATCATCTGAACGGCAGCGAAGTTATCCGATAACTCTTTAAAGGAAAAGCTCGAGGATCAGGTATCTCCTTTTTTCAAGATCTCGCACCTTTAGCTCTCCCTCGGTTATAAACCAAGTGTGGCGGACTGAATGGTCTCATGAATGTTTGATTCGCCCAGATGCGCAATGACGGAAGAGGTCAGTCATTCTAACTCCTGGTCAGTCGCCACTCATTTTGTAGTCAGAATACTACAGGGTTGCGAAAAGGCGAGAGTTGAAGTCTTGTAGTATTTACGGCAGTAATTAGATTAAGCATCCATATCTGGAAGAGACACCGAGTCTGTGGGCTGCCTGGACGCTGTACATTAAAGTCAAATTGACGTATTCGGCTTTATAAAACATTGAATGACGTAATTTTGCTTAGTACGAATGCTAGAAGCATTAAGTACCATCAGGTGACAAAACTAAACATGAAATTTTAAAGCAGTATGACTGTGGCAGCGAAAGTGTTGACTAACGGCCTGTTGAAAGGTGACGCCTGTCAAAGCAATAATGGCAACTCGACAGTGTGTCATGCAGCAGTAATTACCATTTGACTTGTTGGTAAGCGGCAAGAGGTAGTTTTGAACTCATTTTGAAATTACGATTGGATCGGATCATGGAATCTAGCCTAGTTCGATAGACTTGATCCATTAAACTTTTTATGCATAACGTAATCTATAACCACCCAATTCTTGAGACTTTTTCTTACGACATCCTCTAGAGGGATTTCGCATTTCATTCTAGCTCGATGAATCCTGGGGTCCCTTGTAACGTCAACAGATTAAGCTATTTCGGCCACTCCAATCATGGTCCCACCGAGAGCAACTTAGCAAAAGTGACTAATCGTATTGGTCGCCGGGTCTTAAAGAGATTGCTGTTATTTGACATCCCTTCAGGTAGATGAGGGCCATATTTGGTTGTATTTTGAAGGCGGCAAAGGATTTCGCACCGTAGCGAGATCCACTTTAAGATTTGAGGAATAATAAAGTTACACCCTAATAAAATGCAGATTAACGGCTGTTGCCGACTGGATTCAGCTGTCAGTTGGAGTCATTTTTTCGCTAAGACGATTGAGAGATCAAAACAAGGAAAATTCTATTTTTTTCAATAATTTTCCAGCGAAATATTACACGTTTGGGCGCTCTTAAATGAGACACAGGGCAGTCGGCGTCTTCAACTCAATGTGCGTCGGTTTGAATAATGCGAATGGAGTGAGACTTGGTCTGATAAAGTATGATAAAGAGGCCTCAAATATCCAGACCCACTAGGGAAGTAAAACCACATTTTGTAAACTTTTTAAACAGTGAACGTCAGGTGCTTGCAAATCGATATAAAAATCGATGGGAAAGTGAGTTACATACGCCTGTTTTGGTGTCAATATTTTTTTGGCAGAATCGAGGACAATATCGATTCGAGTGGATGACCAGTTAGTTGAAACAGGCGAAAACTTTCTCGAAAATGTTGGTCAGAACCTCAACTCGAAATTAATAAGAAATTTTACGTTTTATTTTTTAGCAAACTTGACAGCTGCTGGAATTCCCGTTTTAAATAGAAGTGAGGGCATAAACTCAGAGTCAGTGTAATGCTTCAAAGCAGTTGTTTTTAAACGACTTCGACTCTGAATAAATTAGGAAAGGACGGCTTTTGAATAAGGAACCTGTGAAATGATACGATGCTGCTGAAATTTTTTTGATAATATGTTTAAGCGGACAATATGTGCATTTTTATAATAGAGTAAATCTAAGCCTCATCTCATGGTGCTGTGAAGTAACTGAAGTAAGATAACACAGTCAAGGCAAACTTCAGCATCCCAAACCGGGGCGACAGACATCAGAACGCACGAAATCCATGAGATCGACTTAAGTGCGCGCTCGTTGATGCTAGGCCAGTAGGTGAGTCACCTATACGATTGAAGGTCACTGGCTGAGACGGGAGTGCCTGAACGTGATATGGGGTTTGGATACTGATTATGCATGCACGCTACAGGACTCGTGATAACCTGGTCATATGTGGTGGCAATTGGACTGTCTAGTCATTGCGATATCATAGTGCTACCAATGAATAGAGGGAAAAAATGGAAGAGTCCCAGCACTTAATACCGAGTAATAAAATATAAGAGATCAGGAAATTGAAATCCATTGGAGCATATACAGCGATAGAGAATTACCACCCAAGCTGGTCAATACTGGCCCACGATGAGTGTCGAAAGACATTTTACTTCAACACAATCATGGGCATGAAAGAATGTCAAAGAGGATTCCGAAAGAGAATAAGTCAGACACTCCTTCGGCCATGTCTCTGAAGCAGTCGATGTGACCAAAACAGGTTGACAATACGAGCCAAAGCCAGACATCAATGCTCTAAGGATTAATTCCCTTCTCAAATTCCATTACTTATTCATCCAGTAGGTGGTAAGAGAGCTGATTATCCACAGGGTGGCCAATTTGTAGGTAATAATGTTGCTGAATGATTATGTCTGGGTCAACAGTTTGTGGCGAGCATTTCGAATAGCGTACGCCATAAGAAATTAATGCCTTTCAAACACTAACCGAAAGCAAGAGAGGTATGAGGTCCATCGTGGGCTATTATGCTACCAACCTCGGCGGGCCATAGCAATATGCAAGAGAGAAACTAATCGCGTCTAATCAGCACCTAATTGTGGGACTGTGTGAGGAACTTTGTCTAGTCCATAGTTTTAGAGACCACAAGCAATGGCTGTCTAAACAGAAGAAAGTCAATCGACCAACGAGTGAGTTCTAGATAAAGGACAGGCTAGGCAAAAAATTGTTGAGAAGGCCATTTGACGACCGTCGGTATTGCGATGAGCGTGGCACCTTCTTGGCCCTGCGTAGCCCCTATGACTTTTTTAGCTGTTGCCACTATAATTAGAACAGGTGAGAGTGAAAGCTACGGTTCAGTTCATGCCCTACTTACTCAAAAATTTACGTTTTTCATGGAAGAGGAGGCCTTAACAAGCGGCCGAGAGAGACTGTGTTATTTACCAACACCTAAAGAGGCGGAGCCGAAAATTCGCAAGTTTATAGTAGATATGGCGTAAACCTCTACCACGCTTTACGAGCCGATGTGTAAAGGGTGTATGCACCAGAAGCAAGGCTTAAAATGTTCTAGAAGGTTTAATTTTTGTCAGCAAGTGACCTTGATGTGATTCTGTTAAAAGATTTTTGAACGATGAGATCCTTTGTTTATAATTAAATTAAATGATATCTTTCCTATGAAATTCCTAAAAATAGTTTACAATGTGAACTATTTCAAACACATTTTTTATACGCGGTTAGTTAATGTTACAAACTTTAAATGCCTATTAAATATCAATTTAGACACTAACAGATGAGCTTGATTTCTTGTGGACAGGAGGGGACCAATAATTTTTACCGAATTTCTTATCCGAGGACGAAAGAAGTGAATACTGAAGGCCTTCCTTCTTGCAATGATGTTACCAAAACGGATGTGGTGGTCGCCTCATCTCTGGTTATCTCATATCTTAGAAAAGATGGATGCGGACAAATCGCCACATATTTGACTTCTTGTTTATTCCGGATCCAATACAATTCTCTCATTGAGAGACTTCCAGTGAAACCCCAAAGGACTACTATCAATTCCTGCTCTAGGGCTTTGCTAGTCACTTAGGACCAGGAAATGCATGAGTAGTTTTAACTGAGGTTTCAGTTAATTGGTAAGAGTACTCTAACTGACCAATAAATGTTGAAAATGGAGCTCCCACATTCCACCAGTCCTTTCCCCACGAAGTCGAAAACATTGAAAGTTGTATATCCCCTACCGCCTATGTATCCTAGCAGAGAATGACCTGATCGATAATAACTGAAGGTGGCCATCCGTATTCCCCGCTGCACAAATTAACCAAACCCACATCGGGTTTCAATAATTCAGACCCTCCTTCTATTGATCCTTTAAGTGAGATTAACACAAATCCCTTTAGCAAACAAATGACAGTCTTCTTTCTCCTCTGCCTTTTTACGAGAGAGAGCGGAGGAGTTCTGCCTCTTTTCTTCCTCAGAGTTGGACTGCTGCAAACAACCGCTAGGAAGAACACACGTCTTGTATCGGTTTCTAGTTTCTGTATTTCGTCTGATATGAAATGTTCAATCCAGATGAAATTAATTCGTAAAGATCAAATTCAAATGAAATAGAATTAATCAATTTCCCTCTGCGTAAGTGCCAATAATTTCTGAAATATATTTCCCTTTTCGACAATACCAATTTGGAAAATCCAAACGACCCGATTTGGTGGATCCGCCTAACCCTAACCCTAACCCTGTATTGTGTCTATTTTTGCTCTCCATAAATAAAGGACTTTTGTTGACGCGTCTGATGAGCTTCAAACTAACAAATTACGATCTTGTTTATCCCATGCAAATTGCCATCTAAGAGTATAATTACAGAAAAAAACTAAAAAGGGATCATTTAAATTATCAAAGCATTTATTTTGAATATTTAATTTAAAAGTTCAAGTTTTACACATCAGGACGTTTTACTTAACTGTTTTTACTTTCATAATTTTGGATTGATCGAGAGGGCGATCAACGGCTGGAAATCTGGTTGACTTGATTAACGATTAATTCCTACAACAGTAAATTTTTATGTTGGCCGTCCAAATTTATCATAAATTTATTTACATTATCTGTCCCATCGTCCCGTTCAGACGGCCACTCTTGGCCGGTAAGTATCCCCACTGAAGAACGAGTGACCTTTCGACAATTTGCTTAGACTTAATAACAAACTTCTTCTCCAATGAATTTTTGTCGTGTTCTCTGGTCTATGATGCCCAACAGTGGGGCAAATGGGCAGCTCTGAAAAGCAGACTATTCCTTCTCGATCAAAGATGTTCATTCAGCAATTTCAGCGGCTCTCTTATAGAGAGGACAATTGGTTTTAGACTCTTACTTTGAACAATAAACCTAGCATATTCTTTGGTTACGCTAGTTGCTGTGTCTTAAGGATCCCTGCATGGTTTACAAATTTATTTTCAACTATTCTGCAAATTACTTACCATTGGAATTACTGGATCTGTTTTGATCGACCGATTTTTTTGGTTCCGTTCGCATTTAAATACCCATGATTCTAGCCAGCACTCGAGAGCTTAGCGATCCTCGATGAACACAGAAAATTTAAATCCAAAACTCTGTTTAAGAAAATAAACATCCATTTTTTAAACATGTGGAAAGGGGGATGCTTTGAACATTTTCATTTTTCTTAAGCCTCATCTAAATAGAACTATCTGGTAATCAAATAAATGTCGCAAAAGAGCTTTCAACGTTGGTAAGCACTTGATAAAAAACAAGTGGTAGAATGAGTGGGAAAGGTCTCAGCCAGACCTTTTTGATGTTATCGATGACACATGTGTTAAAAAAAAAGGTGAATCTGGAAAGTGGTAGTTCTGGTGGGGACGACTGAAAGTGGCTAATCAAGTTAGAAATCCCTATAGTGATGACAATGAACATCACGATTATGGACCAGCTACTTTCCCTAATTCATTCATTTTCCTCCACTCTAAGAATTTAAGGAACATTCTTTTCTCTATGGCATTGGGTGACTATAGCCATTTGTTGATTTGTGGTATAATTTAGGGCGGTTGATTACAAAGTATTGAGATAGGAACGCTTCCTAGGTCCAAATGGAATTGTCCATAGCAGGTACCTTCATGTTGAGTGAAAATACGATGAAAAAGATCGGAATTACATGGCAAACGGAGGATATGATTTTGAATAAATAAAAGTCCTATTTTGAAGACCCATTAAAGCGACTTTTTTTAAAAGGCAGGAAAGTATATCATTTGGGTTAATATAACTCATTCGTCCTGCTAAAGGGAATCATGAACTTTGGTTTCGTTAAGACTTTCTTGAGCCTGTCCAAGATATCGCATTAAATATCTGAAAGAAAAATCCCTGTTTTCTAGGTTCCTTCTTAATAAAAGAACAATTAAGGGGAATGAAAAATAAAAGCAGCCATATTACATTGAACGCAGAATATCAGAAAATAACTTGAACGAGGGATGTGCCTGTACTCATGGATGCTATCGGGACAAAGGTGAAAATAGATACGAATTCACACAAATTGCCTCAAATCCAGTTAGCTTCAGAAAACAAAGAAATAGCAGCATTACATCGTGGAGTGAGTTTGGACAGCAAATACGAGGATGAGAGTTGTAAAACAGTAGCACGTAACCACTTAGGCGGTTTACACAATGTACTCACGGAAATTGACATCTAAATTAGATGAAATGGTTGCCAATGGAACCATTTATGAAGGAAAAAAATACAAAGGGAATGTGACAGGACTGAGCTGTAACGAATACTGAGTTTATTGTTTTCATATGAATAATCAGTATGCTTCATAAATGTAATTGTTGTGTAATCGCAACAAAAATGTCACGAACGTTTGATGTTTATCTATAATGTAACATTTGCAATGTCTTCTAAATACCAACCTACTTGGCCACTAGATACAGCCTTTCTCTGTTCTGCCTCACACCTAATCCACCTCAGAGTCTGATTCTCATTTCAATAATATCCTTGAGAGCATCCAGATTCTTTAGTCTACTTGCTTACTGTCTAGCCATATTGTTTCGCGTCCCTTCTTTGATTAAAAGAATCGTTTTCTGACGTGTTCTAGTTTTACTGAGCCGAAGAGATTAAGTCTCTTCTTAATTTGAACTGTACTTTTAAAACCATTCTTTTATCTCCAAATTCGTCATGAAGTTGTATTAAAAGATGTTTCTTCCTCTGGTGTCGGGTAGTGGATTTTGGGTTGCAACTGCCTAATTTCAAAAACGACTTAACGAAGAGTGGCCACATTGAGTGGGCAGTATCCAGTGGGTCGACTAGAGAGCCCGCGCTCACCACATCTCACTAATGAGATGTGCTATTCGTCGCAAAAATACGGCACAAAGGAAAGACAATGGCAGGATACATGCTTGCCGCTTTCTGCAGCTGGCTCTGCGCCACCACCTCCTTTGCTTACACTGCTAGCGCTGCTTGCTACAGTGACAACAGAGTGGGCGGCCGAATCAGCCCTCATCCATCCATCCGTCCAACAGCGCAAACCTCCCCCTTCCCGCCATTCAGCGCTCCAGGCCCAAACCCACAGAGCGCCAGTCACAAATCAGTAAGGCATGCAAATGTCCTCGGGGCTTGCGTTTGGGTTGGCGTTTGCCAGAATTTGTGAAAAAAGTGAGGTAGGACTAGGAGGAGAGTGAGCTTTTTGACTGTTTAAATTATTTTAGAAAGACCCCATTGGGGGTGATTCATGAGCCAATTAACGTAAACGAAAAAATGATATTCCGACCATAGGAAATTATCAGCCTAAATATATAATTCTGATAGCTGTATTGAAGCCAGTATGTTCTTGTCTAGTTTGGAGCTAACCGCCGGAGCAGAAACTTAAAAGATCTCAAATTAACTAAACGAGACCGAAACTTCTGCTTAATTTATCATTCAGCTGAATTTTAGAAGTAGCCTAGAGTGAAAGCTTTGCGAAAATAACTTTTTTGATGAAATGAAAACTCTCCTAATGTTAAAAGAGTTTAGAGAATAAGCAGCACTAGGTGAGTGACTTGAAAAACAAAAGCTACATGCTTTATCAAGTTTGAATTGGATTTGTAGCTTAAGGACAGGAAAAAGAAAAACATGATTGGCTACCTTTGATCCCTTTTGAACAACCCCTGCTTAGCGGCTAGGGAATTAACACATACCGAAAATCCAGAGTGATATAGGAAGTTTTCTGAAAATAAACTGAGAGTGCATCCTCGATTATACATTGCTCTCTTGCAGTCTGAGTCAGTCGGTCATTTTGCTTTGAAATGGTCCATATTTTCCTGACTCCTATTCACTTACTCTTCCAGAGCAATAGAATTCAAACTGTTTAGCTTACGGAACAAGTAGATTCAACAAACTCCTTCGTACTTTGTCTGTTTCGTTGGAGAGCATTATAATTTGAACCAAGACATTAATCTCAAATCCTTCTATGGCCGAGTAAAAATAAGAGTTAAAATGTTATATGAACTAACGTTCTTACACCTTATCTTTACTGAAAGAGAACATTTCTCTAAACTTATATTCTTAAGGTTAAATACCGATTTACGAAGTCATGACAAATTAAGAGATCCTCAGTCGTAGAAGCCCTAGGGTACCTTTACTCTATCCAGGATATCCTTAAATGGAAACAAATCAGCTTTGAAGCGCAAAGATGGCTTGCCGTTATTTTGCTCCGAATCCTTCAAAGTTGGCCGATAAACATGAAAAACACAATTGCTCCTTTTGGAAAACCAGATTTCGTGGTTGCCTCAACAGTTCATTTTTCAAAGCACAAAGATCCCTTAATTGCATTTTGCTGCGTGTCCTACAAGGAGTATTCTTATGCAAATATGGCAGTTTCAATGGTCCTATTCAGAAAATCTTTCCTGTAAATTCGTTTTCGGAACATAATGTCCTTTACACGTACACCAATGTGGTCGCCAATGCTTTTCTGCCTCCAAACAAAATCGAGACTCGAAACATTGTCGAGATTTCTCTTCCTGATCTGGTCAAGATTTTTGTAATTATTATAGCAGACAATTAGAGCGCTGAATCCCCAACTTAGGGTAGTCATGTAGTCATGTATTTACTTCAATGTCTTCCTCATATTGCAACTCGGGTTCATGGGGACCCGTGGGTACTTTAATTCATGGCTTTCATAATTACTCAGTCTGTGCAAGTTTTTGCATCAGTTTGTTACAATAAATTCACCCAACAGTTCGTTACATATTTCGAAGTCATTGCTATAATATCTATAATAACAGACCATAGTTGACTCAAAATAGAAGGATTTTCATCCGCAGCTTGACATACTTACACAAATACGTTATTTTAGACATTTGAGCTTTACACCTTTATGACGTTGATGTCGCCAGCTTCAGTAATGCCACCTATGCCTGCCCCTTCTAATCTCTTCATTGAACTCCCGGTGGAATTCCAGCATGAAAATTACTAAATAACAAATAATTCAGCAAATAATTCATTTTTATTTCAATTTCAGATATTCTCACTCTTCAGCATAAATACATGGGCTTCTTCTATCGATAATAAAATATCTTGGAAACTCTGAAACACCAGAAATTTAGAACTATCGATGTATTTAAAAAAAAAATCGTGAGAAAAACATGAGCCAGACTTCCTCTCGTACATTTAGTCCCAATTCAAATTCCCGCTTTGAACAACTCAGACCTTGCAACTTGTACCGCAGGAATATTTCCGACGGTGTGGTTTTTTAGGATCGCTGTTCCTTTGGTTATTCCACAAGTCTGATTAAGAATTAAGCTTAACAGGCTAATCAGTATTACCAGCAGTGGCAGAATCCTGTTGTCCGAGAGTCCGTTTGTGTTGTGCTTCCGGTTTTTAAGATATGCATTCACTCCAAAACAGTACATTCTTAAGACCAATCGCTCTCGATTCTTCACGCTGGAAGAGACCAGCAGAATAAACGATTTAATGTCGGCTTTTGAAGACTTATTTGATCTCCACATGGACTTCCTGAGGTAATATATTTTGCTGCAGTTGACAAAGCTCTCTTCGTTACATTTCGTAACCAGAAATGGGCTCCACATCGATGCAACATTATTTGGCACTTTACTGCTTTGGTAAATGAATGAAAATCTGCATTTCTAGCCAGAAGAGTCCTCCTTATGGCCTGAATCAACGGAATGAATGAGAATTGAGCTGATGTCAATTTCGCTAATGTACAACTTGGGATTCTAAAGTCCGATTAAATCAATTGAGGGTATATCAGTGAGAAGACCTGCTGAGCTCGACGGTTTAATGCTCCAAAAGACATGAAGTCTCGTTTAAACCCTATGTAATGGGAAAAATCAAAATTCAAAGTGTGATCAAATCTACATTGTTTAAAGATCAGTGATTGTGGACATGTTGTTGCTCGTTCATCACTGCTAAATAACTTCTGCCAGATCACTTCACTCACACTATAAGTAAATATTCAAAAATTTATTCGAAACCCAAATCCGTCAACTAAGTCATAAGTGTTCCTTCAAATTTCAAGCTGCTTGCATTTAAATAACCACGCCATGGCGTTGCTGTGGTTGATCAGACTCAGTTACATTAGTTGTAATCGAGTAGCAAGAGCTATTTGATTGGGTCGTATGTCCTATCCAGGGTCGGCCTAATCACCAGCTACCAAAACATAAGACAGGACCGTGAGGAACCAGAGGCGCTTCAGCTAACCAACCACCTATTTATTGATTTGAAGGTTTGATATAGCATTGCATCGCGAACTCGTAAAGCCCTAACTCTCGTCAATCACCACGACGCTGAACGTGCAGAAATATTTCAAATTCCTACGTACTGCAAGCGCAGTTGGGGAATATGCGACCCTGATCGATGGCCCGAGGACAATATTAATCCATTTAATAAAGGAAATAAGACACTACACTGGATCGAAATTTCCTCATTACTCAATTGAGTGAGCATGACTGTTAGTAAAAGTTGATTTTTAATAAGTGCCCCCTATTTGACCTTCATGAATACTGCAATCGAAAGTTGAAGATCCCCGACCGCCGGCTTAGAGGCTACTTGTGCAACAGCTTCTTAAGAGACTTTTGTCATCACGTAGCACTGCAGAGTGGTCATTTTCGTTCTTCTCATCTTTTCATTAACTATGAGTACTGCATGAGCTGTTACAGATCTGATATATCTTAATTTTTCCAGGTGGAGCATCATCTAAGAGCTCTAATCCCTTTGATGACATCGACAGATCAAGTTCTGTAGAATAAATTACTTGATTTTAGGCCACTCAAAAAACGACTGGTCAGCTGGTTAAATTTATTTATCAAACGTTTTTTATTTAACGGGGATGCTGTTTTGGAAAATCAGAAACCTTCTCTAGCAGTAGTACTCATTTGCTCAGGAGTTTAGTCAATCGTAATGCTCGCCTTGAGGTGGTGAACAGGCACAGCACAGTTTTTTTGCTATTGTTGTCGTCGACTTTACCTGAAACTGTGGATTGTGATTCTTTCCGATTTCCGACCAACTTCCCTAATGTGTGAAATACTTTCGTGAGGGAAACTCAAGTAAGTGGTTGGAAAAGTTGGGCAGAAGTGAAGTGGAAGAGCAAAATGAAACGATTTACAATTACTGGTTTCTCAGGAGGCTATGCGGTAGTAAAGATTGTTATGCTCAATCACGGAAATGTGTCGCAGCGACCGTTTTGGCGGTCATTTGGTATGCCGCTTGCGGTGATCTTGCGCATACGCAGACACGCTGATCGATCTGTTCTCTGTTGCCGTGTCCACCAACCCTCGCATACTCGCTCCAGCGGCAATTTACTCCCCTGACCTTCACACCCAACTCGACTCTAGCAATAACAACATCTCAGTCAAGCTTGCAGCGGTAACTAAACTCTACCAGCGGTAATAATTCAACTCTAGCAACAGCTACATCTCAACATCGCATCAGCGGTGGATACTCCTTCAATGAAATACGAGGAGTGAAAATTCCCTTCGCCTCCTGATCACCTGAGATACTCGAAATTCTAATGACTCTACAAGTAGCCCTTTTATCAGATCATTCTGAGAGGTAATTATTAGGAGGGAATGCGTGGCTTTTATTACTCCAAGATGTTTCGGAAGGGGAGGTCCATCAATTTAAGAGGTATCTATTGTCGACGCACATTATGGGTCCTCGATTTTCCTCAGTTCGACTGGCTAAGATGACATTACCATGTCTGCCGCAGAAGTAGGCTGTGATGCATGATGAGCTGAGGTTTGTTGGACTAGGATTTGGATTCCCTTGACTGGATGATATTTCTCATGGTTCCTCATAGACAAGGAGGTGACAATTGATTTTAGTATCGCGTTCCAAATTCTGAAGTTAATATTGCCTCGTACTGAAAGAGTAAACCATGGTAGCTAAATCCTGATGTGGAAATACTTCTGTCATGAACGAATCTGGTAGGCCTTCAAAAAGATGATGTGATGGGTAGTACTAGTAAACGCATTTTTTATTTACTCCAAAATTTATAATCAAATGTTATTAATATTTAAAAAAAAACATTTTTTTTAATCATTATGACTAAAAAATGGATGCTATTTAGGATATCTTGATAGAATCTAACCATTCACTTCTTTTTCTCATTTTTATTTACAAACCGAATAAGGCAAAATTTTCCATTAGTTTAAATCAGCTCGAATTAATAAGAAATTTCTGCTATTTACTGAAGGTGTTTGAGAGACTGAAAGCAAACGGACGAGATTCAAATAAAAGAGTTTAAATGAAGGGCTACAGCAATATATTCTTTAGAAGTTGGCTTTTTTGCTTTTCGAAAAGGCATCCCTGCCTGACACTCTCAGATAGAAATTAATAACGCTCTCTTAGAAGACTTGATAAAGTCCTGAGGAACTATTCCAGTTGAATGACAAAGTGTTATTTTGGGAAAGCCCATTTCGGCTATTGTGCTAGTCCATTCCTTCTAGCACCACTGCCCTTGAGGTGCTGAGAACGTAAGTGACTTTTACTTGTATCCATCACAAGCTACAGAGGATTTCAAAATTAATATCCTTCCAGCTTTATAGTTTTGGTGATATTCTTACGACTGTGTTGCTCAAGGCAAAAAGATGCTCAAAACTCATGCAGGGTAAAGCCGCGTTAGAAAGATAATGGTGCGGCGGAAAATTCATAAAGATGCCCAGAGTTTTGTCGTCTGAAATTACCAGTGAACAGCACAGCTCATAACTAGCCTTATTAAACACAATCCTTTCCTTGACTTTCCCATTTAGCGTTTCTTCAGGGCAATCAAGTAATTCATTTTGGTCACTC
Source organism: Moniezia expansa (assembly GCA_019097775.1). NCBI lineage: Eukaryota > Metazoa > Platyhelminthes > Cestoda > Cyclophyllidea > Anoplocephalidae > Moniezia > Moniezia expansa. Next base: position 3,387,256 of record JADFDV010000097.1, read on the forward strand.
AAGTACTTTGAATTTTGCCATAATTTTTTGCCAGGGCTTTGGTTGTTCTCATCTTCAAGATTTCAGAACTTTTTCAATAACTGACGAAGCAGCTGGATGAATTTTGGTGGAATCAAGTCTAATCGGATTCTGTCTAGCACCCCAAATAACCACGATCATGGAATAACTTTAACTGTTATTTTAGTACAAATATTGTTAATGATGCTAGCAAATCCTTTCACCCAAATGAATATTTTGAATTGCCTTTTTGAGTCAGCTTTGCAATGCGATTGGGTGGAGCATCAATGCCGCAATGGAAAAAAAAAATGGATTTTTTAAACCTGGTGGTTCAATTCTGGCTAGATACTGAGGCTAAATGTATAAAATAACAATGGTTACTAGGGCGAAAACCACTTATTTGCCGCATTATGTAAAGAAAAACAAGCGCCTGCCACGGTATTTCATAAGTTGTATGAACTTGTTTATCACCTGCTTATAAGTGTTGAGTTTGATGTAAAAAAAATCGACTAGCTCAGAACACTTCAGCCAACTTTAACGATGCAAGACTATCAAAGCCAATATTCTTGCTTTTAGCAATCCCGTTTGATGATTATGGCAGTTTTCGGTTTAGTGCGTATTCTGAGTGCATTAGGCACTTCAAAGACAGGCGATAGCTTTTCTCTCCCCTAGTAAGCACCTCTCATGGTAAGATTGATCGGAGAGTTCAGGAACTAGGTGTTACTGGGATACGATTCACTATCCAGACTTGATGTTCCTAAATAAACTAACTTGAATTAAATTCAGTGCATCCAACTTTTTGACATCCGCAGTCTGCTTGGCAGCCGAAATTCTGAGCTCTCAACAGATAGTTGTGCTAGATACGACGGTTTCAAGTTGCTGCAAAGTCGTTCTTCCAGTAAAGGGTTTCGGTCAAATTGACCTGTAGTATTAATACAAGAGGGGTGTGATCTGTAAAGGAGAAGATGAACGGACACTTGAGAATAAATCACCATTAGAAAGAAAGCCATAAAATTATTCGGATTCGAAGGCTTCCAGAAGACAAACAGGGTCCTGAATTGGTTAAACCAAAGTAATTGGAAAATGTAAAAGTAGATGAAAGTAAATTAGTAGCCATCTCGCAGACCAAGATAGGGCAATGGCTGAGGTTCGATAGGGCTTGATTGGGAGTCTCACAGGAGGGTACCACACTGGATCCTGATGATCCAAAGACTGAGGAAATAAGATGATATGATAAATCAACCATTTATTAAAATGGACAAATCACTTAGATGATAAAAAAATAAAAAAATAAATATATATATGTTTAAATAAAAAAGTGGCTATACAGGCGTTTCCCAGTTTACTTATTTGATAGCATTCGTGATTTTCATATAATTCTCATGAATTTCTAATTAATGCTGCTGGAATTTCGGCCATTGCTCATGATAGCTCTACTCTTCCCTTGAAAAATTAGAGGTATTCGAAGCACTTGTGTCCATTTGAATGTTCATTCAAGTTTATCCCAACTTTTCTGGAATGGCGGCGCATTTCTTTACCTTCACTGGGCACATTGGGGTATAACTGCCATTATTACGTTTTACAGTCCTCTTTTGAGATGCAGATATCTGATGTACGCAAATGGGAGAATATTTCAATCAGGTTTTTTGGCCGAGACTGCCCAACTTTAGTCGATATTCCTATCACATTCTTATCGAATAATCTGAAGTTGCCTTTCATAAATTATCATCTGAGTAGTCATAAAGGGATTTTTTGACATTTTGTCGCTTTTAGTTATTAGAGCTCTGTCGCTCTTCATTTAATCCACTGTTCGAAATTATTTATTTATTTTCTTCCACCTATTAGGGCAAGTCCCAAGGACTTATTGGGGGTACAACAGTAAGTAATAATAATAGCTAACACAGAACACAGTAGTACCTTTTGTTAACGTCTTCGGCTGTCTGGTCTCTTCTCTGGCGTGGCCTCGTCGTACAGGTAGGAGTTCAGCTCCGTCGTGGCACCTTGTCCATTTCCGTCCATCTTCATGTCCCCTACCAGAAATATTTCAAAAATCTGACGGAGACTCCATTCATCGCTGCATGAACGCTCATCCCACATTCTAGTTTGAGACCATGAATCCGGTTATTTACATCGTGCCTCGTGTTCCAAGCTGAAAGAGGTTGTATTTCTGCTGACATAATCTAATTGTATACGTCCAGAGGGTGATTAATCCTAACCGGCTACTGCTTGAAATAATCATTCGCAGTATGACTTGTCATTACACTGGATCGGCTCTGAAAGGCAGCGAAATTCAGCACAGAATTAGAATAATGAAAGTGAATTAAGGCACCTGTATTGTGAGAATTCGAAGGAATAGATATTCAGTGACATCCAGCCATTATTGGCGGAGTGCACACTGGCGAGTTTGTCATAAAGCTGTAATGAATTGGATATTAAAAGGATAGATCTGAGTGCTACCCGAATGGGGTAGTGACACGAATGACTGAGCAGAGGCCACGATGTACGTTTCTTGCAAACCATTTTTGAAAATGCAGTAAATGTGCTCTGGACGAAAAGAGTATTTAGCAGGTGCATAGTTACATGCGCTGCCATTTGAGATTGAAATGGAAATGATCAGTTGCCCACTTCTAACTGTTTATTTTATCACGTAAATTAAATGCGACAAAGCAGGAATTCAATGATCTCAGTATTCGGAAAGCTAATTAAATAGAACGGAATCTGAGAGTGTTGGAAGTGGCGGTTACGAGACAGGATTTTAATACCTTGCTTTCTGAAAGAAAAAGAGCCGTTAAAGTACAATGCAATCGGGTAGATGTTCTCCATAGCCCCCGGGATAAGTCCCATCCGCTACTAGGACAACCTCAGTCCATTGCATGGACTTCCAGGCTTCTATCAAACTTTGTGTCCAAGCGGGTCTGCATCTAGAACCGGCGATTTTTCAGGGTATGAACTAAGGGCGTGTAGGTCTACTCGGAATCTAAGCTCGGTTAAGCACGCCTTTTCGTTCTTTGCCATCCACACAGATACTACCTCCTCGCTATGTGAGCATAGGCTGTTTAAGAGAGCCTTGAGTCAGTCTGGATGTATTCTGACTCCTTGCTTCCGAATAAATGCTAAAGCTATGGACACGTTAAAGGCACATCGGAATCAAGCCCAATAGGTGCATGTTTTCTCAGCGGAATCCTTTCTTTCATTGATTTGAGTCAATGATAGTAAGTTTGACAGCCTCAAACCGCCTTGGACCTCCCTCCTTGTCACCTGTCCTCTGGTGATCAAGCAGTTTTGTTGACATGGCCAGCCAATATGAGCTTCTGCCGCACTGACCTGGCCAGCAATAGTCACTAGTTTTATACCAAATCAAATTTTCAGTAGCCGCTAGCCACCAAAAAGTAGGAACTAACCTTTCAATTTGCAATTGTTAAAAAAGTTCACTTTAAAATTTCAAGTGAGATCTTAATATGAAGTCTCTCAGGTTATCTATTTATTTGATTGTATCAAGGAAGTGTTGCATTCAAATAAAATTTTACTTTCTCAACAGAACAGTTTTAATTTTTCAAATAAATGATATCAACTTTCACTGATATTTCGATAGCAGAAAGTATGGACTCTCTCCGCGAATCACTAAAATAATTTCAAATGTAAAATAACATGTCTAAAATTGGATGTAAACCTCGGTAAACAACAACATAGAGTCTTATGCAAGTCCTTGCTGCAAAGCACACCAGATCTGCCATCGTACATCTGTGATTTGAACAAGTAATATAGTTTTGTACTGGTACTCGATAGAATTGGGGCACTGACGCACTGGGAACAAATCCTGTTGGAATAAGTCCGCATTTCTGAGCCACTATTCCAGCTATAATTCCGTTTCAAACGCTACACCAATGATAGCGAATTGGCGATAAGCGTACTTACATGAAAGAAAACAATATGAATTTTATTTACTTTGTGAACAAGATGAAAAAGTTCCACAAATCGCCCATATTTATAAATCGACTCAATCGTATTCGAAGTACTTTTGCTAAAAAAAATTATTTGTGAGTCAATGAGATGAGTATCCGCTATACTGTGATGCTAGAAGTGTTCGAATCAAAGTACTGATTGAGGCAGCCAGTCTATTTTCGGTTCTTGCAGGTAAAACGCAGGCACTCGGTTTGGACGCATTGAAACTTCATAATAGAATGATAATATTTCCTCACCAGAGAGCAATTTCATCCAACAACAACACAAGTTTTCAATTATGTATTTCATGTGAAAATATTGGTCGTTTGTTTAAACGGTTCCAGGAAGGCTGACTATTTTAGTTCCCCCACTTGTTGAGAAAGTTGAAACAGTCGAAAACGTTCAACCTAGCTGGATTTCGTTAATTGATCCCTTTTGGATAACTTACATTAGTGAACAAATTTCCTGTCAGGAAATGCTGAAGGGGCTAAGGTTCCACAAATCATGTCGATATTATTGCCCAGGGTGCTGGACGGAGGTACTGTTGAGCTGCAACATTGTTTGCCTTCTATACGGCTATGGAAACTGGCATCCTCAGCTTCAAATAATGTCTATTTCGTCAACCTAAAAGCTTAGAGATGGAATTGGATTTGGTCAACTGTTCAGCAAAGGGCAGAACGTAAAGTTTCTTTCCTTTAGTGGAGCGTTTCTTTTGCATTTGAATGCCTCCTACTTCTTCAGTCTTGAGTGTTGTAAGAGCAGAAACTTAAATCAATCTCAGATCTTTACTTCACATTCAACAATTAAACTTTGCCATCTGACAATACCAAAGACTGTTTGCATCATTTAATTGTCTTTTTTTGTAATTAATACTATTATTTTTATTTTTGTTTCTCTGCCCACCATTCTGCTGTCATGACAACCTGCTGTAAGTCGGCGATAAGTTGGTGGTTTGCCATATGCACAAAAAAGGGAGATGAGAAGAAGAGATGTAGATGCATTCCAGATGACCTGACACCGACTGAGGACGATGTGGCATGGCAATTTCACAGTGAAACAAAAAATCACTAGACTGATAGTGACGGCCACATGTGCGATCCAGTTGTAGGAGCCTATTTTGATAAGGTTCTGGATGATGAGGTAGATGATGGCGATGGCAGTTTTTATCTCTGTTTTTCCTCATCATCTGCAGGAATCGATGGCATCATGTTCACGCACGCAGATTGTAGCAATTTTTTGCACCCACCTCAACCCCCTCTCTTCCGAGGCAGAGGCAGCTGCTACTGCTGCCACCAACGCAGCAGCAGCAGCAACGCTGTGATTTATCAACTTGCACCTGAGGAGAGGCACGAGGGGAGGAAGCGGACCACCCAGGTGGTTCGCCCAGGATGAATAAAAAGTGATGAATAATCCAACCGCTTTCCACCGCTTTCCACCGCTCTACCTTCATCTCTTTCGCATAGTTCCTATTTCATTTGGTGGCAAGAGTAATAAGAAAAGTGGTCCAGAGATGAATTCCTTATCAGAGAACCATCAAACAGAGGCTGGATTAAATTAAAAGTATTTAAAAAAATCTAGATAAGGTTACCTCCTGGCAGACGTTTAGTACTGACGACCCTTCCTGTGAATGATTGGTTCTGAGGTTACTTAGTCTTGGTGTTTACATTATCACCGTAAATTGTTTTTGTCTGCTGCGGAACTTTGTAGACAGGAGACGTCAGAACTAATGTATCGAAATAAGCCAAATTTGAGAGGTGAAAGCACAATAGGTGTGATCAGATAGATGAGAGAAGCAGATGGAAGAAATTTGATGGAAGTGATTAGTGAGATAAGTGAAAGCTCATTCGTTCCTGTATTTGTGTGAGTACAAAAAAATGCTGTTCAACTGAAAGTTAATTATTAAAACTTCCGTTTTATTCTTTCTCGTTTGTACGTGGTTGAGTAGACACCCAGCTTTTAAAATCATCAAATGACAAATATTTGAGGTGACTACTAGCCTTTCTCATTTCAAGACATTAAATGACTACCCACAAATCAGCTAGTAACTTTCAGCTATCCATAATTTATCGGTACCTCGGGAAACTTGCAATTCGATTGAAAAAGATCATTCCCGCCATTACGAATCCATACCTGTAGATCAATTGAAGAATTGCCCTGAAGGGTTCAAGGATCAAAGTGGTGCTCTACTCGATTGACATGCTTCGAAGAAGAGATAAGGAAGAGAAGGGGTCTCAGTATACTGACTAGGTTGTGTCAAGGATGGATGAAGAAGGTAAAATGTCTTTCATTTTGATTCAAAAAGCTCGTCCCCGTAGATCTGAAATATCAGAGTGAAGGTAAATTAAAGATTTGAAAAATTTTATCGTTCCGGTATGTTGTAATCTAAAGGTTGTCGAAAAAGGTTGTAAATAAATGTCTTTCTCCGGTGACTTACTTTTAAGTCCGATTCTTGGAACAGTTGTGCTGATGCGCACGTCTAAACAGACAGCAGTAAATCATTCATTCAAGAATAAACCCATGGGAAAAATTATCACTTAATTGATCTACCAGTAGGACACTTCCAAAGAACTTTAGCAACGGTTCACCTTACTTTATGCGTTTTCCGTAAGGAGTGACTGCTAGTCATTTGTCAATCTCATGCTGAAAAATGGCATTCGCTTAATAATTCCGCTTAATTTTGTTGATAATGAGTACTGCCTTTTGATACCTCCTTCATTTTTCTGGTTCTTTTGATGAGAAGCAGTGGAGTTACTTTTCGGCTCGGTATGAAACAGCCGATTGTAGGCTGCATTGAGAATACCTGCACTTATGATTCTAAGATTATATACGCCCGTGCTCACGATGGTAACCTGAAAGGCTTGTCCAGTGCAAAAAGTGGAAAGACAGACGCTGTAAGTGAATCAAATGGATTCTCTTTGTGAAATGAATCTAAGCCTACTCTCACATCCTTGTGACACTGTTGGGTGTGACTGGTCATTTTTGCTAACCAAATCTCTCACGGGCACTCTTACGTTATGGGACACCAGGGTTCCAGTTGCCGGTTGTAGGTATTGAAGTCTGAGTAACCGAATGATAACAAAATACATATAGACGGAGTTGGGGAAGGCTCTAGTAATTTTGAAGACTGATTGTCCTCCAGACGGGTCTACAATAGGTCTGTCTGGCAGCAATTTGTATGATTTTTTCCACTTGCAAAAATTTAAACAGATACATGAACTACTTTTAACTCTTTGAGCTATTCTTTGTTACTACTTCTGATTACTCAGGGGCAGAAGTAGATTTTCAATTCTTGCACCATCTATATCGAATTTGTACGTTAAAGACAGTTTTATCTCCTTGAATACACTACCATTTTCTAATTAATCACAGCCATTACAAGGTACTTCAAAAATGTTTTCAAGTAAACTGGTAACCAAAGAACAGAAGACTTCCTACACTACATAAGCTCCTAATGACTTCTAATACTTTTGATAACTCTGTCTACGCAATGAGAAGGGAGTGAGATGTTCTCAATCAACCCCACTCCAGATTTCCATCAAGAGGACCATTTAAGAAGATACATGTAGATATGAAGAGGAAAGTTAAAGGTATACTTTAGAAAAGACAATAAATTTGGTCATCTGAGGAAATCTTACTTGGGCATCGTCTCTAAGTGACAGTAGTGCCAAAAAGATTAAACATTCATTGATCTATGCCTATATTAAAAAGCGAACCTATGAGTAGAATCTAATAAGAAAGCAATCCTGACAACCTCCCTGGGACCTTGAGCACACTAAATGGAGAAGGGCTTGCATTGCATATAGAAGAGAATTCAGATATGCATTCCCCCGTTGGTCAGTAGATTTGCATGGTCACGCAGCTTCTATATCATAACTACCAACACATGATCCGCAGCCCTAGTTTACGAATAGAAATTAATTACTTCTGTAAGTTTTAGTTGAAATTTGTGATCAGTACTTTCTTCAACAAAGAATCTGTTTCGACAGGAAGACCGAGAATCATTAAGAAATGTTTCATTCGCTCTTCTAAAAACTTTTTTCAACCGATTTGTCCCCCTACCTTTTCACTAAACGTAATCAAGTCATAGTTTCTTGTGTGTTTGTTCGTTATTTTAAGACATTATTCAAAAAGAACACTAAAGCCAAAACTCATCAAGTTAACTCTTTTAAGTTCGGTGCGATTTGAACTTTTGCTTCATACCTTCAACTTTTACTTGTAACGTCTGTTAGTAGCAAGAAAAGGAGAATTTCAAAACTGAACCGATCTCAGAGGAAAAATCCATCTATAATGTAAATGGCTACTTAAAATTTGTGCAACTTAACTTGCTGATCGATAACCAATCATAAAACAGCCATTTTTACAGATAAGGCAAGACCAATCAAATGGATCAAATTTGGACAGAAAGCAAGAGTGTGTGAAGCATGATTAAGTAGATGAAGGGCTGTGCTTATAACAAGTCTCCTAGACTGTTTTCCCTATGATTTTAATGGGAACGCAAATAGGATGTCAAGTTTAAAAGTTTAAAGTTCATATCAGATCCCTTAAATGCAACTAATATCAATTCAATAAGCCGTAATTTAAAAATCCACTGCCCTATCACAAGTCGAGGCTACCACAAATAACCATCTTCTGTCTTTCCTCAAATTAATTTCCGTCTGTCTCACCAGTGTCACCGCTGTAACACCATTGTTGGAAAGAGACGAGGTCACGAGAGCAACTAAGCATCACCTCTAAGCAACCTAACTGTCCTGTTTATGAATACACATTAATTTCAAATTTAATGTTACCGATTTTCTTCAAAATGTTATTCCATGAAGACTCTAACACGAAGAAAACTGAAAAATTAATTGCTTTTCTAAAGATACCACCCAAAGTGGCGAAAGGATTCACTGGTTCGAAATTTCTGTCTAACTAGCCCGTTAATGTATTTTTGCCTCAAAAAGTGTGATCGTAGAGTTAAAAAGAGTACCAGAAGAAAGACGCGTTTGTTAAATGGCATGTTTTCATGTTAAACCGCAAACTCAGAGTAGGATAAGCACAATCTTAAGATAATTTTACAGATTTTTCATTGAAATTACTATTTTACCAGAATACTAATGCAAAATCCACTGATCTCGATTCTTTTGGTTAAAATGCTTACTCTCACTAGTCCAAGCGGGTGAACTTCGCCCAAGAAATCAGCTCACCTCATCTCAGAAAAATCCGTTCATTTGCTTGCTGTAATGAGGTCTCGTGGGTTCAATTTGTTTATCATTTTTCTGCTTCATTCAAACCGTCATTTTTAGCCAACAAAAATGATTTATTTAATGTCTGGTGGTGATGTAGAGGATCGTTTCCACTTTCCCTCCCTTTCAGTGTAATGGCAAGGGTGAACAAGCAGTGCATTCCCTTTGTTGACCATATCACAGAAAAGTACAGAAAAGGTAGTAATACTTTAGCATTACAGCAAAGGATTCAGAGCAACAGTTAAAAGGAATAAGTGTTCCACTTGATATACAAGATCACGTTGAGTACGCACCTGCTGCAGGTACTAACCAGCCTTTCGATTCTCATGCCTTTGTGACCTCCTCTGCTACTTCTCATAAACCTCACCGGTCGAGGGTCCGACTTCTGCCTGTAGCCACGCCACTTGGCTTGTGGACTTGGCATTTTTTCAGCTGTGGACTTTGCTATGATCCCACTTTCAACACTTGATTTTTAAAGCGATTCTTAAATTTGATTGGACAACACTGATCTGACCGTGAGTTTTCGGTACCCTTCCTCCCATTAGCCATCAAAGTTTATATACACCTATGTATTACGCCTTAGCAGAAGACCAACCTTGCCCCAGAGTTCCACAAGAAGGTGAGAGTTGGTTTTGTCGATAGTAGCGATCTGCACATTAATGGACGATTATGAAATCGCCTACATTGGCTGAATACAGGCATGTAATGAGGAGGTTAAACGAGAGACTCTTAGTCGGGGCAGGCGTAGGTGCATACTTAGATTCGAAGCGATCACCAAGGAGGAATTTTGAAAGGAAAAAACGCGCAGAAATGCCATGGATATCATCTTCAATTGAATACAAGACTGTTGAGACGAGAAATAGCATGTCTAAAGAGAAGTTTTTGGGTTCTTGAGAACTAGACCAGACAATGCCGACCACCACTGCTTTATGTAAAAGATGAATAATTCAACTGCACAGAATTTGAATTTCACCATCAAAATTTTGGCAAGATGGCAGAATAAATTAACTGTAACCATTTCAGTTATCAGAAGGGCAGGCACTTTGGAAAATTTGTTTGAATTCTCCCGCCTTAGGCGTCCAAAATGAGCAATCATTTTAAATGGACCTTCCAATTCACGCGGATACTCAAGGCCACTTTTGTGAACTCCTCTTACTTGACACAATGTGCTACTCATGGAAATCTTTTCCTCTTCTTTTTAATTACAGGGTCTATGGTAGACCTAAGCATGCGCTCTAGCTGCTAGTAAGATAACTTCTTTTCAAAAAAAAACATTGTAAAATAGCCACAATACCAAACTAGAAAATAACCTTTGGATAACACCATTTTCAAGGTTGTGCTTTGTTTTATCAATGGATATAAATACAGATCTAGATTAAAATTAAACCATTGGCCGATCAATCTGGTAAAAATCTCTTAATTATTAGCATAATAGAATAGCATACTGAATACAACCCTATCTGCTTAAAATATCAAGCTCCTAAGCCTAGCCTGCGATGATTGGTGCACGTAATTCATTGTTTTCATTAGGGGATTTCAAAGTCCATTAGTGTAATTTTCAATTATAATATGCTACAGTGCGTTCCACGTTCTTTTTTGTTGTATGGTTACCCCAATTTTTTTGTTCTCGTGCCCGTGTACCTCAATTTGTCAAACGGAACTTCTGCTCGGTGGAGAAGTATAATTTATCACGGTATTGAAATTTCATGGCTGATTCAGTCCTCTCGGATTCTCGTGTTGATGAGGGGCCATGCCAGTACTAGCGACAAATTTGGAGCCGTCATGCTAAGAAGACTCTGGTCGCTCTTACTTGCCTAGCTACGTAGTGCTACTTGAATTGGTAGTCTTTTCAGGCCTAGCAATGCTTGGCAATCTGAAGAGAGTTTGAACAAACGATTCTCAGAGCAGTGGGACAAATTTTGCCTAAAGAAAGGGAATACGGTAGACACATGAAAAATGAGAAAATTAGTAGGAACAGAGCTCTGGCTGGGAAGAGAAATGGTCTAGTTATGTGGTGCTCTGTTCATTTCCAACTTGCTCTTCTGTAACAGGCTCTTTTGAAATCGCGTTTAATTTGAGCGCCTTTCATTCACTGTTCAGTTAACATCAAAATTGAATGTGTCCGAATTATGCCAATTATGCGGCCATCACGGACATAGATCACGGTATTCCGTCATCAAGGAAGTATTGTTTCATCCCAATGTTTTTCTCGACCTCATTGCCCTAAATTGCGACACCTCTCCCACTCACTGTCACAACATGTGGTCTCTAAAACACAGCCAAACAAAGTTTAACATAGTCTCACAGCTATGTGTATCTAGCCTGCGCCTCTTGGGCTTAAACTTTTTGGTTTTCGTATTTCAAAAGGACGGGGTGGATTTTAGGTCATTAGCTGGAGGCTTTTGACCTCTCAATCGACAGTTGTAGGGCTAATCGAGATACAATTTGCATAATCTAAGTAACAGCTATGTACTTAAGTTGAATTTCGCTTAATTTCATGTAGCTAGTCTACGGGGATATTCATCTGGGGATGTCAATTCAGTATCTAACTGCAGATCTGCACGTTTACTTGGAATTAAATGATGACTCGACTTCCCAGTTTATTCGTGTTCTTCTTAGTGCACCCCTATCATTAGAAAAAATGCAAAACTTTGTCATTTTCTTCATACATCTAGAGTCTAATTCGTTTAAACAAGTTGATTAGCAGAATTTTCGGTTTAGGGGCACATCGTTTTAACATCTTTACACCTGGATTTGTTGATTAGTGCTTTTGGATCCGTTTGGCTAACAGGCGGTACTGTTACACGATTCCTTCATGCGAACGAATTCGTTGTGTTCTCTTTATGTTGTGAAGGTCTTTGAATAAAACATAAAGAAACGGGTCTCTGGTTTCTGCTCATGATGAAAAAGCACTTTTTTCCTGGTGCATCGGCTTGAATGCTTTAATTATTTAGCTCAGTTAAAGTTCATTAATGGATAAGACCGGACGAGATTCGCTTAAGTCATTCTCACCTCTCCGACGTGGAGTTGACTGACACTTCGGCTCTAGAGATTTGAGTTTCGATAAGAAAACAGGAAGTGACTCATTTAATAGAAGCGGCTGCTCTCCCTCACAAAGTCCATGTGAGATGGAGCTTTTAAACAATTTTTCGACTCAAATCGTTCTTAGACCGAAAGTAATTCTTTTCCTACATAGAGATATGGATGAAAAGAAAATTTATCATCGTCCCATGAAACCGAAAGGCAGCTGTTGTACAAAAGGGAAGAGAACCGACGCAGACAAAGTCCGATCATGATCCAGAAATACGAAAATCACCAGTTCTGAGGACTCATTTGGAGTCTTACAGGTGGCTGGATTTCATTTTAATCCTTTTGACTTGAAATCTGTTTTGCCTTTTTGGTTGAAATATTTAATGATACCGGCTTTGGTGTCTGAAGGTTATTACATCCAACGATCCTTTCGGAGATCAGTCCACAAGCGCCATTTTCTAACACATATTTTCTTGAGGTGAAGTGATCGTGCGTTTTTTAACTTTATGGCTTAAAAGTCGAACTCATTTCAATCGCAGAAAATTGAACTTAGAAGCTTTGTACGCAGAATAAGTTCATTCTGCTTGAAGAACCTATACTCGTGAAACTGTACCCACTCAATGGTCATAATGCAAAACTGGCATTTGTTTTAGTTAACCACTGCCGAGAGCGGCATGTCAGAAAAATACTATCAAAAGACAGTATTCATTTCTGGATCCCATTAAACACTGCGGTAGGAAGATAATTAATAAGTTTTGACATTTAAAGGGCCACAAAGGTGGAGCTTGTAGAAGCGTTTCAACATTAAAAATTATGACGATTTTGACTTTGCTTCAAAATTTCAGAAGATAAAAGAGCAAAATCAAAGGAGATCGAGTCACTGAGCCAGAAATTAAGCAAACCAGGTAGAAGTGAAAACCTATGAAATATAGATAAAGGCGGTAGCACTTCAGAGAGGGAGAATGTAGATCTTGCAGTTTTTAAAAGCCTCCAGAGGTAGACGTCTTTCTTCCTGTCTTAACCGTGGTATATGTTCGCCTTTGAACCAATTGATACGTCATTGAATTCCTTTCACATGATACACTGCACTATGATCATCTCCGGAGGTACCTTATAACTCCTCCCTATGCTGTACCATTATATTACGCCATCGACCTTTAAATAAAGATCAGTGGCTGCGAATTTCACCAATTTATATTGTTTGGATCCACTCATTTCTATTAACACAAAAGCCTCATAAGTAGCGGTAGGCTACTCAACATACACTAAGTATCAGTATTGCTACCGATGGGATCATCATCCCATGGCAATGGCAAAATTGAGAACTCTGCGTCTTCATAAAGAGATTGGGATTGAATTAGTTGCAAAGGAGTCACTAGAACAATGATCCTGTCTCCCCATCGGTTTACTCTGTATGCTAAGACTGGAAGAGTTGGCATCATACCATTCTGTTGTCGAGACGTCTCCTAAGCTCCTGAAAAAGGAGACCGGAGGAATCGGGTGTCATTTGTCTCAGTGAAGACAACTAGAGAGGCGAAACACAGACTATAAAGAAGCTTGACCTTGAAGAGGAACTTGATAAAGAGTGATTAAGACTTGATATAAAGATTCTGAGTGAAATCTTGGACTAACATAACAAAGTTAGGATCTCTACCTTTTGCTGGGACAACCTCTACTTATTCTCACTCCATCCTCTAGCCGCTAGATTCTTATACTATCCCTGTTGCTACACAAAAATTAAAGGAAGCGAAAAATTGTCTACAAGTGGCCTTATGAAACCAAACTAAACCATACCAAATATAACCAACTAAAACCTTCACAACCATAGTTGTGGTTCATTGAGCTAAACTGCAACCCACGTATTTGGGACGTACACTGGGCTAGTTGGGTAGGCCTTACAAAGAGGAAAGTCTCGGTATGCAAATTGGGTGGGTATGTTCGTCGTGAAGAGTACTATAGGCTAATGTTTGGTGGAAATAAAATAAAGTGACACTCCGAATCGGGTCAAGAAAAGCTCTAATCAGAAAAGCGGTGTTCGCGGATTTCGTCCTTGAACGATAGTGAAACCGATGCGAAATGTTGCACTGAAAGAAGCATCCCTGTGCTGAAAGCTATCTCTCCATCTCTGGTTAAAAACTGCTTTCCTCCAGAGCTTAAATAAGCACAGATACAACATTTGTAACCGTTTCTTCTATCCTCTGATTTTTACTAAGCCCAACCTTTCAATGTCTCATCCCCAGATTATTTTGCAATACATCACCGAATAAGGTCTTGACGCCAATGCAAGTAGTCAATGAAAATGCCAAAATCTAGTAGCACTACGTGCTTTTGAGTAAGCTCTCCATTCAAAGGAAAGTAAAAGACGTATTGAAGGTACTTCCTGGCCCAACCCAGATCCCGAAATCGCATATTCCGCTGACAGAAGCTATCCAGTTTTTCCTCCCTCAAAACAACTGAAAAAAGAACAAATCCCACACACAGCGATGAGATGAATGAAGGAGGTAGATGAGTGGGGCGTAGACTACGAGCAAGTCCCAATCCGCCCAATTTCGGTTCAGTGGCATTTGAGAGAAAGGACAGCGGCAGCCCAAGCCTAGGACACTTTTTCCGGACTACCCACCTCGTCGGAGGATGAAAAATATTGCAAGAATGACATTTTTGGAGGAGTTCCTTTCCACTTTGTGGCTTTTTGTGCCTCCGACGCAAGTTAACGAAGACTTTTTGTGCCGATACAAAGTTACTTATGTTAATCTGAAGCGGGCTTCTCCCAAGATCTATGGGACTCTGATAAATGTCTTTAATGTCCATACAGGTTCACTTTGAAGAAAGCGTAATCTTCAGTGCAAGGCTACATAAGCCGGGATTTTTGACTTTAGATGGGTGTTAGTGAAAATCTGATCCAATTATTGAAAGTAAAACGACTCAAAACCCGTGTTCTAGGGTCGTAAAATAGTCACTACTATTGCGCTAAAAAGCATCTTGCCAGATTCACTATCGTAAAGGCGACTTTGAACAAAAAAATGACCTTGATCCCTTCATCTTTTTCTTCTTTTAGCATAGCTTTCGTAGATGATACCGAGTTAGAAATGGAACCTAGGCACCTCTCTGAATGGGAATCTCTCCATTGGTATTCCTTTCTTGACCACTAATAAATCACTGCAGTAACCAATCTGACCACCAAAGTCTAGTTTCGAACTCGTATTTACTCAGTAACTGGCACAAAAAAAACAAAATTTTGGCTTAAAGATGAACTTGAGAGTGATTTAATATTTCGACAATTTTTGTAGTCTCCTCAAATAGAACAGCAGTCGATAAATCGATTGTTTGCCTTTTCAGTGATGCCGGCTCTAAAATAATCCAGTCTCTATCGATTTCATGAATAATCGATTGACAAAGCAACAAAGAGAGCTGGCGAACTCAGTTTTAACTTCCACCCTCCCTTTTATTCGAGTTTAATTAGCTATTTAAAGACTCAAACTCTCATCAAGATTTCATTAGCGCAGCAGTTACAGAATGATGTACTTCTTTCTCACATGGCACTGGTACCGGTAAGGCTTAATGGTCGCTTTTCGCCATCTGAAATAGCAGGAGAGTTCGTTGTAATACCATAATTTCAAATATCTTTTTCGAAATTTTTTACCTTTCCACCACCGAAATATGTTTATTCATTTCCGTCCGTCTTTCACTTCCTTCAAAATGTCAGACTAGGACAAATCTTTCTGGCAGAAATCCCGCTTTTGTAGACACTGACTTCCTTCCACTTGCGAATTTCGCTTAGGCCTTGTTTGGTCAATCAAAGCCATCAAGGCAACATTTATCCGCGCCATAATTAAGTTAATTGAATTCCATTTGATGACTTGAGAACTGAGGTGAGACGTAAAATAAGGGCTAGCCAATGAAAGAGGCTCTCTTGGTTCTGCCAAGCTCAATGTAACCGATCCAGGTATGGCGGAAAAGATAGAATGGAGCCAAATTGTGCTTTGTTGCCAACACGACGAAAATAATGCAAGAACCCGGTACGTTAAGCTTACAGGGATTTCCCTTCAATGTCAATATTATCTTAAAAATTCACAACAGACGAAAGCTAATGTAAAAGATGTGGAGGGAGAGCCTCTGTTGGAGAAATAGTCTGAACCATTCATATCTGAAAAGTTCATCCTAATCGAAAACTGACAAGTTGGGGGGTATTTGTCCTCAAGCTTTTCATATGCCATAGTTGTGAGCAGCTTGTGAAAGAAGATTGAAGGATGCATATGGCCTAAAATATACCCTTAAAATCGACCCAGCAGCGGTCGAATACTCATTTGGTCAGGAAGTACGCCATTTACTGGGCAAATCAATGACTGACTATTTAACTTTTCCTCAAGATAGACCAACTGAAATGAAGGCTATTCGTCAAAAGCTAAGACTAACTCAATCGCTGTTTGCTAAGTGAACTCTGTTCTGTCTCTTACATGTTTGGAAGTGAATAAATTTTACAGCTTGTGGTCTTGAAAGAGAGAAGGTGGAAAAAGAGTTTCATTTAGTGCTTGATGGGAGCTCGATTACTACTATTACCTTTAAGGAATGAATTATCCACTTATCGTCTGCTAAATAGCACTCTTTTCCTACTATTGTGAAGACTTTTCGTGGATTTTCTGTCTAAAAAATTTGCTGGTGTGGTAAATGCTTAAGCTCCAAATGTGGCTACATCAGTCTGGTATCACTCCCAAGAAGGAGTGGAGGTCGGGGTTGCAAATTTGGTCACTAAATAGTAGTACTAATGTACCTATCTCCACTAGGAAATATCAAGCGAGATTAAAGAACGCCTTTAAAGTGCCAAATGAGTGTAGGTTTAATAGAATCTTAGTATTAGGAGCTGGATAAGTCCTTTGCGCGGTAAATAGCGCCCTTCCTCCTAAGTATTCTTTGGAGTTACTTCTGAACTAGTTTTAAAAAGGTTATTTGGACAGTTCAGTCGCCTGTTATACAGGAGAAGATTTTAAAAATTAAAGCTGTCCTTAAAAGTCGTGAAAGGGGTGAGTGGAGGTGTCAATAGCTTGTCTCACTCATAATTGTCCAATTGAAGAGCATTCAACTTGTACCTTTTTCCAAAGTTCGTCTACCTTCAGTAGACAAATGCGCTTAGTCAGAACCAGTCACCGCCATTATAACGTCAGTAACAGAATCGCCGACACTTCTATTAGCAATATATCAACAGCCACTTAAAGTACACAAAAATAATAATTTACAATAAATATATTTTTGAGTTTGTTAACATCTAAGTTTTGTTAAAAAAAGAAATAAACTGGCTTACTTAAGCTCGATAGCTTTTTCGTTTAAATATTTCGCTCGTAATTTTGCGAATGAATCCCATTGACCGTTGGTTGTTCAAACATCATCTTACAGTCTCATGAAGTGTGGGAACTTTTAACTCACAGTGACTTATCGTATTCGACCGAAGACCACCATAACCCTACCATTAATCGCAGCGGCGCCTTTACAATGCTATCTGTGAGGATTCCTGAATTCTGACAGTTAGTATCTTTGAACCAACTTCTCATTGTCAGAACGACTATGCATATTGTTATTTAAACACTCCAAGGCTTGGACCTGAGACAGACCTGAAATTCTAGAAACTCCTTACTATTTATCCTAGATTTTATAAGAACAAGCTAATAACTGGGTTTTAAGTGGTAAAAGGGGGATTCTGCAGAAGAAGAAGAGTTTAGCTAGAGTATCATTGTCTCTTCATGAGGTTTAATGCATCTCTGATGATTGGTTATGGATTAAATTGGTTTTTGTTGTCGTTTTGGTGGTGGGAGGTGGAGTTGGGGGTTTTACTAGAGATGACTACAGTCTTCTTCAGGAATCGTCTGGAAGCTGTCACACCGGGCAGCAGTGGACTGGCTATTTTGGTGTTGGCAACAATTGCAGAAGCATTTTGTAAAACATAAAATCAACAGACTGTAGGAGTCTAAATGGTTTATCCTCAAGGACTCTTTCTTGCAAGCCTTTATCGGGAAAAGAATGAAGGCATCTATATTAATAGCAGGACAGGTGTTGAGGATCTGTCTGGAAATTGCAAGCAGTAAAAAGTAAACAGCCCGTAATAATAGCTAGCTAACTATGTAAGGGAGGGGTCCAACCATGCAAATTAACTTGCACAATCGTACAGTTCCTACGCATCACAGCAGAAAGGCATAAACCATAGTTCTACTTTGAGCGTACTTCTTGAAGTCTAGAGGTCTTGACTGAAGCTTACAAACAACGAAAGGGCCGAGCGAAGGGCTATTTCAATCTATTGAATCGGTTTATGGTTTCTAATCCAGCACGCGTTGCGATCGTAATTAGCAATCAGTACTCAAATATTAGCTCATTTCTATGATTTAGCACAGGCTCCGGCAACTTAAGAAGCCCAGATTTCATTGGGGAAGCCATGCCACCAGAGTTTGAAAATGTCATATTTTCTCGGGTGTGCACAACCGCAATTAATCTTCAGACATTGTTCTAGATGATAGCAATATGTCTTGAGTATACAAGTTATAGAACCCTGTTTGAGATTAGGGGGCAATCTAGGTTTTATGAATGTAGAATTCTGTGAAAGTGGAACACTCCACAAACCCGTGTTACTTTTACTCACTTTTCACTGCGTCAATCCTAAGTTAGCTATAAAAGTATTCCATAATCTAGTGAAATTCAATTTATTTACTTCCTCTAATGATATCCCATAGAACCTTAGCTGGGTGCTGTACTACGGCAGCAGAGGGTCAGCAGAAAGCTGAAAATACGTCATGTGAGACGACTTTCACCTGGTCTTAGTTTATTTTTGAAATCAGTGAATATTGAAAAAAAGACCAGATCTATTCAAGAGAAAATCGGCTACTGCAAGTGGGTCCCTACAGATCTTCCATAATGAAACTTAATTCCGTTTATTTCAATTTCATACAATAAGAATACTATGAAGACTTAATCTAGCCACTAATTAACAGAACAATGACTGTTTCAAGCTTTTCTTTTCAGTATGAAGTTGTCCGTCTCAACTTAGACTTAGAGCTCACTTTAATTATTGTATACGGTGTCGGTTTCCATCTCTCTTCTACGTGCGTCCTTAATGTCGGCATCTCACCGAAACGATTGCCACATGCAAGCAACAAAAATAGTTCCTGCAAGGAGGAACCAGTGCAATAACATTTATCATCTCTTTTTTATGCTTTGATTTAGTTTAAACTAATATCTATGTCTGACGCTGTTAAGAAACATTCGACTTTCATGTTTCTAGTAGTTGCTTCTCCCTGGTGTCATATCCATTCCCCATGGCAGGCACTTTTGTGCACGCTGGAACGCGATAGATCACGTTCGTTATGTGGTTATTTTCTGGTTAACGCAAATCATTTCTTGGAAGAGAAAAAAAAGGGAAATATTCATTCTGAGACATCCTTCAACATCTTATGAGCCTTCATAATTCAGAGATTGAGTGTTAGAGCCTATTTCTTGCATGACTAGTGCAAGCCACCCTAGCCCTGCCTACTAATCTTCGAATGAATTTTAATCTCGTCAGTCACCTTTTCTTCTCCCGACGTTCTTCCTTGGCTACTGCCCATGCACAGATCCTGGATCAATTCTACTAGGCGCCTCTCACCGTTGCCACACTAAGCGTTGGGGATTGATAGTCCCAGGCTTGTCAAAGGCTGCACTCTCAGACTACTACAGAGTTTGTGGAACTTTCCAACACTGCCCTCGTCTTGCCCACCAATTTCAATTCCGCTGACTTATTTGGTGAATAAAGCTACTCCATATATAAATAGAGTGGAATTTAGATTTGGATGACTGAGAAATAGAGGCTGCTAGGCATGTTAAAAATTTTTCTTTGGGTTGCAATTAGACCGGTGTGTCAGTTCTCGGTTGCTATTCTTGAGGCTCCTTAAACAAAATTGTACTAAGCCCAACTCATTCTGCCACAGCTGCCATGTAATATCAACGGGTAGAATTCTGGAATTAAAATGCCTAACATGACTTATTATATAATAGTATGTTTTATTGGAAATACTTGTTAACCTGAGAAGACAGCCTTTAACATCCATATAGGTTGGTTCCATGCCTGGCGACCCTCAACCTGACCAGACGTGCTTTCGTATGTTACCAGTATTTACAGAGGACTACGTCGAAACTTTAGTACTCTAATACAAGCAAACTTTACTAATTATCGATCGAATTATTTATAATGATTGAAGGATGAGATGTACCCAGAGGCTGAGAGCAAATAATATCGGTTCATTCTACAGCAGTGAAGATGATGTCTCGGATTTCAAGAGCGCCACATCTCCATTACACAAGCCGGAGCCTTTTCATTTACCCTGGCGTTTACCCCAACAATCGACTCCATAGTAACATCCCCTAAAAGTGTAAGGGATTGTATCAGCTCTGGATTTTAATGGTATAACTATGTCAGAGAAGTGTTTCATTCAATGTGAATTTAGTTTGGGCTAGTTATCTTAGACCGTGCCTTCTTTTGTCGGTTCAGTGTAACATCTTGAATGAATTAGAAGTCGATTGTCCTCCTCATAACACCTGAAATTTGCGGTAGCCTTTGAATGGCCGATGGGAACAAATTGGAGACTGCCTATTTATGCTGCAGTATAAGAAATCCGAACAAGGCTCCCAATTTTAGAAATTTTATAGTGCGCCAATTTGTGTCAGTTGGACTTCACGTCAGGGCTTCCAGCATGCTGCCTATTTATCGAATATTCACTTTTCTGCCCTCACAATTCGATTCCGGTTTCCTAAATCTTACCGTTTGTGTGGCGATCTGATCCAGTTTTTTACCATATTTGGCAAATCAGCTGTAAAAAATTAAGTTCAATAGTGAGCAAATGTGTAAACATTTGAAGCTCCATTTAGAAATGCTGGAGAGGTAAGAGTGCAGGAGAAAAGAGTTGCCATTTTGAAGAGGAGGAAATGAGCGGTTGCTCGGGGGGGATAGTAGTAGAGTCGTCCTCAAGTTGGAAAATATCTAGCCGGAGTTGAAGCAGTGCTCATAAACGAGACCTAGCTCTTTTAACTGTATTCCCTCCGCGGTGAATAAACTTATGATACATGCTTTGCACAAGAAATGTTGGATTAACCGTCGAAAGTAAGCACTATATAACTGAGATTTAATTTTGTGCGCGGGGAAAACAGTTTATCTTCAGTCAGAAATCGGACAGGTGAGAAGTCACAGATTAAACTGATTTCCTGCTAGTTGGATAAACAATCCCGGATTGCCTGACAAATCAAATCCGGAGTATATGAGAAGTTAAATTACCCTTTTGAATCTCTTTGGAGAAGTCGATTTCCCATTTGGAGATTAATTTGTGGTCTTAAATGGTAAACTTTAAAAGCATTGAAAATGTAATTTATATGAAGCCAAATGTTTATACAAAAGTAGAGAATGTCAGAAGTACAACTTCGTACAACCTGGTAAACGAGGTACGACGTAAATACCTGGATCTATGGTCTCAAACTGGACTATGGAAGGCTCGTGCATGTAGAATGAATGCAATCTCCGTCAGAAAGTGGAAAAGACTTCTGGAAGAGGTATGAAAATTGTCCACCCCTAACAATGTCAAGGCGAAGACGGATGAGGTACCACTACGAAGTTGAACTGCTACCTGTACGATGAAACCATGCCAAAGAGGTGACCAGAGAACCGAAGTGGTCGACAAACGCTTTTACTGTCTTCTATGTCAACTGTTGTTTGTTACTTGTTGCAAAAGCTTTTTGCACTTCTGTTGTACCCCCAATAAGTCCTTGGGACTTGCCCTAATGGGTGGGGAGTAAATTAAAACAAATATATTAGGCGCTAGATTATTTTAAATGGATAAAATTATCGGTTCAATTTTACGTGAGTTATCGAAAAAAGGGGATCAGACATAGTTATTATTAGTTATTATCAATTCTAATTACTTCTTTTTAATTCACTCAATAGGTTGCTTAATAGAAGATAATCGTAAGGTCAAAACTAATTGCTCACTTTTATAAAAAATTTGGAGTTTTTTTATTATTTTTTCCTTAATTAAAGTTTGGTTTGGGTCTTACACCCAGGAAAGGAAAACTCACTCGCACAGTAACTTTCCCAAATATCTGGATATGTTTCTAGATATAACTGTCAGATTATTGTAATAGAAGGATAATTATAAAGCTCTCAGATGACTCTCTATCATTATCTGAAAGTGACATGAATGATCAGGCAGTTATGACTGAGATAAAGTTCCTCACTTCCCCCGGGATTAAAGTTTCTCTATTTGGTTTGGTTTGGCTTTGCTATTTGGTTTCAAATATATCGGCATCCATTTTCTTAGCTTTGGTCTTAGGACATAGTCGTTCGGCCAAGAATTCGATAGACATCCTGACCCAAATACGCCTTTTCTGGACAACTTCCAAGGACTCGACCTGAAAATGTGAAAATAGCATCTCTGCATCCTTTTTAATTTCCGGCATTCTTTAGCTCTATTCACCGAAACCCTCCCTGTATCGAATAGAGCCGTTATCGACAGGAACTTAAAAGTGATATGAATCGCATGGATTGTTGCATTTGGATGCCCTGGACATGGAAGGGTCTTTGAAACTGGAGAAAAGCACAATCACACCGATTAAATAGTCAAGCGTCTTAAAATAGCAACTTCCTTAACTATGAAATGTGACTTAAACAGAACGCCAAACTACATGGATTCGATGCCACATGAATAACATGCGGTAACGTATTAAAGTCAAACGGATCAACGATGCATTGATTGAATTCGGCGGTTTGAAGGGATCTGCATGGAAACACGTGTTCTGGAAGATCCCAATAATCTTGTTGTGTTTTTGCAGTTGTGCGGAAATTAGATTATCCTTGCACATGTGTTTCGCTTTCAATTTAATTATTTCTGGGAAAATTTAATTAAGCCATGAGGGAATGCTCAGAACGCAAGGTGTACTCTTCGTTAGTGTGCACGATGCTCGTACCTAAACAGACGTGGTCTGATTGGTACCCACAGCTGGGTCTAGACACTAAATCAAAATAAGGACTTGCTTATTTGCAGTCTGATAACCCAATAAGGCCTGCTTTAAATGGGTGCTCATTTTTCCCACGTAACCACAATTTTCGATTATCCCTCAATTCACATTCAAATTCGGAGGCTTGCTGTCACCTAATCCCGAAATCAATCAGTTGAAAGGTTGTACCCAATTGCAAAGAACACTAACGACTTTTCTTGAAGAATACAGTCAATAATAAGGATAGTCCTGTTAGTTGAACAGGAGTAGCAAACAACCATCTTTAAAGACTGCGCGGAAATCCTGCCCCTGAAATTGACGATTTCACACTTTTAAAATTTTGTCGGTTGGCGATGTGCTATCTGTCTATCTGTTATGAAAACAATATTGGAATTAACTAAATTTAGACATGCGTCTGTTGGATTAGATTCGAAGTATTTTGGTTAAAGACTTACGAATAAATGCTTTGTTGATTTGGTAAGGAAAGAAGATGATCCCTAAGCCATTCTAGCCGCCCGACTGTTACATCAGTTCTCTTCCTGGATCTGCACCACGTCCCCTGCCTTTAATTCGCTCTATGTTAGTTTTTAAATCTTAAGAAAAGCCCTTGGGATTTGTCCTGCAATAGGGTCGAATAAGCATGTTCTTCCCCAAAATAACTTTTGAGTTCAGTGTCCTGAATTTGAAATCTGTTATGATTTGCAGAGCTGTTGTATTGAGAGAATTTAGATTCGCATTTTGTAGTTAACCGACTCCTTTCTGATCAAACGCTTAAAAAAATAGGCCATCAATTCTGAAACAAATATTTTACAGCCAGTAAAGGAGGTCAAACCTACTCTCAACCTCCTCATGGTGACCACCGGTAACTCCAGGGACAACTCTGGGTGCTAATGAGAGGGGTGGCCGGATGGGACTAATCATCCACCGGACGTTTAAAATTAGATTATGCCAGCAGAAGTACAACCTCGTACAGCCTGGAAAACGAGTCAAGATGTAAATACCTGGATTCATTGTCTCAAACTGGACTGTGGAAAGCGCGTGCATGTAGCAATGAATGGAATCTCCGCCAGAAGGTTGGAAAGACTTCTGGATAAAGCATGAAGATTGTCTGCTCTTAACAGTGTCGAGGACGGACGAGGTACCATTACGAAGTGGAACTGACGTGGAATTGCCACCTGTACAACAAAGCCGTGCCAGAGAAGCGACCAGAGAACCGAAGACGCCGATGAGCATTCTTACTGTTTTCTGTGTTAACCGTTGTGTGGTTTTTGTTGTAAAAGCGATTTGCACTTCCGCTGTACCCCAATAATTGTTTAGGACTTGCTCAAATGAGTGGGGAGTAAATAAATAAAAATTGCCGGTGAATAGCATGGATGATTATTATCTTACTTTTAACAAAAAAAAATGTTATTTAGCAGCACTGACATTGTCTACTATACATTTCTCTGGCTTCAACAACTACTTATTTTGCAAAAAAGACTGAGACTTAAATCACTATTTGCTCTTCTTTGTAATTTTAAAGGTAAAGTACTTAATACTTATGGGAAGTTAATACGCCAAATCTGTTTTCCGAAATTCCTAGATGAGAGAAGAGGGGGAAAAAAAGAAAGAAAGAAAGGCGACTCAGAAACAATGTTCTTTGTGATCTGAGTTCGGGTTTTGAATTTACTGAACTAAAGCGCAGTTAGGTTGTAGAAATAGGCTCTTGGCGTTGGTTAGGTCAATGGGCGAAAGGGTCACTGAAGCACCTGACACTCGCATGCTAGGACGCTTACTGTAAGATTGTGTCGCGTGCTTAACCAGGCGTGAATGCTCTCTTATTTAAGAGAAACACACTTGAAAGCTACCTCTGGTGTTTGTACAACGATTCGCCGGTCATTCCTGATTTCTCTGGGAATGAAGACGTCTCCTCCTTGCATTCCTGCATGTTACCAAAGAAAAATTGATGTGATTTGGCAAGGTCAACTCATTTTTGATCAGCTAAGCAAAAAGGCTGATCATAATAGTTCTCTAGCTCCAAAGTGCTATTGACTTCCCACAAAGTTATAAAATGAGGTCCATACTTACCATGCTTTAGATCCCTATCAATTCTTTAGGTCAGTGCCGAACACCCTAAGGATAAGTTTATATGAGTTCAAACCAATTCCATTTCTATACACCGTCTGACTCCTATGCCTAGGAAAACTCTTTCTGAAAAGACAAGCTGGTCAGCATGCAGCTTCAAGTTCTATTCACCTGGAGAGCCTTGAAGCTCTCTCAGTCGTCTGTTTATTTTCAGCAAATATCGTGAGTAAATGATTTATGGATATAAAACGATATGTACCGATAACTGTGCTTCCTATTGAGGTGGAGATTCATTAATTTTTTTGAATTTTCATTGTTTAATAGCATATGTGCACCACTGGTGTGACCTTCGTTGGTGCATTTGATTCACGAGTTGACATGTACAGATTCGAAACTGATTGGCCCAGATAAGGTAGAATTATCAATTACAAAATGAAAATGCCTTCCAAAGTTAACATTTTACCTGTTGACTCTGGTCAATCTTCTATCGTAACCCTGTGTTTAAGCCTCTTAGATTTCAATGACGAAAGTCACCTAACGTGTTCCTCAAGTCTATGGCTGACCCCCCGTAGCTGTCATTTAGATATTAGGGTCGCAATTTATGTTCCTGGGATCCATTCGATAGGAAGTTATTTCCATATCGACCGTGGATTTCAACGCTGGGGAGGTCACTAATTGAGTGAAGGCTTTGCGACTGTCCTGGGTACTTTTTTTGTCACCAGAAGAAACCGTACACATATGTAGTGGCCACTTACGTAACCTGCCAACTTTTCCAAAAGAAATCATACAATTCATTTCTGAAGAAGCAACACACGTATTCTACAAACTATTGCTTTAAACTGATTTCGTTAACAGATTTGCGAAGTTACAAAAAACTTCACCAGCATCCAAGATCCTATTCTTTAAATAAATACATGCCCTTAAACCCTAGGAGTCCTCCCGAAAACATGTATATTTTATGTCAGAGAGCTTATATCTTACCCGTGAAGTAGGAACCGAATTGTTTTTAGATTTCATAATTATTGCTCCTATGCATTGTTATTGAGGAAATTTTAAATTGCAATCATCACTCCAAGACTTCTGAGTAAACTTCCGTTGTGTTGAACACGAATAATCGAAGCTACTTTCTGCCACTGAACCTATAAATAAACAAGGAGTCCAGACGTCATCACGGGATAGCGTCAGTCTACCCGGTGGCCGTTGGCTAAGGGAGCTCCTAGTAAAACATGAGAATGAGCAGGCATTTGTGCTAACTCAAGAAGACTCATAGCTTCCTGTGGAGTGGGCTTCAGCACCAGAAGCATCTGAGTTGTTAGGCTGCATATCAGTTGAACTAATTTCATGCAGTTAGTGGAAGATACATTGCTGAAACAAAATGCTTCTTTACTGAAGATTCTGTGCTTCAGTTTTTTCCGAATTAAGCTTACAAAGTTAATAAGTGGTTGCATCTCATAACAAACTGTGGAAAAACCTATTGGAAGGGATGGATTGTGCCTACAACTATGATCGTTAAATCGGCATCACTTTATGACGGTACTCATTCGGCAAACCAATTCTCCAGGCACATAGATACGGAGAAGGATTTCAATATCCAAACTGGAGCAGCGTTTGTCGCTAGAGAGGCCAAATATCCCCAACTCTGAGCACTTTGTATCGTCATAAAAGGTCGACGATCTTACAGATACAACCTGACTATCTGTACCATGACAATGGAGATTGTATCAATATTTCGGCCCCAATGCTATTGCATTTTGATAATATTACGAAGGGAAGCTCGGAACTCCGCGTAAATAAGTGACTTGGGGTTTTTTACTCCCCATGAATTGAGTCATCCTCACACCAGATTCTTTTACTATTCTTCCCTTTCATGTGTTCCTTTTGTTTGCAAAAGTGCATGACCTGATGTATTCAGTGGCCATTAAATTCTAACCTCCTACAGATGAGTCTTCTAGCTCTGCCTAATTAACAGGACGGCACTGCAAACTGCAGGTAACAATGTCCAGAACCCAGGAAATGAGGATGGCTCAAGTAAGATTCATAAATTGTTCAGTTCTAACGTCAACGCACTCAAGTATTAAGCCGAACCCTGCCCCCCTTGTCCGGTTTTCAGCATGCACGTATTGCTTTTGGCCAAGTAAGGGGTCTGTGACCGTATGGCGGTTTGTTGAATTGCTTGAGCTGTGTATGTATGCGTATGTAATGAAATCGGAACAATTAATTAAATACAAAATAGTAGTTTGATGCAGGCTGACGTTAACAACTCCGAGCATTCAGAAGAGGAATTGATATTGTCAAATGTCTCTAATAATCCGATTCCTTAAGTGATGGATGACAAGCTTAAATAAATCAAACAAGACACTCAGATAACCCTCGTGGGATTGGTCAATTTCGACTAGCAAGTTCGACCCGGTCCAAGTTTCACTTGACTTAAAGGAGAATCTCTAAAGACCATGTTCAGGAATGATCAAAATCTGAGGATTTCGTCTGAAAGCAAATGCTGCTTTCTAAATGCCACCTTCATTCCCTAGTCCTTCCGAACCGGGGTTCGTCATTTTTGTCGTCAACGTGGTTGGTCGGGAAAATTGCCGGGTATTTCAACCAGTTAGAAGAGAAGCAACACGGATGATTAGTAAAAGACCTCTACGAAAAAATGCGCATTCTTTTGCTGGGCAGTAAACTTGCATAGTTTTGTGGTTTTCACACAGCACAATGGTTTATGTACGGTTCGTGATCAATTTTACGTTTTACTGAAATTTATGTTCAGTAAAGGTCAAAGTGTTGGGCTGTTACGGATCCTCTTCAACAACAAAAAATCTGCCAATACATTACCTTCCGGTACACTACTCGCTATTTAGAGTGGAATTCGCTGTTTTTCCAACCTTTTCCAGGTAGTAAAGTTTGTAATAAACGCATTTGATAGACTGCGTTATTAAGACACTCCAGGTCGATAGAATCTTTTGTGGTTGGCTTTTTAGGGGCTGTTCTACAGCTCGAGACAAGTTTATGTTCCACTGAACGTCTGATGTTCATCATTTGCTGCGCTTGTCTCTCAAAGCCAGAGATGGGCACCCATAGTGAATTTAACATGCCTTATCACCGCTCTCAAGTCAAAGTCTAATACCAACCGGAGACAACCAGAGATTTTGTGATATTTTCTACAGTACAATACGACGATTGACCGAGCTTAACGGCGACAGACTTCATCCACTGCAAGGAAACTTGAGAAATTGATTCAAGGCGAAAGCATCTTCTTGAAAAGCCATTAATTAACCAACTTTCTGATGCCTAATCTGAAACCAAGCAGAGATAACTCCTATCCTTTAAGCATCCTAGCTTTGAACCCTTCGAAATGCGAGAGAGCTGAATTTGCTCCAACAATGATGGGGATAGGGCAGTCCAAGCTTCTTATTCGTCTTGGCCAACTTTGTAAGCTGGCGTCTAGGAGACTTGGGTAAGAGATTAGGGAATAGTTTGAACTAATCTCATAAAGTGAGATCATCTTTGGAATCGAAGCGGTAGTCCCTCCTACTGTTTAGCGATAGTTAGAGTATGCTCTAAGGATATTAATGAAAATTACAGTAAACACATTCCACATTCCCATTGGAATCGATGATCTATTGCACGCACTGCATCGGTGCCTCCAGTTGAGGAAAACTGATAGGGGAATTCGGGTCTAAGAGATGGTTACTAAGTACATATGGGCAGTACTGCTTGGTAAGCCGATGAATTAAAATTTTCGAGTTCACTGGAGGTTTATTAGTTTTTAGTCGAGAAGCGTTGAATCTTAACAAAAAGTTTATATCTGATCGACTGGAAAACTATCACCCTCAAGTAGCTGCTTCGGAGTCTTCTGTAACAGCAGGGCTTGATTTTATATGATCGAATATACATACCATTAAATACGAGGGTATTGTTCTAATGGACTTTGTTTTGACCTCTTCCACAAATAATTTTATAATAAATTCTGTTTCATTGAAATAATGTGTAGCTATGGAATTACATTTCAACTGTGGACTCCAGCATCGCGTGGGATCCAATTCAAACCTCATTTTTTATCAACAGCGGCAAACACCATCTGCCACTTCCATATTAAGAAGCAATTAAACGAAACGAAATACCTCAACTCAGATGTAACTTCATTTACGATTCCATAGGACCACAAAAAATGATCATTAATCCCTTTCTTTTAGTGAGCCCAAATTACCCTTGAAAATTAAGCCATTATCTGCACCCATTTGTGCCATTCTCAGTGGTCTCATTAGATGGCCTGTTTATGTTTAAAAGCCGGCTGGTTAATGCCCACTAAGATGGCTTAAAATATAATTCGACCTATGGAAATACTGAGTTTCACTTGATATGCCCGCATTGGCCTCATAGCCGTTTTAATGGTGTACGCCCAAAAGTCCCGCCAATTTCGTAGTTCCTCAGTCCATCCAGTTTCTCTTGAAATTTGAAGGCTACCCAATACGACCTTAATCTCGTTGCAAGAGCTGCTTATGGAATATGGTTTGGGTATTACCCGATGGCATATTCGAACAACTCGCTTAATTTTGCTTTCTCATTTCATTGAGAATACCTATTATAACGCAATACATTCAGTATTGTGCCTATTAATTTTCACATTCGAAATCACCTTAATGTATGGTTAATTAATTAATTTATTTATTAAAAAACTAACTGTTATTTAGTTAATACAATTAGTAAGGCCGAAAACTGCATAGAGTAGTACTAGTAGGACGAACCAGAGGGGGAAAACCTCAGAGACGCCTTCGGTCATCAGGCATTCCAATGGCGAAATATGGCCTTGACCACCTTTGGCTTCTGTCCTTGGGAATCTCCGCCAAACTCGGAGACAATCCAAGCCTTGCTGCTTCGATTGGTCCAAAGTTGATCAGATCTACTAAAGCACAGCGGCAATGCGTTAGCGATGGGATCCACAATTAGGACACCGAAGTTATCAGCACAGGAGCTGGTGTGGGTTGGATTCTCCAGATGTAAGTATTTGCCGATCATACTGAAATGTCGACAGGCATTTATTCAATCCCTCTGAAATGTAGTACAGCTAATGAACTGGCCAAGTGCATTTAATTTAGTATAAGACCAAAAACATCTTGGTTTTACTCCGCAGGAAATTGGATTCGCAATAGTTAAAACTGGCGATTCCCAAATTATGGCTGTTGCGCAATAATAATAAATGTTCATTGAATAAGCATGCGTGAAGAGGCGTTTATTTAAGGGCGTGGCGGTTGCGCCAGCAGCTTGTGTGGTCTTCGGTCAACCGCACCAGACCTCGCACGAAGGCCTCTGCCAACCATGTCACTGGCAGAATGCCACTTTCTACCAGTTCGTGTACGAGTGTCTGCTTCCTCCTTTTGATTAATTGCCCTCTAAGAGACACCCGAGACCGCCAGGCATGCGGAAAGTTGCGGGTCAGTGCAACACCAACTGTCGCTCCTATCCAGCCACTGGAACAGACCACACAAGTAGCGACAAGCGTTGTGATCCTTCAGACCACTGAATGTATGCGGAAAAATGATTGCGCTCACATATTAAATCGTCGACATCCTATAAAACCAAGACAGGGACAATTTTTGATAGTTCACTCGAGTTCCATA
The DNA here is from genome assembly GCA_019097775.1 of Moniezia expansa. NCBI lineage: Eukaryota > Metazoa > Platyhelminthes > Cestoda > Cyclophyllidea > Anoplocephalidae > Moniezia > Moniezia expansa. The sequence continues at coordinate 3,418,124 of JADFDV010000097.1, forward strand.
AGTTTCTTCACCAAATATTTTCACTAATTCTCCACTAGGTATACGTCATAAAGCCGTCTATAGGTGTAAATCAGCCGGTCTGAATTATATCTGTAAGCTTGAATTCAGTTTGAGTCATGGCGCTTCATCCATATCCGTTTAGGTAACCGCCTTTTCTCGCCTTTGCGAGCTTCATCCCTGGCACTTCCCCTTTTGGTAGTTACCAAATACTATGCATTGCTAGTTGATTTTGTCAAAATGACAACCAACTACTTGTCCGTGGCACCACTTTCTCCGTGAACCGACCAGCAGTCACTTTCAATGGTCTAACCACTAAGAGTGAAGATGATTTCCATCAACCATTTCCATCCCATCCCTTTTTCCTAGGACAATGAAATAGTTGATTGTTCAAAAGGAAAGCGGCTGCTGTCCGTGGAGATAAAGTTGAGTATACCGCTAGAAAAGACATGCGAAGCGGCGTTTGCGTGAATGTACTTCGATTACTCACCAGATACCTTCTAACTCCCTGACCTCGGAGCCTAGTAAATCACTTTTATCAATGTTGAGCATTGGAGGCTAACCATAATATTGACTACGGGTAAAAGAATCGGCTAATTAAACCATGCCTAGTGCTGAAGGGTCTTCGATTCCGAGTACAGAAGGATGAACTTTGATCGCGCACTGGATAAGGATTTGAAGCATGAAAAGTCCTGGTTTGAGGTCGAAGCTTCGGTTGAGTCTTCGGACAAAGTCTAAGAAAGCCAGAATGAGTAAAAAGGATAACTGCAATAAGTTAACGGACGTACAAATTGGTATCTGACTCCCTTCCGTACATTTCTTTCACTTTACATCCTTGTAAACACTCCAAGAACATTTGCTTCCTCCACTAACAGGGGTAAAATTAAGCAAACGCAACCTTGTGTTTCCCCCCCCCCCCCCCATTATTATTTTTTTGCCAAAAAATTAATTCTCTGTGAGCCTATTTAAAAACGCAACTTTAAAAATTAACATGTTCGACATTTATTTAAACTTAATTTAAAATCTATTTAGAAATGTCGCCTTCATTTTGAGTGTGCATTTTATATTAGGGCGGATATGTGATTTTCCGACTAAAATTGAGCTGTTTTTTTTCTTGAATTACAAAAAAATTCTTAAAATGTTCTACATAATATCTAATTTCCTGAATCTATCCAATTTGTTCAAGAGAGGAAGTGGAAACATTATTTGTGGTTTAGTTAGAGTGTTTGATGAGGGAAATTTGTCTCAGTTAATACATCGTTCCGTGTTCTTCAATGGCTAGAGGACGGACTTGACGATCTTTTTCAGCGATAATTTCAATCTTCCTCCACCACATGCAATCTGCTCAAAAGCTTCTTCTTTCGAAGCTCACTTCAACCTAGCATGCCTTTCCTGGTGTTCCATGCGCAGTGGACTTTAAGACCGTTCCACCTAATTATTATTTCGTCGATTTTTTTCGTTCTACGACAGAACCCGTTGGAGGAAGTAGCATTTGACTTTCTTACTTAAAAGAGGCAATCATAGGCAAATTGTCGATTCGTTTGATTCGGTCCAGGTTCCGTTTTCATGAGAGCCCCAGTTCACAAATTCCTTCTGACCTTTGTTTATGAAAATTAGCAAATTATTTTATAACATTTCACAAACCTGGCTTTATTAACTGCCAATCAGAAACGGCCAAAAACAACGCCATTAAAACAACTCGGTTATTATTATTTTATGTTCTTCTCTTCATCTTGTTCTTTTTCGACCAAAAAGTAAGGTTAATTTTCATTTTTTTTTAAGTTGAAAAAGTGGGTAATTAATTGGTGGGTAGTGTTTTTGCTAGCATTAGTTTTTGCGATCAGCATCAGAATGGAGTTTGATTTGGAAGGCCATTTTTCAGATGATCCTTTCTTATTTTTGTTCACTTCCTCTGCTTTAGCGAAAATACTTGCAGCATGTAGATCCTTACGGAACGCATCCTTGGTGTCAGTCATCCATTGAAAGGGATATGGTGCAATTTGTTTTTCCATCTTTATGAGTTCTTTCCTATTATCTTGTATTTCTCGTAATGGACCAACTGGCGCTCAAGTTTCGAGTCATTCCTAAGTGCTCATTTCGAACCAGGTGAGTTAAATTTATTCCAAAGCTTTCTACTGCTTGATCTTCATAATTTGTATTCCCTTTGAAAGGCTGCTGGACATTTGGGCTAATTACCAATTAGCCAGAATGCCGTTTCAATAACAATAAAGAACCTGCAAAGAAAGGAGGGGAACTCTTTTTGGCTTTTGAATTATCGTTTTTGTTTTGTTATCCGAAGCTGTCGTGCTTTTCCTCTGAGGAATTTGTCAGACAACCAAATACAGTTATATTCATTATATTTTTTGCCAATAATCCTGTCAGCGTTTGTGCGTAGAAACATGCCTCCTACCGAATGAAAGCCTTCATTTCCATTGCTTCTCAACTGAGTGATTATCCCTTCCAAAGAACCTTCCCCCAAATCGGATCTTGGAGATTCGAATCCCCTTGAGATTTGACTGGTGCAGGCTGTTTTCTGGAAGCGAAATAATACCGTGAATATTTGGTGGTCAAATTTACTCTCAACCTCCTCGTGGTGACCACCGGTAACCCCAGGGGTAACTCTGGGGGCTAATGAAAAGGGCGGCCGCAGAGTACTAATCGCCCACCGGACGCATAAAATTAGATTGTGCCAACAGAAGTACAACATCTTACAGTCTGGTAAATTAGGTATGACACAAATGCCTGGATTCATTGTCTCAAACTGAACTGTGGAAAGCGCGTGCATGTAGCAATGAATAGAATCTCCGCCAGAAGGTTGGAAAGACTTCTAGAAGAGGTACGAAGATTGTCCGCCCTTAACAATTTCGGGACGAAGACGGACGAGGTGCCACTACGAAGCTGAACTGCCAGAGAAGCGACCAGACAACCGAAGACGTCAACAGATGTTTTTGCTGCGTTCTGTGTTAAATGCTAGGCGCTACTTGTAATAAAAGCTATTTGTACTCCTGTTGTACCCCCAATAAGTCCATGGGACTTGCCGTAATGGGTGGGGAGTAAATAAAAAAATAATAAAAAGAACCGTGAATATCTAACCAGAGCTGTGGTGATTTCTTGCCAATAAAAATTTAAATTTAGAATATTGCTATAATAGTCAGGGGATTCCTTTCAGGAATGGAATCAGAAACAGCCAAACTCATAGACACTTGGTGCCCCGTTATATTTGAGTCACGTGCTGGTAGAGAGATTCAATTTGATGTCAAGAAATCCTGTCGAAGAACTAGGGCGCGCCTCCTAATAGAAGATCTGCTAAGTGCCATACTTCCACGATAGAGCAGAATTCCTTCTCACAAACAGTTAAAGTTTGATTCGAGATCTTCACAATCTAGAATTGTTTAAAATCACTCTAAGCATGTCGTTGGTTTCTGCAATCAAAGAAGCAGAACATCAAATTCTTGATTTTTTGTCTGCAGTTTAACAGTTGCAAGGTTCTTTTAAATAGCGATTTAGTATTCTTGGTCTTTTTGCATAGTGATACTTAATAATTCCTTCAAAACTACCCACTCGTCCACCAATAAAACCGAAACCGACAACCCCTAGCATGGTGTCTACGTTTAATTTGACAAGATAGTTCATTGATATTGAGCTCTTAACCGTAGCCAATTCGGCCTGCGGCCGAGACCTTCTGATCGCCACTGCTTAAAATGAACTGCTGCGAAATGCTACTTAAATTGATTGAGAATGTATGATTTAGGTGGCCATTTTATAATTAAGTAGATTTTGGTAAACCCCAAAGGAATTGTGGTGACAGTTTCTACAGTAAAGGGGGGTTTCAATGTCTTGTATATCTCTCATGGGAGAGGTATACAAGACATTCAACTTGCGCTGGACGCCAGTCAGAAAGTCCTTCTGACAGATAGTGCCTACTAGTTTATGAAACTGACTCATCCATCCAAATCCTGTGTGGAGCTATTCGCTGGTAATTTATTATTAGAAGGCTGCGTTCAATTATGAATAGGGTAAGGTCTCCAAGGAGTTCCAGCTATGGGGAATCTGTGATGGAGTGCAAAGACGTGCTTGGTGGTATGCATTAGTAAAGTTAATTTATTGTAATTTTCTCCCCACAATTTGGAGTCTGACCGACTTGGGTGAGCGGTTCTTATTAAAAATGAATGCGACCCACACAACAGAATGGTCCATACTCATTATCGGTATTATTATCAGTAAATCTCCACTATTTCGACGTAAAACAGAAGAAGTTTTCAGGAATCTGAAAGGAAATTGTTATATTTGGAGGGAAAATTCCCTGTGTCACTTTGACTTACCAGACAACTGTGGTCTCTCCTTATTTAGTGGTTGCAGAGTAAGCACATATGATTTGAGCGTTACAAAGAGTGAAAAAAAGAAGTTCACAGTGGGGATGGATCCTCGTCTACGAGACCGGTGTCCCCTCAAAATGATGACAAGTTGATGGTCATGCAATGATTAGTGTGTATGAACAAGGTCTCTTTAGTGGCGGCCTCTCGGCCACTCTGAAGCTAAGCCAAGTAGATGAGGACTGCATTTTTCGACAATCTTCAACATTGTTTATCTACTGAAACTTGAACTTCCAGATTAATGATGTGATTGCAGCTGATCTTGGCATTTAAACTCAGTCATAAATAGTTAAGATCTCATTTTCCGTGTGCTCAATACCTATTTTTTTGCGATTATTTCAGCGGCTATTCGACATTAGACCTGTGAAGTTGTCCAACAGATTAACAATGCTAATTCTACTTTCTGTGGGTCTAGAACAATCGCTTCCGAAATAATTGCAAATGAAGCTGAAATTATACTTTATTTAATTTCTCTAAACTGAATTTCTGTCTCCATTATAACTCCGAAAAACAGATATTGTGTAAAATGCATTAACATAACCTTAATTGTAGTAATCATCAAGTAAGTACAGCTAAGCGGTCTCTTTCTTGCTTTTATTAGTTCTATAAATAGGAGGATTCTTAAACATTCATCTCTTTCAGTCTTAAAAAAATGTTTGGTTTTTTACAGAGAGCCGATGTCACGATCCTTATTCTGAATAGGCGGATTCAAATGGATGTACTTATTGTAAATTGCTTCAATGAAGATTATCCGAATCTTAACGTGCCTCAAAGAAATGGGACACTGCTTTCGGCATAATCGGCGGATTTCTGTTAAAACAATGTGGAAGAATTGTGCTGATTATCGGTATTCATCCAATCCAAACTCTGGTTGAAAAGTGAACATGCCTAAGTTAACAACGAGAAATTCCTGGAAGCTGATCTAGGAGGGAAAGTCATTTTCACCTGTCTGAGTCAACATACCGGCCTCACTTTTAGTTTGTTTGTATGCAGGAATTCAGTGTGAGCATTCACAATCGTTATTATTTGCTAAGTATTTATAGTTATAGAACATCATTGTTACTGGAACAGGAAGGAAAAGCACGTCACTACGTTGCTACTTAAAAAGCCTCCATCAGCAATTTTCTCTCCGAATAGTCGAATTCGCAACTCACTCGCGTCCCTCCGTCTCATTAGTTTTGAGTTATTTGAAATTAATGCGATATCTTTGCTGGCTCGCTTACAACTGCGTCCCCTCGTTCAATGGAGAAATTTGTAGGTCTTGAACCAGCCTCCGACTTCGAATGCGAAAAAATTGCCTTCTTGAAGGCTTTTCCTCTTAGTTTTATCTCGCTTATGCTTGCTCAGTTCTCCGCTGCAATAAAATTATCAGCTTGTAAAGTTTGGCGGATGTCGTTCATTTCTTGGAATTGTGGCAGTCCTGGAATTTTCGACCCTCTATCATCGGCGAGTTATTTGGCTTCAGTTTAGATATAACCAAATTCTTTATTTGGTAAGAAAGAACCAAGCTAGTCAGCTCTGAAATTCCAGGCTGTTTTTCATTAACTTTCTTACAGATGAGGTCTTCGACGTCTGAAGAGAAGCCCAGAGTTTGAATTTCCTTCATCAAATTAAACATGGTGAAATGTAGCAAAGAAGTATCTCTGCTACATTATTACTTATTTTTTTTATTTAGCTGGACATATATGCGATCATGAATGAATATTCCAGGCCGACCACTGGCAAATTAATGTCTAGCAACTATTAAGTGTTCGTTTCCATCATCCTCAAATTGGAATTTCTTGTAGTGCATGATTCTTTTGCTATTTCAGATCATTTTTTACACAAGTGTGAACTACTCACTTGTACATTGCCTGCTAAGACCCACAGCAAGATGGGACAAATGGCTGAAATGCATTCAAGAATGTAAGAGGGGCTTGGTACAAGAAGACCACGCCACATTTGGCCCCATGCGAATGCACAAATGAGGATGCCTTTTCAGGGCTGACGACCCAGCCCCCTCGATAGCACTTTAGAGTGAAGTCAAGAGGGAGAAGTAGGGGGGAGGGGGGGAGGCATGGGAGGGGACTTGCCAGCCCAAAATCTTCTTGAGCGGACGAAAATTGTTGATGTGGTCTGACAGTTGGTCTTGTGGCTAGTCCACATGGTGTTAATCGATAATCAATAAACTTATTGATAAATATTTAATTTTGAACGCAGGATGGCCAGAGGTTTGGGGGAAAAGAGCAAGTAGTTGAATAATTTTTTGTCAAGCCTAAGACCACTAATGCGTTTCATCAGCCCACCAACTTGTTGGAATGATTTCATGAAATTCTTATTTAGCTAAGTTTCTATCTTCCTTCTGAAGAGGACTGTTTGAATAGATTCTTAAATAAAACCCGGCTAAAAGGGCTGGTATCCGACGCTTTTAGTAATAGACATATTGAAGGAAATTCCCCCGAAAAAGGCTACAATGGGGACTTTATACATATACTGGTAGAGTCTCGTCAGACAAATTTAGGATAATAGAGGGGTAGGAATTGGCCTCTCATTGTGAGAAGACTTAGAGAACTCTCGCATCCGGATTTCCTCTGCTTGAATGCCGCATAAGTGATTATACGCCGGTGAACAAACTAAGTGGAATCTTAGTTAAGAATCCAACTGGCATCTAATCCCAATTAGAATATTTTTTCCTCACCGAACATCAAAACACGTTAAAACGAGAGAGACGTTAACGATTCTTAATAAATAATGAGCACTGCAAGGCTGATTTCAGAGCAAGTTAGCCAGTTTTCTGGTAATCATTTCGACACCTCTTGAAATGATGTTATCTGAATAGTTAACATGTGACGGTGGTGGAAAACAGGGTCTAACTCTTCCCTGTCTGCAGAAAACATGCTTGACAAGGAACCACAGAAACCCTTCCCATGGACAGCAGATGGTAGAGCAGAAGAGGGCGAAAACGTAGAGAAGATGAATGTGAAAAATTTGAAGGAGTGCAGATGGGACTATTCTCATACCTCAGGCCCACCAATGCCCTGCTTCCAGGTTTACTGCTCCCCCACGGAGGTAAACTAATGGGATACCTTTGTCCAACTAAGTCCTGGATATTCCAGTCACTAAGACCACCATCAAATCCAAAGATGCGACTGTCAATACTAGTGCAAATAATTTTCTTTCAACGGTGTTGCAGGATCAGTCGGCCAATCAAGTAAAACCATCACCTAGTTAAAGTAGACCTTTTAAATTATGTTTACATTCTCTTATCTAATGAATTAAACTGAGACACTTCGATTTTATCATAATTTTCAGAAACCACGTTGTAAACAATTCGACTTTATGCATTTCTAATGTGCAAAATATCATGGCATGTATCAGATGATCACAACCAGAATACCAGGGCTTATTTGTGTTTCTTAATGTGTTTTCATCTGTTTACTAGACAAAAGTGTGCCATCATGACGTGCATAAATGGTTATTTTCAACCTCTCAAAACGAAGTTCTGGCTTCTTAAAACAATCATTCATATCTAACAGTGTGCAAATAGAAGGCAAATCTGTAATCCAAGTAAGCAATGGAGTTGCTGCGTTAGATTTTCATCCAACTTGACTTGCCTTATCCATCGACTCCAATTTAATTAGTTGCTCATGGAATTTTAGGTAAATTCGCCAAGGTACAATCTGCATAAGCCTGAAACCTAATTATCTGAAAAAATCAATATTTCATTGCAAAAATTATAAGCCCATACAATTTTTTAAAATCCAGCTGACCCAATCAAATGTTTCGATTGATACGAAATTTAGTACATGAAACTAGGCACCAACTTTTGCTTGGTTTTAATCGCCTTATTCATCGATCAAACAGAACTTTTTCAAGTAATAGAAAGTGCTCAAGTAGTAAATTACGCTCTGGTGATCTATTTATTGGACAATTGTACTCGGAAAACCTCGAGGAATCGTCATGTGTTGGGCCACAAGAAATAAAGACTTTTTATGCCAATGGAAATGGTGATATGAGAGTTTTACCCGCTCAGACAAGGACTCGAGGAGCCTGGAATAGAACTCAGGTGTTGAATATGTCATCCATACATTTGATGGTCTGCCAGGTTGTCAATCTGCTCAAACAAATCGGTTTGGATCTTCGTGTAATCGCTGAGGACCGGCTGACTGCCACTTGGCCAACGGAGACTAATCTTGACTGTTTGGAGAGACAGGATCCACTAATAGTTGAACTGCAGATATCAAGTGAAAAAAGGGTGAAATTCCGGAAGATAAGCGGGCCGGAGAGTTTGTTTCGGACGAAAACGCACGATGTTCTGAAGCTGATCTATGATAACTGTGGCTTTTAATTGTATATCCTAAAATGTAAATCATAATTCGCACATGTGGATACTACGCTTTTTCAGTGTCTTCTAAAGCAATTTTGCACACTGCAGACCACTTACCTCATTTACTGAAGAACAATTTAGAGAATTGAATTAATCACGAAATTGACAGATTTAACTAACTTGCTGTCTGTTTGCATGGTTATGACTAGACTCTGTAAGAGGTATCGCCATTTTTCTCGATCAGCAGAACTTTAGCACTCAATGCACTTATGCGATTAATTTCCTCTCATGAGATCTTGGATGAATCCTTCTAAAATTCACTACAGGCCAATTAATCCTGGTTTAGGCAGTTACGGAACGCAACATCTCCTTAAAAATTTTGTTTGGAACATCTTAGGCTGAATTATCGTCTGTATCCCTTCTAAACCAAAGAATGCCAAGAATCGTTTGAATTTTTACTCATTTTCTTCAGAATATATATGTTACTAATATGTTATAAGTAGAGATATACGTAGCCTACGTGTTGACATCTTCCGCTCGGATGATCGAGTTTCCTCTAATTAGGCTTATATGCGCTTTTCAACCGTATTATCCTCACGGTTTTACACCCATGGAAGCCCTCCGCCTATTCACCATAGATGACTGCCAAGTAACACATTGCCACTAGTTCTTCTAGAATGACACTAATCCCATTTTTGGGTAGATGCATCAGTTCTAGGTGAAGCCGATTTATACCACCAATGTTCATTCTTTTCATAGCAGCCAACCCTTTTAAAAGTATTAGAACGCATACTAAGGGATTTACCAGCTGATTTCATGGGAAGTCAATTTTTCTAACCCCACTTTTGGTCAAATAACTGGCCATATCAAATATCGAGATACAATTGAGTATTTCGTTGCCTATCGCTTCTCTTTGCATCATTCATCCAATTGTGACTCAATTTTCGCGTGCCCAATTCGAATAGCGTATATACCACCTTTTTGCTTCGTGGTCCATTTGAGCACTTCATTCATTTATTCATTCATCACAACCTTTGAAGGAAAGAGAGCGTACAAGCTTGATCTAATAGCTGATCACGTCTTGACGACTCATCTGAAGACTAAACGGTTATCGGAGCAGTAGTACCTACGAAGAAAGAGATCTCCTTGAAGGCTGATTTCATTTTTATTTCAGTGAAAACGGATGCATGCGTTCTTCCATCGCCGGTTAGCTTGAACAGCCATATAATCGCTACACACCATAATAGAAACGCACAATCTAACGTTAAAGTGTGTAACCATTGGAAGTAGGAGTATCATTTTCCTACCTACTATGCTACTGATGGCACCATGTCTACTTTTATCTGCACTCCAGATCGCAAACGACATCCTCTTGATCGATGCATGCCCTACTACCGTTTGCCAATTTGGGTCTCTACGATTGAAAGTCCCCTTATTGATACTTCCTGCTTAATTAATGGAAGCCGTTTCCCGATTTTAATCTTAAAACGTCCTCACTTCTCTTAAAGAACTGTTTTTGTACAGCCTTACAACTCTAGTTTCTGGCTGCCTTACATTGCTGTTTTTGAATTGTGCGTTCACCACTTAACATTTACTTAGGTAAAGATATTTAAGCTTGTTGGCAGCCCCTCGGTTTCTCATTCTCTCGGCTGATTTTCAGTTGGCAGATGGATCTGCCGGGATCTGCTAGATTCAGTGTTATAGTCGAGAAGTTTTAGAGAACTCACAAAAATGAACCTATTCTGCCTTAGCTAATCCATTGTTATGACTTCGTTAATGCTACCTTACTCGTTTGAAAGCAATCTAGAATATTTAGAAGTCATCAAGTTTCTAGGCCTTTATTGGCGCTCATGCATAGTTTTATCCAGAGGGAACTCCAGTGGGCATTTTACTAATGCACTTCGAAGTCTAAAAGCAGCGTCTTAGCATCCATTATCGATAAGACACTTCGAAGCAGGTAGTACATTTTTCACTCTTGATAGTCAGCCTTACCATAAGATGCTAGCTGGTTGCCTGAACTTCATTCAAAACGTGAAATTAAAGAGAAGCGGATCTTTCTAGATTACTGCGCTCCTTCCGGTGTGCAAGCGTGTTTCGTGACTCCCATAGAACTAAAAGTGGATGCAAACTGTTGACCTTGAAAGGCGAGTAACGTACGAACAGTCCCGCTTTTTTGGAATAAGATTCTAGCTGTCAAAACTGCGTACCGATTCGACGTTCCTAAATAAAGCACTTAACATGAGACCACCACGGATGCGTTTCTCCATGGAGCCTTAGTCGGTGGGATATGCTCTTGTACTTATGTTTATGAAAGATGACAACTCTTGCGTCAATCCAACCACGAAAGACCAGTGATGATCCATCTTGCCCACTTGCAGTCAAAAAAATTTGGTGGCTTTTCGGCAATTAAAATATTTGCACTACAATTCCGAAGTTTTTGCCGAACGTTTCTTGATTTTTTAAATTCCGATAGGAAAAATTGTTTTTCCTAAGAGTGCTGTGTGCATTTCTAAGGTCTCCTGATACTTACCTGAGGATCATTCAGCAACCATAATCCCGCACTCGCCTTTTAGAAAAAATTTGGAAATATCTTTTATGCCGGTCAACAACTGCGACTTCTCTACGAGTTTACCTTTTTGGTCCACCGTTAAATACCAATATCACTGGATTTTCTTCTAATCCTGCGAAGTCTAATTCAGAGAAGTTGGATCCATGATTCCCCAAGTGCAGGCCTAATGTCTCCACGGATGTCTTGGCAAAATATGGTGAAGCCGCCAGATGTCACAATGAGGATTAGATTTAAAGTGTCTCGCACTTTCGAAAACGTGTTTTTTGAATGCTCTATTGAAATTCATCACTGTATCTTTCTGAAAGATGGGATTCAAGATATGACCATTTTTCGGGAGTAGGTAGTCGTTTTAGAAACACGAACGGCTAATAAACCAATCAACCAGCACAACACTATAGCACCAGTGCAAATTATTTTTTCCTCATCATCGCACGAACAGTTCCTAGTGAAACTAAGATTGGAATGAGGATATTTCAAAAAGGTTTTAGTAACCTGGGTAAAATGTAACAATACTACGATTTTCGACCGGTCAACTGGGAAATCGATACCTCGAAACGCTGACTCATCCGGTCGTCTCCGGAGTAGCAAATGATCGACACCGCAAATAACGAGGTGAGCAATGGTGACTAGCCAAACCGAATAGCCTTTCCATGACCACCTGAAACGATATCTAATATCGATGCGATGGGAGAACTGTGCTTAAAAGACTCCCAATAACCAAAATCCCAAGAAACGAGTCTCTGATACAGCCTAAACTCCGTGTTGGCATAAACATGGGTGATCTAAACCCCACATGGAGCATAGCAGCGCATTCTCTCAATGCTGCACTTAAATATAGCAGGATAAGGCGTTGCGACAGAAGATCGATCTAGACTAATCAATCGATAAGGGGATTGGAATGGTCCCCTAGAAACGCTCTCGGTTGAAACATCCATCTGAAGTGTAGATGAAGTGCGCAAGTTCAAGGGTCCGCACAAAAAAACCTCTGATGTTAAGATCCGAGGCACCCAAGCATTTCGGTAAGTAGTACATTCTAAAGAGTGGAGGATATCGTTTAAGTCAAAACTAAAGATAAAATCTACTCCCTTACCGCGAATAACCTCAATGACACGGGATATCATATGCGTGGCAAGAATGATCAAAGTTGCCGGAGGGAGCAAGGAAAAAATTAGTTTAACCTAACTAGCTAGAAATTTGATTTACAATCACAAAGGATTAGGCTGTGATAGACAGCAAGGCATTATACAAGTCTATTTTTATACAAAAAAAAATACTAAATTGACGAGTAAGTAATAGACATTTATTATAAAATTCATACCATAGTACTTCCTGTACATCAAAATACTCCAAGGAAGTCGGAGATTACTAGGTAGGGGAACGAGATCTTGGAGTCACTGATTTGGTGCTTTTGTGTCTACGATGACGATCTTCACCGGAAGAACGACGATCACGGCTGTCAGCATCCCCGTTGTTTCTCATTCGTCTGGAAGAAGAACCGTTACGGGGGGAGACGGACCTTGAACGATCAGTTGATCTTGAACGGCGAGAGTAGCGACGAGAATCAGATCTGGAATAACAAAAAATGGCTAAAATATGACGTTAATTATCAAGACGTGTTTGCTAAAATAGACGAACCGAGAACGATGGCGCCCAGAACGAATGGCCCGATCTCTCATTTCAGCAGGAGCTAAAATTAAATGATTAAGATACCGAGGCCGCCTACTTTTCCGATAACCTCGAGTGAATTCTACTTCGATACGACGCCCCATAAAGCGAGTTTGGTCCATACTGCGCTGAGCATAGGTTGCATCCCTTGGGTCTTCAAATGTACATGATCCGAACGAATCTTATTAAGAAACACAACTCGAAAACAGGCCATGATATTTATAAATTTTTCGACCCAATTAAATTCAACTGCGCAAGTAATTATTTGTGGGTCGAACCAAATTTTTCGCAAAGCGCTACGCCATTTTGAGCTATTCATATGCATTGACAGCTAAAACTCGTTACATATCCGGGCCTAAAGAGCAAACTATCACTAAGCGCAGGCAAATCAAGTAATGGTTCTGACATTTTCAAAAGGATATTCAACAAATGCGAATCCTTTCATGCGACCGGAATAATAGTCCGTCGGTATAGTTACTTCGGCAATAGGGCCATATCGACTGAAGGCCCTGCGTAAATCTTCGTGCCTCAAAAGAAAATGGATAATTTCGAGAAATAATACCTGCAAGATTCGGATAAATTATTAACATAAAGAGAACAGCGACGAGACATACGCAAGGTTACTTCTTTGAACCTGTAATTGATTGATAAATGTAAAGTAAAACAAACAAATGAATTAAATGAATTCTTCGAAATAGAAATAAATTACAAATAATGAAGAATCATAGGCATTCTCGAATGAAAAATGGATTATCGTAAGAAACGAAAGAGACGGAATCTGAAAATTAAATGGCAATGGTGATCTAAATCATTGCTATTTATTCACCGTACGTTTCAATGAAAGCGAAAAATAAAGCTATAGTGGGTCAACTGTTGTAATTTTATGACCCTTTACTATCATAAGTAAAAGGAGATGAATTCTCCTTCACGTAACGTCGGCCACAATTAGTCCATTTAATTTAAGGAGATACTTGTCCTATTAAATCTGCCTTTCCATAGCGCAAATAGGAGTTACGATCACCTCGAAACTTTGGTATCATGAAACTACGCATTAAAAATGGAGTACCAAGATATTTAGTGTAAACTATTGGAATCAGTTTTGTCACTAACATATGGTTTTGGGCTTTCAGAAAGCCTTTTGATTGACGCGATTACATTAATCACTCTAGTTAAACTGTAATGTAAGTAATTCCGGTTGAAATCCTTTGTACTTGACCGTCGTAAGCAGTATCTTAATAGAGCTGAGTTTTGACCCTGAGTGACCTATCAAGATCAGACGATGTAGCCACTCAAGAGTGCCGTCAGGGAACTGGCCAGATTAGTGCCCGCACTTCAATTAAGAGTTTTCCTGACTTGTGGTGGTTATAAATCAGTCATTTCGATTAACAAGCCTCGTGAAATCACTAAAACACGATATCTTTAGTAGGCGCCACTGCAACCCATCTTTTTTTATTTACTCCCCACCCACTAGGGCAAGTCTCAAGGACTTATTGGGGGTAAAATAGAAGTACAAATAGCTTTTAAAATGAGTAGCACACGAAAGTTAACACAGAAGGCAGTAAAAGCGCTTATTGACGTCTTCGGTTCTCTGGTCACTTCTCTGGCATGGTTTCATCGTACAGGTAACAGTTCAAATTCGCAGTGGTACCTCGACACCGTTAAGAGCAGACAGTTTTCATACCTCTTCCAGAAGTCTTTTCCACTGGCTGACGGAGATTCCATTCATTGCTGCATGCACGTGCTTCCCAGTCCAGTTTGAGACCATGAATCCGGTTATTTACGTCATGGCTCATTTACCAGGCTGTACGAGGTTGTACTCCTGCTGGCATAATCTAATCTAATACGCCCGATGGGTGATAAGTCCTACCCGGCCGCCTTTCTCATTAGCCTCCGTAGTTACACCTGGGATTACCGGTTGAGAGTAGGTTTAACCGCCCATAAGATACCTTCCAAACATTAAAACTTTTAATTTTAGCCGCATAGATTTGTGAATAAACTGATATTATGAGAATTCTGAATGCCAGTCACTTCTTCATTTCGTTTTAACCCTTTTGCAAGAGGACAAGTGCTCAAACGATTATCTAAGATTTTCGATTCAGATCCTACTTATTCAGTCAGGCGTCGATCCACTGCTTATAATTTTGACCCTGTTTCAGTAATTAGGGAGCAAACGATTGGCATGGGGTTCTGCTTGTTTCATTGAATAACCTCTATAAGAATAAGTTCATTAAGCGGCGGGTAATTTTCATTTTGATTTGTGAGAAAATATATCATAGGTAAAAAGATTCTGATTTTTGGACCTTCAGGATTCACGCAGACGGGTATTATGTTTATCTGAGAGAACAAACTGTCTTCTTTCATATTTTTCCTCTGTAGTCCAGCAGCATTGTCAAAATTGTAATAACGTGGGGCCTGAACAAATCAGATAGGCTTAAAAGAAGTTCGGTGGGAGGTCCTCGTTTAGGGCTACAACCACGAGCTGAGTCGTCAACACCACCTAGATCAGCAACGAGCTTGATAGAGGTAGGAAAAAGGTCACCTTCCCCCTCCCTCTCCATATTTAAAAAATGTGAAGTTGTTTTATTTTAACTAAGCCTTAGATGCCACTGCTATACGAGTATCTACATGACTAACTCGACATGACACACATGTGTCAAGCAGGAGCAGTGGACCGGACTCGACTTTGAATGATTCGGCAACAGCCAGTCGCGAAGATACAAGCATATTGGAGCAAATGACACTATATAACTACAGGAAATTTCTTTTCTAGAGCCAAAAGCGACCATACCCGGTTAAAGGCTTGCTTATAATTAGCAAATATTCGGATAACGAAGTGAATGCGGCCTCGGAACTGGAAAAAATCAAACTGATTCTTCGAAGCTTCCGATCATTAATGTCTCTAAGCTGAGCAAGAGCAATGGAAGTTAGTGCTATTAAAGTTTGGGAGATCACCAGCTCCTGGCCTTTACAAATCGGTCAACATTTTTCGTGAGCATCAGCGGATTAATCGTCAATGTCAACATCTCCAGTTTGAGTGCCAGCTTGGATGGCTGCAATCTACCTAACTATTATGTTCAATGTATGTCCAGCCTTTGAATGTCTTTTACCTGAAAAGCTTGTTTCATCCGAATAATAATTAGAAATGAGCCTCCAAGGAAGTGTTCATGCAACTGATATTCCATTTTGGGAACATGGCCCTTCGGAAGAGATTTGGCCCGTTATCCTAAGACCAATAAACATGACCTCTTGAAAAATAGGCAGCTAACCTTCAGGTGCGAGTTAGTAAGCAATTTTATTACGTAATATCAATATAAGAAATCAGAAAGAAATATAAATGCAAGAAAATAGATTGACGGTAAGCGCTGCAAAGTGAAAATACGGGAGCATGAGGAGAGATTAGTGTTGGAGATCAAGGGGATGGCAGCTGACCAATTGGAATGTGTCCAAAACCGACTCAAAATGCTGGCCTAAAGTGCTCATTTTGACGTTCGTTCTAAAATAAAATGAATTTTAATAATTGGCGTATCTAAGGTGGGTGAACCTTATAATGCTAAGCAATGTTTCCCTATGCCTCATTCTCAACATGAAATTTACATAATCGTGAAAACTTTCGCACTATTACTGAAAAAGAGTATAAAGGGTACAAAACTATGCAAAAAATCAAGTTCGTCGAAAATTAACCACGCGCATCAAAAGGCTCCTTTGCACGGATGGTTAAACTGACGCTTAAAAGAGTTTCATTCACTATTTTAACCAAAGTTAAAGCCGATCAGTACTAAAAGCGAGACGAAAAGATAATGTTGGCTACAAATGGCACTTTAGTTTTATTCGCCTAATCAAACTTTGTGTTGTCCATTCTCGTTCCAATAACAACGCGAGGGCGAAAATAAACACTACTACCCCAAATTGGTGGTTAAGTATTCAAGGTTAAATCAACACGATAGCTCAAGTTTATTCTATGGAGTGAGTTAATAATTCACTTTCTTCAAAAGGCATTAGACTCTAGAATTACATGGAGAAAGTTGGCACTATCTGAAAATACTGCGCATGACCGACTATTTTAAATCACGCTACTTCAAACTTGTTAAAACCACTGAATTGGTCTATTAAAGTGTGATCGGATCTGCGTGTTTAAGATTGAATATAAACTAATTTATTTGCACGATTTCACTCACCTAAACGAGATGTAGATCTGATTGTAGTAAGTATTGTTCGCCTGACACATTGTCGGAAGGCTATAGAATGCCAAAAGTTAAAGGATTATAGTCGTGCTGATTGACATCGAGATATCAACTACTCTCGAGGATCTTTATTTAACATCCTAAGTAATCGTAGGCTGTCAGCTAAGGAGTGCTCTGAATAATTATAAAGTTGCCACCCATTTCATGCAATCCCTTTGATGCCATAGCTCAATAAGCCTGACCAACTTTGAAAATAAGAGTCCACAGGTTGACACCGCACTTTGGATAGGAGTAGAAAGGGAGGCTGACGAAGAAACCGTTCAAAGAAGTTTTCACCGAGTTCCCAGCCAGCCAATAAGAACCATCTATTTCAAGGGGAATACCAACCTCTCTCAGAACTCTTTCACCTTCAATCTACCCTATTAGTACTATTTCACGACAAATAAAATATGCCTCCAAGTAAAAAAGTTGACGTGTTTTTATTGATAACTGGTCTAGTCAGAACAGATTCAGAGCAAATAAGATCGGTTTCGAAATCAACCAAAGTGAGGGCAGTGATCGTGTGAAAGTTAAAATCGTGCATTGCTGAAGAGACTGTTGAATGGCAATGATTAGGACAAGAAAAATATCTATTCCACAAAGAGATTTCAAACTGTAAACGAAAATCACCGTACGTATCTGCGCATAGCTAACTATTTTGCCCATAAATAATCGGTCATGCAGTTGGTTTAGTAGCAATTCTTTATGACCATTAAAACTAATAGACCTATACACTAATTGGTGACGAATGAATAACTTTAACTGTGGAATTTCGAGGTATCCGCTCTTGATTTTCATCGTGAGATTTCGCCTTCCTTCAGTTCGAGATCGGAAGAGTGCGACTGTCTTTCCTTCCTATTTCTAGAAAGGCCGGTTAAGAAGGGCAAACCATGTTTTCCCTTAATGTCTTCCCACACCCTGAAATCCGTTAAGAGAAGACTTTTTGGGGAGACTCTACTGGATCTTGACAGCTCAAGGGTTGAGGACTGAAACGCTCGACGCTCACCTTCAGCCGCCATTGAATATCCTCGATCAACGGATTAAATGTTCCAACACAAGGATTACTCTTCACCACTGAGGCAGCGATTCAATCAGCTAAAATAAAACATCGTAACATCGCATCGAGTACGGCTTATGGACAGTTCAATCGGCCTATAGAACCATCTGTTAATTCACTTTTTGTTCATACTGCATAATCAGTTGTCGGTGAGAGAATAAGGCACTAATCTTGCTCATTGTCTCGGTCCAAATTAACAAACACCTCAAAGTTGGTTGAAGCTCGACCCCATAATCACAATGAAATTTGAACAGAAACGTACTAAACTGAAAATATGGGTCCTGAAAAGTTGAGCGTCTGATTGAGATGCAGTTCCTTAGTGTCGCGAGCAGGTATCCACTGGTTCAGGGCGAATATAGTTAGGTTCAAGAGATTGGCGTGGTAGAGCGTCATCAGCTCCGCGCTTTCCACGTGGAGCGGTACGTAGTTCCAGTTCGTCACGTTGAAGGGATACTGTGAAAGAGAGAAGATTGATGATCAGCATTCCGTGTTCCTATAAGACAATTCCGCTCTTCAGCCTGTTTTCCCGAAGAGTGATGATGTTACAAAAAAACCAACTTTTACCAACTCGGTGATAATAAACATGGTCACATATCCCATAGTAAATGAAGATGGAATCACGTTCAAAATAAACAGGAGACGGTTCCAAACGAAAAATAGCACATCATTTTCAATCGCGAACTCCAATTACCCCAAGGAGAAAGTGAAGAGAGCAACGCATTGCCAGCTAACTGATACCATGTGATTTGGTCCTAATACCACAACCAAAGACTGATGATTTTATAGACTATTAATCCAAGTACCGATAAACATTGCAAAATATTTACCGATTGTGAGTAAACTCAAACGCAAAGCATAGAGATCAACGGTTCTGGAGAAGTACTCAGATAACATCGACTCCGAAAAATACCACAGATATCGTCCGGATACGAAATCCAATTTCAATCTATTAGAGAGCCGCTCACTAACAACATTCATGTGTTGTCGACTCTAATGAGAGTCCAGCCAGTATGACTCCTAAGTCTTGACAAAACGATAATGTCCAACGTTGGAGACGCAGATGTTCTGGTGTTTATTGCCTTTATTGGAGAAGAGCCATAGTATTTCGATCAAGGAGAAGTACATAAATATTCATTTATTTTCAGTCTCCAGTCCATTTTCAAACCACTGCTACGCACTAATGACTTGACTCTTCGATGCACTTTTCCGGTCTTCATCATATCAGCTGTGAGCGGAGATTAAATCGATCCACTCATTCTATCCATCTTCCCAAGAAAGTAGAGGCTTCTTCTGAACAATTTAGATTTTGTCATATGGAATACTCACCGAGAGACTGAGAGAGACGGTATCATCAGTAATCTTAACAGCAGTTGGGAGAAGAAGAGTATCAGCGGAGTGAAGTTGGATGGAACGCAAGAAGAGAAAGAAGATGAGGAGTCCGGAAATGGCCAAACAGAGCACTATTGTCACCAAAATCTTTAAGGTGATGCGTTGCGGCCGCAAACGTTGATCCGTAAGAGGAATCAACGCGATGTACTCACTTCCACCTCCCATGGAGATGCCTATATCTCGAAAAAGATATAAAAAAACTGAAGCAAGTGTGATAGAAGAAAGTGGCACACTTTTGTCATCCGTCTACTTGGAAGCTTTAAAAGAAACTGTTCAGGAGCCTCAAAGAGAGTACACGGATTTAAATGGCCACAACTGGTTACCTGGTCCAAGAACTTAAAATCTAAAACGTCCTCAGTCAGAAGAACACCAAGATAGTCAAATTAGATCGACACATTCGTTGAGACTCTGGAAGAACTGATGGTGGTATGCTTTATATTCATGTGAGAATAGGGCCATTTTTTGATTAGTAATCCCCATTCTTCGAACTCTAAACTAATTTTAAAGTAGCAAAAACCAACAAAGACTTTGGACAGTGAATTCCAGTGAATGAGTTTGTTTGTTAAGATATTTTTGCAGTGTATGAGGCATGGGCGGTGGAAGTGAGTGTAATTTTTACATTTTAGCAGACCTACTATTTGCGGAGTAGAGCTAAAATATTTTTTACCGATTTATGATTCATAAGAAAGTAAATGAGCGAGATGTCAACGGTAAGCTCCTGAATAGACCCTATTTAAGAACAGAAAAGAGACACTAATGAATCGCTCAAGACGAGTTCAAAACCTACTGGCAAAGAGTCATTGAATGGAATGTAATTAAATGAAAGACCGTCATTCAGGAAGGTCCCATGTTAAACACCCCTTCCCCATCCTTCTCCAAGATGGGATTAGAGGCCTGGATTATTAAGGTATCATCTTGGACTTAGTCATTAAACTTCATTACATGCGCTTAAAATAGACTCGAAGATTGTCGCTGTGAATTGAAATTTTCCGTTTCAAGCCTAGCGATATGTTCTCAACCCAAGTGCAATGAAGCCAAATTGTATATCCTTTGTATCTAAGCCAGTAAAACGGCGTACGCTAAGAGTGGTTGCCTTATTCACCTTATTCACTGATTACGAAAACTGGACGCAAAGACCTCCGATCAGGACCAATCATAAGGAGCGAGTTTGAGTAATTCCTGAAGGGTTTAGCTGCTTGCTTCGCTCCCCCTCCCCAAATGAGATCTAATCTTTGGTCAAGCAAGATCTTTCAATCAAGTTCTGCAGAAACCTAAGGACTGCAAGAACAGATGTTCTCATATTTTAGCAAGATGTAATAATTGATATAGTTAATCTCAACTACCAAAAAAAGGTGATCCACAAAAGAGTCCAACTATCGGGTTATCGTGGCACCCTAAGGGGCTGGCATGGCGAAAGGGCTCAAGGTAAGAAATTAGGACGAACTAATCACTAAGGCTATAGACGTACATTTGAATGGGGTCAGGGTAGTCTGCCTGGATAAGTCTCGGTTGAACTGCCAAGGATGAAGCCCATCTAATTGTCGCCAACTTGCTTACCTCGGTGTGCGATCAAATTTAACAAGACAGCAGAGTAAAAGTGCTTGCACTGATATAGATGGCTAATCAGGTAGATAACCTGAATGCATTTCCAATAAGTCGATTTTATAAAATCAATAGTAAATGCGGATACAAACCTTGTTACAGGAATCGGTGAAGCGAATCATCCTGTTTTCTAGCCAGCTCTAAGTGCAGATAAGGTACAAATAATTAACAAGTCCCTTGCTGCAAACGATTATAAAGTGATGCAAATGTATAAATGATCAGAAAAAGAAAAATTTGGAAAAAATGGATATTTTACAATAATAGAGAAAAAACACTTGAGGAAGGATAGTTCAAAGCCATGCATAAAGTTATTTCAGGGTATTTTAAGACAAACTTCTAAGCTGTAAGTTTGAATTGTTGAGGTTTTAAAGTCGGTGATTACAGCCCGTTAATAACAAACTTTAGGTTTATATCAGTATCATACATAATCTCAAATGTCTTCAACTGACCATCCTGAATGACTCCGGTGCCTCGGCAAGTGGGACATTCTCTGGAAGATGAAAAACACTGGTAAGATTGAACACTGCCTCTTGTGAGCGTGCCTCTGGACACGTTTCCCATGAAGTCTAGTAAAAAAGCAGGTCGTCAAATACAAGAACACGAATGCAAGTAAAGAGCAGCATCAAGCATTTTGAGAAGGCGAAATAATTTGAAAATCTTGAACAATTGGTCATCAATACGATACAGACTACCCTCAAAACAATAATACAGACTAAAATTCAATTAGAGAAACAGAGAAGAGAACCGTAATACAACGCAAAAAATAAAATATTATAAAGCGCAGCCTCAACGTAAACTGAGTGACCCGAACCAACTTGTCAGTAAGCAACCAGGCC
This sequence comes from Moniezia expansa, assembly GCA_019097775.1. NCBI lineage: Eukaryota > Metazoa > Platyhelminthes > Cestoda > Cyclophyllidea > Anoplocephalidae > Moniezia > Moniezia expansa. The sequence goes on from JADFDV010000097.1 coordinate 3,440,138, forward strand.
GCTACAAAAAATGCGTCACAATTGCAATTTAATGCAGCGATTCGTTCCTTCTTGAACCAATAGCAATCGTTGATATCAACCCTTAATGAAACGATCAAGCGAGAAGATTAAAAATGAAGTTGCATTATTGAGCCTGGCGAAGAATCCGTTTTCATTTTTGTTTTCATTTGAACTGTACAATTATAGTCTCAATTAAATAGTGAATTTCTAAAACAGTTTACGGACTCTGTAACCCTCAGCCAATCATAGCTTAGACATTTAAGTCTTTTAGTACCCGATATCATGCACTAGGTAGGGCATAGTTTTACTTATATCTTTTATTCCAAATACTAAAGTTGTCTGCTTGTTTTCATTTTTTGCTTCTAGTAGTTAATCATCAATGAATCGGTTTACATTTATGTCGAAACTTATTCGCCAAGGCACAACTATTACCTCAGAAAAGGAGCAAGCTTTAGCTTCCCACAAAGTACTCATTTTTTACTCTCTCACAATACCCCCTCTTTTAAGCTCCTTCTCAATAGTGGTCTATTGTCCGTTAGTTCGCCGGGGGTCTTCGTTTTTTCACCAGTTTTGTTAAGGGCTGTCACTAAACTAACCACATATATCGATTACAAAATGTCCGAAATCGGTGGACAAAAGTGCTTGCTTCCTACCCTTGGTCGAGATCATCTTTGGATGCAATCAGGTCGATGGAATAAATTCGGTGGTGAAATGTTCCGCCTTAAAGATCGCGTTGGAAGGTATTACTGCCTCCAGCCTGTAAATTTTTTCTTTGATAATTGATATTCTGTACAGACACACGAAGAAGAAGTCTGCAACCTCATCTCCAATTTGAATATAAGTAACAGCACACTCCCTCTAAGGGTCTATCAAATTTCGTCCAAATTTCGTGATGAAATCCAGCCTAAGCTGGGCCTTCTTCGATGTCGAGAGTTTCTAATGAAAGGTAGAATATACACTATTGTCTAAATTCTCCATTATCTTAGATCTTTATTCGTTCGATTTGGACTTGGAAGCCGCTAAGAGGACTTATTTCGCCCTGTTGAATGCCTATTCAGAAATTTTTCGGATCATTCGGCTTCCTGTTCACAAAGGTAGGAACATTGTAGATTTCGATGATTTTTATCTTCAGTCGCTGCTGAAGGGGGTCTGATGGGTGACTGCCCATCAGATGAATTCCACTGTCCTTTACCCTTTGGGGAGGATACTATTTCAATCTGTACTAGGTATACTTTTCAAATCGTGAATAGTATTGACTTTCACCTTCTAGGTGTAACAAAGCTGTCCTAGCTTTACATGCAGGTACTTCGTCTTTGAATATTCTCTGAACTCTTCCAGATTCTTCTACTTGCACTGGTTGCGGATCGAAATGTCAGATGGTAAAATCCGTCGAGGTATTATAACAGCAGTCGTGATAATCTTACTGCTTCTAGCTTGCACACTGTTTTCTCCTTGGTGATACGTATACAACCAAATTCGATGTAAAAGCATCCACTCCGAACGGAGAGAAGTATGTTATGCCCTAAGTTTCTTCAGGATTAGTTAGGATCCTCCAAATGGGTTGTTATGGTATTGGAATCACTCGTCTTCTAGCTACAGCGCTGGAGTATTTCACTACTTTATTGGCGGAAGCTAACCCGGCAAGTGAACTCCGCTGGCCTATCGGCTTTTCTCCATTCAGCGGTGCTATTGCTGTACAAAAGGTGCTGCTAAATAATCGAAAACGGGGGTAATTTAATGTGTTCATAGGATAACGCGATGGATGCGCTTTCTACCGATGAATTGAACCTGATCATGGGACGGTTTGTCGCACCTCCTCGTTTATCGGAAGAAAATAACTTTGCGGCTCTACTTCCTAGGGGAGATATTCTTGTGGATGACCGACGGCGTCTGAGTCTGGGAAGGAAAATAGTGGATTTGAGACAGCTCGGTGTACCCTGGATTCTCATTGCTAAGGTATGTAACATTCGTAATTTCAAATTATGTAATCACATTACTATTAGTCGCATCTACGTTTCAGGGGAACAAGAACGACGTCAGTGCTGAATACGAGCTTGTGGATGTTAACAGCGGAGGCATTTCCTATTCCGCCAGTCTTGATGACGCTCTTGCTGCCTTCACTTCGCCTAATTTTAAGCCCAGCAAACTTTGGTCAAAGCCAAATGCATCTGAACACATATAAAACACGTTGACCTGCAGTCTTTTTGTTTACAAAGTGCTGACCTTTATAAATACTGTACTTATACTTGTTAAGTAGAATTATTGGGACTGCCTCCTGTCACCACACTGACACAGCGGCAGGGGAGGTCGAATAATCTGTTTTTTTAGGTGCCAGGTGCAGATTATGTGCCAGAAGTCGACGAGCACTCGGTTACACAGTTGCCCTTAGCATTAGTAGTTTAAGCGTCCAACGTTTGCGTAGCGGGACGAGTTCCCCAGTTGGTGTTCTCTTTGTAAGCTAGCGTCAGCCGACGTGGTTGATGATCTCCGTCACTGGATGCATCTTGGTGAATTTCGACATCATCTGATGATTCAAATGCAGACGCAGTACCGAACGCATCTTGAACGGGTACTGGAGAAACGGCCACCGGGTGCTTCTCGAGCACTGAAGGCCAAGAAGAGGCGTTTCAATGTTAAGGACACCTGAAATGTGTTACCTGCTGATTCAAGCGGATTAATGTATGCAAGTCAGGGAATCAGGATAATTTAGACTGCTTGTTTCTCTCCCATGCTCTGTTCCCCTCTTTAAAAATTGAAATTCCTAGATTTCATGTTGAAAGTGAAAGACCGAGAATACTATTATACTAGTGAGGGACTTAAATTCCTGCTCTCCGAGCCCAAGTCCACGTTTTATCACGCATCCGTGTAATATAAATTAACGTGTCAGTAACGCGAGTTTTACTATAGGTAACACTTCAATATACGGAGAAGACCAATTCAAGGAGCTATCGTAGTGAAAGAACAAGGGGTTTATGAGGGATCAATTGGGTGGAGACTGGGAGAGAAGACAATGAGTAGATGGTGTGTGTGTTCATGAATTGAATAAACGCATAAATATAATCACCAGTGGCAGCCCACGCCAGATAAAAGTGGCGTGCTCAAAGAGAGTAAACGTAGGCGACGAGTATAAGAAGCTAAATGAGATGATGACAAGACGAGAGTAGAAGTCGTTAGCTCTAAATGCTCATACGAGAGGGAGCTGCTCGTGCGCTTAAAGAAAACAGGACGGTCTGTTAGCGTCAACTCTTCAGCGGCAAGCTACATCCACCACCACCCAAGGGTTTGAAATGTTGCTCCACAAACTGGCGGAGACAGTCCACCTCATTTTGGGTCTGTTCCAGCTCCATTTTTAACTGGTGATTGGTCTCTGAGAGCTGTGACACCTTTTTCTCTAAAGTCTCAATCAGTCTGATCTTCCTTTCCCGACACCGTCTAGCAGCGTCTCGATTTCTAGCGCGTTTCTGCTCCAGTCGATTCATCTGAATAATCACTGCATCCCCCACCGTGACTGGACGTGAAGATAGTCCAGAACATCGTCGACGACCAACGGACGGCGTACCCCCGTGGAGTGAAGAATCCGAGGATGACGGTCGTGTCGGTCTCTTAGTATCACCTTCTAGCAGAGATGAAGTATTGTGCATTCCCGCTACACCAGTTGATGAGGAGACCACATCCTGATGATGCTGGTCCCCACCAATATCCTTTAAGTAAAACGGATGAAAAGTAGAACCTAGGTCACAATCAGAAGCGGACTCATATAGAAGATAATCGTACCGCTTTGATGTCAAGTCCACCAACTGTGAGATTGGTAGTCTTAGCAACGACGGAAGGGTCGTTGAGGAGGAGGTTTCTAGCTACAGCAGCAGCAGCGGCAGTGGTGTTAGGTAGTACCACAGCGGTTGTCGGTGAACTAACCAGTGGTGCCGTGGCCGCGGCCGTTCCAATAGGCGAAATGAGGATGTAATTTTGGTTGTTAGCACTGTCAGCTGGACCACTAGAGATTATGAAACTGTTCTGAGACAGCATCCCAGTCGGATGGACCCCAGCTGCTGCTGTGTTTGCGCCAGATGCTGTCGAAGTGGAGGAAAGCTCATTTACCGTGGACGCAGAAGAGGCTTCAGCAAAGTTCTTTGTTAATTGCGGGATGAAACCGCTAAAGATGAGAAGAGATGTAAGGAGAATGATGGCAGTGTACTTTCAAGAAACGATGTGCAAAATGTCCGGAACCTGTCAAGATCCGTAACTACCATGAGGGGAAACAAAAATGCTGAGAAAGAAATTCAATCATAAGGTACTGTCATAATTTATTCAGCCATGTGAAATACCCACTCAGAGGATGGGAGAGATGTCTAACCTCATTCGAAAGAAAAAAGTGAACAAAAATAACTGGACCCAGTCCTTGGTTTTGCGCTCTCGAAACTTGGCCTGCTTGCAATGAAAATGATTAGCGTGAGACAGGCCAGAACAAGAGCGATTAGGCTTATACTCAAATACGCAGACACTTAAAGACAAAAGGAGGTGGAGTCTTAGAATCATCATCGAATTGTTCTGGCTACACGAATGACCCGTCTCTAAACCTCTCTTGGGTCTGGAACACTGCATCATTGGTACGTTCATTTTCTGACCAGAGGTGGTATTTGTGGATGAATGAATGAAAATACCCCAATATTGTAGGTGACAGGTGCATGCGTCTTTACACAATAATTGTAAGTACTTATGACAGGAATTTAATTTGTGAATAGGATGTGTTCCGAATCGAAACGACCTTAAACAGTGCTATGACTGAAGATACAATTGCAACGTACGCTTGGACAATAAAAGCGAAAACTAGCCCAAAATATTAAATCATAATTCGAGTATCTCCCCAAAGAATGTTAAAGACGCGCGAAATGACAAGGGAGAAATGGCCATCACCATAAGTTTCCGTAGGCATAAATGATTCCTCGAATCCCATGAAGGGTTGCTTCAAGCCTGCGAAATTTAGTGGAAACGATTCGGTTCCCACGACTTATGGAGACGGCTGACATGGTGCGTCGTAACAATCATGGATTGTCAACCTGGGGCCATTTAGCATCCGAGTTAGTAGAACTCTCAAACCTTGGCAGTAGAAGTGGAATCATCCTTCGCCCCTCCCTCAGCTCAAATCGCTTAGTAGGGCCAATTTGAGCCCTGCACTTCAAAAACTCAGCTCAAAAGAATTCTTCCACAAGAAGACAGGACGTTTCCAGCGAGAAATGTCGAGGAAAAGAAAGGTGTATCCTCCAATTCATAGTCTTGGAGGAAAGGCAGAAAATATCTGCTTACACATAGAAGCAAACTCCGCCGCCAGAGTTAATGACTCATGTCAATGATTGCGCCGTTACTTTTAAGTAGTCTGTGCAAAGCTTCCACCACAGCTTCCGTCGCCGATCAAGCTTTGCTACACATTTGGATTCATGCTTCCACCATAAAAAGACCAAAGGATAAGGGAAATCATTTCTGAGTGCAAATTCTGACAAAAATATCGTTAATATTAATGAGATATCACGCAGAATAGCGTCGGACTTTATGTAGGAGACTGACGGATTCAAAATTTACGCGATTGTGAAGTTCCAACCTGCGTCAAGCAATCTACTGCCGAGGCATACTGCATCATTTAAACATCACTCTCGAATGACTTATTTATGACTTTAGTTCACATAACTATTTAGATTCAACCGAGGTTTAGTACCCATTCAATCTCTTCATTCGTCTAGATAGGCCCTCCTGATTGGTCCTGCTACCAGCTTGAGTATATCTATTTTTTTGCTAATAAAGGTAGGAGTCGAAGTAACTAATCTTCCAAAAATAAAGTTGAGTCAATTCTCCCTTTTTTTCAGTCGCAAAAGTGATATTAATTTTTAACCATTTTATCTTTTCATGTCGATGCTAAACTGGACACAGACTGGCAACGTTTGACATCACTTTTTTAGTCTATTGTCAGTCCACTTAACTAGACTTGACCTTGAAGGTCACCGTTAGACACAGTTTACGAATGCTAATTAAATCGGTAAAAACACAAAATTTTGCCACAAGGTGGAGGGTAATTACAAGATAAATCTGCTGGTCATAGTGACCATCCACGTTGGTTAAGTGCAGATCTCCAAAGTGAAGGCCAAAGAGACACGAAGAGAAGTTGAAAACAATGCCGGAAAAAATCCCAGACGACGGAGGAGGGAGAATAGAAATATTCTTCACAAAAGAACTCGAGAAGTGGCCATTCGAGAGTAAGACTGGCGGCAGATGGAGCAGTGCACCGAAATGAGATTTCTTGCTTTTTCATTCACCCCAGCCTTTATTGGAAAAAGAAAGTGCATGTTCAACAGTAGTAGTACGACAATAGTTGACGATTTATCTAAGAACTTCAAAAGATTAGAAGTGAAACAGTCCAGAAAAATAAAAAGGGTTATCCGCGAAGACGAACTTCAATTGTTTCAGTGAAAAGTGAGATGTACTTTCTTCTAGCGGCCGACTGACTTGCACAACCGCGCAATTTCCACGCATCACATCGGGAATGCGCGATTCCAGGGTCCTAGCTGGATTACAGTTCTCGAAGTCTTCTGTAAACTTTCGGTAAAGTCCGTAAACGTTGAAATACAGATTGATCGGTCATTAAGAGCTCTGCCCTTCTAAGTTAGAATAACTGTTTCAACCAAGACTATGGGAGGGTTGCCAAGGTTCTTAACTGTACAAGGTTTTCTAGACTTGCAGTTAGCAAAGGTCGGCGTCATTCAGCAATGCCTATGATACATTGACCAAATGTCCCAGACTTGCTTATCCTGCCAATTCTCTTGTTCTTTGGAACATATTCTGTCAATAAAAGCTTAGTCGCGATGTGAACTATACTGACCTCGTCTATTGGAACTAATTTGTGACCGTCAAACATCACGAGTCCCCAAAAGCCTCGGCACGGTTAAAGATGAATGGAAGTAAAATGACCCAACAACTGCCGACACTTGTGGGGAATGACTCATACATGTAATGAAGTCATCAAACACAACGCGCGCATGAGTCATCACAGCGGCGGAGGGGAGTCATGTGAGAGAGACTACTTCAATTAGAACTCCTCCTCTTCGCCTGCAAGTCAGAAAGAATCGGGGTTTGATGCCTGAGTTAACAAACGGCTCAGATGCGATATCGATGGAATAGATTATCGCACTAATTTGAAAAGGAAAAGGAGGATTGCCGGCCTGCCACCTATGCTGGGCAAATTTTGTAAGAACGACTAATTTGACCGTGAATGTGGTTGGCCTTATTTACAGATGAAGAAAAGATGAGTCACATAAACCGACTGGCAGACGGTCTAACAAATTGCACAATCTGTCAACCTCAATGGGAAGTATTGGGGACTGCAATTTCGGCGGACGGTATTACAAGAGTAATGTAGAACACTGAATTGCACAAAGGGATACCGAAATCATTTTCCACCGTTTCGACTGATCAAGCATCAGAAGCTTCCTGAATTTGTTAATACGGAGAAAAGGAGTTGATGTGTAGATTTTAAATCCCAAACTGAGGCCTTCTCGAAGAAAAGCTAAGAGGCGGTATGAACTTTGAGAGCTTGACTACTAGCGATCCCCAATACAACCATTGAGTGCACAGTAAAAAAAGGTTCGCCTTTATATATTTCGGATTGCCTTTTGATGAGAGCACCGCTGACAAAGTGGTCTCCTTAAGCACTTTAAAATCAAGGAGACAGTTATTTCATCTAAAATGTGATTCGCTCTCAATCGCCACCACAGCGGTCCTGAGGCTAGTAAATTATAGACATCATACACCCGAAAAGGACAAAGCCATGACGATGGTCCTGGGTCTACTAAATAGGAGAGACGTGAATTCTGAAGATATTACTGCACAAATCCTTTTTTAAAAGGCAAACCACTTTGGTTCAACAAAGAAGGCATCTGAGCCGAAGAACTCCCTTGGAACAAACGACTAAAAGGAGGTGCGAAACTTGAGGGTGTGGCGGCTCCTGTGCAAAATCCTTTATCAAAATCGTATAAATAGACACACGGTAAACGACCATAGTGAGAACAGCCGTCAAGGTCCAGGGTTGATTAACACGAAGCCTTCAAGATTGTAATCCATTTTAATGTTGCCACCTAAGCCAGTCCATAAAAAGGAGGGATAAATACCTAAAAAAAATTTGAACCGGTATTTTTTTTCTACCGTGCTATTTCCTTCTAACAAATTGCAGTTCTGGCACTTAGTTTCAGCGAAAATTATCAGCTACTGAGGAAAAGCCATAGCTAATTTCACTAAGCGACTGGTACATTTTAAGGTATTAGCAGCATTTTATAAATACGAAAGAAGTGCTAAGCATATAGCGTAATCAAGAGCTGACTGATGACATACAAACTCACACTGGATAATGAACCAACGTAGAAATAAAACTGGAAAGATAAAATTGAAGAAAACATTGTTGACCTGGACAAACCAAGAAACATGGTTACCTTTGGCGTTTAACAATAAAACAGTCTGAATTCAGGATTACGCAATGGACATGACGCAACTTGGGAGTGCTTGCCTCAACAGCCATGGAGATAAACAAATTGATACATTTTCAATAACAAGATTAGGTCTAAATTTCGGATGATATCAGGCATCACGCATTGATTAGAGTTTACGTCATGTGCATAAAATTTGTTTACACCTGTAGAGATGTGTATCTGTGGCCGCTCAAAAACACACTTTACTTGAATCGGCGATGTTTTCAAAGATACAAGGGTAGAAGGACGATGAGAATTGGCAAAATGACACCAGAAAAACCGAAATTTTTCAAGAGCGCCGAAATCAGTATTGTTTATTCATTCAATCACCCAGGAAGATACAAAAGTGCACGACTTAAGTCGACCCTGGAGGAAGATCAGCGTAATTATGATTATAGTCACCATATCACAAGTCCAGCAACGTATTTCATAAGCTCGTCGTATTTCGACTTCTTCCCACAACTCTTCAACCTTCTCCAATGATGAGACAAGGGTAACGAGACACTTTCCTTGTAGAAGCCAAGACTTGAATACCAGAGGCATAGACTACGGACGCTTCTCTCCTCAATCAGTAGAGTTCTTGTATGGTGCCCATAAAATATATGCTACGAACATTATAGCGTTTATCTGCTCTCAGAAATGATCTCCACGATGGACTTAGAGAATCTCACATTCCCTCAACCTAGTTAAATGTACATCCGAAGGAAACACTATTTATCTAGAGAGCTTTTTGGATTCGTGCGAGCCACTGAACATTCCAGAAATTTAAAAATAGAAATTTTAGCATTTCTAACGTGGGCTAAGCAGCCTGGTTTTTTTAAAAGCTTCAGGTTGATAATTAACAGTGAGGTACATCGAATACACTAAGAAAGATCCTAGACTACGATTTGATTTCAAAAAGTTCTAAATAAGGCTATTTACGCTCCCAAGTTTAGAGGCGCAATTATGGCCAGAGGTCACTACGACTGACAACTTATTTCGACGTATTCGTAGGAATTACCTTCGTGGATAAAAATTAAAATAAGGCAACTTCCAAAGGTTCAAAAGACATTATAGACGTGAGCTATTTTGCAAACTGACTTCAAACAAAATGTAGCATTATGATGCCATTACATGCTTTAATAAAATTTTTCTTCATTTCTTTGCAAATAAAAACTAAACTATTTTTTTTTAATTGAGCTAAAGATTTTGTATATTCTTATTAAGGCAAATCGGCAATCGAAAAAGTGCCATTGAAAACAAAAATGGCAAACGGTAGAAAATATTTAGTTTTCGCTACTAAGAAACCAATCCTTGCAAAATAGTCGTTGCGTTCAAAACTCCAAATAACAGTATCAAATGGCATTTTCATTCCCTAACTTTATGGCGCCTTAAGCCGTTTTCCATCCATATCAGAGTTGGTCTAAGAAGCAGGTACGCACGCAGCAGTTCTGCAAAATAGGTCATGAAAGTACATCCACTCTCCACCCTCTCGTCCCCTGTGAATGACTGCACCATTTTTTCGCATCAAACGGCCACAAATAGACCAGCAGTCGTAACGTCCCCTCGAAGCGGCATATCAAACGATCTAAGATTAGGATAAGATGAAGCAGGGCTCAAATTCGGACAAAAACCCTAATTGCATCCGATTACATTTACACATTCGCACTGCACTCATACAACTCATGTCAGCTAATTGGGCTACTGTTAGAGTTACTTCCACTGTGGCAGCGACGATAGATCTGAGCGTCGATGACCCCTCTGTGCAGACACCCAAGAAGAGGAAGGAGTAGAGTGATGACTCACTCGTGACACCATCAGTATGCCCATAATCGTGCCGATGTGTGACTCACTGAGGAAGGGGTGAGGGCGCATTTCAAATTGGATGTGCCTGTGCAGGCCTCCATCAAGGTGAGGCCAAGAATGAGTAATCAACTTCACATACACAATTTCGGGAGCAACAGGACTGAATGATTCAACACACAGTAAGGCGACTGACAGACCACCGAGAACTCATTTGTCAAAACATAAGGTCTCATCTCAGATTCTTGAAATCATAGATCTTCTAGAACGCGAAATCCGACACCATCAAGGAGGGAGGGAGGTTTCGAGATTCATACACTAGCTATAGTTGAACACGCTCAACTAGCCCCACCACAGGACGATGAAATTATACATTAGGTAGGTGCTAGCAAGGAAACGATTAAACAACGGAAATCTGGTAGATATTAAATACCAAGTTTACATGAATAATGTTGCCATCGGCATAAACACACTAGCTCGAATAACAGGACTTAATGTGCACAGGCGCATAAACACGGATACACAATCAAAGGCTATATGATTTGTCTCTCAGGTACCGATTATAATCTATTTTTATAAAAGAACGGACAGAAGTTCAGACGTCATATGGCAAGAGAATTGCCCGTCAACCATCGCAAAGAATGTGTTTTCGGACTAAACGGCATTAGAGGATCTACCAATGATGCAAAAAGTCGGTCACTTATTTGTAGATTTGCTTGAATAACCGGAGCAAAATACGACGAGCGGGGACCACGCAGAGCATAATGTTAATTCTGTAGATGCTCGAAAACGGAGCCAATGAGAAAGAAGAGAAAGGACTGAGGTGACTAAGTTGCCCTCAACAAGCGTCCTTGAAGTTCATTGGCCCTTCGAGGGCATGTTGGGGACACGAAGACATGCAGTGACGACTTATAAACTGATTCAGCTATCACCTATGGTTGCAAGTTAAATAGCGATACTATTTCGGTATCTTGCGGTGATCTTGGCGGTTTAAGGCATGACGAAGTCACACTAAGCGGTGATGAATGACAGATCACGTTGGTTTCACTAAAAAGTTAGGCACATTGAATGTAAACTGAGATTTGTAGCTCCACTCTAACGACACCAATTATTTTTCAATTTAATCAGCACCAATGATTGAAGGAAGCCCAAAATCTGATGGCAATTATGAATAAGACGGATCGCCATTCAGTGTCAGTTTTTCGTCGAACAGATAAAAGTGCCAGGGACACGATAGAGTGACTCACGATAACTAAGGCTAGTATAGGACTAGTAATATTATTCGCATGTAATGCACTCACTGCCACAGCTACAACTGCTCATGGATCGATCGCTCAAGTAACTAAGTGAACGAACTGCAAACAACTAATCAGCTTAAGGAGCACTTCACGTTAACTAGAAAATGATTACCTGGAATTTACCGTGAAAAAATAAGTAACTTAAGAGAAAAAACCCATAAAAGCACTCATATATGAAAATAGGCTTAACAGCAGGAGACAGTGGGGATGAAAATGCTGTAAAAAGCTCGACAAAAAATTCTAAGAACTTACTCAAGAACTTTGTTGTCCGAAGCTGACGGTGCAGGACCAGCATTATTTTGGCAACTTTGAAGAAAACGAAGAAGTTGAGGAGTCAGTAGATCCACAGAAAGGGTAGCGGGACCAATAGTTAGTGAATCCGGTCGAACAACCGGCTGGTCACCCGCACTAGCTGCCGACGAAGATGGAAGATTCGTTCGCCAAGAATTATCATCTGACATCACGACAACTGAAGCATAAAGGTAAAAGGTAGGCAAGAAAATTTGCGGTGTCCGGGAGGATAACAGGTGACATTTCCAGCAAAGAAAGGCAATAGTGATTTTTAATTAAAACGAGAGTTGACTGTTTTCCACAGAAACAATAAAGATTTAGCCGATGAACTAGCATTTTAATGAAAACAGAGAGAATGAGATATAATTAATGAACATGACCGATAAGTAGAGTACCTAAATATCACAATTATCATTAAAGACCGAAAACAAATAGTGAAAAGAATACAACAAAATATGAAAGAAACTGCACAAACATGGACGCCACAGGGGGACCTTTCCCCAACCAACCAATTAGGGACTAATACTGCAGAAAGTCACTTGATCACCGCGGTGATTATGAGTCGAATAAAACAAAATAGTTTATAATTGTTTTTTAACAAAACTTTGATATGCATTATGGTAGTATATTCTGATCAAACAAAGTTTCGGACATGTTATCAAGGCCATTAGTAAACATCAGAGTTTCACTTTATCTTGTAAAATAATAGCATACTTTGTGCGGATTATACCTAACTAACTCCTTTTAGAAATCATCCTGCACTTTGGACAGAATTATTAAATATGTGTGCTCAATATTCTTAAAACCTCGGATTCAGCAGCTATATAATTCAAAATGTTTTCGGATCACTATGTAGTTTTTTTGGTTTTATGTATTCGACACCATCTTCGATTCAGTATATGAATCGCAAGGCCTTCCTATGAATTTTCGAAAAAATACTGCTAGGTTATTTTGTTAGTTAAAATGATCTTGCGTGATAATAACCTTAATCTTGTCCAGATAATTTCTTCCGTCTCGGGTATAAATGAAATAACACCAGATTATGTATCAGCACATTATAGACTGACTAGAAATCAACCTTCTAAAATCGCTGTACTGAGAGTTATTTTAATCACAGTTCGACATATTACTCTGTTTCAAGACTAAGGAAATATTGGAATTTCATGAAGTCCATCTGCACTTTGGTAAACACAAAATATATGCTTAAGTTTGGGAGCATTTCTTTTCGAAAATTCTTCCTAACAATACGAATCCGAGGACAAGATTTATATTACATGAAGCGCTAATCAAAGCTTTCAATATTTGAAAGCGGAAATATTCAAGATCAATCACGAGCCCTCCAAATTCAATCGAAGTCGTGCATTCATGTGAATTACGAGTTTTCAAATGACCAACTCAGAGATATCTCGGTTTGATTGTTTTGTATTATGAATATGCAGTTATTCTGGCCTTATGGTAGCCACCATATTACACAAGCAAGATTTTTACTTCATTCTGTACTGAATCGCACATTTACTGCATATTGTGTGCCGTTAGCTGCAAGAGTAAGCAATTATGCTGAAAATATTTTGACTGTGAAAAATCGAACCACGAAACATTTCGAAAGCTATCGTGACGATAATATTACCTAAATTAAGAATTTCATTAAATAGTATTGAGCGTATTTCTAAGACTTGGACATGGCATGCCAACACGTATAAAATTGCACGTGGGTCTTAACTTGTACTCCGATGGAATAGGGATTGAGGTCGCTAAAGCGACCAATAGTCACTTTTTTAACTTCTGTTCCGTCCTTTCTATGAATTCCTTGGATCTTATCATTTGGATATTTTAGCTTTTAATATACTTTTAAAGAACATATTGCAGCAAATTTAAATGAAAGACCTGGTCTGAAAGATTCGTTTTCCTGTTATTTTGCCATGCTCTCATAAAATTTTTCAAAGAATCCCAAATGTCTAGCCATTACTAATTCTACTTTAACGAAAATTTGCTTTTACTATATGGTCTTCATTGATTTCATATCCGTCTTTGATGTGCTTTACTAGTCGCAATACCTGAGGAAGACCAAGATCAAATGAGTGTCGGATATGATTTAAGCCAGCACACCTGTAAATTCTTTCAGAATAACGATGACTAGGCACTCCAATCGGCAATCCCCGAAATTTGCTATTATTGCAAACAAACGTATATGCATGATTGTTGTGCAAAAACAGACAGGCGCGATCATTTTTTGCATTAAAAAACGAAAATGGTCTGGTTAGAGAGAATCTATCTTTCAAGTCTCCTGACACGCCGATACTGTGTTCAGAGACCTAGAGGTTATTAGATGGCATGGTACGGAAAATCATGGCTAATCGAATTACCCACTGAAATGATCAGAAATGTACCGTTTGTTATTTATGACAACGAAGAGTCGAAGGTCAATTTTTCCCCTCCAAGTGCTCAATCTGTTTGTTATTTCCCTACGTTTGAAGTGAATCTGAAAAAATTATTGAGATCTGATTAAGACAACTCATGTACGTTGGACCTCATGTTACTCCTTGCGAGGGTAGTAAGGGTCACTTAAAACGTCCTCATGTGATGTCCTGCTCCGGATGCATAGGTCTTTGAAAGTAGGTATCATATTATAGACTGATGCAAAGTTAACCAATTGATGGAAGATGAAAATTTTAGTGCATTGCTCCAACTTTCATTTCTCAGGTCTGTCGACTTGTAACTAGAAGGGACTCTGTGTAGGAATGAAAACGACCAGATAGCCCTTTCTAGCTAGTAAATGCGATGGTTCAGTGGACCTAATTAAAGGTGTGACTTGGGAGAGGGAGTTAATAGTGATACGACGGGATCTTCGAGCAAGGCGACCTGTGTGGAATTTAACCCTAAAGCTGCTCGAATGAGTGGCTCTGTGGCTGTTTGAAAACGAGGCTTTGGACGATTCTCGTCTGAACTCTTTCCTCTTTTAATGAACTCGGTCAGTAACTCCACATGATGCACTTTAGCCTTACAAGCTACATTATCTTATATCCAATAGAGAAATTCCCTTACTACCACTACTGATGTATTGATATTATCTTAGAGGAGTCCTGGGGATTAAGACCCATAGATGGGAAGGCGATTTATCTATTGCGACATTTTAATCCCCTGAAACGATTACGTCTCTATCATTTCTGATCGTCTCAGAGCAGAATTTATCTTCTTCTTGACTAAACCGTCAATTGTCGAGGAAGGAATTGATGGGCTCATTTGGGCCAATATTACACGCACTCATCAGTTTCAGAGAATAGAAACGACAGCGATGTAAGAATCAAATACACTTACTTATATTTAGATAGACATTATATCTTGAATGTATAATCATCACCTCCTCATCCTGTTTTGGAGTAAGGTCTGTTTTGACTATGTGCAACATGTGAGTCATCAGAGGGACAGAGTTGTCCAACCTTAGGGATGAATTCGCTTAATTTCGACGTTTATGGGTTTCAACGATGACTTAAGCTTCTCACTTAAGGGAACGCTAGAGTAGGACAATGATATGCATCAACGGTAAAAGCCTAAATGAATGATTGACGGATTGCTTGTTCGATTTTGAGACTTCGACAGAGTCCCTTAAAGATTGCGAAGGCGGGTAGATATGAAGGGGACGATGAACTAGACGAGTCAGATAGAGATAGGAATCTTTGAACCTTCGCATAAACTTTTCCTTCGAAACTCCAATTTCAAATTTTGACTGTTTTCTTCTTTGATCCTTTTTCACCCCGCACAACATGATCTAACGATCCTCTTTGATACACTGAACTTAAACGCATTGAAAATAATATCTACAGTTATTTATTTCCTCCCCACCCACTAGGGCAGGTATCAAGGACTTATTGGGGGCACAACAGAAGTACAGATAGCTTTTACAGCGAGCAGCGCACAACAGTTAACACCGAAGACATTAAAAGCCTTTATCGACGTCTTCGATTCTCTGGCCACTTCTCTGGCATGGTTTCATCGTACAAGTAGCAGTTCAACTTCGAAGTGGCACCTCATCCGTCTTCGCCTCGACATTGTTAAGGACGGACAATTTTCATACATCTTCCAAAAGTCTTTTCAACTTTCTGGCGGAGATTCCATTCATTGCAATATACACGCGCTTTCTACATTCCAGTTTGAGACTATGAAGCTCGGTATTTTCGTCGTGTTTCTTTAACCAGGCTGTACGAGGTTGTACTTCTGCGAGCATAATCTCATTTTATACGTCCGGTATGTGATTAGTCCTATCCGATCTACAGTAATTTTTTTGAAAATCTTCTTCTTTATATAACTCCGACGGCAGAGTCGACATAGCCAGTATACCAGGGTGCTCTTTTGACAGTGGACTTCTCACTTGACCATCTTCTTATAAACTAACGATGAATAGATGCGGGAGAGCGTTCAGATGGATTTTTTCTTCCTAAGTTTCTTGAATTCTGATTTGTCAATGCAGGTTTCAACGAGCTCACTACTACAAGAAAGCGACAGAATTTTAACTGGAAATAAACTGATAGTATCGAGAAGCATACACTTCTGATCAGGTTATCGGAGAACAGATTGAAGCATCTCCTTTTCGGATTTCGTGCCTTAAATTACAAATGGGGATTTCCTCCAGTTGCACAACCAGCAATATGTTAATTCAAAGTAAGTCCTCTGACTTGGTACTGCAGATTCAAAAGGTGAAACTTTCAAGAAGAGTCGTGTAAGTGTGGTGTATAGGCTAAAACTAATTGCCTTAAAATACTTGAGAAAATCCTTTTTACAAGTTTCACCACAGCCGAAGGGGGAAACAGAGCAGCTTTATTCGTGAAGGTGTATTGCACCAGAGGCCCATGGACGGGGCTAAAGAATTTTTTTAAGTATACCCATAACGGATGACCCATGTAAAACTGAACGACAGAGTGGAATAAAGGAATGGGCTGACAAAAGTGCCAGGGCATGGAGCATGCTACAACAAATTGGCAGACTTAATACACCCATTTTCAAGCGTTTTGTACTTGTGCTCCATTTCGTCCTTTATTTGTTTACAGGAGTACTCTTCACAATCTACAAAACCAGCCAATTTATATTTACCTAATCGGTCCTCTAACGTAGAATCTATCTTCCAAATCTTATTAAAAGAGAATCTCACAAATTTGCACAAACCGGATGGAAACACAAAAACCCGGGCTTTAATTATCGCTCTTAAACAGAGATTTGGTCATAACTTTCTAATTCCTCAACCCCTGGTCTTGGAATGTTTGAAGTAGTCTTCTGTTGGTTTAGAGAGGATACCTTTGATTCAACATGCATATTATAAGCGCCAACTCTGTGAAGGTTTCTTTTCAACATTGAAATAACCGAACATGCTTTCAACTCAAGCGGTAGGAGCACACCAATCCAATACTTCGCATTAGTTTAAGTGTTCGTTAAACATATTCTTATAGCTGAAGATGCTGAACTCTGAATAAGCTTTTAGGTGAAACAGTTTGAGTTCTAAAGGATCAAATAAATAGGTCCGTGTAGTGCTTCCAATGTCTCCAAGATTGGAGTCAAATGCTGCTTATTGATAGAAAAAGAGTTGGATGAAATATTACTGCCAATGATTATTTAGTTCTCTAAAACAGTGTTGGATAAATTGGAAATGTGCACCAGGGATTGAGACTGAAAAAGGCAAGTTATGACAATTTAGTGTTTCGTAGTACAAATCAGTATTTGTCCAAAAACGTGTACTAAATGCTGAAAGACCCATATCCGCGTTTTAAGTGTAAAGCATCATGTGACCTGCCAGCATGTTATTTGTTGACCTAACACTAACATTGGCTTGAGCCTTCATATGAAAGGGCATCGTGAGGACTTAGTGTTCATGACAAAACACGCATGGTTTTGTTGAATGCAAAAGATGTCAAAACGATATCATTGGCAGAGAGAAGAAGAAAATCTCCTGTAGGGCCCTTGTCCTCGTTCCGGTCGAACTCATGTGACCATCTTATCTGAATGACCCTGTTATATGTCCTTCATCAGCGTCCCTTTCGACGGTATCGTAACTCATGTCATGTACCCTGGCATTTCTTGCTAAAAGTTTTCCCGCGTTTATATTTATGTTAGTCGACTTGTTCAATTTCCTTCACTTCATTTTCTGCTAGGACTAGCCATTTAGCCAGTGTGATTGGCAACCCGTCAATAGCTAATTATGCAGTCGGTTGGTCCATATCACTACTGATGTACTCACACATTCCATGTATATCAGAGATCTTTTAGACAACGAAATTAAAATCGTTGGACTAAAACTAAGGATCTAACGTAGCTCCAGAACACCATAGTTTACAGGCATGGGATATAATTTGATCTGCTTATATCTGGCATGATGACCGGCTTTATATTGTCCAATTAAATAGGCCCATAATTACCAAGCTTTCTCCTCCTCTCTACCTTGCTCTCATGCAGTTTTCTGAAGGCATTCGGGAGAATAAGAATTACATAACTTTTTACTGGCTGCTTAGAAAAACACCATACGCACAGTTGATCAAAAACTGTTGGGTAATCATTTTTTACCGATTCTAAATGCGCAAAGTTATCCACCCAATCTATTTCTTTCAATGGAACCTACTGATTCACATCACGACTGCTCATTGTGATTTGAGGTAATAATAGTACTCATGGTAGGTTGGAAAGATTTCGTCAGATGAGACATTCTTTCTTACCTGTTGAGAAGAAAAATTAATTGAAATTAACGTTTATGGCAACCTGATTTTTGAGTGAAGGCATTGGAGACAGAGTTTCATATTTTATTACTGGGTGAGGAATTGTGCGCAAAGGGAAGTCGATGAGGATTTATTGAAATCGGTGTTTGTTGGAGAGCAAAAGTTCGACAGGTTATGCGAGTGGTGTTGAGCAAGCCAGTGGCGGATCTGAACTGGTTAAATTATAGTGACAGACAAATCAAACAGATGGCAGAGATTATCATTTGAGGACAAAGTGTCAGGTGGGTTATGGAACGAAAGCACAGGAAATCCTCTTCCCTATTATATGATGATAACCTCGGCCATGAGGCTTTGGGGCTAATGAGGGCTCTAGACTGGCTTAAAAATGCAAACAATTCTTTGTTAGAAAGTTAAAACCGTAGTTTAATGGGCCTGATCAATCTTGAAATCGCCTAGTCTGCAATACTTCATTTGTCTGCGAGGAAGAGGTGATGGATTTGGGAACAGTTGGGCGGGGACATTATTAGCAGGATGGAGCTCCTGCCGAATCCGCGATCAATCTCTGATTCAGCGAGATCAGACCCGTTTCTTTTAATCCGCCTTATTAAAATTTAAGAATTCTATGCTTTGATATTAACGGTTGCATTAACTAATGATCAGTTGCCTGTGAGAAGACGAGAATAGTGAACCACACTCGACGTCCATAAAAACTGGTATCTTCATCTAATAGCTCTTTGTTGCCTTATGGTATTTGGATAACGTTGCTTTTAATTTTAAAAAGGAAGCTGAAACAGAATTGGACCTATCAATTCTGTGCCTTACAAGAAATGCTGCACATAAGAAAACCACTTTTAAAAGATACCAAACTCTCCACAGGCGACCAGAGAAGAGTTTCTTAATTGAAGTATTTAATTTCACTGCCTTTCTGAGTGTCTGTCCAAATTATCTCAACTTCATCCATAGTTGATAAACAGCGTTATATCATACCTGCCGACAAATTTAATCTTTTTTGACGTACCCTTGATTTCACTTACTATATTTCCACTTATTCCCTTAGGCACCTAAAATGCACGAGCAAGCGGCGTATTATCATGAAATACGAACTTGAACTTGAACTTGATAGATGTGAAATTTGAAATCAGCCATCATAACAGCGTAACTCCTAAGAAGAGTAATCCAAAACTCTGTTCTAAATAATGTTTCGACTACTACTACTACTTTCAAGTGAACGTACTTTTTAAATGTTGCATAAGCTGGCCGATTATGCTAACTATGTAACGAGAGGATTTCGGTTTTATTCTGGATAGAGAGCAAAGTGAAAAGTCAATGTTTGCCGTACTTACTGGCTTCTGATGATGCCCATCAACGTTACTAATCGCCGAATGACTGCCTAAGGGACTCCACTGTGACTATAAGATCAAATATTGATGCCTTTACTATGGTCCGCTACTCCGCCAGAAGATCAAACTATTCGTGCCAGCAGTGCAGCGGCCGCGCGTATATATAATTCATCGAAAAATACCGGCGCATATTCAACGAGTAAAGCGACTGCTCGCACAAGGTTCATCAGCCCAATGAGATTCGCTCGGAGAGCGATATCATGAAGGTACATCTCCCCATAAAGTAAAATTCGAACTATATTTCCCTTGGGTTTCTGCTTATGTTGCATGGTCCCAAGGTTTACAAATGCAGCATGCGTTAGGTTCATGATGTATATGTACCCTTATATTGTGGACGCTCTCTTGCCCTCTCCTCTAAAGGAAATATTTAGATCAAGCACTCACAGAACCTACATTTCAACCGCTGATCTGGTTTACCAATTTTGTTCCCCACGTTCAGGACCTTCTACAACTGAGGCTTATCGGAGCTTCGCTTATTTGCATTAGATTCGACGACGGCAACCTTGCCGACCAATACCTTTCAGCGGATTCGCATTTGCGTTCACTGGAATTCATCGCCATCGGGCTGCAGAGGCCTCGTCTACAACATGGCACTTACCCATTTTCGGAAAAAACCACGTACAGCTCCAACCGCCACTTCTCACGGTTCTCATCCATACTCCTACAGTTCCTAAATCCGGCGCCGTACCGATCTAATTCCCCAGACAAGATTATCTGACCCTACCCTCTTACATGTCTCGGTCGATCAGCTCAGGTCATAACCAACGACCCCCGATTGCTGGAAACCTCCACTTACTAGGAGCGGTGCGAAGTTTATATACTTTCCCTAATATTAAAAAAATCAAAAGGTATAGCAATTCTAACCACATCGATAGACGGAAATTTCTGAACCCACAACCCTATGCCTAGGGCAAGTTTGAACAGTAAGGCATTTAGCTAATTTCGTCTTAACAAAGTGATAAAACGTCGATTCATTTAATGATAAAATTACAATTAACAGATACGATAAAAGCGATGATGAATGGATGAATGTTAATAGTTTAAGAACCCCGAGAGATGAATCAACCTCGATTGTCGAAATCGGAGTCAGAAGAATCTCCAACAGTTCGGCGAATAACAGCCGAGGTAATTCTAGCACCGCCACTTCCACCAGCACCACGAGGGCGACGGCCTGGGCTGCGTTCGCGACCACGATCTCTTTCGAAACCCCCGCCACCACCACGTCGTGGCCCACCAAAACCGCCGCCGCCGCCGCCTCCCCAGGACCTTCCACCATCATCGTCGAAGCGACGACGAAGGGATCCATCATCACCACCACCACCGAAACTACCCCTTCTTCCGCCACCATTGTTGAAACGATCTAAAAATCAGGGGCCAGAACTCTTAATAATAGTGGTTTTCAACGATGTGGATGAGTGCAGCTTCGAATTGAATGTACGAAAACCCCACTTCACGGATGAACGGATACTTCTAATTCAATATACCTGGCGTTTGCACCACAATCACAACTGACTATGGGAATGCGCCAGGAAAGAACGCTGAGGACATTTGAGACTCACCATAGAATGGTCGACCACCACCACCACGTCCTCTGCCACCTCTATAGTCATCATCGCGCGTCCTCTCCTGCGGATTCCCGATCTCGGCACGGACTTGACGTCCATTGATAGACTTGTCAGAGCATTCGGATTCGGCATTGCGACAATCACTTGCATTAGCGAACGTTACCGTGCCAAACCTAATGAAAAGGCAACAATTATTTATCAGAATTACCTTTTTTTGAAACAGAAATTGGGTTGCCAAACTTACCCTCGAGAGCGGTTTCTTTCATCGAGTTTAATTGACGCTCCAACGGCTCGAGGAAACTCTTGATAGAGGTCATCCTCCGTGACAGACCATGCCAGATTTCGTAAAGTCAAAACACAGTCGGAGTTTTGAGAACTGTCGTTACCACTTCCGTGGTGTCTGGCTGGGCTAGGAAGACATCCGTGTCTGTTTTGGTCACGATCATTTCTGGATGGCTGGGAGTAGCTGCCACGTCCACCGCCGCTTCGAGAGAAACTGCGATCTGCAGAAAGCAAATAAACTTAACTGGTTCAATGAGGTACATTTGAAGAGCAGTTGAAAACGCACCAGAACCTGCAGGAACTAGTTGAGCTTGAATTACCCTGCCACCAACGACCTTGCCACGCTGACACTCATTATAGGCGGCCTGACAATCGGCGTCACTTTGAAATTTAATCACACAGGAAGGCGACGAACTGAAGGGACAAGGTGGCAAAGAATGTAGAGACGAAAAAAGCCGGCTAATTAACCCACTCCCACTTCGGCCACAAGTAGCGCAACTAGTAGAATCAGCTCAAACGGCACAGTATTAGTTTTTCGACCGATAACAGTTAGATGGCAGGCCCAGAACACTGCCACAACAACAGTTCAACATCAAGTCAACTAAACACACCCGTTCTGTTGGCTGGAAACACTGAGGGCATTGGGGAAGGACGCGTAGAGATCATCCTCACTCATCCCCTCGGGATAGTTGAAGACGCACAAAGTCTGCGCCTTTGTAGCGCCGGCAGGGTTTGATGATCTGTGGTGCATAGAATTGCTCTAAAAAACAAAGGCTTCCAATAATTTCCTTTTACATAATATTTGCGCACATAAATGTGTACATATATATGAATGAACGTATATTGCGTGCACTGAACTTGAAAACGGGAAAATACCAATGAAAAAATTTACTCCAATAAGTCTTATTTTACACAATTATGGGTTTAATATGGTCAAGAGTGGTGCTCTAATTCCTGAAAACACCACGTCCTCTGCCACCTCTGAATCCATGTCCACGACCACGGTTGCCTCCGCGAAAACCACCGCCGACACCACGGTTACCGCCTCCACGATTTCCACCTCGAAAACCTCCACCTCGGTTTCCACCACGTTGTTTGAAAGGAGGCTTTGCATTGGAAGCTTTACCTTCATCCAGCTTGGTACGTTTCTTTTCAGGGGGTTGATCCTCTTCTGACTCGGCATCATCAGCATTAGCTTGTCCGTCGTCATACTCATCATCACCGTCGTCGTCCGAAGAATCTTCTGCCGCCTCTGCATCATCTTCACTGTCATCTGCATTGTCATCATCTTCAGAGTCGCTGCCAACTTGAACAGGGATTTCGACGCCCTTTGTCTTTTTACTCTCCGTCGCCTTGGGTGCGACATCCTTAGCTTCTGAAAGTTACAAATATTATTAGCCGAGTAAACGAGTATCTTAAGATGAACATACCTTTTTTATGGGTTTCTGACGCAGCATTCTGCTCCATGTGAGACATCTTGACCTTCAGAGGTCTTCCATCAATTTCTTTTTTAGCTGCCGACTTCACCGCAGACTCTGCGTCCTCTTTTGTCTTAAAATACACGATAGCGTTTCTATAAACGAATAAATATTTAACAAGCATTCACCACGGAAGATGCAACCTCATTATTGTTTTTAATACTCACCCACTGAATTTCCCGTTATTTTTCTTCATGAAAACATTTTTACACCCCGGGAAAGCCGCTTTCAAATCATCGACTGTCGCGGTGAATGACACGTTGGATACAAAAACGGCCACATCCGTATGAACCTTATCAGTGGTAATAAACCGTAATTCCCGACCTTCGAGAATCTTTCCTTGCGACTCCTTGACAACCTTGTCTCTCACATCGGAATTTTCGAAGTAAAGCATGAAGCAACCTCTTCGAGTCACTTCAACCTTTTTGGCATCGGGAAATTCCTTTTTGATAGTTTCAACATCGGCGCTGAATGGAACATTGGTGACAATTACAGAGTTTTCTGTGACTGGATTAAAGTTGAACTGTGGTTTGAGGAACACTTTCACAGCTTTACCACCAAATTGTTGAACCGATAACGCCTGGAAAGCTTTTTGGGCGTCAGCCTCAGATTTGCAGTCGATATAGCAGGCATTCGTCAGTCTGTTTCTCGGTCCTGATGTGATGAGTCGAATATGTTTAGGCTCAATCCTAATTGTTTCAATGAGATCCCGTTCTGAGATAGCTTTCGGAAGGTCCGTTATGAATAGGCAAGTTAAGGGAGCATCGCCTCTGCTTGGATGAGGATTTTTATTTGATTTAATTAGCGCCAAGTCTTCACCAGAAGCGGGAACAGCGGCTAATATGCCCTGATTATAAGTCACTCCAGAACAGGTAGACAATGCCTTTTTTGCAGCACTTTCACTAGAAAAGCCGAGAAGAGCTACCGGTCCGTTTATACAACTAATTGACTCGGGGTTAACGTTACGCTTTGACAGAAAGCCCCTTAGTTCGACTTCATTTATACGCGGAATATTGAAAAGCATAATGTTGGAAGGAGACGGCTTGAATGGCTCCACAACTCGACTTACTACTTGATTTTTCTCTTCCACTGGCTTCTCAGCAGCTACAGTCTTTGTTGGTGGCTGCTGTTTTTCTTTTTTGTTCGTCTTAGGCTCTTTCGGGAGCACAACCTTCTCAGGAAACTCATCTTCCGTGTCTCCGTCATGTTCACTATCCTCTTCATCATCGTCACTATCTTCATCATCATCGCTCACATCATCTTCATCGTCATCACTGACATCAACCTCTACGCTAGCATCATCACTGCTACCGCCCTCATCAGCAAGCATTTGTTTTATTTTTTTGATATGCTGCACTTCGGTTTCAGTCTTCTCTGTTCCATCCTCACTATCCTCTTCACGCATGCGTTTTTTGCTGACAACTTTCTTTTCAGCGGTAGTCACAGAACCATTTGATTTCGTAGATTGGGTGGAACCTATAGCAATAGTTAGACTAATCCTTTACAAAACACGGACAAGAGATTGAATAAGGACAGACTTACTTCTATTCCGTTTTTGAGTCTGAAATAATAAAATAAAAATTCAGATAATCTAAAGAAAGGATAGGGCAGAAAGAAAGATAAGGAAAGCACACCATAGTCTAACCACGCAGCTGAGAACAATGGACCCCATGCTAAAGCAACACTAGCGATTAACTAAAACAAATTCTGAATGAAAATTAATTTATGACCCTAGATTTACATGCAAAAAGCTGCCTACAAGAGTTTGACATTTCAAATTAGATATTGTTGGCAAATCATGGCTTAATCATTCAAAATTATCTGCTATTGATTGTGTATCCCTACTCCATTATCATCTTCCATTTTCGTTTTTAAAGAAATGATATGCTCATGTGCACATAAATTAAATGGCGATATGAAACTGCACTATCAATTTGATTAGTTAAATTTATTCGATATGTCATAGCACTTATAGCTAACTTACTTATGCTAAACAAAATTATTCCACTATGGCGTTTTCATGGTAGACTTTAATTTCAAAAGTCTCTATGGTGCTGATGGTTGGCTCATAAATACCGTTTATATTCAGCAAACAGTCCAAGTAGAATAATGCTCAAATTGTATTATTTTTCGTCTTATTTTCTGCAACTGTGTGTAAATATTTCTGATTTATAGACATTCAAGGAGACTGCCTTTTTAACTATCTACTTTATGCCACCCTCTGGCCTCAGCACCGTAAACCATGGACTAATCCAGATCTTAAAAGAACTAGCTCTAGAATAAATATACCTGATGTGACAGTGCACCTCCAAAGTGAAGACTACGATAATAGAGTTAATCTAAAAAGAAGCCTTTAGTCAGAACCACGATCTGACATTCATGGATATTTTGTGTGCATGGAATCTTTAGTTGTTTTGAGTTGTAAACAGAATAAGATCAATAATTGTCGCTTTCATAACTGACCAGCACTTATGCTGCTCATGATCTTTCCAACTGACTGTCGGCGAAGTCAAAGTTTTATAACTTAATTTTTTTTTGTGAATAGTTGAAACTATAAATTCAACGATCACCTTCGAGATTTCGCCAATTTAGTGGAGTCAGACTTTTAACGCTACGAAATCAATGAAATAAATCTACAGACAGAATAACTGCGGATTTAATGTTAGCAGCTTTCCCAAAGCCATCCCTTATGATTGATCAATACCAAGCGGCTTCGTAAACTTTCTAATAGGAGCCGCTTTGGTTTGGACTGAGTTTAACTTCGTTTTTTGCATGAGCCAACGGCATTCGTTCAATAGATTATCCCATTGACTATTTCCGATGTATTGCACTCCACTCTTTCCGTTTATATTTCCGGAACAGCTGGCGAAGGCCTAGATGGCGTTTCCTCAGGTCGTAATTTTTTTATTGATTAAAATGTTTTCTGCTGGTATCCCGTATCTGCTTAGAAATTTCTTCCGTTGTCTTAATAAGAAATTGATTTGGTTTTTCCACTAGTGTCATGTTCCGATTTAAGGCTGTGGTCAGCGGAACTTCAAGCCATTCTTTCAAAATCTTTCGCCCGATGTTAATATTTCTTGCGAGTGAGTACCGAATACCGGAGTTTATGACTGTCCCTTTTGTTATACCATTATTGTTGACGAGAATTGCTCAGGTGCCTTTTTTACGATTCTGGGTCCTAGTCTGACAGGAGAAAAGAACAAAGTCACTCGCGCCATGCGATTGCGCGAAGGTTTTCACATGGTTGTCTTGTCGTCGATTCTGAAGTAGTGCAGCTTCACTATGTAAACGTTAGGAAAGATCCACTTACCACCTTCAGATCAATCAACATTGGCCGTTTATGCTTGTTTATGTTTGACTCCATAGTTCTGTTCCCGGTTCTATTCCGTTTTATTTTAATAGAGAATTTCTTATATAGATTCAGTATATAAAATTTATCGCAGCAGACTAAAACGGAGTTTTAAACTGCTTGCGGTCTTGAGTGTTCAAAAAGGTAGCCAGTCACGCACGTGTTCTCCAAGCCTAAAAATCGTGTGGTAGCATAGAATGCCAGATCGAGAATGTTAAAAAAAATTTACATGTTGAATGGACAAAATACGGTAATAGAATTGTGCAAAATATTGACTTGTGACTCTTTGGGGGGGGGGGGGGGGGGGCAGTCAAATTTGCTTAAGAAACAATATAAAAATTTTCACTAAGCTCCAAGCTATTTTATCACTTATTTGAATGCTTTTGTCAAGATTAAAATGTTCAGAACTCGTACTGGAAGAAAAAATGTCGAATCTTGGTCTCTTAAATAACGAGTTTCTCATTTATCCATTTGGAATGACCCGAAAATTTAAACCAATCAAGTCACTCACAATTCTAAAACGCTCGTACTGTTAATAAATTGTTAATGTTTAGTGTCCTTTGAAACCGTTGCATCTACGGTCTTACTGAAACTAAATACTTTTAGAACTTCAATCACACGGTGGCATAGAGTAATGAGAGTGATGATAAATAAATAAACAAAACACAAGGCTACAATGAACGGTTTGACATATAGCGCTAAACCTTCACCTGAACAAAACTAACCTAGGACGCCATCAAATATCTTTTCCTAAAAGGTCCCACTCTCTAATCACTTTTTTTTGATCTGGTTAACCGAGGACCTTCCACGAAATTTCGCTGACCCATGAACTAACCGATGACCTAATCTAATGATTTATTTGGCGCCAATTTTTTTTTTATTCCTCCCCACCCTTTAGGGCAAGTCCCAAGGACTTATTGGGGGTACAACAGAAGTACAAATAGCTTTTATGACAGATAAGCACAATAGTTAACACAGAACACGTCTTCAGCTGCTTGGTCTCTTCTCTGGCCTGGCTTCGTCATGCAGGTAGCAGTTCAGCTTCGTCGTGGCACCTTGTCCATCTTCGTCCATCTTCATGTCTCCTACCAGAAATCTTCCAAAATTCTGATGGAGACTTCGTTCATTGCTACATGCACGTGTATTCCACATTCCAGTTTGAAACCATAAATCCGGTTAATTACATGTTCCAAGCTGTAAGAAGTTGTACTTCTGCTGGCATAATCTAATTTTGTACGTCCGGAGGGTGATTAGTCCTAACCGGCCAATGATCAGTCGCCCTGTGTAGGTTTTTAAGTCAACAAACCAAGACTCTCCAGTGATTCCAAGAACCAAGTGTAGAACGACATTTGAATAGATCCAGGTTATGTTTTCAATAATACTTTTTTCTATACTTGAACATTTACTGATAACTAAATCTTATTGATTAAAACTCTCCGGTGTTGTCATCTTCAAATTCGTGGGTTACACCCTTGTGGTAATCTATAAATCGATATCAACTTGAAGGACCTAATCTCATTCAAAAACAGAAAAAAGTAACCGAAGTGAGTTGAATAATCTAGTAACTATTAGTTATTAAAAATTTTTATTTAAGGTTTCAAGCACTATAATTTATAAGCTAATGGTAAGTCCTTGACATGTTCCATTAGGTTTAAAAATATTTGTTTTTCTCATTCAATTTTGCGTCGAAGCAGAAAATATGCTGATACGGTGACATACAATCAAGGTTAGGTAGCGGATTTGATGGTGCGGAGTAGGTGAAACGTTTTATACATTTTCGAAGTCACAGAAGAGTTGGTGAGGAAACGGGCTGAGCACAATGAAGGAGAAATATACACGCTGGAGGAACTTACTTTACATCAACAAGATATCGAAAAGTAGTTGATAGGTCTATGTACATTAACCTAGGATCGAATTTTTGAATAAAAATTGTACAAAACTTAAGATACTTTACCTTCAAAACAATTTAATATCTCGAATCGGTAGTTTGGTGGTTTTTACCAATGCATTGTTAGAAAATTTGAATCGATTGAAAGATTTGGAGTACTTGAATCTAGCATTGAACAATATTGAAACAATCGAAAACCTGGAAGGTAAATCAACGATTTAGACGCTTCACTTAAGGCTGTGAATCACTGAAAAAGTTGGAATTAACAGTGAACTTCATCGGAGATCTAGTCAGCGTTGAAAATCTGATTAACTTGGAGCATTTAGAGGAGTTGTAACGTCTGATTTGTTTTCCATTTTTCTAAGATATTTAATAGGGAATCCCTGTACTGACTATTCAGGATACCGAGAATTTGTAATCGCTACTTTACCTCAGTTGCATGTTGGTGTCATATAATTTCTTTTCTGTTTACGAAAATAGTTGTTAGACGGTGAAGAGATTAGCAAGACGGAAAGAATTACAGCATTTCAAAACATTTCAAAGCATTTCAAGACAATAGTTGAGTCTCAAAAAGCATACTTCGAGAAACGAGTAGGAGCCGCTTTGTATATTTTTTTTTTTAGATCCAGGAAAAGGCTCATGCTCGGGAAAAGAGGGAGGCGTTCGAGCGAAAATTAGAAGAGAATAACGGGTTTTTTAATTACTACCATAATTTTCTGCGATCTTCCGATTTGTTTTGCTAAAACATTAATCTACATTTCTAAGAAATATTGACAAATTAGCGGAAGAATTTTGGCAGGAAAAGGGCCCCTACACTCCCGAATCCAGAGTTGAAACGTACGAGTTTCTCCGATTGCAAAAAGAGAAGAATTCGAATACGTCAAGTGCTTCACAGTAAGTGGCCTCTTTCTGTGCTTATGAAATCACTTTTTTGTCCAGAAAATCCAAACCACGAAGAAGAGTATTTTTCGCGGAAGATGGACGCCCTTACAACATAAATGAACCGAAGTAAGACCACTCAGTTGTTTTTTTTTCGTTTGTATTCTTCATACTTTACGCTACATTCCAGTAAAAAATTAACTGGGCTCTGAAGTTCCGCCTCTGCGTACTAAGTTGGAGGTTATATTTTTTTAAAGAGTGGTAAATTTTAAGATGACTTTCAAATCAATAATTGTTTTATCGAATGTGTTAACGTCGCAGAAACAAGTCAAGTTACGCCTTACTTATTAATATTAAGTAGGAAAATATGATATACTACGCGCTCTGTCTAGATATATTGCCTTGACAACTTTTTTATTTGAATGCTTTTACAGGGTGGATTTCAAATTATATGAAGAGAGAACGGAAGCTGGCCAGTGTTTTGTCTTGGATCTCGCAGCTTACAGGTGAGCAGCTTGATTAGATCAGTTGCTTAGTCCTTTCCTCCTAAAATACTTTTTTTTGAAATGTTTCAGAAATATGGATACCAGCCTAATAGACTGTGATGTACAGGCCAGTTACGTTCGTGTAACCTTGAGGAACAAGGTAGTTAATCGCCTAAAATATTAAACTTGTCGAAATATGCGCTTAAAGTGGGAATATTTTGTTGTCTTCAAGGTTTTTCAATTAGCTTTGAATGAAGAGGTTCATCCGGATAAGTCGTCTGTCCGGCGATCTCGGGTCACGGGTCGATTACTCATCCGGATGCCTAAAGTCAAGGTAAGTGTCGGCATTCATAAGCCTCGTTTAAGTGAAGCCCAATTCGTACCAGTCAATCGAATGGCAGACTCTGCTTCGTGAATTTCATTGGTTACCTGATTCTACATAATCTAATTATTTCAAGGAATTTATTGGTTTTACAGGCCTCGAGAGTCCCTTTGCACCAGTTCGTTATAGACGTTTCCAGTTTTGGGACGTCCAAGCTTCAAGTTTCTTCTCACCACTTCTCTTGCAAGGGACCTCCCATTTTTTGAAGTCTTTCATCAACGTCCACTCTAACTGTTGCTCTGGATACACACGGAGGAACGAATTCCTCTTTTCTGATCTCAGTGTTGCTTTCCTCACTAAGTCACGTTTTCTTGGGTTTATATACTGAGAGATTAGTGGATGAATTTTGTTCTGAAGTCTGTAGTTGTTGGTATTTAATGGGACGATAACGATTCGGAAATGAGGAGATCATTCGTTGGGGACAGGCAAAGGATGTAATTTCTCCTTTTTTTTCAAACGGTATATATTATAGCATGTTTTAACAATCACTTATATAGGCATAGAGACCAATAATGAAGTGCATTGCGGCGAAATCCACTGAATTTAAGCAAGTGAAAATGAAACGAATTCGACAGGAATGCGGCGCAATATGGTTACTGCTGGGAATCAGCATATCTTACGCATAATCAGTTGAGACGCCAGAATCATTCTTAAAAAGTTTCATTTTTTGTGTTGCAGACTTCTTCGGTAATTGAACCCTTGAGTATAACAAAGTTGAAACGCACCACCGAACTTACAAAGCAATCAGCAGAAAAGAAAGAGCAAGTTTTTCCCCCTTATTTTCATTTTCCCAAAAAAATGAAAAAAAAGCGTTTAATTTGCTTTTTGGGACTATTAATTAGGGAGATAAAATTGAGGCTGAATACAACCAAGAAAATACCGATATAATTAGAGAACTTGTGAAGGTGCTAGTTAGGAGTTATACTTAAAATGAAAGCTAACATTGGCAGGGATAAAATCGAGTCAACGTGTTTTTTTCCAAAGTGAACGCAGGCGGTGCTGCTTTAAATCAATCGATCAAGAGAAAGCTGGTAGTAAATCGTTTAAATTTGTTCACCCGTATACAGAAAATCTGATGGAAGTGAGTCAAACTTCCTTGAAGTTGGAGGCTCCAGGGCGTCGTTAGACTGGCGAAATATTGCAAATCTTGGAGGCGATTTTCCGAGGCGTAATTTGAAGTCAAGGAAACAGCCTACTGCCACTGTCCTTCGCAAAAAACGGGAAAACAGCCCAAATTTTGTTGATGATCCTGATGTCCCCCTTCTCGAGTGAATTTACTGACTCATTTTTATTAAAATTGTTGCCTAAACACATTTCGAATCCGAATATTCCTCCAGCCTCGATTCATTTCGCCAGTTGTAGCAAAGCACCCTCCACAGTGCCTTTTTCGCAGAGCTTTCTGATGGGACTTGCTTCTGAGAACTTTGCGTGAGAATGGCAAGCGGCTTGGCGCTAAGGCTTCAGTTGATGAATAGTCTTGCTGCAATTGAGGGGAAAATAATTATTAGAAATAGTTTTACACAAATATATGCTCGTTTGTCAGTGGTGCTCTTGATCAAAGGGGGTCTAAGGTAATTCTTGGAGGTTTTAGGCAATTCACATAGACTAGTTGGCGAGAAAATATCGGTAACAACGTTTGTCCTTTCGCATCTAAGAATCCGAGAATGACCTTATTACACCTTGAGAAGTCGTAATTAGGTGCTAAAATTGGGATTTTTTAGACGAAAGTAAAGTAAGTTTTTATTGTAAGATAGGTGCTAATTAGCACTTTGTCACATTAAAGTCAAGTGATTCAACTTGATCAGTGTTTCAGGCGATCGGATAGTTACACCAGGATTTGTAATTCGGCCCACTGACCAGTAGCTTGTGGGATTGATGCTTGGTTTGATCTTTGCTGATTGCTTATTCATCCGGGCCAAAACTCTATTTGCTCCAGGTTTTTTGGCTGTCACATTTCGATGATGAGTAAAGGGAGTCCATTTGTTTTCTTCGAATACCAAAATGTACCAATTAAAGTCGTGAGAAGGCCAGTGGACTCAACCACCACTTAGAAAGTAAAGCAAACCTCAGTTGAGAGTAGCGGGAAGGAGGGAAGGGGGAAGAGCAAATTACTGTTTTTCTGGCCGTCTTGTCGGAGTATTCGTGTTTGCCTCATTTCAAATTCATGCTTGATCGACAGCCCCAGGGCAATCTTGATAAGAGCCCGCATGTGCGTGGAAATGTAATTTTCTATTCCCCAACCAGGGCAGTTTGATTGATTGGCAATACGTGGAATTCCACCCTTGAGGACCTCCGCTAAACTTTAACAAAATGGGCTTAGTTACCGAATCCCCAATGTGAAGGTACAAAAACCGAGTACCGGTGTCATTGTGACCCTAATGTTTCATCTCTGATTGGCTTCAATTTTTGCAGAAACGTGAAAGAGACTTGGAAAGCACTGGCAAAAGTATGGATAAATTTATCCGAGTCATTTGCCGTGTATTCTCTCATGTTTAAATAATCGTAAAAAACTTAATTTGTTCATATCAGCCCTCTTTAAGGATTCACTGAGAATAGGATCGATTCCTTTCGACGAATGCACAGTGTAGTTGTGATGAATCATGCGTCAATCGATTTTCGCAAGTGACTGCTCGCAAACTGAAAAGGTTTGATGTGCGATCAACTGTAATATAGGATTTTGGTGAAAAAAAAAGTGACTGCACTGAAATTTAAAATGTTTAATTCCTTTTCTAATTTGAACAGGAATCTGAGCAGCATGATACAACGTTTATTCGGTCAACCTATTTAGTTCCTTATCATTTGACGGAGCTAATTGCTTCAGCACTGGGGATGAGGCAAATGAAGAACGCATTAACTGATTAATACCTAATGGCAGTGATAGAGAAGAGGAGAAGAAACAAAATGCGTTTTCGACAGCTGTCAAGGCGATTATCACTCAAGACAGCCTTTTCCATGCATACCCACCCCTTAGACTTTGTTTCTCTCTTCTCTCCCTTTTCGCAACTTTGCTCGTTCGCTGGTTTGTCTCCTTCCTCGAATGCATAATTCATGCATACTCAGAGCTTGGCTATGGTTGCGTGTGGGATATTGAATTTGTGCTCGCGTTACTCAAATTTGGAGACCCACGGGTCTCTTGAGTAACGGATTGACTGAATGACTAAATACAGTGGTGGGTCGCCTCCCATGGGAATGTTTGAAAAAAGTTGGTCAAATTGATGAATTTTCAATCTGCACGTCTGAAGGCAGATTAAACTGTGATTTTGTAGTTTCTAAATAAATATATAAGCAGATTAGGGACTAGACTGTTGGGCTCCACACAGTGTCATTTAGAGAAACTATGCACCTTCGTGTTCCCTTTCTGCGACTGAAATTTACCTTCACGAGGGGTTCTTCCTATTTTCCCGTGTTATTTCTCCAAAAACATTTTCAGTACTGGTCTCATCAGTAGCTTAGGTGCGTATCTTTTTTTCTTTAAAATGGAGTTGATGAATATATCAACTAAATAATTAAACTATTAATTAAGTAACGACCTGAGGAAAGGCCGTTAAAAATGAGATTCTTTCTCGTTCCATTTGGATAGCCTACCAAAACTACCAATGTTCCCACCTGCGTTACTCACCACTCCAACAAAACAAGTTAAAGTGTAGAGAGAAAAAGGAAGGTGCGTGATCCCAATTGAATTCTCTCAACTGTTAAAACTTGTCCCGCTGGTGGATTTTGTGCGAATAAGTTTGGTTAGGTGCAGGTAGATGAAGACTTGCTGCTTTTGACCTTCGATATTAGCTGAGATTTACACGAAAGGCTCCCTATTTCAAAACGGCAAACTGGCACATCTCTAACGAAATATAGCTAGATAGTTTATGCTGAACTACATCTCACCGCAAACATAGACTCATAATTATCATTATCTAGAATGTTAATTTACTTTTTGTTAAAGCGAACGATCATAACGCACAAAGGCCGTCGAAATGTGTCTGGAACTTAGTCAAGTCAACGGCTCTCTCTGCCAGGTATACAATTCTTTGAGTTGAGTCACCATGCCAAGTCTATGCACCCTAACTAACATTGGTCGGCAGAGAGGTAATGAATTAGGTGAATTAGGAGAGATGTCGAGATACCCTCTTTTTTATCCAAGACCAGAGTTGGATGATGTCGCTAGATGCACGTTTCTACAAAATACAAGGCTTTTCTATTCTCGCAGTGCACATTTCCTATTATGATCTTTCGATTCTTTCGACTCCCATAAGTTGTTTGTTTGTCAGTAAATAATCATACAATTACCATTCTGGGATTATTCACTAGCCGAAAATCCTGGAATCGCAAAATCAGGACGGGTTATTTTTCCAGTACACTAATTCTGCAAACGTTGTATTTTTTGATCTGTAATAATTCGAATATCAATTTTTGAAATATTCAGAACAAATGATCTAAGAATGGTTGTGCTCAATCTGGTGAATGTCACTCCTTTGCTTTACTCGAAGTTTTGTTTAAATCTTGAGTTTAGCACCTAATTTAAACTTACATCTACTTCTGGGCCTATGTAACTTTCCCCTAAATTGTGGTAGGGTAGGGACCATATTTTTGGAATAGTTTGAGGCTTTCAGTGAAAATTATAGACTTCGAAAAGTCTCTCAAGGTGGAGATTAAAGAAACATTTTGTTTTTCACTTCAGTTGGTGCTGAATTTTACGTTTTTTTTTATGAGGACACCTCCCCTACTTCTGCCTGGGCAATTTGAGGATCACTTGATTAATTCATTTTCTAATGAAGAGTCCTTTTCGGTGCTCCACGTCAAAATATCATCCGAATTAGCCTCACTGACGTACCCATTACCAAAGAATCTTCAACTCATCAACATATACTACAAACAAGTCATCAATGTCGTCTCACTCTTAGGAAATGGCTTCACTCATTGGAACTATCCCTTTCTGTTAGACTCTACCAGCCTTTCGTTGAAAACAACTGGTAATTAATCTTAATTTTGAAATTTTCAGAACTGGTTCAAATGTTTAACAAATGATATTCACGTTCCCTCTTCCCTTTATTTTTGTGGCCGCCTTCTTCAAAGTCACTGAAATTTACCAAGGGGTATCTGATTACTTACAATCTCTGGCAATAGAATATGGCCTTTCACTTTTGCGTAGCATGATAGTGATACCATTTCAGATATCTATACTTTTTTTTATTCATCCCCACCCATTGGGCAAGTCTCAAGGACTTAGTTGGGGTACAACCGAAACACAAAAGCTTGTACAACAGTTAGACATATACACACAGCAATAGAATAGTTAAATTGACGTCTTCGGCTCCCTGGCCATTCCTCGACATGGTTTCGTGGTGCAGTAACAGTTCATTCTTCAGTTACACTTCTTGCAGCTCCCCATTGTCCTCGTCTGTTTGTACTTATTCAGGTATTCTTTTCTAGCCACCATGTGTGGATAAGGGTTATTCGCAACCGAGCCAGAGCAGTTGTATCGTTGTTATTGCTGAATGGTCTTTTCTTCGCAGACTTTCTTCCTGTCTTCCACTCTATATTTTTCGCCCATTTACTTTCTCTACTGCAGTTTGGCCCTTTTCTCTTCTCTATTGGCTTCTCACCTTTTGTGATTTTGAACGAAGGGTGACAATCCATAGTATCTCTTTAACCACTCTTGAGCCTTGTATCTTTTAAGACAGTCTGTGAGAGAACACTTGGGCCTACGGTCCAATATCTCTTCAATTTTGGGCCCTTTTTCTTCATGATCTTGCCTCACGTATCTTCGCATCTCCTTTGTTGTGCCGATGCATCTGTGGCAATTTGCATTTGCGCAAACAATATTGCGTTACCTTTCTCCTATCAATCTAGGTCTGCAGTTATCATCTCCACCTTTGAGGTTTTCCTTTGGATCAAGTAGCCATGATTCGGAGTGCTCTCGCCATATTTGTTTTGCGTCTTTAATTAATTGAAGCATTCAACTCCTCGCATTTGAGACTTTCTCAGTTTCCTCATTTTCGAAATTACTCTTAAGTATGAAGAGTATCAGGCTATCTTTGTCCATCTTCAAACTCTTCCATAGGTTAAACCTATTGTCTGTATAGGACTCGCCAAGTTACGCATCGGCAGCTCCTCCAGGAGTTCCTCGACAGTTTTAGCTCTTCACTAGTACAATCGAGTATCATACTTCGAGTCGTATTCTGTATCGCTTTTAGTAGATTGTTACCTTTTACTGTTGGGCCAATAGTAGATTATCCATAAGTGACTGCAGGATCGACACAAACACCCACCAGAGTTTCTGTTGACGGAGTTTTGAGAGTCGAGACCAGCCTTTTTTTTTTCTTGATTTGGAAACAAATACGTTATTGCCAGGGATGGTGGTCAATCCTGTTCTCAACGTCTTCATGGTGACCACCGGTAACCCCTGGAGTAACTCTGGGTCTAATGAGACGGGTGGTCAAATTATTGATAATGCCGACAGAAGTACAAGCTCGTACAGCCTGGTAAACAAGGTACTACGCGAGTACCTACTGAATTCATGGTCTCAAACTGGATTGTGGAAAGAATTATCCATCAGAAAGTTGAAAAGACTTCTGGAAGAGGTACCACTACGAAGTGGAACCGCTACCTACCTATACGACGAAGATATGCCAGAGAAGCGACCAGTGAACCGAAGACAACGACAGATGCTTTTACCTGTTTTCTGTTTAAACTGCTGTAAAAAGCTATTTGTACTCCTGTTGTACCCCCAATAAGTCCTTGAGACTTGCCGAAACGGGTGGTAGTAAGTAAACAAATTGCTAGGGATAGAAGGGGAGGCCTCTCTGCTACGAGCAAATATTCCCCAATGGGGAAATAGACAGCAGACAATAAAAGGAATATCTGCGTACGTCGTTCACCTACTTTGCGACCGGAATTCAAGTGAATCGCTGATCGAGTCAAGTCTTAAGGCGAGAGGGGGAGGTATGGACCAATCAAAGTGCAACAATTTTAATGATCTTCGGACTGTGCTGTACTGTGCCACATGGGTATTAAGCATCGATCATCGAATCGATCTTTACAAAGGCATAACAGCCTAATATAAACCGGTTAAAATCATCTACTTTCAAAATTTCTTCCCATGACGCTTTCCAAGCCCCTATTTAATTTAATTAGAAGATAATTTTCGCTATGGAACAAAGGCCTTGGATTCATTTCATTTGTCATTCTCCGCATGTCTCTACGTGTTGTGATTTTTAAACCTAAAAGTAAACAAGAATGATTAATTGTGTCTCCACTGCGATTTTGTAAATACTAAGGGAGTAAATAAAAGCGTGAAAAAGTGTCTTAAATAAATGATGCTGATGAGCTACAGAAATGGTCGAGAGTACGAACAGTAGGCAAACAGTTTTTTGAAGTACATCTACGGCTTTAATGAGATAAAAGACCTCTGATTAGGTCAAAACAAGCTAGGTCAAAACAAGATAAATTAATATTACTAGGGGTTTAATCATCCCTTTTTCGGTTCAAGCTATATTGACCCCTAAAATCAATATTTCCAGCCGACTCTGGAAGAAAAAACACGGATGTTTCCACAAAATGTCACATAGATAAAGCCAAAAACATAATTTATGCTGTAGGTACGTTTAACTGTCCGTTTCTCAGACATACCGTGATGATCATTGAGGTCTATTTAGACCTGCCTGATTCAAAAATTTGACTTCGCGGTTCTTCACATGAGTACGAGCACCTCGATCAACGGAATCAAACGCCCTTGATAGTGTTATCTGCTCTGTTGACAAAGGGATAACATTTCGTGGAAAAGAAGTAACTGTAATACATCAGGTTTCCAACTTATGTGCGCTAATATCCAACAGGAAAACTGGAGTCTAAGTGAATAAATACACTGCTTAATCGCATTCTAGAACAACTTTCAAACGTTCAGCTCTTAGTTCCTCCCTTTCTCGGCCAACAAACACAATAGCATTTAGATTTTTATTGTAACTGACACAACAAAATTAACGTACCTGTCAAGAGCTTGATTTGAATGTTAATTAAGATTGGTTTACTACATGTTCGACACAAATTACGTTGCTCTATCTTTTTAATAAAATGGCGCATTCGTTTGTCCGCTGTTTAAAATTATACTTCAGAGTTCAAACTTTATGAATGCAAAAGGAGATTGAACAGCATACCACGTTTCAAGCAAGTTTGCCATTGTCTTTCAACATGACGACCCACGACAGTCATAGACTAGCAACCTGGAACAAGAGGAACAAGTTAATATGACTCGAAAACCATGAAAGCGCGATGATGTCCAACGTCAGAGATGCAGGTGCTGTTGTGTCAATTTCGTTTTACTTAAAGTTCCGATTATAAATAACCTTTGTAATAAAAATCAAGTCGGGGCAGGCTTAGGACCGCCTTCGCAACAGTCTCAATCATTAAGTGGCTTGCTATCATAGTGCCGTGGTCTGGTCCGCACTACATCAGCAGCTTACATGAGATCAGCTACCTTCACTCAATGTCAATATCCAATTGTTTACTTCGTGTGATACTGCAACTTCGACTAATTGTCAAGACAATTTGGGTTGACCTGCAGATCTTGACAGACAGGATCATG
Organism: Moniezia expansa; assembly: GCA_019097775.1. Lineage (NCBI taxonomy): Eukaryota > Metazoa > Platyhelminthes > Cestoda > Cyclophyllidea > Anoplocephalidae > Moniezia > Moniezia expansa. Next base: position 3,478,994 of record JADFDV010000097.1, read on the forward strand.
GAGCATAAGTGATGCTGAGAAACGCCCTCAATTCAAAAAAGCCCCATGCCAGAAAGTTCGGTAACATTGCGACAGAATGTGGTGAAAAATGTGATAGCTCGATCAGATCAGTAGACACCGAGAGTGGTGAATTGATACTACTGAGGGAGAGTTAGAAGTCCGCGACTTGACTGGACGTTAAAGTATCGTCTTGTGTCAATTTAAGGCACGAGCATTTGGGTGGAAGACCGCCCTCAACGATGCATGCGGAAGGACAGATTAATCGAACATTTCAAAGCCAACTCTTATGCTGAGACAAGCTATGATGCCGAACAAAGCGGGTGGCTTACCGAGGAAGCTAGTACGAGGACGTTTGAGAGATGAAACTGAGCGACAACCGACATTTATAGTGTTCGATCCTCTCCTCAAACGCTGGCCCTAATTACAAGTTATGTGGGCTTGCCTAGTCATGGTTTTTTTTGGTTACCAATAAATTTGAGCAGAGCCTGATTTAGTTTGTTGCATATTAAACAAAAAAACACTATTAAAACACATAAAGTCATTGAGAGCAGGAATGTCTTTCTTCAACACCTGAAGCTTGGGCTTTCGGTAGGTTCAAATCCACCACTTTCGGCAGGAAATCCTTGGACTTTGATTGAGTTCCATTTTCATCTTGGTCTAAAATAAATACCATAGCAATGAATTCAATGAGAAGTAAAATAATAGCGATAATTCCTGAAAAGGAGCTTTTTATCGAATCATAATATTCATTTTCGGGGGTCATCACATCCCCTGTAGTTAAGGTAGCTCAACACTCTCCGTTGCTGCTTAAACCCAAATTTTTTGCACGAATCTCCCTATTCGTCACATTTTCACCAAGTTATTGGCTCTAATGAATATTCACATTCGGGTATATTCAATAGACAAAGCAGCCAAAGCAAAAGACATTGCTAAGTTAGCAATTTTACTTCGTGTCTACGAATGTCCTCCGAGATCAGTGATCGAGTTTTTAGGACATTTGCGTTATAAGAAATTGTATAGACTAAGAAATCCATTCGGCCATGGCATGAGAAGCCAGAACAACTTAACTGAGGCGTATTATTTCTATGTCTGGATCTATTTAAAGGAGTTTAACTTTGCCCTTTCCATAACCGCTTGTACTCAATAGTTTAGAAATCACAGCAACACAGCTAGCTGACTATGGACACATTATAACAGTCCAGAATGCAGTTAGAAGAGTGGCTATAACTCTGAGGTTCTTGTGACAAAAATCCTCCTGGGAAACTTAGTTGCCCTGATGCAGTGAAGAAGAATGATGAGCATCTTGGTCTAAATAGGGAACTTAATGCGAGTTAATCTGAAATTCGAGCGCTTGACAAATGCAAATGGGAGGTCAGAGGTAGTAAAAAAATGTCTGGATGATGAGGCAGTACTTCCTTGGATGGGAAACAGTGAGAAATTATCTGCAGAGGTCAATGTTAAGTGGACGATTGTTTCAGGGCTCACGTGACCTTTGGTGCAAAGCATTCTGTCTGACCTGAAAATTAGCAGGGTTGGAGAAGAGCAATATTAAAAAGAAATAATTAAAAAAATTACAGTTGTGTGCAAGTATTTCTCCACACAATTGCCGATATCTGTCCAAGTGAGGCTAAGTTGAATGAATGAACGAGTGACTGAATGACGGGTGGCCAAAATTGTTTTGTGAAGCAGTGGAAATTGGAAGTAATGAATTATAGTTTTTTTTTTGAAATCGGAAAGGCTCTGGTAGGGAGAGAAGTAAGAAGAGGTAATGAAGTACAACTTTCCAGGGGATGTCGCTACATTTGTCTCCACCATTAATAAGTACAATCAGTAAAACCCTATTCAGGCTCTGACGAAGTTTCGAGCTTTCGGAAAAAATGACTACCAAGAATTTAAGATTCGGAGTTGGCCCGTCGATAATCGAGGATTGAATGGTGTGTTTGACTTAAATCTCAGGCACACATTGAGTTTGTATGTATTAGAGATCTAAATCGCTGCTTCATCTGATTGGTTGAAAATTACTGCAATCTAGATGTCCTTAATGAAATAGAGGCAACTGCAAGTAAAAGCCTTGTATTTGCGAAGGTTTTTATGATTGCCTGTGATACTTGCTGTTCCTTCGAATAGACTCGTGAATACTAGAATTACTCTAACTTTCCTGTTGTCATCACAATTTGGCAGTAATCACTCATAAGATGATACGGATCCAAAGCTTGTCGATGGAAAGTCAGTGACTTAAATGACCACCTACTGCGGACAAAAGTTGGTGTACAAAGGTTCAGCCGAACGCGAGGTCTTCATTCCTCAATGTTTAAATTGGGGTGCACCTCCTTTCAAAATGGGATCGGGTTTATTCAGAGACGAACAATTGTGTAAGAACATTGTAAACATCTCCTAAAGGATCTATGCAGTATCTTTTGTTAAAAATTTCAGATCAACTGCTAAATCACCTGTCTATAAATTTAAAATCAATCCCCTACTCAAATACTACATTCAGTAATAATAATAATACTAATAATGCCTTCTCTTAATTTGGAAATAGGGGAAGTTCTTTGGTATGGATGTGAATCAGGCAGTCCCAGGTACGGGCAGTCATTCAACCTACCGAGTGTGCGTCTGCGTCTCTGAACATGTTTCGGCTGGTGAGTCAAATGGTATGCGACCGCCATGCAATTAACGAATGCTCCTGGACCGAATACTTGCTTCGCTTCAATGGACTTTCCCTTATAAATGTATTTCTTAATGACATCAGATACTTCTCCTTTAGCTACCTGTGTCTAGCAAACTGTCTACCAGATAAAATTGAAGTCACGGTTGCATAACACAGGGTGTTGTTATGTTCCTGGATCATGGATTCAAGGTCCTCGCTGTTAAACGAAATCGATTAACGACATTCATGGAATGGTCGGCTCTTGACCTTACTATAAAGAAATATGACCTACTTGACATGACACCTTTGAAGGAAAGGATTCATCATAGAATTTCATAGTAAATCCAAGTCAAACTCTTAATGCTTAGGGTAAAGTATGGCCTAGCAATGGCAGGAAATACAACTAACTGGCAATTGTGCTGATCAAAAAATTTAGACAAAGTCCTTCGCTCCAGAACTCAATAGCCTTAGGAGCAGTGCGCAACGATCACTGGAGAAGCCAGTGTGGTTGATGCAAACTGGTCTGGTTGGGTCTAACTCGTAAGTCATCTAAATTCTACCCCATTTCAACCCCCCTTTAAGTCATGTATGGGAGTTCCATACCTTTATCCACTTCGGTTTCCTCAAATTATATGAACAAAGAGGGACAAAATTAACAGCCTGTTAGGTATCAACAGCCTTATTAGTTGGTGAGAAATTGCTCTTTTCCTATTTTATGAAGTGGATCTTGAAGAAATTCTGTTAATATCGACAGCTAAGTTCTCTCACCCTTAACCTTGGGACAATCATCTTCGTCAAGCAAAACAAATCCATTCTCTTCGGCTCCACTAATGCGGCTTGAGGAAAGAGTTTCCAAAGATGTCTCACGAAGATGCAGTAGTCGCATGACATGATCATGAAGAATTTCGTCTGGATCAGAACGAACCTCGGCCTCGCCATGAAGTACTGGGAGGTGCTTTCGAAGTCTCCAACGAAGTTGCCGCAAAGTCAGAAGGGACTAGAACAGGCAGATAAGGATGTAACCGATTAAAATTTTTCCTTCGTAATATAGAAGTTATCGACGTCACTGGAAGGGCAAGAAGAATTACGAAATGTATGATTCCATCGGCAAAAGAGCAAAGTAGCCCACGTAAGAGGAAATCGATAGATAAAACGTACGTGCCCGCGTGAATAACGTTTGGGGGAATGTCTTGTGCGATCGAAACGGCCATCTGGAGTCAAGTGGAAATAACTGTTGCTTTCATGTATTCTGAAGGACGAAATATTTGGAATGCTCCTTGACCGAGAACCCAAATGAAAGCTAAAATTATATAATGCAGATGATTGACATTCAAAAAAAGACTGAAAGGGCATGAATGACAGTTGCTTACGACTGCAGCTCCTGCATCATAGTGAAAAAAGATTCTCCTCGTTACCGATAATCTAAATTGGAGACTGAACAAACAGCAATAGGACGATGCGGAACCAACCAATGAAAGTATGAACTCATCCACCCCACTCTGACCGCGCTGCAATCCGATTGGTTGTCTGGTTTGTCTTATTGTAGATTGGTCAAAATAGGCACTGCGTGTATTTGTTTAACTAGCATATTAAGCCTCGGCATTGATAACTGCTATCTTGGGAAGTCTTTTTGAAAGCCTACAGTTAGTTTTTGCTTCTTCTTTTACATACATAGGAAAGCAGAATGTCAATGTAAGTAGAGGGAATCTTGCAATCTTACCTCACTTACTTTTTAGGACCTTATTCTCTTCAACTTTAAACTGTCATTAGTTTCCTCCACAAAAGTAAAATAAAGGGTTTTAACATTTGTAATAACCTACTAATGATTTCACTGTGACTAAGCGGCATTTGAGCAATCGCTCTTATAAACTGCCTATTTTCAACGAAATCCCACAGCTAGCCCTTACCTCATTGCAGTGACCTTGGGTAACATTCTTGCCAGTAACGAAGACGAGGAGATATGGTTTCAACTGCGTTGCTATTTGATTGAAAGGAGGCAGATGACAAAGCACGCCGAAGATGAAAAAGATATAATTAAATGCTTGTACGAGGGCGAAATTTCATGAGAGGATAGTCTTCAGAAAGGTCGTCTAAACTAGCGCTTGAGATGTCTATTGAAAACACAAATCACATTCTTCTCTGATTTTAAGATATGATTCTGTTTATTTAAAAGATATTTGCAAATACGGTTAGCGACTCTAGTTCCCTGAAAGTAAGCGACAAAAAGAACTGTCCATCATTCTTGACGGGTATTTGCTGCTATCGTAAATTCGTCACTGAACATACGATTCCATGTACTTAGACAACCATTAATTCACATTGTTACTTAATTATATTTAAGTAAACATTACACCACTGATAGATTCGTTCCTTCATACCAGACCTGTAAACGTGGCAAACTGGATTCATTAGCTTCGCAGAAGATGCAACTCTGTGTTCAGCATCGATCCGATTTATTTCATTATATTTACTCCACACCTGTTTGGGCAAGTCTCAAATAATTATTGGGGGTAAAACAGGAGTACAAATAGCATTTACAACAGATAGCATAGAGCGGGTAAAAGCATCTGTCATCGTCTTCGATTCACTGGTCGCTTCTCTGTCATAGTTTCATCGTACAGGTAGGTAGCGGTTCCACTTCAGTTCCACTTCGTAGTGGCACCTCGTCCGTCTTCGCCTCGACATTGTTAAGGGTGAACCATCTTCATACCTCTTCAAGAAGTCTTTCCAAATTTCAGGTGGAGGTTCCTTTGATTGCTACAGGCATGCACTTTCCACAGCCCGGTTTGAAACCAGTAGGTTCTTGCGTCGTATTTGTTTACCAGGTTGTACGAGGTTGTACTTCTGCCGGCATTATCAGTAATTCGACCACCCTTCCCATTGGCCCCCAGAGTTACCCCAGGGGTTACCGATAGTCACCATGAAGACGTTGAGAGTAGGATTAGTCTGATATTTTTGCGTTTTTCAAGTGCTAAACATAATTTTTTGGTGATAAGAAAAGAGGAAAATAGATTTAAATAAAGACTAATCAAGTTTGCGATGATGATTAATTGCTATAAACATATTACTAAGATGTTCCATGTCTAAAAGAGGCTTATTCTTACTTAGTTCATATCTTCCAACTAGTGTATAGACGCGAATCATTGAAACAACGCAACCTGTGCTACCAGGAGTATAATGTTTACTAACCGAAATGGTAATCCTCGCTAGGTTGGAGGCAGGGAAATTCAAGGTGAACAAGCCATTCAGGGACTTCAGGATCGAAAAGCTGCCGGGATTCTTAAAGACCTTTCTTCGACTTAATAGACCCGGTTAGTTCTCTTATTCAGATATCATTATTACGTCAATTACACCTGATTTGGCTAATGATGAAATTTTTCAGGCAGAAAGTGTGATAAGGTGAATAACTGTTTGCAATTCATTCGAAGAGCTTCTATTGTGTTTATTTTTGTTACCCCTTTTTCAACGACCATGAGTAAGAAGCAGCAAATGTGATGCACTGCCTTTATCCAGATGTAGAGGATAATTTTAACCAACTGACGTGCCGAATTTTCGCTCCACAGATGTTCTCGCGATTTCTCGCCCTTTAATTACTTATTGATTTGCTATCTCGACACACAGCTACATGCCAAAGATTCATGCAAATTTTATGTTCTCAGTAATGAGGAATCATACATTCCTTCGTAGCTTCCAGAACGTTCTTTAGTTTCAGTGCCAAGCGGAATCAAAAAACTAATATCCAAATTATCCTCTCTTCGACCATAAATGCTAGCGGAATTTGGTTTATTCAGAGTATGGGATAAACGGGGACTTGAGCAAGATATCCGAAGTGCGTTTTTTTCAAGAATATTTCCTATCCACGTATGATATTCTCCATATTTTGCTATTTTTTCAGGGCGCTTTTTTTTGCTCACTCGATACATAAGTTCAAACTGCAATGGCCCCCCTGAAATAAACATGAAATGAATCGCCAAATGAATTACGTTCAGATGTGGCCATTTTGATAGATAATAACCAGTAAGTTAAATAATGCATTCACTAAGGCATTAACCAAAAATTATAACCAAACTTGAACAATATTTTAAAAGTCACATCGCAGGAGAGACATTAATAATACATTAACAGATAAATTTACGTTTGAAATAGGCTTTACAGGCATCAACCAATTGGTTTCGCTTGGCTACCTTTGAACACGTTCTGGTAGGGTGATTGAAATGTATATCTAGTCATAAATTTTCGAATTTGAATCAAATCGGCTCGAGTTTTGCTCGCATTTGTTGATCTGCACCTTTAGATAGGAATGTTTTGTTGTGCCATAGTATAATCTTAATTTCCATGACATAAACCAAGTGAGCATGGTTGATTTATTGTTTCCTTACGTTCAGAATTTTAATTACAAAGCTATTAAAAATATCAATATAGATTTTCTAGCTGCATTACTTAAAAAAATGAAAATAAAAATTGTTTCCATCTCATGTTACGTGCTCACGGGCCTTAATAGAATCGCTAATCTTTTCTATCGAGTTTGTTGTTTTGATTGCTTTGTTTTATTATTATTATTTAAGCACTACTGATGATGAAATCTAGACCAATCGAACTGAAGCGACTGAAATCCATCTGTCCTGAGAGTCTTGATCCGTTCACCCTTGAACCTCTCAAATCAGTTGCTTTTCTCGACCCTCTTATTAGTGCCGAAAATATCCCTCTTCATAAAGCTCAACCGCCTATTTCCTTTCCCGATCTCTCACTTCCTTTGATCTGCTTCGATGCTCATATTCCTCGTAACTTGGATACCGGGGAGAGTGTGGAAGGTGAGTAAGATGCAAAGCAACAACATTGGAATTACTCGGTCTAACTGATTATGTTCATGTCCGACTTTTAAGGTGATGTTGATTGCGCTTGCTCTGGAAATATATTTACATCTGGTACCCTCGGACAAGATGAGCTCACCTCAAGTTTTACCGCAGACAATATCTGTAGGACTCTTTCCTCTGACTTGTCTGAATTCGGAGGGAACATTGATCTAAAAGGCAGCTTTGCGAACCCTCCTTTGAAATCTCCCGATAGTGTAGTTGAGGAATATCTCAACCTCTGCTCGGAGGCGTTTCTTCCTCCTCCTGCCAGAGCTTCGACACATGTAGAATTCACTGAAACTAAAAATGAGGAAATGGGTACAGAAAAAGTGGGTGGAATTGATCCAGAGGCTCAAGTTACGTTGGAGATGAGATTGCGGCAGTCAAAGAACATCGAGATCATGACTTACTCAGTTCTTGTAAGAAATGGCACTTATTGGCTGGCAATAATCGATAGCAAATAAAGTATATTAGGGCGTCAACTTCTCCCCTCATTGTAGGAGACTGCAAATGAGAATCTTCCACCACTTCAAGAGCTAGTTCCTGACCCTGCATTCGAATGGCCTTTTGAGTTGGACACCTTCCAGAAGCAGGCCATTGTCTGTCTGGAGAATAATCAGTCTGTCCTCGTAGCTGCCCACACTTCTGCTGGCAAAACAGTCGTGGCCGAATACGCCTGTGCCATGTGCAAACGCCGTGGATCCCGCGCCATCTACACCAGTCCCATCAAGGCTCTCTCTAACCAGAAATTCAGGGATTTCAGACGCACATTTGGTGAAGATGTAGGTCTACTGACGGGTGACATAAAAGTGGCAACCAAGTCAAGTATCCTTGTAATGACCACTGAGATCCTCCACAATATGCTTTTCAATTCTGCTGACACAATTCGCGATCTAGAAGTCGTAATTATGGACGAGGTAAACACGTGATATTTTTCATCCATTACTCTGCTGGTATTACCTCTCTCCTTTCTAGGTACACTATATGAACGATAAAGAGCGAGGTCATGTATGGGAGCAGCTGATGATTTTGTTACCGCAGTATGTGGTTCTTGTGCTTTTGAGTGCCACTCTGCCGAATGCTATGGAATTCGCAGATTGGTTAGGACGTATCCGAGGAGGAACCACCATCCACGTGTGTCAGACTGACAAGCGTCCGGTTCCGCTGGAACACTACCTCTATACTGGCTGTGATACTGCCACGAGGGAGAATACCTACTTGGTGGTAGACAAGAACGGTAGCTTCTGTCGCGAAGGTACGTCCAGATTTGTTACTTATTTTAGTCATCTTGTTGCCTGTTACTTTTAAACCCGTATGCACCCCGATTTCAACTTTACAATCCATCGGTGGGAATAACGCTATCTAGTTATCAACATTTGATTGTTCTCTAGTCAGGCAAGACCGTGTGCTCTTTCAAACTGCTTCCTTTGCGGTATAGCGTACGCCCGACAAGAGGAGAATAGACGCATTGCGCCCGTTTAGAGGCGATTTCAAGACCGCTCACTTCCACTTTTTATACAGAAGCGTTTAAAGCAGGGCTTAGCATGCTTATACTGACCAGCACTGCTCGTAATTCCGTGCCTGAATCTTCGACGAAGGATGGCTGTTGAGTATCTCGAAAGCTATTCGCCAGAGATTGGAAAACAAAATTCAAGTAGCACGTATTTTTCTTTTCGAGTGATTCTTCTATCTTATCTTGCCGATTGGGAGTTGATTTCCATATTTCTGGTTGCAGGAACATTGGGGACTTTTAAGTGTCGTTTTTAACATCGCTTGTAGAGAGTGACTTCTAGTTATATAATGTGAGATAGTTTATCTCCCCTTCATCGCCAGTTGATATAAAAAGAAAGAAATTATTTCATCCTCATCGACTCTTAGACAATTCAGAGATGGCTTCAAGTTTACTGCAATCTCTTTCAAAATAAAAAGGAGTTCATACAAAATTTCTAATCAAAGCAACCAACTTTGTCGTCAGTGTGGATAAACATTGCCATCCATACCACCACTACACATGGCTCTTCGATTTCACACCAGGTAGGTCTTTATTAGACTGGTTTGACATTGTTGACGTTCCCGCGTCAGGATCTGTAGGACTTATTTGGCTTAGCGTAACGGTAATCAAGCGCCCAAGCCTCAAATCGCTTCCCTGCGGTTTTTTTCATCGAAACCGAAGTCTTAGATCTAATTAACTACTCTCATTCATCTTTAGTTCCTTTAATACATTCTCATTTTTGCTTGACGTAGGTTACATTGGAGCCAAGGAGTCATTGGTCAAGCCCAAGAAGGTCGCAAAAAAAATTGATGTCTCTGGTACCACCACGTCTCCCCTCGATGAGGAAGAGATTACCCGCCAAGCGACTAAAAAGAAGCCAAAATCGCAGTATACCGGTGGGAAGGCTAGCACACCTGGTCGTCATAAGTATATATCGAAGGGTAACACTTTTGCCTATTCTTTTCGTCTTAACTTGTTATTTTGTCTCATTCGCGTGTGCCTATAGATGAATCAGAAGCCTACAACCGCAGTACGAAGACCGCTACGACTATTTGGGTGGGTCTAATTCGGATGTTACGGGAGCATGAACTCATGCCTGTCATTGTATTCTGCTTTTCTCGGGCCAGAATCAATAACCTTGTTCAGTGTTTGGGCTCTGTTGATCTTCTTAGCAAAGGTGAGAGCATTTCTGTCAACCTTATAGCCATATTACTCTTAGGTTATAAGCAGCGTGTGCAGGCGACTAGTCACTTCCTGTTCTATTGTAGTGGAGAAGCACGAAGTGAATGTATTTCTTCGCTCAGCCGTTGGATCTCGTTTAAAGGGTTCGGACAAGCTCTTGGAACAAGTGCTTCTTGTTCGCTCGTTAGCCGTCCGAGGTATTGCCATTCATCATGCTGGCATGCTTCCTCTTCTCAAAGAGGTAATTCATCACGTTCTTCTAGTTTACGAACATATAAGTAGTAAATAAGTTGCAATGTTTGAAACTTTTACATAGGCTGTGGAGATGCTATTCCAACGCAGTTTGGTGCGAATACTCTTCGCCACTGAGACCTTCGCCATGGGGGTCAATATGCCAGCTCGATGTGTCGTCTTCACGTCCCTTCAGAAGCATGATGGCACTCAACGTCGACTTCTTACGGCGGGTAAGACCTTCAGACCTCCTGGTTTTTCGGCTTTAAACAGAACACAAGTGATAGGTATCCCATCCATTCCACAACTGTATAGTCAATGGTTTTAAGGAAAAGAACGGGATTAAGAATTCTTGCCGTAAAGTGATGGGACCTATTCTTTCGATCACTTTGTGCATTGCTCTGCATCCCACCAGATTCACCCCTACTTGAAGACGAAGATCTGCTTTAGATTTTCTTCACCACAATTTATTTATACATCAGATCCAGTATGCGCCTGATTCGTAGTATTCTACCCTCAGGCCACCGAGGATCTAGATATCAGAAGCACTCCACAATGCCCCGAATCGAACTTACAGTAGACTTTCTCGATTCACTGAGAACAGTAAGCATAAAATTTATTTAGAAACCATGGTCGGCTAATATTCGCAGAAAGTAAGTAAATCTTTGTGATCGCCAAAGGTTACAGTAGGAAGAGTCCCCACGAACAGACCTGCCATGGTCAACATCTATAGTAAATTACTACTATACAGAGAATTAGAAGGCATGGCTGGATATGATCACGATTTTTTAGGTGAAAGACCGACTTGGAGGATACATGTTAAAGAGTAAGGGAATCAGGCAGTATAATGCAGACAAATTTATTTAGGCCACCTGTAATGGCGAAAAACGTGTCCAGAAATCTGGGTCCAGCACTTCTTGCTCTGCCTGAAGCAGCAGTTGCGGAGATCCAATATGGCCAGTTCATAGAGCGCACCCAGGAATGTGGTGGACGACTCTTTGGAGAGGAGTATAACGGTTTCCTCGTTAAATTTTGAGCTCTCGCTTGACTGATGGAATATTCAGAGAAGTGTCACAAACTTCAAGAAAATACGGAGTCTCAATTTTCATCTAGGTCTTGAAATTTGGGAGCCATTCACTTATTAGCACATTATCGAATATCATAGTCCATAGATTCGATTTCTGGACAGTATTGATAAGGTTGAGGCTTTTGATACAGTCTGCTCCCTCTAAATTCCCTAGAGACTTCGCCACTACGAAACTGATTTGAATCCGAGAATCCTTTCCTCTTTATCGTGGAGCACTTTTCTTGATTGTCTCTTTCTCTTGAAGGTGAGTACACTCAAATGGCGGGCCGCGCCGGTAGACGTGGTCTAGACACCATCGGAACGGTCATTATCATTGCAAACAACTGTGACAACAGCCTTATGCCCACCGACCTCCAGCTGCAACAAATGCTTCTGGGGCAAGCCACTAAACTCTCTTCGCGCTTCAGAATCACTTATTCCATGATTCTTTATCTTCACCGTGGCGAATTCAGTACTCCCCAAGAGCTGATTCATCAGTCTTTCTTGCACGCCAACGATTTGCGATATGAGAAGGTGTGGAAACGTCATTTGAACCTACTGCGAGAGGTCATTAAATCCTCCGTAGTTGATGACAATCCATCTTTAGGCCCCCGATTGACCAAGACTGGCCCTGTTGCCAATATTCCTGGCAACCAGGATAACAAACGATGCTTTTCTGTGGACACTCGTTGTCCTGCATACCCTCTAGATTCTGTGGAAGCTGCTAAGGCTCTTTGCATTGATCAAATGACTAGTTTCTACATGGTACCTCGTTCAATTTTCCATCGATGATGCATGTTTGTTAGTGTCTGTTTAATAAAGTTTTTATTCGGCCTGCAGGCTTGTCATTGGTGGCGTGAAATGTCAAGGGCCTGTGCAAAGTTGGCGGGAGAGAAACCAATGTCGGTGCTTTCAAAAATCTTTTGTCCTGGTCGAGTGGTTCAACTACAACTCTCACCGGAGTCAATACATGCGGCCGTGCAGAATATGTCTGGTGGCACCCTATCCCCCTATGCTGGCAACGGGAATATTCCCAATTGGATCACCTTGGGTGTTGTGCTGGAAGTCGCCAAGGTGGTCGGGATGTTGACGGTACGCACTATTTTTTCAAGGGTCATAATTATTTTAGTTTTTTCATTTATCTAGGATTTCCCTATCTTTTTACATTTTCTCCATGGTAGTCTCCACTCTGAGTTGGTGTCCATCGTTGTTTCTCAGGGAAACGGATGGCACTACTTGAAACAAACCTTCGCTTAACAACGGACTTTTATTCCTTTAGAAGCTTTCTGGTAATCTGCTTTTCAGTAACTATTCCTTTCCTCTACTGCGGTATAGATTTGCTAGTAGAGATAGCTCAGGTAAAACTGGTGGTAATCATTACTTGGAAGCGAATAGATCTCAGGGGTCTCCATCCTTGGAGTACTTTTAGATTCAGTAAAGAATTGGTATTGTCCATGGTTTCATTGAATCCGAAGGTGCTTTGTAATTCTAAAGTCATTCGAAGTATTGGAATATTGAAAGTCTCATTTGTGTGCTGGTTCGCCTTCACCAGTCCTGTCTTATCAGCATTTTAGGGTCTTCAACGAGAGCGTTCACCTATCTTGTGTTTCTCCAACTAGGTATTTACCTGTTACTCTTCCTTTTTTAGAGTCGGACCTCTCAGATGTCCGGTTGGTCAGTGGCAACTTAGTTTTATAAGCCATTTTGCATCCACTAAATGTTGCTCGATTGTTGAATAATGGTAAAGCACTATTGTATCTGCTCTGCTGATCCTATACCGCGTCTTTCAATTTTGGTTCTTTTCCCACATGCAATCATGAGGCTCCCTTCGATCTATCCAACCGCTCATAGATACTGAGCTATTCTTAGTTTATTCTTCCTTATAATTCATAAGACCCTCCAGCCTCATCGTTCGCGGCAGTTCAGTTGCGAAATGTTTTGATGATTACACCGTTGTGCCCTTTTCCGATTTGAATCTAAGGAAGGCCACCAGAAATTTGAGAGCTAGGCTGCCAAAATGAAATTCCCCTACAGAGCTTTCATCTTTACAGCTCACAGTGGTAACGTGGCAACTGCCCCCCTCACCAGTAGCTGACTGTTCCAAAAAAATCGGAGCTACATCTGAAGAAGAAGATGTACTTATCAATGGAGAACCACCAGAAGTCAGACCAACCCCCTTCCCACCTACTATGATGCCTAAGTACTCTCCGAATGTACGTCCCTCCATCCACTGCGGCCACAAATGTAATGGCTGTTCTTTAAGTTTCCTACGTCTAACGCCTTGTTTTAACTGTAGTCAAAAGAGGAGAGCAAATCACGTCTAATTATAGTCAATGGCGTCCCCTTATTTTCCGTTTTGGGGGTCAGTAGCGCTGTGGTAAATGGTGCTTCTGAAGACAAATTTTTTGGAGAAACCGTTTGTCGTGACCTCACATGGTTCCGTCAACAACAGAGGGCTTTGAACGAGGGTCTACAAGTAGTGATTCAAAGGAGACGCGGTGGGCGAGACTTGGGCGAAGCGCGAATAAAATTCGTGCAACAACCTCTCGATGCTACCAACGAGATTCTCTATACCACTGCAACCGATTTCGATGCCTTCGAGAGTATTCCTTTCTGGATGCATATAGGACTAGAAGGTCCCGAGGTGAATAAGTGGATGGAGCTGACGGAAGCACTCCAGAGCTTACGGAATAATGGTGGCAAAAGTAGCACTCCTTTTGATGTGACGGTTTGTGAGGATCTAGTGGCCCATTTGAGTCTCGCGCATCGCCACTTGAGACGCGCACAAGCTTTTTCCCGCTTGGAGGCGAAATTAGGCAGAAATCAGGATGTTCTTTTAGCCGATTATAAGTCCCGAGTTCGAGTTCTCGAAGAGTTGGGATTTCTAGAGAAAGAGAATGGATCTGGATGTCTTACGCGGAAAGGTGCGTTAGCAACATTCACATTACTTATTAATATTAAGTAGCCTAATCTGCCTATATTATTTTTCCTATACATTTAGGTAGGGCAGCGTGTGAATTTCAACAAATGGAGGTTCTTTTGGCTGAAGTACTCTTTGACGGATCCATAATCCAAATGGCTCCAGAGGACATTGCTGCTGTGCTTTCCTGTTTTGTTTGTGAGTCTGGAATGGGTGGACAGCAAAATCTACAACCTCCTCCCCTGCCAAATGTTCCCTCAGCCTCAACGGCTAACAACCCGTTTGGTCATCATCTGGCTCTCACCACTAGGGAAGAATTGGAAGCCTCCACAGCTCCTAAAGCTCCTGAGGAACTCATTCAGCTTCCCCCGACAGTCCCTGAGCACTTACAAAAGACCGTTCGATCTATATTTGTCAAAGCTCAACAGTTGGAACGCCTTCAACTGGAGTTCGGTGTTTTGGAAGGCGAGGCGGACGTTCGCCTGAACGCTGTTTTAGTCGGCGCCGCGTATGCTTGGGCCTGCCACCAGCCCTTCTCTGCAGTAGTTACTATAACCGCTGCTGAAGTAGCTGAAGGTCATGTCCTTCGAGCTCTCCAACGATTGGATGAATTGCTTCGTCACGTTTGTGCCGCTTGTCGTGGCTTGGGTGATCAAGCACTGGCCTCTCGAATGGAAGCTGCTCGTGTGGCTGTCCATCGTGATATGGTTTGTGCACCGTCGCTCTATGTAGCCGATGAGATCGGCCTTGGAAGTTCCTCTGAGTCGAAGGATGAGGAATAATGTGCTTAAATTATGGATCTTTTTTACCTGTAAACGCTCTCATTTGTTTTTTTTTATCTATTTTTGCAATAAAAATCCAGGAAATTGCATTTTTGGTCTATTTGTGCTAAACCACGAGCGGTTGATACCTTGAATAAAACGAAATCTCACGAATTTGTTGAAATGTGATTTGAAACAGGGGTATTGTAGCAGAATTTTAGTCGCGCAAGGCAAAGTGACAATCAATGATGTGTGAGAGCCAATCAACTCTTCGCAGACGACTGGCCAATCAGCATATCAGTTATGGAAGTGGCTTTTCACGTCCTATCATGCCCAACCGTTCCATGCTTTTGCAGCATTCTCTTCTCCTAGTCTAGTGTCTGTGCTATGAGAAGATCCCCAAATCGCCTTTGTGCACTTGTCATTCTGCTGCTCTTTCTCATTCAATGTGCACTACCTAGTCCGGCCCCTAAAGGTCATCCAAAGAGTAAGCTTTGTACATCAACAATTTGTGCTGAGTTATCTTTACCTGATTGCTGTAGAAGATTGGCCTTTATTGCTCCACTTATACAATTAGAGAAGTAATTTATTAACTCTAATCATGTAAATGATCAGAAGAGATTCGCAAGCTTTGTTTGAAAACGGCAAAATTAGCGGGATTAGTCAGCTCTCCATTGTTGCCTAAAAATTTCATCGAAATGGTTCAGTTATGCGTAAAAATTCGTTCTTTTAATTCAAGAGGTGTTATCGTCAACATGGAATACAGCGTTGGTTAATGGACTTGAACTCTATCCTCAATGTACTTTTTAATTTGTCTTAGATATGAATATTCAAATAGTAACACAAGTTTAGACTAGTAGTAGAGAAACAATGTACCGTACTTTACAAGAAAATTCTGTTCAATCGCAAATAGTTGTGACACTTAACTCGTGTTAATCCATTCAGCATGACTAGTGAGAATGGAATGGACATTAAAATGCATATTATTACCTCAGAGATGTCGGGGCACCCCCTCTGCGATTGTTATATGGCTGGGGACATTTACAGCCTGGTGCAGTTTCATGTGAACTCCACTTTGGGTGCTCAAACGGAATCGACCGATTGAACTGCTACTCAGCATAACTAAGTTTAAATATGGAGTTTATGTTTGTTTTCACAGTACCGGCGTTCATCCATATGCGCCATTTAATAAGTGAGTTAAGTAGAGCACTCTAAGCTATAATGCCGATGCTTGCTTACAGATATTTTTTTTCTTACGTTGTAACATTGAATTATGAATTCTTGTCTAATTTATTTACGACTCAAATCACGAGTTACCGGACATACAAAAATAGCGTTGAATCGGATACGTCATCAAGCTCGTGTGAATGAGCACATTCTTCAAAATTAATGACTTGGAACAAGCAATAACAAAATGGTAACCAAATGAATCAGCTTAAGAAAAGTGGTTGTGCTTTATTCTACAAGTGGATTTGCCTAAATTCATTCTTATTGCTAGAACTGATATCTGCCCCATTGATTGAAAACAATTAATAGCACTTATTTCAGTTTATTTCGGACCGCATTTGTTATTTTTGCCGAAAAAACTAAAAATGCTTCTTACTATGTTTTTTTAAATAATTATGGTTTGTTAATTGTTGGACTTATTCGATTTCTGGTTGTTTGAGCATAAGATTGATTCTAAACTATATTACAACACTCAGGGCCATAAATACAGAGAACCTTCGCAATTACTCCGGTTTTGAATCCGATCTCGAAACCTTTTACTGGGCGTAGTCCAGTCTAGGCAACTCTAGGAAATGATTTTGTCAGTGTCTTTATGCATAGGTACACTGGTATTTAAGAAAAAATACGTGGTAGTGAACTGCCGTTTTATTCTACGAGGAGAAGATCACAAAATAAGTTACGATGTAGGTCAGCACTCAAATAAGGAGATTGCCGATGAAGAGGTTGTGACAAAGAAAGCCGAGCACTACCGTCTAGAAGAGAGTGTATATTATCTTCAAATGAGAGCAGATCTGATAATATCCATTCACTTTTAGTAAACGCAAGCGTATCATATCAAAATTGCTTCATTGCTTGATTAGTTTATCAAATTTATTTCTAGTTAATAAGACGAAGTCCGTAGAAAAGGCGCTCATTCGCATGCTGATTGATCGATACCGTCGCTTCGGTGTCATTGGTCGACCCATCAGCGACAACAAAAAGGTACTCCTGGTCCGCTATGGACTTCAGCTCATTCAAATCCTGGATCTCGACGAAAATAAACAAATCCTTCACACTAATTGCTGGTCTATGTATGTAAGTGATATCGATGGGGTTGCTGAATCATTATTGGTGGGGTCTGTATGGGTAGGTCTAAATAAGGGAGACGAACAATTTACTTCTGTTGAAGGGCGAGATCAAATCAGTAAATTTCTCAGTTGAAATTCATTTTCTTCAAGCGACGTTTTGTTGGATAATGGAAAAAGTGACTTTCGATAACGGCCCTCAACTTACTGCTCTTTCACCATTGTCTCTAGGCCGAAGAAGGGAGTCCCTCTAATCGTAGACAGGTGGATGGATTCTCAACATTCTGATGTCAACCAAAGTGTGCACATTATTATCTAATAGGAAAGACCTGAAGAAACTTAAAATGTTAAACATAAAAAGGAAATGTATTAATTTGGACGTTGTTAGGCTTGACAGAAAATATCGTTTAGACAAGAGAAAATAGCATATTCCTGTTTTATTCTTATATTCCTGTTCATTTCCAAACCTAAATGCTTCAAAAAATTCGTTCTAATTCCAAAGCAGTAGCACTTTTCTTGATAGAGGCTTGAATGGCCTAATGCAAAACTCAACTTGGCAACATAGTCCCAGAATACGAGTGATTTGCCCCCTAATTGATAATCCACACGTGAGCACTTATGTCTATCCAGTTCTGGCCAAGATTTATAAACTGGAACTTCCAAGCTTGATTTCTAATTGGTCGACTGTCATTTGCCCCGCTAGAAATGGAATGACACACTTTTACAGTGGAATCCAGCGGAGCATGGAAACATTACCGAAGTTCGTATCTTCCCTTCGCAGGTCTGGACGCCTGACATCCAACTCTTCAACTTGTGAGTTTGGAATTTATCAGATACTCTTGGACTATGATTTCTGAAGGAATCCTATTACATACCATAAAAGCAATATACAAATTCCTCAACTTCATTGGTTATAGTATATGACCAATCACCTTGAAGTTTGCATTCTATTGGTTTGTACCTTTGATTTTCATTCCAGTCATTGGCATTGAAGAATGACCAATTTGATCAGTGTTTTGTTGTATCAATTTGTGAATCTTATTCTTTATTCAGATGTTTTAGTTAGCCGATGGGATTTATTATCTGACAATCACTTATTTTGGAATAACTATTGTGAAACTATATTTTCTTTGCTAATCGTAGCGCCGATGAACGTATTCGTGAGCACCGAATTGCTCGAGTGGTGGTTCACTCAGATGGCAGCATCTTGTGGGTCCCGCAGGCTCTGTTCAAGAGTGCTTGTCAAGTCGAGATCACATATTTTCCCTTTGATACTCAAGTAAGGATTCATGGAGATGATAATTACATTAATCTTTCCTATTTAGTAAGGTCTTATTATCCTCCTTACCTTTTGGAGTAGTCAGGTAGAACTCGCCGGACTTATTTTTATTAAATTCGTTAATTAAGTAGAGCTCATTTTTGTCAAACGTAGAACACTCTTAGCCAATAACTTTCAAAGTCATTATGATTCGGGTTGTCGTCGGTCTAATTTGTGTTCGCGTTTCGAAATCGTTCGAGCGAGACTAGGAGTGAAGATGCCGAAGGAATTTCTAATTTCAACCAAGTATCTGAAAATATCAATTAACTAGCTGTCTAGCGGCACGCCTTACCTTATCAATCGGTAAGTGCTCATAACGATTATTCAGGTAATGGCTTCTCTGTCAACTGGTTTGCTTCTCCTCTCATTATTTTGCTTTGGATGATGATTTCATTCTATCCATATTCGCACTTAATCCAAAAATTGGACAAGCCATGAAGGCTTATTTGAGGAACTCGAAAGTTACTCAGAGCGGAATGAGGCGAAGAAAAATCGTATTAAAATCTAACTTTCTTTATGCAAGTTAACTGATTGCTAACTGAAGAAATGGATTGAAATGTCTTAGAAAGATTTTTTGTGGAGTTCGAAGCACGTTCCCAACTGGTCTACGACTGATTTCATTCTTTGAGAATCTTTCATCCGTTAGTTATCTCTCCAGTGTAACAGAGAGCTTGCACGTCTTGGTCACGAAAGATTCCCTTTCCTTTAAATTCGTATTTTAGACATACAATTCACTACCATTAAGATGTGGGTACCCCAAGATTTTCCAATTAGAAGTTTTCCCATTTATCTATATAGACTTTCTTTGCATCTTCTTGGTTTACGCTGATCTCATATTTGATATGAGCACAGGTATTGCCATTCATCATTTATTATAAGAGCAGCTCCCTACGTCTTCCTTCATGAATTATGGAAGCCACGTTTCTAAGAGGACTTGGGACTTCTCCTTGCCTGTCAGATTATCAGCAGTCTCCTCTGCATTCGCTCAATAGTCGGAGATTGACCAAGTTTCTAACGCAAGAACATGAATTCATGCCGCATTTTTTATCAAATTAAAAGAGAAAAGTCTAGGTATAAATAGCTTCTGATATTAGGCAAGCACGCACATAACTAAATGCGGATTTTTCTCCAAGGTGTGTACCCTGGAGTTCGGTTCGTGGACCTACGATCGAACACAGTTGGAGCTAGATTGGTGGATAGGCAGCACATCGCCTGACCCAGTGCCTTACGTTGATTTCGTGGATTATGTGCCTAGCAACGAGTGGCGAACCGATGGTGAAGAGGAAAAGGACATTATTCACACCAATCGCACGAAACAGGTCAGACCATCCACATTCTCAGTGGTCTAGAACGCTCCTTTGATTTACACTCAAATTGAAACTATTCATGAGTGTAGCAGTTAAACGGCCATTTTTTTATCAGGCCAATCAAAGTGCCTCTTTCGATAGAAATAATTAGTGACTATTTTCCCACAGATAAAGTCCTACATAAGGTACCAGGAGCGGAATCAGACTGATGGAAGTGTGGTAACTACGAAAAAATACACCATACTCTGTTATCGCGTACGACTTCATCGCAATCCGAGCTTCTACATTTTCATCCTGGTGGTACCCTGTATCCTCCTCTCCTCTTTGACAGTCGTTGTCTTTTGGCTACCACCAGAATCCCCCGCGAAAATGATGCTAGGTGGGTCTGGAAACATTTCCAATCCCTTTTAACGACTGTGACGGACGTCATTTGAAATGTTAGCGCAAATTATGATCCAGTGTATTAGTATTTGATATTTGCGAATATCTACCTATCAGTCAAGTACCTTGTTTACTGCTTTAAAAAGCCGCTTCTCTCAACTTCCTTAATTCGTCATAAGGCTGACAGTTCACCAATCGTGGATAATCCACTGGAAATTCTCTCGTTTTGGAAAAGAATCAAACTGAGCGTCCTTTTTAATCATTCCCTGAATTTGTAAGGCCTGCTTTTGATCATCTCATTTCGTGATAAACGACCGTGCATTCGGTTAGTGAGATAGCGCGCTATTTATCCCAATCCTGGTCGTATCTTGAGGATAACTGCAGAAAATTAATTTATTAGCGTCACATTTCGAATTAAAGGGAATAGAAAATACGCAACTAAACACACCTCTCTAAGGCGTCTGCACCCAAGCTAAATTCGAATGCCTTAAAACGCCCCGTCAGCAAGGGCTCGTTAAGAGGTTCGAATGCATCGCTTCACAGTACGCACCTCTACCTGGATTGGTGGTCGCGTCTACTGTCATTAATAACAAATATTCTCCCCAGTTGGCTGTAAGCTGATCCGTTTTCAACCAGCTTATTGTTAGCTTGCGAAAAATTTCAGCCAAATTTCCCTTCTTGCGGTTGGTCTGGCTTTCGACCGGGCTTTTCAGACCACCGCAACAGTTTCGGATCATTCTTTGAATCGCAGCAAAAACGATGACATATTTCTTTCTCTCTCTCTCTCTCTCTCTCTCTCTCTCTATATATATATATATATATATATATATATATATATATATATATATATATATATATATATATATATATATATATATATATATATATGCGCACTTTTTGCAGATTCTGATGAAAATTTTGCATTGCTTAGCTTATCTTAAGGGAAGGAATGTGTCGTTGTTTATGTATATCCACCTCTTTGGAGCAGAATCTTACTATCAAAAAAGCTTCTTTATTTTGGCCATTTTCTCTATTTACTATCCTTTTCTCCTATTCTATTTCGGTATCATTTGGGCAACGAAGTAGCCTCGAATCTCCTGCTGAATTTACGCTTGTATATACCATGAAGATTAAAAACATCCGCTGGAAGAAAGCCGTTCCGAATCGTGTATTATGGGATTGAAATGTCACCTTCGAGTGACCCCTTCTCGCTCCTTTTTAGACTATCACAATGAACTCTTCATACGTCCTCTTCTGGGGCCACCCTTGGCGGAAGCGTTAAGTTGACCTGTAAACGTCATTACTTCCCGAGGGGTGACCTCTAATAGGGCCTTGCCCTCATATACCAACTCTTAGTCAAAACGGTTAGTCATGGTGGGTTGACGTAGCATTTGACAAATTTTACAGCCTCTGGCCCTGAAAGTTGCAAAAGAAGAATAAAATAGCATGGGATTATGCGGAGAAAACTCTTGAGGTTTTTAAATTAAGCGACTTCAGGTGAATGAATCACCCGGCCTGGCCTACCTTTGAGACGTCCCATTCTTTGTTTGGCCCAGTTGGACGGCCGTCTTTCCTTAACTGTGGATGCCAACAAAATAATTAACATTTAGCAATTGTAGGCTTATATACCGTTATTTTCTTATTAAAGGCATGAACATATTCGTCTCATTTTTCCTCCTCCTGCTTGTGATGGCTGGTCAGACGCCTAATGCGGTGAAGGAGTTTCCACTGATTGGTGGGTCTTGATTTGACCTTCTAAAGGGAATCGCATTGCAGGTCGACTTATGTACTTTCATTCTACTATACTAGGTGCCTACTTCTGCCTCAATATGATCATGATCACCTTATCATCCTTTGTTGCTGCACTCGTCATTCATTTCCACTATCGAGGTGCTCGAAATGGTCCTCTTCCTGCCATTCTTCATCGCGTAAGTTCCTATTAGTATTCCCTAGCTTTCTATAAAGCAGTTTGCTGCCTGTTTTATCAATAACTGGCTTTTTGGGACCAGCCATTCTTGCCCATTTAAAGAATTTCATCCTACTCAAAAGCGTCTTTTGGAATGCACCAGTGATGATATTTGATCTACTGATTGAAGTGCCTCACCATTTCGCCATGAAAACGAGTTCCAACATCGTTTGCTTGTAAGTTTTTAACGAAGGTCTCGATACCAGTATTTTCGTCTGGGTAATCGAATCAAATTGGGGTGATTTAGCAGCAATCGCTCCAGGCAATCTGCAGTAAGCACAAGCTATCTATGGCAGACTAAATTGTATGCCCATCGAAGCCATAATACTTAATGAGGTTTTATGTTCTTTCTAGCGCTCTTCTTGTCTTTTAGCTTTATCCGTCAATGTGGATTTTGTGAGGTATTTTGCTAATGGAGATTGCGAAATCATTTCATTGTGTAATGCCTTCTAAGAAGAACCGGTATTAACAGGAATTTTTCACTTATAAAAAAATGTATTTAAAAATACAGAGAGAAGTCCCTAGACTCACCTCAAACAGCCAACTTTGTTGGATGCCCCCAAAATTGTCTGTTTTTACACATAGACCACAAAAGTCAAAACGCGTTGGAGTATCTAAAGCGTTGATCTGAGGTTTTGACAAATCATAAATAGGTGAATCGGACAGTCTATTTGCATATAACATACAAAAAGTGAGTTCTTATCGCTTTTAGTGTTTTCTCTCAGTTTTATGACATCGGAATTCGATGCCTGCTTTTTAAGTTCGACAGGGTGCTGTAGTCGTTCTAAAACAAGTTTCTTTAAAGTCATCCAAACTTACCTTCTGAGGTCTGATTAGTATCTAATGGCCGACGGATACCCAGTTTTTGATTTCGCTTATTTTCCGTACATGTCGAGATTAAATTATCGAGGACATGACCACTAGAAAATGGATCGGGAAGCCGTGAAATGGCGTCTCCAAAACTAACCAAGAACGTAAAAATGATGGTTATGCAAGAGGCCAAGTGCTAAATATGGTCCCGATTATAATTTTTGCTGAATTCAAAATAAATAAATAAATAAAGCGAACATCTATTGCTTAACGCCTTTAAAATTTGGGTTTTCAAATATTTTCGGTCGAGATGCTTAACATTGGCATCACTTTCGGTAAAAAAATGCGTTGCATGTCATGATCGAGGTCTACAGTAAGATACCATACGAACTGCCGGACGCATTCAAACTTGAATGTTTGTCTCTCAGGCATATAATTTTGCCTAAAACACAATTTTTGGATTTTTAGTGCCACCTAGTGGGCATTATCTAGGGTTGAAATGCATTGTCCATTTTCTCATTTGGCTGCCGCGAAGAAATCTTGCAAATGCTGCCCTACCTACCTACGTGGTATACTTGTGTTCTCTTGTGTTGGCTTGATACCTGTTTGACTATGGTATCTGTATCTGGCCGATTTAGTTTCTTCTTTTGTCTCCATGCTTAAGGGACTTTCAGAAAGGCCTGGCGAAAGTGCACTTCGGTATACCGTCTTGGCAATTATTTGCATTACTGAGGCATCCGCCAGCGTTTTCATTTTGTTCAACCTTACAATGTACTGCAACGCCTTTTTCTGGCCAGATTTTTTTGGTATCTCTTTAATAGTATTCTTGGTGTTTTTATTTATATAATACTATTTAACGAATCTAAAATGACAAACTTGACTAATTTTGGCAGTCGATAAGGCGTGAGCAGCCGATATGTTGAAAGTCGGACCCGAGATTGAAGTGTCAAGTTATGAATGCTTTGAGACCGTTCTAACACCGCCCCCAATGTGTTTATATGCAAAATCTTAGTGTAAACACCACAGCTCCCATCAAATCGTCAGTGCTCGCATCTTGATTGTAAGTTAGCTCGCGTGCCACCGCAGCTGCATCTCTGACATTTTTAGGTTATCGTGTTATCAAGGCCTGGTAGTATCCACCGCCTGGATAGTCATCACTCATGGTTGACAGTTCACGGCCGGCATGCCGAACTTAACTAAAGTTAACAACACTAAGTACTTGCAGTAGTGGAGACAAAAAGTTGACTTAGGTTACTTTGTAGTTAAAAAACAAAACTCGTTTCAGTGCTCTGCTCCGCTTCGAAAGGAGGGTAATAAGGTTCACAACTCCCCAAATTTAATAATCAATTCTGTCTTTCTCTTCTAGACGGAACCACATTGAGTCTCCCTCTTCAGCAGTAATATTCGATGAGAGTGTAGCCTAAGTTGGTATACTTCGGTATCGTTTCGAACTTTGATGATAGTGGCGGCATGTGCACGAGCTGTTAGGTCGAAAGCCATCACTTTATTCTGAAGCCGTCGGATTATTAAATAGATTGAACATGAATAATCTCTGCTTCAATGATTGGAATACCGGATGGCCAGTTAGGGAGTCCTCAGCCAGAGAGGAATCAAGGAGCCTATTTTCTCACCAAGTGAATAGAAACTAACGTTTATGTTGGATCCCAATCTACCGCAATTTCGGTAAAGTGTCGACCTAATATCGACTTAATCAAGTTTAATTTTTTTTTCTACTCAAAACCAGCAACATCGCACTTATTTTATGCGCATCAGCTATTGAAATCCTAAACAGTAATCTTTGAAGCTTAATCACTCTTTTTTTGATTTACTACTCAAGTAGCGTGTCTCAGCTAGCCATCGACTGATTTCAGGGATTTCAATTTTAAGTCAATGAATGACACCAGTATGCAATTGTGCCCTAAAAAGGGTAACCCGATTATGATATTTATTCTACTGAATTACACACTGTTGTCATGGCTATCTGGAACTAGAAGGTTGAGGTGGCAAACCGCACATTTCTGCAATAAAATGGAAAATATGCTAACGATTCAAGTAAGTGCATACGGGGATGTGAACACCTGATATGCAAACGATAATGGGCCGTGATCCAATGTAAAGTGAGGCGTGATCTTAGTTTCAGCGCAATAAGTGCTCTAACAATTGAACGGATGATGATACATGGGAAAGTTTCAATAAAAAGGCCAAATAAAAGAGCTTGGTTCATATCGTGGACTAATCCTTTCTAGCAGAACATCCATGGCATATTGTAATTTTACGGTCACACGAGTTGAGTAATTTTGTGGTTTAAAATGCATCATTTTGCTATTATTTTCTTGCTATTCTATAGATCATAATCGAGGGCATGGGCCGATTGATGCTGGTGCGCCAGAGCATACCCATTCCAGAGGAGAAGAAGACACTCAGTCACGTGATGGCTCGTGCCGCAACCAGTGGAGTGATGACCGCACTGGGCGGAACATCCGGTGGAATCAGTCGCGGCTCCCGGCGTCGCAAAGTTCGAGTGCCTGAGCTGTCCTCCAATAAATTTCTTGAGGATTATGATGATGATCTAGAAACTGGAGATGGAGACGGACAGCTTAATATCAATAATGCAGCATCAGGAGCCTATTTCAACAACAATGAATCTCCTAGACGACAACCTTTAGGTAAGCGTTCTTCATGAATTGATTAAGGATTCCCAGCAAATTGGCCTTGCTGTTATATTCCAGAGAGTCAGCTTAAATCACAAACCGTCAGCTGTAATATCTAAAAATTTGCAGCCGATTTGGTGAACTTTTCCGCATCTCACTGCAGTCGTCAAGTAACCTGTTTACTCATTCAATATAGCTTCGACTTAGCCTCTATCCTAGTGATTCACTGATCGTGGACATCTCAACTGGCCATCCTTTTTGTTAAAGCGGTAGTTACAGAATATACTACCCGCACCGATAGAGTCACAGGCATTTTTGTGCAGAATCACCGTTTACTGCTTGTCAAATAGCTTACTTTTCAGGTCTGTGGGTACGTACGGAAAGGAAAAGGATTTCTAAATTTCGACATAGATCTCCTGATATAGCTCCGGAGTGGGCAAATGACATAAGGGATAACAATGAGATTTTATAGATATTTAAATTTCGCTGGTCCTTTACTCATCACTGATTTCCTCAAAAACAATCTCATATTCGTTAGTTTCGTATTTAAATGCATTCAAATTCTTAAACATACAGATCTATCAGAGTATTTGTTTATCCAAAACAGTCGTCAAATTCAGATGATAGTGTGATGTAGGCAATTTCATTCATTCATGCATGCATCCCAGTCTTTATAAGAAGAAAGAAAGTCCATAAATTCCAACGAATTACAGGCGAAGTCCTTTATTCTTGTCCGGAGACCTCCAACAGAGCATAGGAGAATCACATGCTAGTTTGAAGGCTTTTCCGCCTCACCGCCAAGTTGACCGCTAGACCCTCCCTATTAACTGATGCCAATTCCCACTGATCATGCTGCAGAAATGGTTGCCACTATCGTAGGAACAGCTTGGGCCTTGACTGGTTTGCCTTTTACATCGTGCTCTCATGAGCAGTCGACGCCAGAGACCGTCTTCTTCATTGTCTAAGAATTTTCGTGCACTAACGAGAACCTGTTAGGGCCATCATTTGACATGATGGTAATTGGCTGTCAAGCACCCAAAATCAACTATATTTTTTCTAACGGATTTCTCCAGAGGTATAAAAACATTCAGAGGTCAGATCTCCTAGGTGGGGTTCGGGAAACTAAATTTGTTGGAGAAGTTTTGACCGAAAGCCGTCCGAAACCCATCTCTTACTTCTCAGGTATAGAATAATCTTTGTAGCTCTGCTCTGGACGACCATTAGACGTCTGAAATCTACTGGGCGTACGACTTCGACTGAGACTATAAAATTGAACCTCGGAGATAAACCGAAGAATTTCAGCTCCGATGACGGGTGAGACTATACCACTTCTCAGAATTGGTTTGAAAATAATTTGTCATTTCCTTATTCTAATTATATTTACAGATGCCCTTCTCTCCTAGAGGATGTCCGGGTTATTTAGAAATGGTTACCATTTAATCATCTAAATTTCAAGAATATTTGCGCACCAATACAACACTAAGCTTATTTTGCATATCTGACTTATTCTAGATGACGGAGATGTCAAAGCAGTAAAAATTTATCGATAAACCATCAACTTTATTTTCATGACCTTTCAGGCCTAATGTCAAACTGCATAGATAGAGCCAGAGGCTGGAAGAACCATATTTCAGCGGCAGGCAACAGAACAGGTTACGGCGGAGTCCATACAACTTGTCCAGGTTGCATGGGTTTGGCCGATTCCATGGGTGATCTTTCCCGTCGTAGTGGTCCCCAGGATTGGCATGGTGGTAGCCAAATTACCGAACCAATTCGGGGTGGACCATCAGCGAATGCGAATTTGGACTCAGAGGACTCTCCAATCATGCTTTGCTCTAGTACTAGTCTGGAGCGTGATGTTCGCGAACTAAAACGCTACGTGCGGATGTTTGTGAATCGTCAAAAGGAAGGGGCCCGTAAAAATGCTATTGCCATGGAATGGCGCACTATGGCTCTGGTCCTAGACCGTCTCTTCTTTTTTGTCTACATCGCTACGATTGGAATCACTGTAGTCACCTCTTTGCCTCGAAGCAAACGCTTTGAGGGCGCTTCATAAGTCCCCTATTATGTTAAACAAGCACAAAGCATGTACATTGTCTCTCACCGCATGTTCTTCCAATCATATTTCTCCTTCCTACGCTATCCAATGGTGTTCCACGAGATGAAATGCTGACATCCAATAAAACTACCGCTTCACACCTAATTCACTTTTTGTGGCAAATCAAAACTATCATATGGAATGGTTAAAACTGGCCATGACTGGGGCAATTTCGGTTGCAATTTTAAAGGAATTTTTTTAAACCCTCGCTCCTAATTGGCGTCCGCGATCTGGAGCGGGATATTTTCCCGAATTCGCCACCGTAGCTTGGTGATTCATCCCTATTTTTTGATGATGCAATCAATCCACAAGCATGTCAACAACAATGCCGATTAGCAAATTTTTTAATTCCTCCCTTGATTAACAACAAACTTGCTCCCTCCTTACATAGGATCTTATTTTTCAATTTGATAATGGATGACTTGCAAAATTTGAATAACGGAAAGAGCAATTTTGAGGAGTAAGTATGCAGCAACAGCGACGGTGGTAGTCATGGGATCGAACTATTGAATGTCAAATACTATCAAATCAAATTGAAAGCGAGAGCCTATTTACAAAGTCTCGCGAACATAATGCGGTCAATATGTTGGCAGCTAAATTAACAGTCGTCTTGTCCAGGCGGTGTCGCTTTTGATACTCGAACCAATGCCTTTTATTTTCCTCTCCCATGAGTTAGCAGTTAGAAGCTCGGCTCAGGAGTTTTACTGGGATTGGCGATTGTGGTTGCATGGGGTTCAACATTGCTTGGAGCTTGTTATTGCCCATAATCGACCGAGATACTTCCAAAATCTAGCGAACTTCGCCGAGCAAGAAAAACTAGTCAGCGGCACCAGCATGATTCTAACTTATTCCAAAATTCACTTTGTTGTTCACATACGATTTTAAAGGCGCTCTTCACTTGGATTAATAATCACCAAGTCAGACATGATGTTAAACACCAATTTCCAGAGGTTAAATTCTTAGATAAAATCCGATTTATACTTAGTATCTGAATGATCACACCATTAGCATGAAATCGGGATTGGTTGGAGAGCATAACTTCACGAAAGGCATAAGTGCAATTATAATGCGTCTCTGATGGCTAGACATTGTCAGACTGATGTACAAAAAAGGAACACGAAACATGAGTCATGAAAACGAAATAGGAATAAGAAAAGCCTCAAGATTTTGCAGACGGAAAAAGAAACTCCCCCCTTTTACTGATCACAAAATGGAGAGAGATTGAAACAGGACTAACCAACGGACTAAGAGCAAAGTATTCTTTTCAGGAAACTTTTCGCCCTTCATCTAGATAAAGACATCTGGGCTGCCAAATTGTTTAATTTTACGCCATTCACGAGCCGAAATTCCGCCAGCATAAGCCACCGGACGAGGGAGCACAATCGATGATTTGGTGGTATTTTCAGTGTAAATTAGGGAAAATTTATCAGCCGGACAAGCCCCATCCAGGTCCCAACCAGCTCACCCTTTTCATAAGGAAGGAGAATGACACATTTTCTAGACTAAGAATTCAAACAAAACTAGTTACACCGTCTTCGAGAACCCAAAAGAGTGCTTGAGTGCGTAAGTTGAAAACAGCTCGATTTTAGAGATTGCCAGACGAGAAGAGCTCTCCTCGGCGTGGCTAATGCACGCATTGCTAACGAATGATACGACAAATAAGTTAGATAGATAGACAGACAGCCACGCACGCATTGGCTCGTGCGATGTGCGGGTGGACCGTGAAAATTGATGGATACACGGGCTTCCTTCACATGCATCTACGCACACATACTATGTGGTACAGACAGAAGGGAAAGGCAGGTGTGTCGTCGATTGGCTGGCTTACTGTGCACCCATGGTGTTCAACAAATATTAGATTCAATCATTTGCTCTCGTTTATTTCCATTTATTGTGTTATTATACGTCTCGTCAAGTGCTAGCGGCCCCTGTGTGTTATCCAATCTTAAGGGTGGTTTCTCACAGTTAAGCTCCCGGTTTAAACTAACGTAACATGATTTGTCCTCGCGATATTTGATACCAAAGTCGCTGCTTTATGCCAGCGCTTATGACTCAAATATTATCGATTTTGAGGGGTATTTCAACTGATTGATAATGAAATCAGCTCTTAGCGGGGATTAAGAGAGGGCTCGTTTATGTCCCATGGCTTATGCTCTCGAATGAACTCTTTGCTGGACAGACGTGGCAGATTTTAGAGTGGCGGTTTTGTGAAGGAAAAGGTCACGAATTTCCTGTAGCCGATAAGCATGTCTAAATGCTATTAGTCTAGGGTGCTAGCAACTCTGGTCGACTAATGGCGCCCCTATTGAAATAACAGTTGATGCCCAATTGCCCAGTTTCACATTATTTTCTGATAATTTGCAACATTTTTTCCTACTAGGTGCACGATGCAGTTTTGCTATGGAAACCCTCCACTCGCCGCATTAAATAACACACGCTTGTCGACGTCACTGTCCGTCGTGACAATCCTCCTAGGACAACCAAATGAAATGCCATAGAAGCTGTTTCAGTGCCCGACAAGCCAGCACAAGCAAAAAAGCGGTTGAGCGTGGTCAATCACCAAAGTCATAAAATGGAACTGTTTGTATACTAGGACAGCTTTGCCTATTATCGATTATTCAAGAACGGATTCAGTATTAGGCGTATCAACAACTGAATTTTTGTAATTAACCTATATACATCATGCAATCTTAATTAGCCTTTCTTTTTGGTGATACGAGATTGAATACGTAGTTACGGATGAATACTCCATCCATAAACTTATTGATTTTGCAGGATCCTAATGGACAATTTCTAACTGCGGGTTTCTGACGCTGATTCGAACATGCAAAGTTGAGATCTGATTTACTGACAAGTAAATCATTTTAAACCAATATTTGAGAAGTGCACTAATAATGAAATAGGTTATTTTTCTAACTAAAAGTAAAGTAAACTAAAGTAAAAATAATCAATTTAATGAAATTTATGATACGAAGGATGGAGTTGTAATAACAACAACGAGGGTTATTGTGGATTGTATTTTTTCTGTTTGTTCGCTGGGCAATCCGGCCCGATTTCAGCATCTTACATCTTCTATACTACGGCGTGGTGAAAACAGATCCGTCAAACAAACTTCTACTCCATGGATTTAATATTTAGAAGTGGAAACAATGGAAGATGCACCGTCAGCATCAGTAGATGCGACAGGTTTGAGTCCCGCCTAAACATTACCTCTTTCTTATGTAACATAATCGACCCTACTCTCAGTCTACATCCAGTCAGAATCTCTCATTGAAAGTTGAGCCGACCAATGGATTAGCTGCCTTATTAGGTGATCAAAGCATAAAAACATGCAGTATCCACGGACGTCATCGATCAAGAACACCCAGCCGACATCATTATTGAAGAGCCTTGTTACATTAGGAAAAGCCTGACTAAGTACGCAGAATAACGTATACGCTTGTCAGCGTCACCTAGTAAGAGAGAAGCTACGTCCTCCCCCAATTGAAACTCCTCCCATTTGCCCAACGCCGATAAAATGCAGCTTAGGTTGCTTCAAACTGCTGGTCCAGACACCAATCCAGAAAGGAGAAACAGAGTAAAAGCCGGATTTAAAATAGTTGCATTTAATTAGACGATGCGGGTATGCACGTTATAATGTAAATAAAATATACACGAGAGAAAAATACGGACAGCGAAGAGAGACAACTAGATAGAGAATCCAGGTTGGTAAATAACGTTGCCACACAGAGACACAGAGAGGATAAGGAGAAAAAAAATGACTCAGGGACCAAATGAAACAAGCCAAATATACTCGCACAGGTGTCAGATTTGCATCATTATCAACATTCTCGAATATATAAATACACCAGCGTGTCTTTAAAGTCACAGTAATCAGAGACTGTACAACCGAAGAGATGTGTTACATATTATCATTAGCGTCTATCTTGTGTTACAGTCGGGAGTGTATTGGAGGAGAGCGCATACAGATACGAGTAAAAATGGGCTTAAATGATCACTGTACACAATGGACAGAGGGAAATAGTGTCTGTACAGAGGGGTGAGCGAGAGGGGGAAGGGTTAGGCTCAAAACTCTAACGCTACCTGAGACTTTCAGAAGAATTGCCAGTCACGTTAGAGGTAGATAGTTCGGTTGCTAATACGGCTAGGCATTTTACAAGAACATTCGACGCCTCGCCTCCAGAGAAGGCCAGATAGCACAGTAACGACTCATAGCCACTCAATTGCCTGAACGAAAGATGAAAATAGAGAAACCAGGCCCGTCAACATTAAGCAGAATGATTTACTAACCTTCTAGCAACCGACGAGTAGGAGACAAGGTTTTGAAGGATCAGAGCAGCTGTGAGACGGATATGCTTGGTAATGGGACCCTCTCGAGTAGAATCTGCTGTGGAGGGTGGGAAATCAGACTGGAGCGTCCTTCGAAAGTCGCATTCGGCCACGGAAGGCTTTGCCGTGGTCAAAAGAGTTAAAGTAGTCTCTTCGTCGGAAGTAGAGGGTACGCTGCAATGCTGCTCCCTTAAGTGCTCCAACAAGGAGAGGGAGCCCCGTTTGATACTGGACTCCTTACAGTTTGACCAAAGACAAGTCTACGACAGAGATGGAGAGTTTTTTCTTTTAGGTTCAAACCAGGGAACACGGATGAGTAAGTATTTGACTTACGACATCCCTTTGGCCTTTTAACAGGACAAAGTGAGTGGAGTAGACATGCGCAAAGAGCCGATCGCAAGAAGGAAACGATCTCCTACATTCAGACCATAAGCAGACGAGTATCGCGGATGTCACTGGAGTCGCAGAGGCTATTCGGGCAGGCTGTTGACTCGGTTGCGGAGTGGCAATCAGAGTTTGTTGAGAGGTGGGATTCGTGGATAAAATCGTGGCAGGTGACGGAGAAATGGATAATTGAGCATTCGGTGCAAGAGAGTAAAGAAAAACTTGTTGAGGAGTCCCGCCGGTAACGCCCGCACTCACTGTAGACGTCGCCGCCATAAAAGTTCCCAAGCAGGTTAATGTCGGAGGAGCCGCAATTTCGGCAGCCCCACTGCCACTAGTATTGCCACCGGCAAGTGCCCCCGGAGCCGTCGACTGCATTACAAGTGAGGGCCGGCACGGAGTGGTGACCCTATTGGCAGGACTGGAAACGGTGTTTGGAGCACTGGGAAGAAGGGTACGAAATTGTATGACGCCCTGAGAAGCATCAATTAAAGTGGGAGTTGCGCCGACAGTTCCAGCTGTACTAACCACACCGGCGGACGGAGTGGTGGCAAACCCGTTCAGCATACGTTTACTATCCATGATGGGAAAGGCTATGGCGGAGGCCGCGATCACGGGTGGCTGAAGTTGGATTCCACTATGGGGTTAGAAGAAACACCTGAGCGAGAAGCGATATCGCTTTTAAAAGCCTATTTTAGTCGCAATAAATGGCTTTTCACACAAAAAGTGGATTACAAAGATGCAGTTACGCGTGATGCCGACGGGTATTTCATATTAGATAAAACTGTAAGTTGAGAGCCTAGCCATGCCATTAGATGTTGACAAGGCAAGTCAGAAAATAGATGCTCAATGAACATTTTTTTTCTTGATGTTCAACCGGCCATCTTGAATATTAGGGTCAAAATAAGGATTCATGTAACAAATTTCACCCGGTGCGTTAATGGAAATATGATAGTAACGCGTTTCTTTCCATCCAAACTGATCATATGAGACTGATGGAGAATGAATCTTACGTCCTACCGTTGATTAAACAATCAAATTCTCACCTAAAAGCGCTTCGGAGTTCATGTGAGGCCTGCCTGTTTCCCGATGGCTAAGAGCTATGCATGAGAAGTTCAATTGGCTTGTCATGTTCTCAATTTATTGTCAAGAGATTAAGGTACCTGATACTACCTCTGACACTCATTCTACTTTGTTGAGATTTGTTAGCTAGTATACTGTTGATTGGATTCTTAAAGCTAGCAAACAAAGTTACTGATTGCATTATTTATGGTTCTAGATATTTTGGATTTTATGGGGAGGAAGGATGGAAATCACGATTTCTGGAAATTCCTTTTCAGCTTGAGTTCTGAAACATGTGCAGATCCCCTTTGAGCATTTTTTTGGACGTTATTTAGGACGGACGAACCGTACTTATCAAAGCAATGAGTTGAACATATGTGATCGCGTTTCCCTGTCTTCCAATGTGTATATTCCCAAACGCGATAAGGTGGGGGAGATAGCTATCCAGTCAACAACTAGGAGGGTAACTTTTTCATTTGATTCTGAGACCAAGGTGTAGAAGTATTTCGAGACCAGTTTTGAATTCTTGAAGAGCCCAAATTGAAGGCCGAAAGCACCTAGAAGGGAACTACCTGATAATTCGTTCGACCCAATAAAGAAGTCAATAACGATCAAAAATTAACGAGGCAGAGTTCCACTCAACAGTTCCTGCTTAGGCGTTAGAGAGGGCATGCATCTGAACCTTTCAACTCAGGTCCAAGAACATGAGGTCTCCCCGCCAACGAGCAAATGAGAGCAAATATTCTCCTGAAATTAGCAGGATGCAACACAATGAGGCCACGAAAAAACCTTCCAAAAGACGTTTACGAACGATTTGCTTACAAGATGGTGAAGAAGTGAATTCTCATAAGATTCTACCTCTTACCTGCCTTGCCCCTCCTGAACAGCTTCACAAAACGATAAATTCACTTATTTGGCTGCGTAAAAAAAAGTAAAAGAGACCAAGCGGTAGATCTCAACATGAGCTTTTCACATACCTGGCGGCAATCTCGATAGGCCCATTAGTTGAGACGGGTATGAATCCATCGACAAAAGTTGCTGGATTTGTGGTCAGGAGTTTGATAGGTTGTGGAGTGGTAGGTGCAGCTCCATTAAGTAAAGTTGAGGCAGTGGCAGGGGGGGTTGGCAAAACTCCGCTACTACCTCCGTTGGCCTTGACGGTATCTTCAACTAAACGCACCTGCTTTGCACCGACTGGTACCACTTCAGGGGTGGATATCCCTGACGGAGTATCGATGAGATTAACGGCACTTCGCTTGCGGCTTATCTATAAGAGAGGAGGGGACAGGAAATTCAGACAAGGGAGAAAAACTGGAGATTAAAGCTTAGAGAACGGTCGTCCATTTCCTCCTTGACCGTTCTCTTTCTGTCCCCAATGGCATTTAAGGTGAGTAGGTGAGAAAAAATGAGTATACCAAAAGACTTAGTCACGAAAACCAAACAGTTTAGATTGGAACAAACACGGATAAATATAAAAACAGCGCTTTCGCTGCAACAACTTTCAGTCAGGTGAATGAATTTTACAGCTTGAGAACCTCTTTGACTGTTCAGGTTTCGTCGAAAGTGAGGTCGTCAGAATTTTTATACAGGGAAATTTTGAGTTCTTTTACATCAGGATGAACGCATTTGATCCAGCAAGAGCGAAATAGGCTGTTGTTATAATTACGAGGATCAGTCCTGCATCCTCAACAATTGAATTTCCATACACCTTTACAGCATCTGAAGTGAGATAATACAAAAGGACGAATGTCGAAGACCCACAGAATCGATTAAAGCATTTCCCACAGGTATTTTTTTACATTCATTCAGATCAGAAGGTTCATATACCCACTCAGTCCAGCGGTGTGACAAGGCCTGTGATATACGAGAATCCAAGCAAGCGGAAGGAAAGAGGTAAAGAAAACGAACTCAGATGAAATATTAGTTATAATAATCTTTGTTCATATTCACTCCTTGGGCTGGACTAATCATCCAATTGGACTCTTGATTGACGATCAGCTTCATACTTTCATGAACCAAGCTAAAATTTTGGTGGCTTTTAAATCAGCTCTTCGCTTAGCAAGCGAACGGTTTTACATTTTGAGACTCTGTCGTCTGAAAAGCCTTACTCCATTTTCCTTGCCATTTCATATACTGTGTAGATCTTGACATATGCACCATTTTGTATGAGACTTTCAAATCTGGCAATGAAAGTCACTTCTTGAAAGTGAAATCATTCCAAAGAGTTGCTGCCCTGAGATTTCTTTGCACCAGCTTGGATTTGCCTGTCTGATCTTAAGCGAATAAAGAGCAGTCAAGCAGACAAACTCTAAGTATCTTACGGGAGAGTTTCGCTAACTTGTTTTTCAGGGAAAGTGGGGCTATGATTTCCTTAAGGTTTGACCCATGACCAAGTCTAGGGCCGTTTCTGACACCAGAACTAAGCATAAACTTTCAGAAACGCATGTAATCAACGAAACATTTCTGTAACGCTCGGTGAAGGAGTGCTTTCTTGAAATTAATGCTTAAGTACGTTGGGGAAGCGAAA
Organism: Moniezia expansa; assembly: GCA_019097775.1. NCBI lineage: Eukaryota > Metazoa > Platyhelminthes > Cestoda > Cyclophyllidea > Anoplocephalidae > Moniezia > Moniezia expansa. The sequence goes on from JADFDV010000097.1 coordinate 3,515,273, forward strand.
CGGAAACTAGCTAGCGCTGTAAAATAAAGAAACATAACCCAAAACCATCTTTTATCAATCCTCTTTCACTCTTATTGGGTTTACTTTACCACCACCCATCGAGCAAGTCCAGAAGCCTCAAATGCCTCTAAGTTTTAACTCAGTAAGAAGAATGTCAGTAACGAAGTCAGCCAGTTGTAAGCACTCTTGGGGGTGCCTGCAAGAGCGGCCACTCTAACATGACGTCATAGTAGTGTACCGATGGCAGCAACATCATCACAACAATAACCAGGAACGCCAGCCGGCAAATGACTACACGGCTTTCAAGGTCATTTCAAGTACAGTCATGTGACCTTCAGACGCACATGGGGCAGCCGTACAACAAAATCAGCCCGAAGACACGTGCCCCAGCTTGCACGCGTGGTACGAGCGTGGAACGTCAACGTACGACCTTGATACAGCTCCAATCAGGTCACAGCCACGCACACCACACCCTCGATTTCCATGCCTGTTGATGTTTTTGTGTGTGGTACAGAGCATGCGAACCACATGGGACTGTCACTTACTTTGGCGGTCCCAACAGCAGGAGAAGTGAGCGGTGGTCCAACAGTAGAAGCTCGAAAAGCTAGACCTTTAGAATCGGGGTTTTGATTTGCTAGACACGTTCCTAACATGTGTTGAACTCCTGAAGGAGGAAAAATAGCACCGAAATGAGTGGAATAAAAGAGAAGGCGGGGGGCATCGAAAATTCTTTCCCCTTAGAGGCGTACCAAGAGTCTGCTCAACTGGTTCCGGAGCATCCACGTGTTTGAGTTTATTGTAGTGGATTTCGACGTTGCCATTGGGAACGAGTACCTTTACCTGATCAACTGGTGGGAAGACAGTCCTGAAAAAGAGGAGGAAAATGTGGGGATGAAATGAACGCCATTGGCTGTGGCTACCACAGAGAGGTGACTAAGCTAAGAGTTGTGTTGACTCACATCGGACGCCATTAGGTGCAGTGCTGCGCATACCGTAAAGGAGCGATTACAATGAGGAACAAAATAGGGTTGGAGATTGCTTGATCGAAAAACGATCATGACAATGCCTCAACTGTGATTACGTGTGAAATATATTTGCATAACATAAAATTTGCTTTAGTTCATGAATGAAAGTAGTTTGATTAAACAGACGCCATGAAAAAGAATCGAACTCTGCCTTTAAGAAACCAGTAGTGGCGCATTCCTCAGCTAAATTGAGGGATGGCAAAAATTGGAGAGCATTAAGCAGAGGTCCTATTCACAGTTTGAACACTTCTGGTCTTGCAGTTGGTTTTTTCATAGTGTCTGGAAGATCTAAGAAAGCAATGTGTACATGCATTCACAAGATTGAGCGCCACAGCAAAATTTGAGAACGACACTGCGTTCTCCCTACATGGCAGTTTCAAGCCCTCTGAAAAATCCAGGGTCGCTTTCATGCCAGAGGACGAGTTCAAATTGATGCACTAGCTAGAAATCCCAATGTGGCAACCGAATGTGGTTTGGCCATTTGCAATTGTCAAAAAAGATGCTGACTAGCATGGGCTACTTTGAAGGAATGCGATCTGTTGAGAAAAAATGTGCGAGAAAATTAATTTGTAATATAGGAACGACTACCAGAGGAAAAAAAGCACTCGAGATAGGAGTCTATCTGATGCAAATTTCATATTTATTTTAAGGCCACACCAATCCGTATGCAGGATATAAATCATCAGCTTATGCGTTCAGTTTTACTCAATGGAAGCAAAACGCCATTCAACAGGGCTAGGGGGACGTATTAAGATGGTAATTAGAACATGCATTTTATTTAAAATCACGCACGCTTCACTGCTCTTTTGATTGTCTGTTGAATTGCCAAAATAATTTCCCGGGCTCACTAGATACATTCTGCAAAAAACTGGAATCGCCTTGGTGCGAACCAACTTGATTTATCAAACTTGATGAGTTAAGGCCCCAGCCAGGACGACTCGTAAACCTTAACAAAATGACGAACAGTATTGGGGAGGTAAGTGCGATGGTGCGAATAGCGGTGTTCAGTCATGATGCAAACATTCCGGTTGGTCGAGAGCCTTAGTGTTTGATTAGAGGTTCGAACAAACTTTAATAATAAAGTCTAGGTAGCCTTGGGACTACCCCCTGAAACATCACAAAGCACAAATGACTTGACTTTTCGACCACCGAGTCTGGTTCCTACAGATCTTAACTGCTGACAAATGCAAGATCAAGCACCTAGCTTCTTATCGAATGGCAGCGAAGATTAAATATGCTATCCTATTCCATGTCAAATACAAACTTCGAATCTTGTCCATAGCATGATTATAAAGTGAAATACAGTAAAAAATGCTAAATTAAAGAAACCCGAGTTTCATTTATGTACATGACATGAAATAGGATCATACGCTAAGTAGAACATACTTGATCATAGCATGAAAGTCTCCAGCAGAGAGGGCCGCACCTAACGACGTTCCAAACTGAACTTGATGGGCCTTCTGATATTCCGCATATATTAGCACTCGAGGAAAGCTCGATTGAGGGTGCACCTCATAATTCTTATTTAACCAAAAAGTGGCGAATTCGCGTTTATCTGCCGGCGCGTTAGGATAAGGTTTAGGCAGAGCGTTAATGAGTGACGAGGAAGGGGAAGCTGCTGTAGAACTAGTAGTAGCGGTCGTGGTAGAAGACGAGGGAGGGGACTGAAGACTTTGCCTCAAGGGAGCAGCATTGATTTTCCGTTCTGTGGATGAGACGGTCTGTTGGACCTGCTTTCCGTTGCTTACTAGGGGAGATGACGGCGATGCGGCCGTGACAAACATGGGCTTGGGAGCAGCTACCACCACTGGTACAACGGAAGGTCTGGGGGCAACAGGAGTGAGAATCATGGCTGCTGAAGGCTGTACTTGCATCTGAGAGTCCATTGCATCAGTTGTGTTCTTTGGCGCAGCGACTGATACAGCCGTCTACAAGGAAATTACATCATTTAAACAAACTGCCGAACTTTGAGTGGACGCGAAGAATGACTCCTTCAGAAAAAGGCCAAAATATGATTAGGTGAGAAAGGAGTAGCCGTTTTTTTAAGAAATAAGCATACAGGAAAGGAAATGACAGACGGAGCGAAACGATTACCTTCAGTTAACCAGCATGAAGCAAAAGCTGGAATATAAAAATCCCAGGTTACTCACAAACATCCAATTAGCAAATAGTCTGGAGAGCGAGTTTTTTTAAGATTAAGAACCATTTTCATTCTTCTAAAAGAGCGAAAAGGGGAGAGTGAGTGTCCTAGTGCCTCTGGTTGAAGGTCTCTAAGTTTGCCGTTCTAACGCAGATCTGTTTAAGAGATCGTTCCAATTACTGAATGGACCATAAATAGGTATCACACGTGCCATCTTTCGGGAAAAATGCAACAACATGGGACTTATTCGTTTACAGTTGAAAGACGCTAAAGCGACTCAATTTGTCAGAATCGGCAGATTTTCTGGAATTGTTTTCCAAGTTTAGAACCATTGATCCATCGATTGAAAGAGAATTAAGCATACCAGAGACCTATTGCCCAAGTGCACTCATTAATAAAATTTGCAAAAAAGAACCAAGTTGGCATCAAATTTTGCATGAAGAAATCGCTGTATGGTAGTGTTAAAACAGATATAATCAAGCTAGAATAGTGAAAAGCGGGAAATTGCAAAGCCCTCAAATACTTATTCTAGAAGCCAACCATATCAAAAAGTACTAAATGGATACAGATTCCTCAAAATAGAAATGTAGACGTGACTGACTTTGGTCATTGAAGTGGCCGGAGCTACTGCTGTTTCTTGCGTTGGAATCGCCATCATGGCCGCTGCCGTCAATCTTCCAGGATGGAGAGGAGGTTTGGTGGAGATCGGACCAGCAGCAGTTACAGGCACCGGGACGGCATAACAGCCAGCATGAGGCTGTGGTGCAGGGCTCAACATGAGGTTTGAAGCCAATGCCGCTGATTGGATGTCCCTTTTAACCGGTTGCTGCTGTTGAAGTGGTTGTGTTGGAGGTGACATTGCTATGGCAATGGGCTTCTCCAGGATTCGTCGAGGAGCGGTCACACTAGATGGTAAAGTATTTGTTGTTGTGGCGTTGGCAACAGTCATAGATGTATTTCCTGGTACCTAAAGGTTACAGATCGAGAAAACGGTTTATTCATTCACTAAATCCAGAACTACTAGGAATAAAAATACTTGGTTGAAAGCAGCTAATTGAGAACTTCAAATGCTCAAGGTAAAGCATCGAAGATTATAACATAAATCCAAGCTTACTTTTTTGTGTCGCTTCTTACGCCTTACATAAATGTTTCTACCGGAACCCGAAGACAAATAATTTTAATTTTTATGGCTAAGGGTATGGAGATCATAGTGCTGAAAGAAATTTTTTTAAATCACCACAGACTTTCCAATTAAGTCGCACCTGGTAAAAAACAACAGTAAGCTAAGGGAATTGGCATAGCCAATCACTAGTATTTTCTCATTCACCTTAGTATTCACGAAAAAAACAATGAACGTATCTAAGTTAATGGAGGAACAAATCTTCACAGAACATCTTGAGACTTCAAGAGAAGTAGCATCGAGGTCTTCATGGATCTCCGTAGAAGTGGGTTTCAGTCACAATTTGATGAGAACTAACTGGTGTAACAGGCTTTATCAATCTCTGTTCTTCAAAGTTAGACTGACTACTAAAAGGGCTCGTAACACCTAGTTTTCTGTCCTGTGTTTGGCATAGATCAGAACCGATCTCGATAGAAGTTCATGGATTAGATAACACCATCACGAAAGAACGCCAATGTTAAACACTCAACGCCTCTTTATCGGATCGAGAACCATAGCACCTCGCATTAGTTAAAAAACCCATAAGAGTGTAAGATTCACACAATCTCGCATACGAAATTGAAAACCTCAACACGAGCAACTGATGTTGAGACATTTACATGTAAAAAAACCAGTTTCAAATAAATCGACTAGTCTAATGGTGACATTAAAAAAAGTGTAATGTTATACATTTCTTCAAGGGACGTTAAATCTAGCAGTAATGTGGTCATCATAGGACTAGAGAAGCAAATCCCTTTTGAGGAAAAATTTGAACAATAGGAGACTTGGGTAAAAAACAAACGAACTTCACGGTTGAAGGAATAGTTACTAGTACAGGAATGCGGGATGTATATTATGAGATATAAATATTCAAGCCTCGCGATTAATTTGATAAACATACATCCTCGGAGGTGACTCTAAAGTCAGGGCCAAAACGAATAGGAGCATAGTTTAAATTAGCTGTAACCTTAAGGGCATGTGAAACCAGTATTTTTAGAAGACAAAAGAGATCAAACGCCGAAAGGTGTTGACGCCCGATAGATGCAGCAGACCAGATAGAAAGAAAGAAGACGTCTTCAAGGAACAAAGTCTCTAGGAAATGAAAAATCATCAGAACTAATCCAGTGTGAAAGGTTGCTGAAAGACCTACAAAATCCGAGTTCATTATTGTCTTAACAGGGTATAATCCATCCCTCAAGTCAGAAAAAAACGAGAGTTGTGTTAACTAATGAAAAATGACAGGGACACCTCTGGAATACCCACGTACCGCTGGAGTTTCCTGAAAAGGACTTTGCAATTTGCCCAACCAATCGATTGGGATAGGAAAATCGGATACTAACCTGCATTATACGGATGCGTATGAGTCCATCTGAGCCAAAGGATTGTGCCTCGAATGAAAGAAATGCAACAAGAGTGGCAATAAGATGATGCAGACTGTTGTTAAGGCCTCCATCTTCCGAAACCTCGCCTTCCGTCTCTCCAGAAAGCACCAGGGCGTCGCAGAGAGCGGGACCTTGCGTTGAGAGAGCAAACACTGCATCAAGTGCCAACACAAGTATGTGAAGATCACGAATACAGACCAACTGTATAACTAGACCAATCACCCCACCCCGTTGTGATGGCAACAACAGCGACTGTGTAAGAAAGTCGAGGTTTCTTGAGGAAGTCTCAACTAAGTAGGTGTGAGGGCTTCCAGGAAGACCCTGGTGAGATTGGATTGGTGATTCGCAGAGATGTCGGAGTATTGTGAGTCCTGCAAGAGTAGGAGTAAATGAATTTAGGTAGTTAGTCATTTACGAAACAACTACGCAAAACAAGCGGAAAGTTGTGACTCACACAAACGCCCGTCTACGAACAGTTAATTCTACCATCAATGCTTGTCCGAAAATTTTTTTTAGACAACATTTTCAAATAGAAACCTAACAATTTAAAAAAACATGCGGAAGTTGCTAACAGGTAGGCTTTCAAGGCAAGCTCTTAGTGCAAAAACGATGCTAAAATGAACCCTACTTTACGGGCTCTCTTGAATGCTACACTTGAAAACTTGGTTATCATTTTTGGAAGTGTCAAATATATAGATTAACCAAGAATGCAGCTGATATTTGGGTAAACGATGGATGGGTGCGTCTAAAACCTTAGAACAAGCAAATTTTCTAAAATAGAAGGTGTAACGACAACCAATGTATAAAGAAATCCAGAGTTTGTCAGATAACCATAGATTAGTGGGAACATAAAGGATTCTACTTCGGTTTCAACGATCAGCATCCAAATCAGAGGTCACCTCAGACTTCATACGACCTTAAAGATGATTCAGCAAAGAGTGAACACATATGAAAGTCTAGCATTCAGCGGTTAGAGGTTGCTTTAAATAACAAGACGTGAAAACGTCAGCAGCATGGAGCACTCAGGATTAAAAAAAAAGTTGGGGCATTTACTCCGCCAACTATTACAAACCTACGAGTCAACCGGAAACCAATCATTGAAGCATAAATGAAGATTATCGATGGAGGTCAGTTACCTCTGGTGACATCGACTCGATCTTGAGAGGCCAAGAGGACGGGAATGAGGTTGACGAGGACGTCACCAAGGGGACCAACAACAGGGAAATGGAGGTAGGCAAGAATGTCAAGACCTAGGTGGCGAAGTGCCGTATGGGAGGAGTAAATGCATAAACAGGCGAAGCGTAAAACATCCGGTTCCTGACTGAGAATCAATGCGTTTGCTGAAGGTGTAACCGCCAGATTACGAATAACCATAGCAACAAGTTGGACGCGGAATCCCTCCACGTCGTGATAGGTCATGGTATCCCGAAAAGTTAGACAGGTGGTGACATTGAGTGGAGTCTCATCTAGAGGCTTTGGGAGATGCTTATCTAAAATGTAATCAACAAGGCCTTAAAGGGCTCTCCGAATTAAGGAAGCAAGTAGCAAAAGGCAATAAAAGCCTAACAACACGGTGGGGTAGGCGGTAGACGAACACTTACGATAGAAACAAAAAACTCACATGAAAATACATCGGAATTAAGGAATTGACGTCCATAGGTGCTGGGGATAACGCTTTGCCAGAACTGAAGGTGGTGGAAGTTAGACCGCAGAAATTACTTACCTTGAGGAAATTTCGATTACAATGAGATCGCCAACCATTTTTAAGTAGATAATATGAACACGGGCCTGGATTAAAGGAGGATTTATTATAGGAATGGACAGCCCTACCTAAAGAATGAACCCCTACAGTGGAGAGCATGAGAGGAAGAATCTGTGGACAACGTGCCAATTCGAATCCGTTTTGTTGGGAGGACATGAGCAGGACAGTATTGATTGCATAGTCCAGTTCATTTGGGAGACCCGACTCTAGAGCTAGAAGAAGGGCTCGATATTCCACAGATTCGATAAGATCAGTACTCAAATTCCATCGATGACGAAGATGGTTCTCCACAACCTGGAGACTTAGACTTGGATCATTAACGAGGTCAACTTCGAGGATGTCTCCGCCTGGCTGGCCGTCCACACTGCGCTGAACGCGTTCGTAGGACCCAAGATAGTTTTGAAAGACATTCTTTGCTGCTTGGCCAATGTTAACACAGTCAGCCTGAAGAGAAATCGCACCAGCTACCTCGTCCCAAAGCGACTGAGAAGTTACTTTTTTTGACCCCCCACGAAGAGCAACTGCATTGTAGAGCTTTAGAAGGCTAATTGGGTGTCCATTTAGACGAGGTTGAGAGTTAAACAAATGAACAGGGACGCCTCTTAGCCTGGCTAGCTCCGCAATAAACTGTTCCTCGTTGAGGTCTGACAGAAATCCACCTGTTATACTCACAGGGACGTGAACGCGGCTTTTGTGGCGTGAAAGCATTAGGAAGAACTGGGGTGCATATTCAAATGGAATGACACTAAGGTGGACGACAATGACCAAGGGGCTCGGATCTCCTGATGTCACCCAGCTGGAAGGTCAAGGAGAGGGCGCACGCATACACCACACAGCTGATGATGATGGTGGTGTGACGCGTGAACGAAGGACAGTCAGGGATAGGCGCGCTATTCGCAAGAATGCCGTGTGATGCACTTCAAATGGGACGACGTATGACGAGACGCGTGTTGTGCGATTCTGTGCGTGTGGATTTACGCGCAACTACATACGCGTAACAGTGCGGCGATGACTAGCTGTGAGTGAGAACAGAGACAGACAGAGAAAGCGTAGGCCGCGCTGGTATATGGTCGCGCGAACTTTAGCCAGTAGTAGCTAATGGAAATCTATGTGCAAGAGCGGCGCACGTCCTTCTCGTCTGGGCAATGGCCCCGAAACTGAGGCATACCGAGCAGGACGCGAAGCGGAGTGGGACGGACAGGCACTCCCTGCAGGGTCGCGCTGCCAAAGCTATTGATTTGCAAATCCGCTTTGGTGAAAGCCAGTCAGTTTATGCCAATACGGAAGGAACCAATTATATTAGAGCAAACTCTAAAAGTGTTGATAAAATATATTTTAAGTCAAATATTCAAAATTAAATAAACGTAATATAATGAATATATATTTGATAGTATTTATCAAAGAATAGATGATGTGATGTCATCCAAATATTCGCGACCTTATTTTTGTTGGTAATGAGCGCTCAAATTAATCTCGTTCAACGTTTCAATGGTTGCCGCCCCCGACCCTGGTTCGGAGGTTGGGAAGAAGGTTTTTAACATTCCAGGTAAAGCCTTTCTAATATTGAGTGTGCGATCATTTTTTTCATTTTAGTCTTGTACATTATAAAATGTGCACAAAATCAACATGGTCTTCGACATGGTGATTATCAGCGTTACCAGCAATATGTGACTCGCAAGATTAGGCGTATGAGGAAATCACTACGCTTCCAACAGGGAACACGTTCTCGTGTAGTGCCAAAAAAGTTGACACCTGAGATGGTCACCGATGCCCGTCACATTATATTATCCGTCTTTGAAATCGAGCGCTGTTGGGCGTATGCCATGCAGCTCCGGTCCGAAGCGAATTCAGAGCACCGCAAAAAGTTTCACATGATGTCGCGTCTTCGTAAGGCAGCAAAAAACGCCCAGTCACTCAATGAAATTATGAATAATGTCACTTGTTGCGGCGTCCAAACAAAGTTAGAGCTAACTGCTTATATTCAGTGGATTAATGGTCTTGTTCTTTTTGAACAGCAGGTAATTGATTTTTTGAACGTATTGGTAATTGGGGCTAAACAAGGCCACTCTTCTGTTTGTCTTTGCTTAAAGGACTGGGCGAAGGCGAAGGAGCTTTTAGAATCGGTGCAGCAAATTTGCGCGGGTCTATCGATCTCAGTAGACGAGGACTTCCGCAACATTTATACGGCAAGAATAAGCGAGATCATGCCTCAAATCCGCTACTGCGCTTACAGCATCGGCGACATGACGGCAGCTTCTGACCTCCGTGATATGCGAGCTGGAGCCGAAGGTACATTGGCTGAAGAACAATTGGACGATCTGCTGAAACAAATGCAGGCTCTTCAAGCTGGATCAGTTACAGAAGTCACCTGGCTTGGTACCACAATACCGATCAAGTTGGAAAAGGCTCGAGTTGCCGTTCTGGCTGTCCAGGTTAGCTTTGGTATGACTCAATAATCAATACGCTAACTTTTTCACCCTACTTATAATTATTGACTATTCTCAAAGGAAGCTGACGAACAACTTGCGAGGATCCCATCAAGTTCAACAAAGTCGACGATTTGCGAATCTGTCCTCAAGATTATTGTTGAAGCTCTTACGGCTATTAGGGAGGAAATTCGGCAGCTCTCAAATGCAGACGCCGTTGCTGCAACAGGACTTCTACCTTTGCAACCTACTCAGAGAGCAAGTGCCAATGGTGTTGAAAAAGTGAGCACTTTTAGATCGCCATTGTCATAAAAACTTCTCATTGCGCATTAACTATTATGTCGTCTCTGTGTAGTTACCTCGTTTACAGCGTCTAAGTACTTACATGCAGTACTTGAAGTTGAACAAAACAATTTGGCGTACACTTTACCAACTGGATTCCTTTATCGCCAAAGTGGCACCCGAGCATCAGCACTCCTCGAGGAATCTTGTCACTTCGGGATATCGCAAACCCCACGAGTTTGCTCGTTTATACGACTCTGTTTTGCAAAACATGCATGAAGTACTCTCGCTTGCCAGTGAAATCGAAGAAAATGGCGATATTAGGGCTCTTATTAAGGCCAAGATTGTTGCTTATAAAGCTATGCGGTGGGTTTACATGAGAATTATTTTGTAAAAACATATCGACGACCCTTGTTTAATGCTATATCTCTTCGCTAACAGATGCTACTACCTCGCACTGGCATATCTTCGAAGTAATAGGTATATTGAGAGCTCTTCACTACTTCAAAGGTGCCGTACAGAGGCGAAAGAAGCGGTCACAGGTCTTGAAAAGTCAACTTTATCGGAGTCTGTTGAATCCGAGGCGGTTCCAGGACATTCGAAAACATTCTTATTAGGATTAATGAAGGACTTGGAAGGTCAGGTTGATGCAGAGATGCTTGCCTGTAAAGCTGGTTACATGCTTGAATTAGCAGCTGGTGGTAATACTGTTGAATCTATTGAAGAAATAAATATATCGAATGCCCTGCCGAGAACTATACTTAAAGAGGTAAGGTACTGTTAAGCAGAACGATTATTTACCCTTTTCTACTCTACAATGGATATTTTCTTTGGTATTTCATCCTTTTAGCCGCTTGTCAAATCACCAAATGAATTCATACCGGAGAAGATAGTAATAAAAAAACTGACCAAACAGCCTGCCCCACTAGTCCCCTTCCCTCCGGAATATGAGGCGGTTCCGGTTAAACCTGTCTTCTTCGATTTAGCTCTCAATCACATTGACTTTCCTGAACAACCTTCGAAGCAATCAGTGGGTGCAGCTGGCATTACTGGATTTGTAAAGGGATTTCTTTGGGGCCAATCGAAGAAATAGAATTGCTTTACATAATCACTAGTTCAGTCGTTCAAAATTGATTTTTGGTTACTCCCTTACCATTTATTGTTTTCTAAGTAAGCGCGTAGTGGTCGTCGCAGAAGCTAGGAAGGAATGTACTCTGAGTTGGGCTCTACGTTTCTAGTCGTGCTTGGTGCTGCCTCGTGATGGCTACCCGCTGAACAGGTATTTGGTGCTTTGGGCGCCCCTCTGTTGCGGGAATGTGGGGAGGCGCAACGTTTGCCACGGGGACCGGCGAGATCGGCTCTGCCGATGTCGTTTGGGCAAGCAGAATTTAGGATTATATTTGAGTTGTAAATTTAAAAAAATTCACCAGGCAAAACTTACAAAAAACAATTAGGGACAAAAAAAATTGGATATCAAGAATGAAAAATTGTTTATGTATATTAGATGACCTAGGCATAAGCGAGGCGCTTGGAACGCTTGTCTTTGTGTTTGGGCTTCTCGGCTTTGATTAGCGGGTAGGCTTATAAATAAGAACGCAATACACAAACATGTATAGCGAGTTTAAAATTTCGTTTTTCTAGAATCTCTAGCTCTGTCATTTGAATTTTGTTTCATGAATGTGATTTGCAGCCCCACTATTGCGCATATATTGCTAGTTTACTAAATTTTTTGATAAGATTTTGAAGGGAAGTATTATTTAAGCTTTGGATTGTCTTCCAGAAATGGAGACAGAGGTTTCGCCAACGCAAAGGATGGCTGATTTGTCAACCAAAGGCGATGATAAAGATGCAAGCTTTCTCCTGTGAGTTTGTTCTCCAGATTTTCACTTGAACTCGAACTGTATTTATAGATGGTTCTCAAAGCTAACTACAGTTAATCTTCCTAATAACCTATTTTTTTCAGTGGAAGTTCTGATCTTTGTAGAAATAGTTTTTATTGATATGTATTGAATAAACCTAGTTTTGTTTCATAACTTTGTTGATTTTTCGCTGATGGCAATAGGTCCCTTACAAATACTGATGACCGACCTCGTTCGCCCGTGAATGGTTTTATTAAATCTCCTCGTAAACGAAGGTAGATTACTGTCAAATGTTTGCCAAAAATTTCATTTCGTCATAGTTTTTCTCTTCGGTCAGTTATTCCCCGCTATTATTCTTTTTTTCTGGTTCTGTCTCACCACGATGGACTAGTTATTGTGAAATCTTCCAAATTGTACCTGTTAACCCGGATGATGTTCAATATGGCCTCTCATTTTTGGCAATTCCCTGTTGAAATCCCTGTTGTTTTAAAAGCATGTCACTGATTTTGGCTTCTAAAAATGAATATGAGTCGCGACTATTCTTTATGAGCCAAAGATTGTTCTTTCTGTTCAGCTCCACATATATCCATTACATCTACATTGTGGCCGAAATATATCCTATAACAACTTGTTCGTCTAGTGAATTAAACATTAGTGCGAATTCCTTAGGTGTTTTGCACGTGTTTATGTCACGCCCATGATTAGTTTATGTTAATGAATAGAAGATTTTGTCAGACCACACTCCGAAATTTCCTACTGAGGTCGCTAAACTCCACTTTACCTTATTCGAAGTAATGAGTTTAATTCAATATGATTTAAACTCGTTGCTCCAATATTTGAGATCGATATTTGCGTGCATGCATGTATGACTCATGCAAGTGCTAAACATCGGATTAAATCCGGCCATATGGTTTCTGGCTTAGTAAATTAATGATCCTGACCTCTTAATAATTTCTAATCTCGTCTTGTAGGGCCACGAGGGAGACAAGTAAGAATTGTCAATAGAAATAGTCCCTATTGCTTTATTTCAGCCCTGAGTCAACCGGTGTGAGACTTGACCTTGTTTACTTACTGATTATGGGTTCGTAAATCATTTTGGCATCACAGGAACTCCTAGCTATTTTGCAATTATATAGGAGCCCAGTTGTTTCGGACACTCCTCTTATGTAGACTAGACTGGTTACAGTTGTTCTGTGTCCTTGCATGAAGAATTTGTACTGTCCTCTAAAATGTTATTAAATTAGCGGCGACCCGATTATCTACCAACAGGTTCGCAAATTTTAATATTTTTTTCATTATAATTACTTTATTGACAGACAGTGGGATAATTTGGTCAAATGTTGATTCATTTCTGGCCATTGTTTTGGTCGAGCTTTCAGTTGTGGATGGAAAACGATCAGAATGTTGTCTTTTACGCAATCTCTAATTGGCCATTAGGAAGCGGGTTTTTTGCAAGGTCAGCTTGCCATTGGCTCTTAACATTGGCTCTCCTCCAGTTGGCTAGTCTACGTTCTTTTACATTTTAATTTGTTTGTTTCACCGCCCCTTAATTCTCTTCTCAACCTCTTCCAGGTTTGGCATTCGGTAAGTCCGTTAGCCCAACGTTTGATGTTTGGTTTTGCATTCTCAGAAAATTTGGTGTTATTATTTCCTGTCTGTTTTATGCCCCTTCTAATCCCATTGCCTGTATATTTTTGCCTATTTTATCGGGATTTCATGCATATTGTCGGTTTATTTCATTTCTCAGTTCTACTTAAAAAATAGTCTTATAAACTATTCGAATAAGATTTGGGGTAGGTCATTGAAATTTATTCTACTTTAGGTACGGTATCTAAGTAAACTGCCTACTTTGAAGCCATGTGCAGTTCGATAATGTTAACTCCACATTAGTGACCAAAGGTTTGAGGCTCAAAATGTTTGTACAATCAGATGTTCTACGCTAGATTGGGGTTGGGGGAGTAGATTTCTCATCACCCCTCCTCTTTACATTTGACAAAAAACTGCATTAGTGACTTCGATATTAATAAAATCCTTAATGTGAACTTAAATTGTGATGTTTTTCGGTGCTGTCTTTTGTTTTATTGTTCCCCATAAGAAGGTGGGATGTCATTTTCTTCAAAACAAAATGTGCTTTTGATTTCTGCGAAGACTGAAACAACTAGCTCAAATTTGGTTTGAAAAAGAAGCTTGTTCGCATTCTCTGATCTGGATCCATAGATCCGGTATTCAGATTGTCTAGCAGCTCCGTTTTTCTTACTTTCACTGTTCAAACCAGCATGTAATGGGAAAACAGTGCACGCAGGGGATCTTATGGGAGAGTAGGTATAGGGCAAGGATTTAAGCAAACGAATGCCCAAATAAGGTGTAAACTGTATTTGACTTATTTAGGGCTGATATTGCCAACTGGTACTGTTAATGTCTAGTGAGCTTCTATTTTTTTTTGATTGGACGAATGGACAACACTGGGTTATTATTTTGAAAAACTTAGATTTTTCTTACTCTTTAACAAGTTTTCCGATTGTCATATGAATGGATATAAACACGATTCCAAGCCTATATTAAAGGTGCTCCCCTCATTTAGCATCCTCATTTGGCCATTCTTCTGTCGACCACCATTTATCAGTTTGGATGGTCATCTAAATAAACAGTTTGCAAAGGGATTCTTGTTCCTCTACCCTACTCGGCCCTCATTATCCTTTCCTCAATAGGGTTTCGACGATCGTAATCCAACATCTGTTCCATTAAATGACTACCAAGCTTCTATCGGCATTTCCAATTGCTTAATTGGCCCGGAGAGAAAAAAAATCGAGTCACCGGACGGCTAGAACCAGTCGGAGATGGTCATAAAAAAGTGCAACCGGCCATTGTTGCTCCTTTCAGATAGTGGTGGTGGTGATTTCCAGTGAATGTGCTTTGGGATTGTGCGTTGTCATCCTCACCACTTCAGATCTGTTGTCAAATTATGATTGACTTGCGAATCAAACTATACTTATAAAGACCAAATCTTCAACTATTTTTGAATGCCTTCTGTGAATTTTTTGGAGGTGTATTTCCGAGAAATGAGGATACTCTGAATGGCCCTATTTCTAATACATAACTGTCTCCTTCATATTAGTTAGGAAATACCTTTGCGTCGCTCTGGGTGAGGGCACCTCTTTATCCTTCCTATTGTAGACGTACGGATTCAGTGTGGGTAGCCATTCAAGCCGTTCGGTGCGTGCTGACAGATTCCAAACATGTTCCATCTGTTGAATTAGATGCGCACACTTCCGCTAGGTTTTCATTAGACCTGCAGGTTTTTCACAACTCGAAATTTTCGATTGTGGCATGAGAAATTGTGGTGCATTATAATACAGAAGCCTTCTTCGTTTTTGCACCCTGTGTCGCGATCAGAAAGACGATGTTCGCAACCTTTTTTTTGCGTAACCCCTTCTCACATCTTCTTAGTGGTCCCCGGCAAAGGTAGCTTCGCGCTAGGTCGTGAATTTCAGTTAATATTTTTTTAAGTCTAGCTCAACCAGACTTAGCGGAGATTTAGTAAAACCATGTGCATGACTTGATGCAAATCTTACTGGAAACTACAAGATGCGTGTAATTTCGAACCGCTCTTGCAGGCCTCCTGATCTGGGTCATATTCTGGATGTTTCATATTGGTGCAGTTTGGCTACGTAATTCTGTCAGATAGATTTTCTTTTTTCCGCAGTAAAGTTGGTTTTCGATAGCGCTTTGGAAAGAGTCACGCATCAGTTAGTTAGAGTAACTGTAGGGATCGTTTATTTACTTAGTAGTTGCCATGTCGTCAACTCCAATATTGAAACCCGAACCTTCGTTATTCATTTGTATTGATTATTTATGGCGATTTCCCTCTGTGTTTATTGCAAACGTTTAACCTTAAGAGACCATTGAAATAGGTTTTACAGGCCAGTCTACAAATGGTTTGCTAGTTGTAGGAGTTCTTCGATCGAGAATCGCAGAAGTGGTTTCTGTCTCCCCAAAATTATTATTGGAAGAAGATTAAAAAAAGACAAGGTTTCTATTACTGTATATTAATTTATTATTAATCCATCACTTGAATTGAATCATATTCCAGTTTTTATAGTCGGTCAGCAACATCCTCTGCTGCACACAATAATCCCCTCCAATTGGCCTCATGCCGATTTTCCCGGTCGACTAATAGATTTGTACTTATTGTAAGAGAGCAATAATAATACAATTATTCCTGACTTTGTTGAAAGCCACATCATCCTACGCTTCAAACGAGAGGGTGGGAGGCGGAATGGGGTAATTAGTCATTCGAGCACAAAATGCCTTTTGCGGATTACTCTGATTTCGGTTTTATTGCTCTCGTATGAACATCATGTCCACGAACACTATCTTCTGTATAACAGTGCTTAGTCTTTCTCAGCGAGATCTCTTTTCAAACTGTTTTCTTCTGACACCCTTCTCAACGCTAACGCTGGCCCTGCTTATGTTCCTCTTTGTCAACAAAGGATCTCTCGGTTGTTCCACTCGTAGACTGGTGGTGGTAATTAATAAGATCTTCAGTACGTGACTTATCTATTCCTTAGAAGCTAGCTGCCAATCGACAGAAACAACTGTGAACAACATTGCAGTTGACAAACGTATGAGATAACTAGAACGAAAATCCGTATTTTATGCTTTAACTCGTTCTGCCCACTTAATTAAGTTTTCAATAACCGCTCTCAATTTGTATCGAGGATGTACGTGTCATTTTAGGGCTATCAACCGACGCAATGCGATATCTTGTGGTAATGACCAAAGTAGGCAATTCTAGGTATGAATTTTAAGCCCAATCTTGACTACTCACACCGTTTATGATGATTAAACGAATCATAACCTCTTCCTCAATGAAGTCAAAATTTTGTCGTCTGTTACATTAAAGTGCATTGGGCTAAATTTCGAATTTGATTAGTGAATACATCACATAAACTTGCTCGAACCCTCAGCCGCTTTTAACGAAGGCTAGATTTCCCATGGACTCTCATGTGTGCACCATTTCGATTCAGCTAGCGCCTGATCGTGCCTTGAGTTGGCATATGTGGAACCTCTGAAATGGAGACATTTGATTTCTGTTGACGCCCAAAAATTGAGTTCCCAGTATGTTTTACAAGACTCTGTCCTTGCACGTAGATGTTTTAAGATCAACTTTAATTGACTGCAAAAATTTCCATATATTCATACATTATATGATGTGAACTTAAATTGTGGAACTATTAGGTCCCTAATTTTAATCTATCCAGAATTGCATATCTGATACTGAATCAAACCGTTACGAGAATCGACTGCCTCGTTTTAACTAAGTTGTCAGTTGGAGTGTAATACCAGTGCTAATGTTAGAGTGGTGGAACTCATTCGCTAACCAATTCATCGATGCGTTAGTGTATAAAGCTTTAAGACTTAAGGGGCTTAGGCACTCAGAGTAGTAAGCCATAGTTGGCCGGACCTAGCGCAAGGGTTCACATAGAAGTGGTGGTTGGCAGGTCACTTCGTCATACTCCAATGCTGAATAATTTGGAAACATCTGAATTCTACCTTTCACGGCATGTTCCTGTGTTCCTTTTGTTAATACTTCTTTATTGCAATTGATCTGTGCCTTTTTAACATATAAATCAGTCCTTCGGCAGCAAATAGATCATCTCCAACTCAACGAAGCGCAGCCATTTCTTGTCAGAGCTCGTCCACTCAGTCAAAGGGCATGGGCAGTCCAGAGACCAGCGTTGACAGCTGGAGATTCTTAACGGAGACCGAGCTCTGTGACCCAGATTTGGCCTATCCCCGAGTTGTCAAACCGAACAACCGCAGCAATCCGCGTGGTGTCTGTCTTCTCATCAACCAACGCGACTTCGACCAGGCCAAGACTGGGCAGGAACGTCGGGATGGTACAGACATTGACGCCGATATGATTGAACGTACATTCATCAGATGTGGATACGCTGTCAATAGGGCCACCAACCTCACTCTTCGCAAGATGGAATATCTTCTCGATGACGGTTAGTCACATCTCATTGAAGAAAATTTATTTCTCCCATCCAATGGAGGGGGGGGGGGGGGGAGAACCACTGCAGAATGTCTATTTCCACCAGGCTTGCTTACCTTCAGTCTTCATCTGTTGCAACTGAAGAACCACCAATTTAGCCTTCTCTTTGAGTACACTTGTTTTTGCTATCGAGTTGAGAAAAATGAGGAACTTCTGCCCCTAGGCTTCCAAGGAACTAAATAACAGTCATCCACGAATATGGTCTGTTTTTTTGTAGTTCGGTCACAGAACCACAGCAGGTATGATAGCTTCGTGTGTGTTATCTTGAGCCACGGTTGTGAAGGTGTAGTCTTCGCTTCTGATGGTACCATCAGTGCGGACCGCCTCATCGCTTACTTCCGCTCTGATCGATGCCCTACTCTGGCCGGTAAACCAAAACTGTTCTTCATTCAGGTAAGCAATCATTTTTTCGGCATGAATGAATTCTTTATTTGACCCGTTTTGTCTCTTATCCAGGCCTGTCGAGGTAGTAAATTCGATAGAGGAGTGAATCTCTCTACGGACGCCGGTTCGGACAGTGTGCTTATCACAAAATTGCCAGTTGAAGCAGACGTCTTCGTGGCCAACTCGACTTACCCCGGTATGAACTGGTTCATTCGTAAATCATTTTTACTCGCTAAAATTACAGTAGTTGTTACTGTTCACACTAGGTTACTATGCCTGGCGTAATTCGCATTCGGGCAGTTGGTTCATCCAGGAGCTGTGCAGGGTAATTAAGGCAGTGCAGGAGTCCGGCAGATCACATGATGTGTCAGCTTTGCTCACGGTAGTGGCTCGTAAAGTCGCATTACTCTATGAATCGAATACGGGACAGGCGGAGTCACATGCGTGCAGGCAGATGGTCAGCATCAATTCCACTCTTACGCGCAAAGCCTACTTGTTCTAGTGATTTTTTGGTTTGTAACAGTGTCTGCCTCGCTTTGGCCATCTAAATTTGCTCTGACTGAACACATTTCATATCGTGGTCATTGTTCCTCTCCTTCGTAAATGCTCGTCATTTTATTGCTGCATTTCAATAAATGCCAACCTTAGCGATTTCTCGAATTTTTCGAGGCACGAAAAAAAGAAGGGGAGTGGGGGCGCATATAGCATTACTGGCAAACTGCTTCACCGAGTAACTTGATTGCCCAATCGCAATCCGTGTTCTAACTACTTTACTCAAGTTTGTCCCATTTAACAATGCGGTTTCGATAAGTCAATGTATGTCAGAGTGACTTGATTAATGCTATATTTTCCAAAGCAAGTCCCTTGCCCTCATGGGTCAATGTTAAGACATTGGTAGCGATGACCTCACGCATGACTAAGTTCTAAGGGCGTCCATTAAGGGAATTGGTGGACAAGATCTAGGTAACCAGAAAATCCGCCAAAAGGAGAACAAACAAAACTAGATTAAGGAGAATGGTTAGCACTGGAAAGCTAGGGAAGGCTTTCCTAGCCGCCTAGAGATGAAACTTTCCTTCTTGAGGCCGGTCGGGATTCCCTGCACGATTTCCCCACCATCGTTTAAGATAACCCTAAGCCTACTGCTGTCAGATACCCTAAGCACCACTGCAGGAAAGTTAAAGCGAAAAACCAAACTAATCCACTCCTAGCTTTGAGAGAACTGCAAACTCCTCAAGAGTCGTGCAGTGGCTTTACCAGCGTTATCGACTATCTACATTAATTTGAAATCCTAAGTGCTTTATTCAACCATATCTTACAAAGAACAACGGGATATTAGACGATTCTTAGTATGATTTTGTGTTCTGGGGTCCATCATACATCCGTATTTGCCTCTATCAGCTTTAATTCGGGGTAACCCACCCTAGAGTAAATTTCTTCAGGCATCCATTGGAAGGTTAGGTTAGAGGGAAGAAGCCTCCCTTTCCGAACTTGTCGCACCCAACATTACATCAAATAAATTGTAAATTTTTCTGTACAACGGTCCATGACGCACTAACGTTTTGCTAATGTGCAATTTCTTCATAGAATTCAACAATACTGGTCTTTCTAATCGGGAAGCCTCTAAGCGTTTGCGACGTGCATGATTCGATCTATAAAGAAAAGAAGTTAATAAGTTATTATATGAAGAGCAATAATTTGTCACTTGGCATAATAACATACTCTCAGAGCGACATAGTCACCAATTTTTATCGTCGACGAATCTGAAAGGAATTTGGGAAATACTACCTTTACGCCCCCATCGATACGGCCTGCCAACTCCGCAGGTGACCGTTTACTAATTGATTCAACAAGGACCAGCTGTACAGTTCCAACAAGATTTTGATTGAATCGATGAGCTGCCATCCGGAGAGCCTGTTTCAATTCTTCGTGCCTTGAAGATTTAACATCCTGAGGAATATTGTCCTCCAACCGGTGATACGCATTTGTCTTCTACAGACAAAAAGGTCAATTAATTGGAATTAACATTCTATTGGTCTATTGTCCTAAAATATTCGGCTAGCTAGAGGTAACCAAATAATTAATTTGGGCTAACTAAATCGTATAATAAAATGAATAAAGCTGGAAGAACTAGGCCAGGTAAGAATTGATTCTTACGCTTCTAAGACTGAATGGAAAGCAGAATCCGTAGGCGTATGAAACCTGAGAGATCAAAGAAAGAGTTTGACGATGATCGGCCTCAGTTTCACCACAAAATCCAGCAATAAAATCCGAAGAGATGGCAATATCTAAAAGGAGCATAAAAATAAATACCAATTGAGCCTACTTGGGATGATCGATTTTGCGCGTTCGACTAGTTCCAAATAAGCATCTCTGGTATACCCACGTTTCATTCGTTCAAGGACCACAGAGCTGCCTGATTGGGCAGGAAGATGCAGCTGGCAGCAAATATTCGGTCGTTCCGCTATAAGTTGAAGTACATCGGTGTTGAAGTCCTTTGGATGCGGAGATGTAAACCTGATTCGCATATTTGGATCAACTGAACTGGCAGCTTCCAGCAGATTGATGAATCGATGGCCACCAAATTTTTGTCTATACACGGTTTTAAAACCAGGTGCGAGAGTATCAGCAGTACTGCTGCCGAAATCAACGCCTTCTGAGATGTCTCGATAGCTATTTACATTTTGACCCAATAGAATCACTTCCTTAACTCCTTCTGAAGACAGTTGGTAAAGTTCGCCAATTACGGACTTCAGAGGACGACTCCGTTCACGTCCGCGAACAAAGGGCACTATGCAGTATGAGCACATGTTGTCACAACCTCGCATTACGGATACATATGCTGAGGGACCAAACTGGCGAACAGGTTTGATGTCAGAATAGGTTTCCTCCAGAGACAAAGCAAGAGAGGCTCCCTTCAAACCACGCTCTTGAATGGCTTCAATCAGAAGAGGAAGATCTCGGTAAGCGTCCGGGCCACATACAAAGTCCGCTGCAACTTCACGACCTTGAAAGAATCGACCTTCTAGAAGCTCCTCCTTGAGATGCTCAGCCATGCATCCAAGAATGCCGATTCGTAAGCTTAGGCGCTTTTTGCCACTCAAAGCAGATCGTAAATGCCACATACGACGCCATATCTTTTCCTCTGCTCCTTCTCTAACAGCGCAAGTGAGGAGAAGTGCGGTGGCCGCCTTCAAATAAAACATTCAGGACGCTGACATACCTCCTTGATATCTTTGACCTTCTGAAAGCCAGCACGCTGAAGTATTGAGTGAACAACTTCGGCATCACTAAAATTCATCTGACAACCATATGCTTCCATATAAAAATTCCCCCGAATTAAATCATTTGAAATTGTTTGGTGAGCGCTGACGGAGTACTTTAAAAATTTCATGAATCCAGTTTTATATAAGGGTTTCAGCAATAACACAAGTTGGTGCACCACTGACATCATTCTTACCAAAAACAATGAAAAGCAGAGAACACACTGGATAAAAGCACCACAAATCTTGTGGCTCTGAAAAACAAACGGTTAATGTCAATATCTAAGTCGGACTTGGCACGCTAAATTTTATTTGGCTTACATCTACGATATATATCATGTAATTGGACGCTGTGTAGACATATCGAGATTGATAAAATCTCTAATAAAACGAAAGCTGCCAAATATGAAAATGGAATTAATATGAAGCAGCCGAAATGATAATTTTAAGAGATATGTTCAAAAGATTCAATGTTAGCAATACATCAATTTGCTCATACTGTAGATTTGACTGAGTTAATTTTCGTGTTTGAGTAGACACTTTATTGCTGTTTTCAAAATCGGGTGACCAGAAGTGTTGGCTTTGTCCCGCGCTGGTATTGGAGGAGTTACTTTCTGTTTTTATAGTATTAATGCATATACAAGTTGAATTATCAGATTTTTTTTGTGGATGAGGTCTCTTTTGTAATTAATAAGTGCTAACGTCGTGAGTAAATACTCCCCCTCGTTCGCTCTAATGCTTCGGAATTATCATTTTAGCCTCCAAATTTAAATGGAAAGCGTGTTCTTTCCTTTTCGAAGAATTTTATCTGCAATATCGAGAGCCTCTCAGGAACCCTCAAATTTGTACAATCTTTCCGTCATGGTCGAACGCGACACCCAAGTCCAAAGTGATTACATGAAGCGAGATAACTGCATCGTTGTGGATAATGCTGACAGCTCTCTGTTTTTCGCTTCAAAGGAAAAATGCCATCATGGAGATGGGCTTTTACATCGTGCGTTTAGTTTGTTCGTTTTTCGTCAGCTTCCAAATAACGCGGGTTTGGAACTTCTAATGCAGCAAAGATCTCAGTCGAAGCTCATCTTTCCATTACTTTGGTCTAATACCTGTTGCAGCCATCCCTGCCAGAATTACGCCGGTGAAACAGTAGAGCATGATGCTTTGGGTGTTCGACGTGGCGCCCGACGTAAAGTTGTGCATGAACTTGGAATTGATGCATCAAAATGTCTCCACCTCGAGGATATTCATTTCTTGACTCGAATCAAATATTCTGCGTCCAATGAGCCCGTAAAAAATGAGTGGTGTGAACATGAGGTTGACTATCTACTTGTTAGCATCATTCCTTCCCATCTTCCTACTGCCCCGTGTTCCTTTCTTAATATTAATCGCTGTGAAGTTGCTGACGCTCAATGGGTCAGCGAAGAATCCATTATGACATCGTTTTCTAGAGATCCTTTCATCTATACTCCCTGGTTCCGGAAAATCACCAGATTAGGTCTCCTCCATAAAATGTGGCTATGGGCAGCTGCAAAAGTTGCCAATAATGATACCTTCCCGAAGCTGGATAAAGTCTTCGACCGGCTTAGTATCCTGCAATTGGACTAATCCCCACGCTATTGCAGACATTCTATTTCATACTCTTAATTAAATTATCTGCTATATGTGCTGTGCTTCTGATTTGTTTGCACCACGTGACGTTGTTGAAATTTATTGTCATTGTTTTTTCGTGTTTTAGATAATGACTTTGGGTGATTCTGGAACGACTGTGCGTCTCGGGGCCTCGCTAATTGGATCGTCTTCGATTGCAGACGATGCTATTACACAGGACGATAATGATGTAGAGCTTTTGAACGAGCTCTACAGGCGCCTAGCTCATCTTCAACCAACGGTAAAATCACATCTCTGCCGCATAAGCATTAGTAGACACCTTCATTGCTAGCCGGATATGTCTACAAAAACGATCCAGTGCAGATTTCTTGGCTTGAGTATATGTGTCCTTTCTATATCAATGAGGCTCGCATGGATTCATATGATTCATTCAGTTCCTGTTTTCATGTCGAATGAAGTAAGTAAAATGCTAGCCCTCATAGGTATGGACAACCCATTTCTTGAGTTCTGCATCTCAAGTAACGGCTTCGGTCTTATATAATCGTATATTAAGATAACCTTTCTTGCTTCATTAATGAAACACGTTCTGTAGTGCCCAAACTTCAGTTGCTTCTTTAATTAGTGTTTTGGCGTGCTCATCTGTCAACCTTTTCTTTTTCGACCAGATTTAACGATTCCGTGAATTTCTCAAAGTTGGTCACCGATACCTGCCTTAACACTTTCTATGAGTTGGTCGTCTGGATATTTCTTATTCTAATATAATTGATTTTTCTTGACGAGAAGGAAAAGCTCGGTCAAATCTTTCCGGATTGATCATCGTAGCTTCATTGCTCCCGCATTATTGATGATGTCAGCTTTGGAAATAGTTATTCTCCCTTTATTTATTATTAGAAATTCCTCTGTTTAATTGAGTCATTCGAAATTATAGGCGTTTTTCTTTGCCTCCAAATAATTAATCAATTAAGTATTGTTTTACTTTTCAGATCCCAGATCGTATTTCTACAGTCCTTCTCGAATCGGCAGGTGTTCGTCTGAATCCAGGCGAAGGAGATGCTCGTCTTGCGCGCCTGGTAAGTCTAGCCGGTGAAAAGTTCATCACCGACATTCTCTCTGACACCATGCTCCACTGGAAACTCACCAACGGTCAAAACACCGGCCTACTTGCCAACCCAGCCACGGTAAAGGTGGCGCCAATTTCTGGAGGCAACCCTTCAGCTCCTCCGGGTGATGCCAAATCGAAGCAGGCCACTGGAGCGGCTGCGTCAAATGTCGGAAAGGTGGATAAACGAGTGTCTCTAACGATGGAGAACCTTCTAGCCGCTCTACGGGACCGGGATATTCAGGTAGCGCGACCGCCTTACTATAAGTGATCCGATCTAGAAGTGCATTCACTTCAGAACTCAAGAGTTCAGAGTATATTTTATAATACATCTCTTACTATCCGTCTTTCGCTCTACCTCTAATTGCCGCAAATATTTTTTGACTGAATAGGCAATATAATAATGTATGTAACACTGGTGACAGCATTAAAAGTTTGCCATCATTCGTTTAAAAGTTTCGAAATTTAAATGCACTGGATTGCGAGGATTTGCCTATGGAACTAAAATGCACTTTGGGGGGACGGAGGTGGTTAAAAATTATTGACCGGATCCTGAAAGTGATGTAAACAAGTCAATTCTAAAAGGGATGCGAATCTGGATAAAAATAGGGGCCCTTGGAAAGTGATCAGCTGGGCACGTTGGTACTAGCCGTCGGGCCGATTCGGCGGTGGTGGGTTCCTGCAGCGGCTCCTCGTGTGCATTTTCTGGGAGTGGAATTTGCTCACCTGTGATAACGTAGGTGCGTTGGCAGCTTGATCATGAAGTTTCGGTCCCGGGGGGAGGGGGTTGAGTCACATTGGGTGTTGTCATTACAAGTGAGGAGCCCAAGAGCGTTGTCATTGATTGTTACTGCAGTTATATTCAGGGTGCTTTCCCATCGCACCCAGCTGATTTGTGGCTGTTTAATTTTTCAGCTCTAAACAGAAATGCGTCGCTTTTTGCATTTAATGAATAAAAACCTAATTTGGCTTTCAATCCGTTCATTTATTGAGTGCCTTTCTTGCGATGAACGTTTGGTGATGATTGTAACCCTCCAGCGTTGAAGTTCCATAATTGGTTACTGTGGTACATTTTTTGGAAGCGGATTAGCTCCACGATTTTCTGCTCCAATTTCGCTGCATTAGTCAAGGCCAGTTGAATCTTCAATTCAGTCTGAGCGAAACACATTAGCTTGAGCACAGATGCTTTTCACAGGAACAGAAATGTCATCTGCTAGAGGGAATTTCCTTTCAGTGATTGTGGTCGAAGCACGCTTGATGTGAAACTGCAGATGAGAGAAAGTAGTACGGTCGAATTCGATGAAGTACTCGGTTAACATCTACGCATTTAGATGTTTAGTTTGTACAAAAACTAGCTCATTTTCTAGTACGAAGTTATTATGGGTATTTTCGTACTTGTAAAAATTTACTAGATGGGACTTGACCTAGTTTTGAGCTTTAACTGAGCAGATCGGAAGAGTCAGGTGGGATTGGCATTAACGTATACGACGAGATATGCATTTGCTTCCGTACTACCCTTACAGTTCGTCGGTTGGTTTAAATTCTTAAGAGCATTTCTCCTCGATCACTAGCTTCCTCTCCATGGCAGAAACTGCATTTGGACGGATGAAAGCATTCGTTCAAATTACAAATTAAGCCACATGCCAATGGATAGCGAGCCAATGGATAGTTGAGCCAGGTTTAGGTCTCGATGTTGGTGACACCAGGCTCACCACAGACATAAATATTATAATCTCAAAAGTTGAAAAATACCCAAATGCAAGTAACTTGGGTCCATTATAGAATTCAGACAATTTCGTAGGAAATAAAGGACTGTTTTAATTTACAAACGACCTTAAAAAGTATGAACTTTATCTTCAGTGCATGTCGTTCGCGTCCAAAGTTACCCTCGCGCTCTCCTGCGTCACTTCCGCCTGTATTATTGCATATGTTCATATTGAACAAGCTTTGGAGCGAGAAGTAATTTCTCCATAATTTTTAAACTTAAAATAGCGAATGAGTGCCACTGTTCGGGACGAAATCGAAGCAACCAAAGCTCTCATAAAAGATAGAATTGAACCTGAGTATGTTAAACATACATATGCATATTGCAGTTTTAGATCCCCACGAAGCCCGAAAAATAAGTCTTATTGATATAAAATGCAGCATGTTCTGAACTTTCACATTCCCTTTCCCAACAAACCTGCCGCTGAAATTGCCTACCGAACACTGGCTGTTGGCGAAGAGCCCCAACGCTCAACAACCAATGTCCTTTTATCTGTTGACAATAACATCCTCTGTGTTAAGTTTGTTGCTGCTATTTCAGATAAACCCAGAATGGATTCCCTTTCTCAAATGAAGAAGCTTCGTATTTCAGTCAATCATTGGCTCGATTCACTTTCTCTTATTTGTGAAACAATGGCAGAGTTTGGCGATCCTTCTTCAGATATGCCCGAACCCTCATGTGCCATAACAGGAAAAATGGCTGAATAAATATCTCTGTAATATAACAAGCAACATTTCTATAACTGCTATATCTTTCCATTCATGTTCGGTTCTATTTGTAATCTTTGCATAAAATGTTTCCAGTTCTAAGATAATGAATGAACATCTGGACGGATTATTTTTGAGCGCTGCTCAGAATTGCTCTGATGGAGTTAAGGGCTTAATGGATGCCTTCTTCGGATTTCTGTCGCGCAGAACCGATTTCTATTTCGGTGCAACCAGAAGTGAGGCTAAGAAAATGGTTTTAGACGCCTTCAAAAGACATGAAGCTGAAGCTCTTGCTCGTCATGAAAAGGAAAAAGAGGAGTCAAAGGCTAGAGAGGAGCGTGAGAGGAAAAGGCGTGCAGAGAGAAGTGAGGAGGCTCTCCGCAAAAATACCACTGATGTCGAAGGTGGATTTTCCCCTGTCCAAGAACCATTTCTTTATTAAAGAGAGGTGCATTTCAGTTTTTATTTTTCCGTTTCAGAGATTAGGAAGGGTGTCGTGATCGAAGAGGTGAAAGACAGTGCTGTGGAAGAGGAGAAGTCCGAGGAGGCGAAGGATGAGGAAGCCTCTAAGGAAACGGAGACGAAAGATGATCCGGAGGATGATGAAGATAAGGATAAATTGAAGCCAAACGAGGGCAATGGTGCCGACTATGAGAATTATCGATTTGTTCAGACACTGCAGGATCTCGAAGTTCGTGTACCCACCAAGGTTAGCTAACAGCCCATTTATTAGACCATTCTAATTTTTTGACACCAGTCAGAAATACTTAGCTTTAATTATCTGGTTGTATTATCAGGATGGTCTGTAAAATTTAGGAATTGTAGCTCATACCTTTCTTCGTGGAATTCAATCGCACTTCAGTTGGAGTTCCAAAACTTGTGTCTCTTACTACTCGCATGGAAAACCGCACTTTTCGAAATCGTATTTGTTAATATTTTATTCAGCGCCTTTATACACTCTGATGTATTATTGGCCTAGTCGGAAGCCTCTCTGTGTTGATAATGCGCTAGGTTTGGGAGTTGAAGTTTGAAACATAAAGACGTGAAATACTTAGACTTCAGTCGTGTTCTCTTCGCATTGTATGCACCATTTTCTAAGTTTATGGAATCCATTCGTTCGAAAAAGCTGCTAACGTTAAAGAATCTGGTGAGGCTCTCTCAAACCCCCATAGGTGGAGCCTTTTTGCAGATTTTCCACTGGGATTCCTTGTGTAGTTTGGAAAAGTATAGCCTTCTCCCCTCGAGAAATGCAAATTGTTTCTTGAACGGGTTGCTATGTCTATTTCTTTTCAGTTGGACACTCCCATTAAGGGTCGTGATGTTTTGGTCGATATTCAACGAAGATCCATAAAAGTCAGCATCAAGGGTCAATCAGCGCCTCTTCTAGAGGGAAAACTTCATGCTGATGTCAAAGTATGTTTCCTTATAAAAGTGACCTCTATTTATTGTTCCGATTTACTAATTGAATAAAATTACAGAAGGAGGAATCGACCTGGTCACTGGATGAGGGTCGGGTAGTGGTTGTGAACCTAGAGAAGGTGGACAAAATGGCCTGGTGGCCGTGCGTAATAGAAGGTTCTCCTTTGATTAATTTGAAGAAAGTTCAGCCGGAGAACTCGAAGCTCAGCGATCTGGATGGTGAGACGCGTGGCATGGTTGAGAAGATGATGTATGATCAGCAACAGAAGCAATTAGGCAAACCCACTTCTGATGATCAGATGAAGAGAGAAAAGCTGAAGGCGTTCATGGAAGCGCACCCGGAGATGGACTTTTCCAAGTGCAAGTTCGACTAATTCTGTTACATTCCCTTGAATACATCGGTTTCGTTGCCCTTTTTAATACTAAAGCATTTACACACTTGGGTCTATTGCGCAAAACTTATTAATATGATTTGCGATTCTTTATACCAGGCTTACCCAAATAAAAACGAGTTAAAGCAGTATTAGTTTTATTTTCAAGCTAGGTAGCGATGTGCGTAAAAGTTTGTGGCCGTCCTAGATGAAAGATCTCACGTCTCCAAATATTGATATCTAGTCAACTTCAAAGCTTGAAGTCCGTCCGTAAATTCCTCAACTAATTGATCTTTTCGTTAATGTGTTCTTTGGTTGAGTACTTCTGCTTCAATTCTGCAGTGGACTTTTCTCATTACCTGATAAGAAAGTAAACAAATCAAAAACTGGATTTTTATCCGAAACTTCAGCCTGTGGTCTTTTAATTTGCTGACATAAGTAAGCTGGATTACTCTCTCAGCTAAACTTACGATTGGGTAGATCCCGCGTGGGTGTGTTGATACGTACGTGGTCACTCAGCCAATCAAACGTAAGCCGCTTTTGCTTTCCGCTCCCTTGTTGATCCCTAATACTATCTTTACTGATCAGGTCGATTTTGCAATACATTAGGCCGGTGGTTACGACTTTGAAATTTTGTTTCGACTTATTTTAGGGGTTTTTATTTTTAGTGAAATTTGCTTAGTTATTCAAAACCGTCGGAAATGTTCAAATCTACTTGAAACCCTTACTCTGAAAACTTCATGGGGATACCACGTCCCATAATGGAGTTTCGGTGCAGATCCAAGAGCTACACAATCTGAGCAGGTTTGACCGTGGAGGGAAAACCAGAGGATCCATTTCCGTTGACGATCCTCAACCTCGAAGGTGAGAGCAAAAGAAGCCAGAGCTGATATTGATGTCCACACTTTGCCACAATCCTGAACATCACAAAGTTGTTTTGAGTGAATTCATTCTCATTAATAATCGTAAGGTCTTGCATATTTGTAAAGTTCCCTAAAACTTACAGCGCAAGTGAAGCGGACTTTTGCCGACTCCGTTGCACCCCAGATACAATTATCCGGGGGTATTTCGCCGGGTGTATCGAAAGGCCTCAACTGCCACACTAAATGTGTTGGATACACAAATAACCGATAAAAGGTCCCAATCCAAACAATGTGAATGCTGAAAGGGAAGAGAAGGGCGCGAATCGCGACTGCGTTCGATCGTGACTTAATCATAACCCGATATTTGGTAGATGACTTCGCTTACTTTTGCTGAAGCCAAAAGTAAAGGTCCTCACCAACTTCTCGACTAACCTCTGACGAGGAAACAGGCAGAGAAAGAAGTCCAGCGACATTGCGTTTCTCGTAGACGTAGAGGTAGTCATTAATGCAACTCTCACACGTGCAAATGGAAGGCATGTCGCTGACGTAACGCCCTTCCATCACCATTGGTTTGCGTGAAGGATGGTGCTCAGAAGGGCGAAGCGAATTTCTCATTTTATACTGAAAAATTGGGGCGCGTGTGCATGTGGCTGACCAATAAAGAACAAGTGGTTGCGCAATCCGACGTATGGGTGGTTGGATTAGTCAGTCTGACGGTGTGCATGACGCGAAAGGGATGCGCCTGCTAAGGTTGACGCACGAGAGAGAGGAAATTACTCATACTCTTTTTGGGCTGACTATGGCTCATACATAGTCCTTTTTCGTAGTAATGAAACGAACCCTAGTTATTTCTGATTTTTTTCACGTTTGTAGTTCAGTTCAGGTAATTTACCTGGTTCGATTAGATTTCGCCGATGCTCTTAGTTAAAATAACTGTGAAAATGAAAAGAATTTGCTAATTTTCACCCAAATTTATCAATCATTTTAGATGGCAAAGTAACTAAATGATGGATTATCCGTGA
Source organism: Moniezia expansa (assembly GCA_019097775.1). Classification (NCBI taxonomy): domain Eukaryota; kingdom Metazoa; phylum Platyhelminthes; class Cestoda; order Cyclophyllidea; family Anoplocephalidae; genus Moniezia; species Moniezia expansa. The sequence goes on from JADFDV010000097.1 coordinate 3,545,864, forward strand.
GGGGTAATTCCACTTCTATAGTTAATTAACAATTGCGATAAACTGTTTGAATGGCCATTTGTTTTAGTGATAAAGCCCCGAGGGAGACGGTAGGGCTCAATTTTTAATCATCTGAACGACCCGTGACTTGATTTCCCCCCCCCCCCCCCCTGACAGTGTTCACGTCATAGTAACTGCTCATATTTCAGTAATACCTGGCTGCGCAAAAAAGTTATTGTAAGCAGCTATTTTATACAGACGGCCTTTTTCCCCATCCGTCTTTTTCGGGCCTCAGCAGTGTTGTCATTTCAGCACGCGAATCCGAACAATTTATTAAGTGAGAACCCATCACTAAAGCTCTATTCTATTTTAATTAGTTTGACCGGTTGGAAAACCATTTGTCAAGCCGACAAACTAGGCCAGCATTTGTTATCGAAATCTGGAGTGTATGTTGTAGTTTGTCTTTCTACAGCATTTCATGACCACTAACGTTATTGGCGTGGATGCTAGTCTAGAGTTGTTTCGCTGTGGAATAAAATGCTGTATTATCTAAATCGTATGGATGAGTAATTGAACAAGCTTTCTACTTGCGCTTAGCAAAATGATTCGACACGTTAACTAACCCTTCAAGCATAAGGGCATCTACGAGCGAATTAATAGCCACCAACTGAAAATTTGGGAAAACTATGGCTTTAACAGTTTTAGCTTCACCGATTTGAAAAAAAATAAGATTGTACCTCTGAAACACTGATTTGAGAAGTTTGAGCAATCATGGAAAAACTACACTGACGATTCCCGCCAGAAATATGAAAAATGACTTATTCCACTGAATAAATTTCTAAAATATATACAGTGAACGAAAAATAACGATTTAAAGAACCTGCTGTTTAGACAAGTTTATTAGAAAAAGAACAGGGAATGGGATTAGTAAAAAATATGTCCTACATCTTGAACTCTAAGCGCTTCAAACTCTTTGCCACTGCGAAACCTGTTCCTACGCGTTTTGGCTGGCCATGGGTGGCTACTAAATAAAGTAGGTGAATAGGAGAGAGGTAGGGGGAAGGGGGCTGACCACAGTGATCGCGTCCTAGAACATATGACTGGACGCCGATCATGAGTTCAAACCCTTATGACGCATTCTTAGTGTGCACCGATGAGAGATCCCATTACGAATGCTTTACAGCGCATTCAGGCCAATTTGAATTAAATTTGAATAAAATCGATTGGCAAACATGCAGCTTATCAAAATTTACTTTAAACTCAAATTGCTTAATAATGGTAAACAACTTTAGTTCACAGATCAAATGCTTAGTAAAGTTTTTTCTAAAAAAATAGATGATCTTTCAATAATTTGTTTGAAAACTGCCAATCCGAAGCAGTTGCATATTGTTTCGAAAAGTATGAGATTGATTTTAAAAGTTGGAGGAACTCAGTTTGAATAATAATCAACATAATTAAAGGAAAATGTTTTACAATTTTGCTTGTTTTTGAAATCTGTTCTTTAAACATGCCTCCACAGAGAGCGATGGAATGAGTAAAAAAGAGCAGAAGAAATGCTCATTTACTTGTGGTTTGTGATAAAGCTATGCAGTTGCCACTTTAGGAGAGTTCATGCAGACTGCTCATTTTTATTCGAAATGTTACTGAAGCTTGTTTATGTAGAAGCAGATAATTCACAGCCTTTGATTTTAAACTGGAAACGGTGTCTAAATTATCAATTAGAGAATAATTAGTGCTGGTAGTGTAAATTCAAACGAAAATGTAGGACAACATTAAAATTTTAGTCGTTACTTCTCTTAAATACAACATTTTTGCTTAAACATTTGGGTAGCAAGACCTGTTTATAACAATTCATCCAGAAGGGGCTAATTCGCACCTAAAAACTGGAAAAAAATTAAAATGCAGAATCATGGTTTTGATCCCCTAAATATAAATTCCTCCATAACAAAAGCGTTTATGGATTCACAATGAAGGCTGGAGGGCGCCTAATCTGTTTGATTTTATAATCAAACCAATAACACAAAAGTAAAGAGTAAATAAGAGATCAGGGCAGTTCTGAGCCAGCGGCTATAATAATTAATCATTTCTAGTAACCTATTCACTGCATAATGGTGAAATGGATCGCCCATCTTAGTTTAAGTGTAAACGAACAAACCACTTGAATGAACAATGAAGAGGAGGCTATAAGGGTAAGAAGCGATTGAATGGCATCGATGTCATCTCAGGCGAAGGCTAGAATGACCAGATCGAGAAGATAAGGCATTTCAACCTTATCTTTTTGACCTGAAAAAAGCTTTCCACCAGGTGACTGGGGCTTTGAGACCGTTTTGGGCTGTCTCAAGACCGTCCTAACTGTACGGTTATAGCAAATAAGTATTTAAACATCGATCTCTGATGAATGCATTGCAGCTACTACCCATTTAGAAGAAGTAGTCTCCATCGCAACAGTTCGAGATTTGATATTATCGTGCCGCAGAATAATTAAGCTTCAAGGCTCTCTTTACTTTAGAACATACTTCAGCAACTTTTTCATTTAAAGCACTTTATTTCAAACACCACCTCCACCAACGCAAGGAAATCGAAAATGTTTGGGGCTTACAGCTCATTTATTCGAACTAGAAAGCAAAAAATCAATATAAACTAATAATAAATGATTTTTCAAATTGAGCATTTCACAATGGCGATTAAGCTTTTGAAGTTTCTGTTGATTCGCTAAACGGTAATATAGATATTGTTACCGAACACATTAGAGCGAATCTTATAGGGCTCGTTCGATTCATTCGCTCATTTACTGACCTTACCAAAAGCAAGTCGAACCACAGCAGACAATGTTTTTGGATCCACTCAGTAGATGGTTGTCCATCCTTTTCACATTCTAATAGATTCAATCAAAAAGGTCAATGCTTATCGATCCCTTTTGAAACGATGTTTGAATTTTCCTAGCTTAATGTTCTTCAAAGACATAGAAGATTGAAATTCAAATAGATTGGATCAGTTCAGGAAGCTAAGAGGCATTCTACTATATTTAATTCCTACCTTATTCACCAACTGCCATGTCATTTTCAAAACTTCCAGCTCTTCATTTAGAAATGATAGAGTACTGAGAAATATTTTTTTTCATTTATTTACTCCCCAACAATTAGAACAAGTCTCAAGGACCTATTGGGGGTACAATAGAAATACAAATAGCTTTTACAACAAGTAGCGCATAGACACAGAAGACAGTAAAAGTGTTTATCAACGTCTTTGTTTCTCTGGTCACGTCTCTGAAATGGTTCCATATTACAGGTAGCAGTTTAACTTCGAAGTGATACCTCGTCCGTCCTCCACATTGTTAAGGGCAGACAATCTTCATACCTCTTCCAGAAATCTTTTCAACTTTCTGGCGGAGATTCCATTCATTGCTACATTCACGCGCTTTCCACAGTCCAGTTTGAGACCATGAATCCATATATTTACGTCGTGTCTCATTTGCCAGGCTGTACGGGGTTGTATTTCTGCTGGCATAATCTAATTTTATTTGTCGAGTGGGTGGACAGTCCTATCCGACCGACACTCTCATTAGCCCCCAGAGTTGCACCTGGGGTTATCGGTGGTCACCACGAGGAGGGTGAGTATGTTTGATCACCATCTATCAGTGATTCTTTTTATCTTTATTTTTTATTTACTCCACACCCATAAGAGCAAGTCTTGAGGGCTTGTGCAGAATAAAAGTAATGCAGTCTAACACTGATGGTATATACAATTCTGGTACATCAAGTATATCTACTTAATTATTATTAGTAAAAGTTGAATGAAGGACTAAAATATTGGATGAACCGTTAGGAGCTATTTGAGGCATTAAAAAAGTAAACTGTGTAGCAACTCACCTGAAACATAAGGTGTCTGAGGCATTAAAATGTCCTTTAAAAGAACATTAGCTGCCTCAAATGAGACTCCCGTCTAAATTTATAATGTTAAGATTACGAAGCGTAACACGAATAAATTAAAGATGTAGATTGCCAGACTACAAGAATCTGAATTCTACCAGTGTGCAAGCAGAATTCTGAGAGCTCCCGTCAGAGAGACACCTAAGTATAAGACCCGGATTAGCTTTATTGCAGAAGAGGGCACTGGAGACAGATGTTATTATTAGTGACAAATAATATCGTTTTGATAATTGGGCAAATCTGCCTGGACATGGAGCGGAGAGCAAAATTAAAATTTCCTGTTGCAATGATCAGGCTCGTCTCTTATCTTGTCTCCTGCGCCTTCAAGTGGAGAGATGCAATGAGGGCCTTGATAAACGTAAGACGTAAAATGCAACTGAACTTACTAGGCGTGGAACTGGTTTTATGAGCCCATGGGTTATTTCCCACGAAGAATTTGAGTCAGCTTTGAACCCGAATCCAGGAAATTTTTAGCAAGTATAGTAAGATCCGCTATCTGCCTGATAATACATGCTTTGCCCACGCGGACCGAAATCGACAACTTCCCACTTCGTCTTTGGTTTAGACTTTGACATTTCAGATCCAAGATACAAAAATTAAAAAAATACTTCCATAAGTTATCTGAAAATGAATAAATTTCTCACACTGTATCGAGATCAGTTTTAACTGTGAAAGAAGCAGGGTTGAGATAACCCTTCGTAAATCATGGCGGGTTGAAGGAAAATACTTCGAAATACAAAGGTGTGCGTGCAGTTTGAAAATTTTATCAACGCGCAACTGGAAGCTTACAGACTCTAGATAGTCAAGTTTCAAAGATTTCCACGCAGCCAAAGAGTTGAAAATTTTTAGCTGAAATCAGACATCAATTTCCATAACAGACCCCTTCAAAGTTTCGAATTCGCAGTAAATATCATTGAAAACATCCAAACATGCTTAAATATCTCATCCCTAAATATATTATCTTCCTCATTATATGAATTCAACATCCTAAGGGATCAAGATATCTCCATGGCCGATTCCCATCGAGCAATAGATCAATCACTGAGGTCGTTAGACAAATTTATGGAAAGAAATCAGTCGTACCAATTTCCCAACCAGTCTTAGTCGTCAATTTACAAAGAGACATCAAAAGAAAGACAATATTAAATCAGCCAGAGGTGCACCGCCGTTCCTTATGTCTTCATTAGGCGCACACTCAGAATTTTACCATCAGTACCGAACCTAAATAAACGAACGCACTAAAAACTAAAATGAACAAGTATTGTTCTTACAGTTGCTTTCATTTGAATAGTAGAAAAGAGGGCGTTTGATGTTTATTGAGGATGAAAAAAACTAGCCACTTGTATTGGTTAAGAAGGGATGAGTGAACGGCACATTTGCGGCTGATTATTGTAAGATTGTTTTTTTTCTTTCTAAGTTCACAACTGGGAGCCAGTTCCGTCCACTTCAAGTCCGGCATTTGTTGGGAGATACAACCGGTAACACTGTAAGTGAAGATAGGAAATTGCATCAAATAGAATGAAATATCATAAACATGTATTGGAATAAGTGTTGACAAACGCAGTTTGATGTAAACGGACAATTTTTTTTTTCATGAAAATCTTAATAGATGAGTTTCAGCCACGTACATGTGATGCGCGTACTCGATTCACTGTTTTCGCTTTAGTGAAAGTTAATATGCTTTGATTACTTGGGAGAGTCGAAGTACGACTGCTTGACTCATTGTATTGTTATTACTTAACTATTGGCGTAACCATGGTGTTGAATTCGGAACAGGAATTGTCCCATAAGACACCTGAATTGATGTTATTCATAAAAACACCATTATACTGTGGTTAAGGTGTATAATATCCTGAGGCGTCATAAAATATGTAGAAACTTCCTGGAAATCGTAGGCAAGTTTGACAAGAAGAAAGTGTCTTTCATGAGAGTAGATCGGTTTAAAATGCGGAGTTTTATGCAAGGGAGAAGAGGAGGAACTGAACAAAGTTACTCCTACGTGACAGGCGATTCACTATCAAGTAAATAAATGCAATACACAAGTTATAATAAGTTATGCTTGAAACGCTGCACCTGCATATTTGTTGGACTGTTGAGACTGGGTTTCCACCCCTCAAGGTGACATTTCATGATCACCGGAAAAGTTAGAGGTGAAAGCGAAGAAGACCGTTACGAATGTCTGAACAAGGAGACTGACGAGATGAATGCTGAAAAATGAAGATTGATTAGGAGGAACCGGTTGGAAATCAGCTCCACTAACCACACATTCTTTGGGTCACTGGTCTCGCTGCAAATGAGTGACTGATCGCTAATGCGATATGGTTCGTCAACATAAACAACCGGATGCACGCTGAAGTGGATGAGTTTGGCCATGGCCGGGATCTAGAGCCAGGCCTAAAATGAAGTCCTTGCAACTATTGTAACCGAGTCCTCTCTCACACTAGTAATTAGGGTTCACAAAATTCTTCAACCGCAAGTAATACCGCTGGTAAATGAATCAGCCACTCTAGCAGCACCTTCTACCTCACGTCTGTAACTTGTCAAGTACCTTAGACTATCTAAACTAAAATTTGGGCCAATCTACGATCGAAGTACAACAACGTAGCTGACTGATGCATAATTTCAATAATATTTACTCTAGCACCTTCACTTCAGTTGCTTTCTCTCTTACAGGATCTTTGTACGATAGTTTGCCAATAGGTAAGGGATAACAGTTTACTAAAAACTTTAAACTAAAACGTGCAATAAAAAAATTTAAATAATTTGGGCAATTGGTACTTTCTATTCCAATTTATGACAAATGATGACTTTATCAGACGTAAATAAGCGGCATCATCTCTGATTTTATAGCCATGAATTTGTGTAAAAGTCAGATGAGTAGCAGGATACAAAGATTTGGGGCTTGAAATACTTTCACCAGTACCAGGAATATTAGTGAGTGGCCACTATCCAGGGCGAAATATCGCATCTGCTTTCAGACTTAGTGCCTTCCCCTATTGCTAACGGAAATAAAGGGAACCTACGGTGAGCCCAAGCCCTTCTTAAAGAAATATGAAATTTCACTTGGTAGTCCCTTCCTTACTCTTGCATTAGCCACCTCACCATCCACCTGTTGATCCCGCCGAAGTAAGCACAAGTTGACACAGAACACGGTAAAAACGTTTGTTGACGTCCTCATTTGTCTGGTCCCTTCTCTGGCATGGCTTCGTTGTTACACTATTCTTCCACCACTCCTGAGACATATTAGCTCTACAGATTAGGAAATCCTAGGATCACCAGTTCTACGGTGTATTTATCTTCCGGTTTCGTCCGACCCATTGTATGGCAGTCACAATGGTTGGCCGGGGTTTCAGTCATTTTGGATTCTTGTCTTATTGTAATCCACACTCTCTCACGTTATCTATATTGAAGACAAAACCAGTGTATCAGATCAGATGGCCTCAAGGTTCGTCAGACCCGTTGGACCCAGCATTAATCAAATAGCAAGGAACTGTTGAATATTTCAAACCTATCTAGAGCTCCTGAGATATGCCTTAAAACTTAGAGGGCCTGAATATTATAGGACGGTGGCCTGGCGAGAATTCGATATTAAAAAAACTATGGAACTAGCATACTGGTGCGAAGAAATTGGCAAAGAATAGGCTTTTATTAGACCGAATTCATTACTGAAATATAAATGACAAATTTGAACCCGACCAGCGAAATCCATCAATGCAGGTCTGACAAGTATTTGGATTAACTAAATCTGCAAAAAATGTGAGGATCTCTAAGATATAAAGTGCAGCAAAATACACAAGTAAATGATATCATTAACGGTAGAATTGCTTTTCGGGAAACCTTCCTGCACTCTAAGCATTCATGGGGACGATATTCCAGGAGAGGTATGAAGACTGTCTGCCCTTATCAATATGGTGGACGGACGAGGTATCGCTACGAAGTTGAACTTCTACCTGTATTATAGAACCATGCCAGAGACGTGACCAGAGGACCAAAGACGTCGATAAAGGCTTTTACTGTCATCTGTGTTGACTGTTTTCCGCTACTTGTTGTAAAAGCTATTTGTATTTCTGCTGTACCCCCAATAAGTCTTTGAGACTTGCCCTAATAGGTTAGGAGTAATGAATAAATAAGATTTACAATAGTCTTAGATTTTGAATAAACTAAAATTATTCGTTTGTTTACTTGAGCGGATGAAATTGTCATTAAGATGGGGTGGAAATATGGGAAAATTAAAGTCAACCTAATTACTACTAATAAAATGTGAGATTATTTGAGCTATTTAAGCGAGTTAGAGTGGATCAAACTATACATTGTTGCTTATGTGTATTGAATACTTTAATTAATCATGTGAACAAGCAAGATAGATTTGGATACATTAATAGACATTACTGCCATTTTGTGATAAACCAAACATCAAATCGTGAACAATGTCTCTTAAAAGTGGTACATATGGGAGGAATATAAAACACACTTGTTTGAACTAACAGGACCTGTTAGGAGGCATCACTGGTTAGAGTAAACTAATAATGCTAATTTGAGGAATTAAAAGTGGCGATTATACCTATTTAATCATTTACATGTATTGAATCCAACACCAGGATTTATTTAATAAAAATTAGCTCCGGGTTAATGAGATCTAGTGACCCTTAGAATTGGAGTCAAAATGAAATGGTGCATTATGTATCTGAAGGCTTTAACCTGCAGCCATTGACAACTTTATTGCTGGATCAAGGAAATAAGATCTCTAAATGAACTGACGCCAAGTTGTTAGAGGCGGAGTTCTATGGAGAAAATAATGCACTTGTCGAGTAGAGATGAAAGAGAATACCTAATGAATTAGTTTTCTCTAACCACACATGGAAATAAAGACCAAAGATTTTGCCTTATCAAACGACGGCTCTTAGGAATAGCACGTATTATTTCTAAGTTTTGAGGTTTTAGGCACGATACTTGGCGAACTTTACTTAAAGAAGCACAATATAATTGAACAGCCAAATCACTACTTATAACATGAATATGAATGCAATTCTATAACGAACAATAGACGGACTTTGACTCTTCTTTTCTAGAAAATAGGGGCACCTTTGCGCCCCTCTACTTGAGGATCTCTCTTTTAATGACCAGTACTGGTAAGGGTGGGCGATGCCTTCAGATCCTATTTGCCTACGGTAGGCCGTAGTCTATATCAACCACAGAGTCAAATACTCAGGTGGTCTCTGTACCGCATGTTTAGATGCTTCAGTTAATTGTGATTAAACGAATTGAAAAACTTTGTAAAAAAAAATCACTACATCTGAATTAACATTTTTTGTTCTGTAGATTTTTGAAAGGGGGAATAAATGAAGATAAATCGTGTGACTAGGGTGAGAGATCAAGCCTTCGTTTCTTTAGCTAGCAGACATTTTCGACAGCGCAAATTCTAGCTTCCAAGATTATTCTCCATTAGTTGGGCAATATAAGCTTACGTTGTTGAAATACCCTCAACGAAAGGCGATCCGATAAAGCTTACTTAAAGTCACACCCCTCGTGATACTGTGGGACGGAACCTGTTGCTTAGAGGCTTGTAGCTAAGGTGGAGAGGGAACGGGTTATATGTTTTTATAATAAGTTTGATTGCGTGGAAGTCCAATTAGCGTCTCCACCCAGTGGTATTTCAGTAAGTAGTTTGCTATCTGACACTGGTACCTAGTCACGGTAGCATTCTAGAATGATTTACATTTGAAAACATTCTGGAAAAGAAATGTAAGCAGAAAGAAATCAGATTTGAAAAAAGCACTTAAGTAAATTCATTAATAGAGTGTTGTTCCATTGTTCATTTAGAAGAAAATGAATTAATTTAAATTGAATATGAACCTTGATAAAGGAGGCACGACGTAAATAACCGGATTTGTGGTCTCAAACTAGAGTATGGAATGCACATGCTAGTAGCTGAGTGTGGAATCTCCGCCAGAATGTTGATTTCTGGAGAAGATTTGAAGACGGATGAATTCGGACGAGGTGGCTCGACGAAGCTGAGCTGAAGCTGAACTGCTACCTGTACGACGAAGCCATGCTAGAGAAGGGACCGGACAAACGAAGACTTCAACAAACTATTTGTACTTCTGTTGTACCCCCAATAAGTCCTTGGAACTTGCCCTAATAGGTGGGAAGAAAATAAAAATAAATTGCTAAAATATGAACGATAAAAGCGAAAAGAGGATTGATCCTTTGAGACGTTAACACGGTCATTGGAATAGCAATTGAAACCAAGTGCCTAGAGCTTCACAAACTAATAGTTCATGAGTTTGATAAAAAACACTTTCTACAATAAGGCATACTAAACTTATGAAACTTGTAGACCGACACATATTATGGTCATCCAGAATACCAACAGATAGATGCTCTTGAGCTCTAACTCTGAATTTCTTGTAAAAACATATTTAAAGGAAAAAACCTTGGGCATTAAAGAGCATTTCACTCTCAAAGTAAAAGAGCTCTGGGTGGAAACTCCTGAGATTATAATAACGCCAAAAAAGACTGACCTTAGTCAAAAATGAAAGATAGATGCAAATGAAGAAAGAAAGGACAAGCTAGAAACGGTTTTCGGACAAATTGAATGTCAAGTGGACGGTCGTCCCGATACCCGAAATATCCAGAGATGTCGAAAATGGTCTCTTTAAGACGTACTTCCATTTCATCAAGCTGCAGGCTATCTAACCCAACAGGATACCAAATTTAATTCAAACGTAAAAGGAAAACCAAACGAACGTAGATAGTTTGAGCTTATACCTCATTAGTATATATTATCTTCCAATATAAGCAGACAAGATTTGTCATGCAACTGACTGAGAGATGCGGCCTCTGTGAGATGAATGAATGAATGAAGAATAGCAAAGACAGTCTGTCATTAGGAAAGTGAGTTGGAACATAATTTGGCGAGATGGGTAGGAATGAATGCGCTACTGATTGACAAATTAATTATAATTTTCGCACATTCCTTCGCATTCTATTTGTATTTGATACCCACAAACCATTTTGAAATAAATATTTAGGCTATTGGATCATGTAGTGATTTTATTATTTTCAACGAATAAACTAGAAGGCATGGGATCCACGAATTCCAAGGCAATTATTTAAATATATTTACATTAATGTGATTGCGCAAGAACGAATCCCGGAAAAACATGGTCAGGGGCGCATATTACATAAAAACGACAATAAGGCACTTCTTTCGAGACCAACTACGATGAAGGTGTGGTGTCGATTGCATGGCTAAAGAATCGAGCAGAGATACTTCAGCGTTTTGATAATAAATAGGATGGTCTGAAGATCTCGAGACAACAAGCTAACTTCTTTTCCTCTCCAAATTGGATATATTCAAGCATGGCGATTTGATTTGTGTTATTTATATTTTGACATAAAAGTGCGTAATTATGAGATAGTGAAAACGAATCATGGTAATTTTATCACATCTATTTGCTTATATAATGTTCAAAACTGAAAAAATTTTAAATAAAGGCAGGTGACAAGGTTAAATAAACGTTGAACATTTAACTCTTACTGCCTCTCAGCTGATCGCAAGACCAATGGAATCGCTGTTTTTTTTACATTACACAAGTAACCTCACCTGCTTCAGAGCCTAATATATGAACTATCAAAAGTAGACGTGTACTTAAAGCCTAAGAATAATTATTAGTTTAAAAGGAGTAAAAAGGTAAAGACAGTCCGAATTGACGATGTGCTGCCTGACTGACCGCTTCAGCAACACACTTTCCATACATAATGAGCCACTAGTTATTTATCTGCCCACTTAGCACATCAATTAGGTTAATAAAAACTATTGCACAACAAAAAAATGTTGTGCGGAAGATCCCTGAAAGTTGGAATCATGGTCTTGATGTTCACCATGGAGTTTGGCTTTGCCTTGTCAAATAAAGTGAGTTAGATAAAGCGGACCAAGCATGTTTTACGGAGTAGTAGTTTAAAATAAATTTTATCCGCAGAGCCTCTTGACGGGAAAATTGTACAGAATCTCACTTAGCGAAAGAACGACCTATTAATCATTCTTTTTTTTGTGGGATTTTAAGACATCCAGAACCAGGATATTTGTGATCATTAGAACTTATTCTATTCAGATCGCGCCATAAATTAACCACAAGAAGCGGGAAAAAAAGTGACTACTAGTTTTGAATCTGTGCATTAATCCGATTCCCGATGCTGATTGAGAGCCTTTTCTTACAAAGTTCACTTCTACTGGAGATATCTTTACATAATTTTTTGGCACGTCACTTGTACGTTGAGCTGCTCTTGTCTTCAGATCACTTGAATAGATTCTCGGTTATTGATTTGCCATTTATTTATTAAAAGGACCGTTTAAATTATATAGTGACCAATAAGAGTTATTTTCACGCACGGTTTTCCAGTCGCCTGTCAGAAGCACTCTTTCAGCCCTCCATCAGCGATCTAATTTATTATTTGTTTATTTACTCCCCACTCATTTGGGCAAGTCTCGAAGACTTATTGGAGTTGCGAAAGAAGCACAAAGGGTTTTTACAACAAGTAGCGGACACCAGTCAACACAGAAGACAGTAAAAACCTTTATCGACGTCTTCGGTTCTCTGGTCACTTCTCTACCATGGTTTCATAGTACAGGTAGCAGTTCAACTTCGTGGTGGCACCTCATTCTTCCTCGACATTGTCAAGGGCGGACAATCTTCATACCTCTTCCAGAGGTCTTTCCAACTTTCTGCTGGAGATTCTATTCATTGCTACATGCACGCACATTCCACAGTTCAGCTTGAGACCATGATTCCAGATATTTACGTATGAGGTTGTATTTCTGCCAGAATAAGCTAATTTTATACGTCCAGTGGGTGATTAGTCCTATCCAGCAGCCCCTTCCATTAGCCCTCAAAGTTACACCTGGGGGCACCAATGGTTACTACGATGCCTAACCAATAAAGAAAAAAAAAATAGAAGGTAAAGTCTTCAAGTTGAGATCCGAAATGATGGATCTTGGCGCTTATCATAAAGGTAGATGCCAGGGTGGGGGCCCAGATGTCACCAGAAACTGTTTCAAGTGTAGCTAGGACAATAAACGAGGAGTGCTGAACGAGAATTTTGAACTCGTCCCTAGTCTCCACCTTTGTACTTTCAGGTTTATGGCTTCACATCTAAAACCTAATTTTTACGCCTCTAATATTTTCAACAAATATTAGCTCTAAACTAAGACATGAAGAAGTGGTGAATTCAAACGTTGGTCTTTACTAGATCGAAAACCTTTGTTTTTCAAATGGGTAAATTAATAAGTGAAATTCGTTGCTTGTCCATTTATAGTATGAACTGAAAAATAGATTTGTCAAATATTTATTTTGGAACCTTTCTACAAGCTCAACTTTATTTTGCTTAAGTTCATATATGTGTATGCGTATATTTATAAAGATTTTGAAAAAAAATAATATTTATTTGTAACTAGAATAAGAAATCGTACAAGAAACAATCAAAATCGATAAAATAATTGCTTTTCGAGACTTAAATAAATTGAATTTAACTAAAGCATCTCCTATTACTAATATTTAAATGTGTGGAGCATAATCAAATTTTTCTATTATTGCAATGCCTAACTTAAAAAAAAACAATTGTACAAGTTTTTTAATTATTTTGAGACTCTAATCTCAGATCCCATAAAATAAATTCCAACTTTGCTCCTATTAGTCTGTTTTATCTGAAGAACTATTGAAAGACTGGCTCGCAGTCATCAGTCGCGTAATTACTTGGCTATCAAAAAGCCCAAAATACTATGAAAAGAGCTCATCGACTCAATAGAATTGCCGCTTGTTGATGTTGGACATAGCTTTGATCTTAATTAACAAAACAATGATGGATGCAGCAATCAGCAATGAATTATTCAAAGACTTTTATGATCTATGAAAACAGCGGGTTGTAGACAACCTGTGATACCCTTGCTTTTTCGAATATGTCAAACCGTCTTTAGCTGTAATCAACTTTAGAACGGTCTTGCTTCGATAGCCTGGAAGCACATTGAAATTTCCTTTTTGTCTTTAGTTCTGAAGCACCCTTCCACAACTAAAATAGCTACTTCGTTGCGCTTATTTTAATTTTAGTGTTGCATTTCTTAGAAATTTATATTTTTTTTATCAGTACAGTCTTCTAGAAATGTCGAGTCAACCTGATCGCCGTCTGTAATGTGTTTACCCTTCAGAGGCAGAATCAAAAGGAGTGTCTAGACAGGACCTTACCTTACCATCTTTTGTGATCAGAGTTAAAATTAGGAAAAAAATTAGTGAAGAACACGTAGAATAGCATGGGACTCAGACAGTCCATTTTGGACTTAGCCAAATAGGCTACCCCGTAGACTGCCATGCGTCGAAAAACAAAACGACCGGTTTTATTTCAACTACCATATTCTCAAGATTTTCAGTGGCAGCTTTATTGAAGAATTCTAGCAGTGTTTTCACATCGTCATTAGGTTGTGCAATTAAATTGTGTCTACCAATGTATTAATTTGACGGGGTGAAGGAAAGCGCTTCTGAAGTAGATCCTCTTTTAGATAGAGCATTGGGTGATGAAGGATATTTCAGACAATCTAACTCTCATCTCCTCAAGGCGCTGTAGTGATAGAGGCGGCCTTCTTAATAGTTGGCAGGTGGAGGCTAAATAAGATTCTAAGCAAGATGTAAAATGATCAACTATTCCTTGCATGTCAGCTAATGTGCTGTTTTAGTAAGTCATAACGACCTCGTGGCTATGTAAATCATTGCACCTGATATACCCTAAGGAAAGAAAGGGGTAATGGGTTTTCATACTAGTCGATAATTCATTCAGGCCTCAGTAATATCTCCGAAGCAGGTAAAGATGACTAACTTAGGGACCAGTTGAAGATTTGCCCTAAGAATAACCACATGGGAAGTTTTGATAGAAGAACGCATGCTGGAGAAGACAGTAAGCAACATTCTTCTGTGCCCTATTACACGATCCCCTTCCAAAGCTCTATCTCCTTTTAGTCTCTGCATACTAAGCCGCAATATTAATACACAAATCAGCAAGTAATCAATAAAGAATGGCTGTTGCCACTTATTCTCAAAAGAAATAACTTATTAAGAATGCTAAGCACAGAGTGGCTGATGAATTGCCTCAGATTTTAACGTGGTCGCCCGAATAAGTAAAAGACCGAACGCGACTTAAGAATCTTTTGCCGATCTAAGCACTACCTTAAATCATTGCATCTTTCAATTCATTCTCGATGAGGGGTTTGTTTTGGCAATATCTACTGCATAGTATTTAAAAATATCTTCATTAACAGATCTGACACAAGGCCATTTATTAATTAATATTAAATTTGTGACTTTATATGGAAATGGAATTGAAACAAAGTTAGTCGCATTTTAACTTTGACAAATTTTAAGAGATTTTTCAACTCGAAAAGTTTTGTTACAAGCACTTATTTAATGAATTTAAAATATTTATTGTATTAATTATTGCTTATTCTATCGGACGTTCAACAAAAACCACTGAGATAACTTGATCTCGATTTGAATTTCGTGCTTTGGATTGCAATAAAATTAATGTACTCCCAACAGCCATCCTACACCAAGAACGGTCCAGGTAAAGCAACCGAACTATTCCATCTGTTGTTTAAGCGAAATGTCTCAGTTTACCAAGAAATCTATTTGTATATTACTCACATTTTACAGAATTGGTAGGCAATCTTTTAGGAAATCGGAGACGATGCAATCTTTTGTACTTGCTTCTGTCTAAGAAATAATTGTAGAAGCTGTTAATAGAGACTTAGAAAAGGAAGAAGATTTTTCGGAGAAAATAATATATGTGCCCTAAAATGCCCGAGGTAACAAATTTGCAATTAAGTTCATTTTGAAAGGGAAATTACATCTAGTAATGATTTGATGAGTAAAGTCGATTATTTATCGTAGTTTATGGTTAATGGTTTCCATGACTTTAAAACTACAATTGTTTACTGCCAGACACTCGAAACTGTCCGCCAATAGTGTGGATTCTGGCCTGGCCAATGAAAATTCCCTATTTAAGTCCTATCCAAGGCTGAGAGTTTACTTGGAATATCCGCAGCAGACATAAGTAGGCAAAAGGAGCACGTCTCCTACACTAACTTGCTAGCACATAGAAAACTTCCGGACAGATAGTCATTTATTAACCCATTGATATCATCCTAGCCATCAGCGAAAGCAAGGAGAAAAAATGTCTCAGGAAATGCCTAAGAAAGCCCTCGTGAGCACTTTAGAGAAGATGTTGGAACCGGTGAGTGGAAAAATAGTCTATTTGACCGCTACGGACCTTCTCGCTGTTTGGGACTTCTTTGATATTGACCGTACGTTTATTTTGTTTTATTTCCGATCCGTCGAATGACATCTACTTCCTACAATCAGCATTAAGTTCCAAACTACTGAAAGCATCGTGGTTAAGGAAATCTGATGTTTAATCAACCACCTAGTGTTATTTATTACCTAGCTATAATAGTCATGTCAATTTCAACCTACTATGCCTTATTTTACCATTGGTCAACCATTTAAACTGAAGAAAGCAATATAAATGCTACTTACATTTTGCCTATTTTTAAGACATTTTTTACTTCTTACTGACATTTCGACATAACAAAGACCTGTTTTTTTATGCGGGATTTCAGGTGATGGGATCCTTGTTGGTGAGGAATATGAACTCTTCGTCCGCATTTTTGGAGAAACTCTCAAAAACGTTTTTCCAGTTAGTCGCAATTATAATAACAGTAAATTAATCAAAATGCTTTCAAATAAAATAATCCGCTTCAATAAAAATTTCCTAAGCTCAATATTGAGCAGTAAAAGCGCGATATCTTAGGGATACCAGTTATTATAAAACAAAATGGATAGAGGCTTTTTGAAAAAAAATTTGAGTGATCAGTTCTGAGGTTCTCAAAACTGAATGCGAAATTACGCGGGAATATTAAATCAAAAGAATCTCATTGTAGAGCAGTTCGAATTGAAATTGTCCGCTTACAATAAAAAATACAAAAACTAATGAATATATTGGAGGCTGATTCTCCGATTGTTGCAATTTAAGATGAATATTTATTGCCTTCGAATTGTTTTAGGCGGTGAATCTTCTCATATTTATTTAAAAAGAACTAACATATCGATAAGCATTTCTAATACATTAAAAAGGCTAAAAAGCTTGTCATTTGCGATAAATTTTTTTTGAATTTAGAATTACAATAGAGCGTCAGTTCCTGATCTCATTACGATGTCCATGAATCCCAGTACGCCTTATCAAATTGGAATTGATGAGGTGCGTTTAAAAATGTTCGATATTAAATTTTGTTTATTTAAAGTGGATTCGAAAGCGCAGCAGGTTAAGTTTATCATTAGTTTCTCAACAAAAGTAAATTTGCTGCAAAAATATAACTCTATTTTCTTATTTCTTTGACTCGACTGGAGGTATATGCAACATGTTTTAAACGTACTTTTTCGTATGATTATTTTGCCCGAAGCAATCTACTAATTATATTTTCGGTAATATGTAAAACAAGTTGACAGTAATAAATAGATGCGTTTTAGAGCTTATCACATTTATTTTGGAGTTTTGAAAATTAAACAAGCTTAATCTTTATTTAAACAGCCTTATTGTAATTTGCAACGAATTTCTTTATTTAACACTTATTAAAATAGATTGCTTGTTTGAACAATGAGCAGTTTATTTAATTCCTTACTCATGACACAACTTGATAGCCGAAACTTATTCAAATTGTAATTTGACTTTTTATAGGTCCCAGCATTAAGTGTTTGTTTTTTTATTGAAAACTTGAAGAATGGCTCTAACTTAGCGTAAATAAATTCGGTTTCCACGTACGAGTAAAGGTATAACTTCTAAACTTGATATACTGGTTTAAGACTGAATTTATCTACGCAATTTGGGCACTCAAACAGTAAATGGCTATTATTATATAAAAAAATGAGGCAGGTTCATTGTAGAAAACCACGAAAATTCCCACGTTTGAGCAGTAATTTACCTTCAGATGGAAGCTTTTTGGGATATTTTCCGCAATCTGCTGCGTTCAACAACGAATATCCATTTTTCACTTACCTCCTTAGCGGAAACTCAGCGGTAAGTGGCTATCGTACATGTGCCTTCCAAGCAACAATTGGTTTGCTGAATCGTGGAGGTCTACTATTCAACTGGTTTGGTTACAATCTTTGTCATTAATAATAATAAAGCTCAATAACTGTTTTAAGCACAGGTTTTAAAGCTTTGAAATTTTAACAAAAATCTAAGTTCTTAAGCACTAAAAAAGTGAAATAACAGCCCTTTTATTCAATGGGAACAAAGGTCCAGTCTGCCCATACGCAGCGCATCCTTATTAGGAACTTTTGTGAAGAGTTGTAAGTCTGGCTTTCTTCATTTACACAGTGAATGGAGCACTAATTTTTTTTCCGAAATTCTACATACATTATGCATACGTTTTGCGCTCATTTTTAAATGTCAAAGTTGGAAAGAAATCCTTTTGAAAATTTAAGGAAACGAAAGGAAAGTCGAACACTGACACCAATCATTGTATATATGACATGAAATATATTAAATGCTTTAATTTCTGGTTTAGCAACTGAACAAGCAATTTCACTAACTACCTTGGCACGGATCATGAAAACCCTAAAAATACAACAGAATGAGTAAGCAACTCCACAAAATGCTTTGAAAAAGAGTTGGAAAGACAAGGTAACCTTCGATTCAAGCCGCTTAAAGAAGTTAAAGTGGAAGATTTTCACGAACAAAGGGATAAGCACCTTCGGGATTTTAATATCACATTATCAAATTTTCACTTTTTCAGCAGGCTTCAATTTTCAGATTTATTCAAGGCGGCATCATTATACTCAATGGTAAATCGAGTAGAGTACCATGTTCGAGGCCAAATTTTCCAATCTGAATAAGGTCTTTCACATTGCAACTTTCACAAATCTGAATTATTTAAATTATTTAGAAGTGTTAATGCCTGGGATGACTTCTCCGTCTGAAAGCCGGTTAGTCTGGATAGGAGAAGATTCTGAGACAAAGGACTTATAAAAAATGAGATGGTGGAGGAGAGTGCTTGGTGAGGTGATCTAGTGGAAATTTGCTAGAATTTAGATGCAGAGATTTTATTCCCCGACAGCTCCGACCATCTTACCTGTTTGAAATATAGGTTCTAACTACTAAGCGTTTATGCTGTTTCAATTACCATTCCGAAATTGATAAAAACAGACAATCCTCCAAACTTATCTCACCTTTATAGGTTTTGGAGTAGGACAATTTTAGCTTAAATGAATAGCTTACTAGCAATAACAGTTAAAATGTTTCAGTATGGACCCTGAAAGGCATTCAAGAGAGATAATGAATCACAGCACCGATTTTTCCTTTTTTCCTTCTTGAGATATGCAACAAGCACATATCTGAATTCCAAATTCTCTTAGAAAAATCAGTAGGTACCGAGTTGGCGGAATGATAACTGGGCACTGTAAAATCAAGCCAGTGGTCCATTTGAGGTTCATCCATTGAAATACAAGAAGACAAAAAGCTAAAACCAAAAGTGGCTTAAGTCTGGCTGACTGACGTGAGAAGTTTGAGTAGTAAGATGCGTCTTCTTCCATCAGCAAACTTGCGCAGGCATGCAGTTACACAATGGGAATTCAAATTGAGTTTCGTTTGATTGAAATTCTTGATTTTACCTCTTAGTCTTGATTTGATCCTGTAGCCATCAAACGATGAAGTTGTATATCACTTCATTCTTTGTGTTTTCGGAGTTTGTTGCTGTCAAAATAACTTAGACCTGTGATTAGCGCAGGCTCCGATTTTTGTTGTCTTGCTGACTAGGGAAGTAAATAAGAAGCATCTGAGAGACAAAACAACTAAATTATAATTTATGTGGAGTCTATTATTCGCAGTGATACGACCAAAGTTCCGCAGGAGCTATTTCAATAGCTAACAATTATTTAATTGCAGCTATGACAATGGAACACATTTCCAAATCACATGCAGGATAATAAAGTGCATAAATTTACAGATTTTAAAAATTTTTATCACAAAAAAGCGAATAATGTAATGAATCTGGATAGATTGATTGAATCATTGATTCGAACAAACCAACATTTGACAAACAAATATGACAAACATATTCTGCTCAAAATAGATAAGAAAATTTCGAAAGAATATAAAAGTTGAGCTTCGAATGACGCCAGAAATAAGCACACATTTTATACTCCTTCAAAAAGAGAAGCCTTCTTATTGAATTTATCCTAACTAAATAAATAATTTATTTCAAATAAACACCTACTTCTTCCGATCCATAGCAGATGTCAGTATAATAATTTGGTGCCATAAGGTTTCATTTTAGTGCATCAGTGACCTAGCAATTTACGACTACAGACGAATGTCGTTGTTGGGCAGAGGTCGAGATTGATCACCAGCAGAAAGCGAATGACTGACAACTCAGAGATAAGAACGATATGATTATGCTATTTTAATGAAAAAATGTCAAAAAACAGTCCCAACAAGATAATTGGAGATTTATTAGGTAGAGTAAAAAAAAGGTGCAGAAAGTTGTCAGTCCAAAAAATTTTAAAAATCGCCGTTGGATTTCCAAACCACCTTCCAAACCAATGCACGTTCATTCCCTTCAGTTTAATTCAGTAGCAATCATCATAGTCTGGCTTTCCTTGGCGAGAGGATCCCTTTAAATTTTTATCTTGGAATATAGTCCAAGCACAAGTAGCTCTGAATAGCTTTTTCCTTCAAAAATCTTAACCCGAAACGGCAAGCATTCGCCCTTCTACTAATTTAAATCTCTCTATATGTCTGACACGTTAAAGGATGCAGAGTAAGGTTCTTAATAGGTGAACACGGTTGATCATGATCTTACGAGGATAACTGTAAAAATAAAGAAGTACGAATTCACTAACTGATTCAGAGAAGAACTGTAATGCTAGTCATAAAAAATAAACTGACATATTAGGGCTACACTTCAAAGAATATATATACACTAACTCTAGATAAACTGTGGCCAGTTCGCAAAATAGGGGACCTAATCAGTTATTGGCTAGTAACTAATGAGGTCCTTATCGAATCATTTATTATCAAACGTGTTTTGTGGTCTTCTGTTCTCCAGAAATTATTTCCATTGTATTCAGTTTGCGTTAGCGACCAAGCCCCCATGGAATCTGCATTTCATACCATCATTTTTCGACCGACCTCCTTCATCCACCATTTGTTTTTCTGCTGAATTAGCACAGTGTGAATCAACAAAACTGCGTAGTGTTTGCAATAGGAAAAAACTAGAATCACCCAAGCACTAGAAACGCTATTAAGATATTTCTTTAGTTTTTCGTTGCCAGAATGTGAGAGAAAAACTATTCCGCCAACATTTTGGCGCGAAACGGATCCCGATGAAAAAAAGCCGATTTGAGGAAATATCTTTAAGTAATGTTTAAATTCATTTGCCATAATATTTATCCTGGACATCAATTTCAATTTTTGTTACAAATGAACATTTAAAAATTTATCAAAAAATTTTTTCGAAAATAATTTATTTTTAGAACGAACCGACGAACCATTTCCATGTGCGATTTAAATATTGACAAACCTTCCGGTTGATAAATAATTGTTTATAAAACAGAAATACTAGCCCAAATGATTCAAGTGGGCTACCGAAGCATAACAACAAACTCCAAATGAACTTTTTATGAAAAATGTAGATTTCGCATTTACTCAACGAGGAGGAACGTTTTCTGCTGACTTTTCGAAAACTTTCAAATGTCAGCTCCAGTTTTGCCTTCATGAAGGTATGAAATCATCCTATTTCATGATATGATACTTGTCAGATATGGCGGGAATTTGATTCTGATGGAAACGGCATACTTGACAGCAAAGAACTACAGGTATGAAAGCATTTTTAATTGGCTTTACGAGCCCGAAATTCAGGCTTTTCTGCGCAAACTTCTTTCAAAGTCGACCGCTCCTGTTTCCGAGGAGAAGATTCATGAATTCTCAGAGCTTATTGTGAGTTTGCATTTATCTTCGAATTGGTGCAATTGTATTCAAGATCTAGCCTGCCTATAGCTTATATTTACTATACTGAGATCGCTCCTTAAATAAGTAGAAGAAACCGACAATCGGGCTATTACCATTGCAGGATTCATCGAAAACCAGAAAGGTATTATCATCAACTGAGAGAAATGTACCGCAAAGATTGTAAAAACCATTTTCCGAATGATAGAAGAAGGTTTAAATTTTAAATAAAAAGGTTGCGCCTTCATTTGACTTGTTAAAATTTGCCAAACTTTATATGTAGATGAGGTTCTTCGATGTAAACTCCGACGGTTATCTGGAAATTTGTGAAATGTCAAAGTAAGTGAAACTTGCTGTTGTTTAAACAAAATTTTTGCGGTTTGTAGACTACTTCCCACCAAAAATAACATTCTGGCAAACAGTACATTAAAAGTAAGAGTTATGCACTTTTTCTGAACAAAGCGAATTGTAGGAAATTTCGGAGGGTGAATTGGACCGGATATTTGACTTCTACGACCAGGTGAGTGTGTAAGGCCATTTATTGGTGGGACAAACACATAAATTACGGTCAACTATCAACTTGTTCAGTACTTTAAATACATTTTATGGTGTCCGGCTTGGAATAAAAAAGATATTTCATGCTCTGCGAAGATTCAAAAAAAGTTCATAAAGTGTTTCAGGATACGAAAGATACAGCTCTGAGGGCTAATCGGTTGTTAGAATGGGGAACTTCATTTGGAGACTGTATTCTAGGTTTAACTTAGTAACGTTGATTCGTTCTCTTCCAACTGATGCTAGATCAGCTAGTTAATATCTTGGAGGGCTTTCAGGATCAAGCAACAAATACAGCGCCCATTTGAAAGGAAGATTTTTTCTGCAGGAGAAGCCAAGGTTAAATGATTGCAACAGAACTACATATTTTGTTTCGATAGTTGGCTTGGCACTCAAGACTAGCATCCGGATGCTAACCTGTGTCCATGAACTATTGCATAATGGGCACCAAAGATGCAAATAAAACCTGGGAAAAAACTGGATGTTTCTCTGTTAAACATTAAGTCGCTTGAATGTATCAGACTGCTAGTTAAATAATGTTTAAGTAAAATTAATGGAGGAATTAACTAGATCGGTGTCTGAACAGAGCGAAAACTTAAGATGGAATACTTGCCTCACTGTCCACATCCATTCATTCTACAGAGTCCAGTTGATTTGGTAGCATGATTCTACTGTTCATGACTTATTAGGTACCATATCAAGCCCAGAGTCTTCTTAGTCAGTATGACTTCAAGTGTCAAATTTAGAAACGGGTTCTGGGATATCAACCAGGAAGAATCGCCAAATGTGCCTACCTTATGCCTTTTGTTTGCAAATGAAATGAGTTACGTCCCACAAACCGACTTCTTGCCCCTTTGTTGTCTTATTTTATTTCTCTGGATGCCTGAAACCTGGTCTATTTAGATCAAGAATGCGTGGCTGAACTTAATAATTTTCATTTTTTTTTCGGAGATTTTAGACTGATGAGAAAATAGCGACTTCGTTATTAGTGGAACACTAGGGCACGTTACCTAATTAAGCGGTACATTATCTTGAAAGCTCTTAGACGATACCGAAGCTCAAGTGCTATGAAAGTTGCTGTTAAGCTCCGTGCTTTTTATTTGTTCTCTAACGAAGTAGAATTACTAACATAATCACTCATAAAAAATACGAACTAACTCAATGTTTTTGTTTCAAATACTTTTTGAAAAGAATTACACAATTAACTAATTATTAGAATGAATTCGATCATAAACCCCGACCATTACTGTTCAACAAAACATCAATAAAAACCACTGAACTATATTGAAGTAAAGCTATGTAAGATCCTACCTGACCTAATCATGATGCTACTGAGTCAATGTTTTTGACCCACAAAGGACTCTTAGTAACGTTGGGAAATAGTTTAAAGGCAGGTCCATTTCGGGGAACTTATTAGGGCATGTAAATAAGCGGATGGTATAAACTCATGACGTAGGGAATAAGATAAAAGAACCTACTTAGTTCATCTTTGTTTAAATTCCATATTCTTAAATAGCAGTTTTCCTAGTGGATTTCTCCTGAATAGCAGGGCTTTTCTACTTCCAGTTGAAAGGAATAATTTGAATATCTGTGAACAGGCTTAGTTAATCTGCTTCTACAACTTAGCTCCAGCATTACTGCATTTATTTTGCTGCTCATTGAGATTTATTTCGTCGTAGAGTTCTTAACTGGAAAAAATTAAAATGCTGTGATAGTCAGTAGCCATTTTATCCTGACAAAGTCTATAGAAGTAAAAAAGAAATGTGATTGTGTTAATTTTTAATAGAGACATCAACGTTTTTTGGAATTAGGGGCTTTTAGATCTGGGATAAACTAGCCCATTCATGCGCAATCATCCAGTCAACTCCCGATTGCTATTGCGCATTTTCCTGGTTCATTTTAATAAAAAGAACTATTTCGTGAAGCACGTATTTGAACTTAAATTATCAATCATTTCTACATCATAAACATTAAGTAATTGTGGATATAAATGCTAGTAGAATACGTCGGCCTTGCTGGATGATGTTAAGTGCTAATTTGCCTCTTAGCAAGCGGAAGAAAGTCAAATATTATATATAATTGCGTAGTCCTTTCATTTTATGAAGTCATTGAGGCATTTTTACTAAAAATTTAAATGACACACGATGACGATGCAATGATGATCTATAGCTTCGCAACAGTCTCAAACTTGTAAGTCCAAATTTTTCTAGGAGTGTCTTATTTTTTCAAAGAAAAGCAGATTTTACCCATTTGAGGAGTTGTGCTACTTTGTGACGGCAAAGTGTAATAAATGTATTCCACACAAATCAGTTCAGTTTTGACAATTAGCCAAAGTAAATTTTTCCGTTTTGTCAATTGACAGAAATCTAAACAATTGAAATAATTGGTGTAATTCTAATTAAAATTAAGATAAAATAGCTTGTCCAATGTTGATTTATCAAAATCTTATTGGGATTTGACCATTTTGAAAGAAGTGACCATGCTCACTACCCCATGCTTAGCTATGTAAGCAAGTTCAAAGCTTCTCAGAGCAACAAACTATCGCTGGTTTTTATGCTGACATGGCTGAAAGCTGTAAACATTGTGACGCAAGGTTACCCACTGCTCTTGACGGCTTACGTTCTCTGCTCCTACCTCTAAGACTGAATTCAAACTGAATACTTGCGTTCGATCATCAATTCTATCTTTTAGGATCACAATGGAGTGATTGAAAATGAGGAGTTCGAAGGTTTGGTGAAAGATCTTCTTGATATTGCCAAAAGGGTATGTATTCAAAGCTGATACTTCAATTACGTAACCTTAATTTTGTTATGAACTTAATGGAACGAGAAGATAAAGATGTCAGGATTTGTACTATGTTTAAATTAAAATAATTGCAATATTTTTATTAATTTCAGTAACTGCAGCCTTCTTAATGCTTTTTTTGAACCTTTTACAGAACTACGAGAGCAAAGACTTGGACGATTTTAGGGATCTTTTGTTAAAACAGTGGGATGAGAATTCTGACGGAAAGATTAGCAAAACTGAACTCAAACTTCTATTGCGTCACTCCCCATCAATTTAATTTCAGTTTTTCGCGTCATTCAGTTGTTCTGCGAGTAGCTTAAGATGCTTACTAGACTCTTACGAGCTGAAAAAATGTTGTCACTCTCGAGTATTATGAACTATACATTTTCACTTGCGTTAAAAAAATTTCACACCTCAAATATTTGCAATAGTTCGATGAAATAAAATAAATAACACATGTAGGACGAAGCATTCTGTCTAATTCTGAATAAAGGTACTTAAATTTTCGCTCGCCTCTTTCGACCTAAAAAGCCAACTCACTAGTGATCCATTAAAAAAGGGTTAAGTCTTATAAATGAGAACGGGAATAGACACTCGTTAGACGATTAAATGAATGTGTAAACAACCCGAAAGAAATTCTAGAGTGGTTGATTTCCAGGAAATTTTTAAAAATGAAAATAAACTTCTGATAAAAGTTATATTGCGGTAGCCTAGAGACATGATTTCACAATTAGGGACAAAAGATGAGTTTGTGCGACCAAAAACACTAAATAATGTTATTTGTTTTGCAGTTTAATGATTAAATAAATTCTGCATATGTGCAACTGATGGTCAGATAAAATTCAAACATGAAAGAAAAACAATGTGAAAAATTGCTACTCAACTAAGACACGTCTATAAATTCGGTAGCTAGAATATTGGTTGACTTCTAATTAGAGGCCGATAATATCCTTATCAGGATTAAATTGAAGGCATATTTTTGGTCTGCCCAATGTGTAAAAGACGGCGGTCAACTAATCATTTTGTCTCGTCCACACATGATTTGACTTTCTTTCATCGCTTCACCAACGCACATCGAAATGCAGATATCTGAGGGCTCGAGTCCAGAGTGAAGTGTAGAACGACATCGTGGGCAAAAGGCAGCACGTTTACTGATGAGGCACGGGAATATGTGTAGTTGGCAATCCGCACCTTTTTTCCAACAAAGTAGATAAGAAGTATAAATAGTTATTCGGTCATTCCAATGACCTGAAGCCCTCGTAGATAGTTTTAGATCCTGTTAAAAGAGGTGCTGCTGACATCTAGTTGGACGGTAAATAGCGAAAGATTTAGTTGATCAATTTGCTTTTAGGTAAGAAGAAATGTGATTCGACCAGTTGAAAGATCTGAAATCTGATTCTACCTGAACTGCTCACTTGATCGCACTGAGATAAATCAAGGGTCGGCAGAACCGTTCAGGACGTTTATTCTTACAAAGTTTTTACTCTGGGTTTCAGCAGTATCATAAAATTAACTTAACAGATGGCAGGAGATTGAGGCACACCTGTCTCATATTTGGCGGTTAGAACGAAGATCCACAAGGATAAACGTTGGTCTACATTACACATACCAGATAAGACGTGCTCTAAATATTCTGCCTAGCAATCTCAACCCAATGCTTATTACAATCAAGAGACCATTAAATGTTTGATATCACAATGACATCGCTCAGGCATTAATCGTTATTTATATTGAAAGGTCTCTTTTATCTAGAATACATATATTATTGCAAATATGACTACTAATTTAAAATTCAGATAGTTTCCTAAGGAAAATAGCAAGTAACGAAAAGTGGAAAATGTCCTTTTTAGTTATATTCATCCAAGAGAAATAGAGGGTGAGGGAGACTGCTCATATGTCGTGCGATCATCTCTTTGATTTTCCTTACCTCAAATAAGCCTTGAACAGGACCAATCGACGCACTAAAGAGTAGAGACTGGAAGAATTCCAATCAAGGGCTTTTGAAACCTTTACGAGGCTTGTCCCGGACGACCGCAATTGATGTGATTTGTAGAGGTAACAAAGCTATCATTTGTCGGAGTTCATGTGCGTGTAAATAAACATGTACTTATCTAAAAGACGTATTTAGCTTAATTTACTCAAAAATATTTCAAACATAGAGGCAAACATCTGCGAAGTCAGAATTATCAGCGCGTTTTGTCGGGTGCTTGGTGTTAAGCAGAGAGGGTCTATTTACGATTTACCAAGGAACTGAAGATCAAAATTCATCTCTCGATTAAATTGTTGCAGTTTGCTGAATTCGCATACAAATATTCGACGTCACTGCTTATGGATGATGGTCCTATAAACTCTTGACTCATCAGATTACTCTGTGAATATGAATAAACGTTTCAGACAGTAAACATGGTTGACTGCCATTCAAAACAATGGAATGAATTCCCGTTCGATTCTCTTCTGTGGATATAGACAACTGATCAAGTGCGAATACATCACGGTTTTCTTCAGTATAAAAGATTAAGCTCAGGAGAATCACTTAAGTTTAAAATTCTATAAGCAAAATAGGTCAACGCAGTCGAGAAATGATAAATGGTTGTCATCAGGTCGGCGCAACAGGTTAGAATGATAAATGGGAAATTTTACAGAGATCCCCTGCAATATATTCCTGTTTACATCTAACATTTGACTCCGGGAGAAACAACTCTTAGAAAACGCTAATCAAGTTTCGCTACAGCAATTTATCTGAAAATCAAAAATGAACTGACATTTTTAGATCTGCGTCTTATTTTTAATCGGAAATAGCAAAGTAAAGCGATCATAGGATGTCGTATCCAAAGAACTTTTTATGATATTAATCGCAAGTTAACTGAAAGAAATGAACTTTTAATGGGCAGCTAAATATTCCTCATAGAAAATTCCTCTAACGAGCGTGTCGTCTAACATAAACCATTCACCAAAGCGCAGATCGTCATCAAGCTCCCAAACTTGGAAATTCTTTAAATAGAGATTTTTTCACGCAGCTTTTCTCAGATGCCATAAGCGGCACGTCAAAAATGAATAGTTTTGAGGGTTAAGGTTTACATTAGCTTGTTGACAATAGTGAGTTGTCAATCCTCTCTTGTTTTCAGGTTGATACATTATTTAGTTTGAGTGACAACCAATGTCGTTTGTTTGAGGTTGATTTTCACCCAGAACAACATTCCGCTTTTATCGTATCGCATTCGTTAAAATTGTACAAGTCTTTCGTGGCTATGTGGATAGCCCGTTCGTTCAAGAATTTTCCTGAATGGACTTGCAATTATTACATTAAGTTTAAATGATGGAGCAATCGGTCAACTTCATGTTAGTCTAATCGAATCAGTTCCTTGTGTCTTTTGGCAAGATTTGGTGGCCAGTTATACAAAGCATCTAGACATTCCCAACTGATACCTGTTACTGGTGGTGCCTGTATTTCTCAAGTATTTCCTACCAGTGCAACTTTCAAGCCATGTTCATCCTGACTCTAGGTCCAAATGATTCAACGAATTCCTTGTTTGAAGGAATCACACGTCTGTCTTTCACTAATAGTTTTTCGGGCTTTGATTTGCATCCCTAAGGCCATATTGCAGAGTGGTGTCTTTCACTGCCTACTTTTAGGGTGGGATAACTTGACTATCCTTCTTAACATCAGCATTTATCAGAGTAGCTCATGCCGCTACACCATCTCCTCATTTACGCAGTTTGAAATTGTTGACGCAGAAGATATCAGTAATAGAACTAAACTTTAAATCATCGACATCATACAACAAACAACCAAAACACATTTGAGACATGTGATAAACCAAAAATTTCCGGCGCTTTAAATAAATTTTATACCTGAAGTAACACATTATTAACAAACCGCCTACATAATAAGGCCCCTCAAAGAGAGATGGTAGACAGCATTGATCAAAGGTATTATGTCACTAAATTTGTTTAGCTTTATAACAGTATCTCTACGGTAAGTATGGATTCTTTTAAACAATAATTAATGGAATCTGGCCGAATCTAAATTTAATAGTGCAAGACTAAAAGATTAACTGGTCTAACAAAGGCAATGAAGAACTCCTGACTCTTCTTCGGTTGAGAGATGCTACCTAAATTAAAGTCATCCCCGGTGGACAGACCACAAAGTAAATAAGTTTATAAAATAAGTGTAGAATAAAGACAAGCAGAAAAAGGGATTAAACCGACTGGCAAGTGAGGGGATAACACAAGGTGATATTAATATGTTCATATATGCGCAATGGTATCCAGGTTTCATCGGTCTGAGATCACAGAATAATATGAAGGTAAATTAGCAGGAGACAGAGGGATGGAAATTCTTTGAGACGTCATATGCCAGATACCATGTCTAAGGCCTTTTCAAACACCACCCTGTGAAACTGTATTCTCAAGGTGTGACTTTCTTACCAACCCAGCATATCGGTTGAACGTTATACCAAGGTATGCACAGCTTCTGATTTGGACAACTAGGCTCAAAAACCTGCAGTCCTACTCTGGAACAAGGCCCTTCTTCCAGAGTGTTTGGACCAAATGCGTCCAACCAGACATTCTGCAAAGACTCTTCCACTTCGATAAAATGCAGCCATTTACGATAAAATTTGTCTTATTTAGCCTGTGATATTTTGTACTGACCCAAACAGAGTTATATAAACCGAAATATTTGCAAGAAACCAGGGCACTGCGTATGAAATTTCCTAAAAGAGAAGGTTTCACTTCATTTCAATCAAAAAGACAGGACCCGGAATGTGGGTATGTTTTTTTATGTAGTCTCGTTTTGAACCGGAACTGGGCAGTGCAGAATGTCCCAAAATTGCATATGATTTGTAGCACACGAGTGGATCGGTCCTTTTAACATAACCGAAATAATTTAAGTGAATATGTAGCAAGAATCAGAACCAAGATTAATCCGGTTATTGGTACGTTAAAGTCTGATCTCATGAGCTTATGTGAGAAAGATTATTACATATTCGCAGTTTTATCTACAATGCAACTAATCTATTACATCCAGAGCGATTGCAATAGCGTTATCTATTCCAGCCCCTCAAGCATCGTTTCTGCATAAAGGAGATTAAACTAAAATCCTTGTTTTTTTCAGCTTGGCTAAACAGAGAAGGATAGTGAGATAGAGCCCATTAAACGCAATCTCACTCCCTCTAAAAATAATGCAACGCATAAAAATAGACACTTAGCAAGATGAAAATATCCTCACTTGAAGAGAGGAAGAAAGAATCCTAATTATTCTTACTATCGGTCCCGTGGAAGCATTAGTCTCTTAAGGGTACACGAGCTGGTGGCTAAAAGGGGCTGTGGTCAGATTTGAAAAGGGCAGTCAAAACGATCGGTGAGTCTGATCGATTTCGCAGCCATCTGATCCGTGATAGATGATTTGTCTCCGAGGTAAAGGGAAAAGTAAAAAATTCTCCTTCTGAGCTTTCTAGCCTGATCGCTGATTGCATTTTGAGGGGAGTCGAAGGGTTCATCGGGTCAAGAGAAAAAGCATTCATAAGTGAGGAGAACGCTACTAGGTCAACTGAAGGCAGACCTAGTCAAGAGACGTATTCCTTCCTTGAACGCTTTCCTCCATTCAACTAACTTTTCGAGTGTATTTGCATTCTTACATTAGACTGTAATGGGTCTTTAGGCAAACAGAAATTGCGTTATCATGTTGCTTTATAAGTCACGGTAGGGCCGTGGAATGTGATCCAGTTTCTAATACAATGTAATTCCAGTTAGCGCCTAACCATCGCAAGCGACCATTCGAAACAACTATGCCAATTTCACCTCTTGAACTTATTTGCAGTTATTTGTTTATTTAACTGACCTCAGATGGTTGTGTAAACACGTCCTTTTAATGTTTTGCCTTATATACACGCATGTATGAATCAAGTACCAGGAGAATATGCAGCAGTAAGTCAAAAAGCGGTCGCCACAGCAAAGTGAGCTACAGAGTTTGGACACACCAACCTGAAGAAGCGCTTTTGGCTTTGACTTTGTTCAAGAAGACTTGCCACATTAGCTAAATTATTCACAAGCAAGCTTTGATCTAGAAGCATAATTTTGTTACAACAAGCAGATTTCCAATCATTTAAGTGAGGTGTTTGAGTTTTAGGGTCTGAAAAACGAGATTGTTATGACTCGTCTCTTTTGCAAGACATGAAGACTCCAGGCTTTCGAGTCACAGTGATTGTTTTTAAGATGCCATAGTATTACTTTATTTTTGCCCGCAATTTACCTACAATCAGCTCTTGAACATTTTGCTGTTCATGGGCGCATCCAATCAAGGTTTATTTTAGTACTGACCCTTCAATCACTCACACGCAATCGTCATTTTTTAGTCATGTCAGACTCTAAAGAGCGTAAGTTGAGGTGATCAGCCCTAGCAAACACCCCTCCTGGAATCCACGTTAATATCATAATGAGAAGTTAAGGCCATTGTGGAAAACCTTATCGTACGGCAAAGTGCATTAAGAAAGGGTCTCCTGCGCTCCGATTCCAACCTATTGAAATAATGGAGACATTAAGTGTTATGCACAGTTGTTCAGAAGCAAATTACACCTACCATAAGCTGTCTGTACCGGAATGAAAATTTTTAAATCTATGGAAATAAAAAAATTTAGCTTTATCTGATCATTAGTTTAATGAACGAAATTTCGAACCCTAGGTCGTACCCAGATGAATTGAAATTGTCTTCTTGAAAGGTATTTTCTGACCAATCAAGATTTGTTGCTAGGTGCGCATTAGGCTGTTACTTCAACCCCAAAGGAATAGCACCTCTCGGCCGCATACAGAAGAAATATTTCCCTCCTACCATTCATTTTGCTTCTTCTCTGGCGGAGCGACACCAAATTTGCCCCTAACCAATAATTCTCCTAAAAAAATGTTTCAAGGGCTTATCGGCACTCCAAATTAGGAGTTTAGATTTTATTCCATTAGACCAAGACGAATTGAGATCGAAAAGTTAGGTTATTAGATTTGGTCCTTGACTTAAGTCTGTTAGGTCTGATAACGGAAGGATAGGGAAAGCCTTAAACATACTGACATAGAATTAGCTGATTTATTGGTGCTGGACTCCCTGCATCTTTTTTTTACACCTACCCTCGTTTAGGCTGGAATGCCCCTTGACAAGACAGCTGTTCAATCTCAGTTCTAGACCAATCATCAGTTTTGCTAGTTCAAACATTTCTACGCTTGATTCATAAATGCAAACTTAAATGATTCTCTTCAGAGCTGCATTTTTTAGAGTAAAATAGAATTATTTAATCTTCTACACGTTGTGCGAAGAGTAACTCGACATTCAGATACGTATTTCCTTACAAGGAACCTTGCTTTTCATATTTGTGAAGATTGAAACAGCTTCGCTATCATCTTTTTTTCAGTTAGGTAATGCAGGAATTTACGATTTCAATCCTGTTTAGATAACAAATGCTAAAGACCATTAGTTTTGCTTCTAATACTTATTGAAACCCTGGAGTTTTTATGAAGTTTTCAAGAAGGGAAGAGAAAGTCTCCTATGAGTGAGTTTTCAACATGAAGCTGAAGTCTCTCATGACAAAAGTGTCTGCGGTGGTAGATCAGAACTTCTTATAAGGTTTGGGGTTTTGATTGGGATTTTTATTCTTTCGAAGAAATTTGATTCAACTGATAGCCCAAAATCAGTTGATGATGATGTAGCTGACTTTTAATTTGGTAGAAGTTAGCCTATACGATCTCTCATCGGATTCAAAGACTGGGATCATCGGAAGCTTTATGGCGATCAGTGATGGATCGATTTAGATGCCGATTTGATTTTATTGCATGGAACTATATACCAGTCTCTGCAAAAGCTGCCAAACACATATTTCTGGCAGGGATCAGGGATGAAGTATCTTAAAATTCAAGTTCCAGAGATCGCTGTTGAGGACACTCAAAAGCATTTGTAGGTGGACTAGCTTCACTTTCAATTTTGCAGTCAACAAACCAGCACTTACCTATATTTTATTATTTAAAGTCATCACTTGCATAAATAGAAAGTGAGGCTCTGGGAGTATTTTCCCATTTATAAAAAAATAGAAAATGGTGGCTAGTAATTTCGATGGCTGTAAAATCCTGTCATGTTTTTTTTGGTGGTGTAGCAACAGCAATCTTTTGGAGTATTTTGACCAAATGACTTAATATTCTATTTAAAATGAAGAGCAGATTTGCAACTAAACCAGCCAATCTATCTAAAACTGGAGTGAAATAGATCCAACTTCTCCCAGCTTTAGAGAGCTGCACAAAGCAACAGCGGAGCCAATCACAATGCAGAGGAGTTGAAATATTTGATTAAGTAATTTCTGATTCGATGGTAAAATTATGCCGATTTCGGTGCCGCCTCCAATCGAAATAACTTTTTTTCTATTTACTTCTGGTCAATATCTCCTCAAAACTGGATGGAAAGATCATAAGCCAACAAAGCACCAGGATCAAAGTAATTGACTGTCAGTAAGATTGGATCACAGCAAAATGTTCATAGGGGTTTCGAATAATAGCTTCTCAACCACCTTAACTCTTCAGGTCACTAATCCCTCATAAAACGCACGCAAACATCTCGACGTTTAGACCTAATACAGCAAAGTACTTCCATAATTTACTCGTCAACATCCTCCTCTTCGCCAGAGTCTTACTTTTTTTTGAATATTAGACAGACTTCAAAATTAACTAACATTCAAAAGAATCCCCTGGTTAGACGTGCTGTTTTATAGGGTAGCGAATGGCCAAGGACAATAAAGGTTGGCTTGGACTAATGAAGTGGAGTGGTGACACGGTAACCAGTATTTGAACTGTGTTTGTAAATAAATAGTGGCACTGAAATGCAGATTATTTCTGAAGGAAGAGAATGGTGAAAGATAACCTCAAAAAACAAAACCGTACCAAGAACTACTACCCTCTTTAAAACCTTCCAATGACCGCTGTCTTCACCATTGGTCCACTGATTCTTTTGTCAATATTTTGTCTGCAGTTTAAGTGATTCCAAGCTTACCATGATCTTGGCAAATGTCAGACCCGATAGTTGAGACGGAGATGGCCAGAATATATGGCTTAGCTAATTATTTTTACCAACCATTAATTGTGACACTCAGCATTCTGATCACCAGAGTGGTATGAACAGGAATCCCTAATCGCGACAGTGAACTCGACCCTAGATCTTGAGAAGGCGTTAACAGAAGCTGAAGGACTTCCCTTCAGCTAAGTATAAGTGGCAATTTAGAAAACTGAACACAAAAAATTTCATTTAAGAAAAGACGCTGCAGACCTTTTACTAGTAATAAAATCTATTCATTACGCAATGGAAAAACTGGTCTCACAGTTCTCTTTGGCTAGCCGATTTGCATAGCCATGTACTTTCCGAATATCAGATCAGGGACGGACTATCCAAAGCTCTGATTCGACTATTTTTCTTAGATTATTTTACAAGCTATGTGGTAATTTATAGCCATTGGATGACAGAGCGCCATGTTATTACAATCACTGCCTTTATGTTTTGGAAGGTCCGCCTCAATGAAGATCTAAAGATTTCAGAGTCAGTAGCCATTAGAACCTTCTAGAATCGGTATTTATTCTCCACCGCTTCTTTCTATAGCACTGGTTAATAATCGCGGTCTACATACAAGTCCTTAGGGTTCATTTTTGATGAGTGGAAGATGATGCGCATAAAAATTTTTGGTCAAATGACGCCAACATGGATGCATTAGAAACCTTTGAGCCGTTTGATTTTTTAAAACCGGTAGGATCATATCATGTTTAGAAAAGCATTATTATATTTTGTCAGTTTACATTGTATAAACGTTTGTACAATTTTTCACGAAATTGTAGAAACAAACACCATTTTTTATAGAGAGTCTTTGGTAGCTGAGTTTGTTTTAACTTTAAAAGTTTTGTATTTTAAATTCGATTTTAAAAAAAATCACAGACACTAATGTATCCTTAATGGCTTTCTGGTGGCTCTGATAATGTAGAAAGGCAGATTTGCAGACTTGAGTGCGTTACGGAATGCAAGTCCTACGTATATTCAAATTTCGGCGGTACTTAAATATGTTACACATCAGATATTATTTTCAGTTACGATAAGTAAAAGTCTTCGTTAATGGAAGCAAAGAGACCTCAAGATCTTGTTACTGCTGCAGAAGATGGTAAAAATAGCTCATTCAAAGAGAAAACTTGGAAGTAGTTTCTGGGTAATATCATTAGAGCCTAATCTCTTCTATTCCACCAATAGAATTAATGGATTTGTTTTCTGTTCCTTCAAAAGTCTTGATGATCCTGCCCTAGCCTTAAGTGAGATGTAAAGATTGATATGATCTGATGTATCGTCTTTCACTTGCAACAAACTTCAACAGAATCTTATGGGAGACCTTCAGAATGATAATATGTTTTTATTCCTTAAAACGCGTGAAATCTGCCTATTGGTTGAAGAGACTGTAATGCCACTTGTCTAAACAGGTACATTCTTTTTCCGCCAAAGACTTGGCAGAACATATTCAAATTAGTAAAAATCTGTATAATTCTCATTCTAAAAGCATAAATTAGGTTAAGCGGGTCAACAAAAAACCCCAACCGAAACCCATCTCAACACTTACATGTTGTGAGTCCATAAAATCGGTACGTAATGCAATGTTAGTGACTAGACTTTAAGTACCCAAACGGAACTATAAACTAGGAATGTTCCATTGACAAAGTGTAATCCTAAAATGTAATAGATAATTGGGCTATCGAGTGTAACACTTGTGCTATGAAGGTGAGCTTTAGCCTAAGTTGTTTCATTGCCTTTTATGGGTGCGCATTCATGTGAAAATGAAAAATGAATTCATTTAACCTGGAAGTTTTAGTTCACTCGAAGTATCTAAATTTTATTATGTGATTCAACATTGAAACATTACCAAATCTAGGGCAAAAGTGGAATTCGGAGGTGAGAAATCAATCTTAAAAATACCAGGTATGTTGTGAGCATATAAAAATCAGGTAAGACAGTGTCGAGTGAACATGAAACCCCGTTTTATGTTGATTTGGATTTCGAAACATTCTTTTAAAGCAGTGACTAAATATACTTTTTTCTCTCGCCTTTAGCTTTTCCTTACTTATCACTACAGCCTAAATGAGACTGATTGGGGGTCTTCAAGATGGAACTTGGACTGGTTGGAAGAAGTTTTGAAGGTGACGTCCAAACATGCGGTATTCAAACCAATCGTTTTTTGTGAGATTGAATATACCTGAAAACGAGGATTCGGATTCTAGCGAAATCACTGCATCCGGGTTGAAGGGATGTTATTTGTAATGGCGAGGCAGTTTTCAGCAAAAAATATGTGTGAGGTCAATATTGTTCAATTTAGAGTCATTTTATGGAATCCTTTGAAATTTAGTCTTTTGACTGAAGAGAGTACAACCATTAAGGTCGGGGTTACCAACTAGGATAGATGAGCCTAGCCAAAGACTTCTTTCCTGTCTTGTTTGGGCTTTCTGAGCCATGACTTTGCCGGTAATTCCTTAATTTTTTTTGATTTAAATTTAGATTTGTCTATGTGGTAAAGCAGATTCTGTGGTCAGTGCCATTAAATATCACTTCTCTCATCTTTTAGCAGATGATGGCTTTCCGGTGCCATTTTCAACAAAAGCGTCAACTTCATATGATCGAAGATCTTGCTTTTGGTCTTCGCTCTATAGATCAGAGCTGAAGACGGATCTTCCGGCTAATAATTTTTTGACTTTAGATTTCGGATTTACTTTGTTAGTGAAATGAACATGGAACCTAGTACCTCTATTCCATCTCAAGTAATTTTTTTGCAAACTTCATGTAGTGTTTTCAAAAAATAAAGTAGATTCCATTTGAGCTTTTTGAGATGAAATGGAAAGAAATCCGCTTTATTATCATCTAATGGTCCTCCATTTACCATACAGTGGAATTAAGTTGTAGAAAATATAAAAAAATGAATGGTCATTGATAACGAAAGTCAATGATAAAGGAGTATTGGTAAAACATTAAATTCAATAGCTTTTCATTCTCTCCTTATGGAGAATCATACTTAAACCAACATAAGGTAATCTCAGTACATGATAACATAGATCTAGGTGCTTTTAATCCCGCGTCCAAAGCAGCAACTAACTGGTTAAACAACTAAAGCTGGACATTTTTTTCTGGCAGAGTTTAAACTTAGTGATATATGCACGAGACATCCTAGTTTGTACCTTGTACTTTCCGCACATCAGATCAAATGATAGAACACCAGGTCATTTCAATCACTGCCTTTATATTTTAGGGGGTCCGCCTCAACGAAGGTCTAAAGTTATCAAAGCTAGTAGCCATTGAAACCTTCTAAAATAGGTTTCACTCCCTTTATGAATGCGCATTCATGTGAAAATGCAAAAAGAATTTATTTAAACTGTGCTCCGATGGAAGGTGGAATTAAATGCTTGTAAATGCTTTCCTTTTTCAGTAGTATGTGCCTGAATATTTAAAAAATTTTATTGTTGCAATCGAATGGAATAAATTCTTTTGGCAAAGCCATAAACGTATCCTGGTGAGAAAGTAAAACCCGATTTAACGGACTGAAATCAGTTACGTTTTGGCGTATGGAACAAGTAAAAAGGACATTTTTTTATTTGCGCTGACGAAATCAATTTAATTTTTTTAAGTACCTGCTTTATTTCTTTAGTAGAATTAAAAATAATTTGAAAATAAAAAAGGCAACCCTTTAAAAATTGAAGAGAATATTTTCTACAAAGTCAATTGTTTCTTTTGATTTCAAAGAGCATCATTCTACCATTAATACGTATTAATTGCTCAGAAAAGGTCTGTTTGATCCACCCCTTCAAGTGCACTTTTCATTATCGCTTGCTGTAAAGATACATTCATGAGCTCATATTCCAAAAATATTAGGTCACTTACACTTTGGATAATCAAAGTATGACGTAATACTTGGATTTGTGGTCTTGAACCTGGATTATGGAACGTGCGTGCATGTAACAACAAATAGAAGCTCCGCCAGGTAGTTGAAGAGACTTCTGGTAGGGGCATGGAGATCATTGTCCTTAAGGAAACTCCTATGAGGTCCTGCTCCTTATGTATAGAAAACTGTGCTTTCTGTAACTGTGGAAACAGTGAAAGCTCTAGACTGAATGGTGCGGTCGCCTTTCTGGGGTTACAGTTAGACCGATGGGATGTTATGCTCCGACCGAGTCCAAGGAGGATGCGATGGCAAAGAATCCTTCAAAAAACTAGTGAGTGTACACAAGTGATTATCCTCGTCAGATTGGGCTCTTATGCTCGCAACATAGGCGCCAAATCTCTCAGTCCATTCACCGATCGAGATAACACTACAGAGAACCTACAAAGGCTATTAAGCCTAGGGCAAGGGTATAATTTAAACGTGATGAACGCTTTCTTTCGGAAACCAACTTCTCGAAGATTGACTTGAAAACATCCTACAGGAAAGGTGCTATTCTTGACTTTGTTCTGATGAAAAGGTCAAATCTATTCCTAATAAATGATATGCGAGCTTTTAGAAAGGAAGATGCAAATTCTGCCCACTGCCTACAAATAATTATCCTCAACCTCCTCGTGGTGACCACCGGTAGCCTCAGAGGCGTCTCTGAGAGGGGCGGTCGGATGGGACTAATCACCCTCCGGACTTGTAACATTAGATTATTCCAGCAGAAGTACATCTTCTTACAGATTAGTAAAGGAGGCACGACCTAATTAACCGGATTCCTGGTCTCAATCTGGTACATTTAGCAATGGACGAAATTTTCGCCAGAATGTTGTAGGTGTGATTTCCGGAGGATATATGAAGGCGAAACTACGAAGCTGAACTGCTACCTGTACGACAAAACCATGCCAGAGAAGAGATCAGACAACCGAATACGTCAACAAACGTTTTTACTTTGTTTCTTGTTAGCTGTTGTGCGCTACTTGTTGTAAAAGCTATTTGTACTTCTGTTGTACCCCCAATGAGTCCTTGGGACTTGCCCTAATGGGTGGGGAGAAAATAAAATAAAAAAAATCCTCAAGCTCAAATGGCAAATTAGAAAGGGCTTAGGAAAAGGAAGGAATAGAACTTTGATGGAGGTCGTAAAGTGTGAAAAACAAGTGCGCCAACTGCCTAGAGGCTTCGAACAAATGAGAAAATCGAAGGAAACATACCAGGAGCACCTAAGGATCGTTTGTCAACTGAATTGGAGGATATCCTGAAACCTATAGAAAAGGCTACCGCCAAAACAGCTAGGCAAAATTCTGAGCGAATGAAAAACGATTGGTATACAGCTATAGGTGAGAAGAGAGACAGAGAACTCCTGAGGATGAATAAAAGAAATATCTTAACTACCGTGCACAATTACTTGAATATAACTATCCATTTATGGAGTTATTGCATTAACCAGAATATGCAGCATCCGGATCGTAGTGACCTTGTCTGTAATGCTGGAGCATTGAGGGAGCATTCGCTTTCTATGAGTCCTTCCTTTTAGTGTTGTAACATAATTTTTCTTTGCTCACATACTTTGCTTAGTATAAAAAACTTTCCAATCAACTTTATTTGTCAAGGAATTCTACTCACCCGACCCCTTTAGCGGCGGATCGTTTTAAGTGCTACTGCTCACAATGTCCTTATCCCAAATTAGTGCTCCAGGTTTTATTTACTGGGACAAAGCCTGCTTTTGTATGGATCCGTCATCCTTGGGACGGTGATAATCACTTCATTCAGCCGACCTTGTAAATTAGAGTGAAGGCCCATATAAAGTACCTATACTTGTTGACTTTACTCCTGTCATCTTTTGAATTCTCAAAAATAGTTGCTTTAATGGACAGTTTTTTTTAAACCAGGGTTTTGGATTTTCTTTTAATATTAGTTAGGTACCAATTCTGAGCCCTGGCCGATTTATTTTGCCCTGTTTTGACAGTTCCTTGTTACTTTAAATCTTACAATTAATTTTCGAAAGTGTCTTATCTAACTTAAGCGATATTAAGCGTAAGGATCATTCAATTGGGACTTATTAAGGACTTATTGAATTAATGCAATTTTTATTTAAAAAAATTCGTTCTAACATAGGAACAAAGTGAGGTTTTATTGGGTTGATTTTCGGCTGCGCCTGTCCCGTTTTTTAAGGTAAAACTCTTGAATGAATGGGGTTTGTTGCCATGACATCGATTCTCCAATCCTCATTTCAATAAATTCTAATAAAATGCTGATATAAGCAGACTTATGTGAGCAATATATTATTTGGATTTCAATAATTTGCTTGCTCTATTTACACAAATATTAGTCTTGACTGATCTGACGAACTAGATTTGAGAACAAAAATATTCATACAAATTCGCTTTCATTTTCTAATATATGATTCTATAGTTGCACTGCAAAAGTTACAAGCCAATTTTTGCGCAGTTTCATTTTTAAGACCATAGGTAATTATTTTTTTATTCACCAGAATCTTTCAAGAGCCTTAAGAGGTTTGAGGCTTGATATTTTCCATTTTTTTGCGCCGTCCTTTAAATTTAAGTGTTGTTATTTATCAAACTCGAAGTGTCCTCATTCGTTCAACGAGGATTCCCTCACTCGAATTTTCATTTGCGCTGAAACGTGCGGCCAATTCGGGTTGCAGCAGTTTTAAAAGTAATACGAATTAGCACAGAATTTCTTCCGAAATATGGGGCAGGTCTTTAAGACATATTTAGGCTCGAAGTGTTAACATCTAAAGGCTCACTGGATCCGCAAAACCGGAATTGTTTTCCGAGTTTCATTTTGGAACGTTGGGGCTTTCAGAAACCCAGTCAGACATTTGAAAGACCATTGTCGTGAGACGGTTTTGCAAAGGATTGGAAGAACAATACTCCATTATGCGGGGTCCTATAGAGTTAAATTTCTTGTTCAGTTAGAAAATAAATTGTTTTTTGCTTCGAATGGATTTCTAATCAGGAAAACTTGAGGGTGTTCAGACCGTTGACGTCTGTTCAGTTAAGCTTGTCAGAGACAACCACGTTGATATTTAGAGAATTGTGAAAAACATCGTACTCGCATCACTTAATTAGTCTTGAACAACCATTTTGATGTGTTATTTTAGCTGATTTGGGAGTATATTCAGCTAATATCAGCCAAATCATAAGTTTTCACCTTCAGTGTGACTCTGGCGACAATACAATAAATCATGCTTCTGCATTCCATTATTACAATGAAATTTGGAATGCATTTTACGGTGTATCTGAAATGCAAATAGCTTAGTCAGGGTTTCTAATTCGTTACAAGAGCTAGTATCCTCAAGTTTATCGACCTATAAATACTAGATGAATCTACATTTTCGGATTTGAAAATCGCCCGAATTCCCTGAATATAAGAGAGCGAGTTCGGGTCATTTGGCTGAATGGATTAGAGTACTAAATTTTGTGAATGGAGTCTTGTGGGGCCTAATTAGGTGATTGAATTTCTGATGGATAATACTGAGACCTAAATTTGACTCCTTTTTGGGTGGTCTACGCTATCCAACACGGATTCCAAACTATGTTGAGTAATTTTATAGTTCATTAAATGGCAGTGTCTAATATTTAAACTAAATTGTAACCAATCATGTTCCATTCTACTTACCACCAGCGATTATCTAACCTCTGTTTTGTCTAGAACCCTCGCGGTACCATGTGATACCATTGCACATGATCGCTTATAGCAGTAGATTGGGAATAAGTTCGGACATTTTCTTGACTTATCTGCTTTGATTTCATGGCCTTTCCCTAGAATTTCTTCCGGTATTATAGGGCCATAATGTGTCAAAACTGCTCCTGTCTTTAGATTAGTAACAGATGATAATCAGAAATTGAAGAGTACACAAAATCTTAAATATTTGGTACGTTATTTATGGTAGCGCTTGATCAAATCGAGGAGCATACTTATGAAAGATGCAACAAACCCATTATAACTGCAAATATGCAGGACTTCCTTCAAATAAAACTCTTGTCAAACCTGTTCCCCTAAAAATCC
The DNA here is from genome assembly GCA_019097775.1 of Moniezia expansa. Classification (NCBI taxonomy): domain Eukaryota; kingdom Metazoa; phylum Platyhelminthes; class Cestoda; order Cyclophyllidea; family Anoplocephalidae; genus Moniezia; species Moniezia expansa. Next base: position 3,588,147 of record JADFDV010000097.1, read on the forward strand.
CCATTGAAATGAGGAATATAAACACTTACTTGCGACAACGTCCTAGAATGTGTTTGACATTAAACCAGTGAAGTCACAAATTTATGTTTAATCGAATCGCCATGCGAAGTGAAAATGCCCCTAAACGCCTATTTCGAAGTCCCGAACAGTTGAGTTAGCCTTTTATATTGAGATCAACCATGAATATCTTGGTTCAAAATCCATTTCTGAAGTTCTCCTTGAAAATGACCTCATCTAGCGTCTTTCACCGCCATTCTCAGTCTACTTTCACTCTGGCTAATCTGGTTTTTATTTCGATTCCTCTTCCACAAAGTTCTACCCCATAATACTGAAAAAAAGTGTTTTTTTTTCGAACATTTCGAGGAATGACCTTTGATCTCCGTTTAAATTCGTACTGAAAGGCGTAGTCCACGATTGTCAAAGCGAACGAGTTATGTTTGACTGTCCTCTGTTTTTTCACAATTTCATTTAAATTCGACAACTACGAAGATGTCTATTTGAAATGAATGGCCTTTGTAACACAACATTAATCGCAACAAATATTGTGATAGATGGTGTTAAGGAGGTTTCGTGCAAAAAATATTTTCGATAATCTTCTAAGTCATTGCTTACTATTGCTCGTAGTGAAAGAATTCGCCAAAAAAATTGGTTGAATTAGTTCACTGTCAGTTGATAATTGTGCTGGACAGTAAATGATTATCAATGTCTATAACGCTGTACACCGTTATTAACTAATGATCAGGAAATCTCTTCGTGGCAGCTGTTACTATACAAAATTAGGAACGACTACTTATGAAAAAAAGTAGCCAAGAGTTAGTTAGAATTCGCAACCACCATAATATCGCATGCCTTTTTGTGGCGAGGCCAGTGTTCCACTTGACATTGGCGACGACAATACCACTCATGCTTGCATCTAGAACAACGTTTTGTGGCAATTTCACCACAGACGACACATCGGGGAGCAGGAAGGAGTGGGTGCTCGAATGTTTCAGCATCATCGACTGCTATATTCCCTCCGACTGCGGCGGTATTAGCACCGAAAAGAGCCCCGACATTTTCCTCAGAAAATGTATCTGCCCATCTCAAAGCTGCACGTTTTGCAGACTCGGAGCCCTCCGGAGATTGAATGCATGAAAAAAATTCCTCTGCTTTCACTTCCCACTTCCCCTTATATCTAAAGAATAGGCTACATTTAATAACATATTAAGGTAGTAAAGTTATAGCGCATGGTACCGACTTGCGAAGAATACCATCACGAATTTGAGAGACATCTTCAACATGGCAGAGTTGGGCTACGGCAGCAGCAGATGATGAATGTCCAGAACCACCAGCCATGTTGAAAGCAACGCCTTCAGACATTGTATACTCCTCCAGAAAGCGACGTAATTGACCCAGAACTGGAATTACATCTATAAGCGCTTCTGTAAGGAATGGTCGTAAACGAAGCAATGCCTGTCGTCTAGCACTGTTCCCCACCACCTCATATTTAACTGCGCCCATCAAACCGGAGAATAGAAGCTGGTAAATCGTCAACCAGACCTATATAAAGAGATCAACAGAGTTTACTTATATAGATTAGCAATATCATCTTAACATCATGAATCCTGAATCACTTATTGGTTGGTTTACCTGTCCTTCCGTTTTGGTGACAAGTGTCCAGTTCTTTTCATCAAGCTCTGAAATCCAGCAACCCGATTCATGCCACTGGAATGCAACGCGACGTCCAGAAGAGTCAAGACCGTTGCAGCGCCATGGAGCAAGTTCCAGGAGATGACAAAAAAGACAAAGGAAGTCGTGAGTATGAAGGAAACGTCGAGCGACTCCCAAAGGAAGAGCAGAAGATGTGACTCCGCTGACACCACTGCAGCAGTGTTCAATTAAATTGCGCGTAAGGGCCACCGCCTTCATACTCACTTCAAAGCTGATTATTGAGGCCTGACGCTCTAGTTCCTCAATGTTTGTCTCAGATGACTTTGGCTATGCATCGAAAAGAAATTTATTTCAATTCTGCATCGAGTATCAGCAATTATTTTATTAGAGCTAAATCACTTGATCTTTAAGGAATCTGATCGCTACTTTCATTTCTTCGCTGGAGGTCATTGAAACAAGACGGCAGAGAGCCCTGTGACACCAGTCACAAAGGTCAATAGCGTCGTCGCTCAAGCTATCAACCACATCAACGTGATAGCTGATTGTTTCCAGAAGGTTTGTCAAAATAAGTTCATGATAGAGAACCGCGTAGATAGGGAACGTGGGCACATCATCGTTAATTTTCTTCAAAACTCGCTTGAAAATTTTTTGATGCCATAATTCGGTTGATACAAGGTCTCGAATCAGAAATGATACCTTCTGGTGAGAGATAATATACTCATTAACAAATTCTTCTGAACCAGATCTAGCCGAAGCGACTGCCTAATTGTCAAGATAGAGGCATAAAATCAAACTTACCTGCATATTAAGTTTATCTAGGTATGCATGCTGCTTGTACCAGAGTTCTTTGCCGTAGGTGTCGTAATCAAGGTCTGTGAGAGATTCAACAAACGCCTCTGCTTCGTTGGGAAATATAATGTACTGAAAGAGCCAATTCCAGGAAAAATTTTAAACCAACAGATTTCATGCCTTTTCTAAATGACGTTAAAGCGATTCTTTTAACTAAAATATACTGAAGTGGGTCTGATCCACCTGGAATTTTTTACGTTACTAAATGAACATCAATTCGCAAAAATTTTGGAAATTGATTTGTAATTTAGCTTTGAAAGAAAATCTTTCGTTTCCACAAAAATTTACATTTAACATTGTTAAATTAAAAAAAATTGCACATGCATTAGTAACCATAACCCAGGATTTAAAATAGTAAGCACAGCAAGGTGATAGCAACCAAGCTTCGAATGGACATTATAAAAAACAAAAAAATATCATTGAGACGAACGAATGCCATCATACTTTGATGCCTGGTTGCATATTTTTTTTGACCGAATCGAATATTTACTGCTGCAAATTGATTCCATGTTTCAGAGAGCTTTTGTTATTGTTACTACTTAAATAGTCGATTCATAAAGTAAAAACTACTAGTAGAAGGAGAATCGACTTGACGAACTTATCTGGCTCCCAGTATTTTAAAACCGATGAAGCTGCACTAATCTGGTCATATTGCTCACTAATCAATAAAAAAATCTTCATTAGGAGCTTTTAAAAACTGATTTTGGTTTTGATATCCGCTCTGAGAATAAATATCATAATAATCATTGTGTTACAGCTTCAAAATCTCTGTTTTTTAATAAATTTATTTGTGTTATAAGATCTACGCTAGAAAAATCTTACACAGATAAACGTTCTGCTAACACGATATTTTGGCGAACAAGGAAATAGAAAAATTTTTATCTCTTTGAAATAGATTAAGACTCGGCGTGATTTACCTACTTTAGTTGTTTTTCGAATTCTATACATCTATCACATGTTTCTTAATACTACTTAATACTACCTCGTTCAAAGTTACTTAAATATATAATATCAAGTTTACGGTTTAACCTAATTTTAAATGCATTTTGGTGGTTTCAAACTGATTTACCCAGGTCTCGGCTTTTTCTACCATGAAATTTCTTTGCATGTTCGAAAGCAGGCGACATAATCTGCTTATTTAACGCTTATTTTAAATTTGCTCGGCACCTTAATGCAAATTTTCAAGTGAATGGTTATTCAAAAGATGAAACCTTTGATATTAAAACTAAAATCTATAGTCTCAAATTGCCCCAGTTTTGAAGTAATCCCTAAATTTCTGCATTCCTAGACATGGAAATGGTGGTAACACTAGTTTCGAATTTATTTTAAAAAGGAAACATAAATACTTGCATTTGTTTTCCTCAATGAAAACTTACTTGATGATCACCTTATGGCGGTAACGGGTCTTCCAGCGCCCAAGATAGTGGCGGCTCCTACCGGTAAGGGAACTAATTTTGGCCCCTGGTTCTGAATTTCATTACTTGTTCATCTATAAGAAAGACAAACAGTATTTCTAACGTCAATCGCTCATGTTGTCTCTTATCTTATGAGTGTGGAGTCTAAAATCTCTACTTGGGGAATTCCGAACCTTAAAATAGGAGCTAATTGCCATACGAAACGGATTCCAGTTGGCAGATGCCAGAGTTAAAGGCCAAAAACGTGGCTTATTCAAGTCGCGTTTGCATAGCTTTAGAAAATAGGGATGATCGTCCATTAACATTTTCTTATGTCTGCCCTTTTGCCTGTTTTAATGCCACTAAGGTCAATATGGTTCATCCGCACACCTTGAAAAGCTGCATGTCGCCAGGTTGCTTTCCTTTTAAATGAGTTCGCCAAAAGAAAGTAACTGCATAAACTTAGACTGAAGTTCTGAATCCACTCAGTTTTCACTCTAGAATACGTAAGTCTTGAGTTGGCTTCAAAAATCCGTACGTTGCCACGTCAGTTATTGCTTTATCTTAACATTAAATATGTTCGTGCTCGACACAAGTATATGTATGAAACTACATAAAAATAGTTAAAAATATAGACAGTCGCCTTTTGAATGACCAAATTTTCCCATTAAAAAATCCGCACAAAATCCAAAGGGATCGATTTAACAATTATCGCTTATCAGGAGTCAACTCAACAAAGTTATAAACGCTTTCAACTATGAGGCCTCAGTAGTATTGTAAAGACCTCTAAGAATAAGTTTTGGACAATTTATTTACATATACATTTATAATTAAGTGTGCAGTAAATGACCATTAATCAAGGTTAACATCTTCACATATTTTGTTTGAGTCCACAATTACGATTGGTTTGACGCTTAATGCTTGCTGCTTACGTTTAGTTAAGTTGCTTTTTCGACCTCGTTGAGCATTACTTGACATGAGCACGATATTTGATGCTGATATTAGTATCCGTCTATCTGAGGCACTCAGAAAAAAGGATTTGGAAAGACTACATGCATTGATTGAATCGTGCGGTTCTCCTGAATCCTTCGCTTCCTTTGAGATATTGTCTTGGCTTTTAAGGCAGATTGACGATGTGACTATTGCTCATCCTCCCAACTTCGAAGCATTTGTCACAACGCATATACAAAGCCTTTCACGCAACATGAGTCCGAGGGAATTCCTATTGGTTCTTCTCGGTGAACTGGAATCCAGTGAATCTCTTAATCTTCTCTCTTTTTCCATGCCATTCCTGGAAAGCTGCGCTCTCTCAACTGGACTTGTTAAAAAATCGGATATACATAGCTTATTTACGTGTATACGGTCGAAAATTCATCACTTTCTACTGAATATCCGTAAATACCGCTCCTTTAAGCTTGATAATATCTTTACTTCAGTGGTCAGGAATGTGAGTAATCTGTTCCTAGTTCTATTCCAAAAAGATGTGGGTAGCGGTCGTTTTGAATTCTATATTGATGATATCTTGTACTATTTTGCTGAGCCTCTTTATTTTATAGACTTGGCTGATGACACCATCTCCATTTTTAAGTCTTTTCTTTCCATCTTACAGATAGTCGTGCCATCATTATATTCCGCCTGTTACGAAATTTACTGGCCTTTATATACTCATTCAGATATTGATTTCTGCTTGTCTGAGTTCACAGATCGTAATATTGCTTTGTTGTTTGTTCTGAATTTGTGTTTGTCTCACAAGTCCTTTTATTCACTTTTCCCCTCTGTTTTTACGAAAATCTACAAGTTTGAAATGTTTGTATATATGTCTGTTCCGTTTGTACAAAAGTTAGCCAACGATCTCGCTCAGGAAAAGGTTCTATCATGCATCGATATCAAAAGATTAATCCGCACTCAGGAGTGTATAATGAACCTCTCCTTAGATGTTAAAGAGTGTTATCCATCTAAATGGTGGAGAATGCAACCCGTATCTCTTATCAAGAATTTGGAATCAATCTGTAAATATCCTATTGTGGCTGAAAAGCCTCCCATCGAAATCAAGAACTGCGTTTTAACCATCGAGTCCCTGCTTGCTATCGCGACAGTTACTGCCCGCTGTGAGCTCTTTGCTGGAATTATTGATCGGTCCACAAAGCCTCCTCATCATGGGTTTCGAGCCCACATGATTGTTTCTTTCAAAAACTTTCTTCATTCTCATTTGGCTTCTTGGAATGAAAACACCGCATCTAAAGAGAAAGATCTAGGGGAATTTGACATTACACTGCCATATTACCCTGATTACCTTCGGCGGATGTGCGATCTCATATTCAAGTACCCTCTTCCAGATTGTGAAGATAGTGTTATAGATCAATCAAGCTGGTTTAATGCTGCTCTGAATTTTGCCTTCTACATTAGCTTCCGTTATAAGGCGGTGAAGGAATCAGACTTTGATGGCAAGTTGAAGGCGATCATGCATAACGTTGCTCTTGCACTTAGTCGACCCGATGAGAAGGGAAGAAGCACGTTGAAAACCAAGTTCCTGGAGCCTCTCAGTACAGATATCATTGAGCTTTCAAACAAGTATAGGCGAGCGGAGAAGGAATATGAGAGTAATCCCCACCCTGCCACAATAGCTCCTAACGCACCAACTCTCCGTCAATGCGAACTCACTCTGAACGACCTTCATTTACTCATAACGAATTTGTCTTCTATAGGAGATCTCCCCGTTTCTTGGTCGCAATAAAGTCATTACCTTTTGAAACGAAAACTTTATTTTATTTCTTTTGGAAGACGTGCTTATTCATGCAATCAACTTTTTTTGTTTATTTTACTTGGACCAAAGATGATCAGATCCGGTGTTAAACGGTAAGTCAGTGATCCTGTTGATTAATTGGCTATCCTGTATTGCAAATTGATTGATCTACTCTCACGCCTAGATGCCTGAACCTCGCCTTCAATTTAGCTACGTTTTCTCGCGGAATCCTTTCAACGAGTCAAGGCAGGGTCCTTCCATGTTCCTCCTCGGAGCTCATTTCGATGAGATTACTTCGAAAGACCCTGCGCAGAACTGGTAGGCTTGAATATGAAGAGTAGTTCTTAGAAGTACTGCCTTCTACCCATTCATTAATTAATTAACCTCATATGCGTGTCGCTATTAGATAATAATCTGCCTAATAATGTTGAATACTTAGGAAACAATATATTTGCTCAAACAATTTCTTTGTGGTTTTTTGTTTCTTTTTTTCTACCCGTTTAGTGTTAACGTTTGAGGCCACTCACAGTCGTTTTCCTTTATTCATTAAAAGCCCTCGTGCGTTGTTCGTCAGAGTAGTCTGTATACTTTATTTTTCACTCCTTGTCATCAACGTTAACCATTCTCAGCATAAGGTGTTATTGGTTCTCATAGATGCGTTTGGTACGAAGTTAGAATATTCGACCTTCAACCGTTTCTACACGAAGCAAGTCGGCTGTAATTCTTTGAGTGTTCCATTAGAGTTTCTTAGGAATGTTGAAATACTGTGGACAAACGGTTTAAAGATTTCTTAGGGCCGTCAAGTATGAAGACGAGTCTTCTTTCTGAATTAAAGTTCTACTTTATTAGCAATTGTGAGGATTTTCTCTTTATATTTTCGGGCTGTTAATGTTTAGGTTTAGTAACTGAAGATACTAGTAGGCAGCTTCTCCGTGTTTCTCGTACCATAATAACCGATTGGGTATTTGCTTAAAGTCACAAAAACGGCGTCTGGTTCAAATCCAGTTGACGGAACAGCGTATCCATACACATCGCATAGTGGAACGGAGAGCGATCCGGACAGTGATTACCTTTCAGACGAAGACTCCGCCGTCTGGGAAGAAATGTGTGAACGAGCTCTTGAAGCTGCAATACCCCACGTTTCCACTCTTGGCTGGTCTCGCAGCGCTCTTGAAGCCGCTTGCATCGATCTTAATCTCTCGCCCGGTCTCCACTCAATCGCTATGTCTCATGGCCCTGTGGATCTGGTTCTATACTTCTATGAGTCCCGCAACCACCGCCTTGCAGATGTTCTTGCCGAGTGGAGAAGGGAAGAGCCTGATTCAGATGGAGTAAAGCACAAAATGACTAAACATACTGGGTTCGTTAGCATTTTTCCCTATAAAAACACGTTTCTGACTTATCCTTTCTGTTGTTGGGCTGGCAAACTCCTGTCACCGAACTAAAGCCACACCAGAGAAATGTTTGTGTCCACTGTGCTGTTTTATCAGATTACGAGAAATCAGCTTGGCTATGACTTCTATAAGCTTCGATTCATAGTTGGAGGACAAAGGAGTTTTTTCTTAGCCACAAAGAGGCTTTATTCCATTTGCTTCGTTTTATCAAGTGTCACGTTCAGACCGAATCATTGTCAGAATACTTCAATCTCCATACGGTTATGCGATTTTTAAGCCCAGGGAAAATTGAAATTTTTTCAACGGTTATTCATGGTGGTATTTTAATTCATTGTTGCTAATTACCTGATTAAGCTGCTATCTAGTTTATTATCTCACCACCCAAAATTTTGTTAGGCCATGTGGCAATTGCCGGACAAAGGAGAAGGGAGAGGTTTTTTACTTGTTTGATTTAATAGTGAATAGTCTATGCTTAATGGATACCCACATCCAGATAGATAGTTCCTTTTCAACTAACTGGCGTTCTAAGGGCCATCCCTGTTTTTAGATTAAGTACATGGATTCCTCCATGAATGATGGTAGAATTTGCAGTAAGGGTATAACTTAACATCCATGGCCAAGCAAAGGTGGGCGCAAATCTTATAAATATGGATGTTGTTTCGATTAGGATTCTAATATCTACTTCAAGGTCTTTAAAATTACCATCAAGTGTTCAAGCAAGAAACTATGCCGTTATGTTAAAAGAAAAGCCATTTTCAGGCTGGCTTACCACTGTAAGGTGTAATCATGTATTTGATTATAATCCTGAGTGGGTCATGCATTTTGGGTTCTTTCAAACCTAAGCCTCGACATTTCGGGGCCGCAGATCCATGACCTCTTGTTGGCCACTCGTTTGTAAACGGAAGTTCAACTAGTTTTATTGGTCATATCAGTTGCTAGTTACATGCTGATGGTTTGTGAACCAATGCCATTTGACAAGTCAGGTATTTACGAAAGCGCTTTTTCACCAGCACACGAACTATATTAGAGTTCACTAACAATCTTCGATATCGAACATCCGAATTCCGGACTCCTTTTTGACGATAGGAATGGTACAGGATCGTTGGTGTTTCAGCTTTTGAATGCTGTGGTCTGTGCAGATGTTAAAAGCGCTAGGTTATCTTCATGATAGTGCACACAGTAATGAGCGATGTCATCGAAGTATGTAATTTAAAGATGTTGGATGTACTACTAAAAATGGAAATCGATATGTACGATTACTTAGTTTGAATGCATTTGCGTCTCCACGAATGTAAAACACGTCTCTTTTGTGATTTATTGCTATTTAAGGAACGTTATGGCAGTATTTCATGAATTCTGGCTACCATGGATATTGAAACTTTATTTACAGAATCTGAGAGAAGAGCACAGCACACATTCCTTCTCATTCGCTTATTTTTGATTCTGACATAACAACAGGTAACTCCTAATAAAAAGCCTATCACGTGCTGCGACAATTTGTAAGTGATATTGTTGAGGAAATGTCAAAACTCTTTTTAGAATTTGATTGGCTGGACTCATTTGTGCCAATCACTCGTGCGGCATGACATGACTGCGGGCACTTATGCCTAGCTATCATGGCCAGAATGTGGGCATGTTTGTATTTTTTCCTTGATGTGGCGGTGGTGTATAAGGAAGGTATACCATCAGAACACTGTCTGCCTGGAAATAGTGAGAGTAAGTCAAATTCGCATTCCTGCGGTCTTGGGGTATGCAGTTAGTCTGCTAAGATCGACGCATTGCCTATGCGGATGACAGCCGACTATAAATCAAATTTTGTTTCATTGCAAAACCCTTGTTAACTTTGGACCTCTTCAGATTTCATCCCTTTAACGTAAACCTTTCACATTTATCATTTCTTGGAAGCTGGATAGTCTCTGAATTTTTAACTCTAAGACATATTTCTTCATATGATCCAGTTATTGCAATGAACCAGTTGGTCCGTAAAGGAATGACAGAATAGTAAGCCCTCAAACAGAGTAACATCAAAATTTCTGCCCTTCTCCAAGATAAGTGTTGAATGGCACTACAATTTACTTGGATCTGCGTGGACTTCAGCTTTCTGATTGGAACACCTTTAACTGGGTAGTTGTTGGTGGGTAAAAATAAGATAGACTGAGAGTTCTCGTCGCATAAATTGTTGGTAGTCGAAAAAAATGACCCAAGTCGCACTACTGATACCAAATAGGTGATTTTCGCCACCAGCATGTCACCGAAAATTTCACTTCATAGTTTAGAATTTCTCTCTGCACTTATTCTGCTTATGTTTTTGATGGAAATTTCCTCAGTGCTATACATTAGAGTTGCACGTCATTGCAACTTTGGCTATTTATGTTGTTTGTGTTTTTTCTATTCAAACGAATTGAGTAGTCTATATTGTTTAATGTTAGTTTTGGATTTGAAGCGCCACCGCCATTCAAAACGAAGCAGGAGACGGATGCCTTCCTTCATCGTGCAATTAAGTACAGGCTTCGTGCCATCGACGAGGTGCAGCCTCAGTGGCGTCAGGCTATGGGGCTCTTGGCTCTTCCGCAAAATATCCCCGCTACTATTGCCCTTGAGGCACAATTGGTGGATGAGATTCTCGCACAAGCTGGCGATCGTTCTGTCGATGTGAGTTCGTTATCCGACTTCGCTCTACTTCAATTTATATTTTAAATCTATACATTGGAACTGATTTTCTATCTTTCACAACCATTTATGGGCATTGCCGAAACTTTCTCCACTGAAGGGTTCCCTACTGTTTATTGCTACATCGTCGATTACAATCCACCATAGGTTCGGTCTTGAGAATTTAAGCTCCCCAATGTCACTTTTTCTGAAATTATTGTATTTTAATGGTTTCTTGAACCTAGGGGTCTTTTTGTATCAGATTACTTTCGTCTTGCCAAGGTAAATAAAGGAACGCTGCCCCAGAATAAGCAAAAGGTCATGTTTAGCACTTGCAAGATGTGGAGCAAAAATTTGTTTTGTTGCCTCTTTAAATTTCAGTTCTGTTTGCTAATTTTGGATAGTACTTGATCCGCTTCATGATCATTTTTTAGTGTTCTTCATTAATGAGTAAGCTGTTATCTCGTTATCTCTGAATCTACTTTTCTCTCCACGATACACATCATTCTCATGAGGTTCTTGTTTTCTCGAGAAACATGCACTCTTTCATTAGTGGCGTAACTTTACGTTTAGTTACCCCTCTTCTTGGTCCTCGTTTTTATAGGAGTTTCATTGATTCCCTGTTCCAAGTTCTTTGCTTTGTTCTATATTGTAGTCTCGTGTGAATGTGATTTATTTCAAGTCTTCCTAAGCTTTCATCGGCGTTATGGTAGCAGTCAACTTAATTAATCCAGTTTCGTTATTTATTGAGTATTCTCCTATTCCACCAAAGGGATACTGTCCCAGGATAAAAACCGGATGTGTCGACTTCTGCTTCTGACTGCTGGCCACGACGAATCTCTGCGGGGACCTGTCACGATGCTTCCTCACAGATGATTGATACCAATGCTTTCAGTCACTCATTTCGCATAGGCTTCTGTCTTTACGATTTTTATTTTTATCATTATTAATAACAAACTCTTAAAATTGTCGAAAGGTGACCTGAGGAATCAAGGCAAACCTTACTATCTAATGTCTCACCTTTCCTCCCGTCCCCTCTTCAGACTTTGGTTCTTACTCTCGACATTGTTCATCTATTTTCCCTTACAGCTTTCACCGGTGGTAGGGTACTAGATGTTTCGTCTTAAATGGTATCAAGCTGATGTGGTTCTAGATATCTGTGCAGCCGCCATCATGTCTTGTACAATTTACTGCTCTCTTTTGCTGCCTCCTTCAAGACTTTCTGGAAATTCTCCAGTTTTTCATTATGTTTATCATTTTACACTTAAATTAGCAAAGGGTCTATTGCAACATACCTTCCATAGGTCAAAAGAATCCAGAGCGCATCCCAAAACTCCTACTCTGGAACGAAATTATTTATCTCATAAATTTTTGGTCAAGGCGAGTTTCTACTGGAGAAAGGCTTATTGAAAAATGAGGCCAAACTTGCTCCTCATTGATGATACGGTCATTGAGACCCTAAAAGTTGGGAGTTTTCCTGCAAAGTTCTTAACGTCAACATTTTCCAGAATATTGTTTGCCATTTTCTATTGTCGCTGGTATCGCTCTTGTAGATCTAAATTAGAGAACTCTGAATGGAAGGCTAATTTATGAAAGTATTGATAAATAAAACGGCAAGAAAATAAAACCGATAGGCTTGCGTAATTTGGGTCCTAAATTTTACAACCGTCAGGTTTGAATATTTCAAACCACTGGTGAAAGGTGGGGCCTTTATGCCCAGTGCTTCACATCAAGTACGAAACGAAATAAATCGACGCAGGGTTGATTTTTCATTCCAATCTCAATTCTCTTCATGCCTTTTAATTTTTACCTAATGATATCCTTTCTTCATGAATCAGACCTATGCTCTCCCTGGATGTCATTTCTCATTAATTTTTAATCTTCGGTTTTCGTTTAATGATTGTTTCTGCACGTTTTCTTGTACATCTTTTATTAACAATCGTGGATAGTCCAAGAGACGGGCTCACGATTTTCTAATTACTGTAAATTTCCCTCGAAGGATTCTCAAATTATCTTCAAAAAAATGGCAAAAATCTCGAGTCTGGTTCCACATGGTCACTGGATGTCTGACATAGAATTTCTTCAAATCGTTTTTTTTATTTCCTGAAATTCGAACGTTTTTGAGCGACTTAGCGTATTTATTATCTTAAAGCATTATTAGCGGTTTCCAGATGCACATAAATTTCGTGATTCTTGATTGTCATAAACCCACAATTAATGAATGAAGTTGTGACACTTCAACTCAAACTTAATTTTATCTCCCTTTTTTATAGATGAACTGGTACGCTAAGCGTCTGGGTCTAGCTTACGTCTACAAGCTCACTGAGCTCTATTATATTCAAGATTCCTCTCCCGACCACCAAGAGACTTGGGATTTTCTCGAGCGTCGTATCAGCGACTTCCGATCTATGAAGCAAGCCAAGGTGAGTTTTTCCTCTAGTACTTTCATCTCTCAGTCAAAAGGAAACTGTACCTCCGTCTACAATCGCCTGCTAATTGACCTTCGGAAGTCTCATAGTCAATTGACGTGGTCTAGTCAACTTTGAGAGAGAGAGAGAGAGATCAGTTCAACTATTGCTGAAAGTATTGTCATAGATAATGGCATAGGGGTGTAACTGTGTGTGCATTCAAGCTTTATGGTCATGAAGGTGAATTCTTCGGTTTCCTCATAATGCTCTCCGCAGCTCCTTTCGACGACTTCTTTTTCCTCGTCGAAGTTGCTTTTTAAAGAGGGATTAGTCCGAGAGGAGGATTATCGAGTGTCATTATAGTATTTTGGATTCGATCCATTCAAAGTGCTTTGAAAATTTTTTTTGAAGAACCAAAAGAGATTAGAGGTCATAGGGAGGTTTAGTCATTATTGGAAATATAGTAAATTTGCTTTGTGCTGCTGAAAGTATTGTCGTCTACTGTGATATTCCTGCGTGAAGTTCGGCAAGCAACTCTTGGGAACTGTTCTTTTTTTATTCTGAAAAACTCCCATTACTACATCAAGTCGACGAATCAGCATCGCTCAAGACCGGTTTAGTCAGGGGCTGTTCAAACAGATTCTTTTTCTCATGCTTCTGATTCAGTTACAATAATGATGCTACTCTGGGGCACCGTAAAGGTCGAATTAGCTGTGGATGGAAATGTCAGGCTTTTAATCACACGAGGCTAACTTCATTTAGAGTCTAGTTCATTTCTGCAGGATACCCATCGTTCGGGGTGTAACTCTGGCACGGTGTTGGGTGGCTTCCGTTTTCTGATCTCCGTAATCGACCACGCTATCCTAGACCCACTAAACCTCCCTAAACTCATCTAAATTGCTATCTTTAACAACGCTTATGTACCTAGTTAGTGTCGGCCGTGGATATCAGAATTTTGTTTAAAAGTGTCTTCTTTTTAGAAGACTTGATTCCAATTTTTAATGAGATAAGGACATCGCAGTGCGTATCTGTTCATAACGGTGCTGTTGACAAAAATAACATCACAAACCTATCTGGTTTCCCTCGGTTGCGGTAACCTATTCCTCGTCTGTTGTACCTGTCCCAACCACCTGTTCGTGTGAGCGTTTATAGTTTCCTGCAAAGGCAGTTTTTGTTTTCGCCCCATTTGTCGCATCGTGGCAGGAAGTAGGTTATGAATAGACCCTACTGACTTATTACTGTCAGCGTTGTGCGTAAAATTGCAGTAAGCTCTACCTCTCCGTCTTTTAAATGAGAAAGTCGCAAAGTGGATAACTTCCAAAATTCATAAAAAGTCGGTTCCCTCTAAGTTGAGATTTTAAAAGCAGATCATGGAAAGAATGGCTATTATAGGACGGCCCCGTTGCTGTGAGTTATCGCTTTTATGACCTCTCTCACTGAACGCATTCCTTAGCTTAGACATCTGCAGTTATGAGTTTTACTGCTCAGTTGAAATTATTGATTACTTTCCTCAAAAGCAGTATGACACCAAGGGACTTATCCGGTACATCTGAGAGCGGTCATGCTGAAACGGACGTTCAGAAAAGTGTAAATAAACTACTATTCCTAAGCATCTTAATTCTCAAGGCTTTTCATGATACCTTGGTGAATTCTTAAAGTAGCTTTCCCTAACGCGATAATCCGCATCTCTTTAGACTCACTCGTGTGAAGGTAACGTCTACTAATGCTCTCCTAAACAGCTCCAGAAGTCCCGCCCCTGCGTCATATTCTTCCATCTTTTTCAGTCAGGAACCTGATTTGCTCTCCCTTTTTGGACGAGTAATTATCGTAATAACTACTGCATCGATTAGCAGCCACGGAACGACATTTAGCTACTCAGCGAATTGAAGTTATTCTTAGCATCGATATCGATGGGAACAAAGTCATATGAAGAGTTATGAACTTTTCACTTGAAGAGGACGTAGGAGCACTTGAAAGGCTTTAGATTTTTGTAATCTTTTACTAGAGCCATTGTTACTTTTCCCAATCGCGTATTATGCGCTGGCAGATCATGAAAGCTCTCAGCAAAATGCTGGAGTCTGATCAAAGGAAAGCTTATTTTTTGTGATGTGTTTGGTGTTTTTAATTTGTCTGACCCCCCACCGCCGTAAACTTAATTAGGACCTTCCTCTCTTCATTTTACTACACGGTGCGCAGAAACAACTTTTTAGAGGAAATGTGCATATTCAACAGCACACCTGTGCGCAAGGACTGTGTTAGCCTTCCGACACTACCGAGTCACGGAACTTCCTGCCTAGGTCCCAAAGGAATTGGTTAGTCTCAGAGTATTGAGCTCACCCACGGGATATCGGCATGACCGACCACCCCGGCCCACTTTTAGTCGTAATCTTGAAGTGTAAGGCATTCGAGAGCCTCGGCGTTAATGAGTGCTACCAAACTTTGCCTTATCTTTGATTGAAATGGATACTCTAAAATAAGAAAGCAGTGATTGAATTGATCTACCACTTTTCCCTTCGATGACTTCAAATTTCGACAAAATCTGCACAAAATTTTAAGAAAGGTACTGTGATTAGGACTTTAGACTGCGCGTTCCTGTTATGGTGCGTGAGGATTGTATGAACGTAAAAATCAGCTGACAACTGACAAAATGTCCACCGCCTTCTTCAACGAGATCTCTTTTTATTTTTGCCTTATTTCCTTTTTAGTAATTTAAAATCCGCAGTTCGATCGCTAAAACTTAACTTAATGTTGATTTTGAAATGCAAGAGTTGCCACTGAAAGTTAGTGAATAAAAGTTATCACTAATTTAGTCTCACTGGACTGAATGTTTAGGGACTACCATAGTTCACATCCTGTTCTCTATTTTATCGCGCGTGTTTGAACCCGTTCTTCCGTCTACTGCTCTTTTATTTGTGTCACTTGTGATGTTAAATGTCATTTTGCAACCTTCCATAGCCATGCCAACTGTACCTTTAGGGAAGCCGTGATTGAACTAAAATTTTGTCTTCTCTCCGCTTTTCAGCTCAAAGGTATTTCTAACATGCTACGCGAAGGAATCTTTGCCGCCGGTCATGTTGTGAGCTACTTTTATCTCTTCAGTGATTGAGATCAGCGAATTCACATCCGTTTTAACGGTTTTGCTCTGCTTTTTAGACGTACAATGTTCTCGGCTGGAATTGTCGAAGCTGTTAGACATATTCGCTTATTGATTTGCTTCTCCGGTCTGTGAATAAATACTAGTAGATTATACTCCATTTTTCCTATCGAATGCTTGAGTCGACATTCATTAAATTAATAAGTGCTTTAATCGTTACTTTGCATCTGAATTGCTGCAGACAAACCTCGATGGTTCAGTGGTTCCGGAGTAGTGAATGGGATCCCTACCTTCTTGCTGGTCAGATAGTCTTCATGCAATGCTTATTCTATGGAACTCTTGGAGCTCTTTGTGCTCTCGTCAGCCCTATCAGCAAATGGCATACGAGCCTGCGTCTCCTTCTTGACGATAGTGAACTTCGCTTTCGGGACGGTCAGGGCCGATGTCTGATCGCTGTGTTCCTTTTAACAGCAGGACTTTGCGCTCTGGGCTTGTGGAGACTTGTGCGACGGACAAAAATCTGCCTTGACTTTACTTGTACACTTTACTTCTGGCATTTTGTCTTTTGTGTGCTCTACACGGCGTCATTCCCAGTATCCATTGCCTGGTGGTCGACTGTAGTTATCTCCATCGTAATCATGACCCTAGTGGGAGAGTTCCTTTGCATGCAGACTGAGATGAAAGCCATTCCGTTGGGAAGTGGAGGGATCTCTATGAGTGTGGTCTAGACTCTTCCCCTTTACTCTCCTGTGATTCGCTCAGACTCCCTCATCTTGTCCTCCAGTGTCATGTCTTTCTGATGGCTTCTGCTGAGCATGTTTCTGTCGATTTTTCGAGTTTTTCCTTGTCCTTCAGTTTTGTGTACCATAATAGTGATATTATCTGATTGTGTACTGAATATATTATTTTAAAATGAGCTTTTTTCGAAATCCAGGAACTAGTAAAGATAGCTACTATGGCAACATTACGAAACTGAAAAGCTGCAAAGCAAGGCTACATGCCGCGCGATCCTGATGTTATTCACTGTCAGGAATTCGTCCTCTACGAGAGTACGAGAACTCTATAGATCGATTAGGTCTGGCATACTCAATCTGATGTCAGGATCAGTATTGTGGGCGAACTGAAATGTCTTCTGGGTGTGATTCTTTGTTTCTCCCTGAGTCCATCCGACCCCGTTACTTGGTTGCCAGCATCTATTCTTCTGTTTGAAGTAATGATGACGCTTTTGCGGCGTCGATAAGGAAATTTATTAGAGGCAAAATGCAATTAAGGGCCTCTTAAACGAGATGGAGACGTTGCGGCCGATGTCAGTTGTTTTCGTTCTACTGTGCCCCTACCTGCTAACGATTTCAAAGAATGTCAAAGAAAACATCAGTTCAGAATCCCGAGGAAGGAAAGGTTTTCCATCATTCAGTCGACCAAAGCAGTGCATTCTTTCTAAACTAGTAAAATTTTCATGCTGCCAGCTGCGCATATTCTCTTGCAAATTTTGCAATCGGAACCATCTACGAAGTGCATCAAGAGAGCTTTGGTATCGCGGTACATTCAAATTGAGGGGAAAGACTGTTTAAGTGGTGCACCTGGGTAACGTCCATCTTCGTTGTGGCCAAACTTCACTAATTTAGTGTTGTCGGTCGTCGATCGGAACTAACCTACCACTTCAATACTCGTTTCTATTAATGGGAAACTAATCTGGAGAGGTCCCTAGTCGAAGAGACGCCGGAGTTCAAAAAACTGCCCTCATAGGCAAGTCGACGGAACGGAAATCGTACTATGGAAGCTGGACCCTGGAAGGTCTGCAATATGCCAGCCACTTTGTGCCAGTTGGTAAGTGTGCTGATTCATTAAGCCTGATCAGCATTGGGACATCTGTCCGCGGCGCTTGGTTTAGTTGTAAGGTCCATTAATGTGAGGGAAGGTGGTGGAAAAGAGGTGTGAAATTGAGATTCTAGCGTGGTCTCCAAGTAGTCGCTGGGCAGCCATACTAACAAGGGGAAGGAGTCCGTTGAATCCCTTTGTATTATCTTCAGATCTTGCTATTAAATCCAATCTTCAATCCATAAACGAAGATTGCTGATGAAGGTACGGGCAGAAGTTTAAGGTTTCCAGCGTGGAAAACGATCAACTTACAGCAAGGGTCACCAATTGATATTACTACAATCTTGTGTTTTGAGCCTTTACGATCTCATCAGGACTGTTGCGGTCCGTGATGAAGCCAGTATTTACAACCACTTTCCATTTTTCATCCAGTTCAGGAGTTCATCGCCATTCTTTTTGGGAATTAGGAAATTGAAATTTCAGTGTTCGGTGTTTTTGCGATCCTTGCGATATCAGATAAATCCTTCAAATTTCACTCAATATGTGGTTTAATGTTTACTTGTTTTCCTATAAACTTGCCTAAGCCACAAAATGAATTTCGATATGTCGGGTGATCGCCCTAACACCTTTCTCATTAAATCAGAGGACGGTTTTAATGAGTTTCACAACTGCACCTAATTAAAACAACACAGCCATCCTCCGCTTCAGTACAGTGCAGCTCGCATATCCTGAGCAGAATAATTTTCATCCGAAAATTGTCGTAGTGTTGTCCGAACACAGAATAGCCTAGTTGTTTTGTTGTAGAACCAACAACCAACCAGCTGTAGCATCTATCATCGCCTTATGACTCGATATGGGTTATCACTGAACCACCACTCTTTGTATGCTTCCAACGTCTAGCCACTCATCGGGCCAGTTAACCAGTTAGCTTACTAATCCATCTATTTGAATTTTGCAATAACTATGTACAAGCATATATACATGGTACTTGAGTGAGTGCAACAGTCGGACAGTGAAGATGTCAACTGTTAAAGTAATAAGTGAGAGATAGTTTTTGGACATTTATGCTAGAAAAGTTAATCGAAAGATGTTTGAAGGCAAAAAAAAAATTGAATGTTCTTGGCATCTTTGTATTCTGCTCGAATCTTTTGACTCAAATGGGACTAGAATTGGACGACACAGAGACTAGAATAGATCCATATAGTTATCATTCTTTCATCTCGAAACTGCTTTTAAACTTTTCTTCTGATTTCAAAGCCCAAAGCAGCTTTAATCATCGGGTTTGTCTAATGGTTGGAAGCGGCCACAAGTGAATGAGAACTAGTCGGGGACACGTAGAGCTCCCAATGGTTTTGGGTAAGGTAAACATCGTTGTAAGATGCGAGCTTATTTAATCGAGATGTTCATTATGAAGCCGAGTTTTTTGTTGGGTGGAGCTTGAAAAAAAATGTTTGCATTATCGTACTATTTACCAGGACTAAGTAAGGTCAACTAGGCCTACTTTTCGTGACGTCTTTTCACGCCGCGAGGTAGGCCTGATTTAAATCACTTATGCGGTCGAGTCTCTACTGAAATTTAGTATCCAACGGTTAACATTGAAATCTGTAGAATTGAAGCCCAAGTTATTCCTGACTTTCCTCAGGGCTAAAGAATCATTTAAAGCATGGAGGGCGATGAGGCACTATTAAAATAAGGTGCGAATAACAAACGACGCGAGTCTCATTGAACGACAATGTGGGACAATGAAGAGCTGAGTCACTGAAACTCAAATATGGCACGAATCTTAGCAGGTACTGTCAGTACCCAGTCTCTTGGCGGTTTTAGCAAGATCCTCTTTGATCATTCGCAACTCACATTTCCTTTCAGCAGTATTTCTACATTTGTACTAAAATTACGATGTTTTAAATTCGATACATAGGCTCTCACGATTCTAAGAAGCTTTGGTAGTGGGAAGGATTACACTAGTGCAAAATGAGCCTATTCCACAAATAATTGTTTAACGTTTTTAGAATAGACATGTATTGAATAAGTTTACATAATTATTGTCCTAGCAGTTTAAGACTTACTGAAAATGGGCACATTTGGCAGCGATTAGGCTTGAAGCAGTGTTTGCAAATGAAATTGTCAGAACACTTCTAATCCTGGCTCGAGTCACGACGTTTATAGTTTTATTTCCTCAGGTATCCAGTTGTTTCGTTATTTTACATTCTCTCCGAGGGTCTTTCTCGATGGTAATGTTGCCACTGCAGCCCCTGAAAGGGATTCTATTCATAGTCCTTATTCAGTCCACTGTGTTTCTACTGAAACGATTCTTAATCAGCGTTATAGAAATGATCTCCCAACACTGCAAATGTAGCCGATTAGAAAGTAATTCTAATGGTTGTAAATGAGGTCATTTTCGAAAGATGCAGAAAAATGACCTCAATCCCAACGTTTGCTAGAATAGTCGCTTACGCCGCCTACCATTCCTCTACGAAAAGTGGCGTTTTGCCCGGCGGAAGAGAGGTCTCCTAAAGTAGGCCTGAGCATGGCTATTATGGCCTTTTTATGGACCTCATTTTAGACTCTTCAAATGCGATTCTGTTAAATTCATGCATGCAACCTCTCCTAATTAACGTTTAATTTTACGTTAAACTGAAATTAAAATTAATTTCTAATTCTGTCATGAAGTTTAATTAGAACCTCTCTAATGTCCCGTAATAATTAAAAAATTATTTCAAGATTTTAGCTAAAGTTAAATCGGACCTAATTCACCTGATTATTCAAATTAAATTAAACCTTAATTAGGTGAAAGTGTTCACCTTTAGGGGTAATGAAGGCGATATTTTCTGTTGGGATTTTATCATCACCCAGTACATTAATAATTGGCCTTTGCATTAACAAAGGTCATAGGTAACATTTTGAACCAAATAATTTGAGTTAATTAAGAAACGTCAACGTTTCTGCAAGAAATTTTGGTTCTTCAAGGAAGCCATGTGCGAAACCACATCAGATAATGAGAGGACATTCCGGATTAGTTTAGCAGGCTACGAGAAAACGGCGGGGTCTTTTAATTTATGAATTAGGTAGAGTAAATATCGAAGCTCACTGGCCAGAATGGAGCTGACTGACCCGAAGACTCAGGCTGTGTCAGGGATCGAATTCTCAAACTCTCAAGGAAGAAGACTCATTAGAAAGTCCTTAAACTTACGCCAGACGAAACCGATCGAAGGTTACGCGACAAGATCCAAATTGAGAAGGAAAGTTTTGACAACATAATGGTGACTCTCAATATCTGAATTATTTTACCAGTCAGGAACGGCAGTATTGAAGACCTAAAATTAGCAACTAATTCTGCGACGGCAAGAAGAGATGCGGATTTCAAACCATCAGTGTCATGGAGGAGGAATATCAAAAATTGAGAGAAAATGGCCCAAGTTATCGAAGGAGGTATCTGTTTGGACTGCTTAAATTCATTTCTATTGGAGTAGCTATGCGCAATTTTGTGTCCTATTAAAATCATCATTTGCTTAATAACTTAGTATGCTCCAACACGTAGCTATATTTGCTAATGATTCGTTATTTCGACTGAGTTCGGTAGAGATCCATTGTTTCCAACTAACTGATTTCAGTGTTTGAAAATCCAGTAGAAATCATAGCCTCTGGGTGGGGCGATCTTTGGAGCCTGAACCACCCAAAGTGTATTTTAGCGGAAAATCGGTCGCAAGCACCACACAACGGCTATGTGTGTTTCTAATTTGCAGTCATGGAAACGCAGTCATTAGTTAGAGAGAGAGCGAGAGAAACCTGAACCAGTCACACATCACCCAAATAGATGATGTTTAACTTTAAACTTGAAATCTGAACGGTTTTATTTGGTACTACCAGAAACATGCATGCGACCTTACATTGGAGAACTGAAAAACGATAAATTTTGATCATAAGCAGCGAGGCTTATCAAAAATGCTTTTTCGAACACCGTCTGTTTGAGTCGGAGTTTGGTAAATAAGACAAGCAAACGCATTAGCTGTAGCAATAAAATAGGAATGGGTTTTGAAAGATGCAAAATATATATAGCAAGCGCAATTTAAGAAATTACCATTTTTTGAAACCCACATAATCGGCAATGTGAAAACTTGAAATTTAGGCAAGCAAGAATCGACAGCTTACTAACTGAAACCTGAATACAAATGGTATATTTGCATTTGCATTTATCCGAGAGCAAAGTATAATGGAAGTCTTCTACCGATTTTTTTTAGGAAAATGGTAATGCATTTATGTGCGAAATTGGCTTTAGAACTCGACCTATTGTTCTGAGCCCTGGTATTAAGACCAACATCTCTTGTCTTCAGCCGCAGTCTTCTCAAGTCTTTGCCAGCAATAGTGTTGATCCAATCCATCAGTCATGGCAGATGACCTTTCAGAGTGATAGTACTCATTGTTTTAGTGAAGCAGAACAATTTCGAACCTTCGATATGGATACCAATAAGTATAATACATAGAACGCGGCGTACCATGGATTTCTTCCAAGTTGGGCTTCATCCTTCCTTCTTTTCACAGTAACAGTCTTTAGTCATCGCCTTCATTTTACAATTATCTTCTCCCATTGTTTAGCATAATTAGGCACTGGATTGTATTTACCGGTTTTGTTCCGGCTTTTCCTTGGCAGTATGACAGTTTCTGCGGCATCTGAACTAGATTCGGTCATTCGGTTTTTGATCACATTGTGTAACATCAGCTGTTACATTAGACTGTCTGATCCGCATGCACTTCTTCTTCCATTAGGGCTGATTCGCATCTAGAAATCTCACGGCAAAACGAACCATATTCCTGCTCGGTTGAACCTTTTGACTACTGTTGACTTTGAAGTAATTTACTTCACCTCTGAAAAAGCTCGTGACTGTTAAATTAATAAAAAGCAACTCCCTTTTTCTAGTAGGTTGATGAGATACCGTCAATCTCTTTGAAGGAATTCCTGAAAGAGACCAGGATCACCATCTAAATGTACTAACATCATCAGAAGAGGTGCTGGTTGACAATTTATAGGAATAACTGAGAATATGATGAAGCAGGGTAGATGGCCATAAAAGACACTAGAGACGAAAGCAGAGCTGGCAGTGACGAAATAAGGAATGGTGTTGAAGGGAGGGCAAGGAGTACGCTTTTTAGAGAGTGGGTTTTTCTATCTACCACTGAGAGCAAACAGTAAAAATCAAAGCAGTGTAGGACAGTGCAGTCGGTTGACATAATTCTGATTCGCTCAAGTGTCGTCTCATATGCCAGAATAGTGACGAGCCTTACAAATGAACTCTCCCTACAACTCTGCGGTTCAAGTCCACAATAAATCGGTTTTTTAATTTGTCTTCTTTCCACGCGGAAGTTGTACCCACCATCTTGTTGTCTGAAAAGCTGCCAAATTTAGAACTTGTTGTTACCTGAGCTTTTTATACAAATATAGAGAAAACAAAAATAACCAAATCAATTCCTTCTTATTGAAAGCAAGGTTTTCAAAATGTAGCAAAGCAAGTTATGTCTACCTATTTTCTATGCGAAATTCAGGCATTTCAATGTTGCAAGAATGAGACTAAGTTAAGAAAATTAAACAAATATTGGTTAGTGACTTTTTTTTAATCCATTAATAATGAATTTTACTGCCCATTTTTAGCTGTCATAGGGGCTCAGAAACTACGAATTAATCACAGACATCTGATCCGATCTTACTTTGTTCTATGTTTTTATTAACTTTGACACCTCAAAAACTGACATTTGAACGAAATTTTCAGTGACTCTGGTTATGGCCAACATAATAGAAGCCCTATCTTGAATTAGGAGGAAATGTCTCGAAATACTCATTGGTTAATCGACCCCTATCAAATTGGAGTGGAATTGGATTTTGATGGAAGACTCATAATGTCGGCTTTTGCTTCTAACTCGATCGACGGAAAGATTAAATTCAGCAGTTAATTCAAATAGGAAGGCATGCAAAAAGTCTTCAAATCTTGGAAAAATGTAGCCTTTGAATAAGATATGCAAACCAAAAATAAGGCAAATGTTGAAGAAGAAAAGAGAAGTACGATGTTATTTAATGATGATGATCCTTGATCAGTCTTGCAGTTTTTTTGGTAAAGATTTTGAAAGCGACAAAAAGGGAAGTGCAATAGGTAAGGTTGCTGTCTTCCAAAGATGCGCAGAATAAGAGAGTATCGAGGCTTGTTCAATAATAACGAAGATTCTTATTCAAAATAGCTCCGCCTTAGTAAGACAGCAAGGAGCTATTCAAGTAGTGCACGGTTTTTGAAGTTTACTGGTCAATTTCGTCATTCAAGCTTGACGATTGGTATCTTCTTTTGATAAAACAATTAGACTCTTCTTGGTCTCGTTTGGAGCATTTCCAATTCCTTGCGACAAAAATAGCATTCCTTATTTATCCCATAGAGGCTATACCCAAACTCCAACCTTGAAAAATCACCTTACCAGCCTGTTAGCACGATGCCATCTTCACCAAACAGACGGTAGACTTCGTATCATTTTAGCAGAGGAAATTTGCCTTTTGCCACCTCCGCAGATTGATGACCCCAAGGTCGATCACAATAACAGAACCATCGTATTGAATAATGATTGAAAATGATCGGTTATTCCCAATTCTCCTCAGAATTCCCATGGCCACCAGCTTTCATCCATTAAGGAGGTTGGTGCTACTACTATGGATCAGCAAGAAGTTAGGGCTTGGGTTCTTTGCAGTTATTATAATAAATGAA
Source organism: Moniezia expansa (assembly GCA_019097775.1). NCBI lineage: Eukaryota > Metazoa > Platyhelminthes > Cestoda > Cyclophyllidea > Anoplocephalidae > Moniezia > Moniezia expansa. The sequence goes on from JADFDV010000097.1 coordinate 3,612,883, forward strand.
TCGCTCTTCTCCTCTTGAGGTAACTTTTGAGAAAATCTTTTACCTTACCTCATGGTAGATTTGATCACGAGTTTTCTCAGAAGGGGAGCAATATACCACATATTTTGTCATGAAAAATCAGCAGATTGGAAATGCAGAATCAGTAAGCAAACGTTTTCCATTAACAACCCTACTTATGGCAAAATTTTTCTGTGAAGGAGTCCCTTGAACGGAGAATTTGCAGTTTCGTGGGTAAAGTGAAGAATGCTGCTCGGTTTGGAAAGGTACATAGACCGAAAACTGAACAGCAAATAATAAGCGCGTGAGCTATTGAAAAGAACACCAGAGCAATCCAGTTAGTTACCTGTGTGTCTTATGTACTTGCTGCGCTTAAGACAGCATACTTCATCATACAATAGTTGATTGAAGTGTAAAACATTACAAGATAACTTTATTTCAACTAACAAAGAGTAGAATTGATCTTTTCGGGATATATAAAAGGAGGAACATATGCATTCCAATCGCTAAATACTTATCAACGAATTTAACACCGATAACAAAACCTTTTTTTTGAATTATCAATTCCTTATTCAATGAGGAATTTGATTTGCGTGAAGTAGCCATCGTGCGAGGAAGGCTGATGCCAGAGCGCAAATTCGAACCCTGAACTTAAGGATCATGTCACGTCTTAGGCATCCTTGGGTCAGGCACAACACCATCATATCCAGACTGTGAATATCATCGGTATCAGTTTCTAAAGACTTCATGGATTTCTGGCTGAGCTTTTCATCTCAACTGGACCATATTTAAAGCGTTTATAATGAATAATTCAGGCCTTTCAAGTTTCACTATCACCAGTTTGGAGAATACGGTCTTGAGATAGGCCTACTTGCCAAATCAAATCACTAAAGTGAAAAGGGTCAGCATCATCAAAGAAGTCAAATAGTCTAGTCTTCACCTTAAAAGAGAACTGGCGATTCTTTAGTGCAGTTTGAAGCCACACCGATTGCTGAATGACCTTACCGCTATTTCTGGCAAGAGCACTGGATGCTGTGCACATGCGTTAGTTTGTGATCCTAGAAATTGAATACTTCTTGGACTTTTTCGTAACCGATTTTTAATTGAACGCTGCCAAGCAGGAAGGCTTGGTCAGAGGACTTAACTCAAAATAGCCCCAAAGATATTATGGAGAATTTTGAAGAAACCAAAGAAGGCATTGAAGAGAGAAGGTAGTTTTTACACAATCGAATGTCTGGAGAATAGCCGATCTGTAGTCCAAATGAGGCCTTTGTGTCTCACAAGTTGATTTTTTTTTCTTCTTCTTCCCATGGTTACATCCTTAACTTATCGCTGAAAATTTGTAACACTTTAATATATTCTGAAAAATTGCTATTCAATTAACTTGAAGGAGGCATTTAACATATTTTGATCATGTGACATTTCTTGGCCATAAAATCCTCTTTGCCTGACATTCAGCGAAAATTCAGTCGGGTCTACAATCTTATTTCACTGTTAGGGCTACTCTGTATGCCGTAAACAGTCAAACCCATATATCCGCAAGACTAAACTATTGTCTGATCACTCAAAAGTACAACGCTGACAATGGAGGTCAACACCCATAACTTAAGAGCCCTTCCCGAGGGAATGTATTGTTAATATTTCCAGCAGGTGATATAGATACGACGTGAAAGAATATCTTTTCTCTCAATAGGACCCGTGTTAACTGCGGATGCAGATATACCACGTAGATTTCACAAAATATGACTTTAACGTCGCAGCACTTCTCCGTTTCTAATGATCGAAATCATCTTTTCTGCAGTCAATCTGTGTATTTTACCCGTTCAGCTTAACATCCAGAACTGAATAAGGTTTATCTACCACCTCAAGGTTCCCGTTAGCGGCAATCTTTGGTCTTTATTCGCAGATATCTCCACCTTGAAATATTCCAAGATGAATACATTTTTGGACGTCTCAGTTATCATTGTAACTGCAGCTCTGCTGGGTGGATATGCCACGAAGTGCAAAATCTTTAAGTGGTACTGAAAAACCGCCTGGTATTAATTTACTCCCACTCGTCGTTCCCTTAAACTGAAAATTTTCTAGATGAAAACCACTTGCTAGTTGCCAAAGTTTTTCCAAGGCTGTAACTTTGCCGTGACCATGAAGACCCAATTTTAAGTAAATGGTGTCTGAAAAGCTTTTTTAAAATTAGTAACTTAGCAGGTAGGTACTTTGCTGGTTATAAAACAGCTCTCATTTCTATGCCCGTCTTATTTTAGCGCTAATGGAAGCCTCAGAAAAGTGCGTAGTCGGGCCATTTTCATTATTATAGCACTTAGAATCCCAGCTCTAGTAATCTATCATGATCCATGATTGTCGTCGAAAATCAGCCAAATAGAAGTATCAAAGTAAATAAGTTTCAGCCAACATAAGTTGCTGGCAAGTTGACTATCGACAAAAAGTATGCCACCAGACATGCATTCATAAGTACTTTCCAATGTAATAATAGTTTAAAATGCAATAACTTTAATTTAAATAGGAAGAGACTCAAGTGAAGAGCCTTTTGGGGAGAATAAGTCAGAAAATTTAGTTGAATGGAACAGGAAGTAAATGAAGTAAACGTGTCAAACCCGTTTTGAGTAGCTTGTTTTGGAAATTGACCAAAAGTAGCCTGATGAGCCCTTTTAAATTCACAAACATCTGAGTAAATCCTTCACTCTTCTTCATTCGAAGGAGGAAGCGATTTAGGGGTAAACAATAATTATAGCGTAGAAAGGCTTGATTAGCGAACTGAATTGATCTACGCATAACTTCTTCTGATACGAAGGGAGCATTCGTGCCCATCATTTTCTAACACCTTCTTAGAATCAACTATCCAAATGCTTTTCAGATCCTCCTATGCAATGGCTTCACTACACCTCTGGCAGGGTCCCCAGCATCTAGTCAATTTTTTACTAAGCCTATTCTCATTATGCGATCATCGGTGTTATGAGAACGGTAAAATTGAATGTTGATGACAGTCGCCTTGGTTCTTTGCCTGCTCCTTGATTTTCAACCCATTGACTATAATATAAATAGGCTCGGCCCATTTTAGCGGTAGCATTCCAAACGCGAAATCGGAAATTTTCTTCAGTTGGCTAGGTTCCGAAGAGATCTGCATTGCATTGTCACTATCTGGCAATCACACTTAGGTATAATTGCCCTCAATCGACGAGGACATTGACCTGAATTCTGAATCAGGAAATATGACAAACTAGGACTCATCTTGGTGGATGAAGACTGGAGTTATGAAGATTGTCTGCCTTAACCATGTCCAGGACGGACAAGGAGCCACATACGAAGTTGAACTGCTACCTGTACTATGAAACTATGCCGAAGAAGTGACCAGAGAAACGAAGACGTCGATAAAGGCTTTTGCAAAAGATATGTGTACTTCTGCTGTACCCCCAATAAATCCTTGAGACTTATCTCAATGGATGGGGAGTAAATAAAAAAAAATTAATGCAACTGAAACGTTTCAGAGTATTTTTGTGTAATTCCGTTTCTCCTGATCTTGATATAGAGACCACTGAAGAATATAAACAACAAGCGATTTACTTTAACTTAAGTAAAGCTAAAAATATATGGGCATTCGTTTATTACCAGTATTTATCAACCCAAATTAAACCATGTCCTTAATGTTGCAGGCCAGAGGCTGCTTCATTGAAGGATAGAGTTCTGTTTTACCTAAGGCGCCATACTACACTGTCTCAAATCTACAAACGCACAGAAAAAAAAAACACCGTTGGAATCATAAGATTTATCAATCGCGATACATAACTCTAATTGTACAGGCATCAGATAATGGCCCCCTGGGTGCGCCATTTTACAATCAAACCATTGAGAAAATACTTGGAGTGGGACAGGAAGGGAAGAAAGTGAAGGAAGTAAGAATGAATGTTAGTTAGTGGCTTTGCCGAAAAAAAATCAAAGAGAAAAATAATTTGGAATGCTTTTCTCTGCTTGCGTACTCAACTTGCTTAACTATAAAAGAAACTTGTAGAAAATTTTGCAGGCTCACTTTAAGCTCGGAGCTGGAATCGCGATATTTCGTTTCGTATCTTCTTTTCTACAATGTAATTGCGATTTATCACACATAAATGGTGACAATGATATTATATTTTTCATTAAAATAAATTGTTAACTTCTTATTACACATGGCAGAAAGTTTTACGGAGAGAAGCTTTTGAGTTATGAGACAAGGACTCGAGGTACATAAGCTGATTTGCTTGAGCACAAAAAGCGAGGGAATCATTGTCATCAGCGGAAAAGCTGCATGCTGATCTAGTGGCGCAATGCAATGCACCCTTCTTGACTCAATGCAATTTACCTCCAATGGCTAATGTGGTTGAGGTCATGCCCAATTAAGAGAAAAAGACGAATCAGGCAATAAACTCACTAGGACACGTATATAGCCAGTAGATTTCTCGGTCAAAGTGAGGCTGTCTACCGATCAGAGCTAAATGCCGCGGAGATGGAGTTGATAGGAATTGGCTGGTTTTTGAGCCGACCTAATCGCAGTGAAACATATCCTTGCAATGTCTGAAATAGCCGAGAGCAATTATTATTATAAAAGTGGATACTTTCAAACGCCCACATGATATACCATTGTAAGCTGAGCCATTCTCCTCAATTACAGATTTAGGCTCACTAATCATTTGGATTCGTGACTAACCATTCTCATAAACATGCTTGAGATGCTTCATTGCAACCTTCCAACCGACCTTGTTATCGAATTTTTCTGGCAGCACTTCGTCATCCAATCAGGGCCCTTTAACGGCTCATTTTCAGCCAATCATGCTGCTGTCAGTGACGTTCGATCGATGACAGCACTCTATACCACTAATTCTTACCAAAGCTCTCTTATCAAAATTGCCGAGTCTAACGCACATTTTTAACTCTTAATGAATCCTTCCTAAGCAAAAGGCAAATTCTGAAAGCGGCTGAAAGAAGTACCTGCATTTATTTGACTTTCAATAGATTGTTTTAGCTAACAACCATGAATATTTCAATATATCTTAATCATTGGATCAACTAAGATTTCTTATCAAGCAGTGGGATCATATCCACCCTAGGTTACCATAGTTACATTCAGTTACAATGTGTTTTCATCTCCCTGTGCATCAAAAAGAGAGCCGAAATACTTTGCCTGCAATTAGTTTGCTTTTCCTCTCTCGGGTGGCAATAAATCAACCACCCCGCTATATTTTCACCAAAAAAATATTCATTGGAATTTTATTTGAATTGATCGGATCGTGTCAAGGTGACAAGATCTTTGTTACAAAAGTCAAAAAAGGATTTGAAATGCATATATGGCTAAATGAAAGTAGCAGTAGCATGCAAGCTTACACTCAGTCAAATTAAATGAAATCTACCTGGGAAAAAAATCAGATTAACCTATGCATGCTTCGAACCTGTAGGTTTTTCGGGGTTTATATCACTACAACATCCGATGTTAGGCTTATATAGCGAACTCAGGTCTAGAACGATTTCTTTTCGGACTATGAAGATTCAGAAACGATTAAATGCTTTCATTGGTCTATCTCCATAACTTATAACCTCATCATTGACCAAAGTGTCAAAATATACCAAAGTTTGGTTTAATACAGCATCCTACTAAATTGAATCTGGAAATTGAAAATGTTGAGCTTGTTTGAAGGTGTAAGACAACGAGTTGTACAACTGTATTTGAAAGTAAAAAAAAATTAGCGGCAAAAGCAGTGAAGTTCAGTGACTTGAGCGGCTTATTTAGGGCCAGAGAAATCTCAACGACGATTTGAATGTCGTGTCGTGCATTTAAGACTAAGAATAAAAGCAAAGGCAAAAGAATACCAAGAGTCCTTCAAATGCATCTTATACAATCCAAGAAATAATAATCCTTTACCTTTAATGTTTAGGCCTACCTTATTGGAAAGCCATTCAAATTCTCATCTCACAGCCAAACTAGTTTCCCACCTAATTTGCCATCAAACGATAGAATTTCGGCTGTTTAAAACAACTGGAAACAGACTCTTACATGAGAGGAATTCAAAGGGAATAAATAGATTTTCACTAGTCCAATCAGCCGTTTGTGGAGGATATATGTTTACAAGTGGATTTTGGGTGAATAGTAGGTGGGCGGATTTAGGAAAGATCGTACCAGCTAGTGTTTAGATAGAATATTATTTCAGCGGTCAGCAAAGCGTTGGCTGGTGCGTAGGAATTTCTGGGATAATAAAACCTCTATCCCTTTGCTAGCATCCAAGTTGAGTATTCCAAACTCTCCAAATCTCTAGCGTTTCAATGCATTGTATACACCAAAATCGAAAATGTTACGCGGTTTGATTCATCCAAGTAAAATGGAAATCCTGCGCATTAGGATTGTATTTTGCCACCCGATTTCTTGCCAAACAGGCAAGATGGAATCAGCGTTCATTAACGTTATTCTAAAATGACTGTACTTGATCGCGTTCCCTAGACGAACGTTTTACAGCGTTGCCATAGTGCCGGCAGGCATAAAACATAAACTGTCAAAATGACTCACAATTGAGGATACAATCTATGCAGTACAATCTACGCAAGACTCTTCATCATAATGAGAACCATACCCAGAGAAAGGCTTCCAGAATGAGCAAAATTGATTGGAGAACTAGTGATTATTAGCTATATATGAGGGCCTCCTCCGCTCCTTTATCTTGAACACCTTGATAAGCTATCATAGTCTGCTCGGCTGTTGGACTAGTTATGCAATTTTTCTAAAAAGAGCTGCATTGAATGAGCGCAATGCTCGACACCATTTGGATCATTCGCCAAAAGACAGAATGTTCCCAAATGCGTTCGTCTCCTATTTGGTATAACTTTTGCACCTAAAGTTAATAAAATAAACATTTCCTTTGAAAACACTTCAGAAGAGTAGTTGGACATGGACTAGCGGTATAACTATAACTTGTAACATCTTCTTTGGAAGTTAGATGGGTTTAACCGAATAATCTCGAAAATCAACAATGTTAAAAATGAACGCAAAATCTTGCTCCAGTAAATATTCCCGAATTAATCATGATGTGACCACGGTGTTTAATCAGAGGATCTCTCATAGCTAACTCACGTTCTGAACCATTTTAGTTGCATGAGCGACTTAAATTTTTCGCTGCGGCATCGAGGGAATCGGTATCTCTAACAAATGGCCGGTTCAGACACAATAACCCATAACGTCATCCAGTGAAATGAAATCGTTTTTATCGTTGACTATGCGTAAATCAGTGAAGACCTCTTCAAGCCAATAAGATTTGAAAAGTCACCGTTCCTTCGACAGTCTAATTTACTTTGCCAAAATGAAAAAGCTAGTTCCTCAAAGTTGATTATAAACTGAGGGCGTTTCCGTTTTTCGCGCCACGATCTACAAAGACATTGACACCCGAATTCGTCTATTGTTTGAAGCAATTCTAACTGGGCTGGAAAATTGGCATTGTAATTTCAGACCAAACAGTGGGAGCGCCTGATCGAAAACCATTGTAGTAAACTAGACTGATGGGTTTTCACTGCCTTCGAATTCAAACTGACCCAATGATGTGAGTTTGTTTGCTAATTTAGGAATGTCTTCCGGCATTAGTCGGTGAGCATAGTTACCAATTAGCTTTAACTGTCAAAAAGGTACTAACCTTTAGCAGGGTAGCCACATTCTCTTGAGAACTGTTTTCAACAAGTACATCATTTATTGCCAATATCTGATCACCGACCATTATTCGACCGTCGAGTTGAGCCGTACTGCCTTTAATCTAAATGATTAGTAAAAACGCAAGGATTTATCATTCTTATTAGCCTTTCAGTTGGCTAATGATCTAACAACTAGAATTCTAAGTGGATATTAAAAATTTTACCTTGGCTGAAGAGCAAGCGGTGCAGAATTTCGAAAAGTCATTATAAATTTATTAATAAATAAATAATTAATAAATAATTAATAAATAGTTCACTTTATCAGTGCACACGCTTGCTTTTTTGTTAAGGTTTGCGTTACCTCATATCAAGTCAGTGGCGCTGGTAAAATGATCTCCAGATTAAGAAATCTTGACCCTTCTCAGTGAATGTAATTCGTGCCACGAGGGAATACGATAGCTTTGCGGGCGTATGAAATAGTCATGTGGCTAGGCAAAATCAGGCGCGCATCCGAGGCTATAAAGGTCCATTCATTATGAGACCCATAAACTTCAAGAGCCCAACGCCATCCACATTCAGTATCACCTTTTTAGTACAATACGGAAACACCATGGATGTCAAAGGATAGGGCATAGAAATATTGTTTTGTTGCCGAGAAAACCAATTCTAGTTACACATTAGCTTGTTTTTACTCTCCTCGGTTCAAGCTGGTTTCTCACTACTTTATTTATTTATTTATTTAGCCAAACAGAGTTGCGAGACTCAAATCTTATGAATGGTAGAAAATGAGAGTAGTCGAGAAATCTGAAAAGGAAGACTTTGGATTGAAGTAATTTAGCGAAAGTGTGACGAATTCAGTTGAAGCGATTTTGCTCAGCTCTTCCAACAGTTTATCTTCAGCTATAATTTCAAGCTCTGAGTCTCTATACAATAAGCTAAATCGGGCACAGACCCCAAAGACAATTTGGAAGACGAAATTCTAGCTTCTAGTACTCTAAAGTCTATTGTAGAAGCCTGTAAAATGTAGTCAATAACACACAGTACTCTCAATTAGGGCAGCAAATACAGAAACATCGGACGGTTGGTTAGGTTTTCATTATCACCAAAATATTACATCAAAACACCTACTCTAAACTAAGGCTTGAGCCATTCATACGAAAGGGATCAAAATTTAGTAGGGCTCGGTATCGTGAATCGACAATATTTGGTTTGCAAAACAAATTCGTATTCGAATCATCCTATATGTGCGATGCACATAAAACTCAACTCAGATGATTCCTGCCATGATTTTGGGGAAATTCTGCCAATTTCCCGTGGTTTTCACTAAGTTATTAGAGCAGGTATTTACTTAACTGACGAATTGTGTTTATGTGATCTACCAACATATTATCTCATGTTTGGCCTACCAAGTCGCAGACTATAACTCCCAGTCCGGAGCATTCGGTTGATACAGGAGGTAGTTTATGAGTATCCTGCGGAGATATTGGCACAGTATTTGCTGGAGCCGTAATAGTGGTGGCATTATTGCCAGAAGAGGGCAAAGGAACACCATTAGCAGTAACGAGAGCAGGACCTGACCGTTCCACAATGCACAAACCAAGACCCCTTCCTGGTTTCTTCGCCAATTTGACAGTAACTTCTTGATCGTACCACTTGGTTTGGACTCCAGGACCGGGTCTTTCTACCAAAAGGAGGATGCTACCACTATCATCTGAGTGGTGTGAAGGAGATATGGTTGCCACTACTTTTGAAAGGTCCATCTCATTCGTCAGTTCCATCGGACCTGAGAAAGCCGTTCCGATGATAGAAACAGCGACAGAATAGGGCAAGTTGGATAGCGACACGTCGTTCACAGCCAGCAGTCGGTCGCCAGGTTGCAGTCGGCCATCCAAGGCCACCGCGCCTTCGGGAAAGATCTCGTGCACTTGAAGAACACCCTTTCAAGAAGAAAAGATAAAAAATTAACTAGCCTCTTGCTGCATATTATTAGCCTTAAATTTCCACCTAAAATGGTTCTGACTCAATCTATATGATATCTTTCTATTTATGGATACATGGTTCTAATTTAATATTTAAAGTTCATTAAAATTCATAAAAATAAATATGTGGAAGTGTCTAAAGAATTAATATATTCGTAGCTTCTGTGTCGTTCGATAAATAAATGTATTTTAATAAACGTATTTACTTTAAATAGAGCAACTTGCATTTATTTATAAGAAACGAATGTTGGAAATATTGACATTAATAAGAGCCAAATTAGAGCCTACTTACGAGGGAAGTTTCACAGCCACCTATAAGAGAAATACCGAGACCATGAGAGGGGTTTTTGGGAATTCGTATGAGGGTCTTTTTGCCCGGGAGAATAGGTCTGATGAAGGCGGATTCAACGTCGTCCCGATCGACACTGTTTCCACAGTGCTGTCGACTTCGATGAGAAGAGGCGAATGGTTCCAGAGCTGCTTCATAGCGTCCTCGTAGGGCGATTCTACTTGTAGCACCACCACCTTCGACACTAGATCCAGTTCCATCACCCAGAGGCAACACGGGAATCGGAGGACCAGCCAACTGCGTCAAACTAGCCATTGGTACTACTCCAAGGAAGTTCCTAGCCGCTAGTCGCTTCGCGAAACCTGGGATCACAGTGTCAGGACAAGAAGCTCGTCGAACCTCGTTCGAAGCAGCAATGGCTGGTGACAAGAACTCAAAGTTCTCCGATTCTGTTGGTCGTCGACCTACTATTGGAATAAGAGCGCTAATTAAAGGTACATTTAACGAAGGTTAAGCTTTGAAGAAAGTTTATGTGCACTTTCCGGCTCCCTTCACCGATTAGATTAAAGGTCGCGTCGATCATCTTTCCTAGAGAACCCAGTAAAATTGAGTATTTTGATTGATTTACGTGTTTAGACGCCTGTTCTAAACATAAATTAAAGAATGCCTGAATCATTCAGCTACAGCCTATTTTCACAAATGAAAACGCTACACCATCACATTTCTTAAAGTGACTATAACGACTATTTAATTCAGGATCTATTAATGAAGCGTGTCAAAGGTTTTCTTAAAATGATCACATCCATTTATGGTGATACTGTAAATCGTTCGTCAGAAAACAGCATTGCGAGGTCCGTGAACGTGAGATGTCCCTGCCGATCACCAATACTCCTAATTTAAAAGGGAAAAGTACTCAAATTGGCACAACCTACAAGGCGAATTGAGACATGAGAAGCTAACCACAATGTGGATCCACATTATCTGGACAGGAGCGACGTTGTCCAGTCAAAGGCTGGTGTTTGACTACCTAATCTGGTAATAAAAAAGAGCGGTCTTGAGATACAGTACAAGCGACATCAAGACTGAATAAACCCAACTTTAGCTAGATTTTATGATATGTAGCCCTCAAAAAACAACCGATTGTATTTAAACTGTGATTAATGAGCCAATGTGCCACTTTTAATGCAACCCTAACAGTGATGATTAAAAGGCTAAGGCGACTGCAAGGTTGTCGCTTTAATAACATTCAATAAACATAACAATATCCCAAAAAATTTGGACTCTCATCGCAGAACTCGAAAGACAAGGATGCGTAAAGAATCCTGCCATTAGTTATTTGTGATAAACAGAGTTATACTGCGTTATTAAGGAAATTCCACTCCTTTTAAGTAATACGACTTAGTGAACTATCAGAATTTAATTCCAGGATTTCATGAGCTGCCGTGATTTTAATCTAAAATGATAATGACATACACTTGAGTTTAGCGCCGTCGAGGCCACGAGTTTCTTCAGAGGAAGCTCTAACGGTGCCATCCAAAGAAGCAAAGTGGAGAGACGATTTTTTGGAAGATGCCGATGAGGAGGAAGGATGCATAAAGGCATGAATGAGGGAAGAAATTAGCGGTGCTGATAGTCGTTTCCTGAAACCCACTTTATAAGGCTCTTCTCCTTCGGAAGGTCTGTTTTCTCCAGTGAATAGGCGGACACGAGAAACGACTAATCGAACCTGGAAGATGAGAACTACAGTTTACGAGTTAAGATATAGTTGGGAAAAAGGAATGATACCTTGGGGAAAGGTGGTCAAACCTACTCTCAACTTCCTCGTGGTGACCACCGGTAACCCCAGGGGCAGCTCTGGTGAGAGGGGCGGACTAATCACCCACCGGACATATAAAATTAGATTGTGCCAGCAGAAATACAACCCCATACAGCCTGGTAAACGAGGCACGACTTAAATACCTGCACTCATGGTCTCAAACTAGACTGTGGAAAGTGGGTGCATGTAGCAATGAATGGAATCTCCACCAGAAAGTTGAAAAGACTTCTGGAAGAGGTATGGAGATTGTCTGTCCTTAACGATGTCGAGGACGGACGAGGTGCCACTACGAAGTTGAAGTGCTACCTGTAAATGAATCTATGCCAGAGAACCGAAGACTTCGAAACTATTTGAACTTCTGTTGTACCCGCAATAAGTCCGTAGGACTTGCCCTAAGAGGTGGGAAGCAAATAAATAAATAAACCTTGGGGAAAATTATTTTCAAACGAAGTGAAATGCGGCTGCTTTTTATTTACACTCAACTAATTAGGCAAAATCCCGCCAATACCTGCCAAAATATCAAAATCCTAGAGCTAAAGCTACCGCATTATTGTGCGAATGATAGCTTGATGCTACCTTAAAACAGAATGCTTTTGGATGAAAGATTGCGAAAAAATTTGCACCTCAAAAAGTGTGAGGCTCCATTCTGTGAACCGAGTCGTAAAATACCCGTCGGCTTGTGAGTCCTCAATGAAAGTCAATGATATTTTCAAGGCATGGGGTACTAAAAAAAGGGTATAGACTATGTCGAGATCAGACCATAGAAATACTGAATACATTTCCGTTTATCACATTACATTTCATACCTGTTCTCGCTGTGTTCTAGGCAGTCCTTCAATTTTACCCTACAAAGGTGCTTTAATAGCACTTTTGCTTCCCTTTTTGATATGGGGCTTCTGGTCCTAATTGTACTCGCACTTGATAGCGGGATGCTCACTATGCTCTTATACGCCTCAATGTCCCGTGAATGAAATCAGGATTGTCGTCATTAAGAGGAGCATATTTTGAAACTAATTTCTCTTGAAGGATTTCATAATATCTACCTACCTACTTCGTATACAGAGCTTCTAATCGGATTGATCGTTCGGTTGTAGTTCTAATTTTTCCACCAAAGGCACAAATGAGGGAAATTGACCCTCAGATTTAATGTTGGGTGGCATATTCGACTATCATGGTGTGCTTAGAAACGTTCGCAAGAGCCTTTATCTAGGCACCTGAAATAGGGAATGCATTCCAGAAAGTCTACGCATAGTCTCGTTAATTGTTATTGAATAGCTTCCAAAATTCAGGAATTTTTTAAATGTCAATGGACTCGTGCTATCCGGAGCTTTCCTCTAAATATTTACTTGTTAGAAACTCTTCTAACACACTATATGGTCTCATCGCAAAATTAAAAGTATTCGACTGTGTTTCAATAACTGGAAGATTATTTTGAACTTAGACATTTGTAAGAGACTCAAAATACCTTCAGATTTACTCTGATACAGTGTGATCGCTTACAAACAGAAAATCACGTCTTATGTTCCATTTTTCTTACAAATCGCATCATTTTCAGAAAGTCACTGCTGCCTGGGCCGTTAAGGTCACCGCAAAAAATGTAATTCTGGATCATAAGTGATGAAAATTTTGGTAGCAAATCATGCCTTAATGGTGCGGCTGTCGGATAAGCGTTTTGTTCATAAAATTCATTAGTTAGCATTCAGTCATTGAAAGAGCGGAACTCGAGCTAGTTGACGCTAGTTTTTGAGGAGATGGCCACCCGTGGATTCCCAGTCAGAGTGACCCCAAACTTCCCTTCTACACAAAGGTAGGCATCAAAATTTCTTTTTTATTAGCCTGCTCTATTTTTAGTTTTATGCTAACCAGCACTAAATGGACGTGATAGGGAGAGACGATTTCGTTGAAACACCAAGCGCTGAAGTAAACCAGGTATTCACTTTGGATTGGCGCCTAGGCTGGGGGAATCAACACAGGAATAATGAATTGGCTAGAACCCTTATTTCATGTTCTAATGACAGACTGCCTTCCCTGGCTGTTTTCTGTTTGCAGAATAGTTGAATCAAATAGATCTGAAGACTAAAAGGACATATTGACCTTAAAAGATTTGAATAAACAATAGCGTAATTTTGAAATTTTTGGGGTAAATATTTATACCTCAATGGATTCAGATGCTAAGCTGTTAATATTAGAAATGGATCAAAATCGCAAAATGAAACGACCAACTTGCCTGATGTCGGGCAGATCTCAGCCATTCAAGGACGGAATCGTAGCTGGCGTGGACAGCGTCGTGCCAGTCGACACGGAGAATTCGATCGCCCGCTCGAAGTGTCCCATCCTATACCAGAGCATTAAACAGGGTTTATTTGTTATTCGTCCATATCCGCTTCTGTAGTTTCATCCGCAGGCATTTTGGTCCGGCAATAATAAATAACTGTTTTGCTGCATCAGGGTGAAAGGTACACCGATCTGTCACGAACTATCTGTGCCCGAGCTGTCCGTGTGGAGCTTTAATGATTGGCATTTTTAATCGGCTGGCCCAATTACTAGTGACCCTAATTTACTAATATGCATAAAAGTAGGACTGTACAGTCCATTCTCCTTATCTACATCAGAAGCTCTCTAATGGGAAATGACTTGCGGCAGCCACATACAAAATGTCAAAGCAAGGCGGTTGTGGTCAGTCATGTCGCGTCCCAAACTGGCTAAGATATCAGCAGAAAAACTGAATTGCCGCGAATACTAGGTAGGAAATTGCCTTAAGGGTAAGAAAAACTTAAATTATTTAAAAGAAAATATACCAAAAGATTATCACTTATTGATCCAAAGAGAAAAATGGGAGCTAACGACCAATTATTAGAGTCAGAATTAATATTCATACCTCCGAAAGGAAATTAAAACAAAAACTAATAAAAATTATCACTGGAATTCATCTCTATTCATTGCTCTCCTAACTGGTTCCCATTTCCCCTAATTCACAAATGTCCCTTTCCTCAAATGCGCATGCTGAATGAAACAAATGACCTTAAATCCAAATAAAAGTGGTAAAATTATCCATTTTCAGGAGTGATTTATCAAATCTTCGATGCCAAGAGCAAATGGCAAATTCGAGGTATGAAATTCATTTCCTTTTTAATGCCACTTTTGTCGTAATTAGTGTTGTTTATTGTAGTTTACTATATTTAATTGTATCAGTGTCTCATTTCCAATGATTCAGTTGGTTGAATTGCTAATTTCCCGGTTGTTTAAAGCCCAACTAAGTTCACATTTAGAAAATCATCATTTTTCCATTTTATGGCATCAAATCAAACTTTTGAAGTAAAGGCATTAAAATGTTCCAGTGCATGGGAAGTGTGAGGGCTCATGTCCGCCTATTTTTAACGCAAATTGCAGCACATTCAAGGTCTTTCCACAATAAAGTACTTGATGTGAGCAATTGAATATGCGCTCACAGTCGCATTGTCTTTTTTATTACTTCAGTGTCATCTTATGTATGCTATTGTCTTGTGGTTGATTTTGGTGGAATCTGACGCTGTTAGATGCGGCGGTTCGTTAGTATAGACAATTGTTCTAAGTGCCATCCAGATTTTTCTATATATTTGAAACTAAACTAAACTAAATAGAGAACACGATTTTAGTTCATATTTTGGTATGTTGGTGTAGCTCCGACTGAGACCTCTGAACCAACATTAGATGGCATGGGCAGCCATTTGAATTAATGTATAGATGCCAATATTTCACTTTCATTCATTACTTCAAACGATCATAGGGGAACTAGCCCAGGAGACCAACAAGAGATCCCTGTGAAGACTGATTTCAAGTGCCTTTTATTAAGAAGTGGGTGATGAATTTCTTGACTGATCAGTTGACCTACAAAGTCGAGCAGTTCCTAAACATTTCAACAATTTCCAGTTCAATCTTTGGTTCCCAAGTTATTTTATGAGTTTATTTTGAAATTTTTAAGTTATGTGCCAAATCAATTTAACTACCTAAGCCAAGAGTTGGACTTGCTTCGTCTAATGAGTCCAATTTGTACGCTGTTGTTAATCAACCGACGTAGTCACGCAGCGTTTTTATATTCCATACCCTCCAAGTCTCTCTTATAAAAGCCTTGAACATTAAGTAGTGTCATTAATCATTTGTTCCGGTCTATTTCAGGGTTCTATACATTAATAAACACGCCTCCATCATTCAATTATACTGGTTCGCGGTCTATTCCTTGTAAGTTGAATGAAACCTGACAACTTCGTGAAGCTTTGCTTCTCAATTGGAAGTCAATAGACTTTTTGAACCATGAAAGAATCTCTACCAAAATCTCGTGGCTTTATAGACTCCTTAATACTGTAGAATGGAATGCATTGAACAGTATACTCCGCATTTTAATCATTCTGTTTTAATAAAGAGGCGTCTATTGTTCCCACTTCAATGGCAGATCCAGTAAATCCCAGAGCGTCCTTATAAACAAAAAGTCCACGGTCTGGTGAAATTTCTGCGAATGTACTTTCACGTCAAAGTTTTAACGCTACGCAAGCGAAAAAAACGTGGAAGTAAAAGAATGATCTGCTTCCTGCCAAGGAATATGTTTGACAACATACAGTGCTACCATTTGGTGGCCATCAGATTGATTTGAACTTTTCCTAAGCCATTGAGACTTGGCATCTTCTTAGACTACCATGTGAACTCTCAAGCCATTCTCATGATTAAACTCCATCCTCTGTATAGATGCGATAGAAATAAGGTGGGAATTAATATTTTATAGCGTGATGTTGAGAGGAAAACTATCGGAAATCGGTCCCTGAAATACGACTTTTTCCGCCTAAGCTCACTGCATTGAAACGCGAAACTTTATGACCACTTCCGATACCCAAACCGGGCCCAGACTGTCGCATTTAATTTATTTTACCGCACAAACAGCTATATGGATTCATTACTCACTTCGTTTGCTCAATTCTACAAGTTTTTCAACTTCATAAGTTACTTAACAAGTTAAGCGATGGGGAAATAAAACTGATTTCATGGATTTCTTCTTTATGCCTAAATAAGTGCACATTGAGTTATTTCATAGCAAAGTTATTTGAAAATTAAAATATGGTAATTGTGTTGAAAGAAATCTGGAGAACGCATAAATATTTTCCATAAATTTTAGAATATTACTGCCCAAAATGAAGTATTGTTTTGTAGCCATCCGCAATAAAACTGTAAGTTGATTGTATCGTATAAAAAGGCTTGATTTTGTCGGAAACTTACCAAGGCAGCGGGACTGTTCTCAACAAGTTGTTTAATGTATATTCCAGGCTCGTTTGTGAAGCTTTTATCCATGATGGCGAATCCAAACCCATTTCGACCCTGTTAGTTGGGAAAGAATGTTATAAATCTGGTAAAAAAGCAATAAATACACGTTTAAATAGGTACCTGTACTCGATATTGAGATAATGAAGATGTGTATGGACAAGATGCAGACCTCAATCACATTATATGCTTATTACTGGACAGCCTGTTAGAGCTCTTTATATTAGATATTCATCGAAAAGTAGGCCTTGAATTTAAAGGAACTGCCATTCTGAAACCCTTGCGGTAAATCACGTGTGGAATAGTTTCAAATTAGATGGCACCTCAATGGAGCCCTTGGGCGAGCATCCGAGAAGTCAGTGCCATAAGGCGGGACAAGGGAGATTCGATTATCACGATGATAGAATCCACCCACGAACTCTAAACAATCCTAGTCGCTGTTAACATTGCAAATTTTATTTTATCTTTGACTAAGTAAGGAGATAAAACTTTATTCATTAGGTTTGAATGGAAATATTCGCTTGCGTACATTCGCGATGCTGATTTACCATATAAAAAGGTGTCTATGCGTCTAAAAGCATTTAAATGTAAAATGACCGTGAAAAAATCTTTTCTGGTATATCAAATGCTGTGAACTTTGAGTTTGAAGATGCATCTTATCGCTTACTCGAAGAAGCCGTGTTGCATGAACCTCTTCAAATGTAGATCGACCAATAAGACTTCTTCGAGGCTCTGTGGTACTTTTGGAAAGTGAAGATTCCATGCCTGATCCCGTCTCGGTACTATTTCGTCGACTAAGTTTCTGAGAGTTCTAAAATACCGTTAACAATAATAAAATATATTTGAGATCTTATATGTAAAGCATTAGCGGCTTATCCTTGCAGTTTGAGGGCAATGAAAATAGCCCAAAGGCTCTCCAGCATGTGTTCTATGTGGTCTGAAGATAAAGACGCTCTTAATGATACTTTGATTTCTAACCAGTTTGATGCATTCGAAATGTTCTCTCTTACCACTTCCATTTAAGTCAACACTTCAGTTTGATTAAAAAATCCTGTTTAGTTTGCAACTAACATGAAATATTTAATAATAATCTCTTAATATATTAATCACAATACCAAGAAATCAGGCCGGTGAAAGAGCCCTCTGTTTCTGTTCCCTTTAGAGTAACTCTAATAGCTGCAATGGCTGAAAGATTCTAAACAAGGAAATATCATCCACTTAGGATTCATCACGCCCGAACTAACTCCAATTTAAGAAATACAACGAAGGATATCATTGAGCAATAAAATTTCGAGGGCATTGGCGTTGTTAACATCTAGAATTGGCAAAAAAGGGTAAAGTGGTCAATGGTGGGAGCAATTAATGAAACTAAGTAAAATACATTTTGGTTAAAAATTTAAAAAAGGCACCAGGTTAGTTATCTTTAAGCTCTTTGCACGAACCTTGAAATATTTAGAGAGCCATGAAGTCATTGCGATGTGATTATTTAAAAATTAAAGTTGAGACGACTTCAACGGAGAGATAAGAAATAAAAATTTAAAAAAAAATGGTTCACTAATAAAGCACGAAAAATACTTATACAAATAATCTGGCACTCAACTTAATATAAAAGTTACTATCTATGGCGAATAAAAAGGTATCTCGTTATCTTTCTCTGTTTTGCTTGGTGATTCTTTGATGCTTCGGAACGCTCAGTTGATTTGCTGAGCTATTCTAATCCATCCTGTTCTAAAAAATTTTTGTCTAGGACTAGTAAATGGATGCCCATCTCATAGGTTCAGTCTAGCGATCTAGCTAAACCGAAGACATCTAGTCTTTAAATTTTCACTAAAAGACCGAGAAGAGACCTTTATGCCATGTTACCTCATTTTAAAATGTTGGAAGCATGCTGATTTATGAGTTGATAATCAAAATTATATCCACGAGTAAATAAAACTTCACTACTTCAAGGGAACGAGACCAGCTAGGGTTCTGATATGGTTGTCCATAATCAACCATCCTTCTCTTGCAGATCATTGCGATGTTTCGGTGAATGCGATAAATCTTGCAGCCGTCAAAGGAGAAGTAAGGGCATTTCTGGTCTTTAGGATTGGCAGCGACTTGCTCACAGATAGGAGTCGTTAAAGTCACTTTACCCGGACAAGACACCCGACTGTAGAGCCTTTCAAGGTTTCAGGCCCAAGCGAATAGCGGGAGAAACCCCCAACCGAACCCTGATGATATCTCTGCACACTATTCTTTGATAGCAGCAGCTGTGAAACAAATGGTTAATAGAAGGATTCATACTATGACTACTGAGATACTTTAACGTATTTTAGACGATGAGACTGGGAAAGATTTTGTATTAAGAAAACATAGAGGAATCATGCTAGCCGCCATGGGCATGGTCATCTTGCAAGAAAATAGCATGCAGCATATGAAAAGAAGCAGAGAACAAGGTCATTCAATTTTGTAAACAAATAGAACCATAAACGCTTTCACTTTCTGAATATACACCTGGATAAGCACCAACGTAGATCAAAGTTTGTTAGTCATTAATATCTTTCCAACTAGGTGTTAGAATAGTTGTATTTGACATGAAATTCACAGTGCGGATCATGATCGCTTACATCATAGAAGCTGATTCCACTGAATATTTTCAATTTAGCCTTAAAAAGTGGTCCGTAAATCAACCATCTTCTTGGTCAAAAAAAATTTCAAGGGTAAGTGTGAGCCAAAAATAGAAAAGATAAATTTAGGCAAATATATTGCTGGAAAAATTCTTTATTTGAGATAAATGCGCAAAGACAACTGAGAATTCTGATTGGGATGGGGTGGGGGGGGGGGGGTCGCTTATTGTTTTACTCAAACGCATTCATGTAGCTTTTACTATCCAATCATCGAAATAGACTTACGGTAATATACGAAAGTGGAGCAACTGCCATATTTGCCAGATTCTCCTGATTTCGGCATATTACAAAGCACAGAGAGGGAGATTTGGATCTTTTGCTGGGAGGTCGATGAAGGAGACTTAGAAGACATGATCGGATCAAGGGCCCAGCGTTAAGATGGCTCCGTCCGTAGAGAATATGCTCGTTGAGCTACAATGGGATAAAGAGGACTGAAAATAGATCAGCTGGTAAATAGATTTCAGCCCCAAGCTAGAGGGTCAGTGGCAGTACTCAATTATTTTAAACGCCAGACACCGACCTCAAGCAACTGGTCTCCAACCGCGATACGTCCATCCACTTCCGCTATACTTCCTGGCCGGAGACCACACACCAAAACAGCCATCTGGTTGGGATCCTTATTTCCACAGAGAGATATTCCAAGACATTTTGAGGCTCGTTGATTGGATTGATTAGAGGGCTTTTGAAAGGAGGTCACAGGAGTGGAGGGAGGACTTCGTTGAGTCTGCGGCATCTGAGTGCAGCAGAAATTCTGTTTATTGGCCGAAAGGATCTCGAGGATGTCCTTTACCGTTATATCCACCACCACTATTTCCCCTGAAAGCTCTCCATACTTCCGCTGAAGATTATCTAGACAAAAACAGTGATTTTGGTCTTTATCAATTTTTGACTTCTCAAATCCTATCATACCAAGATCAGAGAAGCCTAAGCATCTAAAGGCATTATTCTAACTCTGATACCAAAGGCGGACCTTGTCGTATAGCTTTGAGTAACAATCGGGTCCCTCGAAGGCAATTCATTTATACTTTCAACCTACTCATCGTGTGCCAACACCGTAAGTGTACATTTTCAACTAGAGAGAATATATCAAACCTTGACGATCTAAATGAAGTTTCTAATTCCCCTTAAATAGTGTGAATCCACCATATACCAGGGACATGGATAAAAATGAATCTGGTTGAAATGATTTGCGTAAGTTGGGTAACCAACAGGGGCTTCAGATGGGCTAAGGAGCTCGACAAGTCATTTCATATTAAAAGCTCTCAAGACAAGTTAAATAAACTACTTTTAGTTCAAATGAGAATTTGGGTGTTGGTGCGCAAGGTGTGGGTATCCTTTACAGGAACTTTAACTATTTCTGGGTATTAAAAAATTTCCTGTGTCGCATTGGCAATGAAAACTTTCTAAAAGTAACGGTACCAAGACAAATTACGAACTTCTGCATTCACAATGAAAATTTTAACCGTCAAAAAAATCAGTCTTGAGAGATTTCAAAAATAACCCTCCTTCCCGGCTGAAATAGAGCGTTTTTCATCGGCCGACGGAGAAGGCTACGAATGGGGAGTACCAAAAGTTAATGACGCTGTGAGAAAACAGTGCAACAGGAACGAAATTATCAAGTTCTACTAGATGTAATATTGTACAGTTTGATAGTATGGTAACAAAAATATAGTTTAAAAGTCAATGGACTCAAGAAAAAATATTCGAAATTTATAAGAATAATGTGAATTAACATTTGTGGCCTAAAAACGGGCTGGAGGAATCGATTCATGAATCTACATAAGCGGAGTAAATTCAAAAAAAATTCAAAATATGCCAATATTTGCTCAAAAATTTGCTATTGAAGGTTACCGCATAGTATTTTATATGTCATTGCATTCGTATTAAAAGATAATACTTCCAGGAGAAGATTTACGTCAACTGAAGGGAACGTGGCTTGTCGAAATTTAATTTGTAGAAGAACTTAGCAAAAATAGGTGAATCTCTAGCCATAAAAATACGTCCGCATATAGATTGAAAAGTAGCTTTAAAGCCTTCGAGGATTTAAGTTAGTCGAAAAGCATTTCGAAGCATTTTCTGTTTCTTCACTTGGAGTAAAAGAACTTATTTGCCGATTTTCCAGCTTAGCTTTTTCAAGTTTCGTTTGAATTCTCTTATGCTTCATTCCGCCTTCGCAATCAGTTGGAATTCGACCAGATATTGCACTCGGGATGCTCATTCCTTCGCTAATAGAAACCAGACTGACTGAACGAATAAACTAGGCATAATTAGCACGGAGCATTTTACTTGAAGGAGGATCTTCCAGAAATAGACTGCATCCTATACTTTGTGGGATTTAATTATTCATTAACTGTACTCCCAGCCAAAAAATCCCTAATTTGCTCTTTTCAGTTGTTTTAAAATCTATTTCTCCACGGTTGCCAGTTTGACAGTCTGACATGTAAAACGAATTCTCTAACAATTTTGCCTTCTAAACAGAGACCACAGTATAGTGGAATATCAGATATCTTGGAGAAAATTGGACAATTCGCTATAGATACTTTACTTATTGAAATAAAGGTCAAAAATACACAGGTAAGAACTTCAGAAAAAAAAAATAGACACATCATTTATAGTTCACACTCGATTTAGTCCTATTGAATGTCAGTGTGCAACATTTAGGGCTCTGTGTATCATTTGAATGGTGGGCTCAGGCTTCTATCAGATTTACTAACCTGACCCAAACGCAGTAATTTCTATGTCCAGAAAGTATCTAGATTCAATTATCGTAGGTGTCAGGCAAAATATTCAGCTACGCACATCCTCATTCACAAACCCACATTTCCTGAGTGTACTGATGGCGAATTTAAAAATATTTGGCTTATTTGTACAACCTAAAAAGCCTTCAAATCTAGTTCAATATGGGTATAATTTAATTGTCCATCGAATTAAACCGGGGGAGACATTCGGTTACCTATCACGAGGTCACATTCAAATCAAAATATTTTCATCTTGAGAGACGTAGACTTTCTTTTTCACAAACAAATTGGCGCGATTTATAACTGAGAATCCGTAAAATTCCGGTTCCTTACTTTAACAATGATACTAATATTCATATAATTAGTAAAGTTCAAAGTCAGATCAATATATGCACTGTTAGTCTATCTATGTTTTGTGAAAATATTAGAATTTCGGGAATATTAACTTAGCTTTAAGGTTATTTTCAACGGAATTTATCATCTGGGTTAAAAGTTAGGATCGTGAACTTAGGAACAATAATGGGGAATGTGTCCCATTGACGTCGACTTCGATGCGCAAAATATAGAAATAATTTAACTTAAAATTCAACGATCCGAAGACCTGACAGTCTGAGAATCCTTGCTTGACTCTCAATAATTGTTGATCTTTTAATAGATATAATTTTAAGCATATAACATGTGCATGAAGAGTGAAATTTTAAGTTCACAAGGCGATTAAAGTCAGTAAGCCATTGGGTCTGACTGGCTTCACTGGCTGATAGTCATGATATCCAAATCTCACCACATAAATTTGATAGGCTTGTCAATTTTTTGATGCTAGAAAACCCAATCTCATGGAAAGATAAGTCTTTCGAGGGATGTGGTGCGGTACACAACCTCGAATATGATTGCAAGCAATCTAAATGACTGTGCGTTCGGTTCAGAGAAAAATAGGAAAAGAATATGAAACGAAGTAGCTCTTCGAATATGTTCATTGAGGTCTCCAGCCAAGTTCAACGGATGTATCAGATGGGAGTCGAGCCAGCCGAGTCAGCCAATATTTGACTCTTTTGGACTTAGCATATAAAGTGTATTCAACACCTGGGCTTACTTCATCTTAAAGAAGATGGTTCCAACTCGAGCAACTAGTTTTTATTACTCGATCCTTAGCCCAGGCTCAATAGGGAATTGATAAGCCTTGAGTGACGCGTTAACTCGGAATTTCGAAGTAGATTGTCGTAAGACTAGCGCGTCTGATGTCTATATAGATTTCAGTAGGAATCCGGCTGCTAGAATTTAATGATACAGATACAAAGGCCTAATTCATCGCAGGGTTTGCGATAGCAGTCCAAAACTACAGATTGCGTTAACTGTTGCAAGTGCTAATCAACTGCTCGCTACAAAACAGTAGCATTATCAATGCACATCAACGTCTACGGAAGACAATTACTTCTTAATAAGCTAAACCAGTTGATGATCTTCACACGTTCGGCATTGAATTCCGCCGAGTTCTTAGCAGTCAGAAGTTTTACGGATATTCAAAATCGCTTGATCAGTAATTGACCGAAAGGACGGCCCTATATTATAATAATGACATTTCGGGTTGATCTTCGTGCGAAATATCAACCACTGAATAGTTTGCCAACACTCTTTTATATACCTGTTTCAAAATACTCCTACAACTGTTCCCTTCTGCCATGTTCTTTATTAATCTAATCTTTAAGGAAAGAAATATTTTAATAATTTTGTTATGAAGGTGATGAAAAGTAGTTGCCAAATCGAATAAGTGCAAGTAATACCACAAGAAATCAAGGTAATTTTATAAACATCCAGAATCAGGTCATTTGGATGTTACCAAGGCGAAATCATGACGAAATAGAAGCTACACAACAGCGGATGGCTGTAAAAATGAATGCTGAGGTGGGAACTAATGGGAAAGGATTGAAGTAAGTCTAGGAGAGGAATATCAAGGTGAGTAACTGAAAGAGGTACCAGAAAGAACTAAATGGTATACCAGAATGCGAAAATTGAGTATCCCTCAACATTCCACCTTACAAAGGGATAAAGTATGAAGTAAAACAGTGAACTATCTTGGTGCCATCCGATAATTTTTAGCATGTAAGGCAGTTCTAACCGAAAATAAAATGAATTATAAACTGGAGGACAAAGAGCAATCTCCAAAAGTATATGATGGAAGAGAAGGTTTCGAGAAAATGACATCAAATGAAAAGTAAGATTTTCCCAGTGCCAATATCTGGACGATTGGAGTATTTGAAACCATCCTCCCTAAGTGGAAATGAGGTCAACCAAAACACGCAGAACGTTACGTTCCCAGCATGCTGCGCCCATGACCTGAAGGTGGCTCGTGTCCTACTTTCGCCGGAGTTCAACAGATGATTTTATTGGGGTTTTTAGTTCTACATTTTAAAGCAAATTGACAATGAATAAATTTTAGTCAGTTATGCAGCAGGTATGAACGATAAATTTAGTCGTCTTATCTACAGAAGAGGTAATTAGTTAAATACAAGCAGCGGGATAAACCAGCCGTTTCAAAAGACATGACCATCGAAATCCGTGACAAGTCAGATTAAAAGATATTTCAGGAACATCGGAGTTCTGCGATGATTACAGCTGCTACAATCTAGAATGAGAGCTGACTGTCAGTGAAGATGGCATGATGGTAACTTACTAGAAAGGGAATAAAAAATAACGCTTTGAACAAAGTTAAATTTTATTCTTCATTCTCTCATATTTAACTTCCAGGTTAGATATTTTGACTTCTCAGGGAAGTCCTGAAAGCATGTTCAACTGTTTAGTTAAACAGGCACATTTTTTCTAACGGAATGGAACTGGTGAGAGAGCATAAAGGCCTGACTTTCTATCAGCCTGTGCTTTGAATGATGATAAGAAATTGCTAAATCTAACTTATTGAATGAATATGCTGAAGTTATTGGGTTGATGTTAAAGAATTCCAGTAAACTGGGAGTTCCATGTAACTTAGTCGTTGAGATACCCTGATGTTGAACCACAATAATGCATATTTAAGTCGAAGAATTTCTAATGTAGACTTGCAATTCGTGAATGCTACTGTTTGATTTTTTCACTCAAGGCGGATAGCTAAAGATAAGGAAAGTTAAGCAGATCATAACAGATAGACCCAGCATTAGTTCAATGAGGTGAACGATCTCGACAAATGCCTTTTATGAAGCAGTAGGCTAAAAGTTTAATGTCAGTGACACAAAATGTCAAAAATCCCAAGCAGTGAGTTTCGCCACATGATTAGACGAGAAAAGGTGAAAAAGACTAAATGAAAGGTGAATTTTAAAGCATTAACGCAAGGGAATAAATGTCGAAACGAAAAGAAATTTTTGGATCCGAAT
Source organism: Moniezia expansa (assembly GCA_019097775.1). Lineage (NCBI taxonomy): Eukaryota > Metazoa > Platyhelminthes > Cestoda > Cyclophyllidea > Anoplocephalidae > Moniezia > Moniezia expansa. The sequence goes on from JADFDV010000097.1 coordinate 3,638,669, forward strand.
AACATTGTAGGGGTATAGAAACTTTCGTCGCTTATTTATCACTAAAATTGTCAAATTTTTAAGCACAATCAGTGCTCAACTTGCCGGAAAAAAGCACTCGTTTCCGTTTAAGGAAAATCTCAGTTGGACCACAGATTCAGGTATAAATAGAAACGTGACATGCTTAATGATGTAACTGGAAATCGCAAAAATTATCCCTTGATCGAAACCAGGGTGGAGAAAACCTGCTGCACCCCTTGCTTTTACACCAATCATGAAACACCATTTAATAAGGTTTATCCGGCATAATAATAATTAATTACTTATTAAATTGGTCCAAAAGGAAATTATTTTCCTGACACATATACCTTCTTGTGTGTCAAAGCAGTATAGCGGTCGGTGATTCTGATCGACTGGCGAGACCTAATCAAACAACAAAATCACTGCATTAGTTACCACTGAATCTTCCCTTCTTATCAATGATTAAAGTTTTATAGAAAGAAACTTGCTAGCAGCGGAATTTTCCTTTAAAATATCTATTTTGCAGTATAAAATGTCATTAATTACTGACACTTTTAATTAATTTATAGACCAAAAAGAAGCTGAAAATAAACAGCAAACGTGGTAGTAAATAAATATCGCATTTCTTAAAAAAACTTTATTCCACATCATAAAGCCGACTACTCTAAGATCAGCTTCAACCACAAAAGTCTTCCTGCGATGCGACGTGCCTCTATCTGCTCTTATTAAGGAGGATGATAATTTGGGTCTCCAGATAGAATAAGCTGGATTAAAGAGAAGAGGGTACTCCAGAGAAATGGTATGACTTCAGAAGTAGCCTCAGGATAGTATGGCGCAATGTCAAGCCGAATGTAAGCACCGGGGCACACAAATTGATACCACCCCTGTCGAGGTCTTCCTTAGCAGGGACGTGGTTTATGACCGTCAAGGCTGCTGTCTAAACCGCTTTTTATAATCTGTATGACCAGAAAAATGGCAATAATTTATTGATAATTATTCATACCATATTAATATTACAAACGGAATTTTGTTTAGTAACTATGAATGCTAAAACGACTTTCAAAAATTGCGCTTACATTTCGTTGAATAGACATATTTGGAAAGTAAACGTAGATTAAAGAGATTAAACAACAAAAAAATCACTCCAAGATCATATAATTATCTAACCGAATTCGGCATCGGTAACGGGAACGTAGCGGGAATTTTCGTCAGGATTATCATTTGATGGATGGATTAGTTTCAAGATCTTTTGTCCATTTTCTCTTGAAGTGGTTAATGTGCTCTGCGAACATTCCATGAGCGGATTGGCTGCCATTTTTCCCCCTACAGGTTGGGGCTCAGAAGCGTCGTAAGGGTGAGGTGTTTGAGGCTCTGAAACGTCGTTTGCTCTCATGACAATCGTATCCTTGTCCTCTATCGTTTATGCGTATCCATTAAGTAGGATCGCTTGTGTCGGGTTACAACAATAAGGCGATTCCTGTTCATATGATCACGGTGAGGTTTGAGAGGTAAACAGGATAGCTTTAATGGCTAGGTAGTTGACTGGATGGATGGTTGGATGTGCAGAGGATGCAGTGGGGCAGTGAACACGTCAGGTGTGCATGCGTAAACCCAAACGCACACACACCTGTCGCACGCCTCTAGCGGTGGGCGCTAATTGGCTGTGCTAGCGTCCAATCGGATGCAGGTTTTAACGTTATTGATCTGGGTCGAAAGCCGAGCCAACCAAATATTAATTATGGTAGAAACCGACGCCAGCATAGACCAAATTGTGTCTCTCATTCGTGACTTCATGATCACAGAGTATTAAGAGAATCAAAAATGCACGATATCCACAATAGAAAATAGATACACTGTATGGATATATTCAGTTCGGATGAAAATAACCTACTTAAAACGTTTATTTTTAGGTATAAACTTCAAATCCAAGTGGATTTCTCATATGTGAATACCAATTTGAGACTCTATAACAGTACTTTTGATTTCAAAATAGTTTTCTGGAAGCTTTTGGTTTTCAGCTTATTAGTTTTTGAGTGATTTCGGATTTTTTCGATTGCTGATCCTCGGAAAGCCAAAAATAGCCAACTATTAGTCAGCATTAGATAAGCGGAGCATTTTAGCCACATGACTATCAGTTCCGGGTGTGAATGACGTTCTGTTGATCTAATCAAGTATCATCCGAATTTTCCCCATTTATTTGTGCGAGACTGCTTTTCGAGAATAACATGGATGGCAGCAGTTCTTCACGACGTCCAAGTATTGGGCCATTACGGTCATTAAAGCCAGCCATGCATAGGATTCCTAACGTTTTCAAAAGAATCCTCAAAAAGGATTCCTGATTTCTCGCAATATTTAAAGGCTATAGCTAATGCCCAGGCACCACCTTGTTTCTAGCAAGTATCCGCTTGCCTTCAAAATTTTCGCGCTTGATTTCTCTTGCTTGTATTCCTTTGAGGTTCACAGTAGATGACCAAACTAATGTCACTAATGCAATTTTACTGGAGATTATATATTTCACCGTCAATTGGTTCTCGTAATTAATTAAGGACTAATGTGTAGCAGCCAATGATAAAGCTCCATTTATTACATGGCTAATGATCCTAACAGTAGACCAGAAATAGAGACATAAACCGAGAATATTGAAACACCCTGAATCAAGCCTAATGCGTCTATATCTGTAGTTCATTAGCTTAAAACCAAATTCATGGCTTATCGATGAGCGATTGGCTATAATGAAAGAAGATTCCAAATGGCCATAGTATAATATAGTGGCCAAAATATTCCAACTTTGTGAAGAATCCGAGCATTTTGGGGCCAAGTTGAGTCAAAACACACGGCGGAAAAAGATACATTTTTCACAAGCGCTATTTGAAAGGTGCTGTACTTGAGGTTCTAACGGTAAAGTAACTGATTTGAAAATCTGGATATTAAGGCTTAATGAAAGTTATGTAGGCAGAGAGCATCTATTTATAACTTGACAAATCCTCCTGCAAGACAATCACATCGTGATATTGTCGTCATGTGTCTGATTAAAAATATCGTGGAAAAATTATTAGCCTCGGAAATTCTACGTGGGTTTTGATTGAGATAGATTCTTTAATTAGAAGAAAACGAGTCGAATAATCTCTAAATCTGTGCTTTAATGATTACAAACTTCGGTTAAAATCTACTTGGCCATACTCACGATTTTTAATGGGGGATTCCAGTTGCTTAATGTGAAAAATGCGTGATTGTGAATGTCGTGGTTAAGAAATATGACGGTGAGAATCTAATTTGCATCGGTCGAAAGTGAGAAAAAATGTTTAACCGACTCAGCTAAGAGCCAAGCAAGTAAATCTCATGACATGACTCTAATAGTTCAAATAATCATGGTTCCTGATTTTTACGATCCAACTCTTAAATCGTCCTGACTAATTTAGGTAAAATCAGCTTTTGAGGGGATTGTAGATTAGAGTCTCAAGCCGAAATCATGAGGTTGATTGCAGAGAGAGCGTTTGATTAAAGGGATATCGGATCCATCGAACCGGGTGTTAAAAGACGAAAAATAGCCACCTTGAAAGACCTTTTGCTTGATTTACGAACTTGGACTTTAGCGCCCCAGAAACGGTCAATCGATTGTACTACTTCAAAGTGAGTTCATTAATATTCCCTCGCGCGTGGGCGTGGCCAATGAACAAGCAACGTTGCTCACGTCTCTAGCGAATGGCATTAGGGACTTACTTAAATGGGTTTCTCTATCATAGAGCGAACCGAAATTTGAATTCGGGAGAGCAGTGAAGTCCTTAAATTTAATTTCCCAATGGTATTTTTAATATGCAGCTTTGTATTCTATACAGCCAGGGGCTGTTCGGATACACTTTTAATAAGCTCGTCCTTCTAGGAAACATCTGTTTTGCCGTTGCGATTGACTCGCCACTTCCGAATGAAATAAAGAGGCATAGTAAAGATACTTAATGCCCCAACACGGTGATTTTAAGGATTCAACGCCAGACTCGGTAAACCAATATAGGTTTATTCAAATATATTTAATTTACCTTTTTAAGTGTCTTATACTAGATTGAGATGCTATTTCAATAATTCGTACCTAGAGTCGCTAAAATGTAGGCAAAGGTTTATCAAACAGATGGTGGTCATACTTACTCTCAACCTCCTCGTGGTGACCACCGGCAACCCCAGGGGCAATTCTGGGGGCTAATGAGAGGGGTTGCCGGATAGAACTTTTCACCCTCCGGACGTATAAAAGTAGATTATGACAGCAGAAGTACAACCTCGTAAAGCCTGGTTGACGAGGCACGACGTAAATACCTGCACTCATGGTCCCAAGCTAGATCTTTTGAAAGCGGGTGCATGTGGCACTGAATGGAATTTCCCCCCAGAAAGTTGAAAAGACTTCTGGAAGAGGTATGAAGATTGTCTGTCCTTAACGGTGTCGAGAACGGACAAGGTGCCACTACGAAATTGAATTGTTACCTGCACGATGAAACTATGCCAAAGAAGTGACCAGAGAAACGAAGACGTCGATAAACACTCTTACTGTCTTCCGTGTTATCGGTTATGTGCTACATGTTGTCAAAGCTATGTGTACTTCCGTTGTATCCCCCAATAGGTCCTCAGGGACTTGCCCTAATGGGTGAGGAGTAAATAGTAAAAAATAAAAAAATATAAAGTCAAACAGATGCGAATTTATTCGTTGAAATGATGTTGGCAGTCCTGTTTGAATTCGGCGAATAGAAATTGAGCTCTAGTCGCGATCACGTTTTAATTTGCTCCCATCTTTGACAGTGGTCTCTTTCAACAGACCACCGTCAAAATTTAATCTGAGGTCTATCATAGCCTTATTTCAAACAGTGGAAAAGACACTAAGAACCAGGAAAGAGACCATTAACTGGGGCTGCGAATGGGATCGTTAGTTTACTGTTAGAAAATGCCCTCAAAAATTTTAATAAAATCCAAATTCGAAAATCCACAAATCCTACTAATCGACTCCTCCCAAAATCCGAACCATTAAAAAGCTGTAGACCCTTTATTTAATTAGTGTCTCTGCTTAGTAACCTTTAACCTTTAAAATGAACCAATAAAATAGATCATTCTATCAACACTTTCTTCAGTCATTAGTTATTTCACAGTGATTGGGACCTGAACGACAGCGTAACTATTCTGGCAGATGCTCAAGAAGACGTCACTAGCCGACGTGACAGTTGGAGTGATTATTCTAGAACGAAAAACCGACTTTGGGGTTTAAAAGGATCCCATGGAAGTCCATGTGCAAAGAAATCCCTGTTTAGTACATGATGGGGAAGGAAATTCATTTGTTTAATGAATGTGAATGAATCACAAGACATTTGATTGTGAGTTAGTGCCATCAAAAAAATGTACATCTTATTGCCCATCAAAACACAGTTAGAGACCACCTCATAAGGGATGAAAATGTGTAACTGAAAAAAATTCGTCACCATGATAATTGAAAGGGAGACGTGGCTGAAACCTAACTTGAGGCGAGGAATGGTGGCAACAGAGGTGGCCAATAAATTTTCTATCCCTCTGGAGGACGTCAAGAGACATACTTTGACCACTTTGACAATCGATTCTGTCTCATTTGAAGAGTAAAATACTGTAAATTTGTTATGTACAAATAAGAACTGGGTTGGAAAACTAATCTTTTTCAACAAAGTTAACGGAATGAACAAGTTATCGCCTTCTTAAACTAAGTACAAAAAGGTTGAGTGGAGGGAAAAGGCGGTTTTTTGGGGTGGATTCTCAGTCTTCCTTGTGATCTTCGTACGATAAATGTGCTTCGAAGTGTGCTCGCTAAATACAACCCACTTAGTCTTATTTATAGATGTACAACCTCCTGCTACTACACATGAATAAGTAGTCGGGACCTAGAGAATAGAAATAAGTGCTGTTCGAGCAGGTGAAAGTGTTTCAAATAAGGGAGTCAACTGTATATATTTTACGCAGTAAATGGAATCCTCTTGATTCAAATAATTAATAAAAAATGAAGACCTAGTCGAGAATGCTTTTGCAGTCTACTTAACTGGAGGTTATATTGCAGACACCTTTCATAATTCTCAATTTAGGTGTTGGCACAAATACACTGTAAAGCGTCGAACTAAAGGCGATTGGAAAGGAAATCTGATCTGATCTACTTACAAAAAGGTCTTGTAAAGACTAAATTAATGAAAACAAATGGTAAACGCAAGTCTTAAAAAGTGGACTGCAATGCCAAAATCCTTTAGGTGACATGTGTGCAACATTGAGAGGTTGAAGGTAACGCAATTTCGGTTGAAACGAAAGCTTTGAATCAGAAAAACGACAATCGAACCAACCCAAGGAATTTGAATTATTATCTCCATTGAGATGATGCATGGAAATTACTTCACCTTGCAATTTGCCCGAGCCAGTAGGAGAATGCATTAATCAGTTCTCATCCATATTCACTGACACTTCCTTCCAGTCTGCTGTGTTATTTCTCCCGCAACTGTTTCATCTCCCCAGATAGGATTTTATGAGTTGGCCTGTTGCTAGGTTAAATAGGCAATTCCTATTTCCTATTTCATCAAACAAATCTTACCGTTCTGATGTTCTTTAAACAGCCTTCTATTTAACTGGGAAGTCGGAAGTATATTGTCTAGCTCGCTGACCTACCACAAAATCTCGAAATTCATCTCTGTCATAAAAGTTGAAATTTAAATTGGGACAATATTTGCATTTATTCAAAGCAGTTTTTTGCATGTAGGTTCTATTCAGCATAATTGTGGAATTTTAACTATTTCATACAAAAAAGAATACCGAAAGATGAAACTTTAAATAAAGCACTTGACTAAGTCGTTGACTTCTTCAAAATAAAATAGAACTACAAAAGAATTTGAAGTTTCCTTCTGAAAAAGACGGAGCAATTTGAATTGGATGTCTGGGAATGATGATACAAATTAAAGGCGACTGCCTGGTTAAAAATGGCAGGAGATGTTAAGTTAAATACACGAGTTTAATCGACTGTTCACTTTGTTTTATTTGCATTTCAAGAAAACAAAAAGTTCACTGAAACGATGGAATGTAGAGACACTGAATGATGTTATATGCTGTGCAAAAGGCACTTTATAAGGAGGTATTTGATAATACAGAAAAATTAAATGTTGCTTCAAGTCGGTTTTCTTTCCATTTGTGGTTGAATAGAGAAGAGATTATCTGAGGAATTTGATTAGGGGACAGTTTCGGTCAAATTTGAACAATTTCGCAGATGTCTAAAATTTAAATCGCTTCATTTCACCTCGTTTGTCTAAATAAATAACTTGGTTATGGGATGACAAAACTCTGTTTAACCTTAAATTCAGGATGAGCCAATAAAAACCTAATAAACATTGGAAACAAACTTATCTTTCCAATACCTGAAGCGCCTATGGCTCCATTTAAACAAAGGCTTCATAGATCCAGCATTAGAGGCCGTCTTTATAATAAACATTTTGTTGTTTACAAGGATGTCAACCAACAGTATGTATTGAAGTATTTTTTTGGTACAAAGTTATAAGGAAAGGTGAATACTAAACTGAAGACTTCCTCGTCAAATCGGTTTGAATAAAGGAGATGAATGAACAACCGATCGGATTCACTCTATTTTAACTGTTCATCTTTAGAGTTATTCAAATAAAACCCTGCCTTTTAAAGAGATAGGCCTTCAAAATTTCTGAATCCACACCTGGGGCAAGAGGGATCACCTTAAGAGTTTCATTGTGATTGACCACTGGTGATCATTCAAAAACCTTCAAAGCAGGTCCTGCGTCAACAGGATAGAGCGAAGAAAACTTTCTGATGATCTAAGACGAAACAGGCAAACTATAAATTCGAACGATTCCCTGATATTAATCCAGGTTAAATAGTCAAATAACGTTAGTACTAGCAACGTCAAACAAAGCTAAATTTAGTTCTATAAAAATGCATTTTTCAAAGCTTTAAGACACCCAATGCGAACAAAAGAAATCGTTCTATGGTCGAAAGGGGTTTATTACTAAAAAAATTGTTAAATATTTATTAAGACTAAATAAATTTTTGATGAAAACACTAAAAGAATTTGAAACTAAGGCAAACCTAACCGTTAGTTAATGTGCCTTCTTAACTACGGGCGTTCATTTTATGCCGAAGGAGGAGACAAAGTCAAACGAACTCCGAAATAAAGAACTTAGAATCCATGAGCTGGTTGTCATTCTGAACAGGAGGCGAAGGCAGGAAGAACGTTGGTCGTTCAGATGAAAAGATTTAGTGAATTATTTGCAGAAAGCTTTATATTAAGTGCCGAATCCTTCCCACAATGCGCCAAGGGAGGCGTCACCTGCTGTTATTCCCGACCAGCTACATCAAACCAAATAATACGAAAACAGCTATTTCTATTGCTGCCCAGTTTTTATAAATCACTAAGGCCAAAATGACTTAAAAAATTCGCTTGTGCAAAGATTGCAGGGTGGTTAACCGTTTGCCCCAATCGAACCGACTAACGGATTCGACGGATGCTCCTGGCAGTAAGTAACGTAAATGTTGAGAAGTCTTGCAACTAAATTATTTCTAAGGCTTGATTTACAATGGCCTAATTTAAAAGAAGCCCTTGCCATAGAAGTGAATCAGACAAACAAAAAGTTATTTTAAGACTCTAGTAGCATTCGGTCTCCTATAAGGCTATCTAGCATGCCCTCGCTCATTCTTCTGCATAGAAGATTCCGGGTTACGATCCCCAGCTATTGCCATTTTATGCCTTTTTCAAATTAGAAATCATTGAGGACTTTACATAAAAGGTTGTTTTGCTTTGGAAAATTCCCAGTCACCTCATTTTACCAGATTAGATGACCAATCGAGCAGCTAGAAGTGATAAATGAAGCGCAATCGAGGTGTTAAGAACCAAATTTGATGGCTCATATTAATGATTTAATCCGTGTCTTTGCACAATCAAGAAATTTACTTATAAACAAGGGCTGAGACATGCAAAATCATAAACGAACCTAGACTAAAGAAACTTTCTTTAGCATTTTTCGCATTGAGCAGTTCAAATTCATCTGTAAATTGAAGACCATAATCGTAGAGTTGTACGAATCCTCCTTGGTCAGTGTTCTGAAAGCATTTTATAAACTAGTTTGAAGGCAAGAGAATGTCTTGATCACCTTCAACGCCCTATGTAACGGCTCGAACAGGTAGACTTACGATATCGCAACTGGAGTAATTCTCGTTAGATGGTGAACGTTTTACCGACTTCGCCGGTTTGAAGTACTCAGGTCTAGTCCTCAATTTTGGGCCAAACTTGCGCCAAGCCCCATTCTACAAATGAATAGACGCTTAAGAAATTGCAATTCCGTACTTATCGGGATCGAAATTTCCGAAAATTATAAGATATTCTTAAGCCCATTTTGTCAATTGGTTCGTAGCAATGATTACAATTATTAACCTGATAACAGTGCAGCTTACAAATTACCACTTAATATTTTTTTTACCCTTTTTATAACTTTTCATAAATCATACTAACTGCTATATTCAGCAGTGATGAAGATTCCAAAATGTTTTTTGAGACTATAAAATTCTTCTCGAATCAGGCCTCATATACGGAACAAATATCCCTTAAGATCACTACTCATAAACGGATTAATCGTGCGATGAAGGAGAAAACAAACACTTTGTGAATGACTAGGAATTATCTCCAATCCTCAGAGTCTCTTCTCTGGAGCCTTTATTATGGATAGTTTCAACTAAAGGCTTAGCTTTGGTATTTGTAAATAGAATAATGTCGTTAAGGGCTGCTTTACAGACTGTGGTCCTTTCGTCAAATCTGTAATAAAGTGATATGGTGTGAAAGGTGAAGTAATGGACTTTTCCATCACCTGGAAGCTTAGTTTCTTCAGCCTTCCCAACTTCAGGTCATTCAAAGAAGTATCACTGAGGCAACCTCATTCCAGAATTAAAATCCAAACGAAATTTCTTACGTCTCAAATCAAAATCGGACTTATTAAAGCCTAGAGGCCTTTCAGCTACGATCCATCCAAGGAAAAGGTCGATTTCAATTCCAGATTGATGATTTTCATTGAACCTAGCGATCAAAAGCCACTTCTTCAAGGTCAATGGTAAGGGCAAAGGTAACGACAAGCTTAAACACTGTAGAGGAGGTTCCAAAACTGGAATAATCATTGTTAATGATTGCAAATAAAGTATATTATTTATCAACGATTAAATAAGATCAACAAGTTCATATGAAATGAGGAGGATCCTTCTTTGCGGGCTGAATTGGCTTTCTGTATCAAATAATTAGTAGCTGAATAACCGATAAGCCCTTAGAGTCGCGAAGTCGTTAACTTAACTGGTACCCGAATCGTTGATTTACAAGAGGAAAGTGGAAGCCCGGCGTCACAACTTTTCAAAGACTGAAGGAGTGCAGCCTTCTCACCTAAAGAAGATGAATAGAATTTACTTAATCCTTGAGGTCAAAGAATAGTTCATCGGCAACTTTTGGCCCAGAAAGACCCTTTTCCTATGAGCAGGTTCATGTTCAAGTTTTAGTCTCGACATGGGTTCGAGATCAAGCGCTGACTCAAATCTTCTAAATTGATGCTTCACCTTAATCCAATGGGAGAAGTGTATGCAAAGCCTCGAACACTTATTTTATGGGCTGGCATTTTTGACTAGAAACGTTGGTAGAGTAAACAAAATGGTTCATTTTCGAATTTTTCAATTCAGACATTGTTTAGTTGGCTTCTAAGCGCATTTCAGCGCTTTAACGTAGATTGATTTGTAATTTTAAATGTAAATAGACTAAAAATAATACAGGATTGATCAAAAATTAGATTAAAACAAGTACTATTATTTGATGGCCCTCAATGGATCCATCGGCATGAGGACAATTGTTGCAACTCATTGGGACTATCTCAGTTCTGGGCGCTGTTTAATTTTACTGGAATTATTACTTATTATCAGTGGGTTGGATTCTCCTTAATTTCAATGGAAAACTATGGAATTTTGAATATGGAAAATCTTCATTGAAATGCAACGCGAATAAAGTGAGGTCTAAAAAAGTGCGAAAGACCAAACTTTTTCTTATAGTCTGTAAATGTAACAATTGTTCTATTCTATTGAAAAATAGAGAACAAGTATGTGAAATACATGATAGGTAAACCATTTGATAAATGCGCTGAGACCAAAATGCAATCTTTTTTCGGGATTCTGGAAATTGTGCTGGCTAAGTAGCGATGCTGACCACTGATTATTTGCGAAAATCTTTTTGCAAAAAAGTTGATGTATTTTTTAGTATTTAAATGTAATTTTAAATTTGATTTCAAATAGTTATGATTGAAAAACGCCTTTAATAATAAGCTCATGGAGTAGTCAGATGTGCCTTCGGCTAGAGCTTTCTGAGCACACTTGAGTTTTGAATATTTTACTTCTATGAAAATATTTGATTACAACAGATGATAGCTTGTGAATAATGGAAAATGGAAGAATCAGTCATAGGAGACTTATAGAAAACGGTAAGCACTGAAGGAATTTCGCCTTGGCCGTAGCTCAATGCTTGGCATGAGCCCCTTCCAAAATGCTACTCTGGAACCGAGATTAGCGTGAATATCAGTTCAAGTGCATTGATACCTAAGCACCATCCCTCTATAAATGGCCGTATAAAGAAATGCAGTGGAGTCGAATTTGCTGATCAGCTACCCAGATTCATTAAGTTATCGCCAAGCAATAGAAAGGTAACTGACTGAAATGTGCTGCTGCTGATCTGGGAGTATATGAAATGCCAGGGTAATAGATTTTTTCCTTAACTGGACCACCGACCGTCTTAGAAGCTTCAAAATCACGACTATTATGGGCTAAAATAGTTTGTAGCAACTTATTTGTCTGTCCACATTGTAATTCTTACATCTATAGACTAATTCATTGATGAGGTCAGCAAATATTTTTCTCAAGGTATATTCAACTGCCACTTTGGATAGTTAGTTAATTTTACACCAGTTCTGAAACATTAGAGAAATTCACCTGGTATCATGAATAAAAACATTATCTTGGAAGTGGCATCAAAATGTAAAACACATATCTTGACTAATAGGCTAGCTCATAGAAGAAGAGGGTTTGTGGTTTTTCTTCACGAAAGAAATGGGATGCGAAACAAGCCTTTGTCTGTACCAACGCAAACTGTTAAAGATGCTTCACCAGAATAGGGGATATTCGAAGGCATGTAAGACAAGATCATGAAGAGGAAGAACATACAACTGAAGAGATACTAGACTGCAGACTAAAGTGCCCTCTTACTGTCACCCTTCGATCGAAATCAGAGAAAGGGAGAAACCAACAGAGGAGAGGAAAGAATCAAATTGAAGTGAAGAAAGCAGGTAGGAAATAAGACTGTGAAGAAAAGTCCATCAGGCAGGATGAAAATACACATCTGCTTCATCACGGCTGTGGAGAATTCTGACCAAGGAACTCCATGAGATGCAGCAGAAGAATGGATGTTATTGCACCACGGAACCCTGCCGAGAAAAGACCGGCAAGCCGAAAAACGTCAAATAACTGTTTCTATGCTATGATATGTAATTTTCTTGTATTTTTGTTGTACCCCCAATAAGTCCTTGGGACTTGCCCTAAAGGGTGGGGATGAATAAAAAAAGATCTTGATTTAGAGGGGAGATGGACGGAGAAAATGCTGAGAATGTGTGACCCTAATTACTGCAGAATGTTTCAGAAGATGTTTTAATGTTTCTATGGGAGCTCAGATTTCTCGGACGCTGCCGAGTCAGCATTGTTGAAAGGGTGCTAAATGTGTTTTGGGTCTATTTAGGTCACAATAGAACTCATGTGACATGAGTCCTAAGTTGAAATACTTGGGATTGCGTTGGCTGTTCAACTTACAATCAAAACCAAAATACAAAAGCCTGGGAACACGTTACTTCATCTGAAAAATATAAAGTTTTTGAACTAGCATGCGCGATTCGCCACACTAAATATTTTTCAGCAAACTTTACACGTCCCAATTTTACAAGAAACGATATGGTCTTTCTGATCATGGTTTGACAAGTGCTTTTCCCTTATTCAATTGCAGATTGAAATAAATAATGAAAATTGGCAATTTGTTGGCAAGGTTTTGCGTTTCAGTCCGATTACTCACTATAGACGGTAGTCATTTTTAAATATTTATTTTAAAAGAGAACTGTCATAGTAATTAAATTAAGAAACTATCAAATGTAGGATTCGGTTAAACTTATTTAAAATAGCCCAATTCACCTTTTTAGAAGCCGCCTTCTCGTTTCGGTCAGTATCAAATCTGTCTAGACTGCCAGAGTTCGAGTCACTGCTGCTGAGCTGCCAAAATATGAAAATTAATAAAAATGAAAAATTTAATGCCAGTCAAAGTGCATCTTTTAGAGTGCTTTCGTCAAATGCGAAGTAGATAAGGTTTGTTGAGCACACCTGGCTGACTCCTCACCAGCTCATTTTATTTCAACTAAAAGTTACACAAAACGGTGAATTCTATCTTAAATTAAATAGTTAAAATACGACTCTGGAACGACGGTGGAACGTACTGAAGGACAACGCTTCAATTTCCGGACTTGAAGAATAATGGATTCTGCATTTCGTCCGACTGTAGACGCTGGTGACAATTTTTCTGCCTGAAACAATGAAAAAGAAACAGTTTGATGAATTTTAGTGAAAGCACGGTTGACCTTTGCCGGTATTCCTACAGCTGATGGTTTGAATTTAGATCTGTTGCAAAATTTCGAAGTACATATTCATTGTTCAACAGTACCTGACTACAAGTTATATGGTATGCAGCCGCAATCAAAGTGTAGAACCTGAGATTCAGTAAATCAAACAAATTCGTAGCTATTGGTAGACAGTAGCTATTTCAAACAGTAAGTACCACTATTACTTCTTCGTCGACGTTTGAGGTTACACGGCGTCATTTAGGTCATATGACGGCCAGTACTCAGTGTACTGTCTCACTTGAGCGATTCCAGATTCAGCGGCATCCAGCCCAAAAAAAGTGCTTGTAAAGCATTACTTTCAGGTTTATTTTGACTAATACAACGGCAAAAGAAGACATGCCCGTGCTTTAGATTCGGGCTTACAATAAACAAAATTTCACTGACTTTCTTCTTTCTAATTCATGAAACTTCTATCGAAAATGAGTACTGACATTTTTTAGCCACTTAAATAGCCGAACAATATGGTGATAGGTTTACTAGTTCGAACTTGTAATGGACAAATAAATGGTGCGAATCTCAGTTTCAGTGAAACATCGAAGGAGATGCACAAATTGGAGGATGTGAACGTAAGTATTTTGGCCATGAGACACCAAGGAGTCAAAGCTGATTTTACGGCAGATCGTAGATGCGAATTCTAGAACATGAACGCATGGCAAAAGAGTTGACGCGGTCTTCTTTTTCATACTGTGGAAATCGTGAGCGAGAATAACAGCTTCAAAATTCAGTAACACTAGGTAAAAGAGAAAAATGCCCTATGAAAGCTTATCAGCCTACGAAGAAAATTCCAAAGACTTCCATACCTTACTAGACGATAAATCAAAGTCGGCAGGTCAGTTAGTAAACAGGGTTTAACAGTAACATAACTATTTTTACACACCTTAGGACCACAATGTTAATTGAACAAAACGAATGATGATGGTGACGATTATGATGATGATGATGATGATAATAAGTAGACGACCTGTCTTTTCATGATGATTGCCAATTTGTTAACTCGTAAGATCGGAAAATGGTTTCAAGCTCCGGAATGAAGGTTCTTTCGTTACAAAAGTTCTGCCATTTCATGTTCAATAAGGGTGATGTTCAGTATCGAACCGTTCAGCTGCTTTGGACGTCATCTGAAGCGTTCGTGACTGAATGTCTGCAGTGAAGCATCCTTGAAGTTGGCCCGCAGCTCTTACATATTTATTTTAAATGCACAACGTTAAATACACTAAATCTAACCACTACTACTCTACGCATTATGAATGGAATGCCTTAAGTATTCATTACCAGATCGTAGCTGGTCATTTTATATCACCTGAAGAAGAGTAGGGATTCATTCGTTCTTGTCTGTTCGCTCATCTATTTGAGCATTAGAAATGAATCTTTACTATCTGGGGCTCACCTTTACGATTAGATCGCCTGCCCGCAGCGGTAGTTTAGATGCAGAAGGGCACAAGTCACAGACCAGAAAACCAGAAACTCGAAATTTTTGTGGAATTCCATCTTCTAAAAAGATATTAGAATCAGAATATTAGTTCATTTGACAGTGCCCTATTTACTGTCTAAATACGCAGGAAAACGCATGCTTTTAAGCTGACACCAAGAGTGTTGCTTAAGTTAAAACGTTTTCTGCTCAGTATAAATGTTCTTCGATTAAAAAACCAACACGATGAGAGAATGAAATGTCCTTACACTTTTATCTCATTTGAGTTATCCCAGTCACCAGTTCATATTGAATGACCATTTCATTGAGTTCGCGCTGAGACCATGATGGCTAACCGGACATGCCAAGTTTTGGTGTCTCCTGGGCAGAGAAAGTCCACAAATAGCCCCTCCTCCCTGTTCAGTCTTATTTTTAAAGTAACTACCAGCCTTGTATAACAATCTTCTATTTGTAACGCAGGTTAGGAGCCGTCTTTTGGTGGTCTATTTATCGCTTTCTATTTTTTTTTATTCCCACCACAACCTTGTGCAGTTAGTGTTCGCTAAACTATAATTTTCTTATTACTGATCTTTCAAGTGTTCTCATGATCCTGGCTGATCTCTAAACTAACATAGTTATAGTCAAAGAAGTGTGTACCATGAAGACGTGAAATAATATCTGATTGGAGCAGAGACTATTTGACAACAAAAATGACTTATCACGCAATATTATCTTGTCTGAAAGTGGGCCCATGAGACTCATGTGTCTTATCTTTATACATGAAAGTATGAAGACTTTGCCGTAACCAATCTTCAAAGGGAGGTGTTAAATTGGTTGACGGTATACCTATCTCAACAAATGTTATGGGCTCGGAATTCATTGACAAACTTTCGATCGTTAGCATGGGCTTTAGAGAAACTTCTTTACAATACGGATGTGGGTTCATGTTTTCACAGCATAAAAGGAAATCTAACCCTTGAGTTTATCTCTTCAATGCTCAGTTATCACAGAAATTTGGCGATGCCAGATTTACCTACTTATAACTTTGATGGGTAGATTTTCGTCGCCAGGACTAAGCGCTATGCTAAAGGGTTTGCCCCAGATCTGATCATAATTGCCTTTTGAGGGGGTCAGGCTTTTCAATGTAGAGCTGTTGTGAGAGGCACAGGATCTCTGGACGTATCGTTTTCGAAGATCCTCGGTTAACAGTCGGCCTATTGTTCCTTTTTTGGTCGCTTTCCAATTCAGCACAGAAGATGAGACGCCGTTTTTGTACACCTGTTCAATGACGTCTTGACAGGACTGACCCATACGATGCAAAAGCATAATTTGGTCCGGAGCTTTACATTGGAACCCCCTGTCTGTATGGTTATGACTTCGGTGCCGAAGAACTTCGTTCGATGGCAGTTTAGATGGACTCTGATCCGAATAAAGTGGTTCAGCTGGGTGCTTTTTTGAGCTCTCGCGCCTTGAATGATATCAATAAGAAAATAGTCGAATTCCAAGCCATAGTTGCTATTGAATAAAATCATTAATTAAGGTTGTTACCGGAATTCAAACTAAACTTGTTCATCTTTAGAAATTTTAGAAATACCTTTTTTTCACGTTTCTGAATGGGCTTTTTACCTAGCAATGATTCCATTTTATCAGTGCTTAACTTTAGATGTACCGCGTCGCAGTATTGTTTTATAGAAATCATTTTATGGTCCCTTTTCAACTTTTTTCATCATGAATATTTTTGGAAAATTTATGTCATTTAAAATTAAAATAGCCTAATAATAAGAAATATCATAACATACAAAAATGGATTTTTTGGTTTGCCTTATGGAGTATGTAAAACTATACTGACTGCCAATATCTTTATTAATATTTTTATGTAAACTCAACTACTTAAAATGAGAAATTATGCTGTTTGATGATTACTATTAATAAACGCATTTTGGTAATTTCGGTTTTGAACGGAATCGTTTGTTTTAATTTTATCTTATCAATATTATTACTAAATTTTTTTGATATTGATATAGTGCCGCTAAATATTTGAATGATTACTGAAAAAAAATTAAAAGAAATTGCACGTTCAAGATCCCAAATAAGTGTTTAACATTTTTTTTCTGATTTGGTCTTTGCAATTTGACTCAACTGGCTTGCTTTTTGTGTTATGGTACCCGACACATTGTGCCGTGGTCAAGTTTATTCAGCGGTACTTTCCCCTCTAAATCTGTTCAATTTGTGGTCAAATTTATTCAAATTTTAGAAATTTTAAGTGCAATTTTTTTGACTTTATAAAATTAGTATCACACTGTTATCAAAGTTGTTCATTTGTATCCATTTGCGCTACATTAGAAAGGCGAGTAACACAAATTTGATCTTAAAGCAGGGTTTTTCTAATGAACTAGTCGAAGGAAGTTAATTTATAACCTAATATATCTGACATAAACGAAATGACCTAAATGGGTTCTACTCATTTTAATTATAGGCTCCTTAATTTTTAAAATTAGTTAGCTGGTTTTGTTCTTTCTTCTCGACTACTTTCTACGGTTATTATTCATCTAGTTAAAAAATCGGGCTCTTTTTGCTAACAGCCTTCATCAATTTGAATTGCCTTATTCGGTAAAGTGGACAAACTATCATTCAACTTAGATACCCGTTCCTTCTTCATATCTTTTCCTAGGCTTTTTTCGTATTTCTTGAGAGTTTGTCACATCAGTATTCAGTACTGCGCCTACAGATGACTTTTCACTCCGAATTTAAGTTTTTTCACTGACTGACAGGATATTAGCAGGCTTAAAACATATGGAATAGAATTTTCGACGAAAGAAACCGAGGTATCTTGTACTTTTATACTTTTCTTTTAAGTAAAACTTGGCTTTAAAGGAGAACCGAGTGGTCTACAACGTAAGTTTATGTTAACAAAGCGTTATTTTTACTCCAATGCACGAAAGTGCTTACGGCTTAGGCAGTCTTATGGATAAATAATAAACCTATATCGCAGGCGATCCATTAATGACCATATAAACTGGTTAAAAGCTAATCAAAGTAGGAAAGCAGGGGCGTCTCGTGGTAAGAAATCAAGGAGATACGAGCGGTGGTCGCAAATGCGATGATGCAATGCATCCACTGTGTCCACCAAGGCCTAGAAACTAAATTCTCCGAGGTGAGAGCCCTAATAGGCCAACTTATATACATCGATTTCTGCCATTATCTTTTCATTTTATTCGCAATCATCTCATGTTGAAATTCACTCATTGTTCAAACATCTTTACTGGTATTTCAGCAGTCATATAGTTTCGGAGCTTAAATCTCATAAATGCTACTCCCAAACTAAAGACTTTTCTTCCAATCCTTTCTCAAAGAGCAGTAATTTATTTTGATGTACTCCTAGTGATATGATCATCCAAGGGAATGGGTTTCACAAGTTTGTGTGATTCTCTAGGACACTACCTAGAATCAGTGTCTGCCTCCACTAAGGGAATGGTTCCACATTAAAGTCGGGCGAAATCTAAATTGGAATAAATACGCAAGAATTCGCAGAATTTTCTGCAATGAGTAATGGCATTTAATGCCAAACTACAAATCACATTCCAAAGTATTGGATCACAAAATTACACCCAGCAATCACTTAGGTGGAGATTTGATTAATTGCGCTCGTACAATTGTAATTTGCTTTCTATTCTAAGATTATTTCAAGCTCATGGAATTGTATTAATCTGCGAAACCGACCAAACCTGAGAAAATTGTAAGCATTATTTCAGAAATCTCGGCGCCTCACATGATCGCATGATCGTATCTTAGGCAAGGACAGCATCGGCAGGATCTACGTGATTTGACCACTGTGTAAAGACAAATAGATAAGTAAGTAAAAATAAAATTAATCATCTTGTTATGTCGTCATTTCTAGTCTAACCTCAGAAACAAGTTAAACTTGGATTTGAAATACTTCATGAACTACTCAGGCAATTATTAAATGCTATTGAAGAGTGCTAAAATGTGGCTATAGAAACCCAGGTTGTTATTCAGCCTCCATAACAGGAACTTCACTAGGCATCCTGATGAATTTCAATTTATCTTCTGCTGGATGATTTCCATATTTGCTAGAAATAGCCCTAGAAGTCACTGAAGGCTAAACATTCAATGACGAATGCCGACGCTAAAGAGATTCGTCCACGCCAAATGACCGGGATATCTCCACAAACTAACTTCATTCCCTCCATTACCAAAACAAAAAATCATCGTCCTTTGAGATTGCTCGTTGTTTCAATCTCTTATGCATCCTCAGTACATTCAGTGGCATGAGGTAACTACGTACAATATGGATATCCTGTCGGAGTTGGCTGTCATCCAACGGCAAAATAGTTTTGTCAATTCCCTTTCAGCTCTGCTTAGGTTTTAAATAATTTCATTGGCTAGGCCTCTTTATTCAAAATTAAATTCCGATCTAATAGCTTAGGTTTTATTTTTTATAAGGTGCAACTATTGTGCGACTAAAAAAGTCTGCTCCAAAAATAATGTGCCAAGTGTCAATTATAATTTGAAAAAAGGTACCATAATAAACAGCATTCACTAGAAGTTAATAGACGTGTTTGAGTATGACCGGCACATTGGAGAAAAACATTAAGACAAAAAAAATGTTAGGGTAAAGTAGTTTAACAGGCGGGGCATCCATATATCAATGATGAATTCAGAGAAATCAAACACTGGCAGTTTTAATACGCGGACAACGTGGAAGTAGAAGAGATGGAGGATGACAACATATAAAAATGAGAAAAAGACGCTTGTAAGTTGCATTAAATAATCCATCTAGTGATATAACGGTTTTAAAATATGCTTACGATCCTGGTTTTCTGGAGAAGGAAACTCATGAATTCTTGGCGATCTGTGTGTAACGTTCAACCATGTGCTTTATATAACCACGAGTCGGTTTCCTAAACAGATATGCACGTACGTAGTGGATAAAAAATATTCTTTTTTGATAAGAGCACACACTGAGAACCACCGGTGCTGAGCCATTAGAAGCGTATCTTAAGTGCAAAAGCGTGTTTGAAAGCGGGAATCACGAGGCAATCGGATAAAATAGGTAATAGAATTTTCGATCATTTCCATTTAAAGAAGGTTTTAAGCTTTAGTTGATGCATTGCATTTTTTACAAAACCGACCATTCACTTATGCATCATATCAACCTGTGCTTGATGCGCATTGGGGACGTTAGCCCACAAACGAATTGAAGGTGCTTTCCATTTCAAATCTACTGGTTTTCTTCTTTTGAATTGGCGTACCTACCTGATTCACCTGATTTACCCTATTTTTCATGCTTCTGACTAAATCAATAAGTAGCACGTCTCAAAATTTATTTCAGCTGATTCAAGCTATTGAAGAATTTCAAGCGACTTTTTGTTGCGAAAGTTGGTCCTGTGCGTGTTTATTTCTTTCATTGTACCAAAGAACCAAATACGACTTCATTCTCGATCGACCATGTCGATTGAATGAAGAGAGCTAGTTGCAATATATTCTACTAAGAGATATTGTATATCTGGGGCTACTTAAATAGCTACTGCTTTAAGTGGCATCATTAAAAGAAACTTAGTTCCAGCCGAAACATAAAAAAATTCTATTTGTGGCCAAAAATTGGAATAGCCTGAAGCATCAGTTAGGTTGAGGAGCCACATTGTCATAAAGATGTGACGTGCAACGAACGAGAAGTGTACAAGACACAGCATACACTTTTAGGTGAAAAAACGATCCTAAATCTTACCACTCATCAGCTGACACGTCCCTATAGAAATGATTGGACTTGATAATATTGCATCCTTTACATCCATGCAAAGATTCCAGCTTAAAATTGTGTAAAATTTAGAGGGATATATACGTGGGAAAGTATGTATATGGAAATTATTTTCTAAATTTGCGTAAATAATTTGAATCTCCTGTTTTATAGGCTCAAAATCAAGGAGAAAAATGATTTTTAAAAAAGAACCAGGTCTTTACGTTGTCAATCAGTTCTTGTTGAAAAGCTCTTATTTCGAATATAAAAATAATAAAATTTTCCAAGTTCATTTTTTCCAACCATCCGCCGGCTTTTAGGGATAAATTATTTCACTTATTTTCACAAAGTGCATTTTCGTTATTTTGTTTGGTCTTGAGCATGAATGCAACCAGTCGATCTAGTGGAAAATGGAAATGAGTATCTGGAAACAAGAGAAAGATAATCATAGCTCGCGCGCCTTCAAAGGTAAAAGCTAATAACTATTAATCAAAACAGGAGTGAAGGTCATTTGATTAATAAGCCATTTTTTTTCATGACATCCAATCAAACAATAATTGCTTGATAACAATGTCTTAAAATTTATAATTAAAACGTAAGACAATACGTTTGTTCCCCGCGGTTTAGAAAAAAAGTAAACGCGGTGTCAAAGTGTTCACTTATTCCATTTGATTGACTACTTAAACGCCCTTGATCATCAGGCGATTGAAATCTATTTAGATCCTGAAAGTTCCGAAACGGGACCTTATTCCTAATACCTTTGAATATTTGGGTTTGGAACGCTTTATTTGTGGTAGGACCAATTGGCTTGAAGTCTTAGTGCTTCTTTAACAGGTAATAATTCATCGCCAGAAAATTCCATAAAGCGGCAGGGTTTCTCTGTAATGGAACAAAAGAGCGAGCCGACAGTAAATAGGTAAATGCAAAACTAAATCTTGAGAGGAGGACGTCGGGATTAAGTGGAGGCCTGATAGAGGCTAGATGAAGCAAGACCTCTAAGTTTCATGTTATCAGCTACTTTTACTTTTAAGTCTGGATGCAGTTTATAATAAAGATTAAGAATGAAATCTGACCCTTAAATTTGAAGAATGGAGATGAACTCGAAATTAAAGTATCAAAAAGTTAAGCCTAAAAGAACGAGCAATAAAATTAATCGAAAATACCCTGATAGATAATGCTCTGATACGAATCTTTGATTTTTATACGAATATTTTGAGTTTGCTCTGCTATTAAACATTTTTAAATCATTGCAACCTAATGTCTAGCCGAAAATTCTGGACGATTTATTCAACTGCGTTTCACGGCAAAGTTATCAATGGGGGAATTGAGTGCCTTTTGAAATCTCTCCAGTTTATAATGAGGTGTCTCGATTAGTAAAGCCGTTGTCGTTTATTACTCCCTTTAAGATAGGAGTAATAAATTATCAAATACGCTTCAGAAATATTCATGGAGCACATTAATTGTCCTATTGCCTGTAGGAAAGCAATAAATGATAATTTTTATAAGTAAATCTATGTAAGTCCGTGAAGCAGGATTGCATAATGGCTATCGTTTAGTCAGCTTTCAGCATTAAGAATGATCTGCCATTCTTATTATCTAAGGGATACTACTGGCGAATACATCAAGTCATCGAAGGCAAGAACTGCAGAAGAGTCTATTCTGCATTTAAAGTGCAGCAATGTTCCTAACGAGGTGCATTTTAATTCCAGGCAATGAAAAACCTTTGGTTATTCTTTAGCATTGTAGATCGAGGTTTTTGACAAGCCCATTGAAAATAAAGTGATATTAGCTTAAGATAATGCCTCATGTAACATAAACTTACTGGTTAGAGTGCGGATGTTCAGATTTAACTGGAGTCTTTCCCAGTGACTTCAAAGGTGAAAGCGGCTGAGAAATATTCTGATCAGCTTGATCACTTAGCCTTTTTTCCTCAGTCGTCATGGTTGGAAATGTGACTTGAAGCTTTGTCGGTGATTTGGACTTGAATTTGAGGCTAAAAGAATTTAGTGTTTTAAAATCATTTAATGAAAATGAGCTCGTTTTTAAAACGTCAAACAAGTTTATTTAGGCAGCGAGAAAGTAGTTAGGGTGAAAAGTAGGGATTGAGAAATAAACCTTCCCCTGCTCTTTAAGTGTCAAAAACATCAACAGTGATTTACAGACAAGATTCAAGAAATATGTGTACCTATGATGATGGACTTTATTTTCCCGATCCGATGCGTCGAAGTTGTAATTGAAAAAATGTACACCTCATTTCTAACTGGAATAAGGTGGATATCTGCTTCGATATTTTTCTGTTGTGTGATCTTAGAGTTGTTCTCTTAGCAGTAAAATGGGTGACGTTCGACATATTTGTTGTAGAATTCTGCTTACTAGAATGACTAGTTGATTTAAGAGTCCACCTTGTCCTTGAAGGAATATACGATCTTCATAACAATCGAAAGATACGTTGAAGACCAAATTAAAGTCATAGAATTTAAAGCTGACATTACCAATTGCAAATAAATCAATCTTTGTATCGGGAATAATCTGAGGGTAGGTCAGAGAAGACATCCATTTTCAACGAAGGTCAAGATGAGCTCTAGATTGTAACGCCCTCGGTCATTTTGATAACTAAATACTAGAAGGTGCACATATTATCAGATACCTCCTGTAGAAATCAAAAGTTGCCAAAGAGACTTTCAAAGAGGCGAGTTCTGAGATAGATAAACGGCAAACTTTCAACTGATTTAGAATTTTGGCGAAGAATAACTACTTTATTTTATGCTCTCTTAGACACTTACGTAATGGCGAGGTAATCAGGGTTTTATTCAATGGACCAAATAGGCAATATATCTGCGTTATCCCCTGTTTTTTGCATTGAAGTAAATAAAAACACGAATTTAAACACATCTTATTAAAAGTTTCTAAGTAAATTAGTTTTGGATGCATTGTAGTACTAAAAAGCTTGCAAAAGTTGTGAAACATTTTAAAAATCACTTAGATAAAGTCCTATAATTGATTCAATGCCATTATTTAAATGCTAGAAGCTGGATTAACAGACTTTTACGACAAGCAATAAAGATGAACTGTATCAAACAGAGTAGTAGAACTGGCCTGATTGAGTAACGCCAAGACAAATGAAATCGCACACCGACGGTTGGGAGGAAAGCGACAGTATAAGGCTGATAAGTAAGAGTAGGTTTCTATGGGCAGCCGAACGGTCTAATTCTACTAATGAAACTGATGATGGGGCGTTCCCTGTCGGAAAGAGAAGAGAGATTGCTGCATTATCTTTGGCATTGGTCATCGTACTTTTGACCAGTAAGAACTGTCTTAAATGTCCACAGTGTGCTGCTGGTACATGCAAAATGACATTAAGGGAGTTTCCAGTGTAAGCAGCATTCAAAATGGCTGGTACTCCTAAAGTCAAATTTGACCAACGGGAAAGAATAAATAATTAGCTCTTTCAAGTTGATAAAATTTAGATTAAGTTGAATAAGTGTTGCTTCTATTACTAACAAAGAGTCAGATTCTGAAATTCGCAGCTAAATAAACAAAATTAATAGCGAATTCGGCAGAAATTCAGGAATGCCGGGAATGTCACATTCCAGCTCGACATGAAAATGATTGCTATTTTAGTCAAGCCGTCTACAGTTGAAACCGGATTCGTCGTAATTGACTGAGTCGACGACACTGAGCCACATTCCTTCCAGTTTTGCGGCAGTCATGAGTACATCTGGTGTGGGTTAAAAACCCACTATCGCATACTCGGTGATCTGAATGACCATCCGGTTTTAATCAAACACCGACTGACAGAACGGTGAAATTCATTGAAAAGTAATTTAGAATAAAAAAATCTGAAGGGAAGGTCTTTAATATTTTGAAGATAGATTTCTCTTTGAATTTCATTATTCTTATCACCTAGACAGTTTCCACATTTAAGGTTTGGGTGAAGGTAAAGGAAAAAATCAGGGCTTTATCGTAAGATACTCGTACAACATTGAAGTGCACGTCAACCCAAGCCAACACTGATGGAAAGTGGCGTTCTATTCTTATCCAGTAATGTGAGGCATCATAAAAGGCTATCATTTCAATCGTTGAGTAAAGGTCGGTACGTTTTGAACCCGAGTCAACCAAATATTTATGAAATCACTGCACTACCGGTATTTAATCAAAGTGTTTTACTTACATTAAAATCCTGAGAAAAGTCAAAATTGAGCAATTTAACTTTGCAGCGCGCAAGAGCAAATGGTATATTTTTAACAATAATTAATGCATACTTGACCATGAAATCTGGCTTTAATGACGAGTAGGACATGTTTTATCTTGTTTCATCTGTTAGTCGTGGATTGCATGAATTCCATAAATAAAAGCGATAAACAGCATGAGCGCCTAGATTATAGATCTGAAATATCATGGAACAATTTTCTGCCCCTGACATTCTGCACTTTTTATGGTTGTGACCAACTCGGAAAGCAAACCTACGACTTTCAGTAGGTTATACACTAAGCTAGGCCTACTATAGCGCAGTTGTAAAATCAACCTTCGTGCATGGCAAGCGCAAAATACAATCTAGCCATACGCACGCACCAAACCATATGTACCCAAAAACTCTTTCAGCACGTTCCCATTGGCTTAGCTTAAGTCAACAATCGCTGATTTCATTTAGGCTCCGTACATTCAGTGATATGTATCGGTGCATGGCACCCTCCGCCGACAGGCAAAATTTACATCCGAACCACTGGATACAAACATTGTGAGCTCTACGTTCACTCATGTTTGAGTCACTGAAATCAAACTTGACGCTATAGGTAACTTTGGAGACTTACTTAACGTTCCCTTCAATAGGGAAAAGAGCCCAGAGGGTACTCTGAACTCCACACAGGGTGGCTTTACGGAGAGATTTTCCATTTAGCTCAATGACCACGTCACCAACGCCGACGTGCAAACCACGATGTGTGGCCACCGAGGCCATTGTTCGGTACAGGGCTCCGTTTGGAGCGATGTCGGTTACTACAAATCCACCAGTGACATCGTCTTTGGGACCCAAGGTAATACCTGTAATAGAAACATTGTCAAGATCATTAAAGAACAGCGGAAAATCGAAGTTTTACATAAAAGTTTATTTATTTAGGTTTTGACTGCCATATATTAGACTGAGTATCAAAAAAACTCTGATGGGAAGTTTAAAAGCTTTTATGTAGACCGAAACAACGTTATTTTAATTATTGTGCATACATTTATGAGTAATATAAATAAATACAGACTTAAAAATCTTATGAACACTGTCGGTTAGACATCGCCAGGGTTTAGGGAGAGCTTGAACTAACTTTCGAGGTAGCGTAACTAGATGGGGTACTTGAACGATTGAATGCAAATGTTCTACTCAAATTCTTAATTTTTCCCTACAACCCATCTTCTACCGCAGAGTTCTACCATCTTAATTTTTAAAGAATGACTCGGAATAAACCAAATAATTACTTAATGTGCAGAGCATGAGACAGGAAAATATTTAGTGACCATCAAGGGAGCGTTTTCCACATTCCAGAGATTAAAAGAAAACTAAAACCGCTGGAACGGTTGACACTAGAATAATCGGATTCGGTGAGACATGGAATAAGTGCTCTATCTGCCTAAGAATTGATTCACGTGTCCACTGAAAAGGGTTCCACTGGACTGATTTCATACTTAACTCTCTTATTCGAAAAATCTGAGCTTACAACAAACAGAGTTACAATTTCGACTTTCTTTTGAGCAGAATGCAACGTCTTTTAATTAGACTGATCCTGATTTTAGTCGAGGTGATTTAATTTTATTTTATTTGCGATCTTAGGGAGAAGTAAATAAAGATATTTGAAGATTCAGACATTTTTTTAACTAAATTGCGATTTGGACAAATTCTGGAAGTCGGTTAATGAATTATATCTTCCTTTTCTCCAGCAAAATTTTGGCTACCCATTTGAATAAAAATTTTAACATGTGTGCCTTATCATTCCAAGCACTGCATGCTCATCGGTAGGTCATGAACCCGCATAATCTGATGAGTCAAAAGCGCACGCGTCTGGTGCATCATTGGTGTCCCAACAAAGGTGGTAAGAGAGAGATTAGTAGGAATCTAAGGGCACTACGGTATGTACCTCTATGACGAGAGCGGAATGAGAGAGTACGTCCTCTGAAATGAGTTTCTATAACTGATTCGTTCTCGATAATTATCGATTCTAGATACTTAAAACTAGAATAACGCAGGGGTGAAGTTTGTAAGACGCGATCTAGAAAACATAGGAAATGACCATCGGAACGAGAAGGCTAAAGAACACCCTGATGTAAGTGATTTCTCGCGGTCTCGAGATGATGGTAGCAATATCAGCCCCGCCTCCCCCCCCCCCCCCCCCCCCCCCCCCCCAATCGCTTTCAGAGATGGCGACGAACGCAGAATCGTGAAATGAACACCGATTTTCCATCAAAAATTTCAAAACCACAGTTCAATAAACCTAAACAGCTTCGAAACAACGGATCCGCAAAGTTTGACTTATCTCCAAACCTCCAAATACAGAAACATTAGGATTCGAACAGAATGCTGAAAAAGGACGAGGTATGTGCTCAAAAAAGAAGCTTTAGTTGAATATATGGATAGATCCTGGCCAAAGTGTGTGAAATGAGAAATGTGCCAAACAAGCTAATCCAGTCTCTGGGTATTTCTGGAAGTTATTTTGGGTCTTAAAATGCTCATTAACTAATGGTACTGTAAGGGGTCATAATCGCCACCACAAGAGGGCGAAAGACGGGCGCATAGGCTACTGAAGTTATTATATTTTAATGCATCAAAAGACAGAAGATCAACAATTTGTTGCCAGGCAGCGTGATAATGAGATAATAAAAGCAGGTGTGGATATAAATAAAAATGAAGTAGAAAAAAAACCGCGGTCCTGAAGAAAAGTTATCAGGGTGCTAAGTGCCTGCGCAAGTCATATAGCTATCACACCATTTGAATCTTGAGAGCGTTAAGTCTAAGATCAACTAATGTTTGACAAATCAACCTTTAAACTCGTAAGGTCACTTCCAGTGAAGAAATCGAAAACATCTCAAGCATTTTAGTTTCAATGGCATTTTAGTCTTTTAGCATTTGAAAACTAAGAGTAATATAAGGCTCCTCCTCCAATGAGGGGGTGATACATCTTACAGTTAAGCTTGTAAATCGTACTCTTTATTCAGTGCCCTCTTACCGATTAGTTCACCTTTCATCTTGCTTATAACAATTTCCACAGTATCTTCTCTCAGATTAAGGGAATCATCGAAGGGCCTGCAAAGTTCATGATTGAAATTTTGCACCTCATTTGACAGTCTTCGTCCGTTCTGCGATTGCTCCACCTATTTGCAAGTTGGATTATTAATACACTACAGTCCGCGTTCATAAATTATGAATCTCTATTGCCTTCCATGAAGGCAGTGGCTAAGCCCATTTGACGGAAATGCCAAATTTCCGTGCATTGGTTAAATTATCTTGATTTTTGACTATTTTAAATAAAATAACACACATTTTCTGGTTGCTTCACCACTTTAGGAGATTCGCAACTAGCTTCCTGCGGTGATATATCAGAGATTTTGCCACCGGAAGTAGACATGGTTCCACCACCCTCGATTCCAGACTCTGTTTCAGCAGAAATGGCGTCACTTGGAGTGCTTACTGCACTGGATACCTCAGAGATGGTGGTCATTTTGTCGCGGCTGAAGCTCTGCATACGAAATGTTTTGTCAGAAACGGGAAGCAAAGGTCGGCTGCAGACGATATAACCGGAGCTTCTGGGTTCCCGAAGTGTATCGGCAAAGAAAGCGCTGTCTTTGTCCTTAACAATCACCCCACATACCTGTAAAGTGAAGAATAAAACACTAATTTCCAAGTAAAGGCGCCTTCATGACTCTATAACGTAATCGGTAGGCATTAAAGGCTGTTTGTCGGAATGTTTGCAACTATTTGCCCTCTTCTCGTTGATACTAATCGCACAGCAAGTAAGGACCTGCAAACACTTCGTTTTATCATTGATGCTGCTATAGAAAACAGCCAATGCTATTCAACACAGCGGTAGCACAGATTTTCATGTCTACAAAGTAGCACCATGCGAATCAGTTAAAGTGTATCAAAATCTATTTCATATATTTTTTTGGCAGGTCTGATTGCATCAGTTTATTAGCTCAGTGCTTATTTTCGTATAAAATTCAATGTCAGTCATTCTCAGGTTGGAAAAGCTTATGTAAACAATATAAAAACCTTCAAGTCAAAGATGTCAATCGACTCTCAATAAAAAGAACTCAGTAAAAAGTGAATCAAAACTCATACCCTTGAAAACATCTTTCCAATTGCCGTCAATCTGAAATCAGTATAATCACAATCTATTGCATTCGGGATGCCTACTTAAAATCCTGTAAAGAGAATCCATTAGAGCGAATCTGACTCCTATCATCTCGTGATGCTATATGGCAATCTCGCTGTTGGAGAGTAAACAAACTTGACCATAAAGCGATAACAATAAAAATTAGCCCTACTAATTTTGTAAGACTTCGTTATATGAAGCATGACAGCAGGAAGAACTCGATTCAGCGGAACACCGAATGGCCTTACTAAATGCAGTAAAAGATTGTCTAGAAGAACTTCGGCAGAGTTGCTCGAGAAACACCTGATCAAGATGAGTCCATAGAGGAACATGAAAAAATGGGTGATTCCTTCTCAGACCATATTCATAGCAAAATTGAGAACCATCTCTTCGCCTTGGGGTGTTAATATTCGCAACATAGTTAAATATTTGATGGTGTTGCAGATCTTTTGTTTGTAGAATATATACTGCAGTGAGATGGTTAGAGAACAGCATGTCGAACAAAAATACCAGAGGTTGGCTAACATATTTCGTCAGTTTTATTGCCTAATAAGTTATGGATGTGCTTGGAGACATTACAGCGAATATAACAAATAAATACCTCCAGAATTTCATCTTCCAGTTTGAAATCAGTTTGAGTGCTGATCACACCATCCTCTTTAAGCCGGACTATTCGATGTTTGAAATTTGTTTGATGGCCTCTCATGTCAATGCTTGCCATTGTCTCGACCGAGAGTCCCAAGGGGGCATTCTCTGAGGAAAGTCTGTATTCTCCAATCTAGGCAGAACAGAGCTTAGTGTTTGTCTTCGGGTTAACATTTATAGATCCTTCGAACGGGAAATTTCCTAAATATATTCAGTTATGAATTAATGTTTTGGTAGGATTTATGCGAATCACTTATTGGAAGCGAGGCAGTTTCGCAATTTCTATTTGGGGACGTCATTTTTTTGCATCGATAGTTTTTTATGTGTCCAAGATTTCTGACCAATCTTACCAGCTCTTCCCATCCAATTTTGAAATGTAATCTATCGGACCCAGAAAGCTCGATTTCTCAAAAATATTTTTCACCAGAAATTCACAATCCCTTTTTCTTCAGCTTCATATATTTACTGCCATGAGCTAGGTAATCTTTTCTTGTTTAAATCTAATAAGAGAGGCCTCAAAATGGGCACCACAGATTTAAACAATCTTTATTTAAAATCCCTATGTACTGAAGTTCCTACTTTCCCGAAGTTTGAATTTATTACTCAGCGATTATTTATTTCTTGAATAGCTGCTTAAAATTCTGCATTTCGATCCTCTAGATATGCACGGCAAACGGAACAGTAGTACTCCACACGAATCAATTAAGGCAAATCTTAAAAAATGACTTCGACATTTGCGTAATAAGCAAATGGATTATCTTAGTTTCTACGGTAACCCATAAACATAATGGAAATATAGCTGACTAGGTTTTACCAGCAATATTGGAGGATTTCACTATTACTATAACGATCTCCATAATATTTGACTCTCGCAAAGTATGGCTCTAAGATTCAATTTAAAATGCACAATAGAATAGCAAAGGTAGTGTTGCGACGGTCGTTTGATGATACTTATCTAAATAAATTCACGTAGTAGATGGTGCTTAATAAGAAACATCCTTCAAATAATTCTAATTGTTGACATGACATGTGAATGATCTATGTAGTGCCACTCACTAATAAGTTCCTGTTGGGTAGTAAATGTTTTCGAAATTGTAAAGAAGTTATAAAATTACGTTTAAAGTGGTGCCTCTCAATCTAACTTACGACTATTTCACCATCCTCCTTAATTATGTTCTGCCAGTAATTAAGAAGTAACTCGCGTTTTTCATCACTCAAGACTTGATTTTCAGGCCCCGTCTCTGAAATTTAGATATCAGTGTATTAAAATGCAGTGTTGATCAACAAAACAATAGAGAACGAGTAAAGTACCTGACTCGACATCTGAGCTGTGGGCCGGATAAGCTTGATAGGATCCGCTTGATACTGACATTTTATGCGGAAGTTCATCAGCGTCGATATCTTAATAAAAAAATTATTTTCAAGTAATTTTCATCATGAAGTCTTCTCTTCACTAAAGTAGCCCATGTCTAGTGATTGGAACGACTAATTAAATGCTAGAAATAGTGAAGTTCATATGAGAGGCTTATAATCCGAGGAGCACCAGCGCGTTTTCCTTTTACTCTTCTTCAATAAAAATTCGGAGTTAACGTTCATGAAAAAAATTTAAATAATGGAACACTTAAAAGACACCTAGCTGAAACAAGTCTCGCGTCCTTTAATAGTAGTTTGAATTTGGATAGTACATTTCCAGTAGTTGAACAAAATCATTCAAAGTGCTACAACTTGACTTATGAAAGGCAAAATATAACACGTTGTCAAATAATAAAAATGACAGCGTTAATATTTTTGGAATGGTCTGCTGTTAAGCGCAGATTGAATGGCATCGGTTGACAGGGTTCAGTGAACCAAGCAGGAAGCTGGAGTTTCCATATCAGTTGCGTAAATTAAAGATACCAATAGAGAATTCGGTTGTCAATATCCAAAAAAATAGACCAGCTCGAAATAGTCTATTTTAGCAGCAATGAAACCCGAATTCAAGGTAGAACGTATTGAAGTAACAAAAGATTTTCTCCAGCAACTGCGGAAAAACTAACTACACCAAGAGAATATTTGTTTGAAAGGTCTCTAATTTTAACAGCTAACTATTAAATTAGTTGGGAAACGTTCATAAAACTCTTAGAAATATCGAGAGTATTTTTGTTTTTTTTAGTTACTACCGTATGGGCTAGGTTCTGTAAGTTTTACAATTAACTAACACCAACTAACTTTTATTTCAGTACCGCACCAGAATCCAAACAAACATTTTCGGCTATGTATTGTTGTTTAAATGTGACCTCTATTGTCGGAACAAAAGAGGTTTCCCTAATTTTTAGAAGCGAAAAGTGTTCTAATGGGAGATAGTCGACAATAAGCTTATGATACATTTATAATTAGTAGCATTAATGCTGAAGATGCCCTATTTTCTTTGATCTAGTGAGAAATAGTTCAGTTAATGTAGGATTGATTACTAAATTTTACAGTTATTATTAAGATATAGCTTGCATTTTTAATTAATAGTTTCGTAAAAATCATGACCTCAACAGCAAAAAAATTGTAGTTTAGTTTTGTTTTCTGTTTTTGAATGCTTCACCCTTTGTAAAAAGCAAGTGTGCCAAATGATTCGATGCTGTCATGAGTAGCCTGATGCAACAAATGGTGGTCTAAAAAAGAAAGGCTCTCAAAATGAGAGTTATCTACTCCTCGGGATAGAAGTTAAGAGCACAAACGTTCAGTAATTGTCACAATCCCTCAGCTTATATATCAATAGGAATGACTTCTAGCGTTTGTCATATTCTGGTGATAAGTTATTTACCCATAGTTAATTAAACTGCTTTTATCAGAGCCTTCAGTCATGCATCATAATATTCCACATTTCTACCCTAACCACTTAGTGATCCATTCACCTTGCCTTTCTTAACCGCTTTGTCGAAACTCCGAATCCTTATTGTTTCTTCTGAAGCATCTTATCTAGTTCTCGAGGAATTCTCGCAATTTGAAGGTTCCGAATTGAACATTAATCAATTTTTTGACGAGTAGCACCAGGTTAGATGTCACAAGCGCTAAATAATCACCTTTTTGTAGTCTTAGTTGTACTTAAAAATTTCGACGGTCTAACAGCAAATAAATCTAAGCTTATGTAATGAAAAAGGTAGCGATTTCACTTCTAAGCCAAAATCGAAGTAAAATTTTCAAAAAAATTTACAAACTGAACATTACTTACTTTCTAATAGGGGTTCTGGAGTGACCGCTTTCTCAGATGCATCATCTAACCATACAAATAAAGGTACATAGGATCACGGTACCTGGTACAATTGAAGTTTAAACTTACTGGAGAATGCTTCTTCAATGACTACCCCTCGTTCTATCCCATTTGGCTTTTTCGCTGAAAATAATTAAATAAATAATGAACAAAACATTTTTCATTATTTAACTTGACAAAATTTTTTTCAACCTTTTAACACGGTAATGTTCCCGGTTAAGCTGTTACCAAAAATTTCACTATTATTTTTGTCCAATTTGTTTGTTAAAAAAGAAAATAGAAACGGGTATAGTCAGTTTAAGTAAGCGCTTTTTTAAAGGAATTTAACGCCATCCAAATATTAAACAAATATGTGGCATTGTTCACATTATTTTTATGGCAACGATGATAAGAATATCAAGATTATTTAAACTGTAAATATTCTTTAATATTTTAATAATATTTATATTTCATTTAAATATTTTCATATTAATCTTCATAAATTAACCCCATTCTTTTGGAAGTTTCATTGCATATTTGACATACATACTTTTAAATTCAACGATTCATTTGCTGAAAATGATACGTCTTTGTTCACCTAGGAATTTTAATTAGTGCAAAGTAATTCTTCGTTTCCCTTTGCATAATATTG
Organism: Moniezia expansa; assembly: GCA_019097775.1. Lineage (NCBI taxonomy): Eukaryota > Metazoa > Platyhelminthes > Cestoda > Cyclophyllidea > Anoplocephalidae > Moniezia > Moniezia expansa. The sequence goes on from JADFDV010000097.1 coordinate 3,672,427, forward strand.
AAGAAATGTATAACTTCAAGTTTCGTTGGATTATTGTACAAAATCTTAACCTTTTTCCCTATTTCACTTTATTGCATTGATTTTAAAAATAAAAAAAATACGTCGTTCTAACAACATGCTAGCCTAAAAAAAACTGATTTTTCTACTGACTACACAGAGTGACTTTGAACATCATGAAAACTTAATTTACTGATGTAAAATAATTCCTTCTTGTTGTTGAATTATGTCAGCACAATCCCCAGAGGGTGATCAGTGGTTCGACATTTATCGGGTGTGTGAGAACGTTTTAGAAATGGAACTTACATTCAGTATCGCTGTCACTGATGTCAGGAGGCACAATAAATAGCCCCGTGGGATCTACTACAGCTGAAAAGGAAAAATTTAAATTGCAAAGATTCAATTGGGTGGTAATTTTTCTAAGAAAAGTAAGAAAAGTTGAGAGATAGCGGGTCAAGTGCGAAATAGGCTAAAGTTGAGATTGACTTTTGACATACAGCTGAGTTCAAACTTGTGGTGCGATGGAGTCCTTCACCATAAAACATACAGGTCAATCCTGAGTGGTCAATTTGAGACCGTAAGGAATTGATCAATATGAATTTTAAGCATGTGGATAGCACTACTTCCATGATGCAAACATACTGTCGATGGCGAAAAGTCCAGCGGCAACTATCTCATTCGACTTCGATCAACCGAGTATTAACCATATCAACTGCCATTTTCTAATCATATATAAGTTTTGATTGGCTGTTGAAAATTTCAATTTTAGTTTGTTTACGCTAAACCTGAAGATCTCGCTGAGGATTGTTGGCCTATTTTCGGCAGTAATATGAAAGATTTTTTTAGAAGTCCAGTTCACTGAACGTGTCGAAAGAAAAAAAGTTTAAGTCGATTTATCTGCAACATTTACCCACAATCCCCCAGTAATTAAGACACAGTTCAGTCCCCTCTCAAGGGGCTTTGAGAAATCCTCAATGTTCTAATTTAGGATGCAGAAGGTTTTGTCGAGAAAATAAAGCATCTACAAACCCGAGTAAAATACACTAAATCGACGTCCCTAAAAGTATCAAGCGAACGCAGACACGTGCCTTGACGTTGAAGTTGAGGGAAATTGGTGAAATTGCAGAATGAAGGTAAAACCTGAAATCGCCCAATGCCCCAAACCTGTCACCTACTAAATCGAAATTCAATGGGAAATGACCATAAACTGCGCAGCTATCGCCCTTATTAACAATAGTTTAATGATCAGTATTATGAGCATCAATGGACTCTTGGCTAACACATAAGTCCAGTTGTAAATGAACCAATGCAGCATTATACATACGAGGAGAAGTTGTTAAGATAGTGGCGGATTAGCTTTCGTCTTTTTAGATCGGAATAACTCACGAAAAGCTGATGGCACACCAAATGAGCTTGGTTTAAACGGTGCTGCATCTCAAAATTAAACCAAAGTGATTGATAGGTTATTTGAGTTCGAAAATTTTATCACCTTTAAGGTTATATTGTACTTACAATCACCAAGAGGCTGATTGAAACAGATAAAAAAGGCATTTTCCGCGGCTGAAACAAAAATAATAGGTCATGTATAAACCTTGTGTCAATATTTGATGACCATATTTGATCATTTGGACAGAAACGTCACCTGAGACTAAGAGTTTGGAGATCTACGACAAGGGAAACCAATTCTCATAGCTTGCATGTTGGTAGACCAATTTACTATCTTGTATATAGCGAAGAGTGGCCTGGTGTTGATAAATTCCAAATTTTGTATGACCCCCTTTGTGCTTAGGATTTTTTTATTTTCTCCCCGCCCATTAGGGCAAGTCCCAAGGACTTATTGGGGGTACAACGGAAGTACAAATAGCTTTTACAACAGTTAACACAGAACAGAGTAAAAACGTTTGTTGACGTATTCGGTTGTCTGGTCTCTTCGCTGGCATGATTTCGTCGTACAGGTAGCAATTCAGCTTCGTAGTTTCACCTCGTCCGTCTTCATATATCCTCCAGAGATCACACCTTTAACATTCTGGCGGAGATTCCGTTCATTGCTAAATGCACGTGCATTCCATAATCCAGTTTGAAACCATGAATCCGGTTAATTACCTCGTGCCTCGTGTTCCAAGCTGTATGACTTTGTACTTCTACTGGCATAATCTAATTTTATACGTCCGGAGGGTGATTAGTCCTAACCGATCGCCCCTCTCATTAGCCCCCAGAGTTGCCCCTGAGGTTACTGGTGGTCACCATGAGGAGGTTGAGAGTAGGTTTGTGCTTAGGATAACAACATTTAAGCACCTAAGAAGGTTTTCTGGTAGTGCAGTGGTTGTGTACACCCTTGGTTCTTCAGATAACATCTCTTTTAAACCCATCAATGTAAAACCGATCATTGGACTGACTACTCACACTAGCTGAATTTGGATCTAAAAAATTGATGGCTGAATGGAACTTCATTGGTTAAAGCATCTTTAAGACCCCTCCATTGCTCTGAATGTGAGGGCACGTTCGCAATGTACTGATTTGGGTTACAGTAATACTGGAGTTTTCAGGGCCGATGCTAGACTAGATGAATGAAGCACATCAATGCTGACGATAGAACAAACAATGCCCAAACTATCAACTTTTGCAAAATCGCTCTTTCAAAAGTGAATGACTTATGGATGACGATTCGTCAGTAGTACTTCCATACTTATACTAATTTTGTACTGTCCGATAAATGTAGCCACTTATCACACGGCAAATTGTATCTGATCTAAACCGGTTTCGAAGTCATCCAACGCTAGATTGCGTAGAGATGCTGTTTTAAAGGCATTCCTAACTTATCACGATTCACTGAAATGGCCAACTTCATTGTTCAACGCTTGCATAAAAAGGAAACGCTGAATGGGAGATTCACGACTGCATAACAGCTAAGATCCACTTCTCTTCGAAAGGAATATCGGCAGGCACTTTACTTCACAGTGCTTTTGGGTAATTGATCCCAAACGTGTTATTTGCTCTCCTCCTTAAAGATGCCTTTCTTCGGTCAGTCACTAACATTTGATAATCAGCTAGCATTTATGAATATACTATCTAACCCTAGCCTAGTTTTGGTGCTGTAAGATAGCACTGTTTGAACAGGATTGATAGTCTCTTTGAAGGCTGGTAATAACAACTCAATTTTTGTACACTAAAACAACTTTAGAATCGATTCTTAGCCTTTTCAGCAGCCGATTGATTAATTCAAATTTTGCCTCCATAGGCCAGATTCCTATCGTACTAGCGTCTACTTAATGATTATGGAAGCTAAAAGTTATGAAGCACTTCCAAAGAACGCTCTCTGTAAAATGTTGAGTCTGTATGCAGCATGTAGGTAGTTGAACTTACCATTCTTTGAGTTAGCCATGTCTGAATTCGTTACGGTTGTTGAAGCTGAGTTGCCAGAGAAGCCTTTCTAAAATTTCACAAAGATGAAATAACCAAACCAAGTGAAATCTTACATGCCACCCTTAATTGGCGCAGCATTTTAATTAGTCTACTGATCAATTGTGAGTAGCATCATTTTAATTTCTTACTGCTTCCTCCTTAATCTGAGCCGCCATTTTTGCGGCTTCTAGCAGAAGGGAGCCTTGAGGTACCGTAAGAGAGCGTGTCGATGGTACTCGAGATGAAAAATCCGGTTTTTTATTCGCTGGACGTGAAACAATCAGTCTAATTGGTTGGAATGGGGAAACAGTTGTTGATGAAAGGCTAGTTTCGGCTTGTGATGATACCTGTCGATAGACTTCAAGGACCTCTTTGAATGACTTGTTCATAACAGGGTTCTCGTTTATGTAGAGGATCTCATCATCCACTTGCAGGCGTCCATCCTTTATTTAATCAAATAAAATTTAATGGCTCTTGAGATTTGGCTGTCTTCTACCATTGGCCACTAAATTCATAGCATGTAATTTGCCTAATCAGTTGCTTCTTACCATCTAAAAAACATTCTGGACTTACTTTTGAGAATGCCATTTGTCTCAGCACAATATCACCCGAAATATTGGCTATTTGATAAAAGCTTAAGCCATTTTAAAAATTTATCTTAAATAAACTAGTGCCTCAAGTTCATATCTCACATTCTTCCTTTGTTTTTGAGGAAGATGTTTTTTTTCAAGTTTTTGTCCAACTTCTATGAGTGTTCATAAATAGTACGTATAATTGTAAAGCAATCTGATCATTAAACAAGGATTATTCAAGCGTGAATTATGTTTTTCTAGTTAGAAAGTTAGCAAACAAAATGAAAGATTTAATCAGATTCCAAATGTGTAAGATACAAGTTTTTTTTAATCTGAATAGTTGCAAGTTATCGAAGATAAGTAATTGGGTGAAAGCCAGACCGCGGTAGAACCGTCGACTGGACCGGTAATATGCGTAGAAAAAACCTCAGAGGTGTATGCAATGGATCTTTGAGGATCTGTCGCTTGAGAATTTAAATTTCACGAATAACTGAATGAAGATCAACTTCTCGTTGGAAAAAAGGGCGGTCTCGAATTGGTGGTGCTGAACGATCCAATCTATTCCTGATGGCTGTCCTTAATTTTTACGCTTATTTAACAACGACAGTCTAGGTACTAACTAATCCAGGGTTCATTCGGTTATTTTTGAAGGAATATGGAATTTTCGAAAGCGGTTTAAATGACGTTTGGTTCTCTACTAAAAAATAATCTCCGCATTCAGTGAAATTCCCATTTAGCGATGGCACAATTTTTACCACTTATGAGGTATGTGTATTTTCCTGGCTAATTGAATTGGCAGGTTCAAAAAAAGCTTGAATAACAGACGTCATGTTTTGAATCGTGAAGAAGGCAAAGAAAAATCCCGGTATTAGAAATTTGAAGCTTCATTCAAATTGACTGTCGGTGAGTTGAACTTATACGTCGATCAAGACAGCGGCCTCGTCGGAAGTCGGAATAACAATTTCAAAAAAATGCAGGACAGATACGTACCCTTGGCTTCTCTAGGCAGGCAATGTTACCAGCGAATATTCAGTTCATTAATGAATACAGAAGATATAAGTAGGTGTATTCATTTGCATACATAATGAACTAGGAAACCACAGATGATTGCCCGTACGACAATCACAGTGTCAGCAAGATTTTGATTGGACACTTCCCGGATTCCGTGTGAAAATTCATAAATTTTGTATCTTGTTTTCTGCTATGCCTTTTATGTTCTATTTTTAGAGCAAATTGGGACAACGACCGAGAGCTGTCGAAGTTTGAACATGTTGAAAGTAATAGAGGATCTTTTATTTATGTGCGGGGAAAGTTCGATCGAATTCCCAAAACATCCGAGCCCCAAAGGCTGAAGGTTAACAAACGTTCGAGAACTGCTAGGCAGAAGTTTGATAGATGGCCTTCAAAACTATGAGTTTTTGTGGAAGACATTCCAAAGAGAGACAAGCATATCAGTAGACCAAACATGAAATTCGAAGGCCAAGTAGTGTGGTCAGAATGAATATGGGCTGACTGAATTTTAAGGTCGAAATTTTTTCTTTTATTTATTGATACTAAACGATCGTTTATATATCTAATAATTTAGGCTAATCTTTTCAATACCAGATTTACAGAAATAAAAGCACTGGAACACTTATTTAGGTCCGATTTCAAATACAACCTATTAAAAGACGCTTTGTCGAAGGCGCTCTAGCCATTGGTTAATCAGTCAATAAGTCATTCATCAGAATAGTCTAGTAATTTATTGTTGGCCCTAAATGATGTGATGAGAAGAGCGGATTTATTTGTTTCAACGATCTGGTTCTTAGAAAATAAGTTGGTGGGATTGGGAACTTCCACTCTTAGATCGTTAGGAATAGGCCTTTTTTAGCTCATGTTCGAAAAAGCACGTCTGTTTTAGGAGCACTGATTAAGATGGTCAGCAATGCTTTCCCAAGCAGTGGGCGGTGATTACAATCCTCCACCATAGAGCTTTTTCATAGACTAACGATTTTGATGGCAGAAGTCCATCTGCTGGTGACATTTGGGATCGAAAAGTTCAGAAGCCAGGCATGCATCTTCATTTAAGATTGCCAATGATGGACTGCAGCTATTCATTCTGAAATTCTAAAACACTCCTTTTTGTAGCAAAGTTTTGTACCCGTTTGACCGTTTTACATTTCACAGCTCCCGTAACGTTCGTAGAGCGTTTTTTGGCTCTTGGAGTAGGTTCGCATTCAACGCCTTCATCCTATAACTCATGTCAACTGAGCCTTTGCCTGCTAATGTTTAAATTTTGCTTTAGAGCTCCAATAGGCGGTTTGATTTCCCGTAATTAAGCAAGAAACGCTGATCTATGCCCATGAATCCACGAATTGGTTAAGGTAAATTCTTGCACGCTGTGCGAACACGAATTTAGAAAAAAAGGGTGAAGTGGTAGTTTACCAATCGAGTTAAGGAGAACATCCACTACTCAATTTCAGGCTAGAGGTGCAAAATGGGGTGTCGATATGGCAATGTCAATGTCAATCAAGGTAACGCTGACAAATTGATGCCTTCAGCGGTCATTCCGACTGACTGGCAGGCCGTCAAACACCAAAGGTAATCGAAGTTAAGACATGAAAAAATAATTTTCTCTGACTCAACTATAAATCTTACTATACCACTTCAGAATAATCAGAAAATATTTGCTCTATCTGTTCACGATTTGATAAAACACGGAATATTATAAATTCCATAACTTTTTTTCAAATCGCTTGAACTATCGCAAAGCAAATATTCATGTTGACACTGTTAGTTTTAGAAGAGCGTCTCCCATACTAACGGTATCAAGACACGTAGAGTTCAGGGAAAATAGCCATTTCATTCACATGTAATTTTGCCTTCGAAATGAAAATCACTAAAGACGTGAAATTTAAGCAATCTCTGAGACCAATATAACCTGAATCTTAAATAGAGCCAAATACGTAGAATGACAGCCTATGTTAGACCTTAACAAAAAGGAAGGTTATGAGGAAATAAAACAAACACGTGAGCAATATTTGGGGTTTACTTTGAGGTGACAATATAAAAGCCATCAAATTTTAGCAAAAGCTCGTGATTCTGCATTTGAAAATATTTTTTCTAATTGATTGAGTTCTTAAATTACTTTCTAAAAGATATGATAGCGGTCAGACTATTACACAATGAAAAGTGAAGCCCTATGAGACTATTTCTTGTGTAGAGGATGAAGGTTTAAGGAGATCTCAAATGTAAGATATAGGAAGATCTCAAAGTATCTTATCTGAGCATAATAATCACCGTGCATTTGAAGAACTAACTTTTCGATTCTAACCATCGTTTCCATTCACGGTCACCATCGCTTAAGTTATTCGCACTAGAGTGCATTATCTTGGTTACAGTTAGGACAGTCACTTGATTATAACAAATCACCAATTTAATATATGCCTTAACTATAGACAGCAAAATCTAGAGCCAATCTTCTGACTTGCAGTTCTAACCACTCGGTCACTTTGTTATTTATCGTCTATCATAAAAGTTCATATCTGTCTGAAACCTAAGCCAAATGATCGAAATGCGCACCTAATGTTGTAGCGATGAGGACCCTCATTAAATTCTCTACTTAAAGACCAGGCTTAATTTGGGAGAGCAGTCATTCAGTTTGAGGGATGTACATCAGGGACTACACTACCTGCGCGAATTCTACATGTGTCTATAAGATCTATCTTTTTGTTATATAAAAATATAGCACATCTATCTTTTTCTCAATAAATGCGAGTAATGGTATGACCGCTCAAAGAGGATTGTACGTCAGGTCGATGTCTTATTCTTATACAGGTCCTGGTCGGTCCTGCAAAGATGAATGGGCACTCAATCTAGGGTATGGGCATTAATATTTCCTCTCTGAATCTGCTACATTTAGTTAAATTAAGCCAATTCAACATGCGTGTCTCTTAAAAGATGTAGGTAGTACCTCCGGTTTCATTTTCGCTTTCAAAATATGACCTGCGATAGTTACATAGTAAATTAGGGTACATGTCATGATTTGTCGGTAGATGAATGTTCTCATGGTACTATGAGCAGATTCTGCACATAGCTATCCAAAATTGGGATTACAGAATGTGAATTCAGTCGCTAACATTTTTGTTTGACTAGGCGGTGAGCCAAACTAAACTCTATGTTCTTCGTATAAACCACAACCTTGTGCCAAAGTCCAAAAATCAGACAATCAATTCAGCTTTTGAGGTCTTGACAATCCCTCTGGTTACTTTAACCATTATAACGGAAACAAGGAAGAAGAATCACAAAGAATCGACGTAAGGACAAACTTTGATCAACTTTCGATGAGCACTGAAATTAAGATTTCTGGCTGACCTGTACAGTGGTTTTCGAACACTCCTGCAAGGATTTTTTGAATTTTTTAGCCAATAAAAGGCCCATGGGCTGATCTTTTTAAAGCCTGTCTTTTTCAATTAAAGTAGCCCACTCACCCCCATCCAAGACTGAGAGTATCCCCAGCCTCTCTCTGTCCTTTCTGAACTCTCATAAGTCCTCTTTGTCTCCATGGCTTAACTCAAAGGGTAAAATTAATGGCGAAATCGGTAAGTGACCGGTTTAGGAAGCACCCTTTCTTAGCGGTTAAGGAAAAGTCAGGATCGAAATAAGACTGCTATATTATTGTGCAAGTAATGTCTGAAGCATTTACGATGTCTGTTAGCTTAATATAAAATGGGAGTTTAGTGTCAGAAACATAATATTTAAATGGGTACTATCAACTACGCGTTTGAGTAATTGGGTTTTGAACATAGATACGCGACTGAAATAATGTAAATTAGATGTAAACTTAGAGATATTTGAGGAACTTACTAAATCGGCCAGTTCTCCCTCGGTCAGGCGCTCAATGCAGGCTCCCAAACCGTCCGGTCCTGGAGTTAGGAAAGCTCCGACTCCTGATTGTGTTTTGGGATAGTCTATCAATTCTATTTCACTATTCAACGCTCTGGGCTGCTAAAACGGAAGAATCAAATTTGTCCATCCACTAATCAAGCAAATTTCTGGTTCATAAATGGAAGCCAACATTCCTAGACGCCAAGAGCGAAACCTGCAAAGGCATTTCTTTGGACATCTCAAAATAATGAAAATGATTGATTCTCGACGAATACCGTTCTTCCACTCATTGGCAGTCAAAATCCTCCAAACTCTACAGTTTATCATTCTCCACTAGTTTCCATCCCGCAAAAAACCACTAGAAAAATGATCCCAAATCGGTTAATCACCGAAGTTAGTTAAGATTTTGAAAATGCAATGTTTTCAAGTGATTTGAGCAGTTAGATTGCTTGTGTTTGTGCCAAAAAAAACCTTGTCAAGTCCTCAAGATTTGAGAAAATGTGTTGATGACTAGACGAAAATATTCGTTTGGAGCAAATAGAATTTAGTTGCGATTGCCTCGTAAATGCCCATTTCGAGCGATTTCAAGAACAGCCATGCATGAATTTCAATCTAAAAGAATAGATTCATTGCACAGAAATTCGACCTTCTTCACGGTGAAATGAAGGTAACTGTAAGAACAGGGCAAAGAGGAGAACATTTGGATAAAAATTGGTTATGAATTGTAAAATCATGTAATACTGGAAGGAGATAAGTTGGGGTAGACTTTGTAATATTCCGGTGCACCCGAAATTAGAGACCACTTGCTTTCTAAATTCAATTTCTTTTGTGAACTTGAATGCTGCTCGCTAAAACTTCGTGTTATTAACTGGAGTCTTAACATTTTTTTAAGAAAAACAAGAAGTTGAGATCAGAACTAACAGTCTATCATCCGACCCGCAAAATGAAATCCTTTAGGTGCCTGAATGATGCGGCAATGGACCGATGAGGCAATCAATCTTCATAAAATTATATTCTGATTTGAGTTCTCCGTGAGGCTCTGGCGATGCAACAATATCGTATTTTCTACAAACAGAACTTGTTGGGGGGGAAGATAAGTTTGATAAATAAAAAATCTAACAAAAAATTATTTGAAAATAGGCGAATTCGGTCAGATTTTACCTGGAATTCATTTATAGTCGGAGGAGGATTCCTAGATCTAAAATTTGTCGATGCGTATTCGGGCTCTGAAACAGGTGCGATAGATTCCAAAGTTGTATCAAACCGGGCGATCATAAGATGAAGTGTTGATCTCTGTTGATTATTTGTTACAATCGGCCACTTGCGAGCTATCCAAGAACCTAGCAGGCTTGTTGCAATTTCATAGTACGTCGTCACAGCAACCGGTACCGACCGAAAATCATGATCAACCAATCGAACATCCTGATTCAACATATCGAGAGTTGATTTATCAAATACCACTCCTTCCATTGCTAGAATTTTATCCCCGCGCATAAGAGTTCTGTAATGCCAATCACGATATGGATAAAGTTATAGTGCCGTCGAGAATTTGTTACAATGATTCAACGTACGCTATTCCTGGATTCTCGCGCTTGACATTATCTATGTACAGTCCATCATCAGACGATTCAATATGACCAAATCTGAGACCGATGCATTTCCAACTGAGGTTCTTATCAGCAGAATCTGGCTTCGAACCTCTACTTCTTCGATGAGAGGAGCCGTGAGACTGAATTTGTTCGAGAACCCCTGGACCGGGATCTGATATCATCACGGAGCAGATTTGTGCATCTGGCGAAACCTCCAGAGTGTTAACTCGATTATTAAACTCGGGACCCTTGCACTGCAAGCTTGTAAGAGTTGCCGGACTGAGTTTCCGTCGTCTAATCCGTTTCTTTGAGAATTATGAAAGAATCAGCGTATTAATTAAATTCTGAGGACGGTGATGATGGTCAACAAAAGTCGAGACTTCGCCAATTAGCTTGATTGATGGCCTGTTCAAGAAATATTGAGATATAAATCAACATCTTAGGTGGTCACAAAGATGCTAACTTCTAGTAAGATTCCCGTTGTGAAATCACTTAACGTTATGTTTCCTTTATTTTTACCAATTTTTCGAATTTATTTTCCATGTACTGCCAGGCATTCGTTTGGGCAAATAACCTTTGGTTGGCAAACAATGTCTTGTGAACAGTAACCAGCCCTTATGTTGAGATAACCCTCATTCCTAAGCCATGCTTAGTTACAATGAATATTACGATGAGGTGCCAAATAAAACCGTAGAGTAGATGTGATAAACTCCAATTGGACAAAGCAACTGTAAATAATCAGCTAGTAAAGAGTTTTAGAAGACTGAAAAAAGTAAGATAAAAAAAGGATTGAAAGCAGTAAATCCTAAAACATATATTCTAATCCCAAAATTATTGAAATTTCCTACATGACCATAAAAATGTTAAATGTCCATCAAAATTATGCAATAAATCTTTAATTTTATAATTCGTTAGAAGTTTCGTCAATACAATACATAAGCTAAATAAGAGGTTTAAAAGCAAACAACCAAATCGTTCTTATCAAGAAACCAGAAACAGAAGCTCTTACTTTTTTTAACGAATACTCTTCGTATCGGTACCTCCGTGTAACGATTTCCTCGAAAAGTCTGCTATCTGTAACTGCAACCAATTTATTCAAACGGTTTCTGCTGCAGCTATCGCAGCGTTTTTGAAAGGAGCGTTGAATGGCATGAAGATATTTTCGAGTGTTTGTCAGTTCTGCTATTAATAAAGTCTACTAATTATGCGTACCTCTGTCATCCATAGCCGTGGTCAGAAGTCCAACGCCGTAACAATTTACAAAAGTGCTCAACCAAGGCTGAATACATCCTTGAACACTAACATTAGCTAAAACTAATTTTTTTGCTGAAATATGTTTTTTTCTAAGTCTAAGTAATGATTCCTAATGTTAAATTTAGCTTTAAATCATTTGAGGGTCTGTTTCTACGAAGCTACTGAAATCAACATTGGTCCAACTTCACAGCAACTTCGATAATTTCCCAAAGTTGAGTCAAGTTTGTTGATTAAGTCATCACTTATATAACAACTATATAAAGATTTTATATATTAATTGAACACACCGTGTCTTGTGTGTGGGTGCCAGGCTTTTACCCAAGAAAAGTATGAGCGAACATTAGAAAAACGTTGTTTTAAATAAACATCTGACTACTTTAGACAATGAGTTGACATCCTATTCTTTTGACAAAGAGGAGATGTGAAGACGGACGAGGACCGATGAGGTGCCACTACGAAGCTGAACTACTAACTGCACGATGAAACCATGCCAGAGAAGCGACCAGACAGCCGAAGACGTCAGCAAACGTTTTTAATGTGATCTGTGTTAACTGTTGTGCACTACTTGTTGTAAAAGCTATTTTTATTCTTGTTGTGACCTCCAATAAGACCTTGGGACTTGCCTTAATGAGTGGGGAGTAAATAAAAAAAATGCTTCACCTTAGGTATTTATAATTTCTCATCTTCAATATATGACTGATTGGAAATTTCGAAACTTACTCAGGTAACTGAAATTCATATACACAGGGTAGAAAAAAACTGCTCACGATTTTATCGAATCAAGAATTATTTTTTATGAAATGACTAAGCGACATGTGGCATCTCTAAATCAATTACTTGACTGTTATATATTTGAAAACAGTTTCCTTTGATCTATGGGATGATAGAGCGACACTTAATTCGAAACTAAAAATTCATAAGGATTCACGTTAGCAATATTATGTTAATTTTTGTATCTGTACTTTAGCAGTGTTTCACGTTACAGTTAGTGCCTTTTATCAAGAAATTTTATTGTAAATCAAAACAGAGCCGCAGAATTATGGTATTCACGACTTGGTTCAATATTTTAAGTATAGTACTTTAATTGCTCGTTTGTTTGAGTTGTTTCCCACTCTTCTATTGTCATTCTGCGTTGAGCGGTCTTTCGGAGTCGTAGTTTCTTATTTGTCAAAGATGTCCGCACCTCGTAAGCCCAGTTTGTTTGGTAGCATTTGTTTTCTAAAAACTTGTTGTTCTGTCACTCGGAGTTGTAGTCTATATTTTTTTCATCTGTGTGTCTTATTGTCAGTAACCTTTTATCTATTCTTGTTAGCCCTGCCGGAAAAGCAAGAATTAACTGGACAGCCGCCTCCATACTCTGAAGTAGTCCCACCATACGCTACGATGGCTCCTGGTTTGTCCTTATTCATTATTTTGACTTAAACTTTTTGTGACAGGCTCTTCACAGGTAGACAAAAGTGAACAACCGGGTAAATTATGTGGTGTCACTGTAGATTGGAACTAGATTCATTACTGTTAATCCAGTCGAGGTGTCTTAACCATTTTTTTAATTACTTGCGCAATCTAGTCAGCCTTTAAACACATTTTGGCCCGTAAATCATAGGTCATTCCCCAGGTCCAGGATACCCTACTGCACCGGGCTACCCACAAGGTCAGGCGTACCCTCAAAGTCCGGGTTATCCTCAGGGAGCACCACCACCTCACCCTCCTCCAGGTAAATTTACCTAGTTCATTCTGGTGAAGTCATAATATTTGACTTGGTATCTACGCTGGTCTTTCTTTTACCGATTGGGGCTTAGTCATATTATATTTGATAATTGGATTACTCGGAGAAACATCTAACATAAACTGCGTTGTTTTTTCGCTCTCAAACGTATGTGAGTGGTGGGTCACTTTCAATTTCATAAACAACTGTAGCGCCCTAACTCTGTGTTTAGCCGAGTTATCTACCCGTGGTCAAATTTCTCCTTATGGTCTTAATACTCCGACATTTTTTTATTTTAGCTACCTTCGTACTAGGTTTTTTTTAAGAGTTATTCTGTTTATGATACTGTTTGAGAACGGACTGTTTGGCTTTAGCTTTAAGTGCGTTGCGTATTTTGCCTGAAATTATTGTTTCAGTGTTGCTTTCCTTATTTTAGTCGGTTACGCCTCAGCGCAGGCGATACAACCCGGTGAGTTTTAAATGCTTGTTCATAAGTGATATCGTGTTAGCAATTTGTTAATAGCCTTTTGGACCATTTCCTGGTCTAAAGTTCTAATAACAAGCGGCAATTCAGCTCTAGAGCTGTGGTGATTGAGTCCCCTCTCCTTCCTCATTTTGGTCTTGAACATGTTTAAGGTTCGTTCACTTCATGTCTTAAGGGTACTTGACCTAAATAGATTTCAAGGGGTGAAAACTGTTTCACCCGAGTTCGCACTTAGTTTTTTGAGATCAATGACCGTGGCTTCGTACTTTCCTTTGTGTAATAGTCCTGTAAGGTAGGCCACTGATAGTAGCAGATAGTTTGTCTACTAACTATTGAAAGATGGTTCTGAAAGTTTACTGTACATCTAATCCACTACCCCATTATTCAATTGTCATTGCCGTGGAAATGGAGACAATTAGTCAATAGGACTATTGCTTTGTTTTGTTTACTGCTCCTCATTCTACCAGATTTGTTCTCATATGCAGACTGTATGTGCAGCTGCTCTTGGAATATCACTTTCTCTCGTCTACGCGACTACTTTCTAACTCTTCCACTTTGTCAGTGAGGACGCTGACTTCGGTTGTAAATTTTGTTTCTCGGAGCATCTACATTCTGATCAATGGAAAATTTTTTTATTGGGTCGCCAAGTTTAACATTTCGTCGCCCAAATGCTTCAGTTATTAAATGAAGGGGGTTTAGCTGTTTCGGCTCCCCAAATAGATGAATCGCATAGGTCCATGAGCCAGCAGGAGTCGAAATCATGCTACATAGCATTTTATGTTTTCAGTTGGAATTCGTTTTTTGTTCTCGTTTGTTGTGACCTAGGCACGTGATTGTATCGTGTCTATTTTTTTTTCAGCGACGGTCGTATACACTGCAAATGCCCTCGGATCTGGTCCCTCTCGTTTCTACTGTGTTTCGTGCCAGAGGGAGGTTCTCACTAATGTTAGCTATGAATCAGGTCTTCTTACTTGGTTATTGGTGGCCGTTATCTGTATTTTCGGGTGAGTTCGGCTCTAAAATTTTTTTTCCGTAGCTTTAAAGTTTATTTTATAACATGAATCCTCCCCACTGGTACGTTTGCCTGCTTTAATCGGGCTTTGGTCATTACGGATCTAAAAGGGTAGTCCATGGCATTAGTAGGGCTTTAAAGTGCTTTGTGTTGCCTTCTTTTAGTGGCTTCCTGGGATGTTGTTTTGTTCCATTTTGCTGTGACTGCGATAAAGATGTTTTGCACACATGCCCAAATTGCAAAGCAAACCTTGGAAAGTACTCCCGCATCTGATCAATCTTCTGACGCCGGCATGTCCATCAATCGGACAAATCTCCCTTTCGTCAGTACCCCCCCTCCTTTTCTCGCCCACCCACTTACAATAAAGCTATCGTCTCCCCGCTGCTAATCATCCCAAAATTCTACTTTTGCCAGACGTCCCCTCTCAGCCCTGAGATTACCGAAATATTCAGCTTTCCGACATAAACAAGCATTAAAAAATGTGCTTAATCATGGTTTTGATCAGTTTTCAAGTCTTCAGCACTTGACTTTTTGGAACTGGGGTTAGTGGGTGTCAAACAGCACGCCCACTCTGCTAAATGGAGATCGTGTAAGAGCATAAGTTCAGTAGGGTGTTGAAATTGTGCAGTCGACTGTCACTACTTTATTCTGCGATCCACATGACTCGCTAACGTGTTGTTGTGAATGTATCTGTGACCCCTTATTTTGAACGGTTAATTTATGCGCAATTAGTACCTACTTCTACTCGCTTACCTTAGATTTGAAATCACTTTTGAATGTATCTTTATCTCGTGGTTTGGCGATTGGATCTGCTCATTGAATAAATGCGTCAGTGGGTGCTTTGCAAGTCGCTTTGAATACAAAAAGTGATTGGCTTTAATTATTTTGCTGGCTATGGTTTCACCTAAGTGCTTCGATCGGTTATCTGCTTACTTGTTGATTACTTAGTTTGCTAGGTCGAAACTTGGGGATTCACATCGTGATTTTATCGATTTCACGGTTTGAGGAGTTATTGAATTTACTTGTTGGCCAGACTATTGATCGAAACAAGGAAGCAAATTTTGCGTTTGACCTTAAATGTGCAACAAAAACAAGTTGCAAATAAGTATCTAGTTATGATATTTTTGAAAGCTGTGCTCTTATCAACTGTATCATATAATGTTCTAAGGTAAAATGGAATTCATGCACAAACGTATCATCTTAGCGTGTTCAGCCCCATTACGTCATGACCGTCAAATATCTATGCCACTATTCAGTCAAATATTTACAATGATTAGACGGCATGGTACTCAATCCTATTTACGGGATTGTCCATTTTATTTTGTATGTGTGGGGTGTCTTGGACGGATTGAGAGAAGTAATTATTTATTCTGTTCTTATTTTGCAGAGGTCCTTTGTGTTGCTGTCTCTTACCGTTGTGTTGTCCACCCTGTAAGGATGTGGAACACAACTGCCCGATTTGCGGCCGACTCCTGGGAACCTACTCTCGACTCTAAACTGCGCACAAAACTTGCACTGTTTTAATTTGATCCCATTGGGCAGTCAGTCATTTCTAGATACCTTTTCTCTTACGTAGGTCTCCCTACACTTCCACACCTTCCCCGCGTTTGGGTGTGTATGGGAGTAATGATTAAGTTAAATTTTATGCTTTAGACAATTGAATATCTCTATTTGGACTTGACAACCAAAGTTACTATCTTATTGTACATTACACTCACCTGCGTTTTAGACCTTCGATTCGATTTACGTGTAATTTTTGAAATGAACATTGACTCCAAGATTAATCGGTGCATTATTCGGTTTTTTTTCGGTTCGAGGGTTTCAATTGCTTACAATCTGTTCAAAATGTTTCTGGATGATATTTGTTGTGGTCGAGAACTAGGAGCCTCGTAATTTTGGCTTTCCAGATCACTTGACTTTGAGCTAAAAGTTCCTCTAAAAGAAAAGTTGTAAAAAGTGGCCTGAAAGTTCAATGTAAAAGGGTTGTAATCTGTCGAGATCGCCATAGTGTAAAATGCGAGTCCATAGGCCCAACCACTGACTCAAAGTGCAAAACCCTCCCCCGTCATATGGTTGGTTCTTCAGGGCTTAAAATACTCATCTAGTGTCAAAAATTACCCCTATCCGCTTAGCCGCGCGCTTAGAGTATAAAGGCCGCTCAATGGACTCTTAATTAATTACTAAATCTGCTTATAATCAATCAAAACTGTAAATGATTCATTAATTTTGTTTCCGAAAATGGCAGAAACTTGGCGAAAACTTTTAGTAGAGTATTATTCCATTGGGGTTCTCATCATTGACGGCTAGACGTTAAATTGTCGGAGCGGTACCTACTAAGAAGTTTGAAATATATTCGCTTTGTTTGTGATTCTTTTGGGAACGCGTCTGACGCACCCAATGGCATGGATCCGAATCCTATCGGCATATATCTAGTGATCGATCAGGACTGGTCGGCGCAGGCATCACCGAGACGTCTGCTCTTTCCCCGTGGTAAGTGTTGAAGGATACTTGTTGTGACAAGGGTAGACTTATCCAGAAAAATTAAGTGACCGAAAGCAAAATTAAGCTCGGGAGAATCCTGGTAAAAACGTATTTTTATTACCCGCTTCATCCAGATTCTTTCGTCTTTCTTATCAGTCGTCTTCCATTTTCATGGTTAGTGGGATGGACAAAATTCTAGGACTTCTAGGCTTTCGATCGACTAAGAAAGTTTGCATTTGTGATTTCAGGGAATTTCACCAAGCGGCTATCATTGAAGTTTCTTTTGGGTAAAGTTTGTTTTTAAATGTGATCTTTATGTCGTTGAATTTAAAGATATTACTCAATGCTTGAATAGCTTTCATGACATTCTAAATGTGAAACTCTAGACTAAAATACCGAGCATGAAAGTTATTTTCTTTGGTAGAAATTTATCTTCTAAATCTTACTGGAGAAAAAAAATGTACCCTCTTGCCCCTCCTTTTAGTAGCTCTGATTTGGCCATCCATTTGCAGTCCTATAGTTAGTCAGTGCGTAAGAACTTCCATCATCTCATGATTCGAATTCCAACGGCATCGTTAAAATGATTATGTACTTTAGATACGCCTGAGCAAAGTTCTTCATATTGGCAGATAGTCTTAAACTATAATCTGATTAGATAAAAGCTGACAACCGAAACCTTCTTTTAAATTTACTGACGTTATTTTTCAAACTATGACGCCTTTCATCAGCCTGTCCTTCACTGACTTTGTGATAAGTTCCATTGTTGAGAGCACTTTAGTTCACTATACCGTTCACTAGAGTTGAATGTATCAGTAAAATCATTGCTGACTAAACAGAGGGAATGACGTTTGGAAAGGATCTGTGTTAGTGAATATGGTTGAGGTGGGATCGGGATTATTTATCATTTCAAACATAGGATGGGGTCTCGTCAGTACCCTATCGTCACCAATGCCACCGAATCCTTGTCCTTTTGATTCTGCATGTTTTGTTGCTTACATTCGTTCGACAAGTGGTCGACCAAACCGTATTTTACTACATGGAACCCTTTCAATATTCGGTTTAAGCTAGGAAAGTCTTATTTGGATTGGTTTTCTCAACTGCCTCGAGAGGAATTCCTACTTCATTATCTACGGTTGGCCTACCCGCTTAAAATGATTACTTAAACCGATCGGATTGGTAAATAGAACTCTTTATTACATGGTAAGTGAAAGTTTCCACTTGGCCTTTAATTAATACGAGATTGGAACAATCAATATGTTCAATGACCCCATTCATTCAGTTAATCTACTTTTTACTGATCTGCAACCCGAGAAATTCCTGAATGTGTACTTGTTGAGCTCAACTAGGTTTGCTCTAAAGTATGAATAATGCCCCCTGAAATATTTGTTTAACTATCCCAGAGTTTCGTAGAATCGTTAGTGAAAGAGATTCTTTTCTGTCGTGTTTTCTTTCTTATCAATTAGATTGGAACGCGTTACCCAAAATGCTTTAGGAAGGGAATTTGCGAAATTCGGAGATCTTTATTCCTGAATACTATTTAGTCTTCACTGACTTTCGCAAAAATCGCCAGAACCTTTTATTTCCTTACACAGAGCCTCCGTGCACGGCCAGTATTGTCATGGGAAAAATGGCCTCACCTATTTAATCTTCTATAGACCACCGCGAATATTGCTGTGATTTGAACGTTTTAGCTCGTTGTCATGGGAGATAAGAGGTCAAATTATCAAGTTTTTCAGCAAATCAAAATATCAAGCTCAATGATAATAGATAAAATCTCTGATTTAATTTTATTCGCTAACTTTTGCTGTTAGGGAATGAGAAGCGATTCTTCGAATCTTCTACACTTTTCCAACTTACCCAGAAATTCAGCGCTTTTTCGGATCCTTATAACTGCTTTTTTTCTTTTCAATAAGGTAGTTGATTTGCGTTGGTATAGTTTTACAGTCACCAACATAAATAGAACCTAGCTAGACGTCATTGTTTCGGGGTTGTCGTAGAGAAAAAGTTTGGTCTTACGCAATATGGGAAAAAAAGAGGTAGGTGCTACGCAAGCCAGAGAGAAAGATGCTAATATCCTGGGGCATGTCAGTTAAATGACAAAGCCCAGTTTTCGGGATAGACCTTCCTCCACATTTTTAGCCTAAACGCTGTTCTCAATGAGTTCAAAATCAGAATTAGATATTTATGCAGACAATTTGTTTGGCTAGAAATCTCTCGTTGCATTTGAGAATTGCGAAAATCGAGCCTTCCTTATTAGGAAGGGCTGCAATAATTAAGATCGGAGAAGTCTAGAGAAAGGATTTATTGGTGGCTAAAATTGCATTTTTCGTACTGCGGCCTCTCCCAGCTTATTCCGCTCAGCACTTTTTATGCATTATCTTCGGTTCCATTTGCACGCAGTAAGCTTCCAGGCTCTTCAACTCAATCCTCGTCTAAACTGAGGATCACTCGTCCCGTCTTCTTCCTTCAAACACCCGCGATTAGTTTGACCACGTTGGTCATGGACGGCCCTTATTTCAGCTTGCTTTATAGTGCTCTCATCTAATGATCGTTCGTTAAGAAGATTTGCTTGATTTTATTTGCCACCTTTTCAGAACTCATTTATCTTGCATAGGAATCTGCACATTCTCCTACGCTTTAAGCAGATCTTTTCTTCATATCAGTGCGCCCCCACCATGCCGTAACTGCCAATCAATTGCGCTTTGTTTGCAAACGGAGTGTTCAGCGCATGTTTATTCAAAGGCGTAAATTAGAAATATGGTGTACGGCTTATTTTCATTAATCCGAATTAGCGCATATTCTGTTCACTTAATTATTGAAAGTCGTTTCCTGTTGAATACTAATATGTGTTTTGAATAGGTCGACGGAACCCCTTTGTTGGCGCCTAGTCAATGGAAGGAAGGACGTGTGTGCGTGGCGGCATTGGGTGCATGTGGTACGGCACGTTCATGTTTACCAATAAAATATCATTGATTCCTCATTAAATAGATCACTTATTTAAGTTCCTGTAAAATTCGCGATGAAAATAACTAAGGCTTGATGCCTGTTCTTAGAGGTATTTCTCTCTTTTGGTCGATGCAGTAGAGTCTGATTTATCCGGTTAACTTTTCGGGTGGGTACTGTAACCCCTCAGAAGTGCGTCAACTCATTGCGCCACCTTGGATTGTATATAATTCCAGGTTCTTAGACTTTGCGCTTTGTGTGTTGATAACTAGTAAACTCTCTTCTGTTAAGACGCGCTATTTCTGTTACATCGCGAGAATATAAGCCTCCCCTAAGCAAGGGTCATTTTAATGAGGACAAATGAACGAAGAAAAGATACTGAAGCCTCTGAAGTAAGCAGTGAAAGGCTGGAAGGAAAGTAGTTAGAAGTGTGTATTTGAGGTAAAGCGGAATCAAAGCGTGTTGGATGATGCATTGTAAGGAAAATTTACTTAGCAGTCAAACAGAGTTACAACTCAGCACCTATTTTTAGACCAGATTTGATTGAGAAAGATGGCCTTTGTGTTTGATAAGTGCGAAGGGGGGAAATGGTTCTTCCTTGTTTTCTGCACAGTTTACTGCACAGGTGATTACTTGGATTCGTGTTGAGGCCTTTGGTCAGAGTTGGGCATTGCTAGCCAATACTCGCCAGTTTTCTAAGACTGGAAAGCGAAGGTAAGGGCAGGCGAACTGGACTTGGGTAGAAGCTAAAAAGGGTGCTGGGGAGAAGAAGGCGACTGACTGGAGCTCTTTCAAAGACGAAAGGGGCTGCATCTTCAAGGAGGAGGCTTACCTAATAGACTTTTTTTCAATTGATGATCGATAATGAAAATCTAGTACTAGCATCAGTAGAAATAACCTGACATCCGCTTTGGTCAATGGCCATGAAGAATGAAAGTGAGTGATGATTGTCTTGATAAATTGGTTGATTCATAATATTAAGCATCGCAGGGCATGCTGCAGAATTAAATAGGCAGAGAAATGATACATTTTCCAAATGCGGCAAAAGCTCGATTTTAGACAATTAGCCTGGTCTGTTCAGTTACCCTCAAAATTCTGCTGAGGTTCGTCATTTGAGGTACAATGGAGTAGCGTTTATTTGAATTCCTTGTGGTCGATTCCCCCAACGCTGTCAAGCCATGGGAATCGTCGTCTGAATGTTGCTGTCTGTATTATCTTTTTTAGCCTATCACTGGATGTAAAAAGCAGAGTGATATATGCCTAGCAAGAACTCTGGCTTGCCATATTTCTCGATACTGAGGTCCCAATGGGTTCACCAAAAATTAAGGAAAATGCATAAAGATTCTGAACATTGAGAGACTTCCCAAAACTTCAGAGTCCTACCCATTCTAACGATAGGCTCTAAACCTCTGGCTAACTGCATTTAAGATTCACAAAACCTAGGGTCATTAAAAAACTTACACATTCATTTGGATGCTACGAAGAGAAATGTTTAAAACAAAGCAATCGCAATAGCAGCGGTGTCTTGAGATCTTAGTGCGTCAGTTTTCCCATTTAACGCCCTAAGACGCTCTAGTATTCATGTAGGTAGTGTGGATTCATATTGTCACAACATTAAACTAAGTTGTTTACGAGCCATGCGAACCTCAATTCGTCATACCTTAAAGTTTATTCAAATGACTACCTTATGTTAACCGAAGATTTTGATTGGCGGCTTTCGCTCCTATATTATTGGTTGTCCGGACCGTACAATTTGTTAGCTAGCTTACTTATAAAACATTCTGTCTAAAATGACTACTTGCTTAGCTGAGTATTACATTAGTAGCCGTTTCGGAAAACGATAATTGTGGACCTCGAACTCTTTGGATCATGCATTCCAACGTAAAGATGAATAAAAACTGTCTGAAACGATCTCTGTCTTAAAAGTACTGGATCTAATTAACTGAAGTGGCGATCAGACCATCGGAGTCGAATGCCGATCAGAAGGACTGAATCTGAGCATATTCTGAGCGAGGGTAAGTACGGTAGGGACTTCTGGGAAAATTCCGTGTTCCAGAGACACTCTGCTAAGCTCATTCCCTTTCATTTTTCCAATAAAGGACGTCAAAATACAATGGGTGCATCTGATAATGATCATAGCCCACTCGAATTCACTCGATTTCCTTATTTGCTAATTGCCTAGGAGGCAGAGGGAAAACGACACTGATGTTTCTGGAAATCAAGATTTTTGACCGCTACTAGATCACTTTTCAATAGCGTTTTGAAATATCAGAGTAAATAGCTGTTTGACTGATTTCGTTCATGCTTGTTTTCGGATTCCGCTTATGGCGTGGAAATATACTCACTCGACAACTCTTCAAAAGACACACTTGCGTTCTGAGAGTTCTACTTCTCTAAAGCCAACCTTGATCACACTGATGAATCATTCTTTTCGATCATGCATTTGATGAGGTCACCGAAATATTTCTTCAGTTAATCAAGATTGTCTGGATTTAAACTAAATTCAGTATCACCTGAAATACACTGAAAAAGAAAGCATAAGTTGTTAAGTGCCTTATATGCTGAACGAAGCCAATCAAACGACTCTCACGACTTCACCGCATAGGTTGCCTTGATTTTCACCGGAACAAATCAGATTTACCAGAAAATGGCAAGCTCTGATTCTATTTGTATATGACTTCTGACTCTCACTAGAAAAAATGACCCTTTCTGCCTGACGTTCTTAAGAACAATATCAGGCAAAATAATGAGGTCAGTGAGAATTTTGAATTAGGGTTTTCGTATCTATTGAACTTCAAACGCTTGCAAATATCCTCAAAATCTGGCTTTTTTGCTGGGAATTGTTTGGATTGCTACGGTTTCATTTCCTCGCAGTAAAAATATATATCTTTAAACTAATAAAGTCGAATGGTGGCATAAGCTTTTTATTTATGTGGATCTGCTTCGACTTGGATTGGTGACTTCATTTGCAAAGCGTCCAACAGGGTGTGCGCATGACAAAGTGGCATATGCAACTGGCGTACTGGCATCGACCACATAAACGTCCTATGAACAAAGAACTCTGCTATATCTCTGTGGAAATAACAGAGAAAGTACAACAATTCGTAAGAACTAGGAGAATGTTCACATTTTCGGAATGTCATCTCAACGATCCAAGATTATACACACACTTGGTCTTGTTAATTAACGAAAGACTATCTCATCTGATGGCTTTCACGCCCAAGCAGTCAACCAAATCGCCAACTCATGTGAAAGATGATATTACCTTTTATCTAGAACATTTTCAGAACTGATAACCTATTCTGGCAGCAAATTGGAAAACTTCACCCCTATTAATGCCAAGTAAGTCTACAAAAGGCTAACATAAGCCAAAAGAAAATGGCGCTAGCTGTTAAAATCCGCTAGTTTCGGAAAGCTATATTGCTTTTCACTTATCTGCGGAAGATCCAATGGTGATATAAATATCAAATTTTACCTCATTGGCGCTATTTTATGTCTTAAGCAGCAGTTAATTATGGCCGAAATTCTAATAATACAGATGTTTCTACGTTTATGTCTTTTTTTTAATGAAGGAAATTGTTAAACTCATTCAAACGTTTAGTTGTGTTTGGTTTCTTGTTCGACTGCATTCTTCCATTTTCGGATATTAAGGCGTTTCTTTTTTTATTCATTTACTTCGGGCAAGTCCCAAGGACTTATTAGGGGTACAACAGAAGTAAAAATAGCGTTTATAACAAGTAGCATACAACAAATGACTTAGAAAGCGTTTAAAATCTTTTATCGACGTGTTCGGTTTTCTGACAGCTTCTCCGGCATGGTTTCGTCGTGTAGGTAGCACTTCGCCCATCCTCGACACTATGAAGAGCAGACAACCTTCATATCTCCTCCAGAAGTCTTTTCACCTTTCTGGCGGGATTTCCATTCAGTGCTACATGCACGCACTTTCCACAGCCAATTTGAGATCATGATTCCAGGCCTAGTTTACCAGGCTGTGCGACGTTGTACTTCTGCTGGCATAATCTAATTTTATACGTCCGGTGGGTGCTTGGTCCTATCCGGTCGCCCCTCTCATTAGCCCCCAGGGTTGCCCCTGGGGTTACCTGTGGTCACCACGAGAAGGTTGAGAGCAGGTTTGACCACCAACACCGCCCGTGCTAGGGCGGAAACCGACATAATATCGGATGGAGACTATGCCTCAAAAAATAATCCCTCTTAATGCAAACCAAGATTACTGATATCACCTTTTATGGCAGTTGATGAGAAGTGAAAGTTGGATTTCAGCTCTATCGTCTGTAGACAGTATTAACGAGGAAAACCAACTACAGGCATTCAAAATTTAAATCATTTGTGGTTTAAAACTGCTCAGCTGTAGTTGCAAGGCCACCTCCGACTTACAAAATACCTATACTCAAGAATTTAGGCATAGTTTCTAGCAACATTGCACTTGGATCTCCAGACTCTAGGTTCCTATTTATCAAGGTGGGGTACAAATGCTTACTGCGTATGTCTCCGCCTCAGTAAACTCTTTCTCCTTGTAATCTTTACACTATCCTCAAATAGAAACTATTTGTTGGTTAAGAAGTCAATAAAAAAATGCTGCCATGACTTGCATTGTTTAAATCTTACGTCTTCCAAATACAGGAGCTATAATAATCTTCTTATTAATCCGGTGGAGCTAACAAATGATCACAAGTGTGATTCGTTCTCTTGTTAGACTTAAATTGGTTTGATTGGAAGTTCTAATCCTTTGTGATTTTTGATGTCTCAGAGCAGGTTGGCACTGAACCCGATTGTGGTTATCACTATTTCAACCCGACTATGCCGTTGATTCAATATGACAGAGCGATATTTGTTGTCAAAATAGGACATATTAAATGAAGTTGAGATCAAGCGACGAGAATCAACTTCGGAAGAGATTTTGTGTTTACTCAATAACCGAAAAATATCAAAACTGATCTAAAGTGCTTAAAAGCTTTAAACAACGGATCCCGACTTGTTAGGGAGTTCTTAGCCAAAGTCAAAAATACTCCTGCGCTGAAATTGGAAGGCCAACAAACTTACCGAAATTTTGAAAAGTGGTAATTAAACTTGGTGTATTTTGTCCGATGTACTGTCTGATCACTGAGGCACTCCAAATTTGTCAGCTACGCAGTGCGTCTGATTCCCCACCTTTTAGCATTATACATTGGAAATTTGCAAATATGCGTATCCGATCAATCTATTCGAACAAACCCGTTTGGTCTAATTTGATAATACAATACAGGGTCACGTTTTTGTTCACCACTCTTAAAAAATAGCTTAATAACTGTTGCCAATGGTTCTTGTCTTGTCGACTTATAGTTTGCCATAAGTATATGCAGATATTCGCCCTGTTCGTTTTTGCGTTGCGTATCCAGTCCGATTGAGTTAGCAATGTAAAGCTGTGACGGTAGTTTTAAGTACCCAAATGTACTTGAACGCTCCATCAAGCAAACCATAAATGACTACATGGTGTGGATACAAAGCCATTGAGTTGCTCGGACCAAGAAGTTTGCTTGAAGTTTGTAATACCGCCAAAACTTCGTTTATAAGATTTGTAAATGAACTCATAGGAGAAGATGGAGTATCTGAAAGCTGCTTTAAGACCTACGCATCCGGAGAATTACTGTCACTCACAATACAGTGCAATATATATGTTGGGAAAAGACAATGACGTTTCAGTCCATTTTAATCGCTTATTAAATCACTCACACTGGTCCTCGAGTTTTATAATCCTTTTCTTTTTTCTTATAAAGGCTGGATTGAATGGATGTTAAACTGTCCCCAGGGTGTTCCTGGGATAAAAGTGGAGCCGATTATATTTCTGCGGAACTTTCAAGATAATCACCACTTTTTTTCCGACTGGTGATTAACTCAATTCACTTTTGTACTTGGTTGATAATTTCACAAGCCAAAATAACTTGTTATTTTCCCTCGGCGACCACACGTAAAGATGTCAGCATGAAAAAAGGCTGCACCACCACCACCACTACTTAGGAAGTAGTATCAACTTTAGTAAGGCGGCAATCGACTTTAAAGGTATCATAATTTGGAATTTCTTTTCATTTCGCTTGTTTGTTTTTCTGCTGCCATTATTATTCTGCCACGGAGGATTTCTTCGTGGCCTCTCGTATTCATCTTCGTAAGCCCATATTCTGTTCAATTACCACATCAGGCCTTGGATCAGAGTCGTCATTATCATCATCAGTATAAATTTATGGTCTTTCTTACAAGCCTTTCCCATTCTATATTCTAACCACGGTATGGGAGGACACGGATTGCTCCGGTACAGTATCAGAGGATTGAATTTCTTTCTCGTCTCTAATCAATCATGAGCATTCGGATCCCACATAGATCAGCCAGTTTTTTCTTGGGAGTCCACTTCTCTTCAGCACTAACAAGATTTTAGTATGGAATTGAACACCATTTTGAGCGCGAATGGATGGATTTTACTTTCGTTTTTTTTTAATTAACTAAATAGATCTTTTACCCCTGTTGAGCATTTGATAGTGGAAGTTTCGCACTCGCACTAATCTAGGCATTCTTTTCGAAGCTCTTCATACTTAACGAATTAACATTTCTGGTGGTGTTGGTAGCGGTCGTAATGCCGGCCATAGTATCCGCCAAAGTAAAACACGACTACTTAACGGCGAATAATCACAGATTTCATGATTTAAAGCATAGTTTAACGTTGTTTAATTAACTTTTTTACGCTTATACACGCTCGAATTGGATATTTTGCAAGAATAGAAGGTCAAATAATGTAATGTGCGTACCTTTCGATGATTGCTAAGATGGAACTTTATTCTTTCACTGATTCCAATTTCGTAACTACAGCCGCTTCCAGTTAATCTACGTCTTTAGGTCATTAAAATGCAAATGTCGCTTTGCCTGTAACTTGCATCTTGGTGGAAAAATGGGAGATTACACTGTGGAAATTGTACTTAGAACGCGGTAAGGATAATGTCTGCGATTATTATTCAGAAGCCACTATTTCTACCACCCACTTTCAAGCGACCCCCTCATGTCTTCTGCTTCACCTCGTGTATACTACTGACCTCCAGCCACACGCCAACCATCTACTTTAAAAACCTGCATGTCTTCCTGTTTGATCATTATTCGACCGGATTACAGCTCAGGACACACTGTGATTTAAAATCAAACTAAATTTACACTCAAAAGCGATTTTTTTTTTAGATTTCATACTCTCAATTCATTTCTACTTCTTCGCAAATTACCGTTTGATTCTTCTTGTCCCCAGAGTATCTAACGTACCCGTCTGCTATTAAAGACTGAATAAACTGCTATAGACCTAAGAAAAATAACTGTACTCATTGAACGAATTCGACCGGTTAAAAAGTCGAAATGCTTGGTATGGGTTTATTGCAAATGCCAACGATTGCTTTTTAAGTTAAGGTAACCGAAATTGAAGGAACGAAAGAGAGTGGATCTGTTAAGTGCCGACAAAAATAGCTAAAGGCGCTTGTAGAGACCCAGCTCAGCGCCACATTCAGGGCATTTATGTTCAATATTCTTGCACCTTCTACAGCAGCACGGAATTAGAAAACAAAAAAATGGTCCCCTGGTGAAAAAAAGAACACATATCATGAAAAATCCCAAAAAAACAGTCATTTAAAAATAGATTCGTACCCAAGAATGCAAATAAGACCAGAGGCAAGCCAAGTAATGGTGCCAATCTTGCTATCAGTCTTGGACATTACGGTGCGATTGCATCTTGGACACTGAAGTTGTTGACTATTGGCGCCTAACAGTACCGGTTGATGAATAACGACTGTCGTTTGACCTAAGTTAAATATCATTTATTATATAAAAGTTATAATGGATTTAAAACAGAATGAAATGGTTGTCAACAACTGACCATGAGTATAGGCTGCCTGAGGCGCCGCCATACTAGGAAAAAAAATAAGTCCGATGATTTACTTATAATTTGATTAATAATTTTGACAATGAAGGAGTTAAAATGAAGTGACATCCATCGATAAGCAAGACGAATATACTGAAAATGATATAAATATATATGTATATGTGTACACGTATATGCAATATAAGGATCAGCTAAAGAAGAAAAATCAATCAGTGGTGTAAATAATCAGAAAACTGAGGAACTGAGCTTATTTATAACTCGCGGTAGCGGCAAATCATCTTTGGCAAATAACCCGATCCATAAAAGAGCATATTAAGTGGAACATTAATCTATCAAGGTATATCCCTATGATTACAAATTAATAGCCCACAGAACTTAGTTTACCTCCAAAATGAGAATCAAAATAAACCTGTCCAATAGGCATACGAAAGAGTAGCCTCTGAAGGCTCGTGGCATTTATTCAATTCGTTAAAAGTACTTCCCAAAAACAATGAATATAGGATTAATGTGCTAGACATCCTCGAATTATAACTCTTAAATTGATACTTTTTTTAAGCAAGGCGTTTCATTTAAATATTTACTTTTTTCGTTATTGCTTTGATTAAAGCTCATATTAAATCACCCCAGTTAGCAGCAACCACAAGGTTCCATTATGGCTGCCTTAAGAGATTCCATTTTTCATTTGCAGAGGTCTATTCGTCGGGTTTGGGTTACCACTAGCGGTCTCACACCTAACCAGTGCGTCCATGAAAATGCTTATTAAAACAGCTAGTCACCATTCCTTCTGCAGCTCTACAGATCTTTCCTCAAGCAAGATATGTCCAACTCGACTGCCCCAATCTTTTTAAGACTTGTTCGCTGTGCCCCAAGGAAAATTTCCAGACGCCAGACCACGTAATTATTGCGCCATCAATTGATTACTTTTAGAAATGTTTGCGAAGATCAAAATGTACCATCAAACACTCAAAAAGAGGTTAGGGACAAACGATATTTATTCTGGCTTACTTGGGATAACCATTTTTAACCCAAATTAGTTAATGTATTAAATAACGTGAGGTGAGCTCTACTTGATTTGATTTCAGAGTAAAACTTTAACTCCTATTTAATCAGGCACAAAAATTCCCCAGTAACAGATTAACCCCCGCCGACCGCCCTAATTTTAGAGCCACGGATATTGTTCTTGAATTTTGTCGCTAACTTACACTGGCTAGCATTGTGATTTGAATCTAAAATAGTCTGATAAACAGTGCATATATGGGAACGTAATAAATCGTGGTTTCCTGCGGCCATCCTGAGAAGCAACAACTCAAGTGAAATGGTTTTGCCGTTTAAGCAACACATTTCCTTCAAGTGAAACTCTGAAACTCTTTATTAGAGGCTGACTGCTCAAGAAAGAATGACAAAATGGTCGCCCATTTCTATTTTTAGTCAAGAAATTATACTTGACGGATTAATCCTTTGTGCAGAGGCCTTGTCATCACAGGCGGATAACATTATTTCTCAGTCTCCAGACCAGTAAGACCCGCTGAGCCGATGAACAGATTCATTTTGAAGGGCAAACGATCTGAGCAAATGCTGAAATAGGACATTTGAGATGACCGGTGGAAAATAGCGATTCCCATGAAAGAGAAAAGTCCAACTGGTTCTAAGGATTTGCAAAAGTCCTTTCTACTGCCTTAATTCACTATTTTAAATCCGCTATGGATTCGATTTATTTGCTCGCATTATTGTAGGCTGCCCCTGTTTTTCGAAACTCTTATTAGGCTGACAAAATGAGCATATTCGATATTTAATAAGTAGAAATGCAGGCCCAAAGTGCGAAGATTTGTTTCGACCTTTTCTTCTCTAGATTTCTATCCTTCTTCATTTATCCCACATTAAACAATCCTCAGGGTGTGTTCATAGCAACCTTACGTGTTTTTAGAGCTATCCATATTAAGAAAATGAATATCACCTAATATTGTACCTTAACACGCATGTTTTCTAAAAAAAACTTTTGAGTTTATTGAATGCAACTTCCGTTTCTTATGTTATCAATACATCCATCAACAATCAAATTAGAGTTTAATCCACTCACATACTTCAATAAGCCTCTGTAAAAACTGCAAGCAACTGTATGAAATTTCAAAAAGGGAGGGAAATCGCCTCGCAACCGGTGCTGCGCCGTATAAGATGGCAGGTCTAGTCATTCAGTCCATGTAATCCCAATTAAAATGAATCGATCTCAGCTTCTTCCAGCTCCCAACTCTCAATAGCCGCCAGTCTCGTTCGATGTCCACTTGCAGTACATATATGCCACATCGACTTGAGCCTTAAGCCTCTGGAGAATCATTATTGTCTATAGGATTATTTATGGGGCTTCAGAAGATGATGCACAGACTCAAGGCAAATGAAGCAGATTTGTATGTCATAGGAAGAGAGGATATTATTATTATTATTTATGTGGCTGAAAAATGTGCGGTAAAGAGCTCTATGCCCTATCGACTAAATTGCGTCGTTGATCGAAAGGCAGGCATCTCAGTGCAAAATGAGGTCAAATGCAATTTTCGGCAGTTGGTGTTTGGCTAGCAGGTAGTGTATTATTAATAGTCGTGGTATCGTGGTGGGTTTAAGTATGTAGATGCAACCAGAACGTTGATATATGTCATGGCGTTCCTAGGTCACTTGTACACCTAATTCAGGGAATTCTCATACCTCGGTTTCAAATTCTCCTTTAAGCCGTGGATCAGCATTTGTGCTAAAACATAATAACGTGCGCTTTTCGTTACCATTTAGTTGTTGACTTCTTATCTTTTATTTCAAATTAGATGATTTAATTTTGTTCCGCTCACCAGATATCAGTATTGAAATTTCATGATAAAGCCACATCGTTTCTCTCAAGATGATGACATCCAAACCATTAACAGGACGTCGATTTCTTCGCCATTCTAAATAAACTATAGCCCGAACCGAATGTACTATCGCCAATCACAGGATTTCGAGTTTAGTCTCAAAAATGACTCGCAGGCACTGGCTAGTCAAAAAGGTTGAGAGCAATGAGTCATGACCCGTTTCAGCTCTGATTATTGATTTGGTAAATATATGGACTGAGTAACCGGTAGTTAATTATAATTCATCTTCCCGGATTGTAATATATTATTTCAGCACATTGGAGAGCAATTTTCAATAGGCAAGAATCGCGTATGGATTAAGGCAGTCTTCGCTGAAGAGTCAGATGCATTCAGAATCTGTCCTACCTAAACCTGACCATACTTGACCACTGAATCCTAGCATCCGTTTTATTTAGAATCCCTTCAGTGAACGAAGGGAATTGTGAATCTGGCGGGGTAATGAGCCCAGACTAGTTTATAAGCCTATGTAATAGATCCTAAGTCAACGACTTTTCACGGATGAAAGTTAGAATGGGAGATACTAGTTGGACGAAAATCATGAATCCTGAAGGGGTAAACTGAAAAAAAAGATACCATGAGGTACCATGAAATGATGGACGTCGTCTGCATCGTAAATAAGGGATAAAGATTAGAAAGGAAATACGTCTGATTTATGGAGGAAAAAGGAAGCACATCTCTCCCTGGGTTTCATGAGATTGTGAACGCCTCAAATTAATGCTACAAAGCCCATCAACGGTGTCGAATAACTGGAAGGTAGCTTCTTGTTGACGGAAAATGAAGCGATTAAACGACGACGTAAAGCACTAAATAAGTCTAAAGAAATATTTAGGCACAAGTGGATGCGAACTTGATAGACTGTGATTGCAGTTCAAGTAGGATCTCCCGAATCCCTGACCCCCAGTGTTCCAAACGCTGACAATTTTTAAGAAAATATGATTTCCAGAGGTCAACTAAAATTTTTTTTTGAATAACACGAAGAGAACAAGAGAACAAGAATATGTATATCTTGAATCCGGCTGAGGGGAATTTATCACACATAAGCCTTTCGATTACATCGTTACCAGTTGGGCAGTTAATCAAAACACTTGTAATGTACATGGCA
Organism: Moniezia expansa; assembly: GCA_019097775.1. Taxonomy (NCBI): domain Eukaryota; kingdom Metazoa; phylum Platyhelminthes; class Cestoda; order Cyclophyllidea; family Anoplocephalidae; genus Moniezia; species Moniezia expansa. The sequence continues at coordinate 3,704,628 of JADFDV010000097.1, forward strand.
TAAATTCAAAAAAGAATAAAATAAAATTAGCTTGACAAAATTTCGACCATAGGAGTTATGACGCCCTCCATACAATGATGACTCTTTTGAAAATAAAAATTTGCATATTTCGTGGGACTAGTAACTTGGGTGGGCACTAAAGCTGCTCAACTGTCATTCGTTTACCGAGAACTCCATCGATTTTTGTTTCTTATTAAAGGACACTTATTGTGATTATTGATAGAAAGGAACGAAGTCCTATTCCAAAATGCGAGCTAAATTATTTAATATTTTTTCAAAGAGTCCTAAAAATTATATTTGACTTTTTAAAATAGTTATATCTACATTTGATTTTAATTACCTGAACATGATAACAGTGGGGCAGACCATTTTTACACATGCGGCATTACTTTAACATGCCAGGTAATCCAATGTCATCCACGGCAATTCCAGTGGCATAGAAAGAGAAATGCTATCTTACGTAAGATGGAGCAGTAGTTTTCGTTATGAAAATCGGACCAGTGGTTCAAAAGTGAAGTCAATCCTACTTTCGGACGATTCCGAGGACTATTTCATGAACATCCAGTCTTGATCGGAAGTGTGGGTTGCAATTTCCAACGCCTCAACTCCATATCTGATGTCGAACACGATGGATCTGCCACTTTCGGCGTTTGAATGCCTTCCAATCACCAAGATTCATGAGCAGTTTATCAGCTGCTTCATATTAGATGACCAAGACAAAAATTTCACCGTTTGTGCTTTCTTTCCTAGATACTACAAGTAGGTGAATCGCACGAATAGAACTATTGGAGTGATTACTGACCAAAGTCAGATCGTACTGCAAGACCTCTTGATAGTAGAGAAATAATTAGGCTTTGATTTTTTATATTCTATCAGGTAGGTGCGTCTACCCTTTAGTTCGGCGAGTTGTTAAAGTTAGCCAATTGGATGTTGCTCTTTGTAAGGGTCGGCTAAATGGAGGAAGTCGAGATGTCTCACTTCACAGGAAACCTGATGACCATGAGGTTTTTAAAAATCTTAACACTATCCCTTCTAAGAGCCTTAAATATGTATTTATTTACTACCCCAGTTGAAGGTTACTTTTGCGAACCTTGAAACTTTAGAAAAGTCCCCAATACTTAATGAATGAGGCCCGATAAAACTGCCGTGGGCGGTGGCAATGCGAGTAGCAGCGCCCCACGCACAAGGTACCTCAGTTGATAGGAGTGGTCACGATTTCTGTCCAAATACTAAAATGATAGTTTTAAGGCATTTTCCCGCGATATAAACTTAAGGATTTGCAAATATATTATCAACATACACGCGTGGCGAAGTATCCGCCTAAGTACCGTCATTGATATTCTCCTTCCTCATCGATGCATTGCAAAGCATCAGAAAAGGACGACTGAAGCAGTGAATTTTACCGCCATTCTCCCATTCCGACTATCTGTGAAGGTTACTCCAGGCCTGACCGCCTAAAGGAAGCTCAGCATCAGCTCTATCAATGATAACTGCAGGTCCTCTGGTTCAAATCACAAAGAAGTAGGACTTGAACTAACAGCCCCGAACACCTTTTTTTCTTGATGTTTAACATAATATCTTCACTTAAAATCAATAACGAGACCAAATAGGGAATGGCGCCATTTCTTTAGAGAAAACCAAAGCGCAACATCAATAGAGCGTGTCTAAACAAAGAGCAAATGATATCATCATCAATAATAGAGCATGGAGACAGAGGAAAGGGAGTGTAGAATTATCCAAGACATTACTTGAGTAGTGGAAACAGTAGTTAATGATTAGCAAAGGGAACCTTAGCTGAAGGCATTAATGTGAGTAAAGAAAGAGTTATTTGCATACGCTTAGCAAACAACCAAGTTGACGAAGCACGCTGGTAAGATTAATGAAAGACAACCACATCGAATCACAATACAGCCATGATGACTAGATCCTCTCAACGTTTGGTTCCATCAAGATGCATACACGCGCTCGTCTCCCGGCTGTCGACTCAGTGGTGTCCAAAATAGGAAAGGCGGATGAAAGAGGTGTTTGGAAATGCAGGAGTTTAGTGAAAAAAGGGAATATAGGAGAAAGAGAAGTAGTTATACACGACTAAACATTTAGTTGAGAGGGTCCATTAGAATCGAGAGATTCGCAGTTCTCACACACGATTTGTTGAGTATTCTGAAAATAAGATGATTGAAAACGAATCGGTTAACTCAGAAGCATTTCATGGAGTGATTTAGAAGCTAGGGTTAGAGTACGAGTTAGATTAAGAAGTAATGGCGAGGATTTAATGTCTGCTCTTTCACAACCTTGTCCAAGTCGGTTGTATCATCTACAACAATAATCGGAGTCGAAATCAACCTGCATTAGAGGGAAAATTTACAATGTTAACCCAGTAGAAGACTAAGTCCAGAAAGATTTAAATCGGCTTGAGAAATAAGACTAAGCTTTTGACGATTCTTTAGAAAGCTCTGAATTCACCTTTGAGTTGCTCCTCTACTCTTCTTTACGCATTCCGAAGTGATAGTAAGTTATCTGGGAGGTGGGTGAAACAATCTTTATTTCTAGCATTGGAATTTATCAAACCTAAGCGTTTTAAATGAAGCTTCGTTCTAGAGGATCAAAATTCTAGAAGGCTACGGTATGCCTATCGTTGAATCGGTACTCTACAGAATAATGCCTAAAGTATAACGGATTTTTGTAAAGGATAATTCATATCACTAACTGGCAGGGCCCCATATATGGATATCACCCTCATCATTGACCGAGGCGATCATATAAGGATGAGCAGGATTCCAGTGGACACCGGTGACAGGAACTTCTGTATTCGTGGCAGCCATCATCGAGTGAATAGGTCGGCAGTTTCGAGAAGTTCCAACACGCCAAATGTGGACCAAACCATCTACAAGTACACATACAAGAGGACTCAATTAAGACAGAGCTGACGTTTGCACATAAACGTACTTTCACTGCCACTGCAGATGAAGTCTTCATTAGCTCCACAGAAAGAAAAGAAGAGCTTTTGTGTGACTTGTTGATAACCATGGAATCGTTGGATAATACCTTGAGCCTCCAAATCCCACAAAACGAGTCCCTTGAAGGAAAACAGATCGCATTACAGACGAAATGTGCACAATATTAAGTTGACGAGCAGAGGAGACCAACTTTGCCGTTGAGGGCGACGAGTAGACGTTTGCATGAGGGTGAAAGGACGATGGATTGGATAGGATGCATCTCCTTAATAAGGGTCACTTGTTGAATCAGAGAGTAGCCCTGACTCTGAGTAGCGGGACTGGGTGGACCGCCGGGAGGCGTCTGGGTAGCACCTACATTGGATACCTCGGTATTTGTGGAGGCTTCTCCAGTGTCAGAGTCACCTCCACCGCCAGCTCCACCTTCGGCCAATCCTGCCATCACAGAGGTGCTGAAGGAGAGTCATAAAGCATTAATCCAGAAAGGTTATTACTGCGCGACTAAGTTGACTTTAGCAGCTAAAAGAACTTCTCAAATAGCGAAAGTAATCTATAAAGAGCGCTCGAAGATCAAATCAATATAAAAAGAGAAACAGGTAGCTGGGATAATACGCAGGAGCTGTATCCATGGCTTCGTTCTCGGATGAACTGTAAAAAAAAATGGGAGCTGAAAACACCGACACATAGGTAAACGTCAGGGCTTATCAAACGAGAAAACTATTTCGAGATACCCCTGAGATTCTTCAGAAATCGGGCTGACACCGGCTGGCGCTTCACTATGAGAATAATGAGGAATTAAGACTTGTAAGTCTTAACACAAAGCACTATAGCACCACGCCTTTAGGTATACCCATTGATAGCAACTGCTGACCCCAGTGAACCTTCTTGAGTCGTGGGCGGCATCGGGGTGCTAAGTTCGATCGAAAGAACGGGTGAAGCTAGGTTTAATGTCACCACACACACAATCTGAAGATCATATAGCTTATTTACCTAGAGACAATTTGTTGAATGGTTTGAACAATTTGAGATCCTTGGCTGTGCAAAAGAGACATGCATTATTGACAAATACAGCCGTAAAATGTAAAAAAGCGACAGCGTTGAGCTACCCGGGTTGAACAGTTCCAGCAATACCATGTCTACATATTCACGGAAGAACACTTGAGAATCAAGTGCAGGGTGGACGGGTGCTAGAGACACCTGAAGGATAAAGTTACCTCAATATTGGTTGGTCCGTACTTGGATTAACGAAGGTTATACTACAATTTCATAGACAAAGCTGTTGAGCACGATGAGCATTATGACCATCAACACAGGGAATATCAGAATTAACCTACCCGTAACAAGGGCGGCCACAAAATATGGGACTGTCATACAAGTCAGTGGCGTGTGTGAGATCACAAAAGGATAGCTCATTAAAAAGCATTAAAAGAACAAGCTACCATATTTGACCGAATGGTGCAAAATTGTTCCAGTAAAACCAGCTATTGAATTAAAAATTGACGGCTCTAATTATTCAATGTCCGATAAAGATCTGAGTAGCACCGTTAGCGAAAATTTACCCATGATTTCTAAGCCAAGTGACCGCTTGGACGCAACTGGGGGAATAAGAATAAAATTTAAAAAACTTGCACGAACATGGGGTACACATGAGTCGGGAGAGCAGGACTCTGTTACCTCTGTGTAGTTAACTGAGGGTAGCCAATGGGCGAAAAAATAGTCTGACTATTCAAGACAAGGCTGAAATCAATTTTATTAAATCGATGGAAGATAGTGGTATTACTACTTACGCGAGAGGGACGCCAGCTCTTGATGAGTTGCCTGAAGAACTGGTTCCGGCACCTGTACCACCACTGGTGCTCGTACGAGGTCCCGAGGAGGGCATGCCTGCATAACGCATGTAGAATTGATGCATGAGGCCAGGTAGGGAAGACACAAGTGTTGGAAAAGTAGAGAGGGATTCAAGACCATAGCCAGCTGCACCTTGAGCAGCCATCAAATTGGGGGCACTACCTGGAGCGTTGCCCGATACGAGAGGATGAAGTGAGAAGCCCGGAGTTGGCTGGATTTGCACCACTACTTGATGTCCAGTTAGACCTGCAAAACAAGGTACGAAATCGTATGGTAAGGCGGCTGCACAAGTATTGAAACAAACACTCAGGACACACTTGTAAGTAGCAAGTCTTGCGTACCGACAAGCGAGCCAGGCGTACTAACAGCAGTGGGAATGGTGGGGATCTGAAGCCTAGAAGAGCTGGCTCCACTAATACCCACTCCAAAACTGGAGTCAGAGGTTGACTGTCGAATGGGCGGTGTCATAGTGGGCAGGGGTAAAGGAACACTCATAGCTGTAGCATTGCTACCGCGAAGCTGAGCTCTTTGTGGAAAGAGAGCAGTCTGAAGAGCCATAATGATGGGCGTGACGCCTGGATTCGGAGCTGTCCACATACCCGAAGATACAGCGTCTGGTGACAGAATGCTTCCTGCTCCTCCTGGCACCACATTGGTGGCAACGTTGGCGTTGGCATCATCGCCGGAGGGATTTGTAGGTACCGTGTGTCCGAAACGGAAGAGACGAATGCGATACATATGATCGACAATGAGAAGTTGGTCCAAAGGAGGAATTACATGATCCATGCTAGTGTTAGTAGTAGTGGGGGCCTTGCCATTGGGGTCCATATCCACTGGGGTGGGGACCGGCATACCGAAAGTTGTGGGAGGAGGAACTATGGCGACCATGCATTGAACACGACAGTAATCATGGCTGAAAAGCACTTTGCCCTCATCTTCGGTGTCCTGAATGGAAAATATGTCAGAATTAATGAGAGGGAATTAATTTGACCTGAATTAGGATGGCGCGACGGACAATAATGTAAAAGCAGCCGCCCTTAAGGCCACCAAAGGCGAGTTTTCGGTTATCCGCAAAGAAGGTAGCCGTGATGTAGACATCATCGGGTTTCTCATGCTTTTGGCAGATTTTGCGTCTTGAGTCAACATCGAAGACAATGATCGGTCCAGGGCGAGATCCACTACAGACAGCAATTCTATAAAAAAAAGTTAGAAATAAGCTTGGTGCCGTCTGCACAAATAGTGGATAGGCACACACCCGTTACCGAATACGCCGATACGTGCCTCTCACAAGCACACCTACAAAATTGATTTTAGCTCAACCACCAGGAGGCTGAGAAGTAGTCAGCCTATCTTGATCAGCCATCGACGTACTAAGTAAAGTACCAATAACAACCAAAGTGCTTCGAATAAGAAACTTTTTTCTGAGGTCACTTATTGAAGTCAGTCACTAACAATGTATGACCCCACCAGTTTATGGAATGATTAGTAATTACTGCGACAAATCAGCTTAACATCTCGTCAAACACCAACAGTAAATTTGATAAGAGGCATTTGAACCAGCTTTTAAAGCTTATACGCTAGCTAAAGCTGAAAAAATAGAACACACTTTTTGGAATCAGGGGACCAGCACAGATGGTTGACTGACGCGTCGACGCTGAGAGTTCGACTTGAAGAAACAGTATTAGCTTCCTTGTCCACCTTGAATATATCAACATTATTGCCCTTGCCACCGATGGCTAAGTAATGGCCATCCGGTGAAAATACAGAAAAGTACAATTCTGAATCCCGGTGTTCAATTTTTTGAACGGGGAAGACGGGGAAGTCGAGCCTAAAGAGGACAGTTAACATGGTGATTTAGCTGCAACAAGGGAAAACAACAGAAAAAATGCTCTCCTACATGGAACAGCCATGTGGCTGCAGAATAGAAATATCTAACGGAGAGTTCCAGGAAACGGGCTCTAGATGAAAGAGGCAGTTTGAGAGTTGGGACCGAACAGCCTCTGTTACAATGGTTTCAAGACGACCGGGTGGTAGCATTGTTTGTGCTGGCATAAAGCGTTGAATAGATTCCACAAGAGTGGCTCGACTTTGGCCACCCCTACCATCCCACCCACCGGCTTGACGATATAACTCCTCCTTGGTTCGACACATAAGGCATCTGAGAAAAAGGAAACATGCGTCAGTCATCACCCTCCGAGATAGGACAATCGGTCCCATTGGATTAGCTTACTGGGTCAAATTAGCTATGCGTTTATCGTCAGGCTTGAGGGGTGTAATACGAGAGCGAAGAAGTCTGAGGGCCGTTACAGGCTCATCAGCTTCAAGAAGTTCGAGGTACTGCTGTTCCAGTAAAAGGAATCGGATGTGTTGAAATACAGAAGGATTGCCAATGGACTCCGCAAGCGAATTCACTGCTGTTTCGGTCTAAAAACGTACTATAAATCAAGGTGTTAATGTACATTGTCCCATCTTCCTTCTAGGATGGCATTCCGGAGATCGGTAGCTGACTGGTGCTCAAGAACAATGCCAGTATCTTCAGCCAGTTCATTATAGGCACGACTGAAATATCAAGTTTAAAATATTCAAACTTACCTATAACCTTTGTCACACAAATACTGGCCGATTAATCGAACCATTTCAACATCGCGTTTGCCCAGATTCTTCGGGCGTACTCCATTCACTTCGTCGGCTACCGTACCAGCTCTAACGCTAGATGGTAAGTCGACATTTTGAGAAGAGGGAATAGACATCCTCTTTATAAATTATATCAGGTACAATTCCGTGCAAAAAAACCGGAAAAGGAGCCAACACTCGAACCCCTAATTAATGACAATTCAAACAGTGTTCTCGTAATACAGCTGACCACTTACTTAAACGCAACGTTAAATTCGACAATTTGCACATTAGTATCCTGTTCAAAAATCAATCATTTAAGCATGTTTAATTTTTTTTCATCATTTACTCAAATGCAAAATAAGTCGATGAAAAGATTGCGGCTGGTGCCGCGACTTTCATATTCTTGCCTAAACTGCCTACTTTTTCAGCCACACTTATTAATTGATTTATTAACGTTAACAATCACTCATTTGACGCGGTAATTTAAAAATAGTTCGTTACGACTAAATACCGAGATCATCGGCAACACAGATATGACTTTGAAATATGGCGTTCGACTGGCATTACAATTTACCTAACAGTAGTAATCAAGTGCTATTCAGTGTCTCTCCCCTATCTGCTACATGGGCTTAAGAATTTGATTATTTAATAGCTTATTTCTACGAAATCGTGCTTGAGATAACGTTTCCATACTCTGTCTTTCGATAGTAGTTATTCATACTAAATTTTCACGTGAAGTTCATTTCATTCATTTCAAGTAGGGAAATATGACATTAAAGAATTGAATCGGGAATGTTGTAGACCTCATATATATGTTTATAAACGTAATTTGTCCAATGTATAGATACCGATTCTGGTTCTTTTTAACTACACATCTACCATAGGATTGAACTCAATGTCCTCTTCTACTTACTAATGAACATATAGGAAATTAAAATGGTAGGACTTTGATATGAACATTAAATTATGATTGAAAAAGCTGTCATCAAAGATAATAACTGCATTTCATAATCAAAAATTCCTCAGAGCTTGCGTAATTAGCAATACTAAATGAATACTTTTGACACTTGTGGTTCAGCGCGATTGAATTCGAGGAATTCAAAGCTAATAATTATCATGAAACATTTTAACCCCGAAAAGTACTATTCGTTTCATTTGATTCTCTTGTCCCTCAATGTCTATGCTGGCTTTCGGACTGTTCATGCATACGATGCAAGACACTATACCCATTTCGTCTTTTTAACCAATTTTTAGCATAGTAAGAAATAGCGAATTTCATATTCTAAAGTGATGCATTAGGAATAGGCACTGAGACTGGACATCCTAGGTCAATTTTTTTCGAGAAATGCAGGCACAATTATTTCAAAAGCACGGGCACCAAAAACAAAACTTTATATAATATCAATTCATCAAAGCATTTCATTATATTACGTACAGAATATTCCCTTTGAATGGATGACGCACGGAAAGAGGCAACGGTAAATAACTAATATCTCACCGATATGAGCTGGGAAAAACCTAAGGTGATATATATCTCTATTTCTATGTTTCTTCTTAAAGGAAGGGAAGTCAAATTAAATTTGAATCTTGTAGTGTCAAAGTGAGAATAACTTGGCGTACTCTGCGGTGGGAAAAATTCCACCAAAGACGCTTACCCAAAACCCTGACTTTTCCGATATACATGGGTAGGTGTTACCCAGAGGACTCCTGCGAGTTGGGATTTGGGTCGCATGCTGTTTCGCGATTGAGTGCCTAGAGAATAGGAATATATTTTATGAATCCTAACCATTATAAACTGAATGTGCATTCAGAAATATCACAACATGGCATTAAGTTACGAAGAGTGGGCAAAAACACTTGAGAATCTTGATACAAAACTGACACGCGTCAAAAATTTGAAGGCCAATACCGGCCCTCCATAGGGGTCTCCTAATGCCTGTTAAATTTTCTGTCCATTGCTATGGTAAAAATCTGGCTTTCCATCATATCCGTCAAAAGAGCCACTCTCAAGTCCGTATCACCACCTTTCATGTAAAGCCCAATTTAGCAAAATTTTCCATCGCGTATTAATACAAAAAATGTCTTCGATGGTAGCAAGGGTAGAAGAAGCAGTCTTAAACTCTAAATCGAAAATGCTTCATCGGCGTTTGGTTCTTCTGACGGCTATACACTTAATTCGTTCCCCTCTGCTCAACAACTTCTTCGTATGATTCAGAAGTGGAATCGGTATCACCAACTAAAAATAGCAGTTTGTTGGGATATGAGATACATGGGAATCTCGGAATACCCTACCGAAGTAAACTACAGTCCAAGTTCTGTGTGTGAAGCCTCATTTGCAGAAACCATTTGGAACTACTGTTAAATAAAATTTTAAAATGGAGCAATTTCATTATTATTTTGTATTGTTCATACTATGGAATTGTCCCACTCTAGGGGGCAATCTCATTATCTGCGAAGTCGTTCAGCTCAGGTTCGGGGAAACTCTGAGAACCCGACGCATACTGCATCCCAGTAATTCTCGTATAACATTACATGCTTGTCAACAGCTTCAAACAAGGTTTCTGATCAGGAGACCAGTAGGACCCACTAATTCCACTAATCCAGGGGTTGTGTCCGGTCCACCGTCCCTTAAATTGAGAAGAACTGGACCGATGGTGGCAAAGAGAATATGACGAGGTTCTGATCAAGCGAGGAGAGCGCCAACGACGCAAATGTGCTCCTGACAATACCGATCCAGGCATTAGTTGTCTTAAAATTCGCCTCCAATAAGATTCTTATTGATTCCCTTCCAAAAAGACCCAGAGATATGCTCTGTTCGTGCAAATAAAATTTATTCGAATTCGAGCCGAAAATATGACCCAAATCCCAAAACAACATAGAAATCCTCACTCAGTACTTCTGTATCAGATGTTTATGATTGAATCGTGGGGTCTAAAGTGCACTGCTTAGAGTTTGGAACAAAAATGTCCTTATTGGCTATGATTAGCATTTATACTGAGTGTTATCAGTGCGCAGCACTGAAGGCACTCTTCAACTTAATGCATCTAACCTGGATAACAGAAATGTTTTTTCCTGAAGTAGTTCTTATCAGCTAAGTAATTCCAAACCACACTACATTAGCATTTAAATGCAAGGAAACAAGCAAACGAGCAACCAGGTACCTTGCTACAGTGTTGATTTTTGGTAAATTACTACATGGCATTGAACACAGCCTCCAAGCTAATGTACCGCGAGGAACTTAACAAGATGGTATGAAAAATCAACCCAACCAATCAGAGGGTTTAGAATCAGCTTGTAACAAGAACTCTGTTTTGCATAAAGCACGATCGCCTTCAAAAGAATCGAATAAAGAACGAAATGATTTCCAAAAATTTTACAAAGTTGTGCAATACACCTCTAACTTGGAATGGTCTGAATCGGAATGATCCGAACCGGGTTCGGCACACAGCAAGAGATTTAAAAGCCATCTCGACCAAGAAGAACATTTCAATTTCACAACATGCTATTCACTCATTCATATAGTTTCATAATGAAAAGATCGAATTTACTAACTGTCCCGATGATAATTCAACAGCAAATGCTCTCTCTAGCATATTTGGATTTAAATACTTTTTTTGTATGTGGTAGTAACATTGATAAAAATAGAAATAGTAGAATTTATTAGAAGCTGTGGTTGTTGGTTAGTACCCTAATAAGAATTAAAACTTCTTTAATCAGAGAGAAGATTATGACAGGAAGAACCTCAAGAAAGGTTGAATTTCGAATGGTATATAGGCATATTAAATTAAAATACAGCAATAAACAATTTCTCGAAACAAAAATGACAAAAAATTCTTGATGAGGTTGGCACGTCTGTGTCTTAGTGAATGGGAAGAAGAGTGGGCAACTGATATTTTATTCGTCCGACTATTCTTATAAGAAGTTCTGAATATAACTACCTTTGATGGTCTAATTTCTATTTTCTTGAGAAATCGACAGAACCAACAAACTAGGCGCACGATGGAAACAGCTGAAGCCATGCACATTTGTACTTATGCATCTATTAAGGAAGGAACCAACTTGCATTTACTCCTTCGCATAAAAACTTGGCTGTTTTTGGGTAGAGCGAGTTGTTCCATTTTCTGATATACACATGATTCAACTGAATGTCTGTGCTTAAGGGGTGCATTTTTGTTGATAGCATTAAGAAAAACGAGAAAACGCAACAGCCTTTACGCAAACAATGGTTTAGACAGATATGATAAAAGCAGTACGTAAAGTTATGCCATTATTGGGTCTTTTAAGGAAGTATGGCTTATTAATAAGTCAAGCATATAAAATTATTAACCGGAAAGTAAATCTGTTCGACATCTTTTGGTGCATGACTCAGCATATTCCAGTGGATACTTCTTACTTAGCACTTCCACAATTTGTTTCGAAATCCTGTGCAATCCTAGTGTTCGCTTAAACGTTCAGTGGTCAATTGTTATCGACCTTAATAAAATAATTAGGAATAAATGTTCAGTTGTCATAAATTTAACATTTGAAAGGGAGATGACAGTTCAGAGTGCATTCGGCCATTCTGCTTTCAGACGGTTCATGAAACTTATTGCGCTGTTTTTCTTGTCTATGCATACTAGGCAATCCTTAAACGGATACCTAGCCAATTGATTTTGAAGCCTGAGAGATCATATATGCAGATCAAAATTCTTATTCAAAATTGTTTAAGCATTTAAACAAATAGCCCACCTTGCCTTGATTACTTCGCCATCAATAAGTTTAACTGCTTTTGGCTGGTCAATAATATATGATAATATGCCAGCTTATGGTCCTCTGCAGAGAAAACGCCTAGTGTGATTTGAAATTGTCTTCAACCGCGTAGGAACATAATTACACGATTTATTTTCGCTCATATAAACTATGCTTCAACCGATTTTTTAACCCAAATCGGAAAGGAGACAGTTAGATTGGAAGACTTAGAGATTCCTATATTTAGAGAGTAGAATGAATGCGTTCACCCTGCTGTATTAGAGCAACCTTGCAGGTAAGCTTATGTTAATATGCGAAAATTCAGCCGCCCGATCCGAAGCTTACACAAGCCTCAAAGTGTAAGTAGCGATTTATCAAATAGTACAAACGTGAACGATTGAACAGTTTTACTAGAAGCAAAATAGTTATGGTGGTGCTTCCAAGCCATCATATGGAGTCAGCCGGTGCTCTGTATTTTAAGCGCAGTCAGTTCATAAGGCAACTAATGAAAATTATTTCCCTTGTATTCGGTTCATAATCCGTGTAGTTTTACTGAGTTTCTAAAGCTGAAGCAAAATTCGATTTAATATTTTTTGATATTTAATATACGTTGAACATCGAAAACGCTAATCTTTTAAGGGGCTTTCATTGTAACCAGTTGTAGCCAACATGGGAACAAAGCATCTTCTGACTGCCATCAAGCCGGAGTGGGAATGAGATCCCAAACACTTATAAAAATCTGCATCAGATACGTAAACAACCGCTACACTGCCGCATTTTGAATTCACTTGATTAAACATAGTCACTTCTTATAAGAAAAAACATGTTTCATTCAGAATAAGGTGAAATAAGCAAATGCATTAGTACGGGTTATTCACTAACACAAAGGAAGACCATGTATCAGAACTTTCTCTCATAACTTTCCTGATGATTCTGCTCAAATGTATTTTGAACGGGTTGGTAACGACAATGATGGCAACAAAATTTCCCCAAAAGAATTCGTCCTAATAGGTTTGATGACTTTTTCAGCTAATTCACGAAATGAAAATACTAAAAAGCAGATCGGAGGGTGGAAGAGAATTGACTTGCATTAACCCAGTCCGAAATTTTTGGATGATAGAATTTTCCAGAAAAAGAAGCCGTGCTATATAAAATCAGCTTATTTGTAACGTTATTATTGATAAAGATCAAACAAAAGAGTTAATTTAGAGTTAAGATGGCGATAGTGCATTTTGACCTTGACGTTGAATTGTATAATCCACCCCGCAGAGTAGTGCCGTTTTTACTGTGCTTGATTTTACGATTTTTCTTGGTAGACTTGTGATAGTACAAACTTAACTTCAGAGTAGAAGTTTAAAAGTAAAAGTGTTTTTCTTTTTTCTATGTTTTCAAAGTAATGTTCTATGCATGTTGAAATCGTAAAAGATTCCTAATGAACTCAACTGCTAGGTAGCCATTTCGGCTGTGAGTAAATTTGTATTTTTATCGAAGCGTGTTCCACAATCACCTAAATTCTATCGCCGATGTTATTGTGTCTCTCATGCTTATCTTCTTGATCCCTTCAGAATGAGTGATCTCGGTCTTCTGAAACCCATATGCCTTTTCGAGAAGTTTTTCCACCGCAGGCTGCGCCTTAGAGATGTTCCTTATGAACAGTTTGCTGATTTCTCATGTTTCACTGATATCGTCGAATCAGCAGTTGGTTCAGCTGTGGTTATTGTTGGCGATACACGTGTTATCTGTGGAATCAAGGTATTTTAATAAATATGATGTTCCATTCATTTGTAGTAGGTTAAGGTCCTGCCACGTCTGCCCGATGAGTCCACATCGTTCTTCATCTGCAACGTCGAGCATTTGGGTCTTGCCTATAGAGGTCAACGCATAAACCAAGGTCCTTCGAAAGAGTTACAATCCCTTAGTGTGAAATTGGAGCGTTTGCTTTCAAATGTTGTAGTTCCAGATGCGAAGAATCAACTTCAGATTTATTCTGAAGAGGACTCGATCACTCCATCCGCTGTCTATTTGCTTCACGTTGACATCGGAATCATGCTGGATAATGGATGTCTTCTCGATGCTTCTCTTGCAGCTGCAATCGCCGCACTAGAATCAGCCACTTGGCCACGTCTCCTGGCTGACCCCTTATCCTCAAATTTCTCTAAGTCCGCCCCATCATCTCTCAAAGTGGTGTTTAAGGAAAAAGAACCCAATGAATCGGTAAAGCTAATCATCTCAGAAAGGCCAGTGGCACTTTCATTTGCAGTAGTTCCTCAGAGTCCACCTCAAACCTCGCATGTACTGATTTCGCAGCCCTCTAAAGCCGAGTTCCAGCTCTGGGACACAGATGCTAGCCCCTGTCACATCGTCCTCGACTCGCAGAACCGAGTCGTAGACTTCTCTCTCGTCGGCGGTGCATTCTGTTCTCCACTCTGGCAGCATATCAGCGGGGAGGAAAGTAAAATCCTCCAACAAATTGTGGAACGTGCTTCCGAGCAGGTCTCGGTCATCAGACAACAGTTAGTAGCTGCAAACAGTAGCTGTAAATAGAGATATTGCAAGTTTTTTTTTAATAAAACTGACGGAGGCCACTTGCTCTCTTCTCGTGCATGAATTTTGTGTTACAATTGCTTGTCTCGCTTACATTTTTTTTTATATCTCCAGCCCTCTTCGAGATTATATTCAGTCGTTCGAGGAAGGGTGCGTTTTTAATGTTTTGTTAATTCAAATCATCTTCAATTTTAAAAAAAGGTCTATAATCCTAAATGGGTAATAGGGCAAGTTTTAATTGTCTTATCGGGTAATCCACCAAACAATTTGAAAGGAATGTCGCAACAGGTTCCAGTAATTATCTTTCTTTGTAGAAGCCTTAGTAGTCTTGATCTTATCGAAAGCCGCGGAATTCTCTAATTCCAATTCATAGGGGGAATAGGGTAGGATCCACTTCCATCGGACTTGTCCTCACTTGGCAACATTGTCGGTGATCGAATTTTTCTGGACAGCTAAATTAAGTCTCTCATTTCAGCATGATCTTTTTCCAACCGTGGCAACTGCTTAAACTGTGTATTATATCACCTTGTCTGACAATACATACTTTGACCTTACCTTTTTAAACCAGACACAACTAGCGTTAAAGATCTCTGCACTTAGGATCGCGAAGTAGTTGGTTAAGGGATGTGCCCTATCTTTTCCTACACTGCTTAATCTTCTACTTTATTTTTTTATGCTGAATAGTTTACAATCTTCGGGATATTAGTCGGTAACAAACTTAGTATATTAAGGGGTTTCGCTTCATTTAAAACAGTAAAGGATCATCTTCCTAGTAACCCTCCTAATTATTTGGGACATAGTATGTGTTCATTTCTTTCACTGTAGCACTATTACGTATAATTCTCAGGTCCAATTTTCATCGCACCTTTTTTCGTCTATTCTCTAGAACGGCAAATTTCATGTCATTCGTACTTTCAAAATCTCTTCAACCTTTTGAGTACCTCTTGGATTATGCAAAATGTCACGTTGTGGTTGAAATATTATAACAGAGCAGTGTTTTAGAAAACTCTCCATCAGAAGAGGATGAGTGAACTGTAACTCTTTCAATCATCCTAGCCTTTATGAGAGAAAGTATATACGCCTGGGAGTCTTGATAACTTATCCAGAGACTTCAAACGGTTAGAAAAGATTCGAACAGATGAATAAAAAGAGGTCACTCTGAAGTTGAACTTCGATGGCCTTTTGGGAGACTGAGATGTACACCTTTTTTTCGGGCCAGTTTACTGGCAAACATGCCAAAGCGGGGATGCGGGGGTAAAGCTCCAGTTTAAGTGTAGTTCTTGCATTCTCTTAAGAGCTTTTTTTGTTAAACTTCGTTATTATTTAATTGGTAGATTAATTTTCATTATATAAAGTATATTCCACTTTCATGACCCTTTTGGTATGTATTTGCATTATTTGAAAAAGCGTTATATTTTATTGTTTTCCAAGGTAGTCAGTATTAAGGAGTTTGGCGCCTTCGTCAATATCGAAAACACAGATATGCAAGGATTGCTTCATCGTTCAGCAATATCTAATCATCCCATTGAAAGTGTTTCCGATGTCTTGGAAGTTGGCGAGAAAGTCTACGTTAAAATAATCAGTGAAAAGGTACTTTTCACTTCCATATTCAGCATCAATTGATTGCTTAATAGCCAGTGAAGTGCTCTAGATGTGGGATTGGGCTATTAAATTTCTCTAATTGGAATACAAATCGGTTAATTGACTTAATTTTATTCTTTAGTGTTCATAAACTTGTTTCAATGCCTTAAAATATCTCTGGACTTCTTTAGCTTAAGCCCGTATCGAGAGAAAATGTCTTCTAATTCGCATCTTTTTTGAGCTCTTCTGACTGAGGATCACTTATTTGGCATTCTCTTTGGAAGTCACTTCAATCATTGGATGCGAGCCGATAGAATTCTACTCGTATCACCTGATTATTAAACCTCATACACAGCCACTACACATCTACAGATATCTGAGGTATGAATTAGTAGGCCATTCATATTTGAACACATTGTAACGGTGACAACCTAACCTGGGAGGAGTCGTTCCGTCCGGTCAACGATGTCAGCATCGTGTTCGTCTGTTGCCATCCACCGCCGACGTCGGGTGTTATCGTATTGTCTGGACCTGTTAGTTATATTTGCTGGGTCCTTATCACTCCAGATTGATAGTTCATGGTTGGGGCGCATGCCACACGCTGGTTGTCTATTTGAAAGAACTTGATTGCATTTTTCTTGAATTGCAGGATGGCAAGTTAGGCCTGAGTATGAAAGTAGTCAATCAGACAACGGGAGAAGATAGAGATCCTAACAACCTCATCGTCGCGTATGTTAGTCTTAATTTTCTATTGTTTAAAAGAACTTTTGCCATTTGTTATGGTTATTCACCTGTGTTTATTCGGCTATTTTTACTGATTGATATAAAATTATTTATCGGATTACAGTGGAGGTGGAGCATCGAAATGAGTTATTCGTTTGACCAACCTGAAAATCTAAAGGTAATGATATAATAGAGTAAAGAATGGCAGTTCTCATCTTCTCGGCAGCAGGTCATCTTCCACTGCAAGCTTGGGCTTTTGTTGTGTTGTATTTATGTTTATCACTGTACGAAGCTTAGCCCTTTTAAAACTTTTTTTAATAAATATTTAGAACTTGAATTCTCTATTTTAACAATTGAATTCGAGAGAAATGCGAAGATGAAATTTCTAGGAAGTGTGCCTTACTTTTCTGAGTAGGGAAGTGCGTGTATGCTTGTCAGCGTGCGCGTTATTATTGTCGGATGACCTGCTGACTGCGCTAGCTTTGCCTCACTTCTAAGCCCTATAAATAACGTTATCGAATTTTCACGAAAACATGGGTGCTTGTAGATCCGAGAAAAACAATTATGCAAATCTATCCTCACATGGGTTTCTTGGTACAGGAGTATGGATTTACTCTATCGATCATAGAAATTTTTTGCGGTTTGTGATCTCATATGGGTTTGAACTCAACTCTGGTCCGGGTTAAATTTGGTTTATCGTATTCCTGTGAAATACTTCATTCAAATCCATTGTTTGGGCATAAATAATTTAGTTCAAATAATCTTAAGATTCGGGGGAGAATAGGACATTCAATCCTGTGGGGAAAGTCAGTAGTCGTAAGCACGTTAATGAACAAACTCTCATATTAAATTGTTAGATTTTTTGCTTATTAGGCAGATGGAGAAGAAACGACAAGGCCCAAAGCAAGGTCAGTGTCCAATCCGACTGGAAGCTGAGTTAAACACTATTTGCAAGAGATGTGGCGTCAAAGGTGCACTTCGGTAGTTTATACTGCTTTTTAACTCGCTATCTGTCGTCATCTCCTCTCCAACTTTGCAGGGCATTTGGCTAGCACGTGTTTCGCTCAGACTGGTGATGACGTACTCGGCCTAGTTTCCTCGGGTTCTGATAGCGATGGAAAGACACTAACTTCATCCTATGAAAAACAGAAGAGCAAGAAAAAAGTAGAAAAGCGTTCTAAACGTCATAATCATCGTCATCGTTTTTCATCCGAAAAAGTGAGGAATCCTTTTTGACACAACTCAACAAAATGAGCAGATATAATATGTATATATTTTTTTCAATTTTAGAAGCGACAGGAGCGTGACAGAAGTAGGAACACGAGTGGTGGATCTGAGAAACGTGTAAGTGTCACTTAGTCGTTTCTGAAGTTTGGTTTGATGGAGGTTAGTGAGCATGTCTACGGCAACAGTGGCACTGGTAGTTAGCGTCTCGGCCCCAGTCTGTTTATCCGTAACCGCAAGTTAGCGTGCCAGTTAAAGAAATCCAGGTTGATGATGTATGATACCTATATTGGCCAATCAAGTATTAACCGGGTCTGCAACTAGGTGAACTGTAATTTTCTTAATTTTCAGCATGAGAAATCGAGCCATCACCGACACCGGGAGGGAAGGTCTGACGCGTAAATCATTCAGTTTGTATATAAATATGTACCTCTCTATCATATACCTGTTAAAATATATTTTGATGTTCTCTCTTGGCTGTGGCTCCTCAACTGGTTCATTTGAGTACGATACATGGTGGAATAAAGTATGAGGTTCGCGTGCCTTGTAAAACAGAGTATGCAGAATATATCTCAAGGTATTGATGCTTCGTTACCACTGGGGACCCATCTAGAATATTGATTTAGAGCCGAGCATTGATTTGGTTGCGAGTAATATACAAGACCACGAGCATGGGGTGGAGTGGATCGTATCTTTTTCCGAAGTTAGTTTCACAATGTAGTGAGCCAAAGGTGCACATCATATTTTCGCGAAGTCCAAATCAACGCTCAAGCGGTAAGAATAAACGTCCGGCTGATGCATGCGAAATGGATAATCAACAAAAGACTTATTTAAAATCCCTACCTTATTTCATTATCTCTTACGTTCGGGTGAGATTTTCGTTTCAGATACTTTTAATCCAGCAATAAAGATTCATTGGGGAAAAAACGAGTTTTCCAACCGATGGTATCTCATCGCAGTCAATTTAATTAAATGTTAATGCTGTACAGTTCATATTTTTTTCTTTAAGCGTTATTAAAGAAAAATAAATTTCTGTATTATCTTGTTTCGGGATGGAACCCAACTATTTCGCCCATGGTTCGAAATTTCGAAGCACTCAGGTTCGCATTATTTAACCCAAGTGGTCACTCGTAAGATGGCACTTTTGCCTGCGGAAGTGTTTGAAGCGCGGGTTACTCAGACCGCTACGGTATTTATATTCGCAATTTTTATTAAATTGGAACTCTGATGTAATTCCGTTTTAATTGTTATAAGTTGTCAATGTGTTGAGAAATCGCTTTATTTACTCTCTCTGTTTGCCATTCCGCGTCGCTAAAACTATATTCGTTTTATATTTAAAAGTTAATTTTCCTTCATGGATTGGGGGATACTGGGTACGTTTACATTTCACTCGTTCATGAACCTTCCCATAGGTCTGGTTGGGCTGAAAGCCTCCGCAGCTTGGTACCACCATATTGCAAACTTATCTGCCCCAACGCGTAATTATTCTTTTTTTCTACATTTAAGCATTCTTTAACAGAAGGTCAATGCCTGTGACTCTAAACTTTGGGATGGTAATGCCCGCTTGGTAGGAATGAGCTCTCGTTTGGATATCTAAAAATCACACTCAACTTTACTGAATACTTTTGTTTTTCAGGTATGACCTCTACGGACTCGGTATTGACGTAAAACAAGATGAAAACGGTATTGCCAGCTCCGCTAATGAATGTGAGTTAAGTAGCGTTCGTTGCAGTGAAGTACTTTACAATATAAATCAATTTTTATAGCCCCATTCTTCTACGGAAAGCTAGGTGATGCCCAGGCTTGTTTTATGAAATAGCGTAAAGCTTTTGTTGCCTTCAGTGGTCAATTCTCATGTTTATATATTTCAATTCAGTGGCCAAGTTCGTGGAAGCCGAAAAAAATGCAAGCATTCCACCGGAGCGTATAGTGGTAGGTGGCTTCTCACAGGGTGGAAGTACCGCTTTATACTATGGTTTGACCAACGAGGAGCCTAAACTCGGCGGTCTTATCGCGCTCAGCGGCTGGCTTCCCCTCCATCAAAAGTTCATTACTGACTTTAACGTATGCTCTTCGTTTATTTTTCAACGTTCAAAAAAATTTTCTGCGCCTGAATTGCCTTAACTAAAGTTAAAAAGCAGTGGCAGTTATATTTTCAGGTTTTCTATGGTTTTTCTGTCACTAAATTATTTACATTGGTATCAAAGGGATGTACTCGTAGTCGGTCCTTGATTATGCAATGTTTAAGGCTCCATCAAAAGAAAATTAAGGCGGTAAAAAAGAGCAACATGATAAAGTTATAATTAAAGCTCAGTCTGATAGTTATAATTCTAGACAACTCCCCACTTGACATACATCGGGACTCATCACTTGAGAGTCATTAATGTCTGCTTATTTGTTTCCGATATAAAAGGAACCTTGCGCAGTTCGGATCATGAGAATTTTCAGTCCTCTTGCATTGGCCCATCATTTTTTGTTGGTCCAAATCAGGTGGGTCAATCTTAAGAGTTCCCACCCATATTTCCATCTTCATCGACCAGAATGAGAGTAATGAGCTAACAAACTCTGAAGTCCCAGTTCAGTCACAGTTTTTCTCTCAAGAGAGCTTCGATTTACAGAAAAACCCAGAGAATATAAAACCCTGGGCGGATCATCGAGGTTCATCTAGCTGTTTCAGTCTTTTAGGTATAGGATTGTGTATTGGAGCTGATTAGCAGAAAACAGTTCATTACTGCATGAGATCGTGCGGGGTCTATTAAAGTCCAGGCTCAAAAGGCGTTCACTTAGCGCTATGAATTCTCCTTGTCAAAGCATTGGCTTCTGTTGGATCTATCTATCCACTCATCATTATCTCTCCCACTACTCAAGTTGATATTAGTTCCGAATTGCTTTCAATCTAAAAACGTGTTTTTTTTTTCAAAATTGCTGTTCTTAAATATGCTGCCCCAACTTGTTCGTAGCATTTCATCAGTGCAGTCTTCGCTGAAAGCCGCAGGTTCAAGAATTTGGCGTCCAGTTTGTTTGCTGTTTTGCCATTTTAACTGTAACAGGAATAGCCAAACTCTTTAAATCTAGTTCACTTTTTGCACTGATGTATACATCTGTTACTTTACTAAAACCTTGTGTTAACCATTTCTCTTCCCTAGAATATATCGGCAAATCGTTCTCTCCCAATTCTTCAGTGCCATGGCAAGGCGGATCCAATCGTTCCTTATGAACTTGGGGAATTGACCAATTCAGTTCTGAGGCAGTTGGGCTTTTCGCACTGTTCATTCTGTTCGTACCAGGGCATGGGCCACTGTTGCTGTGACAGGGTAGGTTCACTTCTTTGATGGTTTTACGAGCTTCTCAATGTCCCGCTTAACTTTTCCTTTTATCTCTTCACTTTCGCCTAGGAAATGTCCGATGTTAAGGAGTTCTTAAAACAACACTTGCCGAAGACCGATTAATAGGAACGGCTTATGTTGGTTGAGTTGGTCCCGTATTTTACGCTCGAGACCGGCTGATTCACTTCTCTATTTCCTTCTGTACTATTCTTTACCTCTTCATCCTGCCCACAAATTGAAATACTTTGTGGCAGAATTTGCGTTAGTTTTCCTTTTCATTCAAGCACGATGGACGCAGCCAGGAATTTTGAACAAGCACTTTTTCATAGGACTGATGCTTCAAATACGCATCGTCAGTTGCGGCACACCAACGGCAAACCTGCAGCAGATCAAATTTGAACTTCCTGCTCTGAGGGCTTTGATTCTATCTGCAGCCAGAAAAGCGCATTTTGATTGCGTAGGAAATGATACTTGATTAAGGGGACACCAGGTGGGTGTGAGAGGTGGTCACCCCAACAGACACATTCAATCTTTGATTTCATATTTATTGTTAATGCCAACAGACATGAGAGCAGACGTCATAAGTTCAAAATTTTTATGCGCCGGACAGTGTGTTGTAAATGCATCCTCGATTAATTTAGCTGCAATTATAAGCCTTATAACATTGACAAGTTATTCACCCCGAAAGGTATTAAATGGCTTTTAGGATCGGTGGGAGGTCTTAGAGCAAACGATTGATCAAAATTTACCAGTCACAAAACTGCAGGGTTCTCTAAGTAGTAATGGAACGACGTCAAACTGTGGTACATTTGTGAATGTTGGGTCACGCACCAGTGCGATCAACACGATACCCATTAGGTGTCTCCTATTTGCTGTCTGGATCTGGGTCGTATGTTGGGTCTCATACGAAGTTTCTTCTTTCCTTGCTTATTCGGATTGGTCGAGTTAACATGTGGGGTAGGTAGACCACAACTTAATCAACGTTCTATGAGACGCAGTTATCTTCCCATTAGAGCTATTACGTTATTAATATTGGTCTTTTAGCGAGAATTTTAAGCTAAGTGTGGGAATTAGTGCATCATTGCAGTTGGTTCGTACACGCTTTTTGCCATTGCACTATTAAGAGTCTTTTTTGGCTAAGGTCGGCTTTGTCGACACCTTTAGTTAATGAAGTTGGGGTCTTGCGTTCGCTCCTAGGCAGCGGATGCGACAATGCGCGCAATGGAAGTAAAATTTTAATGATTGGCAAGCTTAGGCAGCGAGATTGTACAAAGTCTAAAGTGTAAGTTAATTGATTAACTTGGGCTTGGTGTTGGAAACGATTGATCATAAAATATTTTGCCATAAATGGCATATTAATTCTTGCATTAGTCAATTCATGTTTAAATTGCCTGCCCCTCCACGGCTATCACCACAATAATAAGAGTATGGCGAGCACGACCTTCGAAACACGTGTCTGAAGGCTTGCCTTCATGGCTTATCAATGGCATTTCTGAGTTCCCGGATGAATAGTTCCTGTTGGTCTCTTCGATTTTATTTGGTAAAAATGCAATTTAAAATATCGAGCATAAGAAGAAACGGATGCAAAAAATATTTTGGTCACATTACACCATTATTTACCGATTTTAAGGTTATTGTCTGATACCATTAGGTTATTGATTTATAACTGCCAAAATAATGAATAATGCTTTACCGAGGGAAAGCATGTATATGCTCTGTGATGCATTCTGCAAGGTAAGCCCTATTTGTGTGTATTCATGTGTGTAGATATAAATATTTTGGATCATATCTATTTCTATGCAAGTGTAACTCCAAATGAGGTGTCGGAAAAATTGTTTGTAGCGTTTACCAAGTAGTATGTATACTAATGGGTATGCCTAATGTAATCCGACATATTAATCAAATATGACAGCATTCTAAGAGATAGCGAAGATTATATAAAATATCAACTAAATTCAGACCGATCGGACAATCGGTTTAGAATTCACTGGTTGAAAGTTGAAGAGTCTGATTTGTTGCAACAGATTTCAGTAAATATAGACCATTTGAAGTCAGTGCACCACTGAGACCATTTTATTTCAAACTCAATACCGCACTTTTCTTTTAAGTTAGCTTCACGTAAAGGCATGGTGACAACAGATCTACTGTTAAAAACATATAGAGATTTGGCGGAAATTTTGTACATCTAAATATATCAGCTACTAACTTTCAAAACAACGTCATATCTGACCTCACGTTATTAGCTTGATTAAAAACAATTGATTTTAAGTACACACAAGTGCCTAATTAGTAAAATGCTGTGTGTCATGCCTCTCCTAGTCCAGGTTTATGAAACAAGTTCGTCATCTGGCAAGTACTCATTGCGAATGAAGTTAGTTAGAGGCAAAGAAGCTTTTTTAAACTTCACTTTAGTTATCTTTATCTTAGGGGGAAGTAGAAATAATTTAATAACATCTGTTGACATAATTTTATCAATAAAAACAGTTAGCTGAGACAGCTGAAGGTTAATCTGATCGTTTCGATTTGCCTTATTTCTCCAATCGTTCAAAAGAGCAAGTTATAAGACAAACAATAGAGATAGAATACAGAGTGATAATTAATTATAAGAATAGTTGCAAACCGAATAAAGTAACGCAATTTCTACAAGTAGTTAGCAGTTCTTTGATAAATAGTAGCAACAACATATGCACTTTTTTCATACTAAAATAATCTATGAACAAAAAACGAATGCAAATTCTAAGGATCATATTATCAGAAAATCAAATTAACTCATTATTCAGTAGATTAAAATAAATAAATAAATTTGTTAGCAATTATTTTGATAATGGAGTCTTCTGAACTTGAATTAATTTATTTTGAATATAGGCTTTTGTTTTGCACATTAGAAGTTTTGAATACCTTGCGGTTCCGGCTTTAGTTCCAACTGATTATGGCTTCTCTCCCCAAGAAGGCGCGCGCTGAGGATGATGCCTCTGATGGTGGTACTGGTATGTGCTCTACTTTCTTAGCCATATTTCTGCGCTTTTACCTGTGGTAATGTTTGTATCTTCCCGGTTGCAGATGTTGACCACGCTGTCTTAGAGAGTGTAGACTCCGTCCAAGAAGCTATCGACAGCCTAAATAAAAAAGCTAGTGTTGAAATACTTAAAGTAGAACAGAAGTACAACAAGCTCCGCAAGCCACACTATGAGCATCGCGCTGAACTTCTTGCCAAAATTCCTGTTTTCTGGAAAACTTCCTTCATCAACCATAAGCATATGCGTAAAATTGTTACTCCAGTGGACAGAAAGGTGCTCGCATTCCTGAAAGCTGTTGAGGTTCAAGAGTTTGATGATATAACTTCTGGCTACAAAATTAACTTTGTAAGTTGAAATCTTACATTACTTTCTTAGTATTTCGACGAGAATAAATGGTTTACTAATGACTGCCTCACGAGAGAGTATCGTGTTTCTGAGTCGGGTGACCCCGTAGTAACTTCGACTAAAATCAATTGGAAACCCAACATGAACCTTCTCGATTCTTCTGACAATGGAAAGGATGAGGAAAGTGACTATCTAAGCAAGTCTGGCTTTTTCTCCTGGTTCGCCTATGAACACAATGCTGTTGGTGACTTAGTTGGTGATTGCCTCAAGGATGAGCTTTGGCCGAATCCTCTCCAGTATTACCTTAATCCTGAACCTGACTCTGATGATGAGGTCGTAGGTATGCTCGATTTTGTTGGCTAATTCGTCCTTCGTAGAGGAAATCTTAGATGAAGAAGAGGAGGAGGACGAGGAGGATGAGGAAGAAGATGAGGAGGAGGACGGCCAGGATGCCTACGATGAGGCTGGTGAGGATGAAGCCGATAAACAATAAGTCGGGACACTGGCACGCCCATGCATGTTGTGACAAACTAATCCTGCATTTCATCAGTCTAATGCTGCATGGGTACACTTGGTGTTCTTTTATTTCCTTTCCCCTTCTCATAAACTCTGTGTATCGTGCTTTTTTGTACAGATTCTCGTTTTTATGAATTCCTAAGCACATTGGGTGTGTCCGGGGATTGCCATCTGCTGTTCTGTCGTGCCTACAATGTCTGCGTTTAGATCCTTGCACCGCTTTTCACAAGAAGTTTAATTTCGCCATTTTTCGGCGAATATGGGCGTACCTTTTATCCATTTTGGATTCTCGTTAACAGGGGGTCTACGAGTATCATGACGCTCAATCTTCTGAGCTTAGCATCGGCGCTGGGATCTTGCCCATAGCGAGTTCCGGGGTGTCGATCTAATGTAAGTGTTTGGGAGAGATTGGTCTGGGCTTGTAAATTAATCCTCGGTTTGTTCTCGTCCCGGTGATTGCCAGGGTGGTTAGTTGTTTTGTGCGGTTGCCGTGTCGCGGCACGTATGCGTGCGGGCGCATGTCTTGTGCGGTTTCGTGGCCTGCCGTGAGGTCGGTCTGATTACATTAACAACTAGGGCTCACTAGGTGTTGACTCGCGTGTAGTGTGTAAGGTTGTTGGGGCTCGGCGTGGATGTATGCTCTGGTGCGTCGGGTGTTTATCGTGCGGCGCGTCCGTGTTCGCCAGCTCGCGTGCGTCTGCCGCTGAGTGATAGCGGTCCGACCAGTCGGCAGTCAGGTAACGTAAAAGTTGTGCGCGAGTCTCATTGGCTCGTGCAGACTCCGGGTTGCCGTCTTCGCCGAGCAGCTATTGGGCGGATAAATGTGGCAACGGATGCGCTTAGCGTCTTCGTAAATCAAAGGGTTAGTGGTGATTACCAGAGT
The DNA here is from genome assembly GCA_019097775.1 of Moniezia expansa. Lineage (NCBI taxonomy): Eukaryota > Metazoa > Platyhelminthes > Cestoda > Cyclophyllidea > Anoplocephalidae > Moniezia > Moniezia expansa. The sequence continues at coordinate 3,730,933 of JADFDV010000097.1, forward strand.
TCTGGATGCGAAGTCTTTATCGCATACCAAGGACGGTGACACTAATGCAGCGGTGCAGGGTAATTGGCATGGGCCCGTAAAATAATTGGATTGCTTACGGCGGCGATGCTGTAGCAGTCTGAGGGATTCTGAAGCGTTTCGCGATTATGACGGTACTCGGAGTGGGGCACTTCACGTGGTGGCATTGACGACAGTGTCAAGATGACATGAGTTATCGTTCCACTTAATAACCTTCCAAGCTCTTTCCGGCTAGGTAGTCTCAGAATTGCGAATGGTGTGCTATTGAATTTGTTTAGAGTGACAGTCAAATACGCACATAGGGGTACCACACCTTAAAGAGCCAGTAAATGTGAGATGGCAGCAGGTCAATACACCATATAATCAACACATTGCATGATCTGTTGGTGTCTTCAATTGGATTTTATAAATGCTTTTTATCACATTTGCAAGATTTATTTTCAGTGCTCTAATCCAGGCACTTATCCGCTAATAGAATTTTATTGAAAACGGATATCAAGACTTGATTTTTTTGGGCCTTGCGACCAGGCTCTGGTTGCAATCGAAATAAGGTGACGTAATGTCATGGAATCAGAAAAGATAGTTGCTATTGTCGACCAATTTTAACCAATTTTTGTCATCTAATCAGTTTCAGACTATTCCGAGTAATTAATAACAACATAAATGTTGTATAATTTACCGATTGATGCAGAACAATATTGCTTTAATGATTATACTTTCATTACAATCTAGTGAGCATACCATTAATAAAGATTAAATTACTTGTTTCAGATTCTATTATTTAATTACATTAATTAAAGTATGAGGAATCCTCTTTCAACCAACGGAAGATAGTGTGTGAGCAGACTGTCTAGACAGGATTGAGGTCAAAGGGTTAATTTTATTTTGTGTACAATTTTGTAATGCGAATGAATTCTATTTTATTTATTGTACTTAAATATTTTCAGTAAAAATTGTGGCCGTATATATATCAAGTACATAATAAGACTGCACCTAATCACATTGCGGATAAACTTCCCTATGGAGCAAGGCATAGGCGTCTCGTATCGACTGATTGGAAACATTAAATTCAAAAATTACCATCTTGTGTGCAAACGGCGACTTCAAATTCACCTAAACTTCGAAGAAAAACAACTTTCGGGAAATTGATAAATGAACAAGCACAATGGAGCTTTTGCAACGTCAAGTTTAACTCTCATGCGCTGTGATTCAGTTCGCCACTGTCAAGTTCCCTAAAAAAAGAGCCGAACAATGCTAGTTCTAGTACTCCTCGTCTACCGCAGCGAAAAACCCAACGAGTTTGGTGATCTTAAAGGTTCAAGTTAGGGCCGTATTTCACCACAATGTTGTGCTTCTTTAATAGTCATCTAGTCAATCGTAGGCGATTCCCTCGCTCGTTGCGAATGTTTTGAAATATTTAATAACCGAAAGCGAGAGAATTTACAATTCGGAATCAAGAGCTTAAATTAGCTATCTAGCCTCAAAACGAAAACCTGAAAACGAGATTTAGCAACTCTTAGATGAATGCGGTAGAATAAACGAATCCACCATTAAAACTACATGAGAGTGAGTCATGCATTTATACGCGTTAATTTGGATTCAATATTGTCACAAAAAGCTAAAAAATTTTCTGGGAAAATACAGCTGTGATAGATCGAAATCGTTAAATAGGTCTGTCGTTGAATATGATCTATATGTCCGAAATGAATAGTTTGTCTATACACGTTTGCAATCACTCCAAATGGCCGAGTGCACAGGTAGTCTCAGGGACACGATTTACATTGATTTTGTCCTCATTTCACTTGCTTAGTGCGAAATCGTACTGGTGGACAGCTTCAAAGTTAACACGAACATCCCCTATGTATATGGTTTCCTCGCCTTTCGCGAAGTTCCTGCTTATATTGAAGCCCTTCAAGCTTTTAAGGAAAAGCATCCAGACGCCCCATCTCCAGATATCTGGATGGTGGATGCCAACGGAATTCTACATCCTCGTCAATTTGGAGCTGCTTGTCATCTCGGTGTCAAACTTGGACAACCCACTGTGGGTGTAGCAAAGAATCTTCCTGTTTTAGAATGCGAACCGAACGGATTCCCACCTGGCTCTGACAGTCATCAGCAGAGGAAGTTGTTGCAACAGGTTTGGCGAACTTTGCTTTGTCTGCGTTTAAATTGGCAGTAGAAAAGAAGAATTCGGCATGTTAAATAATCGGCTCAAGTCTAATGATGGATGCATTACTCGACTTCAATGTAGTGGATTTTCCAAAATGTGGTAGATAAAGATGCTCGCTTTGGTTCAAGTGAGAGGGGTCCTTTCAATTGGAGTCGTTATTCTGAATGGTAGATCTGATGAGTCTTAAGCTGGTGCAAATGCAGGAAATAAGTAGGTACAAGTTCCTGCGACCCCCTCACTTCGAATAAACAACCTACAACGACCATTCTAAACAGAAGAATGGTAATGAGATGTCTCGTAGTACAGTCGGCCGCGTAGTTCAATCCTCAAGAAGGAGTAGCAGATTAACTGCTACATTCTTTTTATTATTAGGGATCATGATTGATGTAAATGAGTAAGTTCTTTGAGTCTCTTTTTTTTTATTTTAGAGATTCAGCTCATTTCAACGAGGCCAAAAAGTTTATCTCTATGGTCCAGATGGAACCGTGGAAGGTGCCGTAAGTATTTGCTCTACCGCGTTTTCTTTACTAGTACATCAGTACATGTTAGTTAAAATACAGGTTGAAATTAGTGTGAATGAATAAACAAGGTGAATTTAGAGATTCATCTAAAATAAGCAAGGCCAATTGTCGACCTCTATGGCCAAAATGAACCAGAGCATAATACCGCAAAAACGTGCTCGACAGTAAATTCGTTGCTAGCATGTCTGCTGCCTTATGTAATTTTCTAAAGCCTTTTGTAACTCCGGCTTGGCTCTCTTTTTCTTACGGTGATCTTTGAAATAACTATCTGACCTAAGAAGAAACTCAGTAAACTGCAGTATCCTTCAAATCACAAAATCTTTAAATTCTGAATCACATATTTCTCTAAATGTGGTTTCAGTTGCCTTATTCGCAATGCTGCTATGGCTTTTCAAGTAGCCTTCAACATGAACCAAATATCTCGCATTTTCGAAAATCGAAACAGGCGGAAAAGATCGACTAGATCACCTAGAGACTTCAGGTTGAAGAGGAGCTGGTGCTTTTGGAAAAGGCATGCCAATTGATCCTGGATTCGGGTGAGGAATAGCTGTTCACCGAGGCTGGGACGAACTATCTAATCCACATCTTCATCGGTAATCATCTTAAGGGAGACCAAGTGTCCCATGACGCAAATTGCGATTGTTGTGTACGCGCTTTCTTCCAACACCTGTGGCCTCTTTTAGGAGCTGATTTTAACCGATACGAAATTATGCAAGACAGAACGAGTCACGTGAAATATGACAACACCATCTGTAGGGTGCATGGTCAAAGTGCTCGTACTAGGATAGTTATTGAAAGCACCATTGAATAGCTAATGGATTTATTGTGAAAAACCTTTATTTGAATGAACCATTCTTGAAAGACGCGAAAAATGAGGAAAGGATATTAGCCTGACACTCCAATTCAACCATTCCTAAAATCGTGGGCCTGGTCCACCACGGTCGTCACAATCTAGATCTGATTAATCATTCCTCGAATTAATTAAGTTGGCTTGGCGAATCAGTAAGTTTCGAGAGCGGATATAGATAGTGGACTTTGCCTGTAACTTGGGTGCCTGATATCCCATTGTGACTGCTTTGCCAGGGTTTTTTCTGGGTAGTTAAATTACAATAAGGCGCTCGGAATCTGGTGGACTTGGCATTGTTGTAACAGGCTCGCGAACAAATACTCATCTAATGGACGAGTAGGAATAGTAAAATAGTGGCCGCCAAGTTCGTTAAAATGATTTCGTGCTTGATTTAGACTAGTGCGAATATAGCTAAATGAATACGGAGTTTTTTCGAAAGTCAATTCCAGCTCATTTTCTAAGGGATTTTCCATTAAATGACAAAGTATTTTAGCAGTTCTCAATTGCACTTGAAAATTTAAACATCGAGAACTTCCTTAGTTTAATATACAAATGTCTTCACTTAAGCCTGGTACACGCTGTTTTGCACCAGCATTTAGGAGAACCTTTCAGTCCTTCACTTCCATCTTTCTTGGAGCTAGAAATCATGCTCTTGAACTGAAAGAAGAATGCCAAGTGATCATTACTAATTTATACACTTGATAAAGCCTAATTTTTGAGCTTGCATTCCGAAACACAAGCCTACACAAAGAGATTGGGAACATGGAATTCATGACTTCAAATATTGAAATTTTGGACTGATTTAAAAGCCTACTCGCCAAATAATAGAATAAATACTTGAAGGGAATCGAGTACTTCTATCAACTGTAATATTAATGTCTTTACCCAATTATAATACTCGGTCTTCTAATTTTAGATGGTGTACATTCGATACATTTTGATTTTGCTAAGTCACTTGGTGTCAAGCGACATGAACTGCCTTTGCCACCCCCAATTAAGAATCTCATAGCAATTTCATTAAGTCTCTTGACCTAGTCGTGGTTAAAAACCATTTATTTTCCATGAAAAGAATCATCGGTATATATATAACCTCATTTCATCCCACTGCATTCCTTTTAGTAGATTAAAAAGCACGAAAATTGTGCTAATACGAGCTTTGGCTAAATGTGCGTTTTTGAAATCTGAACGCATAGGAAATGTATATATTGGCGCTACAAAATGTCGTTGAAGTCACTAATCGAGGTGGGTCGTAAAAGTGATTTAATTTTCACAACTTACAAATATTGTTAATTATTCAAACATGGGCAAATATTCTGGTAAAATGACTGAGCAGCTAATGTCTTAAGCTTCTTAATACTTAATGAGGTAAATATGTAATTGATAAAGGGCTTTTGGAGAAAAAACACATTGAGGAGCATGGATTCTTGGAAATTCGATTGAGATGCTTGTAATAAATGAGTTCAGATCTATCAGCATAGAGTGAGACAGCCGCAATCACAAGGAGAAATATTCACGTATTTGCGTTTGTATAAAATTTTATGATATTCATGGTTCATTTAAACACTTAATCTTAAATGTTGTCCTACACCTTTAAATAGTGGCCATGTACGAACGTCCTCCAAATGTAATAAGCAAGCGAAAACTCCATAAAAAATTAAAAGTGCTGACAGTTTTTCATTATGATATTTAAGCAACATATGACCTTTTATCCGCCTCACTTTCATTTGACTATTACTTCAATAAAAATACCAAAAGCGATTCTATTTATCAGTTTCTTAAATACTAAAATTTTTATTTTATTGCAAAATGATAAATATTTTGGCCTAATCGATTGAATGCATTTTTGTTATATCTTTTAAGGGCCAACACAATATCGACTTCGGATTCTTGAATTACTTATGCTAGTCGCGTAGTAGTGCTGCAGAGCCGTGGTGCTGGTTTCACCGATTGACCCAGGGTGGCATGTGTGACTTGTTAATAAGCAAACCAATTCTTTATATTGTATTAATTTATTTCAAACTATCAGGCAACGTAGTATTTTACTGTTATTGGAGGTGTATGCATTTATTAGAATTATATGTAATACAATCCACACTTGTTTATTTTCGTGTCTGACGTTGGGTTATGAACTAAAATTTGGATGCGTTTGTAAAATTATCGTGATTTAGCTTCATATACTGACGAAATCCCAATGGAAGAACTGCAATGTTTGTGGATTCAGTATGTTGCATTTTAGCTATCCGATTATTGTTTCATTAACCTATGTCCCCTAGCTTTTGCATTTAGAGAACAACTTGAACTACGCGGAAGTGTTAGAATTGAAAACAATGTTCTAATTCAAAAAAAGTTAAGGGCTGGAACTCTCTATGTTGGAGGTCTTGATATTTCCTGCCATAGAACGGACCAGTCGCTGGCTAGGGTCGGTATTGCTATTGTGAAAGCTGGAAGTCCCGCTGCGGAAATGCAGGTCCGTTTCCTTCTCATTAATCATTGAAACTCAAACGTTAAAATTATCAGTTTTTTGTGCAAATATGCTCATCAATTTAATTGCGATGAGTTCCATCCGTTCAAATTATTTCTAATCATACTTGAAATGAAGCACACTTTTATAGTGAATCGATCATTACTAAAATCATTACGTCTCAAAACCGAAGTATTATTTCGATGAATGACACTACCACAGGGTTATGGAAGTGCTCTTGTAAAATTTAGCAATGCATTGAATTGGTGCCTTTTGTCCATAATAAGCAAGAGGCAATAGAACGAAGTGAATATTTGCATTAATTAGATTTTAAGTTTCGCCGTTGCTCACATTAGTAATAAACTCGGTTTTATTGAAATCATATTTCCTATTTTTTTATTCCTCCCCGGACTTGCACACTACATATTGGTAGGTCGCTTCACTCCTCGTTTTGGGCTCGATTTCTAGTTAGGTCATTCTGCGCTAGTCCTTCCCAAGGGACGCGTCGGTCAGGCATATCTAAATTGTTGTTCATTTAATTGGAGGGCAACGGATCTGTCTTTGCATATGAAGAATATTTCCGATGTTAATATTGGTGCTGGCCACTTCATATTCTTTTGTACTTACCTGCTATATGAGTGTGTGATGAATTGGAGACAATGAAAGATGACTATCAGGAATTATTTTATGTCAGCAACATTATTGAGAGTTTCTTAAGTTTGATATACCTGGCAATCTCAAGGGCATGAATGGCGTTCGTCTTACCCTTGTTTCTATTGCTTAGTGCGAAACCGTACTGGTGGACAGCTTCAAAGTTAACACGAACATCCCCTATGTATATGGTTTCCTCGCCTTTCGCGAAGTTCCTGCTTATATTGAGGCCCTTCAAGCTTTTAAGGAAAAGCATCCAGACGCCCCATCTCCAGATATCTGGATGGTGGATGCCAACGGAATTCTACATCCTCGTCAATTTGGAGCCGCTTGTCATCTCGGTGTCAAACTTGGACAACCCACTGTGGGTGTAGCAAAGAATCTTCCTGTTTTAGAATGCGAACCGAACGGATTCCCACCTGGCTCTGACAGTCATCAGCAGAGGAAGTTGTTGCAACAGGTTTGGCGAACTTTGCTTTGTCTGCGTTTAAATTGGCAGTAGAAAAGAAGAATTCGGCATGTTAAATAATCGGCTCAAGTCTAATGATGGATGTATTACTCGACTTCAATGTAGTGGATTTTCCAAAATGTGGTAGATAAAGATGCTCGCTTTGGTTCAAGTGAGAGGGGTCCTTTCAATTGGAGTCGTTATTCTGAATGGTAGATCTGATGAGTCTTAAGCTGATGCAAATGCAGGAAATAAGTAGGTACAAGTTCCTGCGACCCCCTCACTTCGAATAAACAACCTACAACGACCATTCTAAACAGAAGAATGGTAATGAGATGTCTCGTAGTACAGTCGGCCGCGTAGTTCAATCCTCAAGAAGGAGTAGCAGATTAACTGCTACATTCTTTTTATTATTAGGGATCATGATTGATGTAAATGAGTAAGTTCTTTGAGTCTCTTTTTTTTTATTTTAGAGATTCAGCTCATTTCAACGAGGCCAAAAAGTTTATCTCTATGGTCCAGATGGAACCGTGGAAGGTGCCGTAAGTATTTGCTCTACCGCGTTTTCTTTACTATTATATATTGAGTTTGAAGGCCTTATCGTCAGGCGTATTTTTTCGTATTTAGGCCCTGTTGAATTCGTCATCGAAAAATCCAGTTTTCGTATCTCCAGGTCACATGGTGACCCTTGAAACGGCTATTGATATAACTCTGCGCTGTTCTCTCTATCGCATTCCAGAGCCGACACGTCAGGCGAGTCAATTCGTTACTTACCTCGCGGTAAAAAAGTAAAAAAATCCACGAAGTCTAACAAAAACACTATGCCATTTTTCAGATTGATCGTTGACGTTTTTTTAATTTATATAAGACTACTCACTATTTTTTGTTTATTTAACTTTTTCATTTAGGCTGATATACGTTCGCGAGCCGATTTGAATAAATTTCGGATTTAAATGAAGTAGTTATGTGACTTAAAAAGTGATTTGTGCCGTTTGGTTTATTTTTTGCTTTTGATACAATTTTTTAGTCTTATCTTAATTAAATGTGGTTTTGACATGCAGTATATAAAAAAACCTGATTTGTATGGGTATTGGTGTTCATTGAGAATCCAATAGTATTGTATGGAAACAGAATGACATGGGAACTGAATTCGACTTTGGCAAAGCCTGCCTTGCATTCGTTCACGTGTTAAGGTCTCGAGAGTTGTTTTGGATCGCATTCTAGATGTACCGGAAGACTTCATTTTAATACGATGGAGGTGTACTCATAACAGTTATTAGACGCTGTCGTGTCGTGTATCTGTTTCTGTAAATTTTACTGAAAATAAATGAGCAGAATCATTAGGGTAGAATTTATTTGCCCGCTTAGATCACAGTTCACGGGATTCTGACCTCAGTTCTAGTTAGTCAGCGAATGTGACTTCGGCCAGTACGTACCTCATGTTTAATACAAACATCAAATTACATCTTACATCGTAAGCCAAGATGCGAGATCACTTAACTAGAAGGAGCTTGAATACTTGCTTAAACAGTAGGGTGATGACTCGTGCTATCCTGGCTCAGATTACACTCATTAATGGTCATTAATGTCTGTTAGTGTACCTTTCAAATACTGCGGCTAAGTGCGATCCATTTACGGAATAGGTCCCTTCCATTTATTTTGCACTCCGGTCTGCTCATAGAGATCCACATTCAGAGCCACAATATTCACCATTTTCGACTATGTCAAACGCATGGCCTCCACGTGATGGCCACCGGTAACCTCAGGGGCAACCCTGAGGGCTAAAGAGAGGGGCGGTCGGATAGGTCTAATTAACCACCGGTCGTACGAATTTAATATTGTGCCAGCGGAAATAGAGCCTGAGTCCACCAAGAGCTTCTTAAATTTCACACACAAGGGATCGGATGGTTCAATTAATTAAAGACGCGAAAGAAATATGGCAAGAGCATTCAGATTCATGGCTACTTGATCGAAATGAAAGGCCTAAATTTCGAGATGAAAATTACACACCTAGACTGATAGGAGAAAGGCAACGTGATATTGTCTGTACCAACCAAACTGAAGAGATACTGGACCATGGACTAAAGTGCTCTTACTGACTGCCTTAAAAGATACAAGATTCAAGGGTGGCTAGAAAGACATATTAGGGACTGTCACCCTTCGGCCAAATTCATAGAAATTGAGAAACCAACAGAGGAGAGGAAAGAATCAAACTGAAGTAGAGAAAGCAGGAAAACTGAATATGAAGAAGAAAAACGATAGAGTGGGAGATAGGCAAAAAGACTGGGAAGAAAAGTTCAACAGGCAGGATGAAAAACACATCTGCTCCATCACGGCTGCGGATAACTCTGACTGAGGTGCTGCATGATATGCAGCAGAAGAATAAAATGTTATTGCACCACGGAACCATGCCGAGAAAAGACCAGCGAGCCGAAAAACGTCAAATAACTGTTTCTATACTATGATATGTAACTTTCTTGTATTTCGGTTGTGCCCCCAATAAGTCCTTGGGACTTGCTCTAAAGGGTGAGGACGAATAAAAAAAATATACTAGTAAGCCGATGCTTATCATACAGTCTCCCAATTAACTTCACACTCGCTCAATTCTCGGTATCTGCGATTCTAATCTGCGGCGTGCAGCAGTTCGGAAGCAACAGCACAGAACCATCACCACACATGTAGTTCATTTTGCAGCAAGTTTATCTTCGAAGCTATGCAGACCTGGAATCGGGCATCCATTGCACGGAGCCTTCCATTTTCGGATATGTCTATTCATCTGAAAGCGAGATTCACGAGGAAAGCAAATACTTTCGGCAGAATACACTGTCTATCCGATGTCAGAAAATGAAATAAATTTCATAACTAAAGTCCGCTTTCAGTTGGTGAATTAACGTAGGAGATCTTATGCTAAGAGCGTAAGAAACCTGTGAGCTTTTGAAGTAGTTATGCAGAACAGCGATAGTACTTAGCTAGTCATTTGTATTTTCAAGCGCTGATGAGTACAATCGCTTTTTCGATAGTGTTAGAGAATTTCATGATCTCCGAAAGGCTCCAACGATTCCATAAAACTGTACATTTTGCCTAGAGATAACAATAGATAAACCAGTTAATATTTGTCGAAAGCGGTGAATGTAATTGAATCTGAATTCTAGCCGTTCATCCACTAAATCTCAGATTGTGTAACCTTTGTCAATAGGAAAGAATTATTTAAAGAAACCTCAATTGATTTACTATTTATTGCTAATCATAACTTTGAAAACGATTATTTATCTCAATAATTAGACCATTGTGTCAAATGACATTCTATAAACATGCTTTGAGTGCTGGAGAACGGTCGAGTTGTAACCGAAGCACAGTTACGATAAAAGTTGATAGAAGCAGTATACCATAAAATGACATTATCCGTCATTGTGTGGGATCACCATGTCAAGAATTGTGCTTACGTCGAACTTGCAATGCTACCAGAAGTACATGTATTTTAATCAGTTGACAATGAATATGTAAAGAAAGTTATTTGAGGGTGACAAATCAAATCAAAAATTAAATATGAAGAATTAGAACAAGAGGAAGAAGAATTAGAAAGCGATCTCAAATTGTAAGAAAGTTGAAGGGAAGCAGGTTTAGCCCATCTAGTCCCGAGTCTGCTGGGAATACCTGTGGAAGCTTCACAGGTGCTATTGTTGAAGTAATATTTGATACAAACAGTGGCATTATTCAAAAGGCGAGCCACTAATTAAGCCTGAAAAAGGAGTCGATAACTAACAAATAACAACTTAGTGGTTGTAAATAATAGAAACATGTGGTAGAATGACCTCCTTTGTTAATACTGTATTATTAAGAAATTTAAGCAGATGAGTTAAATAGTGTTACCGTGTGAAAGTAGGTTTTTTCGCGCAAATTGGAAAAGTGCGATTAATGGAGGAAATATCACGTCAAATTCTTCCTCAGCCTTCCATGCCATTTTTGCTGTACCCTGTGTTTTGCAGCAATGTTCTCTCTGTTAGAGCGAAATGTCTTTAAGATTGATTGCATTGTCTTAGGAAAACTTGTTGAACTGCATCATTTGCAATGAAAATTTTGTAATAATATTGCATCCTTAGTCGCGAAAACTCAGATAGACAAAGACGGAAATAGTTAGTTATATGAATGGGGAACTTTCGATTTAGTGAAATTTCACATCATAAATGAACCGTTAGTTAGATGTGAATGATTAGGACCCATTGATATGCTATTTTGCTTTACTATCATAGAATTAAATGAGTCAAAGCCATTTCAGGAAAGTTTAATGATTGAGAAACTTGTTTGTTTTAAGAGTTTCAAAAAACGCATGTTTGTTTAAAAGATGCACACTTCATTAGACTAATAAGTTAGCACATATACTGTCAAGGTGGAAGAAGGGTAAATTAATTGAAAAGTAGCAAATGCGAAGGGGAACGGTTTTGTAGTAAATCAGCCATTGACCTATCCTCATGGCACTACAGAAGTCTTTTGACCAATTCGGCCATCTGCTTGCGCATCAGGTGCATGTCCGATGCCAATAGCTATTCCAGCTGACAAATAGTTTTTAAAATTCACTCAAATAATAAAACATAGAGGCAAAGTATTCTAAAACGTCAAATCGGAGAATCAATTAAACTCGGCTCGAGGACGGATACCTGGACAATAATAATTATTACTAAGCACAAAGTCCATATATTTCTGTTTTTAGTACATTTGAAAAGGCTATTGATATCACTTTACACTGTTCTTCAATTCATTTCGTTTCAGAGCCCACGCGATGCGGGAGTCAACTTAATTCCTTCTCTTTGGTAAACCAACAAGTCTACAATGCTTCATGTCCCGCATTGGTCAATCATTTTGTGTAGCGACAGATTATCCCTTAATTTCCACCAGTCACATAAGGGTTCGATTTAATTCGCTTGATGTTTACTTGTTATTCGTGTTCTTGCAAGGCTGCTCATCATGTTTTGCATGCTTATTAAATGAAGCCGTATCTGCACTATTTATGCAGATTTTTTTTATTCCTCCCCACCCTTTAGGGCAAGTCCCAAGGACCTATTGGGGGTACAACAGAAATACAATAAAGTTACATATTATAGCATAGAGCAGTTATTCGAGTTTATCGACCCGCTGGTCTTATGTCGGCTTGGTTGCGTGGCGCAACAGCATTCAATTCTTCTGCTGCATCTCATAGAGTACCTGGGAGAGTTCTTCCCTGCCGTGATGGAGCAGATGTGTTTTTCATCCTGCCTGAGGAAATTTGCGTCGCAGTCTTTTTCCCTATCTTCCACTCTATCGTTTTTCTCATTCGTATTCAGCTTGTCTGCTTTTTCTACTTCAGTTTGATTGTTGCCTCTTCTCTGTTGGTTTCTCCCTTTCTCTGATTTCGACCGATGGGTGATAGTTCCTAATATGTCTTTCTAGCCATCCTTGAGTCTTTTATCTTTAAAAGCAATCAGTAAGAGGGCACTTCAGTCTATGATCCAAAATCTCTTCAGTTGTAAGTTTTTCTCCTTCATGATCTTTTCTTACGTGCATTCGCAAATCCCTTATTCTGGCGAAGGATCTTCGGCAATTTGCGTTGGTACAGATACTATCACGTTGCCTTTCTCCTACCAGTCTAGGTGCATAATTTTCGCCTCAAACTTTAGGGCTTTCCTTTGGATCTAGTAGCCATGAATCTGAATGCCCTTACCATATTTCTTTCGCATCCTTAATTAATTGAAGCATTCAATTCCCTGTATATGAAGCTTTATTAGTTGCACCTTTTTCAAAGTTACTGTCAAGTATGGAGGGTATCAGGCTATCTTTGTCCATTTTTAAGCTCTTCTATAGGTTCAACCTCCTAGCCTGTATAAGACTTGCCAGGTTACGCATTGGGAGTTCCTTTCGAAGTTCCTCGACAGTTTTGGCTTTTCGCGAATACAGTCCAAGTATCATACGGCGAGTCGCATTCTGTATTGCTTTAAGTCGATTGTTATCTTTTACTCTCAAGACAATGGTTGATAATCCGCAAGTGAATGCAGGATCAAAAAAAAATTCCCACCAGATATGCTTTCAGGGTGTTTTTGAGACTTCTTGAGCGCAGAAATGGCCATAGTCGTATTAGGTGCCTTTTTGATAATTGCAGCTGTAGGCAGCGAGTCAAAGGCCTTTTTTAGGTCGACAAACACTAGCAGTATTTTCTGCTTCTGGTCCACGGCTTTCTGTATAATAGTTCTTACTCCAAGTATAGCCTGTTCGGTTGATCTTCCTTCGCAGAATCCGAGTTGGGTTCTTGAATGTATTTCAGAAAGGTGGTGCCTCTGTGGTGTGGTGGCACAGAATAGTTGCATTTAACTTGCCTAATGTTACTAGAAGGAAGATTTATCTGTAGTTTGCAGGATCTGTCTGCGAACCTTTACGCTTGTAGATACTTACAACTTCAGTATCAATCCAGGCTCGAGGTATAGGAGTGGTCCTATTATAGAAGTCGTTGAACACTTTTAGTAGGTAGGTATTTAGACACTGGCTGTCCCATTTCAGTGGTTCGGATCTAATTCCATATTCGCCGGGACTTTTATGTAGTTTTAATTTATTTTCAGCTGTCTCAATCTCCTCCTTCGAAATAGAGGAGTCTCTTGGAAGATAAGCATAGTTTTTGATTTCTTCAGTGGTTCTTTCCTTGAACAGTTCCCGGTAGTGTGCGACCAGATCTTTTGATTTAACTAGTGTCCTTCCAGTTTGTGTGTTCCATGAAGAGTTTACCTTCATTATGTCCTTCAGCAACATGAAGGCTTTACGAGAATGTTTCTCTGCGAGATATACAGGAAAGTTGGTTAATCTCTCTTCTTGACATGCTTTTTTTCCAATTTCGTATCAGGTTGTTCACCTTGTTCCTCTGCTCTTCATACCTCATAAATGTTTCCTGAGATGGTTTTGAGAGCCACTTTGCTCTCAGCTACTTTTGTAGCTGCAGTTCTCTATTTTCCTTCTCGCAGATAGCTGGATACCATCCGATTTTCTTTCGTTCAGTTTTGTGCTTTGTTGTTTTGGCAGCTGCATTTTCTATAGATTTTAAGATTTCTTCCTGTTCCTGGTAGGCTTCCTTCGATTGTCTTATTTGTTCTATGCCTTTAGGCAGTCGCCACCGTTGCTTTTGGCTATTCATGTCCTCCTTCGGAGTTCTGCTGTTCTTATTTTTTCCTAAGCGTTTTCTGAGATGTGATTTGAGCTTGAGGATTACTGTTAGTAAGCAGGGATCAGAGTTTGCATCTGCCTTCTTAGAAGTTCGTACATCACCTATTAGGAATAGATTTGATCTTCTCATCGGAACAAAATCAAGAGTAGCACCTTTCCCTGTAGGGTGGTACCAGGTCAGTCTTCGAGTTGTTGGATTCCGAAAGAAAGTATTCATCTCGTGTAGTTTATATTCTTGGCATAGTCATAGCAGCCTTAGACCGTTTTCTGTAGTGTCTTCTTGATCAGTAAAGGGACCGATTAGTTTGGCACCAATGTTACGGGCATCAGATCCCAATCTGCAATTGAAATCCCCAAGGATAATTATTTGTGTGCAGTCAGAAGGGAGTAGCTTGTAGGTTTTGGCCACAGGTTTGTAGAAGGATTCTTTAACTATTGCATCCTCTATGCACTCGGTCGGAGCATAGCATCCCATCAGTCCAACTTTGATTCCTCCAGTTTGGAGTGTCAGAGTTGCAATTCTGTTTGAGACAGGGTTAAATTCAGCTTCTATGTTCTTTTTGACCAAAAAGGCGACCCCACTATTTGGTCTAGAGCTTTTACTGTGTCCAGAGTTGAGGAAAGCGTAGTTATTTATAGTCAAAAGGCAGGATTTCATTCTAGTTTCTGTTAAGGCAACAATCTCCAAACCTCTACCAGAAGTCTCTTCAGCTATCTGTCGGAGTTTCCAATCATTGCAACAGCCGCGCGTGTTCCATAATCCGAGTTTCAGGCCATGGATCCAGGTTGTATGTCGTGTCTTTTTTAAGGGGCTCTTGATGGACTCTGACTGTATTTCCGCTGGCATAATAATGAATTTGTACGACCGGTAGTTTATTAGTCCTCTCCGAACGCCTATCTCTTTAGCCCTCTGGGTTGCCCAAGAGGTTACCAGTGGAGGTAGAGAGTAGGTTTGACCAACATTTATGCAGATATTCATTCTTGAGCCGAGCTGAAGTAATCCTTTATATTTGTATTATTTGATTAAATTTTTAGAATGATTTGGTAGCTCGCCATTTCAGACGGAGAATGGACATAGTGAAATAATTAATGCCATAACCTATGCCATTGCTGGAATAACAATTGGCATTGGACATGCGTCTCACAAACAAATAGATGGCCAAATTGGCTAACATACTTCGCTTCTACAATGCAGTGAAGTTTGGACAATGAAAGCATATGTGCTAGCTTAGTGGTCTACTAACCTGATTACAAATAATTGCTACATTTAAGGAGACCTCAAAAGTATTTGCCTTTAGTTCAATTTTTCCGTAGTGCGAATTTTTAGCCAATCATCTCACTCTACGAAGGGCACTATTTCCTTCTATAGAACATAAAACCACGTCCTTCGAAACACAGGCGCAACAAAGAGTTGATGAAAGCATGAAGGTAATTTTTTAAGATATATCAAATAACACGAATACACAGGCGAATGATTAAAAAGTCAAATCCGAGAATCACTTCAGATCGGCTCGAGAACGTATATCTGCCTAAATAGTGCAAATATGACTTCAATCAATGAGAGTTCAACAATTGGTGAGTAGCCATGTGAAAGCAGGAGTAATGACAAAATCCACACCTATTTACAAGTTTTACATCTAACCGTGATTTGATAGGTCGAAAATGAGTGTTAACCAGTCGCAACTCACATTGTTAGCTCAATCAACGCAGAGGACAGAGTTTTGCAGAAATTTTATTGGTTAACTAGGAGTAAAGATTTGAATTAACTAACCTGACGCGTTGACTCTGGAACGCGATAGAGAACAGAGCAGACTGGTATTAATAGCTGTTTCAAGAGTCTCCACGTGACTTGGACAGTCACGAGAACAGTCCATTATTTGTTTATCTACACATTTAACGCGTTTCTATCGGGATGCCTTAGGACGATAGATATATGCGATAATGAATATCTGATAACGTAAGCCCTTCGAATAGAGTTGAACCTCTAAAGTAAAAAAATCAGCATCCAACCTATTCATTCACCAATATAACATTTAAAATGATTAGCATTGACTATCTAAATGAACATTTAAAAGTTTCAATTTTGAATATTACAAAAATTTGTCCTTCAGTTTATAGAACTCTTTTTTCATGTATTGATTAGGTCAACCGATTATCCTAGGAGTCATTCATTACACATTCCTCTTTTTGAAACAATCATTTTAGGTTCTCTAATTCAGAAGAGGTGATCCAGCGATCTTACACCTATGTGCTTCCTTTTCCATCCGGTTTGGCATTTCTATTTCTGGCATTTTTCTGGCACTTTTCTATTTAAAAGGATCTCTCTAATCTGAACCCAAAAATATATCTATATACGTCAGCACCGAGGAAATACTCCTGTACTGAAATCCAGTAAAGTATTACCTTAATAGATCACCGGATTCTTTTGCCTCTTCTACAACAACTTGAAGCTCTCACAACATACAAATTTTCAAACCTGTTGAAGCATCTTCTTCCGCTGGTGACTTTCAAGGAAAGGAAAACATTTCGCAACACCCACAGTGGTTTGCCCAAGTTTTGCACCGAGATGACAGGTAGCTCCAAATCGACGATCGTGCAGAGTTCCATTGGCATGCGCCATTCAGACATTAAGCTTGAATTGCCATGATATAAGCACCATCTTTAATTCTGCAACTTTCTCATACTTGTAGTTGTCTACTAGGGGCAATACAAACGTTAACATTCGCTTATGAATCACTAGATTGATAATTAAAATACAGCACACTGGATCCATTGTTTGGGAATTCGATTATGAATGAAACTGAAATTTTGAAATTTTAAAAATTGCATCAAAATCTTGGCACACAATATAGCTCGCAGCCCAAAAAGAATAAGTCTAGATTGCGACAGACTCATTTCAATAATTGTGCTCATTTATAATGATAATTTTGCAAAAGCGACTCTTCAATAAGTTAAATGTAGTGACACATAACATCTTAGTAATATCCCCAAAATTGACCACTTGCAGCCGTAAAATTGCCTTGCCTATCACAAAAAATGTCAAGCTCCCAAGGTCGAGGTCAGTTTGGTTTTGGCTTAATTTAACAAAGCTGAAATTCGATCAAAACGTTAAGATAGGTGAATGAAACTCTGACTAGAATATTGTTCTCTTTTGAAAATACTTGTTAATGTCACAGTCATATTTTTATTGATATCATGTTCAAGCGCAATGGTGTCGGTTAAAATTGCACATGTTCAGAAACTGCTAGAATAAAATGTTTTCAATGTTCCTTGTGGTTGCTTAGTTCACTTACTACTCAGTTATTTTTGAGATCGCTTGCGTTTTTTAAGCTCAAGTGTTTGAACAGGCGCTAAAAATCGAGTTTCCCCTTTGGTAATCAGAGCTGCCAATGCGATTCAAGGAAATAGAGATCCGTTTGTGACTTCATACTTGTATAAATGTATAAAACGTTTAGAAGGACAAACCTATTTATTATAGGCAGCTAATCGGTAGTACTTTAGAGGTATTTCCGAAAATGTATGTGCATTATTAGTTGGCACTTTTTTCTAGCTAACTGTCATCACAAATCGCGTCTTTCACATTAACTGTACAGAACCTTATGCACTGGCTACTCTTACCACTTGATCGTCTATCCACGTTGTTGTCGCATTTATCATAATTCATTAATAGCCGTCAACCCATAATTTTTGTTAGATGTCTTAGCGCCTATTTCTGCATCATAAAGATAGTGATATTTTGTATTTGTAACGAAAAACTTGCACTTGAATGGACTGAAACTGAAAGGATACAAAAATGGGGAAAAGAGAGGAAGCCAGATGCTGTAGTGTGGACGCTCCTGAATCGGAGTGAATGAGTCGGTTGCTGTCATCACAATTTATATCTGATTCAAAAATCAATCGGATCACTTAGCGAATTCATAAAACACAAAGTCTTAACTCGGAGCGGCAAGAAGAAATAAAGATATACACTGTAATAGGGTTTGCTCGTTTTATCAGGAATAAGGTGCATGACACTGACACAAGCACTTAGGCACAGGAACTTAGACAGGAGAATGAGCTTCCTCCAGTATACAATCTTGGAAGTGCTTCTCCCCAAGACTTTTATTAAGTTGAACTGAAAGAACGATACTGGGTAGATAACTGACACTGAGGTTTCTAAATTTCGAGAATCAAAAAATTGTGGTTTGCCAGCGAATATCCAAAGCAATGTCAGCTAGTCCTTAAAATTGAAGGTCATTAGGTCATTGGGGCTTCAATTCAAAATGAAAGGCATAAAAAGCAAAATAATCATTTAAAGTTTCCATTGACTCTTGCAATATTGCATTGTATGACGATTAAACCTTGTTGCAGTTAACAGCAAGTCAACTTGGCCCAATCACCTATCTTTACTGCATTTCATGACGATAACGGCAAAATATACCAATGGACATTTGTTGGAGGAATCAGAATTCATCTACCACTTAGCTGCTCATGTTCATCGTTGTCGTTTTCTAACCATTCGATTTTACTCCAGCGCTTGTTCTTATTTCAATGCATAATAAAAATCGCAACAAAATTTTTCGCTTGTTGGTTATTCACCAGCATTTTTTAAAAGTACTTAACCAAGTCGAGGAGAGCATCATTTAAAATATAGTGGATCTGGTAATTACCTTCTATGTATGCGCGTTCAAGCCTACTTATTCCTGTGAGTTTTAAAAGCGAAGATTATAGTCAATCTTCTATGTATTCATAGTAAGATTTAGTCATTACTGCGAGAATATTAATGGAAATGGAATGGTCTGAGCTACAAAAAATTGCGTTGTTGCGTTTTAAAGGGGAAAGCAGTAATATCATCGGCGATTTCCATTCCCTCATCAATAGATCAAAAGAATTAGATCCTGAATTGTAGTGCTTTGACACTTTCTTTCTCAGTAAAGTAAATCTGTTAATGTTAATGGGTTCCTGTAGTCAGCATAGGTGACTGGTTAAATGCAAAGTGGTGAAGTGAGTGCTTATCTTATAGAAGTGTGATCTCAAATATATGCTCCGTTTTCGAAGAGTTCAAATCTGTCCTCTTTCAAGATGCAGGCTAGATCTTTTCAAGTACAGATTCTTCACTAAGTTCCGTTCCAATCATGCCGCCACTATCCCTCCAAATACGATTTTGTTTACTCTGTATTGTATGGCTATTGCCGAAGAATTTCATAGGACTCGTCCTCTCTATTTATAATCTCATAAACGAGTAGGATCAGCTCATGAGCGAGGTGGCAGACTTTGGAATCACAATCAGCTAGAACGGGTACATCATAGATCATGCATTGTAGACTTTCTTTTGATTCTCTCGGGGACGCAAGAGTCCCCTTCTTGTGGAGACTTCCTTCTTCATTTCATTTTCATTTTAGAATTTTCGATTTATCCCTTCCACTAGTTCCACTCATTTCGGTAGTTCGATGAAGTCGCCTTCCTTAGTCAATTCCTCATCCCGACGAACCTATTACCAGCCTGGAAAGCATACAATTCAGGCCATTGCAAGGCTTTCACTAAAAGGAATATAGACTAACAAACTGAATGCAATGAATTAATTGGTTCTGGACATGCTTAAGCTCATGAAAATATAGTACATTTATCCACTCCCATCTGAGAATAGACGAAGCAACATATTCGAGTTGACAGGGATTGTTCTAGTTTGGAAGATTAGGAGAATCACATCAATTTAAGAGATTCCTTATAAGAAAAGTAGCCAGATGAAGAGCTTTAAAACAATGAAATTTGTACACAATGCTCTTATTAAGGTCATTATTAAATAAACCATATGACCTTCCTCAAATCCTCACATTTTTTCGTTTTATTAAGAAGTAACTACTGAAAATGATAAGGAAAATCGTTCCTTAACTTTACAAAAAGAAGTCAATGCATTTCATCTGCACTACTATTTATTTTTAAGTTGCGAAGAAAGTGGAGCGATTTTCCAGAACCGATGGTGGACGGAAACAGGAAACCTAAAAGTCGCAGTTAGATCCGCTTACGCTCACCGCACACTTGCAGTTGAAGAAGCATTCGGCAAGTCCATAAGCAGTTTCGTTTGTGAAGTGGCTAAGGCGACGATATTTTAAAGTGCAGTATGGTGTGGTAAAGTGTAATAATCTTGAGATTATCAAGCCATCTCCCACTTTATTTGCTAGAAATCGGATGGCTTCAGAAAAAATGACATCATCGAGGCTTTTCCAAACGGTTTATTTATAATGATCGCACACGCGGTGTTGCTTGGGTTCTCTAGGTTTTGACATAACACCCACGATCGCAACCATGTGAAACAATTTTGATCTACTGGCGTACCAAAATATTTGACCACGCTATTCCCCATTTAACCGAATCATTCGACAAATGGAAAACCGTCACGCTGAAAAAAGTCAAGGCTCGAAATGAAACCATCCAAATTTCAATTTTAAGGAATTCGGTTCCATATTATGAGGAAGAGCCATTAAGATGGCATTTAACTTGATCGTTAAGGTTTGACGTATTTCACAATAGAACTCTTAACCACCAAATACTCGTCAAAATTTGTATAGCGTTTATAAAGGCATATTCTAATAATATAATAAGTCGTAACGAAAGCACTAGGGACTTCGTTTGTCGGTCGCCTGCTTCCGCGGCCAGAATCTATAGAACTTACAATGAAGATCGCTCTTAAAATATTTCAGTTGAAAGTTGTCTTTGAAGCTTTTCGCATAGATTTATTCTATCAATTGAACCGGCATTATATCCTAAAGTGGCGTGATTAACGAGTTATTTATTCATCTGTTCTGTGGCACTGGGGTAGATGAATGGATGCTGTCCAAGTGACGTCCGTTGTTCTTGACATCTGTTCCTATAACACGCCTTACTTAACTATTTTCAGTAAAGTGTGCATCATCGAATAAAGTGACAAGTCTGTCAATTGCGACATGCGCCTTCTTGCTTGTTTGAGATGCGGGCAATACTTTTTTGTCTCTTTTAAGAAAACAAAGAAAGAAGCTAAGTATCTTTGTCATCATTCATATAATTACAAGTGCAAGTTTAAATTTACATCCAGGTAGTTGTTCCAAATCATACAAGTTATTGCAAAACGAAGAATTAAGGCACAATTCGTATAGTTGGTGAGGATGCTTGGGGATAAGTCTGGTTGTTGGTTTCTTCTCGTGGTCTGTGAGTGACGTTAAAAATTTTCGGAGATGAAGGAACATGAGAGAGGTTGAAGTGAGTGTGGGAGAGGACAAGGGACAATGGACCAATCAATAGCTGTCTGACGATCGGCTCAAGTCCTGGGTTCAACCCAACGTGGACTGAAATATATAAATGCGAATGATGAGCTCTTCATGAGACGATCTCCACTCATTCTCTGGTCTTGTGGAGAGGAACGAAAGAAGTTCATTTCACTGAATGCGACGGGTAATTGAATCAAGCGGGTTTGGATATAACAGAGAGGAGGTTAGGTACGTCTTGATGTTGAAGTTTCGGAGCCCCTTCTACTAATACCATCACTACTTGTGTCAACCTTGTTTTGAAACTCGTTGGTGTGTTTAGTTTCAACTATTGTTGGTTGTGGGAGTTCTTTGTACCGGCTCTTACCAGTTGGGGGCTGCTTCTTTAATGGAACAGTGGGATAAAGGCCTTGGACCATTTCTCCGGGCTTTAGTATTGCATAGACAATCGTATCCTTGTACCTATTTTTCGAAAAAAATCATGTATTTACTTTACCTCGATTCTTGAACAATTCTAAGGAAAGCAAAGGGTAGAAAGGTTCTTACTTTTTTACATCTCCAGAATATGGCAAATTAGTCAGGTCAGAAGACGTGCTGAAAAATCGCTGACTGGTGTACATTGTCTGAGGAGAAAGTGGGTAGAGAATCGGCCGAAGGAAGGTGGATGGGTGAGTAGTGAGTGGTCCAAATCTGGATGGCCTAGGGGGCAACGTAGGTCCGATTGTTTCGTCATAGCACACAGGTGCCTCATATGTTGGGGTGGGTGGCATTTGAGTTGAGAAAGGACGCCCGGAAGGGGCTTCATAATACCGTTGCTGATGATAAACAGATGGTTCCGTGGTCTGTATCTTTCCCTCTATTCTTTTGTACTTGGGGTAGAGGGACGTGTTGAGCAATGTAGAATCTTTGGCTCCCACCGTGTTGAGTGGTTCATATGCTGACCAGATTGTTGAAGTCTCCGAGACGTAACCATTTAAATCTTCCTCCGTCTGGAGCTTCGGCGGAAAATTCATTGATGATAGTGATTTCTTCTGAGACTGCTTCTTTTCTCGTCGCCACAGACATGCAGCCATGAGTAGACATACTGCGACTGCAAGAACAAGACCGGATAAAGCGACCGCTATTGGAATACCAATTGTGAGACCGAGAAAGGATGGTTGAAGATGAACCATAACGATACTCCCCTTCTCAGACGTCAGTGCTTCTAAGGAAGTCAACGGGGGAGAAGTTTCACTCGACGTTGAATTACTCTGTCTTTGGGCTCCATTTGAGTGGGGAGAGGAGCATTTGAAAGAACCGTCTTTCGTTTTGTAACAAGAAGATCCTTTCGGACACTTGCCAGGTGGGCACTCAACCTCTCGATTCTCACACCAGATCCCAAAAAATCCAGCGGGACAAATGCAACGATAGCTACTGATAAGGTCTTCACAAAAGGCCCCATTCTGACATGGTTTCGAAGCACAATCATCAATATTGACTTCACAATTTTCTCCAGTGAAGCCAGGAGGACATGAGCAGAAGAACTGTCGTCCGTTTTTTGGTCTCGTCACTGGATGGCACACTGAATTTGGAGCTTGGCAAGGGTTCTCTGAGCAAACAGTCTGATTGAATTCACACAAGTTCCCATAATAGCCTCGTGGGCAAATGCAAAGGCTCTATAAATTGAGATCACGGTCTACTGTGACTTGTATAAGTAAAGCTTTTGATGAGACGATCAGGTTACCTGTCCATCCATGTGCTGCGTGCACTGGCCGCCGTTTCGACAACCATGAACGACACAGTCGAGTTGCATCATCTCACAGTGGTCACCTCTAAAACCTGGTAGACAAGCACACCGGTAGGGCTGGCCGTTTGGGCTTCGCACATTCTCACATTTGCCATTATTTTTGCAGACTCCTTTATTGTTTTGGCAGAACTGTAGATCTATAAGGCATTTCGAGTTGTGAGTCGCTCTCTCTCTCTTCAAACGAACTAAATAAATCTAAATGTGTACCGATA
The DNA here is from genome assembly GCA_019097775.1 of Moniezia expansa. NCBI lineage: Eukaryota > Metazoa > Platyhelminthes > Cestoda > Cyclophyllidea > Anoplocephalidae > Moniezia > Moniezia expansa. The sequence goes on from JADFDV010000097.1 coordinate 3,754,446, forward strand.
TCACAGAGCATTCCACCCCATCCTTCTTTACAGGAACAGCTGAACGGAAGCGTCTTGTTTGTCTTGGAATCGATAGAACATATTCCATGCTTGCAACCGGGATAAACTTGACATGTGTTGCAATCGTCTCCAATCCAGCCTTGATGGCATCTAAATATTATCGAATAAAGCATTTTCAATTCGAAGGATATTTCAATTTTTTCAAATGTCATTTTACATAAAATTAAATGCAAAGGAAAATGCTTCCCTCTACCTGCAAATTCCGGGATCCACGCAATCGCCGTTTTGGCATCCGTCAGGGCAAATTGCTACAAATAAGAAATAAAGAATAGGTAAACAAAAATAGCTTAAATCTACAATCGCATAGATAAATAAGCCTCATTTTAAAAATTAAATAGAAAAACACTTGTTGCTTACGCATGTCACAGTGTTGACCTTCGTAGCCTTCAGGACACTGCGGCTCCTCAAAATCGCAGTCCAATTGATCGCTCTCAGGGTCACAAGTATTATCACAAAATGGTCCAAAGTATCCGGATGCACACTTGAAGTTAAAAGTAGTGAGGACACTAAGTCCAATTCCACGGCGAGTGGGTGTCGATTCCGTGCTAGATTTTGCATAACCTGGAGCAGCTCGGCTACCGAAAGATTTCACCTTCCAGTTGTGTTGCGATGTGAAATTGATCTCGTTGGAAGGGAGCCGAAATAGCAAGGCCGGTGGCTCTAATTATGAAAGAAAAAACATTAATCGTTAAAATGTTTTGATATAAGAAGTTTCCTTCAGATAATAATTTTCAGGTTTTCACCTTCTTCACCGATGTCATGGAGGATATCAAGAATGAGGGTGAAGTTTTCCTGAAATCCAAGGGAACGAAACTTGAAGGTAGAACCAAGCTTAATTAGTAACTCAAGCAAGCAGAAATAGTTTACCTGCCAGACAGTTGAAACAGGGAAAGTTATGTTCACAAGGGGCTTTTTCAGTTGGGTAAGTGGGAGTGGAACAACCTTCCTTCCAAGTATGCACTCTGGTTTTCTGTCAGCGTTCCAGACCGGTTCAAACTTATCTAAGCAGACCTATTCGAGAAAAATATTAATTAGGCCCGGTCCAAGATCGCAAGGAGATTAGAAGGTTCAAAAATGCATACCCCAATCAGGAACTGGCATTTTGCGAGACAGGCAGTGAAAGATCTGTCGGAAATCCCTTCATCATCCTGAGGACAACATTTGAATGCTGGAAAATTCTCGTCTAGCTGGAACTTCTCCACCCGAATTTCAAATATTCCATCAGCTGAGACTTGAGTCTGTAGGGATAGAATAAATGAGATTTGAATTAAACCCCGATTTTCTAGTATCATAAAGATGTTAACCTTGCCATTTGATGACTGTCAGTCGTCAATGATGCCTGATATCAACTGCTCGTCCACAAGTAAATGGTTTGTTGTTTTGCATTTAAACCAGAACTATTAAAAATCTGATTTATTTGTCCAAGCAAGTTGAGAGATACCGATTCAAACGTCTCGAGAGCAAAGTTCAATATGAGCAAAAGATGCACAAAGCATATTTTGAGCTCATTCCAGAATCCATCATTGATGGAAAGAAATGCAGCCCTCAAAATTGACAAAAATTAACTCAGAACATGTAAGTCGGTTAAATATCCCATGTGCTGAAACGCCTTCCGTTTTTATCCACCAGAAGATGTCTCGTGTCTTACTCACATCGGCATTGCTTCGGTCATTTTTTCAAACCATTCGACAGGACCAGTTAAAAAGTATGGTTGGCTTTTTAAATCATTTAGAGCGGATGATAAATTGCTGCAGAAGTCACAAAGTCGTCAGCAAAGGATCCATTACTTTCATACAAAGGCCTACAAGCTTGAGTTTCAAGTCACTAAGGCTCAGCTTTTCATCATAAACTTACAACGTTCACCTTCACAAAGTCCAATTCCTTGTTAAATGAGATTTGATATTCATTAGGGTGAAGTTAAGAACCTCTGCTTAATTAATTAGTTAATTAGTGCAATCTTTTTTTGAGGTGACCTTCCAATCCGTTATTCTAAGTGATGAATGAATTCTAAATTTGAAGGCTCAACATCAAGAAAAGGCGAATCAATCATAGCATTAAATTAATTTAGAAGCAGATATGTTAGAAACTTTGTCCATAACTCCAAGATATTCAAGAGGCAAAAATATAAAATTAATGACATTCCAATAAATCACATTCCAAGAGGACCTTCACTACGTCAAATAATCTATTTCGCCTGTCAAGGCAGCCTTTTGCCCTGAATGCCAGATGATGTATAGACATTTCTACGTAAAAAAAGACAAGCAAGAAAATGTGACATTTTCTCATATCACGAAGAGGGATTAACAACAATTATTGGAGTATGGGAGAATGACGCCAACTTACGGGAAACGGAATGAGTAAGAGTACGAAAGAGAGCGTTAAAAGAGCGTTGAGAGCCATTTGGTTTGTAAATATTCCAAAGAAGTCCGATCTGACGCTTTTAGTGAGTGAATTTTTGAAAGAAGGAGTGAAATAAGTCAGTAGGTTAGAAGTTGACTGATCAGAGGTGCTTCTGTCTTCCTCATATAAACCGGTGACGGACAGCTCTGATTGGTTAAGAAGGGGGTGGGAGGAGGCTGGTGCGTGTGTGCACGCAATTGTGTATTTTCGAAACCAGGCGACCAAGGCTGGGCCATACGCGTGTGCGCAGAGTCTGCAATCACGTCCGCACCGAAGCTCTGCAGCACACTATGAACACCGCAAAAACGTTACTTTCTGGATGATTGAAGGGAGATAAACTCAGAGCCCATGCATGGTGCTTCTGTCCGGGAATTTTCACAATCTGTGGGCTTGGCTATGGGCTCCTTAATGTATAGGCGCATGTGATGGTCGGTCAACTCTATGGGATAGGATTTTGGCAGTTCCATTAACACATGACCAATCAGGAGGAAGGTTATAGCGCAATGGGATTGGTCAGTCACTTTTAATTCATGTTATCACTGACCATGTGAGTTATTGTTAAACTTGATAGTATTAATTCAGAACTGCCTGAATCACCTCAAACAAAGAACAAATATCAAATGAATACTTTAAACTAAAATGGTTAATAAGGATTTAAAATGTTGAGGCTCGGCACTACTGCAAGTGTAAAAATTTTTCTTGACAATTGAAGGTCTATCAATATTTCAATCTATTACATTCTGGCGATAGCGTCTGTAAAATATCTTAAGGATTTGGCTGATCTCGTACAGTAGCTAGGTATAAGCGATTAAAGGGATTCCGGGAAAAGCTAGTGAACACTGATTCGAATTAAGAGCTTATGGTAAGGCTATGGTTCTGGGATTTGTCCAGTAATTTTTGCTGTTTTCTTTTGACTTGTCCCAATTTCCCCTTCACTACCAGGAGACCTCTCGGAAATTTCATCCAAATAGTTCTCCTCAAAGGCTTTGTCCGTTCTCGAATCCGTTGACTCTTCAGTGTAGGGCCTATCCCTTTCAATGATCAGGCGATGAGATCAGACCGTCTACTTAGTTTCCGTTGATTCAATATGTACATGCACAAAGTTCACATGCACTCCCCACCCATTAAGGCAAATCTCAATGACTTATTGGGGGTACAACAGAAGTACAAATAGTCTTTACAACAAGTAGCGAACAACACTGGCATGGATTCATCGTAAAGGTGACGGTTTAACTTCTCAGTGGTTTCTCGTCCGTCCTCGACATTGTTAAGGGCGGACAATCTTCACAACTCTTCCAGAAGCCTTTTCTACTTTCTGGTGGCGATTCCATTCATTGCTATATGCACGCACTTTCCACAGTCCAGTTTGAGGTTGTACTTCTGCTGGCATAATCAAATTTTTACCTCCGTTGCGTGCTTAGTCCTATCCGGCCGCCCTTCTCATTGGGCCTCGGACTTGCCCTTGGGGTTACTGGTGGTCACCACGAGGAGGTTGAGAGTAGGTTTGACCACCACATAGAACCATAATTTGCTTTGTTCTACAGGGACAAAATGGTCCCAAGGAAATGAGCGGGATACGTTCAAATTTGAAAATGTAAAACGAATTCAAACAAAACAAGGATTTTAATAAAAAGTCGAAAATAATCACTGGGAGTGCAAGTTCAAAACATTTAAGGTGATGAATTTCGGTGCAAACAGGTACTTTATTAAGGTTTATTTATTGCTCTGAAAAGACATTTGTTTTACCATGATTTTAGTGTATTGAAGACTATCATTGAAAAAAGCCTTCTGATGAACTATATTCATAAGTTTCTCCATCGATAATTAAAAAGTAGACTCTACTACGGCAATCCCATTATCCGACTCCTCTTTCTGAGACTACCTTGTTAGCGTCGATAGACGATTTGTATTACAGCATTAGAAAGCCGAATTTTAAATTTGACTGAAAACACATCGAGTGTTGGTGGGTAAGAAGAGACCTGGCTAATAAAGTTCGTTTGACTGATCGCCATAAATAACCCGGTTATACGACATTTTTAGCTAGTAGTAATAGGAGAACGAGTTCTGGGGAAAGAGTCAGTCATAAAAACATTGTCTTCCACTTTTCCATTAACTCAGTTTGGTCAGCTCCCCTCTGGCTGACTAAGGCTCCAGAGACATCTTGGCTTCATCCTCGAATAAATGCCTCGTTCGCTGTTTCGCCTCCATTGAATGCCCTTTTCTGTTTCATTTAGCTGGCAGGTGGCCGCTTAACTAGTGCAGTCCGCGTGCCTTCATCTAAGGCTTTCTCACCTTCATCTTCTTCAAGAAAGCTGCGGATTGAAAAGCTGGTAAGTCATAGTGGACTGTGACAGTGATCTGACGACACTGAATCACTGGTTATCTTCGATTACGCCCACATCTTCTATTAGCCAAGATTCTCCTTCAGAAAATAGATCTTTGAAGATATTGGCGTGCTTCAGAGTAATCTCGAATAGCTGGTTCTGTTGAAATTCTGATTCTCTCACTGGGCCATCTTTGGAATCCCTTGTTAACGAGAACTCTCATGCCTCTTACTGTGACAGTTAAGGATACCAAAAGGGTTGAAATTGAATGTTTAAGTAGGAGTTGCCGGGACCTCGTTTAGCACCCCTCTTATGCGGGGGTTAATCGGTATTTTTGCATTAGACTGCTGCGCTTTTCACATAATCAGTTCATTTTTTTAAAAATGCTTATAGAAAATTGCTCAGTCTCAGTACCCGCGTTTGCCGTGGTTTGAAAGTCAGAAACTCCTATAGGCTCTCCGCTGATATTTGAGATTTAGAATGACCACTCCAAGGGTCGTATTTTGGTCTACAAATCGAAAGCCCGAAGTACATCGAAGTACGCAAGCTGGTTCATTGATGGCGATGAAGGCATCGTTTTTCTAGTAGGGAGGACCATAGGATTTTATTATTATTCTTTTGTAATATGACCCATGAAAATTATCCAATTGGTCCCCAAAAGAGCCTGTCGACAAACAAGACCATCGGTTTCGCTCTAGCCAAAGCTCAGGACAGCGATACAAATTAACTTTGCAATCAGAACAGATCTAAATCGCCTCGTTCACATCTGCTGCTTTCTTTAAAAGGAACCCCACATGCCACTAAGGTCACTTCGTTTTCACCATGGTGACCTCAAACTTCGATACTTTCTGTGGCGCGTAGCGACTAATTAGTTTTTAACCGGGCTATTTATTGCTTGTTTATGACTATCTGTGCTTAGGTGTGACCCGCTTTGCAGTTACTATGAGTGCATAATGGCAGTGAAGTGTCAGAAAACGCGTATATCATCGGGTTTGTGCATCGACTGTCTTCTTTCGCTGGATGTATCCGTTTTCTTCAGATTCAAGAATAGATTTTCTGCAATACGATTTCGCAGTACCTCGAGTTGAATTTAGAAGCAACCCTTAGGAGGACATACTTTAAAAACACTCCAGAAAACGCCGAAGGCATGACTTTTACTGTTGTTGGTTATTTTTTCGGTCGTAAAATTAGGTTCAAGGGAGAAAAAGTAGATGGAGGAATCAGAAAGGGCATGAGGAAAAAGCAACCTCTTGTTGAAATGAATCACGGTGGGTGACCGTCACTCCTTTTGGGCAGAAAAAAAAAACAGTAATGAGATTTTCACGCCTCAGGTACAAGTTACCAGGTTGAAGGAATTAGTCATGAAAGTGGAAGAAACATGAATGACTCGTTCTAATTTGATAAACCTCTATGACCTCGAAAGCTGGAGGGTTGAGAATGACAACTGCGATACCTCTCCAGTGCGGAAATACTTGATTAGTAACTAGACTATTTGGAAAAAGCAAATGTCAAAAATGATTGACTTTATCAGCCCCATTGACCGAGAGATAAGAGGAACCTAGGAGGTTACCGCTGAAACCAAAATTGGCCTATAGAATGACAGTAATCTGGAGTGCAGGGCCTCAACAGATATTTGCCTGATATGGGAAGGCAAAAATGTTAAATATATTGACCAAATATGGTCTACTGGAGATTGCACCAGTAATATGGCGAGACTAGTCTTAAGGAACACAATAGATTTAGTTTTCAACTGCCTTGTCCCTATTTTTCACCATATGGTTTTTTAAATAAACAAGGACAGTACTACAGGATATCTCTTCCCTGTCTCATCTAAACGCCATTAGACAAGCTATAACAGGTTGCATATCGATGGGAACGGGATTGAATATCTATGGTTCTAAGCAGAAAATAGACTTGGCTGGCCACTCCTATTAACCCATCTTCGTTTTTGGTTTAGAGGACTATGTCCCCACAAGAGTTAGGTGCTGATATACGGCTGAGCAAGGCGTATTGATAAAGGCTGGAAGAGAACAGGGTGGAAGCAATTTTTGCAGTCTTCAGACGAACACTGAGCCAGCCAGTATGTGCTGAAAAACTAGCTAGGAATATCAAAGAATACTTTGAAAAGGACTGAATGATTTAAGTGACCAAATTAGAGCCACTTTTGACATGGCTAACTTTGATGATGTTGCAGTTTAATTCTCATATGTAAAGCAAGGAACCAAAAGCGAACTACGAAGGTAGAACTCAAAGACTCACCACCTAAGCTAAAGGTCGGCTGTTCCTTTACAAGCATAGATTACTGCTGCTGGAATGCTCTCAAATTACCTACACCAGTTTTATTTAATATTTTTAGTAAGATAGGCAAGGAATTATTGTGATTTATAAGCTGTATGTTTTGGAAAGTATAGTGTATCATCGGTCAAATGGTATCTGTTTCAGTGTATTGATTTCAAGGTCATTGGGTACCATACCCTTAACACTAGCACTGAAAGTGGAGAATTACGCTGCAGAAGGAAAAAATACCAAGTATGGCGTCAAAGTACAATATAAACTGTTATTTAAAAGAGACATATGCTCCCTAGACTCGATGGGAATTGAAATGATAGATGATGCATTTTCAAACGTCTTTTAATCTATCCAGAGATGTGAAGGCTTTGAAGTAATTTTTCAAGTAAATTTAAACAGTGGCTGCTTGCAACTTTCATTTTAGGAAAGATCACATCCAACTTAATCTGAGTAAACGGAAATGACTGAAGCAAGAGTGTTCTCAGTAAACTAATAATGACAATACATCCCATTTAAAGACGCCATTTCTCAAAACTTAAGAGTCCTTTTATATCAGCTTAATTCATTTTAATAAGGATTTTGGTGTAAACATGGTTAGATACTAATCATTGAAGGTGCTTCGTAACCTCTCACAACTTTTATTGTCCAAGAGATCTACCATTCGCATAGAGAAGCCAGTCCGTAAGTATCCACTATTGAATCAGATGATCCAGTTTACTCAGTGAGATTTCCTCTATAAGAACTTCGGGTTTCGTAAAATCCCTAATTTGCGCTGTGTTCCGGGTGAAAGTGTTTAATGGAATGAGTAGGAGGTCTCGAGCGATTTCTTCACCCCATCAAATTATTAAAATTAGATCCGCCCAAAACATTCATTAACCGTGCAAACTAAATGCCGTTTCTTGTACTAGTGGCGTATTGACTAACGCAGTCACACTGAACTGAAAGTACATTCTTTTCTCCGCTTAAAACGAGTAAACTAGTTTCATTTACATCCCTCAAATGGATTTTATCTTTTTATGTCCTGTTAATCCATATGAGCAGTGAAAGAAAACATCAGCGAGGATTAAAAACAAGACTGGTGTAATTGAAAACTAGCATATCACTCGATTTAAATCAAGGCTTGATATAGATAGCACAAAATTTCATGAGAGTCAGAGTGGACTTAGAAGTACAAACTGGTTAAGACCACCTAGAGATTGTTAGTGGTGCTGGTTCGAGTGTCTTTGCTACCGTGGAATCCGTTGTTGGCAATGTGGATATTTTGCATTGACAGGGCGCCTTCATTCGCGCTAATCGCTTTAAGTATCTCCCGCACCCACTCGCTGTCTCTCTCGCTTTCTGCCTTGCTGTTATCTGGCATCATCGGCTGTAGTGATGGCGCTAGTCACAGAAGGAGAGAAGATTTCATTTAGATGCTGCACATTTGGCAATTGGAATCTTTTGCTTTGCAAGTGTCAGACAAAAAAATCAACTTGCACACAAATACGCATTTAGCTTGGAGGTTGAACAGTAAAGTAGAATCTTTTTCGTTAACTACTGCCTTATACTCACGTGGTAAGGTGGTTACTAAACAACTGGTATAGCATTCGGTGGGCCTTAATGGTTTATTCTACTGCTCAGCTTTCAACAACAATTGTCATGACATTTCATGATATGCACAGCTTATAATCCATTGGCGACTGATCAAAGAATGATCAAAGCGAAGTAGAATGTCAACCTTGATGTCGCTAAATTGCAATTTGATTAATGTAACCAACCCAAAAGTTATCAAGTGGCACTAATTAGGAATAAGATTACATTAGCCGTTGGTTCCATTCAGTTAGTGAAAGTGGGCAGTGATGCTCAAGGTTTCTATTCAGTATCCGGATTCCAATTTCATTTTCATCTGTGAACGAAGTTTTGGAATACTATCCATCTAATGAAGCAATTCACTAGGAATAGGAATGAAGCAATAGAGGAATATAAATTTATAACTCTCGTTTAGTCTCATAGTACCTCTTGTTAATAATCAATTCTTCCATCATAATACAAATTGTCCTACATTTTTCCACGGGGTTGAACGCAGTCTCAACTCAAGTCCTGATCATCTATTTACGTCGTGCATTTCCCACAGTCCTACTATTGGTCAAAAGTGTGTGGCACCTCCTTTGCCGTTCGCCAGGAAGGGATTTTGATCTTGAGACTCAAACATGTTCAGAGCAGAACGAACTCAGTTAGGTGGAATCGGTCAGCTTCAGTTAGCGTCTATGTGGAACAGATTAGTAGAAGTAGCTGAATATATCAATCTCCTGATTTGGGTCTGCGGTTGGTATTATTATGGGGTTAATTAGGGAGGTTCTCATCTAGGCGCGTATCAAATGGTCAGATATCGGAAGTTTTTGAAATAAATGACCTTTAGAATCTCCAAAAACAGGTGCAATGTATGGAAGTATGCTGGATTTTAATCCGTTACACTGTTTTTTTTGGATGCAATTCTCGCTTACAGTAATTAATGCAGCTAAGACAAGAAAACAATAGAGATTCCGATTTTTAAGGTAAAAATAAAATACGTGCTCAAATCTTAATCAGATACACGAGGGTCCATCACTTCCCCTCAATTTCTATAAAGACTTTTCAAAAGGTATTCAAAACAATGGCTATAAGCACTAATGCGAGGGGAAATGACAAGTAAGAAGACATTTCAGAACACAATAATCAGTGAGTTAGAATTAAATTCACCAGTCACCGACTGGATATAGCGACTTATCATGGGCCGGTATTGCATCTCCTCATCCGCTAATGATGTGCCTCAAAGCAAAATATTCGGAGGCATCACAAATGGCAAAATAACTAAGTGTCCCTGCATTCTGATTACGCAGCTTAGTTGTATTTTCCAGAAACAACACCATCCTTATGCGTTTGATCTCTCAACATTATACCTCTTTTTATTTATGAGGAATTCTTCGGGATGAAAAGAGGTAGCAATTTGTCAATCTACATTTTTATTTAGCTCCAAAATGTCATCGAGGAAGCAAAGTCTAAATACCGATTCCACCTAGCTTCTTTTATAGCACCTACAGAGAGAAAATAAAAAAAATCCAAGGGGGCATAAATTTCTGTGGGTCAGGATAGGCACGCTATTTGGCCCACGAAATTTCTCATCTTGCGAGCAGTGAGCACTTAAACAAACAGTTGCAGTCGTCAGAAAATATGTGGTGTCCCTATTTCGGTCTATCATTGTGGTGCAATAATATCAATTTATGGCATTACATTAGTGAAGGTAGGTCAAAATGAGGCTGACTGTAGGTAAAATGCAAAGTATTCACCTCTTTCACTTTGTCAAAATACGATAAGAGGCAATCAACAACCTATTTACCATATGGGAATCCGAAAGAACAACCGAGTTGTCTGATATGTTAGAGACAATTTGTCCCTACAACTAGAATCGCCAGAAACACTCATAAGAGAAAAATCGCTAAGCATATTTCCTATTTCAATAATGAAAATTGCATTGTAGTACTCATCCTTTGAGAACAAAATCAGTCAGCTCCGCGTATAACGGAGGTGCGGCAACAAGAAATTTCTCTTGGTCATTGCCTTGTAGACTGGAAGAAACCCAACGCGTATCGGCGTGACAGAATCAATTAAAATGCTTGGATTTCAACCACAAAATGCCACCGAGTGTAATAAGATAGCACAACCGACATAGGATGCGAAAGATTGCGCGATTTTGCGGTCGAAAATCTTAAAATTTATCCAATCCTTTTGTTGTTTCACTTTTGTAAGTGTTTTTATCTTTCCTTCCCTTTCTTTCCTTGGTCTTCTAAATTCATTTACCAATGAATAAGCTTAAGGAAACTCAGTTCTATTTATTAATTTCTTCACAATTGGAGAATGGCTCATAAATGAATCAGATCAAATCAGACTGGTAGATTTGAAGACAATCAACCTACATTAATTCAACTCATTTCAGCATCCTGTTAGAACAAGGCCGTCAATGAAAGGCGATTCATGTATGCTCAAGCTTTTATTGAAATAAACCATCGTCTAATACCTTTTTTGAGTAACGGGCAAGGCATACTGTTTAATAGCTTCTCATTAAGTCGTCTGGAAGAGTCATTTGATGAGTTGACCCACGCTAGAGTATCAGAATATCTGAGTTTCCAGATCAGTAAAATTTAAGAATACATTTAAAGCTAATAGAAATGTACATCATCTGGCGTTAGCTTGTTCTTATCATTTTGTGTCATACTATCAATTCTATATTTCTTGATTTATACCAAATGTATTTGAGTTCTTGAAGTGACCTTGGAAGAGAATCGGCAGCTTTCTTAAAATTTAGGTAATTTTTTTATTACATGTATCTATTCTTGGGCATATTTATTAGCTGTCAAGTAGATTTGTAAGAATAACGAGTCATAGCAATTACAGTTTTCAATGTCTATGGGGGGAGGGGGAGGGGGAGGGGGAATGGACGTTCAAAAGCCACATTACATTTGAACTTTTTAGATCCGCGTATTCTTTCAACATGTCCCTCGTGAAACAACTAATTTCACAGTTAGTTGAACTAATTTAAATCCTTCAAATGCAAATTCATGAAGTATTTTACAGTACACTCAAGCTAGCTTCATATATTCAAATGTTTAGTAACAAGGATGTACTCAGTGAGTAATTGGAACCCTTAAATCTGTCATGTATGCAGATAAAAATTATCAACTTCCTCATTCTCAGTTGTATCAAATACTGACAAACAATATAGACTCAATCCTTAGTGCATCAAAAGCTAGAAAAAGTTAAATAGAATAGTAAGGTTGTTTCATATCGATTCAGACCTGTGGATGAATTTAGTAAATTGAGACAGAGGAATTGCGATTTCAGTCTGAAAATTTTAATTTTGCGCTCTATTGTATTTCGAAAACCCACTTAAAGGGCAGTAAATACATGAATGGATACTAGAGAGGTCATTTGAAAAGACTTCCATGCTAAGTTGAATGCAACCCATTTCTCATCCACTCCAAGTTTCCCTTGAGCTTATTAAATAATCTATTAGCACTGATGTTACATCCATATAATTATATGGATCTGATTTTATAATTCAAGTCATGATTAAGTGAATGAGTCAATGAGTCAACAGTAAGTTCTACGGAGTCTTTTCCGTATAATACATTCGAGATGCAAAAATGTTCAGTCATGAGAAATAAGGTATTCATGAGGCCACCTCATGGGAAGTCCTATTATATCTATTCCCATAGTCGTTCTCACACTATGCCATTGCATAATGGAGGCAACACGGATTTGAAGTGCGGTTAGCAAATTTACATTCACATGGTTCTAGTTACAAGTGCCCATTTTTTGGTAAATAAAATTTTTGTAAAACTCGTGGAATTTGTTGGAGAGTCTTGTTATGATTTGCATTAATTTAGAGTATCAGGAGCATCAGGTTCTTGGTTATTCCAAAATCCGTCCTTTAATTGAACCGAAAATTCGCATTCTAAATCAGTGAATGACAATGGCCTTAGAGGGAGAAATGGGTCTAACTTGATAAAAAAAAACAGATCCATATATAAATAAAACATGTTGTAACATTTTTTAAATGAAAATAAATGAAGTGGTCGCACGTGATTATCTGCATTTTTAGATTAGAATAAAAACCTAACGCTTTTGATCTGTTATATTAATACATTAATAAATAGGTATTAAAATGAATGCATATTAAAATACCAAAACCATTTTAACTCCCTCACCGATCGAAAAATTAAATTTAAAAAAAAACAAATTGTCTCCACTGAAAAACATTCTTTGTTATACAGCTTCCACAATCGCCTCACCAACCGCGTAAAAGGTCGAGGGAACTTCGTCATTTGTAGGCATTTTGCAGACTTCAATCCATCGGAAGGACAGTTAGTGAACCTTTAAAATCTTGGTATTACAAACCTCGTATTTTGCTCTGTGTGTATGTTCAAACTTTTGTTCACAGCCAGTAGGTTTCAATTTCTAAATACTTTTTCAGTCAAGGTGCACATGGAAGAGGTGATTTTGGGAGGACGAGGGGGAAAGGGAGTGATTGGGAAATGTTCAAAGAGATGAAGGCACAGTAACTTCTGGTGCTTTTTAAAGTGAACAAGGTGCAGCTACCCTACCAACTAACTTCTACTCCTTCCACCGTAATATCTGCAATCCCCATAGTTTGGCGTCTTTCACCTATGCAGTGTTGGGCTCTAAAAAATGGAGGTTTGTAGTTTCCAATGAATATTGCAGCTATAGTAAAGGTACTCCATCTGGCATGATTAAAAATAGGTAAAGCATTTATAGATTAAGGTCAGGCGATTTATTGGAGAATTTACACTGATTTTTTATTTTTTTTATTTACTGTCCAACCGTTGGGGCAAGTCCCAAGGACTTATTGAGGGTACAACAGAAGTACAACAGTTAGCATACAACAGTTAACACAGAAGACAGTAAAAGCCTTTATTGACGTCTTCGATTCTCTAGTCGCTTCCCTGGCATGCTTTCATAGTACAGGTAGCAGTTCGAATTCGCAGTCGCACCTCGTCCGTCCTCGAAATTATCAAGGGCGGACAGTCGTCGTACCTCTGGCCGAGATTCCCTTCATTGTTATACGCACTCGCTTTCCACAGACCACTTTGAGAAAATGAATCCAGGCATTTACGTCGTGCCTCTTTTACCAGGCTGTATGAAGTTGTACTTCTGCTTGCATAATCTAATTTTATATGCCTGGTGGGTGGTTAGTCTTATCCGGCCGCCCCTCTCATTAGACCCCAGAGTTGGGGGGGGGGGGGAGGTTGAGAGTAGGTTACAGGTATTTAATCTGCTGTATCCCTCCTTGCTAGACAATTCATTTCCCCCGAAAATAGGTTTCTCATTATCTGATTGGAGAAGACACGTGTACTTTCTTTGCTCAATGTCCCAGGGAACCTTCGAATGCTCTGCTCTAGTCGCTTCCGATAAATTATGGTCGCTTCAATCATGTTATATGAAGTGGCTTTCCTGCATATTTATTGCCGGACTCTAATTAACCAATTCTACTCCTACTTACTCAGAAGTGAGCCAGCTGACTGTACCTTCCTCGAGTCGAAAGCAGGCGTCTTCACTCTAAAATTAGTCTACAGTTTAACGATCGTAAAGGTTTATAATTCATTAAATGGCACGAGTTCGAGATCCATAGATGTACGTCGAGGGCTTGGAAAGTCCATTTGCGCCGATTGATGCACTAGTGCTAGTCCACAATTGGATGGCCGAATTGAAGTTCCTCGGGCCGAGAAACCTCAAATTATTTAAATTCACACGAGCGAAGTTAGGGATCTTTTTCCTTTGATAGAGTGTTGAGCTCAAGTTGTAATAAATTTTTATTTTTAAATAGTCCTAAATCGGACCATTTTCTAGATCTATCATTGCATCCAACATATCACAAAACCAAAGGTAACTTTCTGGTGGTGTAATTAATTTAACTTGTTAAACTTGCCAACTTTCAAAACTAAATTTCACCTTCTCCACTAATACTACTTTCTTTTTAACAGCTGTGTAAATGAACCACACAACTGTCCCTATCCCGTCTGCAAAAAAACACCCAGTAGGAAAGGGCTCACACATCATTGCCAAGTAAAGCGAAAGATGGTCAGCGATTAGATAAGAATACCTGGATAAGGACAAACAGACGAGGATAACAAAGGCCCATCGGCCATAAACGACAGTAAAAAGTGTCGAGGACAAACGAGTTGCCGCAACAAAGTACAACGACGACGAAACCATGCCGAGGAAGGACCAGGGAACCGAAGACGTCAGTTTAACCGTTATATTGTTATGTGTGTCAACTGCTACATATGACTGACTATTGTGCAAGCTCTTTGTATTTCTGTTGAATAAAAGTTAACCAACGAATCACTTCACTTCCTTTCTGATCCAATAATTGTTGACTCAATTGATGGAGCTTCTCTCTGTAGGGCTCTTGTAACCCCAACTTCGACAATTTAGAAAAATCAACAATATTAAGGATCGTTAATGGAGTAAGTGGAGCAATGGTTTTTTGACTGCAAAAGAACCCAGAATCACTAAAATTGATCAGTCCGCTTAACAGGTGTCAAAGTTGTGACGACTGGCTTGAATACGTTAGGTGAGGATGGCTAAAATGACAATCAAGTCATAAATTTTTACCAGGCATCCTTTTCTTAAAATCAACTATTGTTACACTAGTGTTTACCCTTTTTTAATTATTAAGGAGTCAATTATGGGGTTAAGTATGCGATCGACCCCTAAGGAACAATGATCATAGAGGGGATGAGCACATTCTCCTTGTTAGGAATCATAAAACTTCCGATCAAATTTTCCCCCAGTAACGTCGTTATCCTTCTGAATTGCTGCACAGTATGCTCTCCTTCGGTCTGTTTGTCCTTACTGCCACCTGGAAGAACTTGCTCTGGCTGTAGAGTTGACCCATCTGGCATAGTTAATCACTTTTTTGTTTCTAACCCGTCATTAAGGTAGTAAATTTGTTTAGATTTGGATGAAAAAAAGTGCCGTTTAACTAGGTTAATTTGAAATATTCTCAAAGAAATCCACGATTAGTGCTACCAGATAAACTAACAAAGCATTTCCAACAATGAGAAAGACTTGAAGAGGGAGGATCATATTAGGAAGGTCACTGATTTGGTATTCATTATTCGAAAGTAAGCGTTTTGTTTGATGTCTTATGTTTTCATTCAGAGCAATTCTGCATTGTACGACAAACCTAGACCCAGCTTATCTGATTCTGGTGTCCCATAGACTGATCCACGGTTTCCAACCTAGATCTGAATCAGCTCTAGACCCCGAAGGAACCTCCATTACCCCTCAATTAAACTATAGGATGAAAAATATACAGTACCGATTTGCCATTATTAATGCATGCTTATTTTAAAAGAGTACAAGTCAAATTCAAGATTGACTACTGATGCCAATGGACGTTCTTGGAAATAACCTATTCCTCAGCCATTCAAACGGTTTTATGGTGGAAAATGCTACATCCCATGGAGCTGCGCTTACAGTTTGCATGCATAGATCCAGAGCAATCTGACAGCCGGGAAATTGGCTTTTTAATTCAACGGTGAGAACAAGCTTCAATATCGATGGCCCAATACTGATTCCTCATCGAACTAGGTTTAATAATATGAGAAACCGCAACAATTCATTTTGAAAAAAACTTGATTTTGTGTAAAGTGCTGAGGAGTGAGGTGATTAAGATGTTGCGCAGCATTACAACAATGAGGCCGCTATGCACGATTTAGTCCAATGTCCATGGAACTTACGCCTCCACTTGGAGAGCGCATCATAGACGTTTTTTGTCGATAAAAATCACCTCAGTAGGCTGCAGACCAGTGACAAGACTGTATCATTAATACCTTATTAAAATTCTGACAAAATAGACATGTCACAATTCTGCTAAGTACTTATTTTGAAATTAAACGCTAATTGTGCCTGTTCCCGACATGGGTGTTCTAAACAAAGACAGCCACAGTTATTGGGTTACCATGGCCATACAAGGTGGAAACACTCCACTTAGTGACGTCCATTCAATCATATCGGAGCAAACATTAATATGATCAGGAATATTGAAGTGAAAAGGTCATCCCGATGCAAATGATATAAGCAATAACCTCCTGATCATGGAACTCTACTTTCGCCCTTAATTCATTCACCGTGAGTGGCAAGAAGGGGTTTGAGCTGGCCTGTATCGGAAATGTACACTTCTTGCGTCCTATTCAAAGCGACCGCTTTCCACAATATCGATGAAGGCGTTGATTGTCGTTCTCTCATTCGTTTTTCTGTTTTAGATTGGCATTTAATCCGGGTGTTTGATCATTACCTGTCAGTCGCACCCCCTTGTTGAAGAAATGCGACTTTAGCGGTGTTTTTTTCAAACTGTACACAACATTTTACCAAATTTGAAGGGCATTCAATTTGATTCGACGCCTCATTAAAGAGAAGTTCCATTCAGATTCAACATGTTTGAGTGATACTTGGTATTAAGTGAAGGACCTGGACCCGATTAATTCCTAATAGATCTTTCCCACTTTGAGACTAATTCAAACCTTTTGCTTATTGTGATTTCTACAAAAAATTAGGTTTTCTCAGCCCGGTATGGTAAATTTGTTTTCTTTGCCACTTCTTAAATAGGCATTTTATGAAAGAAGTAAATATAAAAACTGGCCTAGCCAATCATGAATCATCACTAATGGGAAAAAGCCAAGCTGCCATATCGGTACATAGACCCACGAAAACCCTTGTGGTGTTGGTAACTGGACTTAGAATCGTCTTGTTACGTCAAATTTCAGAGTCGAGACAACTGAATTTACGGGAAGATTAGCAATTCTATCATGAGTTTTATCTTATCAACTTTGTTTTAAGATGCGCTTTGAGACCTTTTTAGTGTGCGTTAAACAACGATGGGCATGAGAAGGGCATACGTGGGGAGCATTTTATAGGTTAATCCCTTGACTTAATCGATGATTTAAGATTCAAATGCCTTTTAGTATGGTAGGATCATATCGATTTTATGAATCAGTTGGTTCTCTGGATAGCTCGTAAAGGGTTGGCAGCAAAGGATCTATCATTTCCCCGAAAAGGTAATTTGATCATAATAAATCAAAGTGGTGAATCTTTTAAAACAACATTAGTCGAAGCAATATGTTTATGAAAAGTTTGTTTTGATGAGAGCGGTGAATCGGAAGGTAAGCGGAGGCAGATAAAAGGAGAAACTATGTATTAATTCCCAACCTTTCAATTGCCTCTTAATTTGCGCGCATTCGGTTGATCAACCCTCTTTTAAAGTTACCGCTAAGTGGGCCTAGGTGCCACTAGCATCTAATAACAACTGCCTCTTTACCAGCCACCCCTAATCGAGTGGGATGGAAGTATGAAGGTGGCTACTTGGATTTAGGGTGTGGGCGCAGCGTCATCCAAGCCTCGATAAAACCTAATCGCCCTAATTAACCGAAAATTCGGCACTCGCGACTTGGCCCACTGTTGTCGCTCTACTGCATCTTGGATCAAATCAAGTGTGATGAAAAATTTCGATGGCGGAATCCTTTGAAATCGCCCGAACATTATCTTCGTTAATTGGCGCGATGATTGAATTTGACAATCGCAGGATACATCATCAATCGCCATTCTAGCAAAAGAAGACATTAAAGTGAATTCGATCAACTGATCATGATATCAGTGTTGATTAATGAGGTTGAATTGAGTTTGGCGCGGATGACCTTACAGTACAAGCCAATAATCGGAGTCGGTCTGCAAATGCATTCCATTTAGTGCTTAAGATTCATTAATTTTCTTACTGATGTCAGTTAAACCTCGGGTGCTATTAATTACTGCTGCCACCGAGCCAGACAAAATTACAGATTCGGCTTCCGAAAGGACAGAACACTTTGGTGGATATGTAGTTCTCAGAAAGAGTTACAGCTTTATTCCCATTATGATACACTCATGTGAATATTCAGTGCATGCACAGTCGTTACAGCAGTTCCCGAATTGAGGTATGTCTCAATTTATTACACTTCCGACTTCACTCTAGTTAAATAGTGGTGTCTTCGCGAATAGTGCCCTCTTATGTGGACTAAAGCCACACACGAATAGACATATCTAGACAGAGATCAGCACAAGCATGGAACAATTTGGGAGTGGATGCGCATCTGCATCCCTTCTTCGGGGTATCACGCAAACCTCTCTACGTCCAGAAAAAAGGTTGGAGTGGTGGAATCAGTCAAATCGGAGCAGTCCCATTCTCAATATCTCGAATTCGTGATTCGTTGTCAATCATAGGTTTCATTTTGGGACAATCAAAGCGATCTCTTATCCTTCTTGAGCTCAAGGACACAAAAGCCTAATTGCTCCGCTTCAAACGCCTGTTAGAAAACGGTTTTATAAACCTCATAATTTATGATATCGTTCCTTAGCAAAGTGTTGCGATTTCGCTATAGGTAAAGCAAACAGAATGTTTTAGTTCCGGTAAATAAGATGGATTATGATTGACTTAAGCTTCTTTTTCACCTTCTAGGAAAACTAATAGTTCTCAACTTAGTTTAATGCATATAAGTGGATCATGTGGGTATTGTGTGGATCGTGGTAATCTGGGTTCGAGCAAAATACAAAGGAGCCAGACTCTGCGAAACTGGGTGTCATTTTGTCGAAAATGCTCATCATGCACAGTGGCCACTTTCACGAGCGGATTTATGATGACTTTTCATGGCAGTTTTAATTGACCCAAATCTTGAGACACACTTTTGCGCACACACGTTTAAGAGCCATGGGCACGCGTGAAAAACACCACACACAGCGAGAGACACACACTAAACACATACGCGACAGGTGCTTATCTGTCTGCAGAGTGCGGTTTTTCTCATTAAACAACATCAAAGATATCCACCAATGTGGAGAGGCCATTCTGCACCCATGGGAGGTTGGAAATGGAATAAACGATCAGTGGTATAGAAACGTTAATAACGCTGATCCACTTTAGATCAAATTTTAAGCGCTGTGGATTTTTCGCATAGACTTTTCCTTAAATTCATGGTGTCAGTGGTGCAAAATGATACGCAGATTTTAGCTTCATTTTACATTAAGAACCAATTCAAGTAAATATAAGGATCATTTCAAACGCTCTTTAAAGGTCTTACTTTGTTTCGTTTTGCAACATGTTCAACAGTGGAAGCCGTGGAAGATACTTTTTGACAATAACCGCGATTTAATCATTCCAAATCAACTTGAGAGTTCGAAGAAGAGTTGCGTTTTCTAAGCCAGTCAATGTTCAAGTGCATAATTACCACCAATTCAGGTAACTCAGACCGGTGAAATTCTTTTTTCACTCCTGAACATCATATCTATTCTTTAACATTGCGTATCTTTCCTATTGAATTCATAGTCAAATTGTTGAAAATCAAATCAGATTGGTCTTACTAGCGCAGTTTGAAAACAAACGGAATTCGTCCACATTCGGAAGGTACGGCGATTCGAATCAGTGCGTCATTAAGATTTATTAGGCCAGACCGAATCACATGTCCGTCAAGGCGATTGCGGTGCTCCTGTCAGTAGTGATGGTCTCTAATCGACTTCCATCCCGTCCATCACCACTTTCGCGGGCGTCTGAAATCGAGTTTCTTTGATTTCAACGCAACACGGCCAAATGTCGCCGACAGACGTACCAACTTTACAGATGAAACGTAAGTGAAATTTGTTTTTACACATAGGAAATTCCCGTGCAATTTCAAAAGTCTACAGTCTCTGTTTCTAAGAAATCCGAGGCTGTATTGTGGAATCTGCCTATAAAAGCGAAAGTTCGCACGCCAATCGACTTTGGTTTGATACTACTTTGTGTCCATAACGAATTTCGATTCATTCCAGTCAAAGAATTCTTGAACAAAAAACAACAGTGTTAGGGACAACTTCTATTCCAAGGATTGGCTTGTAAAATCCATGATGTTCAAGCAATATTGAGATCTAGGCCATATTTTAAGCGCATGGGCATTGGAAAAGTATTTGTCACCGGAGGGGGTGTTGTTATATAAATCTTTCCAATTATATAGGGTGTTTTCCCTAATCACACACTGTCATATTCCCATTGTATTGGCAAATATTCCCTTGAGAGCTCATTTTTTGTTATAGGTTTCAATGTAAGGAGGATAAATGCAATCCAAGAAAGGCAGTGAGGCGCATTCTAGTGCTTGAGGTTTCAACATAACCGATATGCCCGTCTTTTAGCAGTGATCAGCAAAACTGATATGCTGTTTGCTTAACTGGAGGGATTCTCGGTCTAGAGGATACTGGAAGGATACTGGTGACGGATTTCTTCACCCTTCGCCTTTCCCTAAAGGCCTAGTGGCTTGCTTTTTCTTTGTATTTCTACAATGCAATTTAGATTTTCCACTCGTCAAAAGCCATTTCTTTGAATAACAAGAAGGTTGAATAGGGGAAATTTCAACTATTGGAAGCCTTAGTCTAAACAGACAATCAATCTTGGAAAGACCGAGATTGAAGAAACTGTACACTCTTTCCCCGTAATAATAGCTAAAAACTTAAACAAAATTTTAGAAATAATTTAAGAAATGTGCGGAGACAGAAGCACTGCGCAACTCAAATGGCCGTTAGAATAAAGCACATTTCAATGCTTACTGAAAGATAATTTTAGTCCAGCTTCGCAAAGACCTCTTATTCGTCCACTTTGCTACTTCCCATCTATCCATTTGAATCCTCCAGCTTGGTTGCAAAGATTTGCCATGAGCGTCCATCTACCTGATAAAGCCTGAGATGAATGATTGAACATCAGGTCTACTTAAGGCATCTGGTACTTGGCAGGAGGTGCCCATGACGAAGTTGATAATAAGAAGCCCTTGAAAAAAGGCCTGCTCAGTTTGTCTTGACATGAATACAATTTCTAAGAGACGCAGACGAACGCACCAAAACTAGACTTTTGGGTTTTCAACAGAACGATTTTTCCCCTTTCGACCCATTCTTAGGCAGTTACCCGGATGCAGTTTAAGACTAGTTTGACGAGATGGGGTCACCGCGCAGGGTAAGAATAAGGTAACTTCTCATCCGGTTATGCTTTCTAAGATGTGCATTTTTAGGGAAACCAAGAGGCTAGCATCATGTGACAGCTATGAGACGAGGATGATGCTAGTAAGTTGTTAAAAAAGCCAAAAAGGAAACTGGGTCATATTTGGTCAAACTGATTTAGAAGCTCAAATACATGCAATATTTGTCCAAAACACTTACCTAACCCTCATTTAAATTTGTTTAAATTATTGCTTCAAATCGATTTGCCAATCTTCGCCTTTGACAAGTGGATGGACTCAATTCTTCCAGGTGGAGACGGGGAATATTCTTCTTTGGATACTGAAATTGTCTTTCGTGGGGAATCGAACGACGCTCTGCTGACATGCAAAAGTGGCCGTATTACTGAAACCTCAAAAGATTAGGGTTCCTCAGGAAACAGTTTCACGTTTGGATAACCACTGATTATCTTAAACTGTTTCTATTTATGAAATCTATTTCCTTCAAATAAGATAGTCTCGCTATTTTGTAACCCTGTGTCATTCCATATTTCCTGCTCGTGGGGAGATTGTTTTTTCCCTAACTTGCATATAATTATGACTTTCATTTGGTGGATCATTAAATTTTTTAGACCAGACCAAATCACATTGGCAATCCTGCTATTGGCACGGTAAGTGCGGCGCTCTTGTTCGCGGTGGCCGGACCTTGATTTACCAGTCCCATTCATCATTTGATGGCTGTCACCTATCGAATCTCGTCGATTTCAACACAACTTGAACAAATGTCGCCGCCAAATCAATTGAACTTCATATGATGAATGATTGCGATTCAAATGACCAGTTAAATGCGCCTTCAGTAGTCGTATCTATCATATTTTAAAATTTTCAAAAACTTTAAATAAGAAAACTTATGACTTAACCAGTGTGGATGAATGGCCGCGAATGATTTTAAATTTTAAAATTACTATGTTTTAGTAGTGTTTTGTTAATTTTCTGTTCATAGTAAATTTTCAAATTTTCAGTTGTTTATTCTGTCAATGAATATTATATTTAAAAGTCAGTTTTCTCGGTTACACTAAAAAAAATAGAAACACCCTTTAAAAAAATTGGTGAAATGAAGTCAGGGATTGTAGGGTTTGACAGTTCGTTGCGTTCAAACCAATATCCATTCAGGCTAGTGGAACTTTGTTAGACGATCTATAAGGTCTTGCCGATCACCCTTATCAGATCTGCATTTGAGAAGTGGAATCATTTAAGATTCATACTCTTTTATAAGCTCTCATCAAATCTTGGATCTGAAAGATTCAAGCTCATTTATGAGAGCTCTTAAAAGAAAAGGAATGACGTTTCTGGTAGAAATCCTGCCAAGGCCCAGCTTTACATAAATGTTGAGAGATATAAACAAAGAAAGAAATAGAGTTTCATAACCAAAACTCTGGAAGGATTTTTGCCACTGTAGAGGCGACTGAAGTTATCGTCACATCTGTCAAAAATGCCCTTTCTCAATCTTTTATATCCTGCCCTTTATTGTGAATTCACTCTAAAATAGCAAGACTTACTATTTATAGACTTATTGTTTGTGATCTCCAAAACAAATCAGCTACCCTTACGCGATCGGTGATCAGCGTAGGGTAAAAGCAAACAGACTCATAAGAATAGAACTCCAGAAAATCTAGTGACGTGAGCCGATCACTTCAACAATTTCGAAGCTGTTATTTGTCGTTCGCACTTGATTTTGGGTTCCTCGATTAGGTCTCAAGGTCATCCCTTTCTATGGGATTAAGTACGCATATTCTCTTCCTTTTGAATGTGATCCTCTCCAGATTTGTCTTCTAACGTTTCTCTGTGGAGTGTTAATATACAGCAACAAGAAGTTCTCTTGGAGTTTTGAGAGTTTTAACATCAGCTCGGATCTTCTTCATTCAGTTTTTGTTGCTAAGCGTTCAATAAACAAGTTATTTCTTACCAATTTCTTGAAATTCTCTCAACTGCAGACTCCTATGCGTGATTACGCCTTTATGAACTGGGCAGCTAGGTTTTTTTCCCATTGGAACCTCAGATATTTTCATTACACTTACTGTTACGACATAAGAAATGTATACCTGAATATTGGGCATGTAGGATGCGTAGCGAAACGAAACTAAGGATCCGATGCGGCTATAATTAATTTATCATCTTGTTGACAGCATATCATTCCATGCGCTGGACAATTAGCATGCTTTAGGCTGGGGGCGAATCACACTGACGTAGCCTTCATTGTCATGGTGATTGAGATGCTTCTGTCTGAGGTGGACAGCTTTTAAATAATCGCATCCCTTTGATGGTGAACTGCGATCCGACCCTTTTAATTAATTTAAATCGTCAAAAATTAATCGAAATGGAGTTTGTATGAAGAATTATTGCCGTTGAAATGTGCCGTTAGTGATCAGGCAATTTAATACACAACATTGAATAGAATCATTAGTGCAGTTACGCTGAAAATAATGCAGATGATGAAAGTATTGCCTCCTCGATTCAAAGAATGAGAAGTAAGCTCTTAGGATCCCTGTGATTTAGAGACTTCTCCAGTAAATAGCCTAATAATTGGGCGCCTGAAAGCCGAACGTTGGATCAGTATCTTCATAGCTAATGTAAGTGTTTTTGGGTTAATAAGGGAAATTGTCAACATTTCGATATACGATTTGCATAAGTCATACTTGAAGGATGTGATTTATCAAATTGCGATCTGTGAAGTGAAGTGAAGTTCCCCTTTAACTACCAGTTGAAAGCCTATTTAAATCTCATAAAACCTAGGTTTGTTGAAACACGTTTCAGTGAGTGTTCATCATGCTCTCAGTACGAGGAATATTAGCTGGTGGCTTGTCAATAGGTCAGATGATAAATGGCAAAGGAAGAAGTGATATTTTAAGGTCTATAGACTAAGTTATCTTTTCTCAATGCGATAATAGAATGAGATTTGAATTTATTATCCTATCAGGAATTAATGGGGCCGATGAAGTAAAATACATTCCAGTTAGCGCACAATTCACCCATCCCACATCTAAAGCCAAAGCTCCTTGCCACGGGTGCCTCAACAGTTGTAAAAGTAGCTTCGAGACGTATAGATACCAATATGTTTACACTGACCCTTCAACTAAATTATTGAATCAATCAGTCATAAGTTCAGTAGGTTAATTTTATATCAAGGCATGGGAGAAGAATGCCTTACTATCCAGAGTCAAATAAATCCACTCTTACCAGAACTGAAAAGTATCTGCTAGAGGGACTTTGACTATATCGTTATTGTTATTGAAATTATTATTAATATTGGTTTTGATGCGATGATGCAAGATCCAAGGGTTCTTTGGCATCAACTCGCATCGGTTTTATTCATTGTTCGACGCCAGCATGACGGGCAGTTATTCGCAGAAATTTTTAGCTGCTTTTCACTACTCTTCATGCAGGAAGACTCCTAATTTTATAGATGGGGGCCTGGGGTTGGAGTCTACTTAGTCAAAATAGGCAGGTAGCGTTTCTCATGAAGATTTTAGCACCGAAACCTCTAATTTATTGAGGCTGACGCTGGCTTATTTTCTGCCATTTACGGGGATGAGAAACGAAAAAGTCAAAATGCAAAGCTTCTAGTCCTACAGTACTAGATGTGGCATTCTGCTAAGACACATCAATTTACGTGACGGATCATTGATAGTCCATGGCCAAGGCTAATTAGTCCTTTTTTTCTGAAGCAGGAGCCTTTGATTTATCTCCAACCTGTCCATAAATGATTTGACCACTACCTGATTGAATCCTTTTGATTCCAAACCAGCAGTAACAGCTATCGACGCTAGCCGATAAGAACTTCATATGAAAAAATTCTTGTAATTGATGTTAGCTATTAAACGAAGCCTCGAAAAGTATGATTAATCATTCTTGATTGCGGATTCTATAAAACCTAAGTACCTGATAGCGTCAAATAACAAATTCGCGACACAGACTGCCTAATGAAATACCTACAGTAATGTGCATGAAGGTGCTAAAATTAGTACTGTTAGATCCCATTTGAAGTAGACCAAGATTGTAACTTGTACAAAAAATCAGAATCGTATAAGATTTATAATAATTTCTAGCAGATATCATGAGTAATTCAACCCATACCTCCTAGCATTTCGGCGGCAGCAACGTTAACCACTTGGGAGAACGAGAACTGGCGACCATGCGATATCTGAGGTAAAATATGACAGAATTGAGAAGCCACTAGTGTTACTCTGACCTCAACACACTTGGTCATACATAAGAAGATGTACCTTGAGACTTGCTCTAATGAGTGGGGAGTAAATAAAATAAATAATAAAAAAAACGATAAGTAGAGAATCCCAGTTACTGAGCACCGGAATGCCGAGATTGTCAAAACATGTGTTCAGGAACGAGATGGACAGAAGTGTTTTTTCGAGGATGAAGATATGAAGGAAACGCTAGATGAGCATCGAAAGGGAGGAAAACATTGATGGTTTAGATGAAATCCCCATTTATACTTTGCCCTTCAACTGCTAATTGCATTTGATCCATTTCTGTTTTACTTTCCCTCGTTGAAAGACGCAGAAACTTCCTCTTGAAAGTCGTCCTAATTAGCAGTTGATGCCCTTGGTCTAAAACAGACTTCCACATGGCAACGGTATGATATAAACTAAAATAATCTTTCTTTTATAAGTCCTTTGTTACGAAAAATCAAATTCTTCCCTCATTCACCTTGTAGTTGCGCCTAATGCAATTTAAGGCCTCCACTTTCCTTCGATTAAGTGCTCTTTAATATCAGTTTGGGCTTATCTGATTCATCGTTCGGTGGAATGGAACGAGCAACAGCGTCTCAAATTTCAAATGTCTTTTTGTACAGAAGATTTTTTTCTACTTTCTTGTCTAAAAAATACCTAATCCTTAAGCTTGTTTCATTTCAGGATGCCCAAAGTTCTTTTTTTACATTAAAACCTCATTAACTACTTCGTTTACTGATGAACATTGTCTAAATTTTGCAGTTTTATACCCCTAAGCAACTAAAGTGAAGTAAAAGGGAGTGATTCTGAAGTATCAAAAGTTACTCTTTACGTCTTTTGTGAAAGTACCTCAATTTGCGCAATCAGTTATTGATATTACTGACATTCCTGTCATTGCGAAAGAAATGTCGGACCTTCTGCCAGTCCCTGGAGGGCCATCTATTACTGTTTTGGCTGCGGTCAACTGGTTCTGCTATTCTTATTTCAATGCATCAGAACATCAATGTGGCGGACAAATGAATTGGCTCTAGAAAGAGCGCTACTGTTATTTCAGTGAGCCATCAAATTAAGAATTAATTAGTCTTTTCTGTAAATTGTAAGAGCATCTGTTGGAAACAAGGTTCTGTAATATGCGACGCGATTCAAACTGAAGGAATATGAACACAGCTTCTGGTGGCAATACCCCCAAGAAACCTGACCTCCACTATTTCATGGAAAGATTGTAAGGGTTGGACATCCTTTGTATGCAGGAAAGTTCATTTGACAGAAAGCTAGTGAGGAGCAGTTTTATGTTTTAAAAGCTTGCTAATTCGATAGATTCACATTTATTGAATGCGAACTCCTAGGTACTAAAGGACGGTACTAACATTTAGGGTCTACATGAATCATGTCCGATAAATCATCACAAAAGATATGTACTATATTATGAATCGAAATATGCGAAATTCTTGAACACAATCAAACGATGATCTATCAAGGAAATGATTAAAAAACTTGTCGAATGTATGATTGCAGCTAATTTGTAGTCCATTCATATTTACCAATGCTCTAGCTGCGTTCTACTCAAAGAGTGAAACTTAGAACTGAGGATCTACATACCAGAATGGCCTCAGTGATTTCGTAGTCTCCTTCTTGAGATCCATACCGATTAAAACTTCGTCCCTGTGCGCGAAGTGCTTTCTCCCTAGGGCTTTCATTGAATAGAAGAAGATACAAACCTCATTAACCGTTCTCAATTGAACTACTGTGGAATATCATCGAACAGGTTCAGCCAAAGCTGGATTTAGAAAAATCGCTACTTTTACACCGCTAAAGATTGAATGCTGCACCTTAAGGCACCCATCGAATGGGATATTTGCCGAATCGCAGACAATTAGGATCCGCTTTAGCTGAAGTAGTCAGTTTGGTATTATAAATGAGATTCACTTTGGCCTTAAGCTGGGAAAAACTAGCTTACGTACTTTCGCCCAGTGTATTTTCATAAATCAGTGCCTCTTTGTAAAAAAATAGCGTAGAAGGAGAACGCGCCGAAGTATTCACATATTTGGACGCAATTTCAAAACTACCTAGTGTTTAGGTTAACATTTTTAATAAAGTTGCATTAGTTTGATGCCTCAGAAATGTAAAGTCAGATCGTCATTTTATCGCGAAGTTTCATGACAGGAAAACCATGAGCTCTCGAAGCTTTGATTTGTGCATATTTTGAAAATGCACCTAGAAGGCGTAATTGAAACTTTGACTCTAAATATTTGACTCAAATCGCCAGTAGATATTTGTGAAAATCGGTTTTTAGGGAAAGATTGAGACTAAGCTCAAATAAACATCTCTTCAGCTTCATGGGTCGCATAGATGAGCATATTTGGTGGAGGACATCTCTTCAAATAACGTCATACGTAATATCAAGGTCCAAGCTCTGGGAGATGAGACCAATCTACGTCGATCATTCGTCGGCAAATGAAAAAAAGACGAGATTAGAAGTACAAGGGTTCTCACATTGTGAATCGGCCATTTTTTACGCCAATGGTTTCTCAGGATCCCTTTTACAGATTATGGTGTACTTTATCAAGTAAGATCAATGTAGCCTCTGACCAGATCGGTAGAGGTAGTTGATCATATCAGTCTCCTGCCCAGAAGAGACAAGGGTTGCATGTCCTAGAAAGTGATATTCTTATGTGTGGGGATAATCCTGATTGAACATACCTTCTACAGATATAATCCCATGAGCCAATATTTGGTTTTGAAAAGCTTTTATATTTACGTCAGTGGATGCAATAGAAGTGTGTGAAATTTCAGTATCTCCTACCGATTTATTAGACGCAAAATTAGTTTACAGAAATCAACCACATGATTTAACAAACCCAGTGATAAAATTGATTATTCAGTCGATAAAGGAGGTTTAAAGTACAGATTGAAATCGCTATAGACCACAAGCCTTTTGGATTTCCTGATGAAGATAAACAATTTTTAGCTAAGAGATGGTATCTAGTTGATGGTTTACCGCTTTCAAGAGTGATTGTTGCACATTTAATCAATTATTATGTTGTCTCCTGGCGTACTTTACGAAATTAAAGCAAAGAGCTGGACTTTTCTAAGGTTTGAGTAGATGCCAACTATCCGCTTATTCAGTGGGATCTTCAATTTGAAATAGGGAATAAGGATTTGTTGTAATCACTGTAAATATAAATCTTACCTAGAAGATGTTGAATGCTACTGAGTAGCTAATCGAAATCTTGATCGCTTTTTTGCTGATCTGAGTGAGAAGAATTTACTGAGTTTGATTATAAGATGCTCAGAGATTATCAGAACCAGTTTCTGCTGTCGTCTGCAGTAAAGTCAGCCATGATCTCACTAGTTCCAAGGTCAGCTAGCTCCAACTACCCCTCCATCTTTGTTAGAGGGGATCTCCGCATGGCTTCAATTTACTGGACCTGGTAACAATGATGGTGTTGATTAGTTTGATTATTCTGGCAAATGCCAGTAAGTAGAGCGACCTCCTGAAAGTCCTCTTGGTCATCAATTAACCATTGATATTAAACATGTTACTCTGAGGAATATCTCATGGCCAAGATAAATAAAAGGACAATGCAGTAACGTGCCTCTATGAACTTAACCGCATCACCTACTCCTTAGTGTAAATCTTCAAAAGAACATCCAGTTCTTGCTAACTCCTTCTAAGATTGTTACAATTTTATTCGCACTCTCGTCTGGCCCTGACATGACTGATCTAATAAAAATAAACATTGCCAAAGGTACTGCTGAGTCGTATCAATTAGCGTAACTGCGGGCTTAAGTAAGTTTGAAAATCATCGAAATGTGTGGATTTCGCTTTCACAGAGATCTCGTTGCATTCATTTGTGATTTATTTATCTATTTATTTAGTTATTCCCCACCCATTAGGACAAGTCCCAAGGACTTATTCGGGGTACAAGAGAAGTACAAATGGCTTTTACAACAAGCGGCGCACAATAATTTACACGAATTATCAACGCTTTCGGTTCTCTGGTCACTTCTCTGGTATGGTTTCAGCGTACACATAGCAGTTTAACTTCGCAGTCGCACCTCGTCCGTCTTCGTCTCGACATTGTTAGGGGCAGACAATCTTCATACTTCCTCAAGAAGTATTTTCAACTTTCTGGTGGAGATTTCATTCATTGCTACAAGCACGCACTTTCCACAGTCCAGTTTGAGACCATGAATCCAGGTATTTACGTCTAGCCCAGTTTACCAGGCTGTACGGGGTTGTACTTCTGCTGGCACAATCTACTTTTATACTTGCGGTGGGTGAATAGTCTTATCCGGCCGTACCTCTCATTGACCCCCGGAGTTGCCCCTGGGGTTATCGGTGGTCACCACGAGGAGGGTGAGAGTATGTTTGATCACCATCTATCAGTGATTCTTTTTATTTTTTATTTACTCCCCACCCATAAGAGCAAGTCCGAAGGACTTATTGGGGGAACAACAGAAGTACAAACAGCTTTTACAACATGCAGCATACAACAGTTAACATGGAAGACAGTAAAAGCGGTTATCAACGTCTTCGGTTCTCTGGTCTCGTATTGGCGCCTCGTCCGTCCTCGACAGTTTCTAAGGCAGACAATCTTCATACCTCTTCCAAAAGACTTCTCAAATTTTTTGCGGAGATTCCATTCATTTCCACATGCACTCACGTTCTACAGTCCAGTTCGAGACCATGAATCCAGGCATTGACGTCGTCCCTCGTTTAACAAGCTGTACATAGTTTTACTTCTGCTGACCTAATCTAATTTTGTATGTCCAGCCAATTGAATTTGAAACTAGTATTGCTATTAGTTTTGGCATATAATTCTAAAAACACTAGGAATAACACGATTCATGACAAATAGCAAGTGACTGTATTTCTGGTGCTGATTAATAAGCACATCCCAAATACATTGACTGGCAGTATCTTAGCCTTCAAAGGTGGATTGAACAGAGCATCATTGCTCCTCATCTACTGGCTACCAATATGATAGTCCGATTAGAGGTGCCACCTGGAACGGCCTTGGAGACGATGACGCGATAAAGCAGAGGTTTTTAGGAGCTAATACTACTCAGCATGTTACAAAATTTATGTTGAGGGTTGGGTGGTTCATATAAGCACCCAGGGGTGACATCAGTTTGACATTTCGATGATAAAAGCTTTATATAAATGTGCTCGAATTTAATATACTTGATTTGTTTGCGTAGACTTCATAGCAATCGTGGAATATTAGCTAACAAATCTTCTTACAGTAATTCTTTTGTTCCACCCTGACCTTGCCGAAATACCATGGGGTTACCAGACCGTTTTGAGATCAGTGGCGGGCAGACAGTTCTTATTTTATCTCTGGTAAGTCATGCTAGGGTATTGGAGGCTAAAATTTAAACAAATTAGCTGTATGTGAATGTTTCTCATCAACACCAACTTTCGGGCATCTGGTTATCTTCAACACCGCCGATAAAGTATCATTTAAGTTATTTTTAAGAAGGGAGAGAAACGTTGTTGCTAAGCGGAGAAGTAGGAGAAATTTTCCTACCTTGAAGAGGTGAGACGCTGAAAGTTGTAGGGTGTCAATGACGTTATTTGTAATGATTTCATAAAAAAGCACTTGGCAATTTCCGCCCATAAATTGCACTACTCTAGCGAACGAGAGATAGACGATAATATATCTATAATCGCTGAACAGAAATACAAGGGACAAACTCGTGGATCTGACGTCTTAGATCTAGATCGTACCTCTTAATGGTTTCACCTAAAGAAATATGTCATACTACTTCAACTGCCTTTTTGAACCAAAATTCTGTAGATCTTTGAATAACTTCCTATTTGGTCTGCATACGATTTCACTGGATCACAATAGTACTTGTGTTTCTTCGAATCAGGACTCACACCTCGTTTCCGATCTCGCTGAGAGTCCTCACAAGCTACTTAATTAAAGGCGCCTGCCTAATAGCTTCGAAATTTCCTTTTGTTTCCTTAAAAGTGAACTTCCCTAATTTGATTGTCACTTAAGGACGCGCACTTTTGAATATAAGCCGTGTCAAACATTTCACTCGACGGCCATGCAATCGTGGAAGCTTCCAGGTGTCCTCTCTGATCACTTAGATATTCCTTGAAATCACTTTGGACTTGTCAGATTCAACACTTAGTATGAGAATAATAACCATTCACGCTCTCACGCCTTGGATTGCACATCGCCAAATCGCCTAAAGCTTAATCCTTCTTCACTGATTGATAATGCAAAGTTTTCTGGATTGTTTTTCACAGCCAGAAAATTAAATTTCAACTGCTGTTGGTATGCAACTAGAGGCCTTAGGGTTGAGGTTTCGAATACTGAAGTTGTCGCCTTAAAGGGGGAAGGTAGGCTGATCCTCTTCGACCTCAAGAGCTTTAAAAATGTTTCATTCATGTCAGATTCACTCATAATTATAAATTTGCTAAAAATTTCAACTCCTGTACTATTAAAAATCTTTTCAAGGTCATTCTGGTCATTCGGGTTTCACACCTTTCGAATGAAACAGCACACCGGCTAGAGTTTTCTGATTTATTTCCTATTTTTCAGTGAAAGTTATCAATATTGACCATTTGTCAATAAACAATACTGTTAGATAGAATTCAAAAAGGATTGAATTTGGCTTATTGATTATTTTGCCAATTAAATTCAAAGCATGACGAGTCCCTAGAAGCGATCCACCTGAAAGCTGTGTGCAGCCAATCATTGTGTTTACCAGGTGATAGAAAATGTTTATACCTTAAACTAGAATTACTAATGGCTGCTACATGCGTGAGACTTTTCTCGCACTAATAATTCGTCTTCAAGCAGTTTTCCTGGAATGCCAACTGGACCGAGTCAGCGTACATCTTTACCCACGTGAATTCGAACGCAAATATTAGATTTCACATTGTACTAGGGCTTTTGAAATGGCGTCATTGTTAAAGGGATATAGTTTCGTGATGATATCAGTCACCATGTTTCTAACTGATGGCTGAATCGCTTGTAGGAAAGTGCGTTAAAGCAGAGAAACAGAGTCTAAATGAAATACTCCGATAAGGAAGAATTTTTCAGTATCATTTAGATCTGGATACCCTCAACCTACGGCTGATTTAATAAGCCTACATATTAACACCAAATTTTCCCAAATTGGTTATAAAAGTTAGGGTAACCGAAGTGCACACATATGTATCGAAATCTCGAATCTTCGAATACAGTGCTTCATCAAATCATGTGTTTTGAAAATATCATGTGAATTTTGACGTCAATTCAGACAGGAGTATTCCACATCTGACTTGGAATGTATAACACGTTCCAATGTAAAAGATTAAGGTCTAGTAAACCCTTTAAAATCACTTGAAGCTGAAAATACATTTACTAAATTATAAGAATGCACAAAGCAGTAAATTGTTTGGTTACCTGACGATAAGATGGATCTTCACTGAAAGAAGTGGAAAGAAACACAAATCTAACACAACAACAATTCGATCAAGGAAGTCTAGACATAGAAATACACCACATTTGTAATCAGTGGCCTATAATGCAAATTTAAGCATATGGCTTTTGTATCATGCTCAAAATAGGAAAATAAGGTTGCTAAAATAGATATATAAATGCTGAAAAACGGGATTTTAGCTCAAGAATGTACTGCTTCAACCATCCAGAATATTCCTTCAATAATTAAAACAAGCAAATTATACCACAAAACAAAAAAATGTAAAGCTCTTTTGTAACTCAGGCTATTTAACGCATTTATTATTTTTTTGAAATCATCTTCAATCGGATGGATTGCTGTGCTTCTTTATTAGAAACAGCCTATCTATACAATGAAAAATTGGGCTGGCGATAACAGATTTAGATATCAGCTCGTCCATTCAATGCAGACATTCTCTCCACCATTCTCATCTCTTCTCACTTTCCCAGGGTCACTGAGATTCCAAGTCATCAATTAATAACTCGAACGGTCTGGGCTATTTATGACGGTGAACCGAAAAGAATTCTCATAATTTGCGCCCATGTGCGCCGTTGGATTCTCCGACTATTATCAAAGTTTAAGGCTTCGCAAGATCACCTTATATGTTGTCGTTGAATCCCGTTATTGAAGTTCAGCTTGTTCGTTTCCCTGATTATTCTTAAATAGATTAAGCTGGGCACATTCTTAAACTGATTGGTTGGGGCCGATATAAGCTACGTTCTCTAATTGGTAGAGTTAGAAGCAAGTATCCCATAATCTAGGTATAGTAACTGATTAAGTGGAGTGACATTTAAAGGGGCATTACCTGACCTCCCTCACTCTCTGTTGGGTCGATCGGTTGGCAGGTGGGGCTGCCTTCAAAAGTAGGCGCCAAGCTTCGGCGGTTCAGTGATCTATTGTACATCTTGTCACAATATACCTGGGCCATCTATTTTTCCCCAAGCATGGGATAAATAGGGGCCTATGCATCGTGATGATGTGCTTAATTTCCCAGGCTACACTCCCCTTTCCTTCCGGCCTTAGTTCTTTTGCCCTTATTTTTCCCTCCTTAGCTGCCAATTTCCATTGATTTTACTGGGATAAAAATGCATCGCGCTACTTCTTTCCAATTTTTTCAGGCATCTTCAAAAGTAATTTATTGTTTAAGACCATGCGTTCAGTTTACATGCCAATAAATGAAAGCTTAACAGTAAAAGAACTGAAACTAAGCTTTTTATTTTGGTTAAATTGGTTTGATGTCAATGATAAAATTGAGAAGCAAAAATATTAAATTCCAACTGCTAGAGAAATTCGCTGCTTTAACTGGATAGATAAAATCAGAAGTTGATATATTAAAAGTGGAATAGTTTGAAATTGGACGCTTTTTTCAGCAAATCCACGTTCTCGCCTGAACACGTTACTGGTATGGAAGCTACTGGTGCATGGTTTAATGAACGCAAGCATGTCTGACCAACAGCTATATCACACCATCGGGATAAATATTGAAAAGAGAATCACCAGTCTTTCATTTCGGGTTTGAAAGTTAGGTTTAGACCCAGTATAAAGGTAAAATTGACATCTGGTGCGCTCGGTATGGCTTCTGCTTTGAAATTTCTTCTGATCAAGGGAATCCTTGTGAGAAACAGAATTTAACAGGTGACTTTTCAACGCTATGAAACACTGCTAGTATTGGTTGACCCAAGTTCACCTTTGGAGAAGAGATCGAAGAAGCGACCAACGTCATATTATGGCTGGTGGTGGTCAAACTTACTCTCAACCTCCTCGTGGTGACCACTGGTAACCCCAGGGCAACTCTGAGAGCCAATGAAAGGGCGGTCGGATGAAACTAAGCACCTATCGCAAGTCTAAATTAAATTATTCCAGCAGCCTGGTAAATGAGGCACGACGTTTCTACCTGGATTCATGGTCTCAAATGGCAATGTAAAAAGTGCGTGCATATAGCAGTGAATGGAGTCCCCGCCAAAGAGGTCGAAAAGACTTCTGGAAGAGGTGTGAAGATTATCCGACCTTAACAATGTCGAGGCGAAGATGGACGAGGTGCCAGAGAAGTGACAAGAGAACCGAAGACGTCGATAAGCGCTTTTACTCTCTTCTGTATTAACTGTTGTGTGTTACTTGTTGTAAATGCTATTTGTACTTCTGTGGTACCCCCAATTAGTCCTTGAGACTTGCCCTAATGGGTGGAGAGTAAATAAAAAAATTTATGGCCAGTATCGAGGGGGGGTCTATGAAACTGCAAAAAAATAAATTTTTTAGTTCAGATGTAGGTAAAGCTCAGTGGGTCATCTTAAACATGCTTATGTCCTGTCATTTTATCAATAGATAGGCGAAAAAGTGCTCCAGAGACTCAAATATTCTTTTTCAAGTGATCCTGTAAAAACGTATGCGAAAAGAAAATAGTTCGGGCTAGGTGATCGCAGAATCGAATTAGTGGTCTTTTGTTTTACCATGGATTTTTAGTAAATGAGAATTATTTTGCTAATGGGGCATTGTCAATAAATATATCTGCAACTAGGAAGCACACGGTGGAAATTCTGATGGTAGTGGGTCTTAAGTAACTTAGACAAAGGTGTTCATTAAACTACAAGTTGCAAAATGGCTTTCCTAAGACTAGCCGCTCCTTGTGACCACCACGTTGACCAGCTGAAAAAATGACTGAACAGTTTCATTTCTATCCGGAGACCTTGCTAGCCGCCAGTCCACATTCACTCATAGAGCGTCCTGTCTTCTGATGACCCATTTACTTCTCTTTCGTTAGGATCGAATTTGTAAAAAATATTTAATATCTTTGATGAAGTCACGCAGCCATCCCACCAAGTGTGGCAAAACTGAGAGAGTATTAATGCCTTATACAAAGTATCAATAATAGATCTGAATTAAAAATCTCCCTCAGAAAACTTCTAGTCTAACCGATAGGGTGGTCGGTTGCCAACCATTTATAAAGTGGAGTCGGGGGCATCAGTCAATTTCAAAGGCCACAGCTAAATACCAGTTACTTCGATTGTAAACAGTTGATGCCGCCATGTAGATGAAAATTAACCTCGGATACTGCAAAGGCAATGTGAGGATTATAAAGCAAGCAAAGAAATTGATATCTGCAAACCTGGGGAGGTGTCAAATTCATTATAACTGACTAACTAAAGAGCCCTCATTAAGCCATTGACATAGTTAGATATGTCTTAGATTTGAACGAAGATGAGATTTAGATATTTTCAACAGGTGCCAATCTTTAAATGGCTTGGGACATTGATGACCAGTAGAGTGCACAAAAATGGTTTGAAATATCCTGTTACACATCCATTGTTTGTGATGATCACCGAGGAATAATTTAATGGAAATTCCTCAAACAGATTGACAGTACTGCACGATGCAAAAGAGGGAAGTCGGATAGCCGGAACGAGTTGAACTGTAACATGCGCTTTAATTAAAATGATGTGGACCATATCCTGTGAGATGAGAAAAGATAGCCACTTTGTTTGAACTCTTAGGAGACAGGTATAACAATATGCCAATGTTATTTATTGAGACAATGAGCTATTTTGCAAGAATCTTCAAATGAACACTTTTTCGACCGTCCATTTGGCAGTTGGGATTTACGAAGACGTATTCTGGGTTGCCGCAATTGCGCGCCTCCACCTCTGAGGTTGTCGTATTACCGAGTATTGTGTGTCACACCGATCTCTACTTCAGAACCATGGATATACTCTACCACATTAGAACTATCTTCCTATGAATACGATGATCACCACCGTCTTCGTGAAAAAAAGATCCCTTCGCGCCTCAAGATGGCGTCAATCTGGCTCGCCACTTTGGTTCCCCGAGGTGATGATTTCCCATCCAGTGGTCTCTTTGTGGACCAATACTTGATCGGTGTGGGCCGTAAACCCGACCACCAGTGGTTTGTCATTTAGAAAAATTCCATGAATTCCTTCTCAGTGAAATGGCAATAGACCCAGGCTATTGGCAATGCAAAGCCACCTCAATTGTACTCTTAAATTAGAAGACATGTACGCTGTCTATGTTCTAATGGGATCTTTCTATTTGCATAAGGTGGGTACAAATACCTTTTTGGAGAATAATTATTATTTGGTTAAATTTTTATCGTCCACAAAAAGCATTGTCGCCAACTTTATTCACGACGTACGGTATTTATTCTACCCAATAATTGACCTGGGCTCAATTTAATCGCTTGACAGAGTAAACTCGATTTTGAACGAAGTCGAATGCAACAATACATGCATGCTAAAATATAACTTCACCGATTTCAATTCCAACAGGTACCTGCAAATAACTGGGCAAATGTCGAACAAACTGTTCGGTTATCGTTCCCAAATTACACCAGAAGTTCCTATAGAATTTAATTCACGAATTCATCAAAGGTTAAAGGTTAAGGTTTTAAAGGACTTAATGGCGATTAATTACCAGTTCTTTCTCTACTCGCTTCTAACTGTCCGTTCCGCTCGCGATAAGGTTCTTTTTCAATTGTGATCCCACTTTGGATGACTGCCTAATCAAGATAGTAACTGGGCTTTCAGTTATCCTTCACACTGATAGTTTCGGTGAACACAAGAGCTTTTAATTTTTCCATTTATAATTTCGTTCTGCCTGTGTGGTTTTCGAGTTCTGATACCTCACCAAGTGTAATAAGATGTCACACGGTAATAGTGTCCCTCAAGATAAATCAACGAAGAAAATTATTCATAAATGTGCTATTCAGTACCGAGAAATCGGTTGGTTTTCGTGACAATCGGCATTCTTAATCCGTCCAAAAACAGATGAACAAATTTATTACTTTTTTCTTAAATTCCAGAAAATGTTTAATCATAAATTTGAGGACAAGGGGGCAGGTACATAGACGAGCTTCATCAAATGGCATAGTATCGACACTCATCTACACTAACTGATCCTGGTTCACAAGGCATAGCGCCAAGAGACAACCTTCATGCCCACTTTTGGAAGTGGAAGCGCTCCACGAAAAAAAGACAGAATAATTTAAAATTAACTGTCATGCAAAGAAATTAATATGCACCTAGCAAATACAGTTAAGCAAGTGGTGACGTTTAGATTCAGTGATGTATCATAAACTCTTATGTTAAAGCTGGATTGAAAAATATAAAACTACGTACTCTATCAATTCAATAGGAGTTTTGTAACGAATTTAACAATTTCTAACTGAAGATTCCACCGAACTCTCATCCAGGAACGGCCAACAAGAATATTTCCTCAACGTCTTACATGAGCTCGACCCTATGTGTTGTCGAGCTAAAGATTTCTCCCCTAACCAGCCGTATTCGCTGACTTCGGTGTAGTTGACCAATGCTATCACTGCTAGAGTTAGAGCAGAGGGAAAATCAGGGTCGCATTAAAGCATCCACCGGTCAGAACGAATATCCACAATGGTCAGTACCGGTCTCTGGAACATTGGTTGGGACTCACTTTTCATAAGTGGTTCGAGTGTAAATTAACCGCGAATAAAAAAATTTAAAGTTGGTGCCACAGGTCCAACAGTAGTTAAGGTAAGACTTTTATTAAATACTAATTATGTTTGCATACACTTTAGTCAAAATATTGCACACTGGACGAACACACCACCAATAAAATCGATGTTAAAAGCCGTGCGGCCACTTACCTCCCCCAAATCCCAAGAAGGAAAGTACTCCAAAGGGAGGAGGAAGAACATTCTACGAGATTTCGAAGAGGGAGAAAATCCCCTGGACAAGTGATCCAGCCCCTCTTAGCAAGTTAGTCTGTGTATCCCTATACATCCGAATGGATGTTTGAGAGGACCAAGCGAAATCGCCTGGCAGTAAATATTAACCCCAACGATTAGCTACCCAACTATTAGTCACCGGCTTAGCAACACTCTACTTCAAATTTTCAACAGCTTCACCGAATCTGCCAAACCAATTGCTTGAACTGTGGGAGTTAATTATTGCAGATTTCGAAACACCTACCTACAAAGTATAAGTAAACAAGGCGGCTTGGGCCACAATTTAGTTACATAAAATTTGCAAAGGAACAAAGTGGCGCTACGAATATATACATTTTAGTGATCGCGCTGGAGACCACCTTCGCTTATCGACGAAATCCACTGAATGACGGCATTCCAAACCCGAATTTCTTCTGCGAGGCCAGCTTCGCTTGTTCTTCTTTCTTTTTCGCTTGGGCCTCCTAGACACATAAAAAAATAATCAGGACTTAGAAATCACGAAAGAACTGAAGAGAAATCGATGGGAGTTAGAAGGACGAACCATTAGTTGTTCATGCTTCTCCTTGAAAGCAACCAGGGGGTCTTCAAACTGGTGGTAGTGGTCCAGAACCGGGCGTACGTCATCAACACCACTCATGGCAATCACTAATGGCAAAAAAACGGTTGGTAAACAAAACAATACAAAACGCCAAAGAGACGCAACGGTTAACTCACTGCGAAGGAAGGCAGCTAGGTCAATGAGTTCTCGATCCGAGTCATCACCATTCCAGCGCTTGATGATGAACGCGTTGCGAGGTTGCAAGGAGGCCGCATCTGGATTCCAATCAACAAGAATGACACGAGAAAGGTCTCGATTTAAGCAAGAGAGGTCTTTTATGTGCTTTCCCTTGCGATAGCGAGTCGATTCACGGAAAAGACGGTAGTGAATGAATTGACCCTTTGGATCGATTTGGGCCATCACCGGCATTCCC
This sequence comes from Moniezia expansa, assembly GCA_019097775.1. NCBI lineage: Eukaryota > Metazoa > Platyhelminthes > Cestoda > Cyclophyllidea > Anoplocephalidae > Moniezia > Moniezia expansa. Next base: position 3,794,433 of record JADFDV010000097.1, read on the forward strand.
GTCTAGTGAAGGAAACGAACGTTTTTGAAATCTCTTAAAAGATTGAGTTCACGGAAAACGAGTGACAAACCATTGCAGAATCTTGCGTGAAAGCAACGACCTCGTAGAATGGAGAAAGTTGATTAAGAAAAAGCTCCAAAGCCGGTCGTTTTTTGAATCGCCAACCGGTCCTGAACTATAAAGTTCGTATTAAAAGGACCGCGAAATCATTACCTTCCAATCAGGATGAACTAGAACATCGTTAATTTCCAAGACAATAGTGTATGGAGGTTGATAATAAGGGGGTTCTACCGGATCAGGAAGAAGCTTTTCGCTTATAGGATCCCGTATGCTCTAAGATGTGGGATGAACAGAACAGGAACACAAACCTGGTTGAAATCCCACATTGATCTCCAAGCCCGGCAAGCATAACCTCTCCAAATAGGTACTTAATGAAGGTAAAATGAATTCAAAAAACATACAGTCAGAAAATTCATCTCTTATCTAAAGACATATACATCATTTAATAGACATTACCTCATTGCCATTCTCATCTCGTCTGGGTGGCCCTAATATAAGCCAGATAAAAGATTAAAACAATTCAATACCCCATTGAGAAATTCCGAAACCAACCGCAAACGCAGTCGTTGCAGCTAAACTCAATGCCCCCAGTTTCCATGCATTTTTCCCAGACCACTGACCAGATTCTTTTTTATCATGAGAATCTGAAGTCCCGTCATTTTGACTAAGTGGTGAGTCCTTTCCCGAAATACTGGTAGCCAAAAATCTCCCATTTAAAAATTGGAGATTTATAACACTTAGAGGAATAAATGGTGAAATTTGACGCCTCATACACACTGACAGCGGGTTCATCGCGAAAAGCATACGACGAAGATAAAAAGCAAAAATTTTCTGTTCAGCCAATGAATACTTAAATACTAATTCTTCAAGGTTAATTCAGGAATGTTCATGATATCAATGAAATCATTATTTAAAGAATTATATATAAAGCATTATTTAATTCCGCTGATTATAGAGGGGACAGTTTAAAGTATATGCAATTCCTGAAACGCGGAAATTAAAATTGAGGGCGAAATCAAATGGTCACATTTAAATTAATTTAGATATAACCAAACCATTTGTGAGTTACGAAGAGCTCTATATTTTGTGGAAGTTCTTTTTTCAATCTACTTAGTTTGGCTTTACGTCATTGTCATTCAATGAGTTAAGCGTGCACTAGCCGAAATGCTTTGTTCGGTCGGTAATTTACAGGTTAGGTGCGCGTAACAAATTATATGTATGTGTCTATAGAAAGTTCATTTTAAACAGATTCTATGTTCCATGGGCACGTGCGTACTCATATGAAATTGTACCTACTCTAAAATACGCATGCGATATGAATGGATACATGTGCATATCCGGCAATCTGATTAATTGGAGTTTTTAGCTCATCCTTCATCAGTTTATGTTGATCATCCGATGCTTTAAGGAAGGAATATTGATTTCTTTTGGTTTTAATGCGGTTTTGGATCTGAAATAGCTATCATCAATAAATTTAGATGGAAAATTCTTAATCTTAGGTTGTGAATTAGTCAACCTCCAAAAATCTAATAGGTGGTGTCAGTTTGACCATGATGTGATGAGTTTAATTTTCTGTCTCGTAAAAGATGTATCATTTTGAAATAATTTCGCGAGAGTATGGTTGTCGAAGTAGCGGAAATCGGCGGCATCAATGTCGATACCGAAATTTAACCACGAAGCTCTGTCAACAGCCATCGGATTTTACAAATGCAAGGATAATAATTGTCTTGTCAATTCATTTTCGTGCTTAAAATTCTAACTTGAGCGTATGTGCGAAATAAATGAAACAAGTTTTGGAACAGCTAATAAGTGATTTAAATTTTTTGCTTTTAAATGACGGGCAGATATGGTTAATTTATCTTTTACAGATGTCGACTATTATCAATAAAAACTACTAAATACCCAGGCTGTCATAATAAAACTGTTACTGCTTTACCCTCCTCGAGGTCACGGCCTAAGTCAGAAATGTAAATTGATCGTCATTGATCACAAATTGTGTGTATTGTTTTTTTTTCATCCCTATGCTAATTTTTCGGTCAGATAACTTGAGATTCTTTTGTTTTAAGTGTTAGCTGTTAGGTTTGGATAACTCTCTGTCCTCAGGTGCTACGTAAATGGAAAACAGAGGGATTACGGAAATGGGTACAGTCGATCATTTAAATTATTCTAGACCCCACATGTAGTTAAAGTAGCTTTCTATGTGTACCTTTATTTATCTCAGATGAATCTGTGGTCACCAGACTTCCAAGCATGAAAAATGAACAGGAATATAGAATAGGTCCTTGGCTCGTTAGGACAACGCAGAGTCATATTCTTAATTCGATCGGAATTGAGCGTGAGGTATTTTGTCACCTGTTCCGAATCATGAAATTCGTTTTTAGACCTTCGAATCGAAACTTGGATTGGCTTCTACTCCAGAAATGATTTGGGCTGACAATCGGGTCAGCCTCGTCCTTAATGGTAAAGTAAATCCAGGCAGTTGTAAACCCCACTCAGATGGTGAAAATGAAGCAAAGTTTGAGTTCAACGCTCTCGATGCTTTAAAGCAAGTAGACAAGAACAAAGCTTACTTCAAAATTCCTGCCGCCGATCAGTGGTTGAATTCATTGACTGAGGAGTTCTCTAGTGCTAGACCATATGACTGGACGTTTTCGACAGCCTACGACGGCACACTCGCTGGTGAGCCATTGATTTCACGATGTTTAGATACTTTAGTAAGCTTCAGTATTTTGACCATTAAATTATTCCAGGCAACTGGATTGTTCAAAGCACGAATGAGAGCCTTGATCAGGCTTTCATACGCTCACGAGATCCAATTCTTCTCTATGGAAATATTGACCTCTTCGAGGATGAGCTGGGAGACAATGGCATCTCTATGCTTAATGCAAAGATTCGTGTAATGTCCTCCGGGTTTTTCGTTCTTCAGCGATTCTTCCTGCGAATCGATGAGTGTGTGCTCAGGGTCTGGGACACGCGTTTGCAATGGCGAATTGGAGATAAGTGAGTTTCTTGACACAATCTCATCCGATTCGCAAGATTAAAGCGTACTCGAATTCATGTTCCAAATAACTATCTGATTCTCCAAAGCACTAAAAGACATTTCTTTCAATATCACGTTAGATTTGACTTTAAAAATTGATGTATTTGTTTTATAAAATCTGTAACTTGAAGTTCGATAGATGAATTCACAAAGTTTCTTCGTCTTTTTGTGGTAGCCTTGGATATGATGCCGGTCACATATTTTTCTGATTGCTTGGTGTTTCTCAATTGCGACGTTTTCCTCTTGGCTCTACGACAATCGTACTATATTCGAAACGGAAAAATGAGGATGACTGGTAAAGTAGCTTTTCGAGTCGTTCGTTCCGAAAGGCTATTTCAAGATCTGTCTTAGTCATTTACCATTTAAATCCAGGTACGACTAACTTGTTGGATCATGTTCATTAACGCAGTCGTTTATGGGCAACTTGCTCACGCTGCAGCGTTCACTGTAATTTTTATTCGTGTAATATCGATCTCGGTGAATGACCTAGTTCAGTAAATAGGCGCTCTGATTGATTCTACCACTAATTATTCTCGACGCCTCTCCTCAACGCACATAACTGTTAACCACTAGACTAACAGCATTCAGCTATTAGTCTGGGGGGTTTAAGGCGCGGCGTGAGCCGCTAAACTACAGGTTCTACAGGTCCAAATAAGAAGGAAGTAGAGGGGATCAGGGACTTTCCATTTCGTTCGCATAGTTTTGTGCGGGACTGTGTGTGCTGCTCACAAGCAATATCCGAATGATATTTGGGTGGGGGGCGTTGAGGGCTGCGGGTTCAGTGAGTAGGTTATAAATAAGAAGCGGGTATTTGTTCGTTGATAAGTCACTATCATTTTAGAAAGGATTTGAACCCAATAACTCAAATTCACCCACGTTTACATTAATCGTGGCTAGTTATTTCTTTATAGAGCCTCCACGTAATCATTTGGATTACAAGTCATTTCGAGGCATCAATCTTTATTTTCTTCAATATCAAGAGTGTTGCTCCTATCAAACATTTGTGATTGTGAATAAGTTTTCATTTTTATGGTTGAAGGAATGGTTGACACCATCTAGTATCTTGTATCGACCTTCAGCTTTGTACGTTGAGTTTAGTTATAAGGGTCCAATTTTAGGTCATCACTTTTCCAGTGTAAAAAGGAGCCTCTCCATAGTCCAGGTCTCAACAGATGACACCTCTTAAAAATGAGGTATTTCTAGTCCCCCAGCTATTTTGCTTGAACCTGGTCCAATATATGATTTACAACTCCCCTTTCAGACCTTCAAAGTACTTCAAAGTCTATCTAAAGGGTGTCCAATTGTTAACAAATCTACAACAAATAAAAAGTCACAATTCTGTTTCTGGTAATCGACGGGCAGGTCTTATGTAACAGATTTCACCCCGTACACACGGGGGCTCGAACCCAATTAAGTTAGAACGTAATAATAAGCAAATATGGACAAATCCTATTTGATCTTCTGGCTCCCTTCAATCAATAGTTATGATTCTCATCCTGATACATTTTGATATTGGTACGAAGTGATACAAAGGTAAGCAGTTCCATAGGACTTTCCATAAAACGGTCAGTCCCTCTGGTCGAGCAGGCAAAAGAATTGCACTTCGAAAGGACTTATGCTGGCTCCCAGCTTATTGATAAATTCAAGGTACTTTATATTTCAACGGCTCCTATTTTTTCATCCCCTTAATGCTAAATATCTAATTGCCTAAATAAATGATGACTACTTATCTTCGTGCAGGTATCTTCTTCGGGAGGTGAAACGAATGGATAGTGAGCAGTGGCTTCCCTCAATGGTCGGCATAGACCCAAACGGCGCCGCGCCCCTTTGCACTCGCCTTGTAGAACAAAGATTCGAGAAGCTCTATCCTGGAACCTCTGTCTAATTCACCGTTTCTCCTCAGGCTTCAAATAGCTCCCAGACCCCATTCTTTTAGGTGTATTTGTGTGGTCCTCGTTTTGATAGATCATTTTACATTCTGATAAAGAATACTTTTTGCAAAAAGAGTTCTAGTTCGACTGAGATGATAACAGGGATTACTACATCTAGCGGTAAAATCAAATGAGATGATTCTCACCTCCATTTTAACTCTTTTATGAGAGGAGTCAGCAGAGCTCATCTTCGTTGACATAATGGGGAGCGAAAAGCCGGTTCACTATATTCTAGACAGTTCAGAGGTGGTCCGAGGACCTCACCGATCATAATATCAAAATGAAGAGGTGTATATCCATGCTTTTAATCAAAACACTGGCTCCTGTGCATTCAGCGACTTTCACGTTACTCTACTTGGGTTTTCAAAGTTGGTCATCATCCTGTTGTCGAGGCTCATAAGTCGTAACAGCTGGATTTTTATGGCTACGCTTAACGATTTGTGACTGCCGTGCTCGTACTGTGTCGACCGGCCCCAGAATAAAGGGGAATATTGGTATGCTTATGCTCTATTATTCACTCACACGGAATGGTTCGCCATCTAGAAGTAAGCATAAAGAATATCGACACGGACTTCATTAGTCTCGATATAGTATAATATGTATACTCCTGTTAAGAGAACTATTTGCATTGATATATGAACGGGTATATGGATTGGTAATACTTAAGTTAGTGGCAGGCTGATCTCTCAACCATTCTAGGGGGTTAATGAAGGAAATAAGTCATTGTTTTTGCAGTCGGCACCGTTCGGTAGTTTCATAGATTCAACTAGCTCGACGGTTCATATCAAGGAGATTTCAGCAGTTTCCACTTCCAAGGCATTCCGCCAATGAAGTGTCCTGGTGCTCATCTAAGCAGATTTTTCTTAATAGCTCCTTTACAAATGATCCAATGACATATTGGTGTGACTGATTAGATCAATCAACCTGGCAAAGGAAAAGCTGGCAAGAATCGCTGGTCAAATTTTGCCACTTTTTCAGGGCCTCATTCGTCACCAAACACCCATGTAATCCATTGGAAGTGCTCTCACCCAGCAGCATGTAGTGGGTACAGGATTCGATTTACCACACTTCCTAAGTTAACTAGTCTTCATTGCTTGCTTTATTCATTTTGGTGTACTCTTTTCGAGGTGGTTTGGAAGTGCATGTGCTAGACTGCATCCAAATCGCCCATTAAACTGAAGGAACCTAATTTAACTTTTGTCGCTAGATTATCAACCACAGATGAAATTTGCTTCACTCGTTCGTAAAATTCTTCAGCTTAATAAAAATTACTCCTCTCTTTTACAAGAGGTAATTAGTAGTCGATGGTAAATCAGGAAATCATTTTAAATAAAATGAAAGGTGTTTGAAATAGATTACTATTTCTTGGTTTTACGGAACCCCCAGTCAGTATAAAACCTGTGTTTCTTGCTTTCTCAAAGCAAGCGCTTTCAGACGAGACACCTTCGAAATTCCTTAGGTTTACTGGAAGAGTAAAATTGAGCCTTCTAGATTTCATGCTCGGATCTTAATAGATTCTTAAACCCTGACATGCTGGCGAGACAGAGGAGATACGTCTATATGATCTCTACATTGATGCAATCTAATATGAGTGCTGATTCGGCGAGAAACCCAGTCCAAAGCTCCTTGTGACTCCTGTGTAGCAAGATTCGCTTTACGATTTCACAGACTTTGCGATATTAATATGTGTGCATGGTCCGTCGTTAAATGGATGTTAGGGAAAGTGAGAAATAGTCAGTCTTAATTGGAACCTGACGATTGTCGTCTTCCTACAGTGTAGTAGTCGGCCAAGATATATTTACTGCATTGATATGTCAACGATAAGTTTATGCTTGTAATTTCACTTGAGAACTCTCTAATCATTGGCTGCAAACGAGTCCCCAGCTGGCGAAACAATTGGAACTCATCAAGGACACTGCCAAAAAAGCAGTAATCATGATTTACTCAATTTCAAATCCTTCCAGGTTTCCTAATAATGAGTGAAGCCAAACCCTTGTTAGAACTAGCATATCGGGAAAATGTGGCCCTTACATCCAACTATTGAATTCATCAAGCTAGCATATTAATGCTAATTAGATGGCGCTGCTAAGATTTACGATAGGGAAGTTCATGGTAAGGGGACATTGGGGTTCGTCGCGTAGTTTCCTTCAGCCCTTTTCCACTATTCATGAGGGCCTTGCTTCAGACCATAATTTGCTTTGTGGTAAATAACGTTTTTGCAGTCAATGGAAATTACAGACCTTGAACAAAACACCGAGGTATTTCAGTATTTCAGTTTTTCCAGTAAATATTCGCATTCACTCAGCACTGTAACATTTTACCATCCTTCAAATTATTCCTTTGATATTCAAGTTTATGGCTAATGTGATTGAGATGGTTTAGGCATGATTTTCCAGCCAGGATTGGTAGACTCTATCAAAGACTTAGTTCGAATGCTAAGGCATGACTTTGAGTGCCCCTCTTTTTGGTTCTACGGATAGTCTAATGATCTTCCAACACCCCTGATGCAAAGCTTTCTTTGCCGAATTTCGACGACAGAGTTTAGTTATAAGATTACTGAACAAGTTCAGGGCAAATCAGCAATTTGCCAAAATGTGGTTATAAAATGAAGCTTCTCATCATGTTTAAGACCGCTCTAATATATAACGATGGAGCACCCCTTGTACTATTATTGAAAGACTCAGTTGATCTGGCTTTGGATTCAGGAGATAACTGGAAATTCTGTAACATGGATCGGAGTCCTAATAACTGCTACTTGACTTTGCAGGAATTACGAACTACAGCATTGGAGACTGCGCTATCTGTTTCCACTTAAAGTCCTGAGCACGTGAATTAAGCTACCTTTTTTTTATTGTGCTTTCCCAGGACTTAGCAATCCTAAGTCCATTCCTCCTACAACGTAAGTCAAGAACGCTTCTCCGGTTGTCAGCAGCCTATTACATCTATCGCAGTTTTTATTAATCTGCTGATTCCTCTGAAGTACCAAAGTTGCTGACCCTCTGCGAGTTTATCTACGGACCAGAATGGTCCTATAGAGCATTCTTAATCCGTGCTCAAATTCATCATTTATAACTTGAGGTAATCCATTCTAAAATAAGCTCCTTCAAATATGTGCTGGAAGGTTGAGTTGAAGAGCAGAGGTCCTCCAGTTGAAACTTGCTGTTCACAATTTGGCATTAACAAGGTAACCGCTGAGATATGAAATCCGCCTAATAGTATTGAAGGGAAATGTTAGAATCTGCTCACTATAGTCCAGGTGATGCTGTGGAACTGTTCACACCTGAAGAGTGCAGACTATCTTTTAAGATCGATTCAAATTAGGATAGTTGAATTTTGCGAGTTAAAGGTGTCTTTAAAAGGGATTCTAACCGTAGGAATAGCTTAGTCAGTCAAAATGTCCACAATATGGCGATCAGTCAATCTTTTCAAATGCGAGTATTTTTAATTTGATACTAGTCAAAAAGGAGTAGAACTCTTCCTCCTATTTAGAGAGATTTCATCTACATTAACACATTTGATGGAGACCAATCAAATTTCTTGCTTAAAGGTGTTCGACCCTACTCTCAACCTCCTCGTGATGACCACCGGTAACCCCAGGAGCAACTCTGGGGGCCAATTAGAGGGGCGGCCGAATAGGACTAATCACCCACCGGACCTATAAAATTAGATTATGCCAGCAGAAGTACAACCTCGTACAGCCTGGCGAACGAGGCACGAGGTAAATACCTGGATTCATGGTTTCAAACTGGACTGTGGGAAGCGGGTGCATGCAGCAATGAATGGAATCTTCACCAGAAAGTTGAGGACTTCCAGAGGAATTATGAGGATTGTTTGACCTTAACAATTTTGAGGGCAGACAAGGAAGTAACCAGAGAACTGAAGACGTCGCTAAACGCTTTTACTGTCTTCTGTGTTAACGCTTGTTCGCTACTTGTTGTAAAGGCTATTTGTACGTCTCTTGTACCCCAATAAAGTTCCTGAGACTTGACCTAATGGGTGAGGAGCAAATAAAAAAATAAAAAATAATGAGTCTTACTTAAGGTCATGGAGAATCTTTTGCTGATGGATCCTCAACTTAATCCCTCCTCACCTAGCTAGCTTGGATCGTATTCCTTTAGAGCCAAGTGATCTAGAGTCGAAAAATTCGGCTTTTATGCGAACTAGTTTTTGCGCAGCCAAATCCGACTCATGATGTATGGTTATTGGGTCAGATAACGGGTAGATAAGAGAGCTCTAAAGAGAATAGCTCAAGGCATAGTAAATGAGACCTTTCTACCAGGTGTCGCCAAACAGGCAGGGTTAGACTTTCTTTGAGGTAGAAGTCTACAATTCCTTCTCCAGATATCCCCACCTACCGCATATTAAAATATCCATCGCTGGATCACGCTCTTTCTCATGGGCAGCAAAATCTTCAAGGACATTTAAGCTGAGCCAACCCCTGAGATGACTTTTCCCCTATCGCAGTTCTGAATTAACCATCGGTGGGACTCGTTCGGACCAGTCATTCAGTTTTTGACTCATGGACCTTGATTTGCATGTTGTCATATAGACAGCTTTGAAAGACTCAACAAGATCGAGTAATCCTTCGAGATATCAGAGTGCCTTTTTAAGACCATTCGGATAACTACTATGTGCTTACCAGAAATGCTTTGACTAAATTGCCAAATTCCTGAACTTCTCGACTCAAATGAGATTGAATTCTCTTAAATTTAAGTCGATTACTCATACCTGGATCATTCTATGGACCGATTTTAAAGTTATTCGTTAACATTTGCAAACGCACCTGCAAGCAAGCTCAACTATCCAGTAAGGTCAAAGTCTGATATTACGTACGAACTAATAAATAGGACCTGCATTTTAAAGCAGACAATTCCCAATCTACTGTGGAGCAATCTCGTCGAGGCTGGGATGGTCCTCCTACCGCACACAAGCAAATATTCTCGACCGTCTTTCTGCATATGCAAAATGGCACTACTAAAGGCGTCCTCAGATGCATCTGTGTCCTCAATGAAAGTCTAACAGTTTGAGATCAAGTTTGGAAAAGCTGATTGTGCGAAATGGGCCAAAAAATTTCGTTTGAAGACAAAGTAGGCCCGTGCACAATTGTCGACCCTCTCGAAGTCGCTGATCTTACTTTTCACTTTAAATAACAGATTTGCCATCCACACAAAGTACTTCTAAGCGCTGGCTGGACGCAGAAATCCTTCCGAATTCCTTTAAACAGGTTCTATAGACAAACCATGATTTTATAGGAAAGTAGACTTTTTTGGATCTAATTGAAGACCCCTTTTCTAAGTTGGTCAAAATGGCTTTTTAAACTGTTTCATCTAACCAGAACAGATTTAGAAAAGTGCAATTGATCTGACACAAATAGCAGTCTCAAACTAGTGTAGACTGCTACCTGTACCTCGATGATGGGTCATCCTGAATTTGCCAATACACGGGCTCACGATCTAACGCAAAGAAAAGAAACTCTAGAGCGGCCTTCTCTGACCATAATGAAGCTGAGAATCCGCTCCATGTTTTATCCGCAGGCGAGAGCGGCTTTGAAAATTAGATGTAATTTATACAGCATACTGGAGCAGGTGTGACCACACAGACAGGCGTAGAGAAGGTTGAACCATGAATCAAACTTCTGCAGAGAATTACATGGTTTTAGTGGGACGAGAGTGAAGAGTAGGGAATTAGACGATTATGCGCTGGAAATGAGGTAGAACATATCTTTAACGGACATTGGATAACAGTGAAACGATTTCGAAGGAAAATTTGCACACGATAAGACAAACTACTCATCTACCGAATCATCGTGAATCTCGTGGCCAGAAATAAGTAGACTTTTCAGTTGAAATCCGCTTTTCCTCTGATCCGTAGTCGGGTTTTGGACCAGCTGTTCAACCAAAAGTAATTTGAGCTCCAAATCAAATAGGAAGAGCAAGAGCATATTGATACATTAGTCATGCCAGAAGTGCCTACATCTCCACTTTTACGAGCAGAAGCTGAAGTAACAACAGTAACGCGCCTTTGAGGACCCGAGAGCGGAAGCCTCCAAAACACTGAGTAGGAAAGAAAGCCCACTCTCAATCATCCATTCACAAACTTATTCCTACACGCAATATTAGCAATACAAACGGCTGTGTTAAAACGCAGCAATAATGACACAAAGTTAGTAGCAGTGAAAGATGTTCGAGGGGCAAATGACCTTGAAAGCACACAAGAAGTAGGGGCTAGGAGAATAAGTCTTAGGAGGGTAGAGGCGCAAGGGCGTTCATCCAAGGAAACGGAACCAATACGGCCAATCAATGAAACCCCAGGTAACGAAGCAGTATAGACAGAAACCCAGGGCATAACCAAAAAAGATATCTCCTAGATGATGTCGCCGCATCACCAGTCGAGATGCGCACACCAAGATGGCCCACATAGCAATTAAGAAGCGAGAGAACCAAGAGAAGTTGAAGAGCCACGGAAGAAGCCATTGAAGCATACCTGCTCGACTTGAATGACCTGCCACGCCAAGAACACACAAACATTAAACCAGCTAAAAATAATACACGATTGCAAAGATGTAAAGAAAATTCTAACCGGAGGGAAACGACCAGTCATCGATAGAAACAGTGAGGAGCATATCGGGTGCATAGTTAGCTTCAGGACGAGGTCGTCGGACAATAAACTTGAGACATCCAACAACGAAAACATCGAGAATAAGGGCAAAGAGGAGACAAGCGGCCCGCCAACCGTAGAGATTCCGAGGGGTTCGAGGAGAGACCACATAGGGATCAGCTGCGCAGTTGGGGCCGTCACAAGGGGGTGGAGCAATATTACTGATGAGCAGACCTAGAAGCCATCCTCCGGAGAATATGAACCAGGGTACCCCGTGGCAAGACCATTCTAACACCAAACCCAGACATCGAAGCGAGGGAAGCATAGCTCTGCTGTCGATTTTGTTCAGCACTAAAATTGAATAATTCCGCTACTGAATTCATAATAGTAACAACTGAGGACTAGCAGAAGTCGGGTAGCAGTGCATTTGCAACCGACTTCATCTTTTATAATATGTATATAATAAGCAGCAGGCTGGGAGCAAGATTTGAACTAGAACTACTTCTTGGGATTAGCCGAAGAACCAGAAGAAGTTAGATGGGGGTGTTTAGAACTAGAGTTTATAACAAAACCACAACATACTAATCTAGAACCAAAACAAATAAACAAATAAATCAGCCATGCGCCGAAAAAAATGTAGCGAAATGGCTTCACAAGGTGTTTATTCTTCTATGCTACAATTTATTGATTTAGAATACAGTCAAGTATAAAAAGGTTTTTAAAAGCGAGGGCATCGAAAGTAAAAGGTCATAAGGCATTGCTTCCAGGCCAGAGGAAGAAGGTGAAGATTCTACTTGCGATTATTCTGGAGACGCAGAGCTAACGAGTTTCTGGTAGAGTTGGTCGGAAGTGTCAAAAGTCTTTAGAAAGGCGTCTGGAAGAGGATCTCTGCCTCTGAAGGCCTGAAAGACACTGCGACAAGAGAGAGCTGTGCCTGGATCGAGAATGGTTTTCCTATACCGGAGAAACAACTTTTTCACCTACATCACGAAAAAAACACAGTTAACAGGTAGTAGAAAGGATTGCTTTGAAAGATTGGGATCCCACCTGATCGGAATCCCACTTCTTGTCAAAACCTGCCTCTGTGAAGGCAGAAACGCAGTCAAGAGCAATGAGTTGACGCCAAATCTCGAAGTATCGAAGACCAGGGATGCCATAAGATCCAAAGATACTCATAGCAGAACAGGCCCATTGATCATCGGGATGATATGCATATGGGAGGTGCTTGGACCAAATTCTTTCAGAGATTTGGTGCCATGACCTCCAGGATGATTTTCCGCAACTCCACAGTTCAAGATCGAATCGAGACTCATAAAGGACTCGAAGGAACGGAAGAGCCATTATCCGATTAATTCCGTGAACGAGATTGGAAGCATCACGACGGACTCTAGTCTCTGTAAGAGCATCACCAAAGACTGCTTGTCGCATGGAGGAAGACCGATTGAGGAGGAGTCTTATGATGTCTTGAGTAAGGAAGGCGTTGTCTCGAACGGGCACACCACTTGAGGAGCCGGCAAAACTCACACCGGGTATTGGCGTGGTCAGACCTGCGAAGGCATAGGAGGGAGTTCGACTTACCACGTGCTGTAGGCACCGACCAAATGCTGATGCAATGTCCAAAGCCTCCTATGAGAATGAGAAAGCAAGAATTAGTCTCCGTTGTTGACCAGGGTGTGGGCACTAGAAACAGAAATAAACACACCCAAGGGCAGTGTGCATGACGATTGACTGGCAAGTTAGCACATGCCGTCTGTATGTAGTGTTGTAGAGGTCTTAAGTGGCAACTTTGATTCTCTGTGAAAAGTAACATGATTGTTCGCCGAAATATAGTGAAGCAACCTGGAGCTTCGACGCTTGCCAAACTGTGACTCAACGGGTTTGAAGTAACACAAAGGAATGAATCCATTAGAAGCAGTTATAGGAAGAATGACTATCAAACATTAAACCTTTGATATGTCAACTGGAAAGCTGCTTTAATAGCGACAAGGCTTATGGACGGATAGCAGGGTATAAGATTGATACCTGTTTCTTCAAAAAGAAGAGTGAAAACTGGCTGTTATTCAACAAGACACGGTGGCAAATTCATTACCAAAAAGAAATTTCTGCTGGCATAATCAAATTTTATACGTCCGGTGGGTGATTAGTCCTACCCGGCCGCTCCTCTCATTAGCCCCTAAAGTCGCTCCTGGGGTTACCGGTGGTCACCACGAGGAGGTGGTCAACCCTACTCTCAAGTTCCTCGTGATTATCACCGGTAACCCCAGGGGCAATTCTGGGGGCTAATGAGAGGAGCGGCCGGGTAGGACTAATCACCCACCGGATGTATGAAATTAGATTATGAAATCAGAAGTACAACTTCGTACAGCCTAGTAAACGAGGCACGACGTAAAAACCTGATTTCATGGTCTTAACCTGAATTGTGGAAAGCGCGCGCATGTAGCAATGAATAGAATCTCCGCCAGAGAGTCAAAAAGACTTCCGAAAGAGGTTTGAAGATTGTCCGCCCTTAACAGTGTCGAGGCGAAGACAAATGAGGTGCCACTACGAAGTGGAATTGCTACCTGTACGATGAAACCATGTCAGAGAAATGAGCAGAGAACCGAAGACGTCGATAAACGCCTTTACTGTCTTATGTGTTAACTGTTGTGTGCTACTTGTTTTACTTCTGTTGTACCCCCAATAAGTCCTTGGGACTTGCCCTAATGGGTAGGGAGTAGATAAATTAAAAAAATAAACCAAAGGGAAGATGAAGGTGAAATTACCGAAAATGAATTATGCTACGCAGTCATACCTGGCAACATGGTGCATACACACCTATAATAAGCTGTTAACCCGAAGCAATAAGAGCCGGGCGATATGACTTTGGAGACAGAGATTTGGCGTGCGGGTAGCAACGCCCAATCATTATGCGGACACAGCAGATCGGACAGAGATTAAAACGTTTTTAACTAAATACTAGCTTATAGACGAGCCTCAATTTGAAGGTAATTTTGGGGTAGCCTAGAAATCAATCTTAATACAAGGGTGAGTAGACTGCAAACCAAACAATTATGTCTTGATCATATCAACTACTAACGAAGGTGGGATCAGCAACCTCAATTCATGCACAAGCATTTCGTCACATAAAATTGACGCTTAACAAGTTTACACCTTGTTCACGTTGTAAAAGTCCTCAAGTCTTTTCATAATAGAATATCATCACATACCATTTCAGTGAGTCCGACTCGAAGAGCATCGGCAGAGAGATTGCTGAATAGGCAGGCGATAGAGCCATCGGCAGCAACGGTCGATGGTGACTTGGAAGGAACGGGGAACCGCGTAACCAGAGGCACCGGAGTTACATTGTCGAAGGATGTCGCGTTAAACCTGTGCCTATGAAGCAACAAAAAAAAATAGATTTAAAAATGCTCCACTATTAGTCGAATGCAAAAAGATTACCTAAAATTCATAGAAAGCGAATGCTCCCTCAATGCACCAGCATTAAAGACAAGGTCACTACGATCCGAATGCTGCGTATTCTGATGAATGGAAATACTACATAACTAGATAGTTATATTCAAGCCAATGTGAAAGGAAGTCAAGACATAACATTTTGATCCCCTCTTTCTCCACCCTCCTAAACCGTCGCCTTATCTAGGGCTATTGGAAAGCACTGAAGCCAAAGAAAGACCTTATCGACCGCTGCTTTGCAGATCGTGGTTGGTGTGTCTTAACCAGCATCGTCCAATAAAAGCAAGGAGAAGAGAATTCACTTTTCGAAATTGAAGATGGAAAAAAAATTCAATACTGAGTGCCAAGGTCGAAAACCCGCATGTTCTATAGACCTTACCACAAATTCCAAGCCCTTGAGAGTTATGCACCACTACCTAATTAGGGACCATTAACCACAATTATAGACAGCATAAACAAAAACTCGTTTGCATTCACATGAATGGAATGAGAACTTGTTTTATATAAAACAGAAAGTTATAACGCTGCCAAGAACCCTGTCTTAAAAATGATAACGGGCTTAGGAAATCGAAGAACCACCTAATCTGAGCCTATGATAGCGGAAATTTTTCTAAAAGAACCAAAACGCCATGACTCTCTCTATAGGTGTCTCTTCAAAAGTTGAAGAACTCTGGAGCTCTTCCATAAGAAATGTTGAATCAGACAAGTCCGGCCAGCTGCAGATTAACTCTATGATGATGAGGTTAGGTTGTAAGACTACTTTGGTTCTAAGAAACAACATCGCAACGGAGGGATGCGATTAGGAGATATGCAAACTATTAACAACTGCTTTAGTGGAATCAAGCAGTTGCTGGAAGATTCTAGAAATAACGTTACTTTAGGGCGCCGATTCGAGGGTTACTTCAGGACCTTACCAAAGTGCTGTCCATTCCTTTAACTTGAACAATGAAAAATGACCGTCAGTTAATAGGGGCAAATAGAGTCATGATTTTGAAAGAAAGACAATAAGGAACAGCGGTGACTGGAAGTAACCATTGCGCTTCAATAGCTTCTCTAGTGATTTTCGAGGGGATTCGCTCTTCCTCATTCTCTACTACGGCCTTTGGAGACTACCTATTTGCCTTGTATAATCACTCATATCACTCATCGATAACTCTTAGCGATAACGCTTATCAGTATTCTAGTTCGGTAACTCGATTTTGTGCGATGCTTTGTTGAAGAAAAAGAGCAGAAAAGAACCGCAGGTAGCCTTGAGTGCACATAAAATCCATGGAAGGAAACAAACATCAATACTTCCCATCCTAAAAAACTTCGACCATTGATAGATAATGAGATAAGGACTATAACAAAGCTAACCAACATAAAGCAATGACGTCCATCATGGATTATTCACAGCCAGATCGATAAGGACAGTCCGTACGACACAACGTTCAACATCGGAGACGCAGGTGAAAACGCAGTATACTGAATGGGAACTACATTAATTTACACAAAGGTTTGTGCATAGGTAATCTATTACCTTAAGAGATATGGGAGTAACCACTGACTTAACTTTTCACGTATCGGGTCTTCAAGTCAACTGTTGAGGTAAGGTTAATAGATGTCAAAACACAGTGAATTTGCAAAGCTCAAAGGACGGAAGAGACGAGAGAGAAGTTGGATGTAAACTCACCTGGGATTTAAATCCAACAGTACCTCTCCCAGCTTGAGGCCCTTAACCTCAAAGTTGTCAATAACCTCGTAGACCACACTGTCAGCGATATCCAACTGGGCGGCATAACCCCTACCCGGAGGCAGCCGCGATACTGTCAAGCCAAAGATCTCACCCAGGCGTTGGAAAATGCTCTCTATGGTTGTCTCCAGGGGTAGGATGCGTTCATACCGAGAATTTGTGAGGAGACTGTGACCCGAGGCGAGTGACATAGAGAAATTGTATTGCTCAATGGCGTAGGGTATGTCGTATTGCTTCAGGGACGCTGCAACAACAAAACGCATCCCTTTCAGCTAGACAGACATCATAGTGATTTCTTTTAGTATTCCAAAGCCAACGGTTTAGGCATTTTTCGAATGACGAGAATGAAAACCAAAGCAAAAAGATTCATTGACATTTTTGATAAAAAAGGATCGGCATTATGGCAGACAGAGGACACAAACCGACTTGTGACTAGAATTTCAGTTTTGCTGGTTTGGATAGCAATATGAAAGCCATGAACTAAAGAACTAGTGGACAAGAAATTCGCCATTCCAAGTCCTAACTTTGCTATGGGAATTAACATCAACAGCTCTTCAAACAAATAACAAGAGCTGGATCAGTCTAAAGCAAAAGCACTCTGGTGATAGAGAAGAATTTCTTCCAGTAAATGTCATCTCAATGGGGATGCGATTAATTAAATTTGAAAAGGGAGAAAATTCATTTATCATACGAATTAGGAGGTCCTCTCAATCAGCGTAGAAACGCAAGAAAAGAGATGTAGCGGCCGAGTTGACGTTAAGAACATCATATATTCTAGGTTTAAGACCCATTAACAAGTAGCAATGACTAAGGAGTCCTCAACAAGAGTCATCAAGGTATCCTCTCCTACCTAAAATTAATCTTGGAATATAATGTTCTTCAGAATGAGAAACAAAAATAATGCATAATCTCTTCCAGAAAAGGCTTCCTAAAAGACTGGCTCGATTAAATTAATGACACCATAGGCTTCAGAAGAAATATACGGTTGGTAGCATCTAAATAATTTGATTCGAAGTTGCAGTGGCGAGCGGCATGATCAGGTGTGACATTAGTCGGACAGTTAAGATACGTTACAAATTAAGGGCATCAAAACTCACCTAAATATACCAAGTTAGGTCAAAGCTTCAACTCACGAGGTATGCGCAGATGGGATTCTGACCACTCATTTAAAATTCGCCATTCAACTACTCCCAGGGATAAAAGTCGCCTGCGAATAGGTTCGAGAAAGTCATCAACAAGTGCATCAGGGCTGGCAGGTCCTCGACCAGATGACGTGGTACGACGCCATACCAAAGAGAGCCAATCAGGTGCGCCCATTATAGTAGCCACTTGAGAGCGCAAACGACGAATCTGGTCGATTCGATTGTCGTTGGAGGCGTGCTGACCAGAGGCTCCACCGAAAGTGCGCTGGCTAGCGCGTTGAGCCATCGCTTTCCAGACCATACACCGTAACTGTAAGATGTAATAAGCAATATGAATAACACATACGCACACGCACACACATGACCTGCATAAAGTCTACCGAACATGCACTACGATTCAACATGAGGATGCGATATGTAGCACTGCTCAAGAGACATGATTTTCCTCAGAACGAAGCAGGTTTTGGAATGTTTCTAGATCACTGACTAAAGGCAGCATATAATCAATGTAGCCTGATTGAGAGCTATTTAGGTATATACAAGTTGTGACTCGCGAATCTTATCCTACAACCTCACCATAAAACAGATAATTGGCCAGGGAATTTCGTAAAAAGTGATACCTTAGTTTCTCATTAAGTTATCGACCGACATGATAAAAATAGACGCTTCTGTCACAAGCGTATTACAACGAAAAGGCAAATCATGCAAACAGAGTTACCTGTTAACGATATCCAAAATCGAACACGAGGAAATCAGTAAACGTCGTCCCAACAAGAAGCTGACTAGCTTCTCATGAAACACTTTGTGGGAGACATAGGTCTATACAGTAACAGAAGCAGAACTCCCTTCAATTGTTTTGGACGCATCGGCTATTGGAAGAACGCACCTTAGTGGCAAGTCATAAAACGGTAGCATTAAAATGCTATTTTGCAATGCACAAGCTGCATCTTTCCACTGAACTTTAAAACTACAGAGGGAATGAATTTTTGGCATAAAGCGATGTGTAATTTAAACGCATTAGCGTCGACAAAATGAATGCATAATAGAGAGGTATTGTTTGTTTTAACAAGTGACCAAACATACATCCGATGAAATGAAATGGCGAGAAAGTCTATTCAATTGAAAATCTTGCCGGTCTCCATTATTTGACCCAAGATTTCAAGAGTATTCAAACTCAAACGGCTAAAACCAGTCAAAAGCAGGTCGAAAAACGAATTCTGAATAGCTGCAATGCGCCGTAGTTGGTCTACGTTCGTGAAGTGAGGTCTCATATAACCTGCTTTTTTTTCAGTTTAGAAAAACAACTAAAGACCCTTCTGAATATTTTTTTACTGCGCAGCTAGCAAAAAACAGCAATGGAAACCAGTAAGGCAAATTTTTGCACCATACTCGGCGAAGACTTTAAGGCTACTAGGAGACCTGAAGAAAGCGATCGTACACTTTACCTATAACCACGCACTCAGAAGCGTTATAGGCATTTCAGTGATCTAAAAGACCATCGACCTAAAAAGAGAAGTCCAAGTTGAAAAAATCCAACCAGAGGAACATTATTACGCTTGAAATGAATTAACGATGCTTTTGAAAAGGTCTTTTAATTGAAACAAAGAGATCCTACTGATAAAAGATACTAGACATAGTTGTCTATGATAGGAAAAAGGATCATCTAAAGAGAACCGCGAACTTTATCTTCACATGAGGAGCGAGTCCGATAGGGTGCGGAGAAACACATTCCGGGTTGTAATTATTACTTCCTTTCTTCTCTCTCTTGCTCCGTAATCGATGAGTACAAAATTCCTCCTCCTGCCATAGTCTGTTACACAAACCAATATTGAATCGCCTTGAAGTGGACGCACCATGACTACCACTTCACAAGAGCTAGCTCGAGGAGAATTTCAGGACTGTTAGAAAATTTGATGAAAGCGTTTAACGCCCAGCGTAAAATAACGCTGCTAAACTGCCCACAATGCGAGGATTAATAAGCCGATCTTTTAGAACAAGCTGCGCGACCAGTCCATTAAAGCCGATGCATAAGCAGAGCATTTTCATGAATTGGCCTGTCAAGAACATAACTAACAAACGAAATATAGTTTTGCAAAAAAACTATAAGTACACAGCAAACATTCAAAATATAAAAGGTCCTTCTTCAACAATGAGCTTCGTAAGCCCCAAAACAACGGGCATTGAGAGCTTTCAAGAAAACTACTGCGATAAAGCTGTTCTAGGTGAAGATAATGCTTGTACAGAAATACTAATATAAGATAGCTAGCAGGTAAAACGACAATTCGTACGTTATCAAAGAAAATCTGCTCACTTGCACACTTCACGATTAAAATTGCTGGCGGAAACGAAAATCAATAATTAGCGTGCTCATAAAAGCAAAATACCAAAGAAGCCTGAAGACAAAACATATTTATAGAAAAGAAAATGAACTTACCTCCCGATTACTGCAATGACAGAGAAACGATTGGGCAGTCTTGTCCATCCCGAGGTTAACCCGCATCCCCTTGATATAACCACCCTCCTCCTTTCCCCCCAAAGCGTAGGGTAACCAGGAGGGCGCCGAGGCGGAGAAATCAGACTCAGCAACAGGGATGCATCCGGGAGAGTCAGCACTGAGAGCGTTCGAAAGGTAGTTGGGTAACTGGGCACCAATCTTGGTTGCATTATCATATCGGCCAGTAATAGAAGCTTGACTCATGGAGCCGGGCGAGCTAACGAAAGCACTACTGGCGACCATCTGCTCAAACATAACTTCTGCTTTCATAAGCTCGGAACGAAGGTAGAAGAGCTGATTAAGAGCCTTTTGACATGCATCCTTTCCACCTTTGTGGGGAAAATGCGAGGCCTCGCAAGATTCGCAGCAATCACCTTTCCCGGAGGCAGCTGCGACTAAAGCGGCCCCATTCGACCAACTTTCAGCAAGAAGCTGTTCGATAATCCCTTTTAAGTGACATACTGATGTTGATGTAAGCGTCATTTTAGAAAAAACACAGCTTAGCTTAAGATGACTTGCCTCTTTTCAGTTTTTCTGCAGAATCAAGCTGAAGCAGGATTTTGTGTAAGGCACAATATATATCCGCATTACTGTACAAGTGCTCACTCTGAATTTGCAAAAATTTGGTGAAAATGCGGCCCATAATCAAACGCCAGGCAGGGTCATTATTTGTAAAGCTAAGACACTCGATTATTTTGATAGAATTCTGGACAGGAAAAATAATTTCGTCGATTTTAGTAACGACACTTTCGTAGGTAATGGGAATGTTGTTGGACTTAATGGCTTCTGAAAGTTGAGAAAGAGCAACTTGATATTCTATCATTTGTTTTGATATCCCAGTAAATATTTTGTCGGTCCCGATGTTGGCAACTCTATGGAATAAATGAAAAGGTAACTTTACTTTGGCAATGACCCGTGGTGTAATAGGGGGTTTGATTGCGGATTGTCGGCGGGTATTTCAGGGATCACATAATAAGATTGGCCCTTCGACTCTGTCAGAGGATCCGACGTGAAAGATGTGTGGACAAGGCGCGTCAACACAAACGGATATCGAGAACGAGGCAACGAACGAAGCATTTTAAAGTAATACAAAATATCCGAATTATATTAACAATTAGTAATGTTATTGTAGGAACTATCGCCGCGTAAAAAAATACGAACCACGGAAAAATTTCAATTACCTTTTTAATAGTGGTTAAACTATAAGTTCAAATTGGGATTAACATAAAAAACAAAGCTGAAATTGATATTTCAAACAGAATCATGTTTCAAGCCTTTTTTTAGAAGCTTTCACGTTGTTGTGTTTGACTATATCAATATGGGCTTCTTCTAGCACTCTCTAAACGCTTTATAGTTAGGCGTTTTTTTAAGGTACGGGTTTCGCCCAATGCGCCTGTCCACAGGACTTAGTGCGTTTGTTAATGATGAACTGTTGGAATAACTTTCACCGCACAGAATTCGAATGTTTTTACATGAGGAAATCAATAGCTGCATGCTCTTATAAATATTATTAATGCTTTTTGTTAGCACATTATTCACAGTAAATTGATTTTGCTTTATTTACCTTCATATGCATAACAAAATTGATTCATTTTTTTCACTTCAACTAATTTATGTTTTAGCGTAAGAATGACTACGTACAATCCAAACGTCCCTGGCCACTTTCCTTTGCATGCTGACAAGGTACCTGGTCTGTTTTTTCGAAAACGTGTTGAAAAAGTTGATTGGAAACGCTTGGGTATTCACTTCTGTAATATGCATAATTTTGGATTTAGCATCTGTTGATGTTCGCCGCGTTGCAAGTCAAATGGATATTGATGCTTTGCAAGATAATCTCATAAGCGTTGCATTTTGTGATATTGATTCGGAAATAGTGTGTAATTTCAATAATTAATCCCTTTTAGGATATTCGTTATGCTGATGCGAACCTCATTAAGCTTTTTAAGCTCGCCCAACTTCTCATTGAGTATCTCCTCGTAAATTTTACCTGAAATTCGTAAAAAGTGAAATTTTATTTAGTATTCTCAGGACTTTTTGAAGAATACTGTCGATAATTTAAGGCTGGAGAACGAAAACGTCAAGAAGGTATGTGCCTATCGCGTTTAATGTGTGCTTTTAAGGAAACAGCTATTTTGAAACGGCGCCTCGATGAGCAAACTCAGCGTCTTACGTCTACTCGAAAGGAGTGTCACCGCCGACGACTTCTTCTGTTAGCCCAACAACGCTTGATGAATAATGGTCCACAATCATATTTCCGTTGTCCACACTGTCCGAAGGCATTTATCAGTGCTTCCTTCCTTAATGCACATCTCTATCGGCGTCATGTGGAAATCATCACAGCTCTTCAGAATGTTGATCTTAACCGATCTGGTGTTCTTTTTCAATCGTTAGAAAGCGCCAATAGTCACGACAAAGAGAAGACTCAAGTTGATCAACGCAAAGCTATTCTGGTTAGCTACCGTTGGCCCCGTCATATTTTGTTCTAAAGTTATTTATTTAAGTTCATTAGTTTTCTCATCACGATAAGTTGTTAGTTTGGAGTTTGAATTCGATCTAATATATGTAATAGGTGACAATGCACCTGCATATTAATGGCAAAATAACCCATTGAATGCTGACTCGTTATTAGTTGAGGTATAATTTATTAACATTCAAATGGCTTTTTCTATTATAATTTTCGGAATTTTTTTAACTATATGATCCCGTAATATTTTCAATATATTTAATATCTACTTGCTTCTACCAAATATCTCCCAGATATTGCCTACTAACTTAAGGGAATTTAGGCGCCTTCCCCTTTAAATGTAATGTCTAAAATCCCTATTTTTACTGCTGTGTTAAAATGAATTTATTTAATGATGGTGGCAGATTGCACCCTAGTCTATAAAAAATAAGATTTCATAAGTGTTCAAATGCACAGATGACTAACCGATTTCAATTAATTTCCGATGCAAACATGAGATCTATCGTTTTTGCAGAGCACCAACCTGGAACTGCAAATAAAAGAGGTTTTGGATCATATTAAGGCACAGCACCAACCACCAACTCTACCAGTGGCTCCACCGATAAGTTCTGCTATTATACAGACCACCGACTCTCCAGACACCAAGTGGAAGAAACGCGCAACAGAGTTGGAGCGCCAGTTGGAAGAGGAAAAAGACCATCTGAGGCAACTGGAAGAACGAAACCGCGTCTGGCAGGATGCCATCACGTCACAATATAAGGTAAGAACTGTTTGTTTCTAGTTCCTTGAGTAGTATCGGTGGTGGTTAATCACAGTATGTTAAGAGATTAGATGTGCTTTGAAAGGTACCTACCTTCAATCATTGGTATCGAAATGTCTATCAATAAAGGATAGCAGAGGTTGTGGAAAGCAGGTCGGACGTTTACTGATTTTATAGTGGTCTTTTCAATTTAGAATTTATGAAGATTCTTAAAGCATTAAACTTCTCCGTCATTAACGCTAGCGATTCGATGGCACTTCGGATATATTTTGAATAACCCACCCATACGTACGAAATCCACCCACTGGTCTCTGCGAGTGGAAAGACCAAGTGTTGGACATTCAACCAGAGAGGTTCCAAGTTATGGTCTCTCTTTAATGCAGTTTTAAAGGTTCGGACAGAGATTTGCTTGAAACAGGTAGTTTGAGTATTGCGAATGATGTTCCGATTTAATATAAAATGGAAACACGGAAGATGGACTATTATATGTTTCAAGCTGCTGTACCATTGCCCAACGTGAGCATATACTTAACGACTAGTAACGAAAATTCACAAATTCACAATGGCTTAATTTTTTGGCATCTCGCCTAATCTAGTTATTAAATCTAAAGAGGTGCGTTTAGCAACAGTGTAATGTTTTTACTCAGGTTTTTCTGATTAAATAATAAAACCAAACCACTATACACCTCAGAAATGACACAGTTGTTTAATTTTACAATGTTTACAAGTGAATTTTTACAATTTAAATATTCAAAAATATAGGTTGATGTTGAAAGAGTTCGAGAAATGTTTGAGGCTGAGCTTCGCAATCTCCGTGAAGAAAATTTAGAAACTCAAAAAGAACTCATCCAACTTCGAATTAAGAGGGGTAATATTTACTTAAGCAAAATTCAAAGAGTGAATTCGGTAAATCAACCGTTACTTCTATTTTGTAGCAAACATAGCTGGTTACGGCAATCCCGAAGATGATGTACCCGAACAGGTTTGTTCTTGTGAATATTTCTTACTTATTGTATTTTATTTGCGTTTGAATTGAGGAGGATTTTTCTATTTCTTTTAGTTGGAGCGCCAAGTCAAAAGCTTAGAGGTAAACTGACATTCTTTAAGTCGAAATTTGATGCTAGAATGTCAAACCAGGTCCGACAATATGATGTATTTTTTTATATAATTATTAAGACCTAACTCAACGTAACTGCTGATAGGCTGTTCTCAGCCAGGCTTTAAGCAGTCGTTATGGATACCAAATAACAAATGCTCGTCATATTCCAGAAGTCATTACGCAATTCTCTGCGAATTACTGATTTCCAGACGAAATTGATCCATGTTTACAATTATTTGTTTTTAATGACACCAAACTGATTTGAAGTGGTATTTTTTTAAGCAAAAGAAGATAATACACCGTGAACCGAAAGCGAGCACCCCTACTTCTCATGTAACTTCAAAAAGCTCTCCAGAAACGGCTGACACCCCCTTATCTACCTTAACATTAAGCTCTCCTCAAATTAAAATGGTCAATAATGCCAACAAAGCTGTTGATGGTACGTCTACTGCCAGCTCAAGCTGGCATCAGATCTCCAGAAGCACCGATTGCTTTGACGAAATGTGTAGCATGAGTCCCGCAAGCCCCACAACAGTTTGTATGCAGTCTCGTTTCCAGCAGACAAGTCTTAGAGGCGAGAACGTTTCCATACAAGTGGCTTTGTGTGAGAATACGTCCCAGCAATGGCCAGTAGAAAAAGAGAGGCCATTATCTGCTGTGGACCAGAAAACGGTTGTCGATGGTCTGATTACGCGGACAGAGGATGAGGGCTCGGAGAGGTCATCACGAAGCATTTACCTCATACCAGTTGTTTTCCCTGCACTATCAATCGAGGTTATTGTTGTTCTAGTTTGGCATTTTGGGTTTTTTTCCTACCGCATCAACCAGACAAGGAAGAAGTAATCTCTATCTGTTCCCCTCATTTAGGTTTCACCGAAAAAAGGACGATACCAACCCTATCCCGAACATCGGTTGGTTCAAGTTGCGGATGGCAGTAGCTACGTTTCATGCAATGACAAGGAACATCGAAGTCGATCGCGTTCTCCTCGTAAAATGAAAAAGGTCGAACCTAAAACAGCTGAGAGGTGGCTCCAGAACGGTGGTGAGTGCTACCAAATTTGTGGCGAAATATACTTTTCTAAGTGCAATTTGTTATAATTTTCAAACGATTCATTCAATCGGAATGTTGTTCTAGGCACAAAAAATCTGTTAAGAAGACGATATTTAACTTAATAAGTTTGTTTGCATGGGAACTTCCAATAATAATAAGGTAGATTTCATTCAGTATTTTTTTGCACACATTGTTTGTTTTTAAAACCCAACATGCTGATGGTTTTGTCAATAATGGTCTATTTCTAATTCGAATAAACACTCTATTCTTGAGTTGGTTCGCGCCATTTTTACTGCTTTTTAGACTCAGAAAGGCATGTTGACCCATTGATGACGATATTAAGTTACAAAGATCAGTTGAAAGAATGTCAAGCTGATCCCGATGCAATGATGCGCTTTCGCAAAGAGGTGAACTTTCTTCTAGAAGAACGGCTAATTGATCATGACGTGGAACTAGACGCCAAAGGCCTGACAAGGGGGAAATTCAACGAAATTACTGACATTCTTGGGCTAGAAAGACACCATCTTTCACGAAAGTATCCGAATTTTGATGAGATTCGTGCCGTAAGTTGATACTAGACCTATCAATCTACTGAAAGATACTTTCTCTAGGTAAGAGGATGACGAGCATACTAAAACAGGGAAGAATTAAGTCATTCAGCTAGCTGGAATGGTCCAGACCAGGTCCTGAGATCATACCGTTTTATTTGTGAAATAAAAGGGCATATGTGCGTTTGCCCAGGTGTATAACGTGGTCAACGTTCTCCGTTCCAGAAAGTATAAGACGTTTATCATAGGTTGCACTTTCTGCTGCCGATGGCCAGTACACAATAGAAGATAAGATTTGCACAGATAATTTCTCTCAGGTTTTGTACGTCCATATAACTAATGAGTTTGCGACTCCTGCGCATTGTAGTCTCTCTCTCGCAAAGTTGGCCATATGGCTCTACAAACCCTTCATTCGAAACGTGAACATGCGAGTTCATCACCAAGTCGAGGAGAGAGCAGTTCTTTGAAGCGGGCTCGAACCTCTCGGATGTCAGAACGCGGCACAGCTGGAAGGCCTCCAAGTGGACGACCATCTTCCCTTACGTCACTTGCCACAACCCTTTCGCCGATCGCAGAGCATCGACGTGGTGCAACTGTCAGTCCTGTCGCACTCCGACGTCCGGCCACTAATTATGCACATTCGAAGCAGTCGCTTTTTGAGGACTCTGGAGATGAGGATGAAGACGCGGATGAGGATAATGAAAATTCGAATTATATGAAAGGAGAAAGAAAAGGAGGCGAAATCCACAGGTTGGCTTTGAATAATTACAGCTCTTCAGTAAATACAATAAACGTTTGTCAGTTTGAACAGAATCATTTTATAACTTAGTTGCTGAGCATAAAGCCGGCATTAGCCCTGGTGCGTCCACTTTGACTACATCGAATTGCAATCCAAGTTAACAAATTAAATACATAATGCATAATTATGAAATTGTTAATAGTTTAAAATGCTTTATGATAGAATGGCAAATAAAATGTTTCATCTTCATATGAGACTTATTTTTTAGTATGAACACATTTGTATCTCAATTTGAAATGCTTAATTTTCCAAACTGATATTTCATCCGTTCCCACTTTCACTTATCGCTTGTGAATAATCAATTACTGTGGTATATCCGTGTGTGAAAAACCGAATTGTTTGAAGCTACTTTTTTAACTAAACAGGACTTCAGGACTTCCACTATTTGATTAATTTTTAATGAAAGAACTGAAATATTGGGTGACATAAGGTGCAAACACGTCGAGGGTTCAAATGTCAACATGGTGACTCACATTTCAGATGTGAACGACTCAACAGAAGCCGCTCTTAAAGCCGGCCATGTCCTGGGATTCAATTTGAAATCAAAATTTAGAAGCAGTGCCATTAGAATCACAGATTGGTTATAGAGAACTACCGAGATATTTCAATGTTACATGTTTCGCGCTTGGGTACGTTTTAACCTACGTTTCTATGGCGAAATTCCCTTTGTTAGTTTGAAATGGAGTGCTTAACTGTACTTGGAACCAGTTTTTTTCTTGTTCTTCCTTTAAGTTTTTTATGCTTTAGAGAAGGCTGTTGAGTTGTTCAAATATGGTCAAATTCGAAAGCTATTTTATGTTTGAGACCGCGAAAAAAGAGCAGAATGGCAGTAATCCATGGCTGAAAGTGACTGGGATGATTCTGAATATGATGGGGTTAAACTCTATGAGTTGAAAGCGTGTTAACAGTTCCTACATTCATTGCAATTAAAAAGGCGAAACCTTCATTGTTTTCACACGGTTTTAGCACCTCTTTCATTTATGCTTTTAATTTGTACTAAAATACCAGCATGAACGCATTTTATGGTTTGGACACCACCATATCTCTTTCAGAGCTATCAAAATGCCGTCGAAAACTTTGAGCAACGATGAAGATTCCGAAGATGATCTTGGAGCGGGCTTGGAATGGATGCACGGTAAAACAATCTCCCCAGGTCCCTCCGTCAAATTTTCAGATGAAAATCTGCACGAAAGAAGTGATGATCCAGACGAAGGTAGTTTTTAGAAGTTTTGATTTGTTAGTTCAATAATTTTGCGCATCTAACTTATGAAATGAAAAAGGAAACCGTTTTGGGTGTCAACTTTCTATAAAATTGTGGCTTCTCTATCAAATGATTTCAATATAGCCAAGTGATTGTGCAAAGTAACCTGAGAGGTCGAAAAATGATTATTCTATTTCAGTTATGTTTGATGGATTCGAAGGTTATACTCTTATCAGTTAATATGCGTCAATTCGGCTTAAATTTAAGAAGGGAAATATCCCAATATAGACTAGAAGACAGCGTTGTAAATACGAATCAAGCTCATTGAAAATGCGTTTGGAGTTCAAACTGTTATTTTCTTTTAGCCGATTCAATTGGTATTCAGAAATCAGTAAATAAAGTACGTGAATGAAAATTTGTTGTAGAGGCGCGATAAGGAAGAAAGTAGGCGATCCCCAAATCTCGATCAGGCACCATCAGCGATTGTGCTTTCTCTCAATACCTGCTCCGTATTTTTGAACCTTAGTTTTCTTTCGAACGAGGGTGTTTTATCTGCTAGCTCCGAAGAGACTGGAATTTTTCTAGTGCTTAATTAAAGATTGCGGAGCTGTTTTATCGAGCTGATATTCAGTTATAAATTAGTTTTGCGTTCTTTTATAGTTGAAGATTATCGGTTTGTGAGGCGAAAACTGGACGAAGATGAAGACAACGATGAAGACGATGCTGATAATGACGATAAAGACAATCAAGACGCTAAAAAGGATAAATAGCATTTTTCCATTGCCTAAGTTTCCTGAATGTTTTAATCTAAGATGGTTCTTGTTGTTTGAACTTTCAAATTGTGATTAAGTATTTACGGAAAGGCCTTTTTCCTGACGCTAAAAAAATACAAAACTGGGCATTTTCGACACTTTATAAATGAACAACTTGTGTTTTCGAGTCGATGGTTCTTAATAAATGGGAAAACGGGGTGAAGCACTTGTATCTGCGAAATTCATCGCACTCAATGCAATAATCTATTAATAATTGCAGAATATATTTTAAAGTAATTTCAGTTTTTCATCAAATGGCTGTAATCTTAAATTCCTATTCTCGATTGCGTTATCTTTGCATTACGCTAACATTGGTATCCTCGCTTTAATTTTTTGTTCGGTATTCGCACTGGTGAAAAAGGTGTTAAAACGCTTATTATCAAACTCCTACTCCTAGCCAAGAAATCTGAAATGCTTGCATTAACATTGGACCGCATTCCTAAAATTTCAGAAACACTAGTTGACATAATGTAGAACAGTAGCGTCTTGAATGAGATGGACTGGACAGGGCTGAGAAACGGGATTTTCCCTGGTGAGACGCTTCCGTGATTCCTGTTTATTTTTTATCGCATTCAATCATTCATTTGTGGAATTCAGTTTTACGCCCCTACAAAGGTCTAGTATTTGCTTGTTAAACATGGATGGCGATTCCTTCAGTGAGGGTGATTGAAAAGTCGAGAGAAAAGGTCTTTTCTAAAGACTAATTTATTGCTTTACTTTTCCTTTCTCTCCGAGATACGGGGCGCAAGACACTTTTATTTCAAGGAAAGTTGCTGAAAACTCAAAGGAGGCCAAGTTCTCTTTTTCCGCCATTTATATCTGCTTCAGTAACACACAGCATGTTTGAAAGAGTGACTAACTCTAACGCTTAAATTCAAATGGTCCTAGGAGATTACTCAAAAACCTCGCCACACCTATGCTTTTTGAGCAAAAGACTAGTTTACTGTGTTGTCACTATTTTGAGGTTCGTAACTGCTGCAACATGCTTACATATAAATTCTGCTCTTAGGCTTGATTTTGCTGCCTCTAGATGAATAAACAAATGACAATAAAGCTGTCAATGCTAGGTGGGTTAAATGGGATAAATTGTGTGCAATATTCGCATTTTGTGGACCAGGAATAACCAAGTTATAGGCTGTCCTGCAGTTATTTCACTAAGGTGGAGTGGGCCTTCCTTGTTCACTAGAGAACGCGAATGCCAGAATCTGCAACAGGGAGGCTCGAGGCGAATCTGCCACTCAGTCTACCGGAACGCTATGCACTCCGGAGAGCGCACGATTCCATGCTTGGTTCTTCAGAATCTTCCCCCACTTGTCTATGTTGTTCGCTTTCGCTTCACTTCCCTTCCGCGCTTCTATGACCAAATGTATGCCTCAGTGATACTGCATTCATGTGTGGCAGCGCCTTTCAGCTACTCACTCATGCCTAAGTTGTCGTATTTATATTCCCAGGAAATAAGTTATGCTTGACAGTGACTTATATTAAGGATGATGTGGCGAACTCGCAATGTCTTGTTTGTGTTAACCTCGTTTGGAAAGAAACGTCTCCAACTCTTGAGCTCAAATGTCTTGCTCGGTACATCGCTTTAACTCCATGCGAACTAGCCCTTTCGAACTGCTGCACATTTTTTTCGGCTCTTCCTACCTCAGCCCCTCTAAGTGAAGTCTCTTTTAGACCGAATTCAACCCCTGCGTGCTGCATTTGGATCCTTAAATTTGGTGATTTCAAACTGATGACCACAAATATCTTTTGGTTTACTAATTCTCTAATTACTACCAAAGTGACAAGTCAGTCTTTTTGTCTTGTCAGGGAACTGACCAGCTTGAGGCACGTTAATTTATCAGGAGAATCGACAATATAACCTCTATGGTCTATGCACAATAAATATTTCATTCAAGTTTTTCTGAAACGAATTCTTTCAAATAGCACTACGTTTTCAATATTAAGCTGCTGTCATGGGACTCTCCAACATGGTGCCCGCAGTCACCGCTCAAAACTGGGGAGGTAAAGACTCGGTCAGTGAAACTCATAAGCCTCAACATTTCCGAAGTGCACGAGTGGGCTGGTATAATGCAAGGCGTTTCTTCCGAAGTCAACCACAATACGGGCATATCATGGACTGATCAGGAAAGGAATGAGAGTGTTAATTTAAATGCTCATGTTCAAATGTCTTGACATTTAAATAACACAGCTGAATGGTTCTGTAATAATAATAATAATCATAATCATAATCATCATCATCATCATCATCGAATTTCCTCCTGCAGAGCCAGAGATATAATTTAAGAAACCAATAAAGAGCTCGAGTGACTTGACTTAGGAGGTCTCATTGCTTTTTTGAGCTTAAAGGACTTCTACAATAGAATATAGCTTACTTCTAGCAGTAGATATGAGGATTAATTTGTAGTTTGGGAATGCACTTAGAAGGCTGCGCAAAGAGGCGCACAAAATCAAAGTTCCATCCCATGTCATACTAGTTCATGTAGTGACTGAGCATTTTGTCTTAATTTTTATTCTTCTTTGACCCACTCCTCTCTGTGTGCTTTCTTCAAAATGGCCTTGTTATAAAAATAACATCACTTAAGTAAGAACTTCGTTCGATACGTGATTGAGAGCATTTTCTGCTTATTTTAGCCTGTAAATAACATATTTTATTATCGTCTAAACTGGTTACAAGAGTAATAAATACTTTTTTGATTTGCGCGATGCGCCCACTTGAAAGGAAGTGATGCAAGACTAAGTACAAGTTGACTATACACTTGAGTGCTGTTGAAGCGAACCATGGATCTGTTCTCAAAGGCATGGAGAGTAAAGTACAATTATTGGCTCTGCCAGTCAGCAGTTTAATTTAACCTCTTTATAAAGACTTAGAGGGGGTGCAAAAATGATTGCGGAGATACATTTAAGTTCAAAAGTTTGCGCTGAATGGAGAGATTCACTCAAGTGAAAATATGCATTCAAAACAATGAGTTTCTAAAATTAGACTAGCGTTGGCTTGAGTAGCTGCAGTCATTTCTATTCCTTCGAAAGACTAAATAGTTTCAGTTTTTGTTCGATGTATTCTGTTGATCTAAATAGAAATTCACATTTGATTGTACGTTGTTGCACCTTTTATAATTTCGGTTGCAGGTTTTTTAAGGAGAATAGGTCAACTCTATACCCAAAGGATGAAAGTTAGGTTCTGCTATTTTTTCTCTCTTCAGGCAATTCCAAAATTTTGAGAATGAATTCCCAGCTCTCTTGGATTAACTGCACTTGTTTGTATAGTATTCAAGGTGTTACTCGAATATGCACTCTGCTTGCAAATACTGGCAAACGAGAATTGGTTCTTATCGAAAATTTTAGGGAAATCCCGTTGAATAAATGCGAAATTCCAATGAAAAACTGCGTGGCAGGGACATACTGATTATTCGATGGCATGGGGTTTGCCGCAGCTAGTAAACTGATGAAAGCATTAAACATTTAAATGATTGTTAAGACTTAAGCAAGTACCGCTATGAAAAAAATAAATAATGATGGCCCTATGAGCAGAATGCTCAGTGATCTTAAATAATATTCGTTAGATTTTCGCATGTATTTTTTGTAAAAAATGGTTATTTTCTACCTGTGAATAGGGGTTTAAGCGACGCGATGTAATCGACCTTCAAGTGGCTGTGTTTGGGTGCATGAAATTTCCGCGTCATATGAAAAAGACGCGCAGGGTGCATGTGATCGGTTTTGCATAGATTGGTCCGCTATAATAAATCAGATGAATAATTCGGGAGCTGAACGATCATCAAATTTGATTGAGGCCAAAGTATTGGACCGAGAGTGTGTATTTGACTCTTTAATAATTATTTGCGAAGTGTTAAACGTTTGCACAAGGAGTTAATATCTGTAAACGCCTTCAAAAATAATGACCTAAAAAATGAAATGAAAGATGCTGATGGCTATAGTTCAGGTTTACATGTTCATTTTTTGGCTGACGGTATATACTGTATGCTTAAACATTCTTAGGGCGTAAAATATATAATAAAATAATTGATATCAAGAAAAAAGTCAGAGAAGCCCAATGCCTAGTTGATGGGTGCAAATTAAATAGTAAGTTTTATTGTGCTTCCAGCATCAGATTTAAGAAGCCTGGAACTCGCCATGAACAGTGCTGAAAGAGCATTTTCAGAATACCTTGATAATGAAAAAGAGAAGTATGATTTTTTAATTGAGGCAAATTACATTCAAATGCCCTTGAGATGTTTACCTTAACCGAAAAGATATTTTTGACCTCATCTGTATTCAAATCAACCTGCGTTCCTTTTAAACCGTGTTAAGAATGAAGGATTTGATTAAAATGGAATCAAACTTATGGGACGAATGTACGATTTTCGCGGAAAAGATTGAATCTTGGGGACAGAGTAATTCTCAAGATGCTTCAAAGCCTTGTTCCCGAAAAGGATCCAGCAATTGCAATACTTCAAATTCCAATGATATACTTCCGGAGGTTTTCGCCTTTCAGGTATAACAACTTTTAAAGTAATCTGTTTTTCAAAAAAAGAATTACTTAGTAAAATATGGTGGCCGTACTGGTGGCTGGACTGATTTCAATCATCAAACTTTTCTCAAAATTCGACAACGATATATCCGCTCGCATTCAGTCAAAGCGAACTCATTTCTCCGTCGGTCGATTCCTAACGATTTGAAAAACGAATTTCTGCAAGAAATCGCATCAGCTCTTTGTCTCAGTTCGACTGCAGAAGCTCTTGCTCATGAAGAATGGTTCATGAAACTGAATGATCTTGAAGAAGCATGTAAAGCAGCACTGAAAGAAAACAAGTTCCGAAGTGTGCGATTTGTTGTTTTCCTTACAAAGAATCGACTACTAGCAATGGTTGAGTACGTACGATTTCTGCTTCTAGAAAGCAGCAGTTTCAGCTCGAACTTCGAGAGTGCTTGAAAAATGTCCCGCACCCCGATTAAAACCGGTATCTTCCCTGAGTCGAAAACAGCAGCAAGCCCGAATTACGGCCTGGCGTGAGGCCAAACAACGGGAACTCGATCAAAAGTTGGAGGCAGAACAGAGAGAACGAGAAGAACTACGACGACATGAAAAGATGAAATGGCAGAAACTCGTTGTGAGGAAATCCTTATTCTTATTTTGCAATTATTGTAGGAAGAACTGAGAGCCAGACTTGCGAACTATCGCCTTCAAAGAGAAACCACGGGCGATGCCCAAAGCAACGGACGCGAAGTCAACAAAAATGACGCAGATGCTACGAAGCAACACCTCACAGATGTGGACAAGGAGCGAATACGCAATAGGGTAGTTACTGATCCTTTTCTTATAATTCCTTGAGAACTCAAAGGAGTTTCTTGAGGACCCTACCCAGCAATTATTTATTTGTTTGATGTTCAGGTAGACTTCAAATATCTGGAATTTCGGATATTACTGTCTCTATTATGATTCACTTCAGTCCGTTTCACTTGGATTTTCTATTTCAAAAATAATTTACTCAAATTTCTTTTAGACGAGACATCTGATTCGACTTCAAATGGAGCGAAAACGTGCGAAATTTCGAATTCTGGAAGAGCGCCAAGCTCGACCACACCATGCGACTCCCAAGGTTTCTTTTTAGATTGCGTTTTTATTTAGCAAATATTCATCATTAGGTTGTTGATTTTAAAACGTTGTTTGATCAAGCTCAAAAGTGATTTCAGATTCGCGATTCGACTAATGGCAGTTAAGTATCTGGTTTACAAATTCAAAACTCGATTCGAAACGATTCAGTGAAGTTTTCTTACGTAGCGGCTTGCCAAGCTGCGGCGATGTAGCTGTTGCGCACATATCTGACAACAGCAGGTTCAGTGTGGACCTGGTGCTCGCGATGACCACTCTCACATCGATTAACGCTGGTATCACCTGACGGTCCATGCGTGGTTACAAACACAAAAATCACAAAACCAACCCGTGCTAGTAGACTCTGAAAATATATAGGCGTATTAGGGACCTGTAGGACCATCGATGAAATGGTGACCAAAAGAGTATTTTACTTGAAAAGGCTTTATTGATTATCGATAGGCACATATTGCATCGACTACGGTGAGGAGTTGCGCGCAGAGCCTGTGGGTAAAGGTTATTGATTAACATAATCCAGAATTAATTCACATTCGGAACTCACGAGTACTGATTGAAAGCTGTGGGTGAATTCCCCTAAGAGCCACTTTCTGGAACTCATGTTGTAAGTTGGCATGAAAAGAGGACGTAACTAACTGGTGTTGAGCTCTTCTTGTTATTTAAAGTGGCACCTCTTATTCGTTAATCAGATGGCGCATTAAATATTCTGGTTATCTTTGAATGGACAAGCACACGACTTAGTTCTCACCGCAGGCTTTAATGCCTCAATAGGGCAATATCCTTCACGTCAACGTTCCTTACTACTTCTAGCTTAACATCGACCAATAAGCGTTGTGAATTTCTTTTATTCCTTCAGAGGGCACTTCTTAACCCTTAGAACACAAATGAAACATCTAACTGGAAAAATCAACTTTTGAGCCCTGTCTTCTCTGAAAGTAGGCTTGGCCGAATGAGTTTGCTATCAAATCTTATGTGAGGTGCTCTTGTCTGAAATTAAATAATGAAATATTTTGCTAATATCTCGGAATTTGCGTTCAAAACAGCTCCCGTCTGCCCTCAAAATTGCATCACCTTGCATATATTAAGAATATTTTTGCAATGCAAATTTCGAACTTCAGTCCAGAAGATTGAAAAAACCGTAGGTGATATTATGCACGTTCTCTTACATCCCTTTAAATAACTTCCCGGTGATTTTAAAATACAAACATGAATTTTGAAAAGAAACGGAAAAACAAATAAAATTATATTAATGCAGAAAGAAGAGCAGAAGCACTCACATTTTTAAATCTTAAACTGTAACCTCTGATCCGCACGATGCTTGGGTCAAGTTATTTAAATAAGCATCCAAATTAAAAACTGTTGAGGAATTCAGCCTGACAATCGCCAATTAATCATGAAGAAATGATTTCATTTTAACAAGACAAAAGCTGCGCTTATGTACTTAATGTCTACTTTTCCGAACTAGTTGCGTGTGCTAGCTGAACGTGACCCAAAACGAGCGATCGGCTATACAGAGCTGTGGAAGCTTCGAATTCAAGCTCAGAAGGAGAAAGATACGTCGTCTCAAATCCAGATCCCAATGACGAGAACGCTGTCTGAACGCCGTCAAAAAGCCGCACCTCAATGGAGGCAACGCTTCTCCCTCGATTGATCGATTCGGTCTTTTATTTGACATTTAATCGATGTGGCTTTCAGGCATCACTCTTTACCAAGTTCTCATTTTCTTGATGACCAAACAAGCTCCAGAATCATCATACCGAAAAACATATCCTAAAATTTGAAGCCCTTCAAAAATATTTAAAAGGCATGTATTTTGTTTGGCCCCTGCGATATACTAGGATTGTCAGTGGATTGATTGAAAGAGAGACGTCTTATTGACTAGAACGTAAGCTATTCACTAAGATCACAAGCAATAAGCCTTGATTACACTTTCAATAAACAAACGTCAAGGCAGTGCAACCGACTGGCCCGATTAAGAGGGTAGGGTCCTGCAATATGTCATAGGTGCTCGACAGTATCTGCTGACTAGAGATTTCTATTTAGTCTCTAATCGCTACGTTCTATTTTTGACTGCCATTCGCTCGACCTGGTCCATATCAAGAGATGGTTACAGTGACATAATTCACTGCAAAACAATATACTGCCATTCAATCCAAAGGAGTTGGAGTATGAAGGAAAAGTTCAAGTTATTTGAATATTTTATTATTTTCCTTAGGCGTTATGGGTTCTTTAGGTACTTAGCCTTGGCCTTCAATCTCTTGTGCTTAGCTCGTTTGAATGCCACTTTATGTATATCAGGGTTTTGTGAGTTTTTAAGCAACTTTACACATGACGCACTTAGGACATTATATCTTAGGAGTTATGCTCCTACTCATTACTCAACTAGTTTTTGTTTTTAACATTTAAGCGAATGCCCTGGCTCTTTAAAAGTGTGGTAGATCAGATTTCCCGTCCGAATGTTTTCTCGCTCCTTGCTGAAGAGTTTGTGCATTAGTTTGGACTATGCAAATGGCATTTTTAGACAGCAGGAAAAGAGAATCATGGTCGAGTTGATGAAAAGTGTCCTTGAGCTCGAATCTTGGAGAGGGATAAATGGTTTTTAAATACCTTCATGTTTAAAACCTCAATTTGTCTGTTCTGTTATAAGCCCGAATTAGGTTAGTGTAGTAGGGCGTTTCCACCGCTAGCTATACAATAACACAATTAGAACCGTATCATTTGGTGAGTCAAGCTGAGCGGACATTTTCAACCCTACGTGACTACCAAATTATAACAACCTTTGAGGAATTCGCACCAATCAACTTTCTTCAAATAAACAAGCTCACTTGGAATTGCATTTAAGGGATGTGAGTACGCTATATTTTCGCGGCTAGTTGGCAAAATGTATTTATGGAACTAAAGTTAGTTTGTAAACTTCGAGAAGCGATCGCTCCTGATAATCCTAGTTTCCAATAATGTCGGCAAACAACATTGGTAAGGCTTTCAGTTATCGAGGTAAATGAGTTAGACTTTGATTAATACCGGTTGTTGTGCCAAGCGAATGACAGGATTTCCAACCAATTTAGCTACAAATATTATCTGAGCAATAAATAGGGGGTTTATTTAGTAATTTAGTGCGAAATATTCCGTTTGAGCCCATAGAATTTGAAAACCAATAGTTTTCTACTCCATCTTACCCGACTCCAGATAAAATCTGAACAACCTGGCCGCAACAAACGATGTTCTTGCAATGGTAATGCATTAAAACAACAAATTCCCCAGATTTTTCTTGTATTTCATCCAAAAATAGAAACAAAACCAAACTGGAATATTTTGCAAGCATATCTGTGATGTAATTTACTCTTAACTGGGCCTGTGCTTGTGCAACCCATTTCTCTTCCGTTTTATTCTGTCATTCAAATGTCCAGGCTTACTGTTGTTTGCGCACTGCTCTTTGACTGTACGGTTATTTCCCCTTATCTTGCATGGCTAATCAGCTCTGCGTTGTCCTCTTGGTCTTCGATCTCCTATTGTAGCGTGAGGGTTATTATAACCGGAAGAAGTTGTGCATAGTAACGAGAAGGAGGTTAGTCAATGCAGTCGGCCAGTCACTCTTGGGTCTCTGCCTCAAATGTTTTCGGTTAGTACGTTTTTCACATAATGGCCACCTAAATAACTGGCTGAACTTTCCAGCTGGTGCCCTGATGAACAGTCAGCAACAGCAGCAGAAGAAGAAAAAGAAAGTAAAGAGCGGCATTTCTGAAATGCTTTTCCCGCAAATATTCTTTTACGTCTCGATGATACGCCGTGCAGACACGCTTTGAGTAACAAGGGTTTAAGGCAAAAAAAGCCAAACTCTAACTGTCTCTTTTGCTTGTGGTTTGATTTCTCTTTAGCTCATCGACTAGCTCTAGCTTTTCTTAAGTTAGTCAGGCATGATTTTAAGTTTCAGTATAATCAGATTTCACCAGCAATTGACATTTTTTTATAATCGCCGGTAGTCAAGTTCTCCATTAAAGACAGTAGTAGCCTTCGTTAACTGATGATCAGTAAACACACACATCACGATTCAAGTCAGTATTCCCGGATGAAGTAAATGCAAAAGTGTTCAGTGAGAAGATCAGTTACAATAAGAAAATGTTGTTTCATTTAGCAAACTCTTGCCAGCTAGAGTAACTCCCGAAACCTTCGCATCCAAACGAAAATTTCCCATTGAATGATTGCCTTGTCCGGCTTTTTACCCCCTTCCTACACGCATATCCATAGCCACTCAGCTTGTAGACTCGGTGCTTTTCCCCTCTCTTGGGTTACTGAACCTAAGACTGATCGGACTTATTGAAGCTCCGCAGTAGCCAGCTGACAGAAAATAGTTTAAAAGTAGTAGGTGGATCTTTCAGACTCCCGTTCCCATACGTTCGTTGGCCTCAGTCACTCTGAATAACGACTCCACGAAGAGACCGAAGTAACCCCAAAGTTTCTAATTTTTTGAGACGCTATGTACAGCATTTATTAATTTTTTTTCCATGAATCCATTTTACTTTAAGGCATTGAAATATTCATGTGCAAAATAGCGACCTCTACAAGCAGAGTTTTCAGCAAAATCATTTCATATTCTTATTTAATTTGGCACTTACCTAACTTTCTGGAATGTCTTTTTCAAGCGAGTGTCTGATTCAGATTGCGCAATAACAAAGATGCTTACCACTATTTGTTTATGATAGTGAATTCCCATCTGTTGATAAAAAAAAATAATAGACACGACCATTTTTTGTAGATATCAGCCATAGCTGCCTTCTTGTGGAAATGTATCTCTCGCTTCATTGATATTTTAAAGAACTCTGAATGGATTTTGGAATAAATGTGCAC
Organism: Moniezia expansa; assembly: GCA_019097775.1. Lineage (NCBI taxonomy): Eukaryota > Metazoa > Platyhelminthes > Cestoda > Cyclophyllidea > Anoplocephalidae > Moniezia > Moniezia expansa. The sequence goes on from JADFDV010000097.1 coordinate 3,834,066, forward strand.
ATATCGTACTGGAATCAGCTACCTGCAGTTTGAAATTAAATCTGTGGTAGAGAGTAGAGTTAGTTACGCTCCATCGAAGTGGATGTGAAAATACTGAGCACTTAGAGAAATGTAGTGCCTCTTTGAACAGGTCATTAGGATACGATTCCATGAAGGATTAAACAAACCAAACTGGACACGAAAGTGGTCTTCGATAGGGCCGGTCAATAGTGGCTTAAATTCCTGATCACGTCTGTACTAACCTCAGCAGCTTTGAAATCGAAACTCAACAGGATGCTCATGGAGATAGAGAAACGAAACACGCTGGAAACAAGGGAAAATGTCTCAGCACTGTAATCGTGGTTACCGCAATCCGAATTTGACGAAATACATCGAATGTCAAATCTTAAAAAAGCGGAGGGCAGTTAAAATATCGCTAACCAATTGCCCAGTATCTCGGCAAAGGACTAACGGGGGTCGAATGCTGCTTTACCTCGAGTTGTGCGAAGGCCCTGAGAACTAGGGAGGGTGTAATCAATCACAGCCGAGAAAAATATGTGTCGGACGTCAAATTAACTTTAATTTTCGTCGGAATTATAGTTCATTGGTCTGACTTATCCCACTATCACTTTTATTACGAGAACTCGATTGGTAAAGGAATAATAAAACGGTTTAAGCCTATTCTGAAAGTTCAGCTTGAAGGGAAAATGATTCGTTGATCCCAAACTCTCTGGTTTTCCAGGCCACTTCTAGAACAGTTGACAGAAGCTAGGGAGAAAATAATCTAGAAAATTGCAAAGTCACTTCAAAAGATAACAGAGCTCAAATTTTACTCCGACGTGTCAAGAGCACCTGATAAACCCTCAATGCGAGCATTCATTCTAACAAAAGCGGGACCGATCGAGCGATCGAAATGGCGCAAGCTTACCAACTAGAATTATTATCAAACCTGGCCAGCAAGAGAAAGTCAAACGTCGGAGATATAAGAGCGGTAGTTAGGATAGCAAAGTTCAATCAGAACGCAGAACTGTGGTATTTGATTAACAGCTTTTTAAGTACATTTGCTTACTTCGGTAATGGAATGGAGGGGCCTTAGAGTCATGAAAGGCTTGACTTTTCAGTCAAAAATTGAAATCAACCCCTTTAATTCATTAGACAGGACTGATGAGAGTATTTTTTGCGATTGTGTCAAGCTGGCACACACTAATATGGATGGAACAATTGAAAATTGACTTCTGAATGACAGATACATACGCAGAAATAAGCTGATTTTTCAAAAACACTTTGGAGACGCATAATGAATTAAATATGCTTTACTTTCTTGTCAGTTGGTCAACCAATCTTTAAATCATCCCCATATTTATCGTACAACTTTTGTTCCCCTGGTAATTTGCTCTTTTTGAATTCCCTCCCCCCGAGAACAGTGCGGCCTACATGCCGCATTCCGATGCGTCTAGGCGAAATTCGTTTCCCCTAAAGTCCGCTGAAAAAGGGAGAAAAAAATGTATTTTTGATTTGAATATTGCATTCTCGCGTATCACCATTTAAAATGTTTTTTTAAAGCATAGTACTCTTCGTTTTCTAAAGAATGAAATAAATGAAACACTGAATCTAAAGGACTCCAGCAGTAAACAGTTCCAGAATAAAAGACTTCTACTGGAAACCGAATTGTGGAAGGAAGACAACAAACTTTTGCCCTTTTTTTTCTAAATCAAATGCCTTTTCCCAACTTGAATCGGAGCACAGCATACGCCGTTCTTATTGGCCCAATCGTGGTAGAGTGCCCCCGATATCTTGCCGCTAACCTTGCACTTTAGGGAAAATGAACCCTTATTCTAATTCCCACGCCAATTTTAATGTAAATTTAAGGAATTATTATTCTTAATTGATGTGTTAGGATGACTAAGAATTATCGAATTGAATGACTGGCTTTTCCTAAAAAGAGGCATTACCTGTCCAATTTAAAATTGGGCGCTCATATTTTGCAGGCCTATCAGATGATCCAACTCATCAAATCCAGGCGACCAAGCACATCCGAGGAAACCAGCATCCACAACGACTTTAATGTGGTGATGAGAAAACTCTCTACCTTTTAAATACTTCAAAACGGATATCTTTACTCAAATCACTAGTGAATGATTCATGTTTACAAAATAATATGATGCCTATGTTTTTTCGAAAGGTATTGCCTTAGGGAAATAGGCAAATTGGCTTTTCCGTTGTAGATTAGCACTAATGCAGACCATTCTAATCACGGGCTGCTCCTTTTCACTTGATGGCTCTAATGCTCAAGTAATTGTTACACTACCAGCACAATGGACAACGCTTTTTGGTGTGGTTTAAAATTTGGACGAAAAGTTTAAACTAAAACGGCAAACGACACGAAGGTAAAACAATACGCTGTGAGTAGCCAACACGGCCTTCTATTTAATCGCCATTTGGAATAGTTTCTAGAGCGAATGGAAAACGGATCCGAAGAGAGGGCATCGAATTGCATGTGAGTAGAGAATAGAAAGGAGCACAGCGGCCGCCTCGTGGTGTGGAGTCCTCGAGTGAAAATCGAAGAACAAACGGTATGGGGGTTGGAGATTTCCTCTAAAGTCACCAGCGCCCACCACAACAATCATCGCCTATGTTTCTATCGTTATTTGAATAGAGCTGACAGCCCTACCTCGCCATTTTCAAAAAAACCAACCCCCAGATGCGTTGCAGTCAGTAATATCAGTGTTTTGTGAGGCAAAACACGCACATCAACAACTGAGTACCCGCAGCAGTACCTACCAAGGATTTCCCCCCAATATAGAGCAGGCCGAATTGACGCAAGAACGCCAAGAACAAGTCGTCAATAGAGAGCGATAGATCCGACTTCGGATGCAAGTGCGGACAAAGTCTCAAAGACTCGTACACAAACACCTACTTATGTTAGTAATCAAGGCGGACAGCTATCAAGCCAGTCACGAACCGTCTATTCATTTGCCAGGGCTAGATTAGCCATCTCGCCAGTTGACATTATATCAAAACAATCATGCACCATGGTTAATTTTGTGGTGCGTCTTTCGTCTTAAACAAAACAATAGGATCTAATTCCTTTCCAAAAGAAATAACACCAATTTGATTTGACTGAAATACTACAGTCCTCAAAATTGAAGTTGAGGCCTCCTCCCTCAGGAATGACAATCGGCTATTGCAAAATCAGATCCAATGCCATATAGGAGCCATTATACTCAAATATTGATGATGGCCCTGAGTATCATGGCGTCACCGTAATCCCCTGACAAAGAAGTACAATGAATTAGGTTAGTGTAGTAGGGCGTTTCCACCGCTAGCTATACAATAACACAATTAGAACCGTATCATTTGGTGAGTCAAGCTGAGCGGACATTTTCAACCCTACGTGACTACCAAATTATAACAACCTTTGAGGAATTCGCACCAATCAACTTTCTTCAAATAAACAAGCTCACTTGGAATTGCATTTAAGGGATGTGAGTACGCTATATTTTCGCGGCTAGTTGGCAAAATGTATTTATGGAACTAAAGTTAGTTTGTAAACTTCGAGAAGCGATCGCTCCTGATAATCCTAGTTTCCAATAATGTCGGCAAACAACATTGGTAAGGCTTTCAGTTATCGAGGTAAATGAGTTAGACTTTGATTAATACCGGTTGTTGTGCCAAGCGAATGACAGGATTTCCAACCAATTTAGCTACAAATATTATCTGAGCAATAAATAGGGGGTTTATTTAGTAATTTAGTGCGAAATATTCCGTTTGAGCCCATAGAATTTGAAAACCAATAGTTTTCTACTCCATCTTACCCGACTCCAGATAAAATCTGAACAACCTGGCCGCAACAAACGATGTTCTTGCAATGGTAATGCATTAAAACAACAAATTCCCCAGATTTTTCTTGTATTTCATCCAAAAATAGAAACAAAACCAAACTGGAATATTTTGCAAGCATATCTGTGATGTAATTTACTCTTAACTGGGCCTGTGCTTGTGCAACCCATTTCTCTTCCGTTTTATTCTGTCATTCAAATGTCCAGGCTTACTGTTGTTTGCGCACTGCTCTTTGACTGTACGGTTATTTCCCCTTATCTTGCATGGCTAATCAGCTCTGCGTTGTCCTCTTGGTCTTCGATCTCCTATTGTAGCGTGAGGGTTATTATAACCGGAAGAAGTTGTGCATAGTAACGAGAAGGAGGTTAGTCAATGCAGTCGGCCAGTCACTCTTGGGTCTCTGCCTCAAATGTTTTCGGTTAGTACGTTTTTCACATAATGGCCACCTAAATAACTGGCTGAACTTTCCAGCTGGTGCCCTGATGAACAGTCAGCAACAGCAGCAGAAGAAGAAAAAGAAAGTAAAGAGCGGCATTTCTGAAATGCTTTTCCCGCAAATATTCTTTTACGTCTCGATGATACGCCGTGCAGACACGCTTTGAGTAACAAGGGTTTAAGGCAAAAAAAGCCAAACTCTAACTGTCTCTTTTGCTTGTGGTTTGATTTCTCTTTAGCTCATCGACTAGCTCTAGCTTTTCTTAAGTTAGTCAGGCATGATTTTAAGTTTCAGTATAATCAGATTTCACCAGCAATTGACATTTTTTTATAATCGCCGGTAGTCAAGTTCTCCATTAAAGACAGTAGTAGCCTTCGTTAACTGATGATCAGTAAACACACACATCACGATTCAAGTCAGTATTCCCGGATGAAGTAAATGCAAAAGTGTTCAGTGAGAAGATCAGTTACAATAAGAAAATGTTGTTTCATTTAGCAAACTCTTGCCAGCTAGAGTAACTCCCGAAACCTTCGCATCCAAACGAAAATTTCCCATTGAATGATTGCCTTGTCCGGCTTTTTACCCCCTTCCTACACGCATATCCATAGCCACTCAGCTTGTAGACTCGGTGCTTTTCCCCTCTCTTGGGTTACTGAACCTAAGACTGATCGGACTTATTGAAGCTCCGCAGTAGCCAGCTGACAGAAAATAGTTTAAAAGTAGTAGGTGGATCTTTCAGACTCCCGTTCCCATACGTTCGTTGGCCTCAGTCACTCTGAATAACGACTCCACGAAGAGACCGAAGTAACCCCAAAGTTTCTAATTTTTTGAGACGCTATGTACAGCATTTATTAATTTTTTTTCCATGAATCCATTTTACTTTAAGGCATTGAAATATTCATGTGCAAAATAGCGACCTCTACAAGCAGAGTTTTCAGCAAAATCATTTCATATTCTTATTTAATTTGGCACTTACCTAACTTTCTGGAATGTCTTTTTCAAGCGAGTGTCTGATTCAGATTGCGCAATAACAAAGATGCTTACCACTATTTGTTTATGATAGTGAATTCCCATCTGTTGATAAAAAAAAATAATAGACACGACCATTTTTTGTAGATATCAGCCATAGCTGCCTTCTTGTGGAAATGTATCTCTCGCTTCATTGATATTTTAAAGAACTCTGAATGGATTTTGGAATAAATGTGCACATATCGTACTGGAATCAGCTACCTGCAGTTTGAAATTAAATCTGTGGTAGAGAGTAGAGTTAGTTACGCTCCATCGAAGTGGATGTGAAAATACTGAGCACTTAGAGAAATGTAGTGCCTCTTTGAACAGGTCATTAGGATACGATTCCATGAAGGATTAAACAAACCAAACTGGACACGAAAGTGGTCTTCGATAGGGCCGGTCAATAGTGGCTTAAATTCCTGATCACGTCTGTACTAACCTCAGCAGCTTTGAAATCGAAACTCAACAGGATGCTCATGGAGATAGAGAAACGAAACACGCTGGAAACAAGGGAAAATGTCTCAGCACTGTAATCGTGGTTACCGCAATCCGAATTTGACGAAATACATCGAATGTCAAATCTTAAAAAAGCGGAGGGCAGTTAAAATATCGCTAACCAATTGCCCAGTATCTCGGCAAAGGACTAACGGGGGTCGAATGCTGCTTTACCTCGAGTTGTGCGAAGGCCCTGAGAACTAGGGAGGGTGTAATCAATCACAGCCGAGAAAAATATGTGTCGGACGTCAAATTAACTTTAATTTTCGTCGGAATTATAGTTCATTGGTCTGACTTATCCCACTATCACTTTTATTACGAGAACTCGATTGGTAAAGGAATAATAAAACGGTTTAAGCCTATTCTGAAAGTTCAGCTTGAAGGGAAAATGATTCGTTGATCCCAAACTCTCTGGTTTTCCAGGCCACTTCTAGAACAGTTGACAGAAGCTAGGGAGAAAATAATCTAGAAAATTGCAAAGTCACTTCAAAAGATAACAGAGCTCAAATTTTACTCCGACGTGTCAAGAGCACCTGATAAACCCTCAATGCGAGCATTCATTCTAACAAAAGCGGGACCGATCGAGCGATCGAAATGGCGCAAGCTTACCAACTAGAATTATTATCAAACCTGGCCAGCAAGAGAAAGTCAAACGTCGGAGATATAAGAGCGGTAGTTAGGATAGCAAAGTTCAATCAGAACGCAGAACTGTGGTATTTGATTAACAGCTTTTTAAGTACATTTGCTTACTTCGGTAATGGAATGGAGGGGCCTTAGAGTCATGAAAGGCTTGACTTTTCAGTCAAAAATTGAAATCAACCCCTTTAATTCATTAGACAGGACTGATGAGAGTATTTTTTGCGATTGTGTCAAGCTGGCACACACTAATATGGATGGAACAATTGAAAATTGACTTCTGAATGACAGATACATACGCAGAAATAAGCTGATTTTTCAAAAACACTTTGGAGACGCATAATGAATTAAATATGCTTTACTTTCTTGTCAGTTGGTCAACCAATCTTTAAATCATCCCCATATTTATCGTACAACTTTTGTTCCCCTGGTAATTTGCTCTTTTTGAATTCCCTCCCCCCGAGAACAGTGCGGCCTACATGCCGCATTCCGATGCGTCTAGGCGAAATTCGTTTCCCCTAAAGTCCGCTGAAAAAGGGAGAAAAAAATGTATTTTTGATTTGAATATTGCATTCTCGCGTATCACCATTTAAAATGTTTTTTTAAAGCATAGTACTCTTCGTTTTCTAAAGAATGAAATAAATGAAACACTGAATCTAAAGGACTCCAGCAGTAAACAGTTCCAGAATAAAAGACTTCTACTGGAAACCGAATTGTGGAAGGAAGACAACAAACTTTTGCCCTTTTTTTTCTAAATCAAATGCCTTTTCCCAACTTGAATCGGAGCACAGCATACGCCGTTCTTATTGGCCCAATCGTGGTAGAGTGCCCCCGATATCTTGCCGCTAACCTTGCACTTTAGGGAAAATGAACCCTTATTCTAATTCCCACGCCAATTTTAATGTAAATTTAAGGAATTATTATTCTTAATTGATGTGTTAGGATGACTAAGAATTATCGAATTGAATGACTGGCTTTTCCTAAAAAGAGGCATTACCTGTCCAATTTAAAATTGGGCGCTCATATTTTGCAGGCCTATCAGATGATCCAACTCATCAAATCCAGGCGACCAAGCACATCCGAGGAAACCAGCATCCACAACGACTTTAATGTGGTGATGAGAAAACTCTCTACCTTTTAAATACTTCAAAACGGATATCTTTACTCAAATCACTAGTGAATGATTCATGTTTACAAAATAATATGATGCCTATGTTTTTTCGAAAGGTATTGCCTTAGGGAAATAGGCAAATTGGCTTTTCCGTTGTAGATTAGCACTAATGCAGACCATTCTAATCACGGGCTGCTCCTTTTCACTTGATGGCTCTAATGCTCAAGTAATTGTTACACTACCAGCACAATGGACAACGCTTTTTGGTGTGGTTTAAAATTTGGACGAAAAGTTTAAACTAAAACGGCAAACGACACGAAGGTAAAACAATACGCTGTGAGTAGCCAACACGGCCTTCTATTTAATCGCCATTTGGAATAGTTTCTAGAGCGAATGGAAAACGGATCCGAAGAGAGGGCATCGAATTGCATGTGAGTAGAGAATAGAAAGGAGCACAGCGGCCGCCTCGTGGTGTGGAGTCCTCGAGTGAAAATCGAAGAACAAACGGTATGGGGGTTGGAGATTTCCTCTAAAGTCACCAGCGCCCACCACAACAATCATCGCCTATGTTTCTATCGTTATTTGAATAGAGCTGACAGCCCTACCTCGCCATTTTCAAAAAAACCAACCCCCAGATGCGTTGCAGTCAGTAATATCAGTGTTTTGTGAGGCAAAACACGCACATCAACAACTGAGTACCCGCAGCAGTACCTACCAAGGATTTCCCCCCAATATAGAGCAGGCCGAATTGACGCAAGAACGCCAAGAACAAGTCGTCAATAGAGAGCGATAGATCCGACTTCGGATGCAAGTGCGGACAAAGTCTCAAAGACTCGTACACAAACACCTACTTATGTTAGTAATCAAGGCGGACAGCTATCAAGCCAGTCACGAACCGTCTATTCATTTGCCAGGGCTAGATTAGCCATCTCGCCAGTTGACATTATATCAAAACAATCATGCACCATGGTTAATTTTGTGGTGCGTCTTTCGTCTTAAACAAAACAATAGGATCTAATTCCTTTCCAAAAGAAATAACACCAATTTGATTTGACTGAAATACTACAGTCCTCAAAATTGAAGTTGAGGCCTCCTCCCTCAGGAATGACAATCGGCTATTGCAAAATCAGATCCAATGCCATATAGGAGCCATTATACTCAAATATTGATGATGGCCCTGAGTATCATGGCGTCACCGTAATCCCCTGACAAAGAAGTACAATGAAAAGGCGGTGAGGAGAGAGTTCGTGACAGAGGTAGAGGCAGGCGAACAAAAAATGGCACACTAACGGAGTATATGGTACGGCGTGAAAAACGGTGAAGAGGAGGAAAAAAGGCTACAAATGGGTAGCAAAAGGAAGAAGCAAAAGAAGAAAAAGGTCGCGTTAGCACTCCCCAGACTCTCAAATTATGCCACCTGTGGACAGTAGAGAAAATTGCTTATCGGAACACCACCAGGATAGGATTCATGTACACAAAGGCTGTTTGTTCCTCATGACTGGATCAAAGAGAAGTATAAACTTTGCAGATAGCATCGGCTCCAGCGCTGGCAGCAAAAGGCATAGTCGGATGCATCGCCACAGCATGGATGGACTCGTTATTCTTCACCCGATGGCACGTCATTTCCTGTACACATGATCGGCTCTCAAGGTCCCACAAACGGATCGATGAATCGTGACCTAGCGAGGGGAGAGGGAAAGAGAGACATTTGTTATTCACGACTGGATAGACAATTTGAAATTTGGCACCGAATGTTGGTGGGGTTAAGCCAGCAGGCGACTTGTGCATGTGAACGTGTGCGTATTTCTGTCGACCAAGGAAGGCAAACACGCTGAATACGTGTGATTTGGCGCGCGAAATAAATCTTGGCTGCCAGCCAAATGAGAGCAATCTAGCGAGGGATGCAGTGGCAGCGGTCTGAACATCACCGCCGGCAGTAGAAATAGCAATCAACGAACGAAAGCATCCCGGAACAAGCATTGGCACGTACTCACTACACCCACGTCTTTATATCATAAACAACAAATCTCGTCATCTGTTGATCACTTTAACGCAAGTGTTCTAGTGAATTGTATAACCTCAGTGAGATGAAAATGACCTACCACCTCATCTAGACCGAAGCTCTAGATTGCGCGTTCCCGTTATAGAGTCTGGGGACTTCGATTGGAGAAAGGCATATATCAATCCTTGATGGGATAATATTGAAATCTATATACAGAGGCGTCTTTTCATTCTTCTATGCTGTTGCCCTTCTAACCCATCGAGGTCCCCAGTTGATCAAAATTTGCCCTGCTGCTAGTTTAGTCATGAAGTTTTGTCAACAAAAGACTGGGACGATAGGACAAAATAAGTAAAATCTTATTCTAAACTTACTCCCAGTTAGAACATAGAGATCGTGAGGGTCCACAGTGAGACATGTGACAGCATCAAGATGGGTAACGACAGTGGCGACACAGGATTGATTCGCCCCTCCACCTTGTCTACTGAGGTCGTAGAAGCGAATGCAGCGGTCTTCATGACCAGTTATGGCCAGGGAAAAAGTCTGGTACATGGTGATGGCGTGGATACCTCGTGGACCCCAATCAGCTGCCGGATAGGTGACCAAATCTGAAGACAAAGACAATTCAGTTGATTTTATAAGCCCAAAAATCTATCCATTAGCTCTCCAAAGTGTAGGCAAAATAGGAAAAGCACGTTGATGAAAGTTTACGACATTCTGTTACTGATATCCTCACGCAATGGCGCAGTATTTAGGACGACCGTTAAGATTAGACTCAGGGTGCAGAAACACATCCAACCAAGGGGCGGGCTAGGCTAAGACCTTGGCTTTTACTTAGTATTCATAACTAATACAGCACGTACTGGAACCGGAGGTGGTGGAACGATTGGTGAAGGGATCGCTGGGGAAGCTAACGTCAGTGGCAGGTCCACCCGAAAGAGATTCGGTGGGAGGAGGAGCCTTGTTCACTATCTTGCCTGTCTCCACATCGATGAGAGCAAGCCAACCGGTAGTGGTGCCTACAAGACACTGGGTGGTGTTGGTGGGATCGGGACGGCTAGTAAAGAATGTCACACAGGTTGGTCGACCCAGCATTATTTCGTTTCCTGAAATGAAAGGATGAAAAATAGGCGATTCGTATTCAGTAGATCATGAAAGCCAGCAGGGTGTCTAATTAATCTCCCAAGTAGTAATTAAACACTCACTAAGGTGAATTATTCATCTGCCTGCAAACTACATGAAATGATGAGTGCAGCAGCGTTGTTAGGCAATATTGGACCTTAATTCAAACAGCATGAAAGCTAGAACAAATGAAGAACAGATGAAAATCGACCGCTTATTTCTAATTAGGATTTAATTCGATCCAGCACAAGTTTTGGTCAAAATTCTACTTTATAGGGCCGTGGATGCTAACTGTTAAATTGTTTAACGTAAGAAGTCAAGCCTTCAGCTAACCATCTCGACGATATTTCTAGCTTTGGAGCTGATTTGAAATTATCAGCTTTATTTTAGTATTCTGAGTCCCATTAAGAAGGCTTGAATGTGAAGTGTGCTTCGAGAGTTCAAGCCCTACTGAAAATCTTGGTGAAAAATACACGTGCCCCTCGCACGTTCATCCAAAGCGATCCATTCGTTCACCCCAATCATTCCAATCATCCGCTTTAAGTCTATATTTTCTGGTTAACATCGATTGATACATCAAATCTACAACACGGGTTTAACGGAACACTTATCGCGTGAAATTGATATGCACATGTAGCACTAAATTGATCGCCACAATCAAAAAAAGTTGGGAAACTCAGCATGGGGTACAGTTGCAGAGACACAATATCCTCTTTTAAACATTCGGTTTTAAGAGGCAGGGACCTTACCAGAAGGTTTGATGAAGTCGTTGAGGAAGATAGTACGAGAGGGAGTGATGGGTTCAATGGGAAGGGCGACAGCTGCAGCGTCATCACCAACAGGAACATCAGACTCAAGGGACCAGAAAGAAACTGCTGATGCAGTGTCCACAGAAGCTAACAAAGGAAGACTTGGATGTACTGATATCGACCATACCGCTTCTCCCGAAGAGTTGGGGCCTACAAAAGAAAAACAGCTCACTCAGTCTAAAGAATCACTCAAACACTTGAATTCAATTTTATTATTTGTTAGCCGAGTAGTTCATCTAATGACTCACAATGGGCGGATTTTTCAGAGGGCGGTTACCAATCAAGCACTCTTTTACGTGTATTTATGCTAATTCAATGATTCAAGCTGCACAAAAAAGTGAGTATGGCCTCCGCCAAATTGTGAGTCAAGAACGATGCGGCCATAAAATTCACAATGCCCCCAAATGGCGAAATACTCACATTTGAGCAGAGGACTACGCTCATTGATACTCTGGGTGAGGGAATACAAATCAAGAACGCCAGTGTAGGGGTCAGGAGAGGGAAGGCGCCAGCCCCGAATGACCCCATCCATTCCAGATGAGAAGACGGCGCTGCCACATTGACCCATCGCTGGCACAGAAACGGAGAGAACGGCACCCATGTGGCCACGGTAAATGTGCACCGGATCAAGATCAGGCGGAGCATTGGCTACAAGTGCCGCCGCCAACTGATTGCCGTTCTTTGCATTACTTATGATCTAAAATTCGGAAAGAAAAGAAAACTCGTAGGAAGTCATTAAATCTAGTAAGAGTGGAGACTTCGGCCTTGGCTCTAAACTAGCCAACACACAAAATCCAACCTCGAATTCACCAGCTCAAGAAACATTCTCAGACTGGAACACTGTTTTTAGATTGAGTTAACGCGGGAACTCGGTATTTTAGATAAACCTAACTCACTGGTTTAGAGGATCCAGGACGACGCAGAACCCAAAGCATAACTAGGCCATCTTCACCACAGGAGAAGAGATAGGGCTCACTGGGATGAAAGGCAATGGAACGAACGCCGTCGAAATGACCCTTCAGTCCAAACTTCTTAGTCCAGGGACGTCGAGAGCCAGTCGTGGTTGATGCCGTCGGTGACTGCTTCTGGCCGTCCGTTGAAAGAAACTCCTCAGTTTTGCATTGATCAGCATCTACAGAAGATTGAGGCCCAATTAAACAAGCATTCGAAGAATATTACAAGGTTTAAGAGGGTGGGAAGTACCACCGTTTTCCGACTCGTTGGCCACGGTGAGACTAGCGAGATCACCCAGACCAACAGCAGAGAAAACACCACCGCTTTCACCCTGATTGGCTGCATTGAAGGATAGCACATTAGGAGCTCCACCATCCACTCCGGCTTCAATATCAACCACCGGAGCTTGTGGGCTTACTGGCCAAACTGCTTCGCCTAGTTTTGGTAGTACTTCATTATCAGTGCCCTCCTTATCCGACAGAGAATTCAAGAACTCCTAGAGAAGTGGACAATAATCCAGTTGCTGATCGAAACCATTAAAACAAAGGAAAATACAAGCGAACTCATACTTACCACCAGGTTAGTATCTACGCCTGCCTTTCGACCGAATCTTCTGGGTTGACCACTTCTTGAATCAAATCCCGAAAGCACAGACGAGAGCCCCTATAATGATGGACGTTATTTAAGGTGGAAGAGTTTCTCTGAAGGTAAAGCATTGAACATGAAGCTTACACCAGGGGTTGGTTTATCATCATTCCAAGGCGCTTCTGCATCAGCACTGGCAGTGGGATCGGTCTTATCATCCGATTTTGTGGCGTTTTCCAAAAAATCGAATGTATGCAATGCTGCCTCTTCACTTTCGAGCAATGCAGGGGAGTTACGATTTGATCTGAAGTTGAAAAAATTGTTCACTCACAACTCAGAAAATATTAAATGAAACCAACTAATCATACATTTTCTTAAAACTGCTGTTGGGTTCCGCCTCAGAAATATCTCCATTTGTTGCACAAAGCAACTGGCGAACACGGCTCTGCCGAACAGCCAAGACAGAGTCGGTGTACCCGATTTCTTGAAGAAAACTGCAATCGAAACGAACATAAGGACCAATCATATATTCAAAAAGGTTATCTTCAAGCTCAAATGAACACGACGCTTACTGTTTCAGTTTCAAGCGGCTTTCTCTCCATTTGGCGTTACTCTGCAGTGCCTGTTCCGTGGATAAGGCTAACTGACGCCCAGGATCTATGATATTTTTATAATCTTTACTACTTTCAACTGAACTATCTGGTCCCGGTTTTGCGTTCTCATCAGCAGCCTTATCGGCGTTCGAGTCCATGGATGACTTCAGTTGATGATAACGAACACGCTCCTGCTTTAGCGCATGTTCAAGCATTTTAATACGGCGAACAAGATCCTGCTTGATATTTTCTTGGCCACGGCGTTCGCCTTGAAGGAAAGCTATCCTTGCCTGAAGTTCTGCTCTTTCCATTTCCCATTGAGAACGTTGTAGTTCCAGTCGTGTCCATTCTGATTGGATGAAGTGCATGACACTTTGAATGGTATACTGTGCGTGATTGTCTTTTTGTTCTGTACTGTTATTGACTTCGCCTCGATCGTACCCACCTAAGCCTTGCGAAACATAAATCCCGGATTCCTCCATCTTATTTGTCCCTAGCGGTACAGGGAGATGCCGTTAGGAATCAAAGTTAATATATTATAACAAAGTAAAACATAATTTGCTGCACCTATATTTCTTGCATCCGTAAAAAAATTTATAAAAGTTTCAAGCCATTTAAATTTACTCCCGCTCATATTTATAAAGAAAATTAATTTTTTTCCATGCAACCCAATTTATCCTGAACGTGATCAACCATGATCATCTCTATGTATCACGTGGGATTCCCCATGATATGCCAATTCTTGTTAAAAATGGTGAACAAGCTATCAATGACTTTCGAAATATATTTTGGTCACAATCCAGTTTGTTTAGGCCCTCCAGTTGATTAAATTGAAATTGACAAAAAACAGTTAATGCCGCTAATCGACAACATCGGAGTGGAAAATTGATAGAAGTCATTTATATTCGCAGGAATTTAATATGTCTTTACATCCGCTTTTGTTCATTGAGAGCCCAGTTGTTCAGTAGTGCATTCGCAAAATTTTTGAGTTAAAGAGCATATTGTGATATTAGAAACAACTTCGTTATTTATTTTATCGATTTTGACCAATAAGTCGTAGCAGTAAGGCCTTCAACGTCCCCTGGAGGGTGTGTTGGATATACTTCGTCTGTGCAGATTTTGAATTCGCCGTTTGGTTCATTATAGATGCTTTCTTTACATTTCGATCTAGTTCGTAGAATCAAACAATACATCGCAGTGGCACATTGTGCATTCCAGCCCTTTGTCTGATTAATCGATCCGCAATAAAATGTTTTCAGTTATGAAGTTTTGTGTTCAGAAAAAAATCACTTGAATTTTTGTAGAACTAAAATCGATTTCAATCTGGTAGTAAATTAGTAAAAGGACCGGACCTTATTCCCGTAAAATACGTCTTATTTTTTTAATACTTTTGAATTAATTTTTAAAGAGTTCCACTTACAGTAATTAGAATAAGGCGACAAGCGATACCAAAATGAAAATTTAAAAATAAAACCGATTTTCTTCTCGGGAATCGATAACGTAAAGTTTTGCGTCTCTACAACCTGCATCCATACTATTCCTACTTTTTGCACATCTTTTCTCAGATTTACAGAAATCGCCAGAGAAAGCAACACTCTTCCCTTCCTCATCGTTGCACCGTCTAGAAGTGCTCGTTTTCGATGTCTCATCCCAATACTTGCTCTGTGAGAAATCGGGCAAAGACACCTCCCTGTTCTCAACGGCGGACGAGAATTTCACGAATCTGCCTCGCCTCTCAGTTTGGGTAACCTTGGTTCTCCTCTTTTTTTGAAAATTCTTTGAATTCTCGGGATAGGGCACTGGACTCCCAGCTCTATTACATACACTGGACTCTGAACTTCGCATGGGCGTTACCTTGCCCTTTCCGCTTATTCTATTTGAAATATCTGTTTCGCAGCGTAATTGAGCGGTTTCAGATGGAGACTGAGCAAAGAGACTCAGTGAGTGGTAAGTTCGTGCATACTGATTTAATATATCTTCTAAATCCTTTTCACTAGCACCTTCCAAGAAGCGCTGAAATTCAGCACCCTTGGTACAATCACCTTCGCAGTAATCCCTGTTAATAAAGAGTGAGGTCGTTTCATGTTCATATATCCGAATGAACTGATCCAGAAGAGACAAAAGTAACTTCTGTTTCGCTTCCAACTTTGCATTTTCTGGGAAATCAGAAATTCGGAATAATAAGCTCTGTGTTAGTGGCTCTGAGGGACTCGAATGACCATTGTTCGACCTTTGAAACCATTTTACTGATTGCGGAGACAGTTTCAATGCCGCTTTTTGTAAGAATCGCAAAATTAAGTTGACCTCTTTATCTTTTCCTACAGAGACCGGAGATTTCGCTGTTTTATCACTGTCCAGTTGTTCATTAATTCGAGAATGAATTTGAGTCAGGTATGCAGAGAAGATTAATCGAGCTTGAAACTGTGTTATTGATTCAATACTTATCTCTCCTTTTCCTTGACTATGCATATCTGTCATGTACTCGCTGCCAGGAACATCGGTTTGCACCTGAATTGATTCATACGAAATCACTTTGGCCTCATCGAACTTCCTCATGCCACACAGCCTCTGACTTTCAGAGGTATGGCCACATCCACCTAAAAGACACACTCCTCGAATGCAAGTTGGCAAAGCTCCAATCTTTCTGTGATAGAAGGGGAGACGTCCCAATGTCTGGGTATAGCAGGCAAACACTCGATTAGCCTGTTCTCGTTTCGTGGAAGACACATGAAGACTGAATCCAAGGGCCACTAGGAGACACTCAGACAGGCTGCCTATAGAGAGGCTATGAATAGGAAGCAGGGTGTTAGCATCTCCAACTTGCAGCGCTGGCACGTTGACTACCAGTTTCGCGTTCTCGGTGTTGAAGTCCTCAATTCTATTACACGGGGATATGTCCGAATCTCCAGATTTACTAAGACCAGTAAACAAGCCAACATTGGTCTTAGGAGGGATGAGGTTTGGATGGACCAGCGTAATGTCGCTCTCTTCTTCCTTCAACATAATTTCGAGAGTGAGAGCACTGACTTTCTGCATAGCAGATACGGCCATGATGGCTAAGACATTGGCGTTGAAGGAACCATCAGTTCTACGCTTGAGCTTTGAAGTTGCAGTTGGATTGACAATAGGGGGTGTCAAAGTTGTTGGTGTAGAGCTAGAGTGGCACCAATGAAGTTGGGGAGACTCCGCTATTTCTGTTTGGCTGTTGCCATATAGCAGAGGTGCATATTGAGCCCAGGTCAGTGGACAAGGAAAGATACGCAACCAGCCACCACATCGGGCTGTCTGCTCTTGAAACCGTCGAACTAACCGTTGCTCATTTGTGGTCATATCATCTGAGGATGAGGAGAAGGAGGGAAGTTTTGATGCAATCTTGAAAAACGAGGAAGGTACCTTGGAATCGCCGATGCATCTCGAACGAGAGGACTTGTGGGAACCTGCATGACAGAAATGAGTGCCTTTTAAACAGTGACACAGGAGAGACCCTGATCACCCTTGAGTGAGAAGCGAACAAACCAGAGATTCGGTGTTGTGGTGTAATAATCACGTATACCCTTGCTCATCAGATGATAGAGGCTCAAAGCCTCTCAGTGCAGATTTACTGAAAAGAATGATGACTACATCAAAGGAAAGGCCAAGCACAAGATCTCCAACCAGCTAAGCTTAATAGTACTTTTCACTGACCAAAGGAAAGAATTGAAGACATTTTTGTTTGAATTGATGGAACTGATTATCTTATTGCGCCGTTTCGGAAGTGTTGTTCGCATTTAAGGAGGGTATGCTATCAGTTTTAAAGGGAGTTAAATTTAATAATATATCTTGACTAGGTAAAAAGTGAGACAATGACCCTTTCAGCTTTAGTGCTTAATGCTCAAATGCTGGATCTAGCAAGTCCAAGCTGATGCAAAACCTATATGAAGCGACGAGAAAGGATACTTGTGAATTGAAACTCTGGGACTTTTTCTCCTCCCAAGAAACGTCTTGCATCGATCAAACTTGAGAGGTCAACGGAAAATGTGTACAATTTTTCAAGACCCAAATTACAATCAAACAACACATCAGAAATGATCACCTGAGTATCAAGGAACGAAACCCCTCGAATGTCAGTGGAAGGTTGCTTCAAGACCTATGAGTTACAGTGATGGCTAAAACAATATCAACTTCCTAAAAGATAGGACGGGAACTCAAAGCCACTCAACAGCATCCTTAGAAACGGAAGAAGTAGATTAAATAAAGTAACAAACTAATGACATCGGATGAGAATCGATTTACTGGCGGCGTGACCATTCTAACTATTTGAGCTCCCCAGGTAGGTCATCAAAACTTGTCCCGCTATTTTTCAAAGAATGCATTTGTCTTTCTAACGGGAGTGAAAAAAAAGGCTTAAACTAGTCGCGTCCCTTCATTCGAGATATTTATAGGGCAGTGCTGTAGTACATTAAAATTTGGCAGAAGGGGGTTCTGTAAGCAATATGCAAGGCATGAAGTTCAGTAGGCGAAGAAATCTGGAGGATCATATCCAGTGCCATGACTATAATATGAGACGGCCACAATCAGATAAGCTGTATACATTCTCAACAAAGTATTGGAGATCACGACTCTGCTATGTTGCGAGTTCGGTCATCAATCTGCGTAGTTAGTGTGGTGTATACAATTTGGTCATAT
This sequence comes from Moniezia expansa, assembly GCA_019097775.1. Classification (NCBI taxonomy): domain Eukaryota; kingdom Metazoa; phylum Platyhelminthes; class Cestoda; order Cyclophyllidea; family Anoplocephalidae; genus Moniezia; species Moniezia expansa. The sequence continues at coordinate 3,852,301 of JADFDV010000097.1, forward strand.
TTCTATCGGGCCTTCATTTGGTGACTCAAACAAGAGAAAAGGCCTTTTATCGCATACATAAAGCAAAAACATGAATGGAACCTGAACATGTAAAGGAACCTGGCCGACAGTAGGTGCCATATAAATATGACTAATGGTTAGGCGCGCACATAGTAGTCACATGGCCTGATTTCCAACTAAATTTTGTACTGGATGAACTGGACTTATCTGGTTCTCTTCTTCTATTTGTGTGCCCTAAGTTTGGTCTAACTTGCATAGGTCCAATTTGGAAATTAGTGGTTGGTTCAGAAGCTGCGACATGGACATATAGTTCATCAGATGATGAGGATTCGAAACCCATTGGTGCCCATCCAAGTATTGAAATGAGCTCCTCCTTATTCTTCCCTCCGGCACACGCTTAGCTACCAGTATTATCATAGCTACTTTCTAAATGTCAATAGACTCCAAAACCGCCGGCCATTTATGAAACTTCTCGATGCACGATGCCTGTGCTTTTAGAGGAAATCTCGCTGAGGAATTCAACTGAACTGTTTCCGAAGAGGGAGCTTCACTTTTTGGATAGACCTAAACATTGGCAATAAATAAAAAGCTACCCCGGCACCGATACCGACCCAATTAGGCATTTAATAAATGCTGCCTTGGTTGATTCCGATCTAATATTACTCAACTTTGCACGAAGTAAGGCAGAGAGTAGTGAACCTCTGCCTGAAAAGAGAGTCACGAAATTCGAGACCAGGCCACTCTAGGTTCGCTCAGACTGAATATGGGAGTCAATCAAAAAAGTTAAGTTTATTTTTGAATATACTTTGGCTCCCCTACATCACATTTACCTTTTTACTTTTTAGCAGTAAAGTTACAGGAACGTCACAAAAGCTGGATTACAAATTACCACGTTCTAGTAGTCAGTCTCTTATTTATCATGGAAAGCGGCACATAACGAGAGCTATAGAAAGGATTGGAGATTACTAGCTCGATCGCCATTAGGGTACAAATCCCGCTGCATTCCGTTTAGTTCCAGGGGATAGCTGAAAATGAAAGGTGTTCAAATGAAGAGTTTTTAGTTCACAAGTCGGGCTGACAAGGTCCTCATTTGAAATGGACATCGGATGAGAATGGATCTACTGGCGGCGTGACCATTCGAAAACGAAACTCCGATGTAGATTTTAGGTGTCAATGCATCAAAAGGGCAGTGCACTTAGGGAGACTCTGTGCACCGATGAGTAATTAATCCCTTGGACTCGTCCTTTTTTCCATCTGCTTCATTAGATCTTAGAAGACGTATTACTCAAGGAACAGTTCAAGTTAGCCACTGACAGTGAACATGACCACTCAAAAATGCTCATAAAACGATATTCTTATTTTAAAAAAATGATTTATGCGTTCTGATTGAAATATATGCTTTAAAAAGAGGCCAAATAACTTACTCTCGATTGAGGTTTCAGCACTGACATATTGCTGAGCAGGCACGAAGTAGGTCGGATGCTTTGGCGATGCAAAGTTGGGAATCCCACAATTTCCCTTCCTACTGTGTTTATTCGGATTGCAGCACACGATGCCCGCCAAATTCAATAAATCGGATAGCATGTTCGACTTTATCTTGAAATCTAATGGTGTATCACAAGCCAGAGACGGAGACAGGTTAACCTATGAGATGGGAAATCAGGCATAAGCAATAATTCATGGTACCTCTAGCAAATATGGTCGCATATTCTCATCGACAATTATGTCAAATCCATAAAACTCAAAGCAGTTGTCTTTTGAGGGCATAAATAAACGGCAGGCACGATTTATGGGGTCCTCAACCGCAATGAACGCTTTGATTATAATGTCCTCTATTCGAAGCATTAGGGCCGCCGTGTCTTGGCCTTCACTTCTCAAATATCTACCACTCATGAGAATGCACAAGCAGATTCCTTACCGCAGCAGGGCCCCCAGTGACCACTTATTGCCAAAGTCCTCAATATCAGCATCGTCATTATGCACAAAATATCGATTTTTCTTGTTGACACTGTAGTTCGTTAGATGCATGCAAAGATTATTGTAGTATTTAGAGCCCAATTGATATCGAACTGTGGCGAATCGTACCAATCCTTCCTCGTAGATATAGATAGTAAGTGGTGTGTAAGAGGTAACGGCGACGTATAACCTCAAATCGAATTTGAAGCCGTCTATAAGTAGGGGATTGGCAATGTACTTAGAGATAATAACTTGGTCCACACTACTCATCACATCAGGATTGCAAACTATCTGAATTCCTCGACCTCTAGAAGAAGCTATGGGCTTAATAATGTAAGGTCCTTGACCTTTCAGGTAACTTGATCGAAGCTCAATTTGGTCGTATGGGAGGATAAAGGTTTCAGGGATGATGTCAAAATTTTCAGTTCCTTTAAGGTACTGCATCCTTTTAATATTTTGGGCCAGTTTATCCTTTCTTGTAATCTCAAAGGACCTAGGGAAATGGTTGACTCTTTGAAAATCTTGCAAGGATCGAAGTTCCGTGGGTTTGACATGACCGTTAGTCCACATTAGATTGTACTCATTTGATATACCATTTACTTCAGTGAAACCGTGACTTTGCATCATGGTTCGGATCAGTCTACACTCTGTTCTGTTCAACTTGTAGGCTAGACTGAACTTTTCGGCAATAGCCTTGATGCCAGTTTCTCTGCACATCAAAACAGTAGGGGAGAAAATCACAATTGGAGTACGACGGTAGACGCCCGTCCAGGCGACTCCAGATCGTCGTTCGGGGATCGGTGTAAGAGGTACAAACCAGGCAGATCTTAATTTAATTCTTCTTGAGAGAGGACCAAACAAATATTGATTTGCGGACTCGTCTATTTTACTAGACTTACTCGCCTTACTTTGCTGTTTGATGATTGTATTGTCTTCAACAGCTAGCGTATTATCTGCATTGTTTAGCTCTTCAGTGTCCGATGATAATGGGTTCTGGTTTGAGCTTAACTCAATAATACTATTATATGAGTCTTCATTGGCAAAATCAATTTCTTCTTCAGAAGAAGCCCGGAGAGAATCTGAATTAAAATATTTGTAATGGATTCGCTGGTCATCTCTAGCTCTTTCATCTGATTTCCTTACTTTTGTTGCAAAACAGACGGAACTCGCCATTACTAATCAAAATAAATGACGAAACTTCAAGAAAACCATAATAAAAAAACCACGCACGTGACAATGTCCACAATTCATTGATTCCACCGCCAATTTCTATAGCATAGGTCAGCGAGGGCATTTGTACCGTTTTCTGAAGAAAATTCCTTTTTCCACCCAGCTGATTAAAACTAGTTGACTAAATTAGTTTCAGTTGTGTTAAATTCTCGGAAAATGAATTTCTCATTTTAAAGTACTCGCACTTAAGACTTTCAACTTCCTCTCATCTGTATTTTGCATGGGCCACTAACAACAATAATAATGCATACCTATCCGGGGCATGAAAATCAAAATCCGATTAGGATTGAATGCATTGATTATACGAAATTGTATAGTACCTCATTTGAGTTTAGGAAATGAATCTCCATAGGCTATATTTAGGAAGAACTCAACTTATACGTGATAATGCACACTTATACATTTGGGCTTAAAATAAATGCTACTCTATGCACTGAGCGTGTTCCTTTGAACCGGCTGTTTTTTTTTTTAATTTACTTAATATAGTTAAAGGCAATTGTCTCGCACTTTAAAGGTTATTTTACTTGAGTGCTCCCGACTGGTATACAATTGGTCGAATCTCAGTAGCATGCCGAGGTTATTTGTGCTATTTTGACTAACTGAGAAAAACAAAGTGCTTAAGATCATCCTACTATAAAGAATGAAATATCTTACCAGCACTGTAACAATAATGAGGGTAATTTAGCATAAACATCTGGGGCCACTGCTAAAGGAGGGTGCATTTTTTAACTTCAAAAGTGTTTCTTGACCTATCAAAAATTGTTCAGGTGCTGTTTCTTGTACCTAAGATAATGAAATTTATTAAAATCTTCATTCTTTTCAAATCAAAATCGCTAATTTTACTTCGAAACTGACCGACAAAATTGTAAAACTTCCGTTTATTTGGCAGCCATAAAACCAATGCTATCGAATGATGAAAAAGATGACACTAGAAGAATGCCATATTATCCATAAAACCAAATTTTCAAAAATTATAAATTATTCATGGAAGATTTTGTCTTAATTGTTTAAGTAAATTTTTTGTAAAGCACTCAATTTATACATAACAAATTGATGAAATTAAATTTTAGGATGGGTTAAGGTAATACATTTAAATATATTTACTATAGCATTTTAAATCCATCAACAACCTAAGGCGCATTCAAAAATGTCTGTTTGTGGTACTGTGCCGTTGCCCCCCGGTCATGGCACTCATTTGAGCGAAAGTGGTAATGAAATAAGCCCTCTTGAACGTGAATTCCGACATTTAGATGAATGCCGTTTGTGGGGCTTGTCTTATGAGGTACACTATCATACCCCGTCATATTTTAGCAAATCCAAAACTTGGCTTCTGTTGAGAGCTCTAAGCTAGGCTTATCCGCTGCTACAGAACCGAAAAATAGATGGAAAAACAGATACCGAGATATTATTCCTTGTAAGATCACAAATATTTTCTAAATTTTTAGATGACGAGAGTAGAGTTCGCTTAAACGATGAATCCGCTGGAGATTATATTAATGCGAACTATGTAAAAGTTCACGAAGTTCCTTCGCGTCGGTACATTCTCACACAAGGCCCTCTCGCCCAGACTGCTGGTCACTTTTGGCAAATGGTTTGGGAGCAAAAATCTCCCGCCATTGTTATGCTTAATCGTTTCACCGAAAAAGGCACCCTCAAATGTTTCAATTATTTTCCCGTTTGTTCCCAAACCCTGGTTTTCCCTGATTCAAACATCTCTGTAACTTGCATTTCTGAAGAAAACAAGCGCTTGTATGCCCTCCGGACGTTAGAAATCGTTAATAAAGAAGTAAGATTTCCCGAAATTAACGAGGTTATCGTGGAAAGATCTCATCGATAACAGAATTTTTCTCTTCAGACCAATGGAACCCATCAGGTTCTGCATTTTCACTATACCCGATGGCCGGATTTCGGTGTTCCTGACTATCCCAGTAGCATGCTGAATCTCCTCTGGGCTGTTCGACGAACTGGGGCTCTAGACGACCCTGGCCATCCTGCAATTATCCACTGTAGTGCCGGTGTCGGGCGCTCTGGCACTTTCGTTCTGATTGATCTCGCGTTATCTATGGTTTGTTGTTCACTCATTTGTTCATATTTGTTTTTTTTATTTTCCACTTTATACCTAGATGCCTCGTCAATAACGTTTTGCTCGCTTTGGTTTTTTATTTATTTATTTACTCCCCACCCATTAGGGCAAGTCCCATGGACTTATTGGGGGAACAACAGAAGTACAGGTAGCTGTTATAACAGAGACAGAAGACAGCAAAAGCGGTAATTGACGTCTTCGGTTCTCTGGTCACGTCTCTGGCATGGTTCCATAGTACAGATAGCAGTTCAACCTCGCAGTGGCACCTCGTCCGTCCTCGACATTGTTAAGGGCAGACGATCTTTATACCTTCTCCATAAATCTTTGCAAATTTCTGGCGGAGATTCCATTCACTGCCACATGCACACACGTTCCACAGTCCAGTTTGAGACCATGAATCCAGGCATTTACGTCGTCCAGCGTTTACCAGGCTGTACCCAGTTGTACTCCCGCTGGCATAATCTAATTTTGGTCACCACGAGGAGGTTGAGAGTAGGTTTTACCACCTGCTTTGATAGTGGTTTGTTCACACCTAAGGATAAGCCAATCTGGTCTTGTCAATTGCTTAAAATCAGTACTGTATCTCCATTTGCTAGCATTTAGAATTGTAATATCTCTATTTACGAAGATATTTCTTATATCGCATGTCGAATTTTTGCGATTTCCTTGATCCCCGTTTCCTTAATATATTAAACTGCCATTTCTCTGCCATTCTACATAAGACTTGAGTTTATAATAACGGCAGTTCTTGGACAGTAACAGACTTCTTTCATTGTTACAGATTGGGTTTCTAACATTGGTTACAGGTAAAGATTTTTTCCGATCTACATATATTCTTGGCCGACGACATTCCAATAATCTAAGTTTAGGTGCTACATTCACCTTGCCGTTTGCCGTAGAAACGTAGTTGTGTGTATTTTTATTTCAGTTTTGCTGTAAATGTCCACACGACTTTGTGTTTGTTAGTTAATCTGAAGGTGCAAAGCTCTGGGGGATCGCACGAAAATTCAAGGAAATTGATGAAAGGATAAGCACGAAGGTTCAATTAAAGACCGTTTCTGTTAGCATGTCTATTGCCTATCGGCGCACATTAACTTTCAGGAATGAGAATTCAAACTGGCTAAAGGATGCTCACATGCATGGCTCTCATTTCAAATCGTTTCCATGGTACTTTTCCGTCTCAGTGTAAAATTCAGACGACGCTTTACCTCGATATACATTGCTTAATTTCGACCAGCCTGGTGTAAGCCACTTCACAATGTCTTGCATTCTCAAATTGTTCATCCAGTAGCATTCCCCTTTTCATGCAGTTAATTCTGCAATAGCATATTTGTTCTTGATGCAGCATTTTGTTGTATTACATGGTAGTGTTATTTATAAAATGTCTATGCAGATTCGTTGACATTACCATATTATTTTACGTACTCTTCTTCGCTTTATCCTCACGCCTGATATCTATCGCATCTGTTATTTCATAGTTTAGGCTCTACACTTCCGATCCGAGTTGTACGAAATTCCTAATTTTGATTTGTTTCCGGCAATTTCGGTGCGGCTTTAAGCCTTTCCTGCTTTCAACTTCTGGAAAACTGAATTGGCTCATATCTATTTTTTACTCTTGGTGAGAAACTTAACTTTGCTCGATGAATCACTCGTTGATGCGCAGCTACTTTTTCTTCTAACTTTTCTAGGTTTTCTCCTATTCTAAAGTCTTACGAAACAACTTAACTCGCCAGGATTTGTCTCAAGTACTAACAATTTTGAAGTTATTGGGACGTTTAATTAGGCTCGAGTATCTGTCCTTAGAAGTCGATACGTATGAAAGTACCTCCAGTTAAGGTTCTGGCAATTTCGCGGTAATCCCTATCTCTTATTCCTCTGTTGTCTTGTGCTTTCATTCTGCCGGTACTCACCCTTGGGTATATTTTTAGCCATCTCAGGTTTAAAAGCGGCTTTTATATTTTCAGAAAAAATTAAATTTCTTTGCTGGATATCAATAGTTTCGGTAGGTTCGAAAATCTCTTAGCTTTTTCAGTTAAAATTCGTTTATAGGATATGGAACTGCCCCTGGGTTATCTAACCTTTTTCCAGGTACTCGCATTTTCCTTGATTGTGTTTCTTGTTTTTAACTCTCCGATTCGTAAAGCGTGTCCTGGGGAAGATCATCGTTAATGTGATTTTCATCTTCTTCCAGTTCTATCTCGGCATGGTAGGACCAATAAGGGTGCCCCCAAAGTACCGAACACTTGATTCCCCCCGGTATCTGCCCGGTAACCCCTAACGATTTGTTATCGAAAGACCACTTCGCCAATCGCATTCTCATTCAAATGTAAAAGCTTTCTCCTTTTTTCCTAAATTATTTGGCAATGAGTCAATTTAGGTGGTCACTATAATCTTTTTCATTATCTATAGCAAGATCAACAAAGTCTGGTAACTTCTATTAGAAGAAGGGTTTTCTCGTCTTTTATCTTGGGGAGACACAGAAGCCATAGTAAAAGCTTTTTTCGACGTCTTCGATTCTCTGGTCACCTCTCTGAGATGGTTTCATCGTACAGGTACCAATTCAACTTCAGTTCCACTTCGTAATGGCACCGCATTCGTACTTGATACTGTTAAGTGCAGACAATCTTCATATTTCTTCCAGAAGTCTTTTCAACTTTATGGCAGAGATTCCATTCATTGTTACATGCACCCGCTTTTCACAGTCCAGTTTGAGACCATGAATCCGATTATATACATCGTGCCTCGTTGTACGAAGTTGCACTTCTGCCGGCATAATCTAGTTTTATACGTCTGGTGGATGATTAGTCCTATCCGGCCGCCTCTCTCACTGGCCCCGGAGTTGCCCCTGGGGTTATCGGTGGTCACCACGAGGAGGTTGAGAGTAGGTTTGACCACCATCTTAGCTCATAATTTTTTGTTTGACTGGGTTTTTATCGAGCATTCTATTATTATCGTCTGATTTCTATGTGGGCGTATTCTTATCTTCAGTCAGAAATAATGGCCTTTTCCTTCATGATTTTACGCGACATCCATTACGTTGATTCATTCAGTCTGGTTTGTTCATTTCATCATCATAAATTTTTCTTTCCTTGAAAAGTCATAGATAACTCATTTGTGAATTTTGGCCCATTTGAAGATCTTTCTTCGATTTATATGCTATTTGGTTGCAGTATGAAGGCTGACAAAACCCTTTGCAACTTCCTCGCCAATAGAGGAAATCAAACTTTAAATGCCCGCATTTGATGTATGCCAGATTATTGACAAGTCCTCATTCAGACTCTAAATTTCTTCCTCATTTTCCTGGATAATAGTCGGAAGACATTCCGAGTTTTTTTCTGGTGCCTAAACTGAGCCCCACATGTTCTAATTCTTGGTAGATCCTTGAAGTTCAATGGAAAAAATCAATTTTCTAAATCAATCAAGGGGCAAAACTTGTGCCTTAGATGATGACCCCATTTACCTGGGATTTCCAGCTGAAAAATTGCCTGCTACAGACGAGGATATATAGCCACAAGCTCGTGGTCTTCAAATATTCGGTCACAGGAGTCTGTCCTCTCAAGGAGATGGGCGAAAAAGTTGTTGTTTTCGCCTCATCTTAACTGCCTCTTGCCAGTTAAAAAGCATCAAGCTAGCCTACCGACTGCACTAGAAATATAAATCTCGGTAGATTGATGTTGATGACCCTAGATGCACCTGTTTTCATATCTACCTCTTGACTCTAGTTTCACATGTTTATCAATTCTGGGTACTCACCTATTTGTCATCGTTGTGCCTCTTGTGATACCCCAAATCATAGTAGTCTTTCATGTCTAGATGTACCTAACTTTTGTCTTCATTTGGGCTTTCTATCTTTATAAGTTCTTGATCGCTCTCTAACTGATTAGGTCGCATAGCCTTTTACTTATTAATGCGTAATTAAATCTGGTTTGAGATTCCTTGCTTGTGATCTGGATGTGACGCTTGTATAATATGTGAATTTTCTACCTTGGTACCTAGGGAACTTAGTCATATATCCTTCTTTAGCAACATTGGAGTCTCGTTTGATGTTCTTCGACTGATTCCAGTTTGAATGATTTTCTTTCGTTGAATCCGGGAATCTTCATACTCTTCAACATTTTGTCCATTCAAATTGAAGACCGTCCTATCGGTTTTCTTCAGACGACCAAATGCATTGTCGGGAGTGTCATCATGCCTACTTAAATCAGGATTCAACAAAATCTCAAGTCTTTAGCGATCAGGTACTGTTGAATGTCAGTCAATTTTTATTCTTCGGGTTGAAGGAAAGGTCGCCATTCTGCAGATTGTCTTTTTGACCAAATCAGGTTTAGACTATTCTCTGGTCAATCTTTTAGCATGCCGAAGTATTCATTTTTTTAGAATTTATCTTTGGGTGATTTCACTCATGTCTGTGATAAAAGGCCTCACAAAGTTCAGGTCTCGAAAGATCACTGTTCTACTGTGTTGATCTGCCTGGTGATTCTGTTCACATCTCTTCGGTAAAGAGGTCGTTTCGTGGTTTTTCACTGAATCATCATCCCTGCTCGTTTAAACTTTATTTTGCTTTAACTCTCACCTGTATAGTCCTGCTTTTGGCCGCCTCTTGTTAATTCCTTTCTCCAACTCAAGAGATAATGTCCATAGTTTGCCTTTCCCTCAATCTGAGTGGGCAGGTAATTTTCTACATATCTGATTTCTTTCTAAAAAAAACCTTATTCTGCGATCATTTTAATTAACTACAATAAATTTCTATGGCGCAAGTCAGTCCTTTGCAGGCTTCCCACTGGGTGCTTGTCAGTTTCGGTGAGGAGAGGCGAGGAAGCTGACTGATTACTGATTTACTCATAAGGGTATCCGGCACATTTCAGACAGTCGGCATCTGGGCCAGTCATCTTTCTTAATTCCGTCCACATGTGTGTGCGTAACTCGTTGCCTCATTTAAAAACAAATTTGTCGGCTGTTGTGGCAAACCAAGCGAATCTCGTTACAAATCAGCGTTTGCCTTATGTCGTAAATTGGCCTACTAAATGAGTTCGCCAACAGTTATCAAGGCACTCCAAATAGCGAATTATTTCGAAAGTGCATTTTCTTTGCTTAGAGTCCCCGTTATTCCTGATTTTTCTTCAATTTACTTATTCCATTTTCATGAACCTTGTGGGTGCTCGTAGCTCTTCATACACCAATCACCCATAGAATGACCATGTATAACAGAATCATACTTTTTAGATAAATCAGAGATCTCGGTGGTGTTTGTTTTTATCTATAACTGATATTTTCCTGTTTTAGATTGAGCAGCAGAACCGTATGGAAGGTGTGGATCTACCCCAGTTGCTGATCCAACTACGTCAATGTCGAATGGGCGTCATCCAGACGGCCCAACAATTGCGCTTCTCCTACGCCGCCGTCGTTGAAGGCGGAAAGTTTCTTCTTTCCACGCCCCCTGAAGAACGCGCTGCTGTTGTGGTGAGTTTGTTCCAAAGGCCTGTTTTAACTACAACGACACATAGGCTTTGAGTTCAAATAGTAATACTTGTATTTATGATTTTATACTCATCAAAAGGACTATGCAATTTCCCCCTTGTGGAACTTCAAGCACATAAAAAGGGTTAACATTTTAATGTTGGTCCGAAGTGGTGGTTCACGGTCCATCAGATTCTTTTATGGCTAAATATTTGTCTTCTCCACGCCTTCCACGTCCAGGTCTGATTAATGATGACCATCAGTGGATTCTATAATATTATTATCGTGAATTCCATCATCTTTTTGCAACCATAGAAGGGACAGTTCTCTTCCTTTGTCTGTTTCTCAGTGTCAGTGGAGACGTCCAAATGATGACTTCAAGTGTACCTTGTAACATTCAGCTGCTAGGTGCGTGAGTCCACCTGCTTAGTTTGTTCAACATGATCTCAATTTCAGACGATAAATTGTTTTTTGAAAATAATACTTGGCTTTTGCCCTTTGTTCCAAGTGAATTTCGAAGTTTTTTTCAGTCTCATTAGGACAAAAGGTTTTGCGGCGGTAGCAAGGCTGGCATTAAAGCCTAACTGAAAGTGTTTAGGTTTAGGATTGGAGTGGCCAATAACTAGTCAAGTTCTTTCTCCATATCAGAGGGACGCTTATCGCCTCGTTTTGACTCAATGGGACTTCTGTTTGGCGTGTCAAGATCCAAAGTCACCAATCTCCTAATCAGAGACTGAGTGTTGCCCCACAACACTGCATGGCTTTCACTTTGTTCTTTCGTGTCGTCAGTAAATTTAGTTGCAGTCTTCTCTAGTGCTAGTGTACGTCGTCGGTCCCGTTTCATTTTTTTCAATGCTTCCACCATATTTTAAGCGCAATAGCTAAAATCTTTCATGATTCGGATGTGTATTCTGTGGGCATGCTGGTCTGATAAAACGAGACACACTGGAATCTCGTAGCACCCAAACTTCTTAATGAAATAAAACTGTTTTTAATCTTCGGAGAGGAAAGGAGGAGTTAAAATGGAGGAAAATCAGTTTTCAGAAAACGAAGGTCTCACTTGATGGGTGTGATGTCCACCTGAATAGAAGATGATCTTTCACCAACGTCCTCGGTATGGTTCCTCCGATTAAAGGTTTCCCATTTGATTTTCTCTAAATAGAACAGTCGGGATCAAAACTTGGAATACGACGTCTCTAGATGGCGCCCATCCTCCTGTCCTCATTCAGCGTCTTTCTCTTATGCGTAGGGCACCGAAAAGCTCGAAAATCCGATGCTCTCTTAACCTGCTGTTGTGGATTTGATTAGATTGATTTGACCGCCAATTCCCACTGGTTTTACCAACATGGCACAACTAGGAAGTCCACCGGCTCAGTGACATACATTTAATTTTGTACCGGAATGACCTCTAATTACTTACGTTAATTTAGCGAAGACTATCCAAATAAAATGGGATTAAGAGCTCAGTCTCCCTCTACTATTGAATTATATATTTAATCCATGATACATAGTTTGGGATAGGAGTTACCAAATCAGGCTATTTTGCAAATTCGCCTTAATTACCTCACGGATTTTATTCGTGTTGTTAGTCCACTAGCTTATTTCTCGTAATTGTCTAATTTTGTTGGGAATTTTAAAGAAGCATTAATTTAATCTGTAAATGCCATGGGTAAAAGCAAACATTCCTCCGCTGTTTTCTATTACCACTCTTTTTCAAATGTTAAAAGAGTAAATTTCGAGAGAATGCATTTCGTAATAAACAAGGCAGAGAGTAACACAAATAAAGGAAAGGGTCTTTAGAAGAGCAAGGATATTTTTTGGTACTCGTTAATCATCATTTGCCCTCCTCTATGTCATCGTGTTCGTAGGACTACCTCCTAGAGTCTTGTTTTCCACGATCCATCTCTACGATCTTCCAGAGACAAAGCAGAGTGAACGGGTTGAATAGTCCTGACTATTGTCGCATAGTACCAAGTTATCATAAGTAGTTGGTCTTACCAACTCACTGAGCAATAGAATACTTTTTACCATACAATGCAGGAACCTGGGCATTTGGAGGTTCAGTCGGAACCAATACAAAATAACTCTTAAGAATATTCGAATCATAACCTCTCTAAACCCCATTTGTACAGACTTAATCGTTGAAGCCTAAAAAGTGACTAAAAGGAAAAAAATGGTGTCATCAACTCCTCCGTAAGCTTGCAAAAGTGTAAATAAAAAAGTGAAAAATAAAATTAATAATAAAAAACTTTTTTGTGCTTCATGCACTGCCTGACTCTGAAGTCTCTACAGATATATCCTCGAAAGTTGTCCTCCAATTAGCTTAGGTACGTATAACAGCATGAATGAATGAATTAGAGTCGCAATGGAATAATCTAACTACTAGATCAATGATACCAATCTTTTTAAGTAGCCAAGTGTCAAACCACGTTTTCATTCGAATTAATTACCATGGTGGTGTAAAACTATATCCTAAAAGATCATACCCTAGTGGCGCAACGTTTTACACAGTGACGCTTTAGCGAAATTGTTCAGAGTCCAATGGAATATACTCCAAACTGGATTAATATTGGCATGCAAAGGTATCGCCAAATAAGAGGCTCTCAAGTATAGTCATCAAGCTCCAGGAGTTAGAATAAACTTTCTGTTAAACTAGTTTTCTCCATTGTAGCTAAGTTAATATTAACCGCTTTAATACCATATCGAATTTTTTCATCTCACTGGCTCTATTGCAGCACTACTTTCAACCTAACACTGCCTTGCACCTACCTCCGGCTTTTGATATCGCAATGCGCGTTTCCGGGGTGATTGTAGTGCTAACCTTTGTTTCCATTGTTTTGAGTGCTTTGTTTTGGAATTGCAGCGAAATTTTAAAGTCTCCTTTCTTCAATATCGCCATCATCAGGGGTGAATTTATCGCTTTTCTTTATTTGGTCTTCCTCTTTAGAAAGGACATAAAAGGGAATTCAGTCCATACCGAGAGTTCAGTCATTACATATCTTAAGTCGTCTAAAGTTTTCGGCTTTTTAAATGCTTTCGCCAGGATTTTGAGCTGAGAAATTGCTTAAGCTTAAAATTGCTGTTCCCTTGCAAGTAGTGCTATTAGCCTGGACTCAAACTAATCATTGCTCTTTGCTACAATGGGGAATGATCAGACAATGGTGCATTGATCATTGGCAGAACACGCAATGCAGAAGGCTGCTTCAAGACCTACAACATTCTAGATTTGTTAAAAAGCACGTCTTTAGAAGCAAGGTACTCAATCCATTTTTTTATTTTCAATCCCCTTTCCAATACTGTTGATTTTTCACAAAACGTGCCCTGCCATTCTATTAAGAATGTTGAATGAATGAAGGCAGTTATTGCCATTGCCTTATCAAGGTATTATTGAGTACTTTCATTCATTTACTCTTCCATTTTATAGATGAGCAAGTCTTAACAGCCTTCCTAGGAGCCTCATTTCTGAGATTTGATCTTTGGGTAAAGGATCAGGGGGATATGATTAGATCGTAAGTCGCAGACATTGGAACACTCCCCTCTCAAATGATGGTCGTCATTTAGATGAACTCTGAATTCTCAAAATCCACTCTGACGGCTGTCATTTGAATTGATTAGTTGACTGATTCCAATCAGCGCTGCTGCAAAATTGAAGTCGAATTCTACCTGTCCTCTTTTCAGAGCCCTTTTAGTTTCAATGTTAATTTTATTTGTTCACATTTTTACTTCAGTTTCTGATGCGTCGTCAGCTCATTGTTCACATTACCTAGCGAAATAGCCAACTTCATTACAGGCTCTATTTTTCAAGTAACTACCTAAAAGCACTTTTTCTTTTTAAAATTCGTTAAGTATTCACGCTAGATCCGGGCACTTTCATGAAATCCATTAACAGAATACTTCTGATTGTTTATAGTTCCCCGAACACGATCGTCTTTCAGACGCAGACGAAGATAATGATGGCGACCAGAATAGTGATACTGATGATACCACTGACGACAGTGAAGTTGATGACAGTGGCGAGGAGGCAAACCTCTTCGCAGAAGTCAAACTCCAAGACGTAGAAAAAGAGGAACGGGAAATCCTTCGGCATCTCTGGATGCGCACAGGTGGAGGTGCTCTGCCTGTTCCTAACGAGCACTCTTCTGGTTCCTCCAACGAGGAGAATGAAGTGGAGATTATGGAATTCCTCCACCATCACCATCGGAAATCTCTCCAAAATCATTACTTTGGTTCCTCTTATCCTCTGATAGAATTTGAAGATGGAGATGTCTTCCAAGAGAAGTTGGTTTTCATTCTTTATTGCAGTAAATTTAAAATGAGTGCTTACGTTTTCATACTGGGCTCCAGGCCTATGTTGACGAAAGATATCCTCAGGCATTTATTATGCGCATATGAAAGGTATCCTGATGTTTGATTGTGAATTTACCACTTTCCCATTCTCTTTGTATGCGCCTAGTGACCTATGTAGCTGGTCACTTCAATCGCAGTATATGCGCTGACGGGTCTCGAATCCGTCTCTCTCTGACTTTATTTAATAATACAAATTCTAATCATGAAGCAGAGAGGAAAATTGGTTGCAGTCGGCCATCAGTGCACTTCCGCCGCTTGTCGAACTTATCCTCATATAAAGATTGTTTCTTCCTCTTCAACACTTTTTTCTACAGCCCTTTGATTGAGTGCCTCCCACTAGATCTTCCATTCGTAAACCTACGTATAACCAATATTGGTAATAATTTAGGTCGTTGTGTTATCTTTGGAGCGCCCGAGCTTAAGCTGTTCTCATATGGGTCATGAATCCCAGGCAACTGCTTTAGGCCACCATGACTTTATCTATCAGAAATTTCAGAATTACGAGTATCACGGTTTCGCTCTGCCCTTCCTACTTGTTTTCATTTTAACATCTTGCAACCTATTTCTCTTTATTATCTAGGTTCTCACACATTACTTCCAAATGTTATTTTCTGTTCGCAGCGCTAATTGATTTCGATCGGTGGGCTCATTAATAACAGGAAGGTTTTTACCGGCTTAATTAGCTCCTAGTATCGGTGTCCGTTAATGTTCTGATTCAACTTTCCTGATCAGTCGAGCACTCGTTCTTATCTTTTTCGGAAGCCCTTAGGAGGAGGCAGGGTTAGTTACCCTCTCTTCCCCCCCCCCCTCACCTCTACAACTGCCTTTGTCATATTTGGCAAAAAATTCGATCTGGATGGCCTGATTGATAGGCGTTTTTAAGCTGGCCTTAGTCACTCTCCGTGGGACGCAGGTGATGTCAATGCCAGGACTTCCAGGTGGGCATGACAATCCTGATGTGGAGTTGCGATTGACTTTTGGTAATACCATAGTTACAGAAGGTCTGGTTAAGCGTCGTTTCCTACTCTCTTAAGGTAGTAACTGCAGTGGATAGCCAACATTAGGTTGATCACGCCAAGCATCAGCAACCCAAGTAAAACGAATTGCGTTCGAATCGCCTGTAGATATCTTGATGGAGAGGGGAAGGATCAGAGAATACACTCTTTTTTGCCACGCTGCCTTTTGGCTCTTGGATTCTTTCGTGTTTCGCACGAAGTTGTGGTTATGAGGTGCTACAACTTTTTCGAGTTTTATTGCAATATTTTGAGTTATCATCATAGGTCAACTTTGAAAGCATTAATATTTAGGCGATTATAAAATAGAACGTAGGCAGCATTTGAATTTAAAACAGAATATAACACCTGTATCCATGCCGATTTTCCTGCTTTGGGGATCTATATGGCTTTGAATCGCATCAGGTTAGTAACACTCTTTTGATGTCTGCGCAGCCAATTTTCTTTCATTCACCTCAGCCTTTATTCGAAAAAGAGTTGCGCGCTTCAACCAATAATTAGATAAGTTTTGCCGAGAATTTCAGACAGTTTGAAAGGGAATTGGGCATAGATATATTTTCATTGATTTGGCTTCTCCTGGTTTGACGCAGATTGCGGATCTTGTTGGGCTCTGGTTGCGAAGGTGTTGTTTATTCATCTTTGGATTTTGTTCGTCTTGAAACAGCCTTCCATTTGCTATAAAAAAAACTCTTCTCTCTTATTTGTATGTTCAATTTCCTGCTGTGGCGAAGTGTTTTGACCTGATGCGAGTCATTTTCTGATATCGAGCTATTCTCAAGCTTTTCCACTCAGAGAAGTTTTTCATCCGCTTTCAAACCCCCAAGATTCAGATTGCTCTTCATTTTTCTTGCAGCCATCCTGTTCTCTTTTGCAGAATTTTTTCACTTTATAGAGATGATATGGCAGTCAGATCGCAAGTCTCTTCTTACCCCATCCGTTAGTGCGAAAAGGCTTTCACACGGCGTTCTCCCCCTGTTTTTTTCTATTCAATGAGACCTGGATTTCATAATGCTGGCCATCTTCGTGATTGGTTCTCTGGTTACTGTGTCCCTGAATCCGCTGCGAGTTCGTATCACTTACCGGTTCTCAAACTCTTGCATTCTCAACTTTTCACTTAAGTGCACATCTGAAACACAAGCTTCCCTCACTACCACCGCAAATTTGGTTCGCCTCTATTGGAGACAATTTTTTTCACGCTGTCTTCGTAATTGACTATTTTGCTTCCTTCCTGCACCTTGCGAATTAGCTACCTGAGTCTTTAGGATTGTCCTAGATTAACTATGTAATAGGTGGATTCCTCTTGAATCTACTTTGAATGTTTTCATATTTATATCTTATGGTAGCCAATCCAGTAAATCTCCTTCCTCTTCCGTGACATCACAGAGCCCCACAGTGGTTCCTCGCATATGTGGTTGTGCCTGGTTCGCTTATCCTTCCATAGCACTTTTAACACGCTGTTTATTTTATTATTTGTTTTTGAGATCGCTTCTGAAAACGTTCCTCATGCAGTTACCCAGACGATGAATTTCTCTTGGAATGTCTTTCAGCACCGATTGGCCGCGTTTGGCCAAGTCGTTTGCAGCCGAAATGTTTGAATTGTTTGCAGACTTTGAATATAGTCGGATTCACTAAGCTATTTTACTGTTTCGATCAAGATTTTATGAAAACAGCTTGCGCATAAATTATTAGGATAAAATGGCAAATCTAAGTATGCGATCTCTTGGCTTCTCAATTTCCTTTGAAATATCATTCCCTCTTATCTTATTAACTAGTCGTCGGTTTTTTTATCTGGTTGGTGAATTTTTTGACGGATCACATTCTTGAGTTGACTTTTCGGATGATGTTGATGCATTTTTTTGGTAGTAAGCACTCTCTTTCATCACCTAAGCGCAAGTTTGGATTCTGTGATAGATACTTCCTTAATTTTTGAAGATACCTGCATTAAGAGTGGGTATCACTATCTATTCGACCTCGTTAGCACGTTCAGCATGGTAAAAAGGCGTGGACTACATAGCAATATATGAATCACATCGTCCCTTCCTAAGACTTCGTTTGCGTTGTATTTGAGTCGATTTACCCAGTTCCATCATATTAAATGTACAGACATGATGTTCATAGTCAACATTCGACTTTATCACCTTTCAGAATATCAGACTTTAGTTCATTCCCGAAACTTTTCAACTGCAGATCAGCTAGGATGGTAGTCGACCTTGGCTCTCTTTCTCTTGCAATATCTCACGAATTCATCTTTTTTTATTTTCAATAGTCACTTCTCTTTCGTGAGAACCAGTCCAGTTTGAGAGCTGCATGTTTCGTGTGTGTTTCAGCTCATTTGGTCTTATCCAAAAATGGCCTGAATCAAACGCTGACGCTGCTATTGCTGCTACAAATTTTCACTCATAAATGTTCATCTTCAAATACAAATTGAACAATTCTTTCGACGTCTTTTCTCTATCCTATACTTTCCTTCATGGTAGATAAGCTCGTCCGGATTCGACATATTCACAAAATTTATAACTTAACCAACGCTGTTTTATTTTTAACGCTTCATCCTTACTCGGATGTGACGTGCGGCCTATGTTTGTCACCTAATGTTGGTAAATGTTATCAAAGTTGCTCCCAAAGAATTTCAAATCGAACTAGTGCTTTGAATGACTAAGGGCTTGGTTCATGATTCACCTAACATCGTTGGTGCTCTAGTGCTAGTAGACTCAAGTCATATCGTCGTCTCCCTGATTTTTCCCATTCCTCAGCTTCTATATCTTCCTCGAAGTGCCTGGTAGAAAAAAGGGAATCTTAAGCTATTCACAGTTCAGCCTCTGAAAAGAATGTCAATCCCCTGTCTCTACCTTTCTTCATCGGAATTCAATCAATCTCTCAGAGTAGTTTGCTCCTTATACTTTGTTTTTCTCAGTTTCCTCTCAAAGACCTCATACGTGTTTCCATCGAACTGCTCATGTCCTCTGCCAGCGTCTTTAATGTTTCTTCTTGTCTCTTCCCTTTAATTGGCAGTGCGTGCAATGTTGTTGCCTATCTGACTGGCAATTGTGCTGCGTAGGTCATGGTGCCCTCAAACCAGACGCAGCCAATCCGGAGGTCCTGGTTCTCAAATATTGAATGTCATTTGAAGTGCTTTATCCCTTATCCTATTTGCATGGGTTACTGCCTGAATGACGTATGGATGGTCTATTTCAAGTAGAGTGATTTATTTATCTAGGAATCGTGTCTCGAAGGCAATTGTATTATTTCCCCCACCTAATATTGGCTAAAAGGTTGGATCGGTACGGTAATAGTGGGCTTTTTCATTCATATACTCTTACAAATTGTTTACATCTTTGTTCTTTTCCACCAGCGCTTATTGTTGTTAACGTCCTTTAATGGACATTATGTTGTGTTGTCTTTATGTCCATTTCCCCACTTTGGATGTTGCTGGCTAAAAGAGATCCGGCCAGAATTAGTACTGATACTGTCCTCTTGAGTGTACCCATTCTGCTCGTAAGGAAGGCCTTTTGAGTAAGAAGATAGTTGCTGTTTGTACTTTTTGCTGAATTCCAACTGGATAGCTTCCAATCCCCTAAAATATGTACTTCCATTGTCGTCTTATCTGAGGTCGATATTTCAGTACCATATTTCCTCCACCACTTGCTTGTCCATTAATGCCGTTAAAAAAGCTTACCAATTGTAGAAAATTAACCTCTTCCCCTTTTCTCTGTTAAGCATTAGTCGGACTGATGCATATTGTCCAAGCCTGGTTATTGGTCGGTCATGTCCAAGGCTAGTTTGGCTGATATTCGAGCTAGTCTCTGACCTACCCTGAGTGGAATTTCGTGTGTTCGTGTTCATTTTGGCTGGTCTTTTGCATTGTCCCCTTCATACCTAAGGGTAATCAAATCTTTCATCGGAAAATTGACAACCCTTGCGTGCGTTCACACATCCTTATTTTTCTCCCACATCTCAGACATGCGCTTTACCGGACTACCGAGGAGACGTGGCAGGTAAGAGACGTCGTGCTTACTCATCGACCCTGGAGAATGAGAAGGAGGATGAGGAAGGAAACTTAGCACCCACCATCACTGAGAAGGGTTTCTTTATTCGTGTTTTCTTGCTTACTGCTGTTGAGTTTGTTAGAATTCTCCTTTACAGCCTTTTGGAATTACGTTTTTGATTTTTCTAATAAGTACGTTGGCGTTTGAGTGTCCATGTTGTATTTTTTGCTTCGATTTTTAATCATACTGCTTAGTGTCGAATATTTCAGTTTTGAAGGCTGCATGGTTGAAGCAGTCCCCTTTGACTGAAGGCAGGCAAGTCGGCATACTTCTATTTAGTTAGTTGCTAAATGTCTTGATGCATTGCAGAGTTCAGCTTAAATCAGTGAATTTCAGCTTGTCACTAACACATCGTGCCTTGATAATGTCTTCATTCTCTGAAATCACTAACATCAACCTTGACTGGTGAGGTTCGTTTACGACTGTAAATTATATCATCTTCGTGAAAGAATATTAGTGAAAATCCAAACAACGCTTGAATATTTGTTTATTCGCTGCCATCTTTCACACCAGTTCAAGCTTAAGATGTGGAGGAGGACATCTCTGAGGGAGAATATCTGACACAGCCCCTCTTCTAGAAAATAACTTGAAAGGCTCTACTATATGCGGTGAATGAACAGGCACTGCAAAAGTTATTATCGGAATAATTGCTTTCGAGGAAGAAAATCCTTCACTTCAATCCTGGGGTAGTTAACAAGATCTTGGCAGAAAATCCAAAGTCAGGGATTGAAATAACCTGTCATTCTGCCCTTCAACGGCCGCAAACCTCAATAAAGAATAGCAGAATGCTTCGATAACTTACAATTTGGAATCGCGTTCCTTTAGTGATGTACGATTCGTGGTGGCTGTATAAGTCAGCTAGCAAGTAGAGGAATGTTCATCTCGATCCGTTGTGAAAGCTACAACTGCAGGGATCGCATTTTTCTCTGTGCATTGGCTCTCTTTTTAAGGTTCGAAGTTCTTAGAAAGCTTTTCAAGACTTGCTCGTTTATTATTGTTCTAGGTTAAACGAATGGATGAAGTCTAGAAGACTATCAGTCATTCCTTCAATGAAAAAACGAACCTTGACCTTGATCAGATAAGAATATAATTTAAACGAGATCGTTTTCTATAATTTGATCTCATTTTATTTGCTCTCAAGTTCCAGATTTGGTCTCAAGGTGGCATGCACGTTCTTTTTTTGAAAAAGACTGGGTTAGATCAATGACTTCAAATAATATCGTGAAATATTTCAACAGAAGTTTATAACAGACCTTTTGTTGACATTTCCTTTCGCTTTTCTACTTCTCTATTTCAACTGAGTGTGAGAGTTCCATGTGATTTTATGATTTGTGCGGTACTTCCAGTGTTGATGGAATTAAGGACCTTTCTCTCCACGTGCATGCTTGCTTTTGTGTGAACTGGTAGCTTTTCAACTCCTGTTCACACACTCGCTTATGTATACACACACGTGTAATTTGTTGCACCGGTTTGTGGATATAATGTGCAGAAGGGGTGCAGCTTTTTGATCTGGATCACATCTATCCAGAAACGAAATGGTATTTACGTTTAGAAAGTTCAGTGCTAGGTAGAACAATGCCTAGGGTATTTCTAACGCACTAGTAAAATTTCCTTGACTGATAAATTGGTAAAACTCATAGGTGCCTTTAGCTACTTGAAACTTTTTGTTTGGTTCAAAGTCTTAAATTCTGCTAGCCCAAGCTCAAACCACTTTCCTCCTCTTCAAGCTAAGTACTGAAAGACACTCAATACAGGCTCGAATTTGCATTTACCAAACCGACCGTTAAGGTGGAAAGCCGCGATAAATGTCAAAAATGGCGTTAATTGACTTTGACTGGTATGATCTAACTTGTTAACAGCATGTAAGTCTTCTGGGTCTATGATGTTTTTTAAAAGGATGAGCTACCAGTGTATCTTCAAGTATGTTATTTCTCCGATGCCCCAGAAAGAATATTCGAAGAACGGTTTCGGGTACGGCCAAGTAAGCTAAGACGCTAAAATCTAGTCTTTTAGTGGGAGAATCGTTTTGAAACTCCGTTGATGCTAGCACACTGGATGATACAAGTTGGAGAGGGGGAGAAGTCCATTGTTGCATAACTGTAGATTAGATCAATCTCCTATACTGGTCCGATGAGGGTTTTCCTTTAGGCATGTAGAATCAGAGAAGAATTTGATCGACTCTGACGGGAGAAACACAATCATTTATTATAAATGAAGTAAGCACGTAAAAATAGTGCCATGAAGATCTTTTCATCCACTCCGGGGCAGTTTCCAAAGTGACTCTGTTATCGCCAATTTAAAGCCAAATCGGAAAAGTTGTTGGTAGAATTTAACGCGTCTTTTTTGCCTCTAATTTAGTGGTGGAAAACATTATTTTTTTACTTGGTGTTATTCGGTTCTTGCACTTTAACACTCCAATTTTTCGTGTCTTCTGTCAACCTGACGAGGCCCAAAGATGACTATCATGTAACTGGGTTGTTCTCTCGTGGATCCGGTCAAGTGGCGTTTGGACCATCGTGACCTAGACTGGTCAACACACTCGATCACCAAAATATATTCCCAATTTATATAAGATTTGTGTCCTGAATGAAATATGGCCGATGAATGCAAACGATCACGCTCTTAGTAACTATTCTCTTTAATTGCCATGAGCGGCAGCACGGCCCTTAGGCATTTTTAGTTATTTTTCCACATTGTGTTACAATGTCATAAATGAAGGAGAACTGCCTTATTGCTCCTTGATATTAGCACAGGTGATTAGAGGGGAAAATCTGTTTTAATGCTATTGACAATGGCGTTTCGGTACTCTGACCATGAAACCCTCCATGGTCGTTCTAATCACTGGATATGCATCGATGGACTTCGAACCCAAGCACGTACGCAAAAGCTCCATTGACGCCACAACCTTTTCTACCTCTCCTTACTCGAGCAACAGGTTATCCGCAAAGGATTGAACAGTATCATTTAGAATGAGATTGGGCTGGAATTCGTCGTCTAAGCCTTGCTTACTGTCCTTTTCAACTATCTTCTCCCAGCATTCGCTCGGACGGATCATTTCCGGAATACAAGTCTTTGAGTGGTGGTTAACCTCCACCTAAATCAGTTTCTTATCTGACACCCTCTTGTCTGTTTTGTCTCAAATCACTATTATCTGATGAATCGATTGCATTAAACATTACCTGAAATAAGCTTTGAAGCTCGCCAATGTGTTTGCTTATTGTTTCTTATGTTTCGTATTCCTAAGTGCACATTTATTAACTTGTTTTTCAAGCAGATTTTCTGCATGTTAGGTTTGACTATACAAAATGCACCAAGCGTATTAACTGCTTTGATTCCGTTTTAGGGCAGTTCTGCACACCGAATGCCATCTCTTGGTACACAGTACATCAAAAATGGAATTTGTTTACAGTCTGAAAAAAATGTTGAATGATGATTCCTGACATGCTTTTGCAGCCTATCAAAATGAAATCGTTGGGTTCTTTGCGATTTTTTTTCAGTAGGTTAAAGGGACTTATGGGGGGGCAAAAGCGGGCTGTGGTCGAGGAGGTGACCAGTCACCTGTTTATTCTTCGTCGTTTTCTCTGGAGACTGCGTTCAGTTAAGCACAGTTCGCTCTTAGTCATTCTGACTGCGCATAGTTTTCGCGCCCGGCATCCTTTTGAATCAAGAAGCTCTGAAATCGTCACTTTCTCTTAGATGAAGACTATCTAAGTTTACTCCCTTCGCCTCAAGTCTTGTTCCTCATGTAAATCCCCGCTGCTCTACAACGTCCGAACTATTATGTATTCGAGGGTTCCATTCGTTGTTGATTGTACATTGTAACCGACTCGAAAACACTTGCCAATCAGCTCGGCATTAGACTGAACTGCCAATGTCAAGTCTGATTCTGCGAAAATCAATGGTAAGGTGGTATGCATTTGTGGTTCATTGACCTCGTTCACACCTGACAGATCAAGTGGTAGGTTTCGAAGCCTATCGGGACACATCAAGTGTCTGAAATGACCTCTCAGCATTGGTTAATCGTTGCAATGACCTGAGTAATTTTATTCGCCTTAAATATTATTATTATATAATAATAAATCCAGTCCTTACTCGCTCGTGTACCGTTGATCGAATGTGATCGTCTTCTTTTTCCCCTTGATCATTTAACCTGAAGAAATTTCCCTTTCGTAGAGATTTGATCATTTGTTCCGCTGCTGAATGTTCAAATATGGCAGTACCCCCTAGCCCTCCTCGAATGCTATACGGCGGTTGCGAGTGGCTTTTAACTATTGTCATCTCGGTGATACCTCACTGTTTTTTGTTTACCGTTTCAGCACCACCCTCAATTCTCCTGTTTTCGATTCTAAATCTCTAATAAATTTAACCAAACTGATCTCTGCTTTTCAGTTTTTATTTTTAATCTCGTATTGGCTTTAACATTTTCTAACCATTTTTCAGTAGCTCTTCGCCATTTATTTCTCCGTTTTAAATACTGCTACCTAAGTGCTAAGCGCTTTAAAACCAAGGGAGGGAATAGCCTAATAGAATAATTTTCTAGTTCCTCTTAACCCACTAAATCAAATGCTTTTGCAAGAAGTAAACTGGTGATTCACTACGACACCTTTTTCAACTGTCTGACTAGCTCCTTCGGTGACTGGATCGCCTTCTACTTTGGCTTGATGAAGCGACGATCCGGGCGGTTGAAATGATAGCGTCCCTCAACACGTTTTTTTCTCTTCTCTATAGTGTCGTTATGTCGCAAACTGCGAAGCCAACTGAACAGCAAATTCCTAACGAAAACTTCCAATCTGAAGAGCTAGTTAACGAGGTCGTCAAAGAGCCTTCATCTTTAGAAAAGGAGCAGGAAAAACAGGAAGAAGAGCGAGAGACGGAAGAAGAGGAGGAGGAGGAGGAGGAGGAGGAGGAGGTCAATATCGAAGAGGAGAAATTGAAAGAGTTGGAAACTCTAGAACTGATCAGAAAGCGACGAGAAGCTCGCCTTGCGCGACAGGAGCGAACTCGAGCTCGACTCGCAGAACTGACCGAACGAATGGCGGCGAAGCACATGCTCCGTCAAAGATGGTTGCCTCCGATGGTAGCGAAACCCCTTCGATCATTCTACACCCGTCGTGGATTTTTCAGCAATCTCACAGAAGCCATCCTCTTCACTCTGGGAGTGGCATCACTTTTTATCGGAATCTCTTTGGGCCTCTGGTGGCGTCACACTGCCTAATCGACTGATTTTCTACTGTGATTTTCCTTACCACCTCTCAGTGCTTGTCTCTGTAGATATAGCATCCTTTTTTCGTGTTATTTCTACCCCCCGATATTTGTAAAAATTAGACATGGCAATACTTTCATGTTTGTTTTTGAGCGTGTGCCTTTATTCTATCGCTCCCTCCGACTATGACTTCTTTTCCTCTCACTGTCCACTTCTGAACTATTTCCGTCTGCATTATTCTATGCTTTTATCTGGTTTCATTGGTTATCTTATTATGGTCGATAGTGCACAACCACATGCACACATATATAGAACTTGAGTCTTATTTGAGTAATAGGATGGTTTGATCAACTCTTTTTTCCGTGGGTTTACCTTAAGGCAAGACGTGGAAGGGCGGAGCAGTCAGAGATCTCAATGCGGATGAGCCTATTTAAGCCGCTTGTTAGGACATGTTCAAAAAACGGAGTGCCTGGTTCTTTCCTGGTTGCAACAGAAGTAAGTTAGACTTTAGAACATATTATTGTCGTTCGGTAGTGCCTATGCGATTGTCTACCATCTGTTAGTTGGATCCAGGTGCTTAAAATGGAATTACTTGTTATCAGTACTTTTGGCAAACCCCAATCAGCGTTTACATCTTAGTTCATTCCACAAATGTCCTTAGATGTTCTCTCTAACAGTGGAAAGATCATTAGTTTCAACAACGGCTGTATAATCTCTATGAAAAAAGACCCTACCTGCTTGGGGCTCGATAAGAGCTTAGAGACTTAACGTCAGCTGCGCGTTGAAGTCCATCTAGGTTAGATGGTCATTAGGATGGCCGTTAGGAAAGGGGTTAAGTGGAGAATTTCATTTGGAGGAGAATCCAAAAATACAATTTAAATCAGCGTTATCTTCTTTAAAGACGCTAGAGTGGTGCACCACTATATGAGAAATTTACACTCCAAAGGTCATCGATTTGGAGGTAAAGATTGTAAGGTATATTATCCATAATAAAATTTTGATCATGCATCATCCGCCTTGGAAAGCAGTTGCATTAGTGACCAGGAACATGAGATGATGGGGATCGTTCATCCCGCCTTCTCCATAAAGAAATTTCAATCTTTTAGATTCATGCTGAGTTACTGATACATTCATTTTCACAGTCTAGTCGATAGGTCTAGCATCTATCCGAAAGCAAGCATCTCCACAACAAAGCTTCGGGTTGGATCTGGTGTCTGTTTCTGATCGAATATAAAGTTTATCATTAAACCCCACCTGCTAGTCGCGTGAATTCATGGTTGCAGGGAACGATTCTCACGCTTGTAAGATGCACGAATAAGTTCGAAAATATTATTTTTCAATTTAATTTGCAAAAAACTGCCACTTTAGCTCAGCTGATTCGACAGATTGGCTTTCGTTACTTCTTGGTATGTGGCATCTGTTTAATTCCCAGTTGAGAAAAAGGTAGCTTAGCCCACTCAAACTGTTATTGATGGAAATCCGTTTTTAGAAAAACTGGTCTAATGTGGACCAGATCCGATAGAAGGAAGTAGCTTTGAGGGTGGTTCTAATAAAGCCCAAGTGAGCCTTGAAGGGAGCTCTTATGCATGAACATTTAACTGAATAATGTTACCCCTGTCTACTCGACATTTTGTGGCTGCTGTCGCCTCTGAGGCACCTTGCATTTCCGAGGTTGGACGACGTCATACTATCGAGGCCTGTTGTTCCGTTTTTGGATAACACCTGGTTGGTTCATGTGAGTCATATTGGCTGGCTCCACAAAAATGAAATTCAGACTTCCCTGAAAGGCTAATTCCTTCGTTTTATGCTTGGAACTGATTCCAGTTTTCTCTATAGAATCACCTCAGAGAGCATACCTTCTTCACCCACCTGCGTTTCAATGATAGTGTGTGTTCGTGACTTTAAAAGCACGTCATAAGTGAGTTTATCATATTCACATATTAGGCCACTGACAAGCTCAAGGGCAAAGTTTCAATTGAAAATCGTAGAAGTTAAGAAGAGCTTGCATTGCTAGTCTATAAAATTCGTTAAATTCACAGATTGTTAAGCGCTTTGATGACTTGGGTAAGCCCTTTTCTGATTTCTAAAAATCGCAGATCACACAGGTACTCTTCGAGCATGTAAATAATCTCCTTTCTATTACGGATTCCTAACCGCAATTTAGCAGAAGTCCTTAAAGCATCAAAAGTATTTACCAGGGTGGCCTGAAATGCAGCGAAATGCGGATAACGTTCTGCTTATCATAAACCAAAATAGTCGCTTTTCAACAGGTTACAAATATTCCGACAACTAAATATCGAAAGTGTCAATAGGACGAAAGCTCTCTCTCGCCTCAACTTCATTTCAGTCTCGTTTATTTCAGGTAGAAACTCTTCCAATTAATAACAGGCCTTGCACTCGTGCAACTACATGAACGATGGAATTTGTGTTTATCGATAATCGATAAGGCGTTATCTCATAACTTCCCTCTGGGGTCCTCATATACTGATCAGAATCATAATCCTGACGAAAATGTAAAGCAGGCAATTGATAAGAAAGTTACCTACGAACCAACATCTTTCAGGTAGGAAAATCGGTATTATACAAGATGTTCGTTTGCCTTGGAAAGTTATTAAGAGTTTGAGGCTGCTCTATCCCTTTATAAAGTACCAAGAGTATCGATAATAATGGCGTTTGCAAAGCTCCACGATCCCAATTAGGGTCATAATTTTTGTCTTGCAAAAACTGGGTCTACAAGCGCCCTAGGTGGCTAGTCCCAGTAGTACACTTTAATAAACAATGCCACTAACTTAGAACAAGAACCTTTACTTTAAACTGTTCAATCTCCTTTTCAAGATTAACATCTCAATTGAAGTTAAAATGGGTGAGATGAGCAAAATAGGTTTCCACTCATGTATAATCTTGCAAACCCCATAAATTATCGCACCACGTGCCCTTTTCAAAGCGCTTGCCTTCAGCTTGGCCAACTCGTAGATCGATCGCCGCAAGTTTACTTCAAAAAAAGTGAGAATTCGAGATTTTTTGGCAGAGAGGTTCACGTCTAGTAAGTCCAACTCTTTATGATACTTTTATCCAAACAGTCCGAACTGAAAATAGCGTCTATAATTTTCGATGGCCAGTAAAGGATGCATTAGTTTTACCCAAGAAATTGTAAAAATTAATGGTCTAGCTTTTGTGGCAGGGATTTTTCCTGCTACTTGCCATGAAAAACGGTTAAGTTGGAGCAGACGATATGACTGTGAGTCAGAAGGGAAAGATGATATACTGTTCAAGCGGTTGATCAACATACTTTTTCTGGTCAGCATTGAGATAAGCAAACACTATCAGTTTGACTACGAAACAGCATCTGGACGGAGTCTGCATAAAGATAATAGTCTAGGGGTCAAGGAAGATTATTTATTCGACTTTCTAACGGAGGAATAGCTGTTTCCTGTATCTCGAGTCGAAATTGAGCGTAACCTCATTAACCTCTGCGTCAGTCAACACTTTCTTTGGTTAAATCAGCAGGGAATTTAAGTTGCGGTCTCACTTCTGCACATAACAAAGCCACAATATTCGGCCTCCTTGAGAACATCCGTATGCATTTGCTTCTCGTTTTAAAGAGAATGGAGAGAATAGAAAGACAGTAATTTTGTGAGGAACTGAGTCTGTCTCGTTAGGAGCATTACTTCACGACTCGACAGACTAGACCCATTTAAGAGCGATGTCTACGAGTCTTTGAATTACCAACCACTTCTCCCCATTTTGCTACGTCTTTCTTGAGGGTATCATTGACTGAACCTGTGCATCTAATTGGAGACTTTTCATTAGTCGCATCTGTTTAGGCTAGCGTCTAAGAAGTTTGGATCGTCATTTAATCCAACAAGTGAGCGTCGGAAATCATTGAATTCGTGTCATCTAGAGGATCAAACATCAGTGTACCAAAAATAAATTTTTTTAGGGCTTTAAGGCTGAGAGTATTGCGCAACATAACCTTGGCTCTTGCAACCATTTTGTCGTCATTTATCAGCCATTGTTAAATAAAATAGCGGAAATATTGTTTTAACTCTTCAAAAACTAAATTGCGAGTGCCATGGATATCCGCTCACCCCCAATTAACCGCTACTTAATTTCGGAAAATGAACGCGTTTAGTTTAATGCAATGACAAAAATTAATTGAATAACAAAATGAACGTTTTATTGACGCAAATACGTAATAGTTACTTTCATATTTTGAAAAAATACCCCGATACATTTAAATGGCCTTTAATAGTTAAAATATTAATCATTTCCCTTCAGATTTACTTTTTTACGTCGATCAAGTAATGCTCTAAATTTAATAAATGCTTACAATCACTTTGTTTAGAATGAATTTCCAAGGGGCCATCGTAGATTCTGTCCGATGCTCCTCGGTTCACTCCTATTGCAACTACAGCTCCAAACATCTCACTTCAAACCTCCGTTTATACAAGTTTGCCTGTCGATATAAAATGCAGAAACAATTTGAGACGCCGAAACAAATAAAAACCGGAATGAGTGGACTAATTCCACCTGAGGAACTTCGGCCAATCAAGGTCAACAACTCCAACAACGAATCGTTTCGAATGACTTGCAGTCATACTTTGAAAAGCACCTCTCGCATAAAATTCGATGATATTCCTCTTCTTTTGCCTAGGAGTCTCATTGACAGGCATCATCAACCGGGTAAGTCATACTCCGCCAATACATCGCCGTAGAGACGTTTTCAAGCTGTTGCCGTCTCTTGGATTTTGCGGAAGTCGATCTATTAACTTGAACAATAAAGCAGGTTACTGGAAGTTGGTTTAACCTCGGCTGATCACTGCAGCAATCCAAATTAGTCAGCTCAAAGTAGTGCCCTTGACTGACCCTTTCCTTGCCAAAATAACCGTTCCAATTTTAAGCCAGGAGTTTAAATACCTCTCCTGAATAGTTTGATAGTTAGAACTGTAAAAAAGTTTATCATAAATCCGAAAACAAAAACCTCACCTCCAAGTATAAATATCGAATTCTTCGACGTTTTGCTCAAAAATTAACTCACTGATGTTGCCTCTCCATGTGCTCCATCCTAATCGCACAACAGTATCTTATCACATGAAGAGAATTCGAATCACATTTTTGGAATGGGCACTCTTGACGGTTCGTAGTTACCTAAAAAGTGCTGCCCAAATGAGAGTTCCCTAATCCTCTGAGGGACACTGAAGCACCTCTCTGAAATTTAGTAGATCTCCTGCCCTCATACAGCTTTAAATGTATGTCGGGGGACGACTAAGAACATGATTTTCCCCCTTCTGATAATTTTCCTGATTTAAGAGGGCTTTGAGAGACTCCTGACATTTCAGAAGAGGAGGACAATCCGCACTAGTAAAGATCCGTCCCTTTAAATCCCTCATTTTTATGCCTATGTGGCCTGGGCAACTGGAAACAGGGATTCATCCATGCGAATCGGTTTGTCTCCTGTACATACCGCTGGTTGCTTAATACCAGTCACACATCATTATCCAAAAATATCACGTGCTTCTGAGAGGAAATTGTTAACCGGTGGTTATAGCACTGAAACCTCTTGAGTTGGGGAAAGCTGACAGACTTATGGAGTGTTTATCTCCTTTCTCTGGCTATGTTAAATGCCCATGAACTTGTTGGCATGAGCACAAAAACATTCGAATTGAAGGTTTTCAACTGGTCCGTATCCATACACGAGTTCTTATTGAAATAATTTCGCTTGTTGCCCCAATAAGTCAGGTTTTGATCAGATTCTCCATTAACATGGTGTTGTCGATGCGTCAAAATTATACTCTCTAGACTTCTACCATTCTCAGTTTGGGCAACTGATAGTTGATATATGGACAACATTTATGGACGCGAGGTCTCCATACCCTTATTGAACAAATTATCTTTTACCAAAGTGGGGAACCTCCAGCTGTTCAAGACCTACAAATTTTTTAAAGAAGTAGACTGGCAGCCCAAATTGGTTTAAAAGCTTTTTCCCAGTTCATTATCCCTTTTTTTTACTTAGCGTTTATGGTGCTTCCGATTTGCGATCAAGATTAACCTTTCTGAATGCCTGTAAATTTGTATATATATGTAGAATCAACCTACGAAATCAACTTTGGAATTGAGTTGATTGCATAAACTGTGTGAAATTTTGCGAACACTGATAAATTTCTCTGACTTTGCTATTAAAATTCAGTTACCTCGAAGTAGTGACGCAATAATTTGTTGAAGCTAACCTCCAAAGGGAGCTTGATTTGAGGTGGATGTGTGTGATTTTGCATTAAAGTACTTCGAAAGCCTTCTAAATAACTTACTTTCACATCCTATAGAATATACTTTTGACTCCCAGATTCCATGTTCCACAGTCATAAAATGCACCGCACACAAGAACATCAGAAAATTCTGGTCAATTTCTTTCCGACTAGCAAATGACACAGCCGAGATGAATAAGCTTAGGCCGTCACTAAACGCCTTATATTTTTGGTTGGTTCTGCGAACAGCAAAAAATCCAAGGGCAACATATTCTAGCACATGCATTGACAATGGCTTCTGCAATAACAATTTTCGCAAACGGAAAATACTTGCCACAAGTGCCAATGGATTAACAGAGATCAACTTAAATCCGTGAGGTCAGTAATGTTCGCTGATGGACACCGATATTCTAAAGACAAGTGATTCTCACTACTATCAACAGATGCTTGACCAGGCCATGAAAAGGCCTCGAGCAAGTTTCATCATGTCGAGAGCATCTTTTAAACTGACTTCCACCATTATTTCACTATTTCAGATAAACAAAAAAACCTTTATTCATTCAGAAGGAAACACCAATGCTGATAAGTCAGTGCATTCCTCAGCCAGCTTAATTATTAGAAATTTTTTTATATTCTCAGCCAACTGACTCAGTTAATTTAAGAATCGCAGCATCTTCATTAGTGAAAACGTCGAAAGTGAGGGTGATTGAATGAATCGGTAACTGAATGTCGGCAAATGTTTATGAGCTTCATTTATCAGACTGGGCTGAAGAACCACTCTATTCGAATAGCGCCGCCGAAACGCACTTGATGTATAATTAAGAAAATGCTATTTTGCTATTAATGGAATATTTCGTTAGTTGGTTGATCAAGCTTTAGTTCCCCACTTCAGATCCCAATTGGTGTTTCTCTTTGACCGATGGTTATTCTTGAGTGAATTTTTTTAAGCCCGGAATCCAGGCCATCTATATTCTTTTCATTTCATTTGAAACAATGCCTTGAATATAAACCATCCCTTGGATATACGTGTATGTTAAGTACAAAATTGAAGAAATAAGCGGTTTCATATTCAAGGTTCTAGACTGGCTTATCATTGAGGCATGGAGCTACCTTCAATCCAGACTCTTATTTGAAGTGAAATACAGTTAGCTCTACGCAAAAATGGAATAGCACAGGCATGGTGAGAGGGAGTATGGAAATAGACGAGCACGTGGACTGCGTTATGCCATCTCTGTCATGGTGGCGAGCTACTTCTCACATACAACCAATCACAAAACTATGCACACATGCTTGTATCGAAAAACACAAATGAATCAAAGAGACCTCTCTTACAACTCAATAAAAACATCACAAATTGCTTCACAATGTCAAAATTCATCCTCCCTCCAATAGTTTTGAAGCTTCACTTTATCCGACAAAAGCGAAGAATATTTTAAGCTACATTCGCTTGTATAAAGCGAATTCCTCCGTTTCCTGATGCGAAAGTCGCCGACCTTTTGAGAGTTGTTGTTGAAAGCGTCCCGATTCGGTTGAAAAATAATTGCCTATATTCATCAAACCTTTTATTTCAATGATTCGTGGATGTAGAAGAGTGGTCCTGTTTTATCGCACTATTGCTAGGTCCACCGCTATCTAGTTTTAAAGCACCAGCATTCGTTAGAACTCACCTCAATGTACATTTCTTTTAAATACGACTTTGCAACTAATGTAAATGGGATTGCCTTGATCCGGTTTTCGTTCAAACTTTGTTGCCCCAACTGACGACTTCTTTCTTCTCTAGTTTGAAACATGCCATGGCGTGCTCTGCGCCATTTTTCTTCGTTCACCTCCCTTTTTACTTGCAATTCGGCAACAATACCTGGGTTTTGGCCGCTGAATTCTTCATAATAATTGACACATTCCAGAAATCCAAATAAATTTCGCCAAATATTTTGGGAAATTGAATGGATGGCTTTTTTGGCTTTCTGCCAAGTTTCTACCAGCGCTTTTTTCCTTTAGGGTTTCTTTTCGCCGGTGACTCACTTGAGAAGTTCAACTCAATTGTAGCTAATTTACTACCGTGTAGACCAAATTTAACCCCGCAAAATCATCATTTGCGTTTTCATGGCTATATTCCTTCAAACAAAATTAAAATTAAACAACTGAGGGCGTCTTGAATATTCAGAGATAAACAAAATATGATAGTAATCAATTTTTGGCGTTGTCAAGTAATGTCCTCATTTATTTTGTAAGTCAAACAACCGTCTAGGGAGAGGACCTCGAATTGTTTTAAATGCGCTTCCTTTCATTTTTGTTTTCATAAGATGACGCGGGCTCAAAAACCAACGATGCGCATTCGAAGAATAAAAGGTTTACAGAGGACGGCCAACTGATTTCCATTCAACAGAAGTATTCAGTTAGGTTTAGGTCTCACTATCATTTAAATTAATACCATGTCGGCCTCTAAACCCAGTTAGTTTTTTGGTTTTATTATTAGAATGTTTACGTCAGTAAGTGCATCTTGTTGCTAATGTTAAGATTTATTTTTTTTTTTTAATAAGGGCAGACTAACCTTGTCTATTTACGGCCTTTGTCAGTCTTTCGTTGGATTTGACCACAGAGGTTGAGATTATGCCATTGTTAATCTTAAGACGCAACCGTTATGCTCCCCAACTTGAATGCTTGAAAAATAAAGCAAAAAAAATATTTTGCCCGTTTTCACCATGTCGATTGAGTTTTACCTGCTACTTATTTTCAAATTAAGTAACATGGATTCACATAATCGTTCGTTACCTTTTACTAAATGGGTTGAGCATAACTGAGCCTTATTCTATTTCAGTAGTTTCTCGACTTCCGCGCTATGTGGTGCGCCCAGCAACAGACCAGTTAACCAATGTAAGCTTTCTTAAGTCATTTAATATCTCTTTGATTGAATTGGTTTAGCTAGGCGAATAAATTTTCCCTATTTTATTTGAATATGTTCAACTTTCATAAGAGATTACTATCCACCAACTAGTAGTGATTTTTCAGCGGTGTTCTTTCTTGCAAATTAGGAAAAGTGAATAACGTGTTACAGATAGAAAGGAAATACGAAGATTCTATACTACCATAAAAATAGTGTTTAAATTTATTCTGCCCCGAAATAGTTGAGTTTTGAGTATTTGCGTCAGTCAAATGTAGCAAGTAATACGTATAACTTTAACAACATCCGTTAGATTTTTCTCTTAGATTGATTACTGCCAATGGAAAGGGGCTTTCATGGAAGCAAGATCAAAGCAGAATCTTTCGTCGGTGGCTGCGTCTTCGAAACCAATCTATAAGATTGTGAAGAGCGGAAAATTCGCGCGTGATATTGCCAATTCCGCACTGGCGGCGTTACTGTATCCGCCAAAAAATTGTAACGCTAATGGAGCTACTGAAGGATGCTACTGCGGAACTGCTTCAAAACCGAATGAGTTAGTAGAGTTAAAGTGATTTTCCTGTGTGAAAGCGACTTATGTTTTTTGTTACAATACCTTAACAATGAATCCCTTCCTACAGCTACATGGATTCAATGACTAGTTTGACGCTGGATTCTCCACTTAATCCCAATCCCGTTTCTGAACCTCTCATTGCTTCACCATCTACTCCAGATTACGAAGATCTGCAGCTGTTAAGTGTTAAAAATCTGAAAAGTCCTGAAGCACCCAGCCTTTCTCTTCTCGCAGATATTTCATCCAAAACTCATGACGATGTCTCCGAAAAACTTGCAGGTAGAAAAGACGAAATAAGGTCAACGTCATCGATACAAACTCCTCACAGAACTGAGGTAATGAAAAAGGCAAACTCACCGGCTGTTCCAGTCTGCAAAGCCAACTTAAATATGTTGCCACCCCGACATAGTGCTTATAAAGATCCCAACGCTTTTAGAGACCGTAAAAAGGTAACATTTGCCTTCATGCTTAGAATGGAAGCTATCGAAAGAGTGATTCTAGGGCTTTTTTGCCTACAAGGTTCGACTAGCGATTCGCATTCACCCAAAAGCAACTTTATTGAATTGCGATGGGTCACAAAGAGAGTTCCCCTCACCTCGTATTCACAAAGATTCCTCCTCGAACTCGACAAGTGATTCCCACACCGAATGCAGTCGCAGTATAACTACTCATTCTATTGGGGACTGCAATCTAACCTCTTATTCAGATTCTTGTACCATTTCTGAGATCTATGATTATGATGCAGCCGAGCTAAAATCTTCATTAATGACTATGCCTTCGGAAGTCAAGAACTCTGATTTTACGGAGAAATTATTTCAAGAATGCAGTCTTTCTACACCCTCATCAAGTTCAGTAGGCCAAAATTGGGGTCATGGTGATGGTAGTCTCATCGAGCCTCCAGAGATTATCAGCGTGGTTTTAAACCCTTCTCGAAAAGGCACGCCTTTTGAGAAACCATCAGGTGACGAGAACAACTTTGAAACCCTTCAATGCTCTCCAGCACTTTTATTTGAAGCGCCATCAAGTGTTTTAGGGGAAGGCATTCCGCAGTTCTCAATACCACTTCCCACATCTAGCACTGGACCAATATTGTAAGTTGAATTTTTGGAAGTATAAAATTGTCATAATGATATTTAGCCGAACTCGAGGTCACTGCAAAAGACAAATCCAGTGCTCATTTTCCGTAGTAGAAGGTACTATGTGTCAAATAAGGACATTGACTTCTGCTTATTTGAATTGAAGGTTGCAAAAAAGTGAATTTGCTTTAGGGGCTTCCAGAGTTGTTGCACCACGGTTTACCGATTAAAATTCAAAACCAAATATGTACTTACTTTCGAACATGTTGAGAACATAAATCGATAATCTGAAAGATATGTTCTTTGTTTCGTATGGTCTGTTTTACATCGTCATGTTTTCTTTTTTATGGATGTATTTCCCGAAAATCTAACGTCTTTCAAGCATTCCTTGGTCCTTTGGTGCCACCGCATCCGCGGTTTGGGAACAGTATTTATGCAGATTTACTCAGCAAAATTAAGTAAACATTCAAAGCTTCGTGAAATCGTTGTTTTGTGTTAAATAAAGCTTAATCAGCCTACAGCCAATGTGATACGATTTACTTGAACTCCGAAAACCGTACCCATCCCGTGGCTACTTTGGGAGCATTTTTGATGAAGAGTTTTGATTCGGTTTGTAACCGTTACCTATTTATGAGGCAAACAATAGTATCGATGGTGAATAGGCCAACTTGCAGCGTTTTGAAAAGGTGTGTGACATATTCAACGTCCAATGCTGAGTCACCGTTGTCAAGACGCACGTGATTGTGGGGAACCTGACCAGACGCGACTTAAAAACTGTGAATTACCGCAAAAAGGCTTACTCTTTGTAATCTACAGCCATGGCCATGGAAGTCATACGATTCGTTTGCTTTGGATACACCGATAGTCGTTCTGGACTAGTTTGAATCCAATTAGGTGGAAAAAGTTTTAGCTAATTACTTTGTTACACAAATTTGTGTTCTTCTGCTCCATTTTATCGTTATTTCATGCCACCAATGTTCCAGAAAATCGTGTCGTACACTAACGCTTGCGATAAATGGCATTATTACTATCAGGACAAGGAACCATGGTCGCATATGCGGTGCTTTTCGACTACTTGGCCTTCCAAAACGGTTAGTTCGAGGTACTCAAACCCAAATTCATAGAGCTCACTATAAATGTCAGAATATTCTGGATTAACTTATAAAAATGCTGATGAAAGTATGTATTGACAAAACTTTGAAGTGCGCATTTTCTTTTGTTTTCCATGCAGGGATCGAACCGAAAACCAGGCAGATAGTGTATATGATTGGGAAACACGAAAAAACATGAAACGAAAAACTAGGACAACTTCATTCGGTGTAATTAACCTAGAGTTACAGCATCGAGACCTGAAAAAGAAAGTGTCTACTGTAATCCGATGTAAGTGGCAATTTATTTGACTTGAAATATCCCTCCGTAATAGCCTGCAGTATGACTCGGCGGACGCCTAGAAGAGCGGGTACACGCAGTTAATTAAGGCACGGTTCCATGATAGGGCAAATTCAAGAGGACGACGGCTTAAGCTGGGCGTCATCATTCATCTGTCTCCCTCTTCCTGTAAGTGGTTTTTTTCAGAATAAGGCACCTTAAATCAACGGATCATTGAAGTTCTCACCGAATCCTGAACGCAACGAAGAAGATACTTTTAAATGGCCTCCGGATATCTAGATATCCACAGCTCACCTAAGTGCAAGACATGACTATATTATAAGTATCTCAGACGTTCCGTACTTTTTGATAGAAAATTTGTACACTTATTGTAAAGCTCTACTTCTGAACCTCTTGTTCTCTACGAAATGTATAGAGTTGATCGCCTATGGGTGAGCAATTTTTATAACAATGCACAAAGTCATATTTGGGATGATAGTTACTCCCCACCCATTGGTCAAGTCCTAAGGACTTATTGGGTGTACAACAGAAGTACAAATGGCTTTTACAACAAGTAACGCACAACAGTTAAAAGAAGACATTTAAGAGTTTATCGACGTCTTCGACTGGCTGGTCACTTCTCTCATGGTTATGTCATACGGGTAACGTTTCAACTCTCAGTGGAACCCATGCGTCTCGACATTGTTAGGGGCAGACAATCTTCATACCTCTTCCAGAACTCTTTTCAACTTTCTGGCGGAGATTCCATTCAGTGCCACATGCACGCGCTTTCACAGTCCCGTTTAAGACCACGAATCCAAATATTTACGTCGGCTTCGTTTACCAGGCTGTACGAAGTTTACTTCTGCTGACATAATCTAATTTTTTACGACCGGTGGGGATTAGTGCTATTCGGCGCGCCCCCTCTCATTAACCCCCACATTGGCCCTGGGGTTACCGGTCTTGAGAGTGGGTTGACCACCATTTTGCCGTGGTAAATAATTGCCCCCATAATAAGTATTTTCTATTAGTTCGGTAAAATGCACCTGTTTGGTAGCTCAAAACTATTAAATCAGGACGCTTGTGGCAAAAAGAAGTAATAACAGTGCCAAAAAGTAAATATCGTAGATACTGATTGACTGACTTCAGTCGCAAGAACGTAGACTGGCAGCACTTCAACAGCGGCAGCGGTATGCATCCTTTGATCACCAAACATAACATGTGTGTGATTTTGATGGTAACGCAAGAATTTTCCACAGAAAAATTTTCACTATGAGCAATGATTCTTCTCGTGAACATTATGTGGTAAAGCTGCATTTGCAGCCATGCTCTCCTTTTTCACGAGTTCTAACTCCATGTTCCCAATAATTTTTTCTCACCTCTGCACAGTACCTTCAATTTTAAGGTTTAAGGTTTAATCCCCAAAATTGCCTCCGAGTATTATGTTTGCTGTACTTAATAGGCAAGTTCGCATCGAGGTTTTTGTCAACTTAAATCCCGGGAGGTCATCGAATATAAGTTGATCTAATTAAGAAATCTCAACGTTTGATTTCGATTCCTTTGGTGGTTACACCGGTCCTTGAGTGGTAATGAGGCTAATTTTCGCCCAATCTTCCGCATTTCACTTCTTGCGACAAATACCGAATCGATGGCCTGTTCACTGATCTTCCCTTTCGATTGGCTTAACAGTTCAAATTTTCGCTCGATTAACCCGCGCTGCCGCTAAAATCACATACTACTTTGTTTCTTGTTTTAGATAAATGATAGGCTCGTATGCATACTCACATGTCGTCGAGGACTCTGGTTGATTATTTTACCTTCAAATGCTAAAACATGGGTCTAGTTGAGTATAGTTGAGGCGTCAAGAAAGTAGTGCTCGGGCTTGTCACCGTTTTACGGTGACCACGATTTATAAAGATGATTTATTTTAACTATTATAGTCTTCACAAACAGCTCATTTTGGTAGCAGAAATATTAGAGTCATGGGATAATTTGGTCAAAGTAGGTTTATCGAAGAACCGGCCAAAATGTACCGCATTTACGACAGATTCTGAAGCAAAAGTAACTAGGCGTAATAGACAATGAAAGAGAACAAAACTTTTCAAACTAGAATAGCTCACACACGGTGATGCCAGACTAATCAAAAGCAGTTTGGAATCGAGCACTGGAAGTCCCCACTCTTCATAAGCAGTGCCACAGCACAGGAGGTTCGAAATCCCCTCCATGATTTAGCAGAAATAAGGGAGATAAAGGATAGAGCTTGCTACTAAACAAGTATACTCCTAAGTGATCTCGCGCCCTGTAAAATAATCACGACACTAAGGGTAAATAACTTGAGTCACAGTTAGAATAATCTAACCGATTGATGCCATCGACACCCTTATATTTTTAATGAACTTGTTTTCTTTCTTGATGATAAATAGCCGTTTCCAAGACTTTGAGTAGTGATAGAATTTTAGAGGTTGTGATCACAGAGAGAGGAAATGTGAAAGGGACAGTCAGCTAAATCATTTTTGGAACCGTTTTAAATCAACAACCACTTCTCACACTTTCTCTCTAGATGACAGTGTCGACTCAGCTGGAGGTTCCCATGAACTATCGATGATTTAATATAATTTAATATGCTGGTGTCGATCCTCCATTTAACGCTAGACTAGGGCTTTACCAGTTACGCCACATCACCACAAAGCAGTCGTGCCGTCGGTATGAGAGGCCAATCCATGTATTGCTTGTACTCCCAGACAAACTCAGGCCCATAAAAAGCTGATTTTGGATTGCCTCTTTTAGCTCATTAACGCCAGGTCCTGTTAATTGGTTCAACAATCCATTTGTAAGGAGAATTAAGGCGAATCAAGAATTTCGCAGATGTATATTAACATTTGGCTTTCTTGAGTAACCACTCAAGCACTCTCTACCCCAGAGTTCGCATTATGTTTACACCTTATTGGAGTGGAGATTTCAAATAAATTGACAGGGGCGGATGCTGACCTGTAACCACACGCAAGGAGAGTTTGGATTTCAACAATATTTCCGCAGAATTTTTCATATGGCATCCTAGAGCTGATAGTTCTTAAGTACTTTAGTCAGGCAATCAACTTTCTAACTTAGACGTAGACAATTACAGTGTTTTTGGTGAGAATGCTGATAACTCAAGCTCATTTTTCACAATATCTTCACTTGAAAATCAATCGACGCTAGCCATTCATGGTCATCCTTACAATTGGATGGCTTATTTTGAATGCTGTTTGTGGTTTGGGCAAAGGACTGCACTTAATTGGCTAGCTTTCGTCTAAGATTACGGTTAACTTATACTCGACCGAATAATTAATGATAAACGAAGAAGTTGCACTGAATAAAGCCCTGAATACCAGAAGCAGATTAAACAAATTAATAAGCTCGTAAGCAAAGTTTGAGGAATATCATATTCGCGGCAAGCCGTGTATTGAAGATATATGCATAGAGCGCTACCAGGACCATTGATATGAGCGAAAATCAAAAAAAGTAGTGCTATGCGAACAAGAAAAGCGGCATGGCAAAATTGATAGGAGGGAGATAGAGATGCGGATACAGCGATAGACCTGGGACTGGATTTGCACTGGGTTATTAGGAGAGAGGAGTAGCAGCATACCAAGAGGAACACCAGGGAACGGGAAAATGTCTGAAACACACTGGAAGGGGGGTGGGGGGGGGGGGTGTAAAGCCGGGGCAGAAATGGTAAGCAAAGCCAGGAGTGTTAAAACGACAGACGAAAACATCTGCCACAAGGCAACATCGAAACGTTGCTCCTCGGGGGGCGCAAGTGAGGTACGCCGAATCTGGGAGGTACAGGAGAGGGTTCATCTACAGGATAGAAAAAAAGCGAAAGAAAATGGTTTCACAACATCTTGATGAGTTTTCCAACACAACAGAAAAGACAACGCGAATTTTTGCATAAGCTCGCATGAGTGATTTCGACATTAGAGTAGTAGACCGAGATTAGGGATTAATGGTCAGATATGCAATAGAGTGATATACGACTAATTTTTGCGGAAGTAATCACTTGTGCATGAAATATATAAATCATGCAGGTGTCAATCTTTTCTATCTAACTTCTTTTCTTGGAAGTAAGGAAATATGTGCGTTCTAACTAATTATACCAACCAAGATACTAAGGTAAATCTGCTTGATTATTTTTAGAATTAATCGAGTCCATGTGAATATTAAGGTATAATGGTTTAAATTTAAGATTTAAGATGCTTTTTTCTAAAATGTGGCAATACAATGAAGATGCAAAGTAAGCTTCATACTTAATGCACTAGGTACGAAAGTAACTCGGACAGAATTCGCCTAGCATTATTTTGGAACAAAAAAGTTTGGGGCAACTGTAAAACATGCAAGAACGACAGAGCATGAGGATACACAGACAGACAGAGTTCATAAAAGACGAAAGCGCGTACCTGTGCATGCAGCCTGAAGGACAAAGTGGAGGTCCATGGCGGACCCTTTGTGACTAGCGCGGGGTGGTATTGTAGGGCGGAGATCGTGTTCGCCGGACAGCGCATGCGAGTTCTCATGCCGAACCTATAGGTACTGGAGTAGGGGAGAATGGTTCTACCTAGGGGGAAGGGAGACTAGGACTAGCTTTAATTTTAAAAGCCTTATTTACTAAGGTGGTATAGCAGATAAGCCTGTTGTCTTTTGTCGAGATGGCGGACAAGTTTGGCCGGTACGAAACAAAAAATCGCTAGGGGTGGATGCGAGAAGGTTGTTCAGTTCTCGAGCACGTATTTTCGATTCTCTTGTCCTGCTCACTAAGGAATGTCCTGAGTTTTTTGATTAAGGAAAGAGGCAAATTCAATGGGGACGATCTCGTCGCATCGTTTTGCGTCTTGTACAAAAGCCTCATGTGATAACCAGTGACTGTTTGGAAGAACATGCAAAAATCGAAAGCAAACACAAAATGGAATCGTTTTGACACATTTTTAGCTGGTTTGTAGGCGTGCACGAAGGCACACCCGAAAGGAATGTTTTATTGCGCAAAAATGATTTCTCTCCAACACTGCGGGGGATAATGGGAGATATTGACAACAATAATAGTCTTCATTTTGTTAATATTCTCGAAAGCTCTGTGGTTGAGACTAGGTACAAAGGGATTGTCGCAGGATCTACTCTGTTCGGATGGAAAATCAAATTCAGAACGTTGGATGATTTCAAATCGTGCACCAACTTCCTCATCGATTATACTGGGTTGAGTTTCCTGTCACAGTTGGCGTGCAGATATCTTCGGACTGAAGCGTTCAGCCACGGGGGTTATAGGGGAGGAAATTTCTGGAATATCCTCGATGTTTATCGTGAATGAGGATGGAGAAGAAGAAAGGCTCTTCAGAGGACTTCGGTCATGAAGATTCCAGGGCATACCGTGCCCTTGAATCATCTTCTGATAAGTCGAAAACGTGGAGCCCAGATTAGAATCAGTCTGGGAAGCGGTCCTTGCTCTTGAGCTAAATTTAGTGACGTAATGCTCACTGAAGCAGGCAAGAGTTTGTATTGTAAATCTCATCTGTATCGTTTCTTCAACAAGCTTCGTCGCCACTTGTAGAACGAGGATGGAAATCTGGTTTCACCTGTTGTGTATCGCTATTGGTGGTGGGCAAAAAAGTGGCATA
This sequence comes from Moniezia expansa, assembly GCA_019097775.1. Taxonomy (NCBI): domain Eukaryota; kingdom Metazoa; phylum Platyhelminthes; class Cestoda; order Cyclophyllidea; family Anoplocephalidae; genus Moniezia; species Moniezia expansa. Next base: position 3,895,419 of record JADFDV010000097.1, read on the forward strand.
ATAAAACCTCTGATTGCGAAGGGGCTGTGTGAGGCTCTGCTACCACTGGCCATACTGCACCGCTATCATCCATGTGAATCTGTCATTTGACGGCTATACATCGGTTCGTCAGACAAGGAGCTGTCTCCCCATTGTCCTTGCTGGCTATGTTGGTGAATACCTTCGAGAGAATCTGTGGATGTCTCCATAATCTGCGGGAATCGTCTTCTGAAGAGTCGGCTTCACCTAGAGAATCGCGTCTCTTGGGAAGCGCTGCTCAAGAACATCGCGAGCCCCACGATGACCTCACGTATCAACTCGATAGGATGAACATCACGATGACTTGAACTGCCAGCCAGTGAATCGTTAAGGGACGACTGTGCCAAAGGTCGACATCACCTGCCACCTCAGAGGAATCATTAACTTGGAGGTTTCAATACTCTGGACATTTGTTCTGCTAAAACATCTTCGTAGATGGTATCGATGTTTGTGGGCTAACGTAGTCATTTGCGGGTCTATTGGCTGCTGATGGACTGATTCTGACGCTGGCGCATTCTTGTTCAGCTCGTAAAACTCAGAAAGGGATGATTGTGAACTGTCACCCATGGCCTTAGCTACCACCCGACGGCAGTTCCCAGTACTTGCTGAGGAAGACTTTGTTGTTTCCTGCCTCAATTAACTCGAATTCAGAAGGGAACTACTTGTCTTACTCTGAAACTCTTCTTATGCCCACCTGGAATTTTTGAAGAGAATCTGGAAGGAGTTGGCAATCATTTGTTGCTCCAGTCTCCAATTCAATTCTGCCAGTAAGCGACTGACTAGCCAGCGCCTCAGTTTTTGAAAGTACCGGCTCACTCGGCGATCGCCTTTACGAGGGAAGCCTTGAAGTCGAACCCTTTGATGGACAGTAGACCCCGCTGGATGTTGAGCGCTCCAGAATGCTTGCGTCGACACTGTGTCAGCGAGATGTCGACTTCCGGATGGTCTTTTCCCACCACTTGGTCTGTTGACATGGCATTAGCTAGTGCACTCTGGCCCAGAGTGAAGGACTGGAACTTTTTTGAAAATGTACGGAAGGCTGCCGGAAGTGGAAGTACGACTGTCATCAACCAGGTTAGAACCAGAGTCCGGTGAGGCCAGAATAATTCTAGAGTCCACTGGGCTTAGACTATCGCCTTCAATTTGAATCACGTTATTTGCTTTCCTTTGCTAGAATCTTCAGTTGTGTCTGTAGTTGTTGTAGTGAAGGAGCTTCTTTGAGAGGAGGCGGACATCTGGAGGAAGCTGCTGATGATACTCAAAGGGGGAGAGAGAATACGTTTGAGAAGTATCCTCTTCTTCCTCTTCTTCATGAGCTGGAACTATTTCAGATCAATTGGGAGTTCTTCATCATTTAACGAGTCGTCATCATCGTCTGGCGTTAATGGACCTGCAACTTCAGGGATTGTTGGAAGTCCGCTTTCTGACCTCAATCAATATTTTTCGTCTTTCATCATCATCTTCTTCCTCTTCCTCATCGTCAAGATGACTCTTCAGCCACTTGTTCTTCCACATTCGCACTCTTCGGTGCCTCTACTCATTCCACGTTCGACATCATAGAGACGTGTGAAGGCGCTGGCTTCATGAGCTCCTAGACTGTAAACTTCAACACCTTGAAAGCAGTTGAGTTGACGATCTAATGTTGCTTCCGGAGCGAGTCGATGCCTCGCATGTTTAAATCCAACGATTTGAAGCCGAGTTTTCTTCACTTTCATTAACGTCATCATCCTCATCACCATCTGAGGCGTATTCAGCGGCCAAGTTAGCCCCGGCCGCAGCCGCAAGTTGAGATAAGTCATCCCAACCGCCGTCCCCCTTTCTCTTAACCACTTATGGCGGTTGTATTGTCAATAGCCTCAGCATTTTCTGCTCCTCCCTCGAGCTTGAAGGTGAAAGGATAAAGACATCTAGCTCGCTACTCATTGGCTCTCTTGTGGAGTTGAGAGGATGTAATAGCCGGTGACGATAGATTCTCAATGGGTGAAGGAACATCAATATCATTGATTCGCTGCTACCGGGGCCGAGGAGATGGGAGCGACAGAAAGAAGATTCATGACCTCAACTGAGCGTTCTACCTCCGTTTTTTTGACACGAATTTCTGGAGCCGAAGCACCCAGAACGGCACCACCAGCACTAATTTCGTACTGGAGTTTCAGAATCCATGGTTTTCGGTCGAGGTAACGAAGCATAGGATGGGATTAGATCAGTGTCTTCAATTACTGGATTCCATTTCACTGGCGTGAACGCGTAAACGGTGTGGCGGGATTGTCAAAGTCGGTTCAGGCATGGGAACAATTATTGAACGTTGGGAAACGGAAGAGCATGTCTCGATACCATGATCCATCAATACTACTCCTCCCTACCACTTCTTGCGTTGCTTGAAGTGTAGAAAGACGTAAGGGAACTTTGCTCGCAATCTCAAAGAAAATCTAAGAGTTTTGAGGTCTGTCGCGGTGTCTCGACACTACCTATAACGCTAGTAACGATGAACTCGAGGTTTGTTGAGTGAGACACTGCTCAGCATTGACAATCTCTGGTAAGTTAACTTGTTTTCTGGACGCTGAGTAAGATTCAACGTGCTGGGAATCAGTGACGGCAATATGTGTGGCCGAAGTAAGATTCTCATCCAAAGGTAGAGGCTTTGTTGTCTCACTGAGAGGCAAGGGAAAAAGTATAGGCATCTCCCTCCCAGATTCATCAATGTATATTGCAGCCTCTGATGGAGCATCTTTAGATACACCTGGCAGAGCTAAAATGATCTTCTGCCTCTATGCTGACCACCTGCGGGGAGTCGGAACAGAGGAAGAGACTTCACCACCCGATATCGCCTCCTCTGCGCTTTCGGTAAGACCGATATGAACGTTACGATCTAGTTCGTCGGGATGGGAGTATGTGGCTTTCACCGGAGCGTATTCCAAGGTTTAGTCTGCTCTACATAGAGACGATCATCATGAGTCAAGCCAAGATGCAAAGGAATCGAACCTTCAGTGTCTTCAGTCTCCGAAATTTCCATTCCAATGGGATGTAAACTGGAACCATCAGTCAGAAACAGGAAGTAAAGAAGGCGTGGAAGTAGTAATGAATAATCTGAATCCAAACAGGAACACAAATTTCCTTGGCCATTTCCGATGATACTAACAAAGCTTGTATCAAAAGGGGCGCATCATAGACATTATCGACTCGATTGGATAAAGAAAATTCGGATAGACACGAATAAGCAGAGGACGATCGTCGCCACTCTCAATATGAAGAGCAAGGATGAACTACCGAAGAAGAGATTTCGAAATCAAGAGACGGCAAGGGAGACAACATGACCAAAATCCCGAGATTCATCAATATCAACAAGATGTTCACAACGGAAATGAGGGAGAGATGCAATCACATGAACGTTATCACAAACGGATGACAAACCAAATCGGAAGAAGCAGCAAAAGATACGGATTCAACGTCAGGATAAACAGGCAAAAGTTCTTGAGAAAGGATAATAGAGGAGGCTGAAGGAATATTCACCCTGACAAAAAAAGGAACTGGAGAAAATTAGTTCCCCCACACACATCAAAATAAACGTCTTGCTCATCCGGCACAAAGCCGTCCGGCTCACGATACCAGGTGGCTATCAATGTTTTCTGCTCAATCTCTGCCACAATCTGCGACTCAGTCGCTTCCACCTCACTCACTTTCGCCTCACGCACTTCTGCTTCCTCCTCAACTGAGGCCTCAAAGGCGCCTGCCTCAACTGGTGCGCTCTGACGCTACAAGTGTGGCCGGAGGACTGCCTCCATCTCGACACCACTGACAGGTGTCAAGACCTGCTCCTCCCCCTTCGCTCTTGCTCTTGCTCCACCAACATCTCCTTCTCTTCCACTTCTACTTCTTCAACTCCTGCTGCCACTTCCGCTTCTCTCCTCTGCTTCTGCTTTGCCTATTAATTCTGCTTCTGCTTCTGCTCCTGCTTCTCTTCACTACTAGCTACTACCTCTTCAACATCCACTTTCACTTCCACTTCCACTTCAACTTCTCTTCAACTGGCGGCACCGCGGCCTCACCTCAGCCTCAACTCAGCCTCATCCAGCCTCAGCCTCAGCCTCACCCTCAATCACGGCCTCAGCCTCCTTTTCAGCCTCGGCCTCGGCCTCTGCCACGACCCTGCCTCGGCCTCTGCCACGGTCACTGCCTCCATTTTAGCCTCCGCCTCGGCCTCGCCTCGGACTCATAGGCAGCCTCAGCTTCAGGCTCAGACGCAGCCTCAACCACAGCCTCAGCCTCAGCCTCAGCCTCAACCTCAGCCTCAGCCTCACCTTAGCCTCAGCCTCAGCCCAGCTCACTTCAGCCTCAAACTGATTGGTGGCACCTTCGTTTCGGCTTCCACTTCCACTTCGAGCTCATGCTCCTCTGGCACAACGCCCTCGGGCTCAGCCGCTACCTCGGCGGCTATCTTTGCCTCTGCCTCAATCTCTGCCTCAATCTCTGCCTCAATCTCTGCCTCAATTCTGCCTCATCCTGCTCAATCTGCGACTCGTCGCTTCCACCTCACCCTTTCGCCTCACGCACTCTGCTTCCTCCTCAACTGAGTCCTCAAAGGCGCCTGCCTCAACTGGTGCTGCCTCTGACGCTACAAGTGTGGCCGGAGCTGCCTCCATCTCGACACCACTGACAGGTGTCAAACCTGCTCCTCCGCCTTCGCCTCTGGCTCTTGCTCCACCAACATCTCCTTCTCTTCCACTTCTACTTCTTCACTCCTGCTGCCACTTCCGCTTCTTCCTCTGCTTCTGCTTTGCCTATTAATTCTGCTTCTGCTTCTGCTCCTGCTTCTACTTCAGCTACTACCTCTTCAACATCCACTTTCACTTCCACTTCCACTTCAACTTCCTCTTCAACTGGCGGCACCGCGCCTCAGCCTCAGCCTCAACTCAGCCTCACCTCAGCCTCAGCCTCAACCTCAATCACGGCCTCAGCCTCCTTTTCAGCCTCGGCCTCGCCTCTGCCACGACCTCTGCCTCGGCCTCTGCCCGGTCACTGCCTCCATTTTAGCCTCCGCCTCGGCCTCGGCCTCGGACTCATAGGCAGCCCAGCTTCAGGCTCAGACGCAGCCTCACCACGCCTCAGCCCTCAGCCTCAGCCTCACCTCAGCCTCAGCCTCACCTTAGCCTCAGCCTCAGCCTCAGCCTCAGCTTCCAGCCTCAAACTCAGTGGTGGCACCTTCGTTTCGGCTTCCACTTCCACTTCGAGCTCATGCTCCTCTGGCACAACGCCCTCGGGCTCAGCCGCTACCTCGGCGGCTATCTTTGCCTCTGCCTCAATCTCTGCCTCAATCCTGCCTCAATTTCTGCCTCATCTCTGCCTCAATCTGCGACTCATTCGCTTCCACCTCACTCACTTTCGCCTCACGCCCTTCTGCTTCCCTCAACTGAGGCTCAAAGGCGCCTGCCTCAACTGGTGCTGTCTGACGCTACAAGTGTGGCCGGAGAGCTGCCTCCTCTCGACACCACTGACAGTGTCAAGACCTGCTCCTCCGCCTTCGCCTCTGGCTCTTGCTCCACCAACATCTCCTTCTCTTCCACTTCTACTTCTTCAACTCCTGCTGCCACTTCCGCTTCTTCCTCTGCTTCTGCTTTCCTATTAATTCTGCTTCTGCTCTTGCTTCTGCTTCTGCTCCTGCTTCTACTTCAGCTACTACTCTCAACATCCACTTTCACTTCCACTTCCACTTCAACTTCCTCTTCAACTGGCGGCACCGCGGCCTCAGCCTCCCTCAACCTCACCTCAGCCTCACCCTCAGCCTCAACCTCAATCACGGCCTCAGCCTCCTTTTCAGCCTCGGCCTCGGCCTCTGCCCACGATCTCTGCCTCGGCCTCTGCCACGGTCACTGCCTCCATTTTAGCCTCCGCCTCGCCTCGGCCTCGGACTCAAGGCAGCCCAGCTTCAGGCTCAGACGCAGCCTCAACCTCAGCCTCAGCCTCACCTTAGCCTCAGGCTCAGCCTCACTTCAGCCTCAACTCAGTTGGTGGCACCTTCGTTTCGGCTTCCACTTCCACTTCGAGCTCATGCTCCTCTGGCACAACGCCCCGGGCTCAGCCGCTACCTCGGCGGCTAACTTTGCCTCTGCCTCAATCTCTGCCCATCTCTGCCTCAATCTGCGACTCAGTCGCTTCCACCTCACTCACTTTCGCCTCACGCACTTCTGCTTCCCCTCAACTGAGGCCTCAAAGGCGCCTGCCTCAACGGTGCTGCCTCTGACGCTACAAGTGTGGCCGGAGGAGCTGCCTCCATCTCGACACCACTGACAGGTGTCAAGACCTGCTCCTCCGCCTTCGCCTCTGCTCTTGCTCCACCAACATCTCCTTCTCTCACTTCTACTTCTTCAACTCCTGCTGCCACTCCTCCCTCTTCCTCTGCTTCTGCTTTGCCTATTAATTCTGCTTCTGCTTCTGCTTCCTGCTTCTCGCTCCGCTTCTACCTCTTCAACTTCCACTTTCACTTCCACTTCCACTTCAACTTCCCTTCAACTGGCGGCACCGCGGCCTCAGCCTCACCTCAACTCACTCAGCCTCAGCCTCACCTCAGCCTCAACCACCTCAATCACGGCCTCAGCCTCCTTTTCAGCCTCGGCTCGCCCTCTGCCACGACCTCTGCCTCGGCCTCTGCCACGGTCACTGCCTCCATTTTAGCCTCCGCCTCGGCCTCGGCCTCGGACTCATAGGCAGCCTCAGCTTCAGGCTCAGACGCAGCCTCAACCACAGCCTCAGCCTCAGCCACAGCCTCAACCTCAGCCTCACCTCAGCCTTAGCCTCAGCCTCAGCCTCAGCCTCAGATTCACCTCAAACTCAGTTGGTGGCACCTTCGTTTCGGCTTCCACTTCCACTTCGAGCTCATGCTCCTCTGGCACAACGCCCTCGGGCTCAGCCCTACCGCTCGGCGGCTATCTTTGCCTCTGCCTCAATCTCTGCTCAATCTCTGCCTCAATCTGCGACTCAGTCGCTTCCACCTCACTCACTTTCGCCTCACGCACTTCTGCTTCCTCCTCAACTGGCCCAAAGGCGCTGCCTCAACGGGTGCGCCTCTGACGCTACAGTGTGGCCGGAGGAGCTGCCTCCATCCGACACCACTGACAGTTGTCAAGACCTGCTCCTCCGCCTTCGCCTCTGGCTCTTGCTCCACCAACATCTCCTTCTCTTCCACTTCAACTTCTTCAATCCTGCTGCCACTTCCGCTTCTTCCTCTGCTTCTGCTTTGCCTATTATTCTACTTCTGCTTCTGCTTCTGCTTCTGCTTCTGCTCCTGCTCTACTTCACAGCTTCTACCTCTTCAACATCCACTTTCACTTCCACTTCCACTTCAACTTCCTCTTCAACTGGCGGCACCGCGGCCACAGCCTCAGCTCACCTCAGCCTCACCTCAGCCTCAGCCTCAGCCTAGCCTCACCTCCATCACGGCCTCAGCCTCCTTTTCAGCCTCGGCCTCGGCCTCTGCCACGACCTCTGCCTCGGCCTCTGCCACGGTCACTGCCTCCATTTTAGCCTCCGCCCGGCCTCGGCCTCGGACTCATAGGCAGCCTCAGCTTCAGGCTCAGACGCAGCCTCAACCACAAGCCTCAGCCTCAGCCAAGCCTCAACCTCAGCCTCATATCAGCCTTACCTCAGCCTCACCTCAGCCTCAGCTTCAGCCTCAAACTCATGGGTGGCACCTTCGTTTCGGCTTCCACTCCACTTCGAGCTCATGCTCCTCTGGCACAACGCCCTCGGGCCAGCCGCTACCTCGGCGGCTATCTTTGCCTCTGCCTCAATCTCTGCCTCAATCTCTGCCTCATTTCTGCCTCAATCTCTGCCTCAATCTGCGACTCAGTCGCTTCCACCTCACTCACTTTCGCCTCACGCACTTCTGCTTCCTCCTCAACTGAGGCCTCAAAGGCGCCTGCCTCACTGGTGCTGCCTCTGACGCTACAAGTGTGGCCGGAGGAGCTGCCTCCATCTCGACACCACTGACAGTGTCAAGACCTGCTCCTCCGCCTTCGCCTCTGGCTCTTGCTCCACCAACATCTCCTTCTCTTCCACTTCTACTTCTTCAACTCCTGCTGCCACTTCCGCTTCTTCCTCTGCTTCTGCTTTGCCTATTAATTCTGCTTCTGCTTCTGCTTCTGCTCTGCTTCTACTTCAGCTTCTACCTCTTCAACATCCACTTTCACTTCCACTTCCACTTCAACTTCCTCTTCAACTGGCGGCACCGCGGCCTCAGCCTCAGCCTCAACCTCACCTCGCCTCAGCCTCAGCCTCAGCCTCAGCCTCAACCTCAATCACGCCGGCCTCAGCCTCCTTTTCAGCCTCGGCCTCGGCCTCTGCCACGACCTCTGCCTCGGCCTCTGCCACGGTCACTGCCTCCATTTTAGCCTCCGCCTCGCCTCGCCTCGGACTCATAGGCAGCCTCAGCTTCAGGCTCAGACGCAGCCTCAACCACAGCCTCGCCTCAGCCACAGCCTCAACCTCAGCCTCAGCCTCAGGCTCAGTTTCAGCTTCAGCCTCAAACTCAGTTGGTGGCACCTCGTTTCGGCTTCCACTTCCACTTCGAGCTCATGCTCCTCTGGCACAACGCCCTCGTCGCTCAGCTACCTCGGCGGCTATCTTTGCCTCTGCCTCAATCTCTGCCTCAATCCTGCCTCAATCTCTGCCTCAATCTCTGCCTCAATCTGCACTCAGTCGCTTCCACCTCACTCACTTCGCCTCACGCACTTCTGCTTCCCCTCAACTAGGCCTCAAGGCGCCTGCCTCAACTGGTGCTGCCTCTGACGCTACAAGTGTGGCCGGAGGAGCTGCCTCCATCTCGACACCACTGACAGGTGTCAAGACCTGCTCCTCCGCCTTCGCCTCTGGCTCTTGCTCCACCAACATCTCCTTCTCTTCCACTTCACTTCTTTCAACCCGCTGCCACTTCCGCTTCTTCCTCTGCTTCTGCTTTGCCTATAATTCTGCTTCTGCTTCTGCTTCTGCTTCTGCTCCTGCTTCTACTTCAGCTTCTACCTCTTCAACATCCACTTCACTTCCACTCCACTTCAACTTCCTCTTCAACTGGCGGCACCGGCGCCACAGCCTCAGCCTCAACCTCAGCCTCAGCCCCCTCAGCCTCAGCCTCAGCCTCAACCTCAATCACGGTCTCAGCCTCCTTTTCACCTCGAGCCTCGGCCTCTGGCCGACCTCTGCCTCGGCCTCTGCCACGGTCACTGCCTCCATTTTAGCCTCCGCCTCGGCCTCGGCCTCGGCTCATGGTAGCCTCAGCTTCAGGCTCAGACGCAGCCTCGACACAAGCCTCAGCCACACCACAGCCTCAACCTCAGCCTCAGCCTCAGCCTTAGCCTCAGCCTCAGCCTCAGCCTCAGATTCAGCCTCAAACTCAGTTGGTGGCACCTTCGTTTCGGCTTCCACTTCCCCTTCGAGCTCATGCTCCCTCTGGCACAACGCCCTCGGGCTCAGCCGCTACCTCGGCGGCTATCTTTGCCTCTGCCTCAATCTCTGTATCTCTTTC